>OY986438.1:200101081-201538581 GCA_963920525.1 Dichetophora obliterata | reverse complement strand
GGCTTCGCTCGCTAAGGTCGCCTTGCAGGTCCTGAAGGACAACCCTGGGCCACCTCCAGCATGCACGGATGCGGGATGGTTTCAGGGCAATGTCAAGTTGATGGCCTGCGAAAATGAACGATCCGCTGAGCTATTTAAAGCGGCGATTGGGAAAGTTGGTGAGGTCTACCCAGGCGCTCGTCTAAAAGCGGTAGATTTAGACGAAATTCCGTCTAGACCAAGAGCCAGAGTCCGGGTTCCAGTCACCCCATCTGAACCTGAGGAAATTTTGGAAATGCTGAAGGTCTTCAACCCAGCCATATCCACCCAAAACTGGAAGGTGGTGAAGTTGGAGCCTAAAGCTGAGGATGCCAAAACCGATCCCAAAAAATCCAAGATGGAGGTTTTGTTGATCCTCAACAACGAGTGCATTGAGCAACTCAACAGAGATAAATGTACCCTAAACTATGGGTTCAGCAAGATTCACCCAAGAATCTATAAAACGGACACGGTGTCTCTCGTAAATCGTGCGGTCTGTAGTGCCACGATTGAGAATCCCAGCGACATCGACGAGCTGATTGGAAGCGAGGATGAGCTATCATCCGCGTCCGAACTAGCGACGGCGATGACAAATCTCCTTAAGGAGCAGGCTCCGTCAGAGGAGCCCCTCAGCGACGAAGAGGCTGATACCACGATTGTTGGAGTACCAAAGGATGTTCCGGGTACTCCAAATTAACTTGCATCACTGCAAAGCAGCTTCGGCTGCTCTCCAGCGTCACCTGGCAACGGGCGACGTCGACTTGGTGCTGATTCAGGAACCTTGGATGAACAACAACAAAATCCTTGGCCTGAATACACCAAACTACAAAAATTACTATGTATCTAACAAAGGTAAAACTCGAACTTGTATTTTAGCGAAAGTTAACTTGAATTGCTTTATTCTCCCTCAGTTTAGTCACGGGGACCTCTCAGTGGTTAGCCTGGAGCTGGGGCCCAATAAACTAAGGATTGCTTCTTTTTACTTTCCCTATGATGAGCCCATACCCACGCAATCTTTCCGGGAACTCCTGCAGGGAACTCATCCAGCCACGCACATCATTCTGGGTGGAGATACAAATGCACACCACTCACAATGGAACAGCACTAACAACAACGACAGAGGTGAGTCACTTTTTAACTTCCTACTAAACACTAAATTAAATATAATGAACAAGGGCAATGAGCCAACTTTTATTATCAAAAATCGAGAAGAAGTTCTGGATATCACCCTAGTATCAGAAAACTTCTCGGAAGAAATTCATTATTGGAAGGTCTTAAAAGAACACTCGTTCTCGGACCATAGGTATATAGAATTCGGCTGGAAGATAACCAATCAATCCATGCCTCTAAAAATAAGAAATCTCCGTAAGACAAATTGGAGATGGTATAATAAACTAATTAAAACATCACTGAATTCAGTCACTTCTTCCCCCGTTGCTAACAAAGAAGAGTTGGACCTTCTGGTTCTAGACTTCACAAAAAAATGCTCGGATGCACTAAACAGAGCATGTCCGAAAAAAGTTTTCAAAAAATCCCATAAACCCGTATGGTGGTCTCGGGAGATTGAAATTCTCAGAAAGGACTGTCGTAGAGACTTTAACTACGCGAGGCGTAGCAATAGTGAGGACTCATGGAATAGCTATAAGTCTAAACTAAGCAGTTACAAAACTGCAATCAGAAAAGCAAAGAGGGCCTCTTGGTCCTCCTTCTGCACAGAAATAGAGGGTACTTCCGAGGCTTCAAGGCTCAGGAAAATACTATCGAAATCCCCGACAGTACCAAGCTTTCTTCAAAAGGAAGATGGCACATGGACGGATTCATGCATCGAAACCCTAGATATACTCATGGATGCGCATTTTCCTGGTAATGTTTACTCTGACATTTCCAGCTTTCAAACGCTTCCCTGCGACCTTATGCCTCAACAGATTGAGCAACTGACCAGCAAGGAGAAGTTAAAATGGGCGATCTATTCATTCCAACCTTATAAATCTCCAGGTCCCGATGGCATTATACCAGCTCAACTCCACTATAGCTTCAATGCAATAGTACCCTGGCTTCAGACAATCTACTATGGTTGCCTACGCCTTAACTATATTCCAACAGCTTGGAGAGAGACAAAAGTTATCTTTATACCGAAAGCGGGTAAGTCCTCTCACACTAAATCTAATGACTTCAGACCTATAAGCCTCTCTTCCTTTTTGGTTAAAATTCTAGAGAGACTTATTGGGCTTCTTCTTAAGCCGAAACTTGACAGGCTTCTAAAATCCCAACATGCCTACATTAAAGGCAAATCTACAGAGACAGCTCTGCACTCTCTTGTGTCTACCATCGAAAAATCACTTGAGAACAAAGAATACGCACTTGCTGCTTTTCTAGATATAGCAGGGGCATTCAATAACGTCCTTCCATGTGCAGTCACCTCGGCATTGTCGGAACTGGGGGTGGAGGATTTTCTCGTGAGCTTCATACACCAGATGCTCTTGGGCAGGGTGGTGAACTCAGAACTGGGAGGATCCTCCACTCGTAGGTTTGTAAGCAGAGGCACTCCGCAGGGAGGAGTTTTGTCTCCACTTCTGTGGTCCGTGACGGTTGACCAGCTGTTGCGCATCATGGAAGGGGAAGGCTACAGGGTTGTTGCTTATGCAGACGATATTGCAATCATTTTTAACGGGAAGTTTCCCCAGACTCTCTGTCAACTCATGGAGAGAGCACTCTTAATTCTCTCGAGATGGGCATCCACGTGTGGTTTAAGTGTAAACCCCGAGAAAACAGACCTCATTCTTTTCACTAGGAAATATAAAACCCCCAACTTAGAACCTCCGCGTCTGAACGGCACGAGGTTGCTCTTTAGCAATAGCACGAAATACCTAGGAGTTATCCTGGATAAGAAGCTTATCTGGAATGTTAACATTACGGAACGTGTCAAAAAGGCAAACATAGCACTATTTGCCTGTAAAAAAGCTATAGGTAAAAAGTGGGGTTTTTCCCCCAAAATAGTACGCTGGATTTATACAGCAATTGTCCGCCCCATACTAATGTATGGCTCACTGGTATGGTGGAGGGCCCTTGATAAGGCAACCGCACTTCAGAAGTTTGCAAAGGTGCAAAGAAGCGCAGGTCTTTGTATTACGGGGGCACTGTCCTCAACACCAACTAGCGCCCTCAATGTCATGCTTCACCTTCCTCCTCTCGATATCTTTGCCAGGGAATGTGCCAACACAGCAGCCCTGAGACTTAGAGAATCTGGTAATTGGATAGGTAACAACTGCGGCCACACAATTATTCTGAACTTGTCTGCACCCGACAAAACAGACTACTGTGTGCCGTGCTTAAATCTTGAAAAGAACTATGCAGTTTTCATCCCTTCACGGCTAGACTGGGCAAACAAAATCCCCCTTAAAACCTCCGCCATAAAAATCTTCACAGATGGATCCAAACTTCGAGAACAAGTAGGGGGAGGTATCTACTCCCAGGATCTCGAAATCGAAGCGTCCTTTAGACTTCCTAACTATTGTAGTGTCTACCAAGCGGAAATGATGGCTATTCACGAAACCACTAGGATTCTAGGTCAAAAAGACCTTGAAGGAAAAAGTATTTCCATCTTTTCAGATAGCCAAGCTGCACTGAAAGCACTGAACTCAAATATTGACAACTCTAAAACTCTCACTGAGTGCCGCAAATCTCTTAACGAGATGGCAAGGCTACTCAGGATTCACCTCATATGGGTACCCGGACACAGGGATATCGAGGGCAACAATTTGGCCGACGAATTGGCAAGGAAGGGTACGACCTCTAACACCCTCTTAAATGAGGACTTTATTGGTATACCAATCTCCTCCTATAAACTCCAGTGCAAGAACAGATCCCTACGTCTTGCACAAGAACGCTGGGAACGCCTTGATACATGTAGGATAACTAAGCTAACATGGCCTACCTACGATTTAAAACGCACCAACTCACTGCTTGAGTTAAGCAGGGTAAACCTGTCAAAAATGATACGAATCCTAACGGGTCACTGCCTGATTTTAAACGGACTTGCCGAAGTCTCATGCCTGGAAATCAAGCATATACTCAATTTCATTATCCGCTCGAACTGGTTTGAGGAGGGAAATCTCTATTAAAGAGATCATGTGGTATCACAACGGGCCTGCATTGGCCTAAGTGTACGAGTCGTCTATCGGCTCAGCCACCGTTACCTAACCTAACCTAACCTAACTAAGCCAAAAATCACGCCAAACTTTTGGTCAGTCCGTAAGGTCGGTACTTTCAAAATCGAACTGCTGCATATGTAGGTAGAAATTTTATTGTTTTGAGATAATTTTTTGGGGATATATACCAAATTACCGATTTCGGTTATATGGGGCATTTCATTCACCATATTTCATATATACAAGTGTAAGTAGTTCTCTTATCGTAGAACTTATTTCCACGAAATATCATGGTTCTGCGGCAACTTCTTCTATTTTTATCCGCGGCTTATATATATATAGCCTCGACCCTGTGCGATCTTGTACAATACTGGCAAAAAGAATTCGTAAGTTCGCAAAAAAGGAATTTACTGAAATAATTGTCAAATTAAGTAAACCGTTAACAGCGAGTTGGACACAGCTTAATCACTCAAGACTACTGAAGATGAAAGGGTAGCACCTTTCGAAACAATTCGCCTAGTCAGCTGTACGATTGCTGTTGTTTTCATCATAACTTACTTGACTTAGAGCTCATAATTAAAATCTTGTAAAATCTTTAAAGGTCACAATTGATTTTTAAAAAAATCATTGTATTCACCTTAACTTAACTTAACTTAACTTATTAACTTTGTACTGGTTATAATGTAACGCAATTTCAATATTTCTCAGCAGGCGCTATTTAATCTTCAGTTTGACCTAAAACCATAAATTGGCTTAAATTTCATTATATTAATTACAATTTTGCGTAGGTTTTGTTTAACAAACTATAAAATTGAGCAATATTTAATATTGAGAATGCAATTAAGAATTTATACAATAGCCTTCGAAACAAATAAAGCTACAAAGGATTGTACTTTTTGTGCTTAACTTGCATTCAAATGAAAGCCCGATAACAATTTAGAAAATTTTGCTATTGCCTTGCTTGCAAGGAATTTAATTCAGCTGTATTTTGGCAACAATTGCTCATACAAATAAATACGTTAGCAACAATGTCCTTTAATGTCAAACATTGTCCTGACATTGCATTGTCCTTGCTGCACTCGAGTGCACCTAAAATATTTTATGTACGTACAAACAAGAATATTAATGAAATTTCAACAAAACAATTAGTAAAACTTATACACAAACATTGTTGATTTAATACAAAGGAAAATCAGGAAACTCAGAGATCGAATGTGTGTGCGTGTGTGGCCTTATGCGCGTGTGTGCTGGTGCATGATGCAATCAAACAAGCTCACACTGCGTGACATATGTCAACAGTAAGAAAATCAAGAGTAGAAAAAATAAAATCTATTGAAATCCATAATGTGCGCGTCAAGCGGAAATTCCATTCGTGGCGCGTGCTCTGCTACGGAAGTGCACACATGTGTAAAGTGAAAAAGCTTGTGTATACTAATTCGTCATGCATGATGCAAAGATGATGAAGGATTTGTTGTCTATTGTTGGATATGCAGAGATAAATATGTGCTAGATTTTAATGATGATATTTTTTAAACAACTTTTCTACATAAAGGAATTTTTATGGCACCGTATATTCTTATGTGTCTCTATTGTCTGGTCTTTTGTTGTAATATTTTTATTGTTCACAATAAGTGAGGGAAGCAAAAAAAAAAAAAAAAAAAAAAAAAAACTGCCAGCTATGAGTTTTGTGCATTTTGCTGTCATTTTTAATGCACTGAGCAACAGTCTATTATTATGCAGTATCTTAAGCCATGAAAATAAAAACAATAAAAACAGTAAAAATATTCGAGATAAACTCTTTTGTGATATACTTAAAAGTTTTTTTTGCACACTCGTTAAATATTCAAAGCAGATATCTTGGTGGATTTTCAATGATTCATGTGTTGGTGATTGTCTGAGTAATACACGCACACACACATGAGAAATCCATCATCGCTACGTGTGAATATGGTTGTGGTTGTGGTTGACCGGGAGCAACAATAAAAACAACAGCGCCATTGAAATAAATTCAACACAAAACGAAGCTTTCTCACATACACACATGCATTTTCGCCTACTCATGCTACAGCAGAGCAAGACAAAGCAGTAAAATTTGTCAAAATTATTTATGTGTTGGTGTTTGTTTAAGGATTTCCTGCCACCATGTTTGCGTGTGGGTGCTGCAAAAATAAGATTTAGTCATAAATTTGTTAGAAAATTCATTGCTGTGATTTTTATGCACATCCTTTGTTTTTTGAGGCTTTGAGTGTTTCTATGTACACAATAAAAAAGTTAAATTACGAGTAGCTATAAATAAATGCGAGTCTTCATATGCTTGAGCCATATTTTTTTGCAGCCTAGAATTTGTGCATGTATGGAGAAAGAACAAAGAGGAAGGCAAATAACAGTGTCAACGAAATTGAATTTTATTGTTGCTACTGCTGTTTTTGTTGTTGAAGCTTCCATCTCCACAAAGCTGCTCCACAAAATGGCTCAGAGGCATTAAATTAATGAGCTGCTTCAACCTCTTCTACATGCTGAGCACTCGTGTGCTTATAAAAGCCAAAAACAAACACACACGCATACACAAACACACATGCTTACGTGCTCATGTCTCAAAAAGACTGCCTTCGTCACCGCCTGTCCTGTTTGTCTAATTTGCACGTGTAGTATTGCTTGCGACTCTCTCTTTGGCTCTTCTGCCATCATCGTCTTTGTCTTTAAACCTTACGTTATGTAATTTTTCTTGTTCTTCTTTCATTCTTGCTATACAATTAATTTTCACACACAATGATGCTCTGTATAAAGTTGCTTGTCCCTGGCTGATGCCCGCCAGGACGATTTGCACTTGACAGCAGCTTCGTCATGATGTGAGCTTTTGCTGAAAGCTTTAAATTGAATGCAATTCAGCGCAAAAATAAAAATTTAAATAAATGGTTCTTCGCTCGTCTTCTAGTGAAGTAAAATAGTGCCCTGTTGTTGCTTTTTGCATTGATTATAATTCATAAGCATATTTTTGGAATCTTTGCCAACATGTATTTCAAATGTTGGAAGAAGGGGTGGAACTTCACTGAATAAAGGCACTTGTTTGTCATCGGGTGTTCCGTATTTGATTCCTAGCCAAGCCATAGTACTATTTTTTACATTTGTTCATTAATTTACTCAAAAAAAAAAAAAAAATAAATTATATACAATACTTACTTAAAGAATGTATTACTTGTAAAGTTTAAGAAAAAAAAAATTTAAATGAGACTGTTGGTGTGAAATTAAAAAAAATCAAGTGATGCATATTCAAATTTTTTTATTTATTTTGTAACAATTTTCCGTTGATATAATAAACATTTGTTTGTTTTACTAGTGAAGGACTAGTTCAGAATAAATGTTTATATAAAAGTATAAAAATTTGTTAAAAATTAACCCGGTCAGTAAACGGCTTACCACTTAGCAATTTTAAAAAACCAAGCATAAATTTAAGTAAAATAAGGAACCAAAAGAGCTTTGCTTAGTCAAATTCATCGACAACGCAATGTAGTATATAATTACCGAACATTCAAGATTAAAAAATAATTTCTTTTATTAAAATAAATACTTTCACCACAAGAGCTAAGAGAATTACATAATTAAAATATCTGTACAGAAAAGCATATTAACAAAAAAATACGGCTCTATGAAATAAGACCCCAGGAAATAAGGCCCCAAACTACAAATGAAATAAGGCCCCAAACAATTCCATACAAAACAATAACACAAATAATTGGGATGTTATTTCCTATTTTGGGGCTTTATTTCATTTTTGAACAAATGAGGCTTTGCTTCATAATGAAATAAGGCCCCAAGAGTAAAATTAAATAAGGACCCAAAAATTATTTTAGGAATTAAAAGAATGAATATTTGGGGTGTTTTTCGATTTTTGTGGCCTTATTTAATTTTTTAAATTAGGTTTTTATTCCATTGTAAAATAGCCACCAAAAATTTTAACACTCCTTGAGGGTCAGGCTTGGATACGGTTGTTGTAAGAACTTTTCAATTTTTGTTATTTAAAATCTATTAAAAATTTCTCAATTGAAAAATTTTTTTAAATATGTTAGGTTTTGATATTTTTCCCACTTAGTGAGCTCATAATAAAAAATTAAAAATTAAATTAATTGTGAAAAATTTCGTGGCAAAAGAAGGACCAATGAACTTCTCTATGTCCTCAATCAAAAAATGATTTATAGAAAAAAAACCACTTATAAAACTATAACAAAATATGAATGTCGGCAAGAGACATGTAAAGCAAGAGTTAGCCATTTGTCGGAAGGAAAATTTTGCGACGTTCGCACTTCACGAGATCTCTTAGGAGTAGGAAAACAACTCTTTGAACTTAAATTGGACTCTATTGAAATTAAACTTCAGGTACAAGATATAAGAGAACTAACAAATTTTTCTTTATTATTACATATTTGTTAATTAAGATAGAATTACAAAACTATAATTATATCGCCTAATTATACGATTATACGATTTGGATTACAAATTTATAAAAATATTTCGTACAGGGGAAATGAATTCTTGAAGATATTAATTCATTCATGTTTACAAATAAATATAATAGCAATTAAAGGGTATTTTTATTTATCGTGGGGTCATTTTTCATAAATTTTGGGGTGCAATTTCCTTAATATTAGGGTTTGATTCCGTTTTAAGATTTGAGGCCTTTTATTTTGAGGTGCATTTTTGCGCAGCCTTTTAAGAAACTGGCATATTTAAGTATGGGGCCTTATTGGAGTTTATTTCGGGCATAGTTGAAGACTTTGAAAACTCAAATTTTACAATTTTACATTTCATTTTAAATTTCAGGCCACTTTCAAGTGGTTTGGAAATTATAGGGTTCCAAAATTGTAAAAATTGGATTGAAAAACTTGTGATAATTTTTTATTTTCATACAAAACTAATAAATATGGTATTAAAAGAAAGGCTATTCTGTTACCTATTCAACGAGCCATTTATCATAAAAATCCATGAATTACTTTTAAAGACATGCTGAGCACTGCTATTATGCACTGCTTACACAAATTATGTTTCATTATAAAGAGAATTATAACCAGAAGTACTGTAGACAGCGTAGCCGGTGTTTGACTTTCTGAGGGTCTGAGGGTCTTATCTCTGAGCAGCGGCCGAAGGCCGCCTTTTAAAAAGATAATTAATTTGCACTTCCAGCAACATGTGTATATTCATGTATAGAAAAACAAATTTTTGAAATGGCAATTTTTTGCAATTTTGAACCCTATAACCTCTAAGCTACTTGTGAGAAATTTTTTCAGAAATGGACTTGGAAGGCTTTAAAACATAAGATTTAAAATTTTAAAATTCGAGTTTTCATTATTCTTCAATTGTTCCTTTATTTCATAAGAACTTGTTCCATAATGAAGTATAGCCCCAATTTTGGGGCCTTATTTTATTTTAGGTTGGGGCTTTATTTCGTAGGATGTTATTTCATAATGAAATACAGCCCCATATTTGGGGCCTTATTTCGTTTTGTTTTGGGGCTTTATTTCCTGGAGCCTTATTTCACAGAGCCAAAAAAAACATTTACATTAAAAAAATTCATATCTTTATATTTCGAAAGCAGAAATGTAGGAATGTGAATTTTTAATGGAATTAGTTTTTTATTCAATATAATCCAATATTTTTATTTAGTATCTCTATAATGATTTTCCGAAAGCTCTGCAGACTATTGTTCCATAACTTCTTCATTCAACGAAAAACGCTTTCCACGAAAGAATTGCTTCAAGTTTCCGAGGAGTTAGTAGTCACTTAGAGCCAAATCTGGTGAATAGGGTGGGTGTTCAAGCAAAGTGTACTTTAATTCATTCAATTTAGTCAGCCATCGTCGAAATACTTGAGTGAACACGTGCATTGTCGTGATGAAAAAATGATTTTCTTTTGTGTTGAGCAGGTCTTTTCTCACAAAATTTTTTATTAAGCTGATCCAAAAGGTTGCGATACTATTTACAGTTAATTTTTTTACTTTTTTCAAGATAATCAATTAACAATATCCCTTTTGTATCCCAAAATACTGATACCTTAACCTCTTTTCCGATCGTTCTTCCTTCATTTGTTTTGGAGGTGAACAACCAGCCTTAGGTCCATTATAAAGTTCTTGTTTCAGTTTGGAATCACGGCGGTAGATCCACATCTTATCCATAGTTTTAAAATACTTAAAATGCTTCAAATTACGCTAGGAAATATGTATTCGCTTCAGTTTCAGTTGAATTGTTAACCAATATGGCACAAATTTTCCGAGCAGCTTTTTCATATGTAACTCTTCGTGTCAAATATGGAGTACTCGTTCGTCTGAAATGCCTAAGGTATAACTAATGTTACCAACTATACTTACTTTGCAAGTATCATACTTATTTTCAGCTTCATATACTTACTAAAATTTCATAATTATGAATATACTTACTTTTAACATTTATACTTAACTATGCTTACTTTTCAGCTCCGGTTGAACGTTTTTGTTTGCAAAAGCGGAAAAAGTTTGAAAATTGTAAACAACAGCGTTAAAAATACAGACTCTGGAGTCAATTTTATTTTTAAAAATAATATTGAACACAGCTGTGCCGAATTTTACAATTTTTTAAAAGACAAGATCTGAAATATTAAGGGTGTAGTCTAGTTCGTCGGCTAAACAATAGGATATTTTTGGTAATTTCTCGTGAGCTTGCTATGAAAGATATGTTTATAAAAGTTGTTAGGAATGATAAATGAAGTCTTAATTTACAAAAATAAAAAAAATTTTATTAATGTTTTTTAATAATTTGAAGGCAGCTCGGCTCCCACACGATATTTCGGCATCTGTTTATCTGAAACAAAAAGCCAAAGTGTTTTAGATTCAATATGACAAGGACTATAAAATAGACTATTAATATTAATTTTTAGCAATTGTTGTTAACTTTAAGTAACAAAAACCATTTTATTTGCTGTTCAGCTGTTATTTGTAAAAAAATATAGTTATAATCAATCTTTTAACACGATTATAGTCTATTTTGTAAGTTGTTTTGTGTTAAATATGTGGTTAAAATTTCAGAAGGATCAGCCTACCGGAGAAATAGTGTGGGGCGTTCGTGAAAACGTAGTTTTGAGAAAAACGCTCTTAAAGTTTTTTAAATGCGTTCTAACATGAGTTCAGGTAGAGAAAGCTTTGGGTTGAAAAAATTACTTATACTGCTCGGATCATCATAAAAATTTTATACAATATTCTTAGATATATATATATACATTCGAAAAATGTAAAAAAAATTTTCGAAAGTGACTAATTAGACTTTACCCTTAAATAAAATTTACAGCCAAGACAAATACGATTTCAAATACGAAATAGAAAAAAGCAAATTAATGTAGCACTTCAATTCAGTGACAGTGAGAGCGAATAATGATAACTGTTCTTTGGTCTCTGTACACATTTGAATGTGATTTTTTTATTTTTTTTTATTTAACTACAGTACAGTCTCGTTAATCCGGACACATATAGTTTTGGTTTATGTCCGTATTACTGAATGTGTCCGGAAAACAGAAAGCTGAAGAAATTGTTAAAAAAATTTGAGTACATTTGAATGCATAGTTGAGCCTTATTAATTCAAACGCTTTTACTTAGAAATTTTTGTAAATAAATTACATATACTAACATAAATAATGAATAATAATAATAAATTAATATTGTTTCACAAAAATACTACATTACATAATTGCGGATGCTCGCTCGCCTTGGCTGATATTTTTTTTCCCTGGAAAAAAATTTAGTCAATTATTTTGCCTTTTCTTTGATTAAATTTAATTTTATTCTCCTTAAAAGTGATCCTTGGAATGTTTGCGACACATATTTTTAAATTTTGTCTTTATTTTTATTTATATAAAAAATTGTAGATTTTCGATTTTCACAGTTTCATTAAAATCTAAAACTTTACACCTCTAAAAGATTTATCGTTTTAAACTTAATCTACTTAAACTTAAATTTTAATATTCACACTATTATCAACATGTAGGCAAAAATTCACTGCGTAAACTAAATGAACTGAATGGCAATATGCAAGTAAAGAATCCTTGATCTCACAAAAAGCCCCGTTAACTCAACGAAATACATTTGAACAGACAACTTTCACTTGATTTACATAGCGACAGTATATTTGTAAACCAAACATGCTCGATTTTGTTTTTTGTCCAAACTATAAAGGTAAAATATCTAAAATGTACGAAGTGTAAAGATGTCCGTATTACTGCAAAGTCCGGAATTGCGAGTGTCCGGATAAGCGAGACTATACTGTACTTTGAAAGTGCGTATAACTTTTAACTTTTTGTTATGCTTTTGTTTGTTTTTAAACTATT
The DNA here is from genome assembly GCA_963920525.1 of Dichetophora obliterata. Lineage (NCBI taxonomy): Eukaryota > Metazoa > Arthropoda > Insecta > Diptera > Sciomyzidae > Dichetophora > Dichetophora obliterata. The sequence continues at coordinate 201,526,072 of OY986438.1, read as the reverse complement.
TTATGTATTAGAAATATATATGAATTTCAAATATATAAAATTAATAATTTGTTTTTTTTTTATCTGAAGACTTTTTGGTTTTAGATAGATTGCATACACAAAACTTTTTAAGGAGAACAAAAAGATGGTGTGACAATATTTAAAGAATATTGTGGGTTCTATTGATTTTAACAAAAATTAGTAAATTGTATCAAAAAAATATTCAATTTATTTTTCTGAGGTAGAATACTTATTTATACTTACTTGAAAAAATTATACTTACTAATATTTACTTTTCAGTGTTCTAAGAACTAAATATACTTATTTTTTAATAACATGTGTTGGTAGCATTAAGTATAACTAATGTTACCAACTATACTTACTTTGTAAGTATCATACTTATTTTCAGCTTCATATACTTACTAAAATTCCATGCTTATAAGTATACTTACTTTTAAGATTTATACTTATTCATGCTTACTTTTAAGCTCTGGTTGAACTTTTGCTTGCAAAAGCATAAAAAGTTTGGAAATTGGAGTCAACAGCGTTGAAAATACAGACACTGGAGTCAATTTTATTTGTAAAAAATAATTTTGAATACAGCTGTATCGAATTTAACAAATTTTTGAAGACAAGACTTGACATATTAAACAACATTTCCAGCCAAAACAAATACGATTCCAAGCAAAAAGAAAACAAACCAGTTATTGTAGCACGTCAATTCAGTGACAGTGAGGGCAAATAATGATAACTTTGCTTTGATCTCTGTATACATCTTAGCCTGGGTCGATTTGTATTTAGATAAAAAAATTGATGTAGCCTGGGCGATAGGGGACATAGGGGTGCAATTTACCCTATCTTGTGAATTTTTTCTTTCCAAAAATGTTTGTATATAAACATTTAGAACAGCTAAAACAATACTGATGCCAGAAATGAAATCCTTGTACCCGATTCAACCTAAAACCGGTCTCACTTTTATACGCTTTTAAACAAAAATAGATCGTAAAAAATTTCTAAAGAAAAAAACTCACAAAATTCAAGGTTTTTGACCATCACGGCTGAACCACAAAAGCTATCCACCTTTATATTCACATGTTTGTGTGGTCTTCCGAAATTTTTTTTTTAGATCCCCTAGGTGGCACTGTGGTCTATTTTTATCGGTTTATAGATACAATTTTTTTTTAAAAATCGACCACAGTGCCACCTAGGGGATTTAAAAAGCAAAAAACGATAAATTTTTGTGTTAAAACGTATCAATAACCGTAATTACGTATTACTTTTACCTTTTTTTATGCTTTTGTTTGTTTTCAAACTGTTTTATACATATGAAATATACCCACCGGACCATATGCGAATGTTTTGCGGAAAGTGATAGTTTTGAGTAGGTTTTCGAAATGACTTTTTTTTAGTAATTTTTGTTTTTTCTTTTAATTTGTGTGATCAATATTCTTGCTAAAGAAGATTAAATTCGTGAAAATTTATTCCATAACAAAATGTTAATTATTAAAAAGTGCATTTCTATAGTTCGTTTTTTAACTCATTTTCGAAAAAAGGGTTCGTTTTTAAGAGGCAATTCAGGCCGGCGAATGAGTTAAAGTTAAAAATTGTTAAAGTATGAGTGCCGAAAAATAACTTTTCAATAGCTTTTTTCAACTCGTTTCCGAACAAAAAAATTGACATTTGATGATCCTTTTATTAACTCCCTACTAAAGAAAAAAGGTTCGCTTATGAGAGGCATTTTAGTCCGACGAATGAGTCCAAAAGGGTTCATTTATGAGTGTCGAAAATGAGTTTTTCTACCAGAAAAAGTTCATAAATGAATTAAAAAAAGATAGTTTTGGTTCTCTGGGTATATGAACTGCAAATATACAAAATTAATTTTTTTTTATCTGAAGAATTTTGGTTTTAGTTAGATGGTCTACACAAAACTTTTAGAGAGGAACAAAAAGAGGGCGTGACAACACTTACGGAATATTGTGGGTTCTATTGGTTCTTAAATTAGTAAATAATATCTAGAAAATATTAAAATTTTTTTTCTAAGTAAGTATATACTTATTTTTAAAAATTATACTTACACATACTTAATTTTCAGTGTTCTAATTAGCAAATATACTTATTTTTTAATAACATGAGTTGGTCGCATTAGGTATAACCCATTTTGCGCTTAGTCAAACTTCGATCTTCACAATCAACATCATACACTTACTGAGTAATTTCTGAGTGTTGTTGCACTTTTTGGACTTCAACTACGTGGTTCATCTTCAACGCTTGTACGACCACGTTTAAGCTCTAAGAGTTATTTTAAGGTATTGTAGTATTTTGTAGTAATTTGAGGAATTTTGTGGTGTTTTGAGGTATTTTTTTACCCACGCGAGATTTTTCTCACAAAATAACATGAGAATTACCACATCCCACAATCGTTGAAAAATACTATAAGTGCTATTTATCATGCTTTTCTGGTAATCTAAAACATCAAATAATAAACATAATACAAATTACAAAAATTGTATTTAGTATTATAACCGCTTAATAAACAGTTTTTCATATATTCAATCGCCATATAAGTTAAATGGAAGAGTCTTTTGTTATTGTGTCATAACCAGGGAAGACAATTATATGCAAATGCATATAATATATGCTTTTGCATATTTGGACGTTTTGTTAATAATTTTGCATATTTATAACGATTGTGAATATTTGTGCATATTTTTACATATTTTTAACTTTTCGAACAGATTTTAGCTTGTAATCGGGCAAATTTTGATACTTCCTTCACATCTGGCAACATTGTAATTTCTTTGATATTATATATATTTATAAAGAGATATTATATTATATATGTATAAAAAATATTTTGTTTAAAAACTCACAGACAATGGATCCATACGCCGAAAGTCTCCTTCCGAATGAAGTCCCTTATTTTAAATGGTGCCCAACTACATCCTGCGATGTCGAGCGGTCTTTCTCACAATACAAAACATTGTTGGCTGAAAATCGTAGAAAATTTATTTTGATAATATAAAAATGCATTTAAATGTTCAGTGTAATCGCTGAATGCAATACACTGTTTTTGCTATAAGCACCATATAAAATAATGGACTTCGTCCGGAAGGAGACTTTTGGCATTGGCTTCGAGCTACCAAACAAAATATTCATTAAATGATTAATATAGAATTAAATTTTTACTTTATAATTAAAATTATAATTTATTTGAACTGAAATAATTACTTTTACGCCTTGAAAGGGCTATTGTTTTGTTGTTTTTTTTTATGAACTATTGAATAAAATTTTGAATAATAAAACTCCGACTTCGACATTTTTCGTGCTTATTTGATGACATATTTTGCCATTTTTTAGAGCATATTAGCATACTTATTTTAGATTTTTTCGTGCATATTTCTGTCTTCCCTGGTCATAACTTTGTTTTAGGTCATGTTAAAAGCTCTAGATTTTGTGTGTTTATAGTGCTTAGAACAATGCTACATCAATAACTTAGATCTGTCGTAAGTCGAATTAAGCTATTATTGCTTATCGACAGAGATACATATAATGACCAAATTATTCGCCCTTGTACGGAATGGTGATAACATCTACAAGGTCAAATCAATTTTTTTGTGTTTTTTATGATAAAATAATTTGTCCTTTTACGGAAAAATGTTAATTCACGCATTCGCAACAATTTTTTTGCGAAAACGCAAAAATAAAAACGTATACAAGAAACAATACATACCAAACCCGATGACGCATACATAACTGAAAAGAATCCTCTCTAGACGATGTGGATGCTGATAGTCGGAACATAATTTTTTTTTAGGAAACGAACGTTCCTGAATTTTTCTTTGAACGATTAATTTTTATAAAAAACTAGCTGGAACCCGGCGCGTTGCTGCCACGCCCCCGTTGCCAAACTTCCATAAAATGTTATCAGTGAACCTGCATTGGGTTGATCTAAATTTGGGTTGAATGAGAGGTGCCACGCCCCTTTGTTTAACTCCCATAAAATTTGATTAGTGAAACGGCATGTGTAAATCGTGGTAGAATAATGAATTCTTAGGCTATAAATTCAAAGCTATTCGATATCGCAAATCGCATATTTTGGTTGTATGGTAGGTGCCACGCCCCCTGAATGGCGTGTGTAAATTGTGGTAGAATACCGAATTCCGAGGCTGTGCGAGCTGTAACTGAAAAGCTATTCGATATCGCAAATTATGGGAGGTTGCCACACCATACGTCCATAAAATGTTATCAGTAAAACGACATGTGCAAATTGTGCTCGAATACCGAGGCCGTGGAGGTCTATAACTCCAAAGCTATTCGATATCGCAAATTCTGGTTGCAAGGGAGGAGCCACGCCCCTTGTACAACGCCCATAAAATGTTATCAGTAAAACAGCACGTGTAAATTGTCGTCGAATACTGAATTCCGGGGCTGTGTGAATTATAACGCAAAAGCTATTCAAAATATTAAATGTGGGTTTTAAGGGAGGTGCCACGCTCCCTTTCCCAACGCCCATAAAATTTTATCAGTAAAACGGCACGTGTAAATTGTGGTCGAAAACCCAATTCCATGGCTGTGCGAACTATAACTCAAAAGCTATTCGATATCTCAAATTTGGGTTGTATGGGAGAGGCCACGCCCCCTTGTCCAACACCATAAAATGTTATCAGTTAAACTTAATGTGTAAATTGAGTTCGAATATTAAATTCCGAGCCTGTGCGGTCTGTAACTAAAAAGCTATTCGATATCGCAAATTTGGGTTGTATGAGAGTGCCACGCCCCCTTGTCTAACGCCCATTTTTTCTTTCTGTAAAAAACGTTTGTAGACTATTACAAACATTTTAAAAAAGTTAGCCAAATTGGCGCAGGCGTTCTGCGATTTTAGGTATATATAAAAAAGTGGGCGTAAAAGTGGGAGTGGTCAATTTTTCTTCAGTAAAAACTTAAAATGGATTACTACGAACATTTAAAAAATAAATTAGCCAAATCGGTGTAGCCGTTTTCCGATTTTAGATAAATAAAAAAGTGGGCGTAAAAGTGGGCGTGGTCAATATTTCTTTTCGTAAAAACCTAAGTTGGACTATTACGAACATTTTAAAAAAATATCCAAATCGGTCCAGCCGTTCTCAACTGATGCAATTACCAACGAACGACATTTGATTTTTATTTATATAGATATCAAAACAGTGGGCGCAAAAGTGGGCGTGGTCAATTTTTCTTTCAGTAAACACTTAAATTGGATTACTACGAACATTTGAAAAAAAAAAATTATCCAAATCGGTCCAGCCGTTTTCCGATTTTAGATAAATTGAAAAAAGTGGGCGCAAAAGTGGGCGTGGTCAATTTTTCTTTCCGACAAAACTTAAATTGGATTACTATGAACATTAAAAAAAAAAATTATCCAAATCGGTCCAGCCGTTTTCCGATTTTAGATAAATCAAAAAAAGTGGGCGCAAAGTGGGCGTGGTCAATTTTTCTTTCCGTAAAAACTTAAGTTGGACTATTACGAACATTTTAAAAAAAAAATTATCCAAATCGGTTCAGCCGTTCTCAACTGATGCAATTACCAACGAACGACATTTGATTTTGATTTTTTTACACTTTTTTCGATTTTTTTTTCTTTTTTTTTTTAAAACCCGAACTGAAAAAATACCTTTCCAACAAAGTATAAATCATCAAAATCGGTTCGGCCGATCTCGAGTTATGGGATTACATCGCATTCGGACACTTTCTTTTATATATATAGATTAAAAACGAACGTTCGTTGCTTATTATTTGTTTGTGAAAAATTCGATCGAATAAATTTGAAACTGACAAATTTTTCAGAGATAAAAAATACGACGCCAGCAGAGAGTTCCCCACTTGTTTGAGATAATTTGCGAGAACAATTTTATATGAGGAGAACGATAATTGAAAACAATCGTATTACAAACGTTCTCCGCACCCATGATTCAATTATATATAACGTTGAGTAAGCTGAGAGCACATATCTGTCGGCGAATGTCAGAAACAGCTGTTTGGTGTTGTTATCTTTTACTTTGATATTTGCCGATCCAAATTCCATCCATCCAGCGTTTTCGTTTAAAAATGTCACTGGGCACTTTAAAAAAGGAAACGTTTTCCTTGTTCCAATAGTTTTAGCGAATCGCGTACTTTTTCGGCATTTTGAGATAGTAATAAAAACTCAAACTCTAAGAAAATTGTTTAAAAATTATTTGAAACACAAATTTAATGTTAAAATCCAATAGTTTGACTTCTAGTCAGAAATTTTAATTTGATTGTTTACATGTTTTTTTTTTGTTTTACTTTGACATTTTGCAATCCAAGTTTTGTTGTTGTATGAGAACAATTTCATGGTTACTTAACCTTATATTTAATTGAATCATGTCCGCACCCTGGTTTTTTTGTATTGTACTCTTACGCAAGTAAAGTTTTCAGTTCAAATTTTCGATCAATTCAAGCTCCATACGAGGAAGATGATGAATGTTTAACACTCAAGGCCTTGTTTGTTGAGTCATTAAACAAATATCGGTAGCAACATGCTTGAAGAATTTAACATCCTTTGATACATAAATCTTTTCATGTATTAGAAATATTAAATCTAATTTAACCGTAGTCCTACGTTGGTGTAGAAAACTACATATCTTTTAATTTGTATATACAGGGTCCGCCAAATAACTTTTTTTTTTTTAAAATTCTATTAAAAAAAAACTACTACATATTTTCTCAAATTTCTTTTTTTATTTGAAAGTACAATCCTTCCGGTTAATAATGGAAAATAACTTTATTCAAATGGCTGCCTCGGCTGGCCATGCAGTAGCCTACACGATCGGTCCAATTTTTAAGCACATTATCGATTGTGTGCAGCTGTATTTCACCAATGGCTTCACGAATATTGTCCTTTAAAGCGTCAATTGTCTCTGGCTTGTCGGCGTAACACTTATCTTTGAGGGTACTCCACAAATAATAGTCCAACGGTGTCAAATCGCAGCTCCGAGGTGGCCAAACGACATCAGCTCTGCGGCTGATAATGCGATCTTCAAAAACAGGGCGCAAAACATCGAGTGTAGCTTCGGCTGTGTGGCACGTAGCGCCGTCATGTTGAAACCAAATGTTGCCAATATCCTCCTCTTAAAATTTTGTGAACGAAAATTCGTTCAACATGGCCCGATAACGATCGCCATTGACTGTCACGGCCACTCCTTGCTCATTTTCGAAGAAAAATGGCCCAATTATGCCTCTGGACCAAAATCCGCACCAAACAGTGACTCGTTTTGGGTGCAGCGGCTTTTCAATGTATGCGTGCGGTTTTTTTGTGCCCCAAATGCGACAATTTTGCTTGTTTACATACCCTCCAAGATCAATATGAAAATATGATTTTTTTGGCAAAATCGGCATCATGCTTTTCAAAGTAAGGTCGCAATATTTTCCAGCGTTGTTCAAGCGTATACACAACTATATTCGTTCAGCGGAAGGATAAAACTAATTATCTGTCATATCAGACATGAGCTAAGTGTTACCATTCTTTACCATAGTTGAAAAAAAACTTTATATGGCGGACCCTGTATTTCCAAAATCGTTTTGTTTTGGGATAAAAGCAAGCTTACATGATTTTTATTTTATGCTAAATGTAGACCGAAATCATGTTCCTTGTAGTATCTCAATTATAAATTTTTTCATAATATTTAAAAACTTCAATTCCTCATCTATACCTCAACGTGGAATTTAAAAGTTTTTCTCAAAGTAGGACTACGGTCAAACTTATCGTTTTTATGTCAGTTTTTGTGATTTTCATGCAAGCAAAACAACAAATGAGAGGTGATAGAAGCATCACTTTACAAGTAAATTCAACGTTTATGTTTCGTCAATATTTTACATTTATCTGAGCCTTTTCTTATCATTCCTTATCAAGGAATATAAGATTTAAATATTTTATCCCTATTTTATACACTATAGTTAATTTAATAGATACATCTGCTTAATTTGCACAAAAATGGGTCGAAATGGGCTTAAGGCTTATAGGGCAAGTGCTTATTTTTCCAAAAATATAATTTAAATTTATAAAGATAGAGATTTAAACATGAAAAACCAAATTGAGAACCTACTTGTTCAATTTATTCGTATTAAAAAAAAACGAGTGACACAACAAAATTTCCGAACGCGCTTTGGGCTAAAAATTCGCAAGATTTTTTGTAAATTGTGAAGTCACATCACAATCTTATTATAATATTTTTTATTTTTTAATTTATTTAAATTTTTCGTTTTTTTTGCACACCTTTTTTTGATCATATATTTTTTTATGCATACGAACTTTATATGATTAGTAAACAAACAGTCTTAGTGCCAGTTTTTCAGTACGAGTTTAAACTTAAGTCAAATTAAACCTAGCTTAACTCACCGAAATTGGACGTTTAAACTCGGTTTAACTAAATATTTTAGCATTCGTTGAAGTTAAATTGACTTAAATAACACTGTGTAACACATTTTTCTAACGCGAAAGCGGATAACACAGGATGATAGTACTAGTGTAAAGTAAGAAACCCCTAAAAGGTATTTGCAAAGTTAGCTCGCTTTTAAAAGATATAGGCATTAAAAGTTTGCCTCTTGCAGAGTATTTTTTAAACATAAAGTGCTCATTTAGGCGTATCTAATTACAATTTTTTCGAATTTCACATTCTAAGAGGTCTCAAAAGTTGCATGGTGGTCAAGATCTACAAAAAAAAAAAAATATCAAGAGAAAAAAGGATGTCTTCCTCTCACACAAGAACAAAGTTGTATTTTGAGAAAAATAGTAAAAAATAACGATCTTTGTTAAATCTTAAATGCTTTGATTTTTGTAAGAAAAACTAAATATGTCTTAAAGCAAAATTAAGTACAGACTTTAATTAAGAATATCTTGCCAAACAAAATGCAACTCTCGATTTCTACCCTCATTGTCCTGTATGAGAGATACTCGAACCCAAATTTACACTCGAAATAGCTCAGAACTTTTAATTGTTATCTGATTGTCTAAATGTTGGTGTTATTGATAGAAGTGTTTACATTTTCTTTAAATTTGGCGAATTAAATATTTGCATATTTTTCGCAAATGCATTATCTTGTTTTCGATAAATGTATTTTGAATGCAATTTTATAAGTTTTTCAAAAAAATTCAGATAAGGTGTTATATATTTTTGGCATCAGAAGTGGTACAGAAGATAATTTTGTAAATTTGGATTCTTAAAATATTTCTGAACGAAACACTGTCTGAAAGTTTTTTTTTTAAAACACCAGGTTAAGACCACGATTCTTTTTTGTGTTTCGATTTTTTAAAATAATTTTTCTGATAAGCATGAAATTTATTATTTCGTCAAAACACCTCACCTCATCATTTACCAAAATATTAAACTAAAATTTTGAGTTTCTGAGCCTGCCATTCGATGAGTCTCAATTGATTTAACAGTTGCTTTCAAGATGTGTTTAAAAAAAAAAAATAGTAACCTTAAAGGAGATATCTGAAGAATTCAAAAAGCGAAAATTATTTAACAAAAAGTTGAAAAATTGCGTTCAAGTTGCTTTTCTCAAAAAACAGTAAATGCAAAGGCAAAAAATTTGCAAATTTCAAATACACCAAATATGAGGAAAAAGTAAACACTTTAATAAATACCACTAAAATTAAAACAATCAGATAACAATCAAAAGTTCTGTGCTATTTCAAGTGTACCTTAAGATTCGAATATACTTCACACAGGACACTGTGAGTAAAAATCAATAGTGGCATCTTGTTTGGCGAGATATTGTTAGTTAAAGTCTTTATTTATTTTTGCTTTAGGACATTTGTAGCTTTTTTTACAAAAATTAAAGCATTTAAAGATCGTTGATTTTTACTGTTTTTCTCAAAAAAAAAACTTTGTCCTAGCGGGAGAGGGAGACATCTTTTTTTTGGGAGACCACACTATGGAACTTTGGAGACCTCTAAGAATAAGAAATTAAAAAAAGAATTTTTAATTCGAGCACGCCCTTAAGAGCACTTAATTTTTAAAAAATACTCTGCAAGAGGAAATCTTTCAATGTCTATATCTTTTAAAAGCGAGCTAACTTTGCAAAACCCTTTTATGTTTTTTTTGGTCTAGATCAGTACCATGGATCTGTGTTTGTCGCTTTTTCGTTAGATTCCATGACCCTTGAATTGTCGCATAGTGTAAATATTAAATGTTTTTTTCGCCTAAACCGAGTTTAAACGTCAAATTTTGGTGATTTAACCTCAGTTTAATTTGACTAGAGTTTAAGCACGCATGAAAAATTGGCCCTTCATGGACCACTTCAAATGGACCATGAAGTGTTTAACTAGGCAGTTCTGTCACACGGCCATTCTAAGGGTTAAGAATTTACATGAAACAAATAAAAAAAAAGCCAAACGACCAAGCCAAACGTAAGTTTTGCTAATGAAATTTTAGCTTAACCTGACTGAACAGCAAAAAAGAAATTAATTTATTTTTGACAGAAACCATAGCTTGTAAAAACTTTTGTCATGCATAAATCATAAAATGATGTTTCAAGTAAACCAATCAGAATGATTGAAGACAAAATGTCATTATGTCAGTCAGAGAAAGGAATGTTGAAAACTTATTCAATAAGGCTTATAGTATTTACGTCAAATACTTTGTGCCATCAACTGAAATTTAAATTAAATGCTAAACATGCAGCAAGCCGATTCTAAAACCAGCGGTGAACCGTTAACAACGCATCTTTATTTAGAATAATTATATTTTTTTTTTGTAAAATCATTTGAATAATATAACAACCTACCAAAACATGCCATCATTATTGGTTACGTTGCTGCCGCAAGGAAGACAGCAACAAGAACATTATTGCTATGCAAGGTTGCCAGCCAAAATTCGTAACAATTCCCACGAAAATTACCTTTTTCCCAAAGTCACATAAATTAAATACCACCAAAATTCCCATGGTAAAGGTAAACAAAAAAAAAAATTCCCACAGCAATTAAAAAATACACAAAAAAAAAATACCACGATCATTTAAAATTACCACAAAAATACCACGCGTTTTAAAAATACCACCGAAAATCCCATATGCATTTAAAAATCCCACAAAAAATCCCATACGTATTAAAAAATACCACGAAAAATCCCATATGTATAAGAAATTTTAAAAAGTTTAGAAATACCAGAAATTTTTGCATTTAAATAAGCAGAAATAAAAAGACACGTCGATAGTTAAAAATTTTGCATTTATTGTCTTTGTTTTAAAACTATAGCAAATAAATAACCCAAATTTTGAATTTTGCGACCACAGTTTACTTAATGCACATTTTTTACATGACGACGTTGCAGAGATACTGATTTGGATAATATTTTATGGGAAAAGTTTGTAAAAATTCCTATTCTTAAATAAAGCCTTCAATGTGACTTTACTTTTTAATACTATTTTACCACTAGGTCAATCAAGTTTTACTTTTAAAAAATGCATCACTCAACTATGGTATAATAACTTAAGATGTTATCATTTTGTAACGATTAGATAATTGCGACCCAAGGTAGGCTCTTTCTATTTAAAATGGTGGCCGCAAATTATTATTATATTTTCCTAACAATAAACATGAAATTGCTTTTATATTGTATTGTTAAGCTTTTCAACTATGTTTTATTGATTGCTTACATTAAAAATTATTCCTGAAATTTGTATACAATACTTTCTTCACAAAATTTTTTAAAACATTTTTTATTAATATATGAAATTATTACAACATTTTCTGAATTTAGAATGCGCATAAATTTTTAAGAAGTTTTGGCTGTTTTTTACCGAAAATCTTCTTTCCCATCTACATTTTCAATAAGGCTCCAAAAAATATCCAAAACACCTAATATTATATTGTACTCTTATATTTTATATAAAGTCTAATTATAAAATAATTTATAATAATTATGGCTGTAAACAAAATTGGCAACTCTGTAATGCATTTATACTTAAATGTAATAAGAAACTTCAAAGTAATTTTTACTAAAACAATGTCGGCATTGTGTGGCACCACTTTCGAAAAATAGTGATTTCTGTAACGTAACCAATACATAACATCATGTCAATGTTGACACAAAAATAAACGCTACGACGTCGCTGCAACCCAAATATGGACCATCAGTTCTAGTTGGGAACATACAAATTGTTTCACATAAAGTTAATTGTTACACATATCACATGTTTTCGTCTTATATTTGAGATCGTGAATTTTATTTGTGTATATCCATTTAATAATTTCTAAAACGATAGTATGCTTATAAAAATAAAATAATAAAAAATAAACAAAATAAAATAAAAATATTGTTTTCAAAAATATTTGTGGTTTGTGAGGTGATAAGCAATTCATTTTAACACAACATGACTTTTCAAAAATATAGGTACTTATTTCTAATATCAAATAATAAAAGTGACTTCAGAATAAAAATAACCATAATAAAATACGTATACAGTTTTCAAAGATATTTGTGCTTTGTGAAGGGATAAACAGTGAATTTAACACAATATGATTTTTCAAAAAAATAGGCACTTATTTCTAATAAATATAAAATAATGTCAGTGACTTCAAAAATAGAAAATAAACAAAATAAGTTAAATATTAGTTTTCAAAGATATTTGTGTTTTGTAAAGAACAGATAAACAGTTAATTTCAACACAATATGATTTTTAAAAAATTTAGGTACTTATTTCTCATATAAAATAATAAACATAAGTGACTTCAGAAATAAAAAAATAAACAAAATAAAATTAATATAAATTTTTTATGAAAACTGTTATTTAATTTTGATTTTAAAAGATAATTGCTGATTATTGGATTCGATAAGTAAACTTGCAAACATTGCCTATTATTGTATTGGTAGTCTTATATATTTCACTTTTTTTGGACTTTTAAAATAATTTTTGTAAGCTTAACGCTTGCATGCAGAAATGTGGAATTTATTCATATATAATTTATTCATTTATATTAAGAGTAAGTTCGAAGAAATGTACAGCGTAAACTTATAGCTTTACTCTACTGTATATATACGTCGATCATCTAATACTATGATTAAGATTTTGCTTAATAAAAGTGAAAAAAAACTTTTTAAGAAAAAATTCCCAAATTCCCATGCAATTAAAAAATACCACGCTGAATTCCCACGCCAATTAAAAAATACCACGCTGAATTAAAAAATACCATGGGAATTCCCAAAAAAAAAAATTCCCAAGACCAATTAAAAATTACCACGAATGGGATTTTCCCCACAATACTGGCAACCTTGTTGCTATGATAGCATATTTGACGTGATGTTTTGTTGATTTTAAATAACCATTTAATGTCAATCACTTTAAATTGTTCCTACAACAAATATAACAACAGTATTCATCAATATTTCTTGTCTTTACTAAGAAAACTCTGCCCGTGATCTATCTATGCAGCAAACGAACGACATCTGCTTGGTTTCTTGCTTGTACATGTTCTGCCTGACAGGATAATCCAGTGAAACTGGAACCTCGAACGCCTGGCCACCAGCGTTTGACATGATAGCTTTACATTTCTCACCACTTGGGTTTAGGCTCAATTTCTGCTAAGCTTTTTGAGTGGCATGAGCTGATTACAATCTTAGCGTTTAACGTGCCAACGTCATTAAGGCACCACTAAGTGACCTTAGCCAATTATTTTGAATTTGATTTGGTTTTTTTCTTTGTTTTCTTGTTTGTTTTTATCCCTCCCTCAAGCATGTTGCTGTTTTGTATCTGCTTAGAAGAATCTTAAAAACACAGTAGCGTGAAATATTTATTAACATTGACAGCAGTAGCAGCAGGAGCCGGAGCAGCAGATTGTTGTTTGCACTACAACAACAATATTGAATTGCTTGAATTTTGTTTTTCATAAGCATTTTACTGCGACAACTAAACGAATGTCTTTGTAGTCATCTTCAAAATCAGCAGCATCAGAGACATCAGCAACATCATCACCATCAAAATCATCATCAACAACCAAAATATTGCCGTTATGTTTGATGAAATTTCCTCTGCTTTAGTCTAAAGTTTCTACGGAAGTTCCTTGAAATTTATTTATGAGTTTTACTCTATGATGTTTTTGTTTATTTTTAAAAATGTTTGTAGTTCTTGTTTTTGTTTTTGCTTTTCAATTTAACTTTGTCACATTTCGCCATAAATTTGGCTCCTTTTGCTTGGTTTTGCTGCTACAGCAGCAGCTTCTTTGCAGCTTAGTTTCGGCCGCATGCTATCCGGTTTACGCTAAAGTGGATTATTTTGTCCTGATTTATGTGCCATCATTCATTTGATTCTCTAAATTGACAAATTTAAATTCATTTATTATGTTGTTGATTTTGTTAGATCATTATTTTTATTGTCTTAGTAGTTATCTTAGCTTAATACTTGTGGCTATGAAAAAGATTGGCTATCATTTGATTTATGGCACCGGAAATTGTGCGTATGACGTTTGGGAGTTGTGAAATTGCTGAAGATTGGGATAGATACGAGAATTTTTAATGGTTTATTCGATTTATTTACGATCAAATATTTTGTATTATGTATAAAATATAGGCAACATGTCTACCTTAGCATTTCGCCCAAAATTAAGCGATTTTTAAGCTTCTCAATGCAGCAGGAAGTAAACGCTTTTAGCTTAGAGCGTTGAAATACAAAATTTTGACAGCCTTAAGACTAATAGCCTAAATATATTGTGCTAGAGGTCGGAACAGCATAGCATTTTTAATTTTGAAACAATTGATGATAGTATCGATATTCGTCGCCCTCTCAATTTATTACGAGTATGGTGTAGATTTTTACGAACATATAAGTTTTGTAATATTTTTAAGTCATACATTTTTTAAGGATTTTATTTTATGCATTTAAGGTTTTTTATTTCAATTTATAATATATAAGATTTTATGCACGAATAGTAACAATTTTTTGTACTAAAAATTATTTTATTTGACCTAAGATTGTGCCTTACTACTTCTAAAATTTTAAACACGTTTTTTTTTTTAAACTAATTTTCTAATCAAAAGCTATGCTAAGGATCGCTTCCAAATTGTATGCATTTGTTAAGAAAACACAACTGGTAATATTATTTTAGATAAATACTTTTCTTTATAACCTTAAAAAATACTTTTTTAGTCAAAAATTGGTTTTTCAACTACCATTTTAGAAAAAAATTAAAATTTTCTTAGATTAAAAGCTCCAAAATTTCAGCAGAACCGAAATAATGTTTTTTTTTAGATGAGCAATCAGTTTTGATAAATCATTTTCACCACATATTTTAGATGCTTCACTAAACTACTAATTCCTACTATAAAAATGAATATTTCTTAACCAATAATTCAAAAAATTTTCTAATAAGCAAAAATTTTATAACTGAAGGGCTTATTGCAAGAACATGATATCCATATAAAAATATTTTGAAATATCTTTAAAATTTTGAAAAAATCTCTTTTTGTATGCAAAAATAAGAATTGAACAAGGAAACTTTTATAGATATAAAACAAATTTAAAAAGGAATAGCCGAAATCTTTTCATTGGGTGTTGGTAATTTATTAACTTATTTATCCAGGCTTAAAAAAACGATTGCAATAACGTTATTGCAATAAGCTCTTTAATTGTAATGTTAAAAAAAACATTGCCTGAAATAAACAGTCGCTTTAAAATAAAAATTTTTATGTTGGTCTATTTTTCACTTATAAGACTTTCATGGGTCCTTAAGTCGATCCTTACTTACTTGAATCAAGTATTTTGAGCTTTTATACTAGACAAGATCTTTTATACAAGTTATTATAATATTAGTATGTATTTAAAATATGTATATACAATTATTTATAATTTCTTCAATTCAAAAGAAATGACTTGATTTGAGACACTAGAAAACAATTTTATTTAGATAATTTCAAAGGCAATTTTACCGTCAATTGTCTAATAGGTCTTAAGACAATACTTTTATATAGGTTTATTTAATATTAGTATATGTTTGAATTATTTACTTTTATTTATAATTTTTTTAATTCAGAATAAATTTATTAATTTAAGAAGCTGGAACAAAATTTAATTGAAACAACTAAGATTTTATATATATTTCAGGATAATTTTACTGTTATAAGTTGTAACGATGCTTTGCTGAGGTATAACTCGCCGGATCCAGTGGTTCGTATACAAAGAATTTATTTGATTTCAAGGACTCTCCAATAGCTAGTAAAACAAGAAAATTATTTCGATTAATTCTGCTTATGATATATTTATATAATTTTATTTATAAAATTCTCCTTTAAATGACTACTCCTTAATATAACTTCCTAGTCTTGGCGGTGCAGCGCGTGATGTAAGCTCTGATAATTCAATTGTTTTGAACAGCATACGCGAATTCCTCATCTATCTGTGTCCTCACAAACCGTGTGTGTAGTTCTTTTGAAGAGCGTTGACGTGCATGTAGTGTCTTGACAATCCTGACCGATGTGGTATAACCGTTACAATGTCAGAGATTCGTGCGCGTAGTGCCATGCCAATCCTGACCGATGTGGTATGACCTTTGCAATGTCAGCGATTCGTGCGCGTAGTGCCACGACAATCCTGACCGATGGGGTATAACCTTTACAATGTCAGCGATTCGTGCGCGTAGTGCCACGACAATCCTGACCGATGTGGTATGACCTTTGCAATGTCAGCGATTCGTGCGCGTAGTGCCACGACAATACTGACCGATGTGGTGTGACCTTTACAATGCCAGCGATTCGTGCGCGTAGTTCCACGACAATCCTGACCGATGTGGTGTGACCTCTACGATGTCAGCGATTCGTGCGCGTAGTGCCACGACAATCCTGACCGATGTGGTGTGACCTTTGCAATGTCAGCGATTCGTGCGCGTAGTGCCACGACAATCCTGACCGATGTGGTGTGTCCTTTGCAATGTCAGCGATTCGTGCGCGTAGTGCCACGACAATCCTGACCGATGTGGTATGACCTTTGCAATGTCAGCGACTCGTGCGCGTAGTGCCACGACAATCCTGACCGATGTGGTAGTAACTAGCGTCTGACCGTAGCAAGTATTTGTGGTAGTGGGTTCTTTTGAGGACTTTTAAGGATAAATGACACTAACTTATAGCTGGCAAGGATTCATAGGGACCCGAGCCCAACATACAAGAATCGCGTCTTAGAACCCAGGACTTATGGTTGGCAAGGATTCATAGGGACCCGAGCCCAACACACAAGACGTAGCTTCAATAAGGATGAGACTGACACTAGCTTATAGTTGGCAAGGATGCATAGGGACCCAAGCCCAACATACAAGAATCGTGTCTTTAAAACCAGGACTTATGGTTGGCAAGGATGCATAGGGACCCGAGCCCAACACACAAGACTTAGTTTCAATAAGGACTAACTACTAGAAACCACTTACCTGCTACGGACGTCTGCTCACGACAAGAGCTCACAGCAAAAAGCCTCGAATTCTGATCTGCATGTCTTTTTATAGCTGCCAAACGAAAGCATTGTTCCGCACAATGTTCGCAGTTTCCATATTGCTTGCTTCCTTTCTCGCTCTTACACATGTATGGCTCACTGTATTACTGCATATCAATTTGTAGCTTTACTCTCACACATATGCTGCTTCCTTTGTGTTAGTGTGTTGTCGCGTACCATATTTGTAGTTTTACTTATGCTGCTAATGTTGTACTAATGTTGTCTTGCCTCTGTACATGTATTCTGTGTTCAGACCTGCACCTGTCTCGTTAATGCTATACAAGGGTATGTTCCGCAAAAGTATTTTTCTGACACCGCCAAGAAATAACATACCTTACTAATTGTCATTAATAAAAGTTTTAGTGTAATTAATTT
The DNA here is from genome assembly GCA_963920525.1 of Dichetophora obliterata. NCBI lineage: Eukaryota > Metazoa > Arthropoda > Insecta > Diptera > Sciomyzidae > Dichetophora > Dichetophora obliterata. The sequence continues at coordinate 201,508,249 of OY986438.1, read as the reverse complement.
AACTTAAATAAATTTAAAACTAATTTATATTGAGAAATATTTAATAAATGAAACTAAAAGTATTAATAAAAAAAGGACAAAAAAAAAGCATAACTTCATGTTAACTTATATAATAATCTTAAATAATCCCAAAAGATATATATATATAAAAAATGTTACGTCCAAAATACGCCGCTATTATGGGCGTCACAAAGTTAAATACGTCGTTATTTTTTATAAAGCGTGATATAATAATGGAATTAATAATTATTGCTATATCGAAGATAATAGACTAAAATAAATCGGACCGTTTGTAAAACTAAATAAAATAAATTCAAGAAAATATTCCAGTGCAAAATAATATGTTTTAGAATGAAAAAATTAAATATAATAGACCGAACAGCGGTTAAACAAGGTCCGTACGAAAAAAAAGAGTCGCACTTTAAATAATTAATTAAAAAAAAAAAAAAATGTATACGTAGCCACCAAACATGCTTGAAGTCAGATTTATATCCAAAATAGTGAATAACGTTAAGTGGCTTAGTTCCGAGTAAAAAATAATAGGACTAACAGCGGTCGAACAGGGTTTGCATGGCCAAACAAGGATTGTTGCACAATTTTCAAAAAAGCTACTCATCCAAACAGCTGCTGAACACGGGTCGAACACAGGTGCAGTTCAAAATAATCATAAAAATCATAAATAAATTAAACTTTTTTTAAAAAAGACACACCATTACCTTTAATTCTAATAGACACATTTTTTTTACGGGATTCCCGTAAAAATTTGTAAGCATTGCGTTGATTCGAAAGATGGATGGTAGTTAGTTGGCGGGTGGATAGATAGAGTAGGGTTGGTGAAGATTTGTATTAAAATTGCACAGCCCGAAACTGCTGTGAAACACGCTCGCAGGGAGATTGTTCCACAAACTTACCGTGCGACCAAGAAATGTATTATCAAGGCAATGCGAAATTCTCAAGGCAACGGTAAAGAGATGGGCTTAAGCGCAGATTATAATAGATGGAACGGAACGTAGTTAAGTGTCATCGTGGCTGGACCAAACGTTTTCAAACCAAGTGGCGATTATAGTAGCATCGGAAGAGGATTTAATTTTTTCTAAAATATATTTTATTACAAAATAAATTCCATCAATTCTTCTTTTCTCATTATTTTTAAATAGGAATTCAATTAAAATTTATCAAAAATACGGAAAACATCTGTCAACATAAATTTTTGAATCAAAACGTTACGGAACGCAGCGGAGAAATCAAAAATCAATAGATCTCAAAGTCGAGTGCCGCTCCGTTCTGTCTTATTATAATCGAACTCATAAGAAACTCATGTAAAATCAATGATAAAGGGGTGGGTTTACAGCTGCCCAAGTAGACCTGGGAAACACACGAGCTGGTGGCATCATTCCATGTCTGCTGGTGGCATCATTCTTGAAAACTTCCCATGGCAGTACCTATACAGCAGGCTGAGGAAACCAGCATTGCGTCAATGACCAAGAGAGTTGGGAGAGGTTGAAATATTTTCATCCCCTATCAAATATAACGCAGGACGTTTAATTCGATACAGAAGCTCTAAACGACATCTTGAAGCCCCTGCCTAAATGTGCGAATTGTACTCCATTTTTGGCCTGAAATATGATGTGTAGATCATGCGAAAATCAGCTAGAATGAAATATTTTTTGCACTGTTTTAAAAAACCTAGACACTTGGCCGCTTCTTTCTAAATATCGAAGATATGATGTCGAACTTGTCGTCTTTCTCTCAATCTCCATAGAACTTAGGTGTTTCTTGAATGAGAATGAATGACAAATGCTGCTGTCTTTGGCAAACGAATAGATGGAGTTATAAGTCAATGACAGAGGGTCGGTCATAAGAACCAGAAACAAGGTTGGCGATAGAACTGGACCCTGTATTACTCGATCGTTGATGGCGTTCTCCTCGGATGAAATGCCGTAAACTACGACACGAATCGTTCTGTCTTTTAGGAATCACGTGATCCATCGATCAAAGTTATCATCAATATTACACTCGGTCAAACACTTTTGAAATATCCAGAGCAACAACTCTGCTCTCACCGAGTGAACGCATTGGTTCCATTTCTCTCAAGCACAATTGGTGGTATGCTATCAGAACCAGAGGCTTTGTTTATGTTGATCTTTTGACTGCTCTCGTTCGAAAGAAAATCTTTGACATTATAGCCGATACACATTGACCGCGACAAGCGACGAACGCCAATTGTCAAAAAATAGAAAGCATGTTTTTTATGTAGATGTATTTTTTGAAGCCATAAAGAGAGAGCACGACGACAATTGTTGCTGCCGCAGACTTAAATCTTTTTCTTATTTGATAGACGACAAAAGCGAACATAGAAGAGTTTGTTTATGTTTTGTATGAAATACAGACAATCGCTGTTGCGTTCATTATTTTCAAGTCGTCGAGAACACTGCGACATTTCTCTCTGACTGCAAGTTTTCGTTTTGTTGGTGGACGCCAGTTGCAGTCAATATGTATCGGCTAATACATCGAGGTAGCCTCCCAGTGGTAAATGGACACATGACGTAACTAATTATTTCTTATATACAATGTAGCTACAGGGCCTCCGACATCTGTTTACTATTCTCAATTACATTTGCTTGGATATGGCCGCTAATATATACCTTACACAGTAAGCGACAATGTGCAGGTATGCACAAGATAGGAGAGAACAAAAAAATGACTCACAAAATTAGAGAGAGCACAACTAAGTTGAACGAAAATCCTCTCTACGCTAAAAACACAACGAAAACGAAAGAGAAAACGCCAAAAAGAAGCAAACAAAAGCAAATGACGCCACAAATGATTTTCAAAATTATTTTTACAATTGTTACAAATTGTGAAGGAATTTGTTAACTTTTATCTAGCACTTCAGAGTAAATGTATAGTAATATTTATTTTATATATAAAACTTTGTTCTGTTTTAAACATAAAGATTAATAGTTTTCACAAGCACACTTCACTGCAAAACTTCCTGTTAGAAAACACAATGTTGCTACACAGACGAATAATGTCAAACTGTTGTCTTGACAATGAAAAGAAAATTATGTGAGCACAAACAAGATTTCGTTATCGCTTACAGTTTTGCATTACAATGTCATCGACGACAAATTTTTACAAGCGGGCTACCACAAACAAAGAGTGTCTGATAGTTATCTGCGAGAGTGGAATTTTGTATAAGCAATCCAACCAATAGATTCGCTTTATCAGCCGAGTCAGTGATCATATTTTAAAAGAGTTGGAATCGATGACAATGTCTGACAAATGACCAAACATTTTTGCTTTCTTTGGGGCAGAGAATAACCAGTTCTCGAATACAGGTTTCGTGCAGAAACTTTTCACGTTTTAAAATTGCATTGCCTCGAATGCGAAGTCTATTGGTTTTCGTACATATCTTACGTAATTTATTGAACTGTTTTTGTGAACACTACAACAATAATGGGCTTTTTAACACTAGTAAGCAGAATGGTATTCATGCTGCCATAAAAAATGCATGGTAGCAGAGAAGGCTCTTTGCATATAGCGGCAGCTTGCTCCTCAGTGCATTAAAAGAACCAGATACATCAAATTATGATTGTCAACTAATTAAATAAATGACATTTTTCTACTGTTCAATCCTATCGATAGCTATTTGACTTCGCCAAGGACAAATTATTTCGCAATTTAATGTCTTATAAGCAAAATAACTCCATTCACATTTTTTTAAAATATTATTAAATCTATTTAACTTGAATTTCAAACAAGCATGAAATGAGGAGTGTCTGTACAAAAGGTCCTATTTAAGATTTTTAAGCTGTTTTACTAGATTTAGCACTTTAAATATTGAGTGCACAAATAAAAAATTTGCACAAATAAAAAATTAAGAAATTCGTAAATATTTGCTATATTTTGTGCATCGAAGTTTATGTTTCTGTTCAAAAGGGCCTAATTGCATATAATTTCATTAGTACTAGAAAATTGCTTTTGAAGATATTTTTTTTTTAAAGAAAAAGAACTAATATCCATACAAGCTTTTAGTTTTTGTAAAAAATTAAATCAAACGGGCCTACTAAATTTTTTTTAAAGACCTAATAACAAGTTCTATTTAAGCTCAGGAACTGTGTTGAGAGAGGAATACGCCTCGTTTATGATTTCCACGGGATTTTGAATAAAGACTTTAATTGATTTCAATTCAAATTTCAATGTATTTCAACCAATATATCTTATATTAAAATTCCTTTAATTACAATTTCAGTAAGAAAATTCTTAGAGATAAACAAACTCACTTTTAAACTCACTTTTTGGTATGGAAACCACTATGTTCAAATATTTAAAAAAAATGTTAGTTGATGATATATATTTAAACAAATTTTGCGGACTAACAATAATCACCACGCCAGCCAAGCTAAGTACAAGTTTGTATCATATCAAAAACGGCGATGTGAAATTAAAGCGGAACTGACAAACTTCGAAAAATATGTTCTCATTTCTGACATTTAGAATTTGTAACTATTATCTTTTATATTTGATCTAACTAATTGCAAGTTTTGCCAGTGGCGGCAACAAACTGATTATTCAATGAATGAAAGTCCTCAATGAATCCTTATCACTACAATGCGAAACCGACGAAGAATGTGAACGCATTAAGCCCGTTATAGGGCAGTTACGTATTAAGTTAACTAATTATTTCTATAAAAAATTCTTATAAGTATTTTACTACTGTGTTTATTTAACCCATTAAAGACTGTTCATAGATTCCGCCGTACGATTTTTTTCAAAATTTATCAGGCCATAGAAGTTGCTTTGCAAAATTTCAGGTTTGTAACTGTCACCGTATTTGAGATCTGCATTGGGTATTTAAATACCCAATCGGCTAATCCGGGTTCTTGGTGTTAATAAAAATTTGCATATACGGCAACATTCTTTTGTCATAATGAACACGTGATAAATAGAGAAAACTAGAGGCAAAGTGACCACGAATTTTTCCCTCGATCTTTCCATTTTCTAATTTTCTATATAGCTTTATATATGGATTTTTTCATTTTTGAAAATCACACATCTTCGATCTCGGAAAAGAACATTTAATTGTATGAATTTCGTTTCACATTGTAAAGACAATAAATAGTTTAATTGTTCCGTAATTTAAAAAAAAAAATCATTTTCAATCAAAGTGGTAGGAGACACTTTCGAGATATGGCTTTTTTCGTAAACACTGTTTTATGGGTATTTAAATACCCATTAGTCATTAATGAGTTAATAAGATCTTGAAAATCTAATCAAAAATTCCTCTGATTGCGGAAAAGGGAATATTTTAAAATTTGAAATCTCTATAACTTAAAAATAATTAAAATTTTTTTATTCATGCTTACGTCATATACTAGCTGTGGGTAGATATATATACAGTATTGTTCGTAAACTAAGCAACCGCTTTTTGAATTGCATTCAAGTTCTAATTACGCCTTTGTATATGATTTTATGTGGAATGGCCCATATTTTTGTAATAACTTGATGAGCCACCTATAAGCCATAAGTGGCTTATAACAAAATTATAACAAAAAGTGAATAACAAAATTATGCTCTAGTCTAAAAATAGAATATTACAAATAGTCAAACGAATATACTCCACAAAAAGCTGTTCTTAATGTAAGCACCTATTTCCATCGCTGCTAAGTGACCTTCAAAATAAGAGGTCTAACGGTATTTTTTCACTTTCTTTTCAACATTTTTCTATTTTTCAAGTGTAAATCATTAAATATTTTAGTTGCTTTTCGATCGTCATCTCGTGATCTGGTTTTTTTACGATGCCGCGTGTACAATATAAACAAGATCTAAAAGAGAAAATTATAAATTTTTTTAAAAATGGTGAGTCGCAAATTTCGATTGCCAAAAGATTTAATATTAATAAGTCAATAATTTCTCGACTTATAAAAAAAATATAAAGCGACTGGATCGGTAAATACAATTTATTCTAAAGGTCGACCACGAAAAACTCATTACAGAGAGGACAAACAAATCGTTCGTTTTATTAAAAAAAATCCTTTTGTGTCATCAAAAAAAATTGTTCAGGATCTTAACCTTAATATAAGTTCTAGCACAGTAAGGAAACGTGCCTTAGAAAATGGCCTAAGAAGCTACAGACCATCCAAGAAACCAATTTTAACCAAGAAACATTTAAAAAAAGGTAAGTTTTGAAATTCCTAGACCCTGTAACGAATTTTAAACTTTGCCGTAATTTTAGGCTTGAGTTTGCAACACAACATCACAATTGGACACCCGAAAAATGGAATTCAGTATTATTTAGCAATGAGTCTAAATTTAACTTGTTTTATTCCAATGGCATATGTCACGTCCGAAGACCCAGAGGAAAGCGGTTACATCCCCGTTAATGTCGTGGTACAGTAAAGCATGGCGGTGGTAATGTCATGGTGTGGACTTGTTTTTCTGGAACAGCAGTAGAGCCCTTCATCGAGATCGATACAAAAATGGATCGATTTGTATACCGGAACATTTTAGAAAGCCATATGCTCCCATACGCCGAATGGGAAATGCCGCTGCGTTGGGAGTTTCAGCACGACAACGACCCTAAACACACCTCAAAGCTTGTAAAAGAGTGGTTTACAACAAAGGGGGTCCAAGTCATGAAGTGGCCGGCCCAATCGCCAGATTTAAACCCAATTGAGAATTTATTTGGAATACTCAAAAGGAAGATCGGCAGCTGTCGATTTAAAAATAAAAATGAACTACTTTTGGGCCTTAAAAATGAATGGTTCCGTATTAGTAAAACTACACTTAAACGGTTAATTGAGTCTATGCCAAAACGATGTCGAGAAGTTATAAAAAACAAGCTGAATATAGAGTTTTAAGTTTTTTTGTAAATATTTTTTCCTTAGTACTATTGAAAATTAATTGTTTTTATTTTCCTTATAAACCTTACTTATAATAAAATAATAAAAAAATAATTGAAGTTTAAAAACTTTGTAAACAAAACTATCATGAGACTTTGAATTTATACCATGAAACGGTTGCTTAGCTTACGAATAATACTGTAACTGCGTTAAGAAAGTCTCAGAATTGTAAGCACATCAAAAACTAGACGTTTTATTCAGTTTTCTTCAACTTCATACAATGTCGAAATGGGCCCTTTTGAACAGACACTCCTCAAATGTTTTTAAGAAGTTTTAAATGGCAGTTTTTATTTTCTGAGTCTTGCCATTGTCTATTGAAAGTTGGTGGCCGAACAGTAATATTAATTCAGTAAAAAAAAACATTCTGTTTAGTCAGGAAACTGAATTGGGGCCGTGGTTCCTTAGCATACAGGGGACAGACTCTTCATAGTAGGCTGTGCGAATATCGTCCAAAGTGCCAAAATTAACAATCGCCCAAAAATTTGATGAAAACTTTTGAAAATTAATAATCGTCCAACGTTAATTTTTATACAATTGTTCATTTTGGCCAAATCGCGATAAGTCACATAGTTTCGAACAGAATTAACGGTTCCCATTAAGTTGTTTTTCACTTTGTTTAACTTGCGATAAAAAATTGTTAAGGTGGAAAACTCTTTAGAAATTTCGAATATTGGAATTTATTTTTTTTTGATATTTCGAAAATATAATATATTGAGAGAACACTGGCCAGAGATAAAATTAAAAATTAAATATTAATAGAGTTATCGCACTTATAAGTAAGTCTCTAAAACTAATCGGTTTATAGTACTGAAACTTTAAATGCGATTATCTCGAAACTGTATTTTAAAAAACTGCTCGCGCTGTAACTAAAAAAGTTATGGATCGATTTGACTGAAATTTTGTGTGGTATTTTAGAATATCACTATCAGCTGGATGATTGCAAAGTCTAAAAGATTTTGTATAAATGAACTACTTTTCGAGGGTAAAAATATCGAAAAAACAGTAAAAAATATGAAATATGAATTTCTAAATTTTTAATTTTAATTTTTAATTTTATACTCTTTTATTATTTCACAGGTTTAACCTACATGTATTAGAAAACGAAATTATTTTTTTTTCTGATCAACAGAAATAATGTGAAAACTGCAGCACTTTTGGACCTCGCGCCCGATGAAAAAGTTCACTGAGCAGCCATTTTGTAAAAAAAAGTATGTTTTTATATTTTTCAAAATGTAAATGAAATAATGTTGTCAAAACTTTAAAATAAACCAATTATTTTATCACCTTTAAAAATACTGTTAAAAAATGATTAATTTTATAGCGTCTAAAGGGTTTCCCCCCTTAAGAAAATGAACCTTTAATGTAGTGTTTTTTACCATGTTCGGTTGCAAAAATATCATTGCAAGTAAACAAGTGGACAAATGATGTGCAGTATCAATTAAAAAATATATAATTTGGATTATGAATGTCTTAAAAGAAAAATAAATACAAAAAGGTACTTCTCGATGTAATTGAAGAAAAGCAAATTTACAAAATAAATTTAAGAACAAGGAAAAAAAAAAGTATTATGTGTGTTATCATCGTCATTGTTGTGTTCGGCCAGAATTTTCTACAAATGGTAATTGTTCAAGGACAAAATTTTATTATTGTAGCGTATTAATTAATATGCAAATGCTATGAATTTGTACGGAATAGTGATGCGCAAATGATTTGTCCTTATACAAAATAATGTAAACAACATTCAAATTATTTTATCATAAAAAACACCATACAACATTTTATTTGCCCTTGTACGGAATGGTGATATCAACATTGGACCAGACATAAGGTTGATCCATATAGTTATATCTTCTTTTGTTTAGGCGATTGTTTCCTCATATTTTTGGGCTCATATATCATAATTCATTATTAATAAAGACCGTATATTTTGGGCAATTGTTGTTCATTTCAAAATTTGATGATTCCTTTTTTGGGCGATTTTTCTTTATGAATAAAAGCCAATATTTTGGCACTTTAGGCGATTATTCGCACAGTAGGACACGGCATTAACAAATGCTTATACTTAGTTGTACCTACTTATAGTTCGACTTTTCAACTATCATTGTTCGAACCTTGGCTAGCCACTGTTCGGCAAGTCTTGCAAACGCCCGTTGTGAGGCAGTGGTTCAAACATTGTTTGGCAGAGACTACTTCAAAACGGTCACTGATAGACCATTGTTCGGACGCTGTTCGAACTTTTTTAAAACATTTTATTTTTATTTGTGGCAAGTTGCATTCTTTATATAATATAATAGATTTTACTTCATTTATTGATTTGAGTAGACAAAGATTTGTCTGAAAAATCGACCATTTTTAACATTTTTTCATTTTAATTTATATGTTTTTTACTTTTGCCTCTTTAAATACTTTGGTAGTGCAAAAAAAGTAACAATATTTTTTAATTTTTATTTTCAAAACAGCTAATTGGAAAGTTTTTTTACATTAAAAAGTTATAAAAAAAACTCATACGTGTTCAGTGGATAATTCTTATAATTTTTTTTCATCAAATGTTTGTGTTAGTGTATTCCTTTAAGTAAATGAATAGCTTTCAATTTTGAATTTTAAAAATTGAATGTGACCATCTAAAATGCGGCCGGTTATTGAAATGCAATTGAAATGTTTCAATGAGTTCATGTTTTTTGGAATTTAAAATTTTATGTTAATTTTGAAAACTTGAATTTTATTAAAAAATAACTTTTTCAATAAAAAATGTGAAAAATAGAAAATTTTAATCAAAAATTCGGCTTAAAAAAATTAATAGAGAATTTAATTATGGACATAAAAACAAAAGTATTCCGCTAGCTTAAATTTTCCCAGAACCAGAAAATCAATTTGGCTGCAAGAGAGGGCGTTTTTGTACCACTGTGTGTCTTTATGGGCTTTCGTTTGTTTTTTTCGAATCGATGTGTTTCCGATAAAGAGAGACATTTCATATAATTTTGCATAAAAACATCAATATCTTTTTTAAAACATGTTTTACCCACAACTTTCTAGTTTAACATGTAAAAGCCCAGTTGGAAAAGGAGCCCTACTGTATGTCTGCTAGCAACATGACTCGGAAGGACAGGAGACATGGCCGCCTTCATACGCCTCTATAGGCATGTCCTAGGCCAGCATGGCTGCCAAATTAACTGCCATAGCAGCAATGCAGCATGCATCTTATGGTATGAATGCAGAAGGTTTACATGTCTGCCAAAGGAACTGCCCTAGCAGCAATGCTGCATGGATCTCTCGGCATTAATGCTGCATTCATACCATGAGATGCATGCTGCATTGCTGCTACGGCAGTTCATTTGACAGACATGCCTATTGGAAAAAGATATAAGCGGGTATGGAGACGAGCATGACCATGTCTGCTAAATTTCCAAGTAATGTTGCCGGCAGTTGAAAAATTACCATTATCCGGAGACTTGAACCTCGGCCGCGTATGCTTATCTATTCGACCATTGCAGCTGTTAACTAATAGTTACATAATTTGCTTCATTAACAATAAACGTCCGAGCACACAGTAAGAAAATTTACGCGTTCGCTTTGTTATTATAAGCAATTAATGAAAAATGCAGAACGAAATCACTAAAAAAACAGAACAAACTAAAAAAAAACCAAAAAAAAAGTAACTAAAGAAAAAAAAATAAAATTTTTAAGGGGATTTGAGACCACTACTCAAGATTCTAAAAAACATGAAAAAAAACTAAAGCCCTAGCCAATTGAGCCATTCGCACTGTTGTGATTTTGTTGAAATAATGTATGTACATAAAAACATTGTTGCTATCATAGAAGTGCTTCGATGAAAACACAAAGTGTAGGATAATTACTACAATCATGAAAATATTGAAGTTGTTGTCCCTTATATTTAAACGGAATTTTGCATTAGCAAGCATGATACTTTATTGTAATTAAGCTATTATTATACTTATATTGAATGTATTTATGTTGTGCTATAAAATAACTTAGTTCTTGCTGTAATGATGCTTTTTGTTTATAAATAATAATAATTTAAGTGAGGTGCACTTAAAAGTATAGCGGAAGTTTTTAAAATTTTAAATAATAGACCTCTTAGCATTAAAATTGTAACCTGCCACATTCCTTCCATCGGCAGGCCTGCTTTGTTTTTCATCTGGGAGACAACTCTTCATTCAATCTCCGATACATTTATCCATTCATTGCTGCATTTCATTTACACTTTCACACGCACACTTCTCAATAAACACACACTTGTTTGCCACAATACAACCGAAAAACTTACAACAATTGAATTGGCAATAAGAGCTCAAGCTTGGGTTTACTTTTGGCTTAACATAACGTGGTTAGCCGCACCATTTGTAGCATTTGGACCACAACCCAAAACATTTGAACCCAGCATTGAAAATAATTTTGATTCTTCAGAATGTTTTTGCTGCTAGCATGAAATACCACTTACATTTTTGTTGTTATTTTGTGTTGTTGGCATTGTTATTACTATTGTTGTGAACTACAGCAATACCTGTTGAAATGTGAATATTGATTATTTTATTCATTGGTGTGGGAGATGTGGTATGCCTTCTCAAAATGCATGGAAAACATGTTGTATTCATTGGATGTAATAAGAAAATTAAATCATGATACACTAACAGAACTCTGTAAAGGTTCGATTATATTTAATGCTTGTGCAAATTTTGGAAATTTGAGACATTTTGCACTTGATGAAAAGATTCTGAAAAACAAATCTAAAAATAACTTGCTTTTTTTAAAGCAAAAACTAAAAAATTTAAAATTATTCCCAATTCGGCTTCATTTATACAAAAGAAAAGCAGCTCTTTGGTGGCTTTTAATATAAGTTAGCTATTTTAATATAGAATTTATTTTAATATAGAATTTCGCAGTGCAAATTTTTATATGTTATCTTTTAATGAACACGTCCATGAATTTATTTACTAGATAAAATGAGTTAAAGTTCTATGAGCAGAGCTTACTAAATAAGTAAATTTGGGTCTTATTAGAATTTATGTTCTTGTTTTACTGTATCAAAGACATTTCTTTTTATCTCACAAGCAGATATGAAAAGAAATTAAAACAGACACATTAATGTTTCTGTTTGTAATATTTTCAAGAATTCTTTTTGCCAGCTCCTCCTTAAAGCAACAATATCCAGAGTCAAATGCAATTTAATCCCGCAAAGTAAATATTTTTCATTTATGTGACACGCAGGGTTGACTTCAAAAACGAAAAAACTTGAAGAAAAAAAAAAATTAAAACACTTACAACTGTCAGGAAGCCTTTAGCTGGAATATCCTTTGAAATTGAACACAAGCTATGAGGCAGAGTAACGCAGAAACAGCCAGCTTAGTGAGGAGAAGAGCAGTGTGCAGGAAATGTAAGGGATCTTTTTTTGTAAGGGTAAATTAGCTCGACAAGCAACACTGTCAACAATATAGTGAATTTCGCTGTTTTCGGGCAAAATAAATGTAAAATAAACCCAAACAGACGGGCAGCAAAATGCACAACGCAACAAAAAACACAAAAAAAAAAAAGAAAAGTACAACACAACAATACAAACAGACTCAGTAAAAAGCAGCGTATGAAGAAAACAGAGTATGAAGAAAGTATAAGAAGCAGTAACATAGAATAAAAAAATACCCACTTCAGAGTTTAAAGCTGTTTCTGAGCTGAAAGGTCTCAAGGATGATGAGGCAAGGATAAGGCTGGCTTCAAGAGCTGTTGTTATGACGGCTCAGCTAACTAGAAACATTGCTAAATATCCGCAAATGTGGTATATCCACATTCTTGCAGTTGTTGTCGTTGTTGTGGTTAGTGTGAATGTTCTTGTTGTTGTTAAGACAAACACTGGCTCTGACATTTTTGGCATGATATGTTCAAGGTTTTTGTTTTTTTTTTATCTGAAAAATACATAGAACGATAAAAAAAATGCTAAAACTTTAATGCAACCTGCGTCCAATTTTACTTTTAATAAGTATAGGTTTTAAACAATAATATTTGTTTGGGTATGTTTTGAATTGATTTGTTTGTTTAGTTCTAATGACTCTGGGGCATTAAATTATTGCTCTCTATGGCACTCCATACACGCAGAGAAAAGACATGGTTGAGACATGATTACTGCAATAATAATTTTTTTACTAAAATTATTGTATTATTTCTGCAAACAAAAATGTTTGCCTTAATAAAGTCATTGTTTACTAATGGTGGTACCAAAAATAACATTATAGTTGAAATCATAACATAGTTGAAATCGTCAACATACTATGATTGCCTCTACTATTAGTTGCAACAAAAACGTTGTAGTTCTGTCAATCATGATAAATGTGAATATTATTATAGAGACAAACATATTAGAATCTTGAATGTTTGTCTGAACTATTCTTTGATTGTTGGCAAACGAAGCAGAACATAACCAAAAATCGAAAGAATTTATTGTGTCTGAACAGTTTGCTGGAAAAACTTTCACTTCATTCAGACACAATAAGTTTTATCGATTCTTGGGTATGTGCCGTTTCGTTTGTCAACTGTTCAATTATTGTGTTTTGTTTTAAATCGCCTGATCCTAAAAACAGCACTCAGAAAAGTGATATTTTCGACTTTAATTGTAGCAAACATGTTTCTTTTTACCGTAAACATATTTCGCAATTCTGACCATATTTTGTTTATCACAAATATTGCTTTTTTTGACAATGTACTTAATGAACCATGTTTATGAATGGCATTAGTCAGGCGAGCCGCAGTAGCGGCTGTGGCTTACTGGTAGTGTGCGTGGCTCGTAAGCGAAAAAGCCGCGGCTCAAACCCCAGCTCGGACAGAAAATTTTATGATAAAAATTTTTCAATTGAATTAATATTTCTGTTCAGCCTAGTCAATGGCAAGTATTTGGAGATATCTTAATTAATAGCTATGGAAATTGGAGTGCATGAAAATAAATAATATTTAATAATATTCTGGATCCTAAAAATAAATTCATAAATATAGTTGCTGCAATCATTCTATTTTTGACCCAATAAGAGAATAATGATTGTTTCAATAATATTTTGGTTCCTACAAAAAAGTTTATTTTCTAAATATGGTTGTTGTAATCATTTTATCATGATCAAAAAAATATTATATGTTTAAGAACATGTTAGCAACAATCATAATCCGAATCATACTATGATCCTCTTAAAACATGGTTGTTCCAACTATGTTTTTTCTCTGCGTGTATGTTATAACGGGGTATATTGTGCTTATAACATATCATTGGTATGCATTTGACCGTACGCTGTCTTGGTCTAGCCATGGATTAAGTTTCCGAAAAAAATAATCAAAAGGATCAAAAAATTTTGGGTTGAAATTCTACAGAATTGTTGATTAGATTATGCTTTATTTTCATTTCATTATATTTTGTACGTTGTTATCCGCTGGTGCGGATACGTAAGCATTTTTGTATGTCACATGTGTGAATATAAATACCGTGCTAATCAAATTTCTATCGAAAAGTATATTTTGAAGAGTTTCCTTTATTCTGACATTAAACCATTCTTTTTTATCTTGAGAACTGTAGATTTTTATATTATGTAGAACAATGCATTTCATCTGGGGCATTGTTGTAAAAAAAGAGGCCCCATTATTGTAAAAAAAATCGAGCGAGCCTTACAGTAGTCGCATATGATATGTAACATCTGACACCTTACCTTGGTAATAACCCTGGTTAAAAAAACATTTAAAGTGATTAAAATCATTTGAAAAATTTTGAAAACATGATTTTTACTACCATTAAATCACCAATTAACAATCCAGTCGACTTTTGCTAACATATATACTCTTCCTCAGAGGGCTCAAAAGCCAGAAAAATAAACACTTCAATTTTATTTATGATCTGTAAAGACAACGAACCATTCAGTGTAGTAGAGAATGAAGGTTTCAAAAATTTGATGAAAGTGACTATCAAACACTTTAAAGCAAACCTTGACTGCAATAGAGCATATCACACTTACTACAGATATTTGGTCAGACTCCATGCAAATGCGTAGATTTTAGGGCGTGACAGCGCATTTTGCAACTGGTATTGAAATGTACACAGTGACGCTAGGTGTACATATATGACATGGAGGAAAGGCACACCTCAGATTATAAAGGGTGTTTTATTATAGAGTGTTACAAGTTTAAATCGTAATAAAACAAAATAATATATATTTAATATCAATTAAACGAGCTTTATTAGATAGAAAATTTTACGACATTAATGCTTAAATATGATTTCAGCCATGCGGCCGCCACGGCTGGCGCGTACAAGGCGCAATCTGGAACACCAATTTTCACAAACTTTTCGCAGCATTTGCGGCCGTATCTCGCCGACAACTCTTCGAATGTTCATTTCCAGGTGTTCAATTGTTTATGGTTTATCAACGTAGACAACTGATTTTACATAATCCCAAAGAAAATAATCCAATGGGGTTAAGTCACACGATCTTTCTGAACATCATCGTTTTTGAAGACATATGGGCAAATGACTCCGCCAGCCCATAAAGCGCACAAAACAGTAATTTTCTGTAGATGTAATGGTGTTTCGACAAAAGCTTGTGGATTTTGCTCACTCCAAATACGAAAATTCTGTTTATTGACCTACCCATTCAACCAAAAATGGGCTTCATCTGAAAATAAAATTTTCCATGGAAATTCGAAAACAATATCCATTTGTGCTTCAGCCGAATTGGCGGCGCATACGATGCACTGTGGTCTAGATGATGATTCTAGCGCGAATTAATTCAAAAAATCAACATATAGTTTTATGCTTCAAAATGAGTTTTTTTAAGAGATAATATGTGAGAACTTAGAAAGCAATGAAAATTCCCTTATAATTTTGTTTTACAATGTGGCAATTACGCTTGAAACCTTTAACTCGCAACATATTAGTTTTTAGTGATATTTTATTAAAAAAGTGAATTGTTTTTGAAAAATTTGTGATGGAAAATATTCATCGAAGTAAGTGTTAAATGTTTTAAATAAAAAAATCTTAATCATAAAAATTAAGAAGGGTATTTGAAATGTATTTTTTTTTTCGTAAAAACTGAAATATTTTAACTGTTAAAAAATATGCAGATTTTTGCAGGTCTTAAAACATATTTTTTTTTAATCTTTAAAATTTTGGTTTCTAGAAACAAAAAGGAATTAGGCGTACATACATGCACCTTTGACTTTTATCTTATGTTAAAGGAGCGGCCATCAATGGCTGCGAGTGAAAGATTTAAGTCGCGATGAGTGTTGCAAAGCACTTTAAATATATATTAGCCACAATAAATGTATTAAAAAGCACTCTTCTAAAAACATTTTAACAAATATTATAAAAAATGTTGAGCAACATCGGAAGGCATGCCATAAAATTTTTAGTTCAGTTTCCGAAAGTAAACATACGAACTAAATTACCAAATTATAGACTAATACGATCCAAACCATCTGAAATGTAGCATGTTTATTAATTTGTGGTCACCAAAAGGATGTATATAGAAGGGCGTTCAAAGTAGGCGTGGTAATATTTATACATAAATAGTGACCACCACTTGGTTTCATAGCACTTATGTGCAAAGTTTCCTTATAAAAACATGCACAACTCAAAAATTTTAATGATTTCTAAAAAGTGGGCGTAGTTATAGTTCGATTACGATTATTTTGGATTAAGTTGCCGACAGTAACCCCATGAACTAAACTAAAAAATTTTAGTACAATACAACCGAATTCTTCTTAAATGAAGCGTTTTTATTGATTTGTGGGAGGTAATAGGAGTGTGGCAATTTTTATTTTTTACTATTGGATCCTTTTCACAGTCACTTCTGTACCAAATTTCATTACCCTAGTATTGTAAAATCACTTTCTTTCAAGCCTGCTGATTTAATTCCTGCTAGAATCGCCTTTTAGACCATAGTGCGATGGTCGTTTGGCTTTAATTCCTACACAAGTTGAATCTTGAAAGGTTTTAAGCCAAGATCTTTTCGTAAAATCTTCCATAAAGTGGAAGGACACAAACCCAGCTGCTGAGAACGGCGACGAATTGATTGATTAGGATCAGCTTCAATGCTTTCCTGTACAGCGGCTACAGATTCTTCAGTGCGCACTGTTTGGCGTCTCACGGCATGCACATTATCAGTAACAGTAAATGTGGTCCGAAAACGACCTATTGTTCTTCGAATTAGCAGCTCTGAAGGACGATTATGTACGTCATAAAATGGACGAAGTGCACGATAAGTTTGACGAACATAACCATTATTTTGATTAAAAATTTCCACAATTTGCTCTGTAATAAAATTTTAAAGCAAATTTAACAAAAAACAACTATAAGCTGTTAAATGGGTGGTCAAACAAAGCAGTGATGCTAACTCAAAGTTGTGTTACTCTATAAAAAACACCCTTTATATGTGAAATGATGCTAAGACTTTTGAAGAATAGCTTAGCTTTTGGAAAGAAAAAGCTCACTCCATTCTTCAATCATCTGACCTACAAAATTTTATTTAAAAAATAAAATCCATTGTAGCCTGATTCAAAAGAAGCTGTAACGCTAGCGATGAGTTAAGGAAAGCAACTAATCTTGGTGCAAATTTAATGCAAGTTTTTCCCACTCGGTGGCAACTCCGAAAAATTGTCAATGATATTGTAAACCACCACAAAACTGCACCACCAATGCTCAGTGGATTTGAGCTCAACATTGTTTCTTCAATTCTGCACATAATGCGTCCATTAGAAGCTGCTACTAAGGAAATCTCAGGTGAGAAATATTGCAAAGTAGTAAAGTTATTCCTCTAATACGCTGCATGACTCGAAAATTAAAAAATCTTACTCTTGATGAACCATTGGAACTATTGAAATTCAAAAACTCATTTTAAAAGAGATTGAAAAACGAATGGGTGGAATCACGGCCGTAGCCAGGAACGATTGCTTGGGGGCGCTGAGCAAGTTTTTGGGGGAGCTGAATATTCAAGAAATGAATTTGCAATGAACCCAATCTTTTCTTTTGAAACCAAGGAATATAAAACCACGCAATCGTTAATTGGTCATTGAGGATCGTCGTATCGAATCAATTCTTGATTTTGACATGCGATAAAGGTTTGCATTTTTCGTTGGCCACTAAAGTTTTGAAAAAGAAAAGTTCTTCTCGGAACGACAATTTAATTTTATTTAATAGTTGCAATGCAACGAATTTAAAATTTATGCTTAAAAGTCGTTGACAGTTTTTAAGTCGTCATTATTTTTCTCAAAACGTTCATCAATTTCTAAAATACTTGAGTCAATTATTTCATAATAAATGCGCCTTACACAGTGTCTACACTTGCATTATTTTATTGCATGCGAACTGTCAAATTGAATTTAATGAGCTATATTTCAAGTGTAGTGCTGCTCATGAAATTGCTCATATCATGAAATTTATCTCTTGAAATATTTCTTGAGATAAATTTCATGAGATGAGCTGTCACTTTTCATGTCACTTTTCATAATCATAAAATAAAAAAGAATATTTTCTATTTTAGAAGAAATATCAACTTTTCCATTAATCTATCAACCATTTTCGTATTATGTGCTGTAGTGGAGCTAAAATTTTCAGATTACCCAACGAAATATCAACAAATTTTGTATCTCTTATTTTAGCAGAGCTGTAATCATCCAAAGTTAGAATTTAGAAAAAACCTGTTGATTAAGTGACGTGAAAAACAGACATTTTAAATTTGGACGATTACAGCTCCGCTAAAACAAAAGATACAAAATTTGATGATATTTCGTTTGATAATCTCAAAATTTTAGTTCTTCTACACCACATGACACGATAGTGGTTGATGTATTGATGAAAAATTTGATAATTTTTCTAAAATACAAAATATTATTTTTTATTTTATGGTGAGTACTTTAGATTCTAAATCAATAATACTAAACACTTGCCAAAAACTTAAAACACCCTGTATCTGGAAAATTTTACAATATAGGAGGAAACTGATGACAGGTTTCGAACAAGCGATGAAAGTACATATAGGAACGATAATGGGTTTACTGGATCCGAAATTTGTAGACCAGTATTGTTTATACAAACATGTGTGAATAAAATAGTACTGCTATTATTTTGACCACAGCTGTAATTCATGCAGTTTTAAATATAAAAATACAGGTGTCCTTATTCTGTATAAGTGTCACATTCTGTAGTTTTTTTAAATTTTAAGCCTTTCTATGCCACTCCTTCTTCGATAAAAATAATACAAAACTAATCAAATTTAACAAAAAGCAATAAAAAGACTGTTACTGTACGTAACTTTGATTGCTACTTTTTAAAAAATGTCCAATTAAGCTATTTTTTTGAAATTTTTATAAAAACTATTAAGACTAGTTGTAGAATAATTTTTTTTTTAATTTTTCATATCGGTGGAGAGTGTATTAAATAATTCTTATGTGTTTAGACAGTTACGTTACATATAAAATCTTCCCATTTCATAGCTTTTAAAATATACCGAAATAACTTGTTTGTACATTTTTATGATATACTTTAGTAAAATTGACTTGATCTTTTTAAAAGAAAATTAAATCGTATCAAAAATGAATACAATGGAAATTTAAACAAACCTTTTTTTTTGTACAGTTTTAATTCTTTTTTTAATATTATGTTAAATTGTCGCTAACACAGTACAACACATGATTTGCCAACTCAATTCTGAGAACTGTATGTGAAATTAGACCCAAAAAGAAGAATTTCTGCATCATTCGGTTTGTCTTCTTACCTGCCAAAATATTTTTAATATCGATTTGAAGTTAGTACTATCGTATAGGGGAATTTATCACGTTTTAGTCCCTGTTGTTTGACATAGCTCGGCAACCACCAGCCCGATTTAGTTTAAATAAATTTTAAAAATTAAAAATTACAATTTCCTTAATCTGCTTATACATTGTTTTCCTATAAAAGCAACAGTTTCCAAGTTAAAAATAAGCGCATGAAGAAAAAAAAATATATTTTTTTTTTAATTCATAAAAAATACAAAACGGAAATAAGTTTCAAGTCTAGTTACTTTTTCGCAAAGTCACATAACCTATGAGCAAAATGAGATAAAGATCATGAAAATCAATGCACGCGTTTCGCTTTTATTCGCAATTGAGTAAAGGTATGAATTTCAAAAATCAGTTATAGCAGCCACCCTTAAAATAAAAATAAAAATAAAAATTAAAAAATTATAATGCAAAAAAAATTTATTTATAAAAACTTATTGAAAATAAAATAATATGCAATTAATACGCAATTATAATATGCATAAAAACAAAATTTAGAACATTTTTTCAATTATTGCCAATAGCCATCCTTGTAGAAGTTGACGCTTGTGGTTCTGATGATCTTGTTTTCTTCGTAGGTTGTTCATATTCATGGTCTGAGTCTGTATCGTCATCTGAGATACACATACTATTCAAGGGCGTGTTTCTTTCACTGTGTCCACCAATTTCAATGTCTTCATCTTCGGTGCTTTCTTCAAACTGCATAATTGTGGAACTCCACCAACAAACCTCCGCAAGCAATGCATCCAATTTTTTGCTTTTGAACCGCTTTTCAATTGGCATGGTCACCTGGTGGAACCTCTCTCCTTGTTCGTCTGATTCCTGAGGTGATTTTTTCGAAATAATACAGCAACCTGTCCACTCGTTGCTGTATCTCTTCTCGCTGGACACGGTTCTTTCCTAGAACACCTTCTATTACTTCTTTCAATGCGTTCCATGCATGTTGGTGGTCGTGATGCTCTGAAAGCAAATTTGTGAAAGAATCACTTTTGATCAATTTCCGAATATCAGGTCCATTAAGAATACCTGTTTTAAAGACATAAGAAAAACGAACAAATTATTGGTAATGCGAATGTATAGAAATTAACAAATTTAAATATGACAATATTTAAATACAGAGTACGATACGTTCCGTTTTTAATTTTCTCATCACTGAGTTTCAGAAAGATGGATTTCAGACAGTCAAAGGCACCGTTAACTTTTTTGACCACCACTTCAACGAATTTCCCAGCTATTCCTAGTTTCATGTGGAGCGGTGGCAATAAAATATCATCCAGGTCCTTTATCATAGGTTCATTGAGTAATTTTAATTGTTTGTTGAGCTCGGGAGTTCTTCCTTTCCAATCTTTACATTGATATTGATTTCCTTTGTATCGTGAATCCCAATTACAAAGGAAGCAGAAGTATTTTGGGTATCCGCCCTTTTTTATAATCCCTTGTAGTACGTTGACCACCTTCAGATCGCAACAAATGTTCCATTTGTGTTCATCGTATTTGATTTTCTTCAAAATTTCGCCCAATGCTTCATACGTTTCCTTCATGGTTGTGCTGAATCCCAATGGAATGAATGGTTTTTTATTTTTTTTGTGCAGCAGCACAGCCTTCAAACTGGTAACTGAACCATCGATGAATAAACGCCAGTCGCCAGCGATATAAACCATTCCCAATTTTTCCACTAAGCCTAGTATATCATGGCAGTACGTGAACGTATTTGCTTCGTCAACAGAATAAAAGTTCTGAAAATCAGCTTGGCGTTGTCGGTATGATGTTGCACTGACATTTTGCTGTGTGAGTTTTCTGCGCTTCAAAAATGATGTCAACCATTCCGAGTTTTGTTGTGATAGTCCCATCTTAGCCACAATGTAATCCATTTCGATTTGTGTTACCGGTTCTGATCCATTATTTTCAATATCGGGTGTCCAATCAGCATCATCCAAATTGGTCGGATTGGTGAAAACGGTTCGGCTAGCAGGGATACAGTATCCGCACTCGGAGGTTTAGGTGCATCGGTATCAGCGGGGCGTTGCACTGGAAGTGTGGCAGTAAATGCAGCAGTGTATACTTTTGCTTTCAATTGTTTTCTGTTTAATCCAGGACGAAAATTTATGCAAGCGTAGTACCTGGATTCATCATGTCCAGTTAGGTCTTCCAACCAAATTACTGACTTTATAAAAGACAACTTTTTACTTTTTCCGTGCATCCATTTTAGAAGGGTAGTATAACAACTGTTGCACACTGTGTTCGGCCTTAAATTTGCACCACTTAAATCTGCTTCATCGAAATAATTACAATACGCGGTTTTGAATTGCTCAGTAAACAAATTTTTTCGATCTTTTTTCTGTATTTTTCGGACGATATGACCACAAACGTAAAAAAATTCATGCAAATTTGGGCACTTGTTGTTTTCCATATTGATATATTTGATGTTTTGTTGTTATTCACTTTTAAAAAACTGGAGAAAAATCACTTTCACTGTTCGCGTTCGTCGGCACTGCCTGAATGACAAAAATCGATCAATGCACACCTATAAATACTACGTATTTTTCAATATTTTACTGCCAGGTACTTATAAATGGGCGCATATTTTAAGGGTGGCTGGCTATATACCTGATTCAGCACTTGTACGTTTCAAATTGTGCAAAACTTTCCAAATAATCAGCACCCTTAAATGTGGGTTTATTTATTATTTTTTTTATTCCTTTTTTTTTTAATTCTCAGAATCATAAAAAAAATGTCAATGTTTTCTCCAAATATTGTTGTGCATAAAACGTAAAAAATTCCCCTATACGATAGTTACTAACTTCAAATCGATATTAAAAATATTTTGGCAGGTAAGAAGACAAAACGAATGATGCAGAAATTCTTCTTTTTGGGTCTAATTTCACATACAGTTCTCAGAATTGAGTTGGCAATCAATGAACTGAAAAATGTTGTACTGTGTAATTTTTAGTAAATATAATGTGTTTTTAATATATTATGTTATCTCTTAGTATTGAGTTTTGGAATGCTTTCCTCCGATCATATTCCATCATAGAAGCATGTGAATGCATTTAAATTTCGCTCTCGTTTCATATCACCATGAGTCAAATTTTCTAAAGTGGGAACAATAACAATCAAGTTATTGAACTTGAACTTTTTTTATCTAACTTTGAAGAATAAGTGATTAAAAAGAATGTCGTAATTTTTTTTTTAAATTTAGTTTTTTGAAAAGTTATAAACAAATTTTTAAAATTGCGATATCTCGTAAGTTATTGAGTGAAAGTAATGAAATTTTGTTGGTAGAACTAGAAATAATTCACAATTTAGATGAAATAAAGTTTTCATTAAAATTTTAAAAATTCTTTATATTGGGGGTTGGAATTAGTTTTAAAGGTTTTCTAAGGGATGGCGTAACTATCCATAGATCGCATCGGGCACACCTGTGACTATATTCATTTCAAAGCACATTGTCTAAGCTTCATTTTTCAGTATGTGTCATTCCACTGAAGTGTAAACAACATATATTTTTTTCTCTGTGAACATGTCCACTTTCGTTCCAACAAAATGCAATTTGCGGGAAGGTTTACTTTTGTGCTTCCATTTGAAGAAAAAAGCGGTTGAAGCACAACGCACGCTTACTGAGGCTTACGGGGACTATGCTCCATCGATTTCTACTTGTGAGTACTGGTTCCGTCGGTTTAAAAGTGGTGATTTTGATACGGAAGACAAAGAGCGTCCGGGCCAGCCGAAAAAGTTTGAAGATGAGGAATTGGAGGCTTTGCTCGATGAAGACCCGTGTCAAACCCTTCAAGAATTGTCAGAATCATTGGGAGTCGACTTATCAACGGTCGGCAAACGCTTGAAGGCCATGGGAATGATTCAAAAGCAAGGAAATTGGGTGCCGTACCAGTTGAAGCCGAGAGACGTTGAACGGCGATTTTGCATGTGCGAACAACTGCTTCAACGGCATAAAAGGAAGAGTTTGTTTGCATCGTATTGTCACTGGCGAAGAAAAGTGGATCCATTACGATAATCCTAAGCGAAAAAAATCGTGGGGACCACCCGGCCATGCATCAACATCGAGGGCCAAGCCGAATATTCATGGCGCCAAGCTTATGCTGTGTATTTGGTGGGATCAGAAGGGTGTCGTGTACTATGAGCTGCTAAAACCTAACGAAACCATCACTGGGGAACGCTACCAACAACAATTGATGCAATTGAGCCGAGCATTAAAGGTTAAACGGCCGGAATATGCCAAAAGACACGACAAAGTGGTTTTTCAACATGACAACGCACGGCCACATGTTGCAAGAACCGTCAAGGAAACGTTGGAGGCGCTGAATTGGGATGTGCTACCCCACCTGCCTTATAGCCCAGACATAGCCCCTTCCGACTACCACCTATTCAGATCGATGACGCATGGCTTGGCTGAGCAGCGCTTCACTTCTTCCGAGGATACCAAAAAATGGGTCGATTCGTGGATTGCCTCAAAAGACGAATCGTTCTTCCGGCGCGGAATCCATATGCTGCCAGAAAGATGGGAAAATGTTGTAGCTAACGATGGACCATACTTTGAATAATATACATTGTACCGTTGTTTCTAAATAAATGCTCAAAAACCGAAAAAAAAACCTTTAAAATTAATTCCAACCCCCAATATATAATATATTTTTTAATAAACAAATTAACATTTGACCAACTTCTTCACTAGATAGAAACTAGAATTTGTTCACAGTATTGTTCCCTAAATTTGCTTAACACTTTTCCGAAAAAAAATTTTAGTACAATTTATTCAATTTATTCAATACAATAATTGTTTTTCGGTTTGAAACAACCTGCAGCGGTGAAATGAGTAAATCCTGAGTTAAATGCATTATTAAAAATTGAGGCACTTGAGCACAATCAAGCATCTTTATTCGAAATTATTTTTTGTTTTGAAACAGCGTCAGCGGTTATATGTGTCAATTTCGAGTTAGACGCATTAGTAAAAGTTTGTCAGTTAGTTGTCGCTTTTTATCATGACACGTAAGTGCTTAAATAAGGACATTGGAGACAAAAATGTAGAAAAGTCCGATGTAGCAATAAAGAAAATAATTTCAGACAAGGACGAAGAATATGTGTGTCCCAACGAAGATAAAGTTATAAAAAAAAGGAAAGCTAGTGACTTCTATAAAAACATTTGTAATGGCATCATCAACAGAAAAAAAATGCATGTATCCAAATTTTTCTTTTACATTTTTTTCTCCAATGTCCTTTTTTCTTTCTTTCCAAAACTTTCGAACTGAATTGCATTTTTATTTCGAAAAAGTTTAACCTTACACTCACACATATATACATACAATTCGAATGAACCCGCAAACTTATTATTAATTTCATTAAAAAAAACCCCGTTAAATTTTTCTTAAAGTGACTATGTGATTTCTTTTTTAAAATATTGCAACACTTATGTTACTAATGCGTCTGCTTTCAAAACAGAAAATAATTTCGAATAAAGACGCTTGATTGTGCTCAAGTGCCTCAATTTTTAACAATGCGTCTAACTCAGGATTTACTCATTTCACCGCTGCAAGTTGTTTCAAACCGAAAAACAATTAGTAATAAACAAATTATGTAAGTAAACACTCTTGACCGTGCTCAAAAGTCTCGCGCTGTAGTACGACTTACGCCTATTTGACGGTACTAAAACAGTCGTAACTTTTTTGTGTATGAATCGTACTGAAATTTTTTTTCGGCAAAGTGATAAATAGTTTTTAGGGAACAATACTGTGAACAAAATCTAGTTTCTATCTAGTGGAGAAGTTGGTCAAATGTTAATTTGTTTATTAAAAAATATATTATATATTTAAAGAATTTTTAAAATTTTAATGAAAACTTTATTTCATCTAAATTCTGAATTATTTTTAGTTCTACCAACAAATTTTCATTAATTTTCACTCAATAACTTACGAGATATCGCAATTTTTAAAAAAATTGCATAAAAACTACTTTGCTTATAACTTTTCAAAAAACTAATTAAAAAAAAATTAAGACATTCTTTTTAATCACTTATTCTTTAAAGTTAGATAAAAAAAAAGTTCAAGTTCAATAACTTGATTTTTATTGTTCCCACTTCAGAATATAATAGACTCCATATAATATTTAAAAAAAAAAATCATAAACAAATGCTCACAAATTTTGATTTAGCGTCAGGTTTAAGAGGGTCATAATTTAGCCCCTTCCCCTCCTCCACCAAGATTAGTATCTATATCTATTACTGCTTAAGTGTCTCAATATCTAAAATATCATGGCATGTCATACGAATAGCATAATGTTTAGAATAGAAAAAGTTTTTATTAAATTTAAATAACCTTAACATTTTAAACAGAAAATAATCACGGAGAAAAATGTTTGCTAAATTTGTATTGTGGTTAAGCAAAACTGGCGCTTGATTCTCAGCCACTTCAAAATTATGCTAAATTTCAGCAAAAACTAATCAAAATTTGCTATGCCAATTTATAATAACTAAGCAAATATATGCTTGAATTAAGTAAAAATTTGCTTTTCAGTTTATAACAATTTAGCAAAATTTTGCTTGAATTTAATCAAAATTTTGCTTTTTCCTAAATACACGAGGAGAAGTGATTGCAATTTAGCAATCTTTTTCTAAAATCACATTGGGATTGAGCAAAGTTTTGCTGGTTTGCTTTTAAGCAAAACATTTGCTTGATTCAAGCAAATTAATTTTCTCCGTGATATTATGCATTTCAAAGACTATCACTCTGCTAAATTAACTTTCTTCATTTCTTTTGTTTGAGAGAACTCATTTAAAATAATGCATTGCTGTTTGTTCTTTTGTAAATAAATTTCGGTCAAAATTCCAAAAATTCGTTACCGTTCTTCAGTGCTGAACTATAAAGTTATCGAGAATCATGATGCGAAAACGACATTGAATAAAATGGAATTTCTTGTGGGGACAACAACTTTGTACATTCACGTGTAGTTCATTTGCATAAAGTGTTATTGTGTGGAACTATTTCAGTGTGATTGTCCATCTATGAGTATGAGTTTCAGCGCATGTATATGGGAGCTTAGCATTTTGCTTGTATGTTCATGTGTAAACATGCAGAACTTTCGACATTTTATCATTGAATTTTTAGTGTTGCTTCATTGAAGAATAATCGTTTTTTAAAATTGATGAATCAAACCATTTTTAGTTGGAAAAAGAAAAACTAGAAAATTTAAATGCATGTATAATTTTTTATATTGTTGCATAACCTATTTTTGTTGTTATGAAGATTTATTGCTTTTAAGTAAACAGTTGCTGTTATTTTCGTATCACTGAACACACACACACAACACAGTTAATCATCATCAGAAGCTCGGTCACAGTTCTTTTAAGAGCTGAAATGACCAATTAGCTTATGCTGTATTGATTTTGATATCAGTATTCTAAAAGTTCGCTAATGTATATAGATTTTCCAACAAACCGAGTGCTTTAAGGCAAAATTTTGAAAAATCTACCTCTAAGAGTCTTACCCGAGAATTCCAAAATGTATAAATTTTAATAAAGACATGATCCTTTTTATTTAATGTAAGGCCCTATATTTTCGAAAATCGGAAAGAAAAATCCGTTAAAGTAACCGATTTTGAAAACACCAAAACACTCTGCCAAAGTGTTGAAAAAGGCTTTTGCGAAATTTCCGAATGACAGACCAACGGATTAGCATTGAAATTGTTTGGTCGGCCGGATAGTGGCAAGAATGGAAACCGGAAATCCCTGCAGCACCATAATGTGTTAACATGTACGTATACACATGCAAGCTGCTGGCTTAACCACACAAGCACACATCGCACACACACACACACACACGCATGAAAGCTGCTATGCAACATACAAAAGTTGAAAAGTTTTCAAAACTATGCTTGCATGCATTTTGGCCGCAAAGACAGCCAGTGTTGCATGCAGCTGAGCTTGCAAAGTGTATGCATAGATGTCAGGCAAGAAAAGCCGTAGTCAACACTTGGTCCAAGAAGCATTTTACACTTTGAGCAAAAACAAATGCAAAACTCGACAGTAAGTTTTGCTGTTTATTTTTATTTGACTTGATGTTAGTTGGAATACGTATGAATGCGAGTGGATTTTTATGTTTCTGTTTATGTGTGTAAATATGTATGAGAATGTTAGTGAGTGTGTGAGTCCTTTGAGTCACATAAATACGCTCGGTTACGCTACACAATTGCTTCTGATGAAGAAGATGACATGGCTTGTTGATTATTTGTGGGTAACCGTGCCAGAAGCCGGCACCAATACACAAACACAAGTATATTCTTGCATGTATACGTATACTGTATTATCAGTTAGGGTTCATGCGACTTGCAAAACTTTCTTGCAGCAAAAAATGCAAGCAGCATTTATGTGAAGTACAGCTAAGGAAAGAAAGACAGAGTATCGCCCGTTGTTGTGCTGCAGAAACTTTTGCAAGTTTCAAGCTTTATGAACGTTTGTTCATCTCCATTCAAGAAACGCTTAACTTAACTTTAAAACTTTTACAGCTGGCTGGCACACCCTACACTTCCGCTACACCTGGTGAATGACATTCTTCTACATCATGTCCAGTCACTATCTAATGCACTGAGCTTTCAAACTGAAAATTTTGCTCAAATCTCCCAACACTTTTTGCATTAACCTCTTTTTATGCAATTTGGTAAAAGTTATTCGGAGGTTAAAACTTTGCTTTTCTACCTTAAGGAAGAAATTTCATTTATTGTTGCTTTATGTTGTTGTTAAATTTTGACTTCTGCTTTTGAAATTTTTTTTTGGCTGCAATTTAAAAAGTTTTCAGTTTTTAAGAAAATTCAGTTTGTTGTCATGATTTTGATGTAAACTTTATTCGGCGTGATTTTTGGACTTAATTTTTTTGCAGTGCTTTTCTTCTTAGCTTGAATAAAAAGTTGAGCAATTGAATGGCTTCATAATTCAGCTAATTAATGAAAATGAATTTCATAAGCTTTAAAATCCAAGTTTCTAAATAGTTATGAGTGTGTGTATGTGTGTGCGCGCTTATTTATCATTTAGCTTTGCGGAAATTTGAGCTCAGTAAAACTTTTAAGTAAATTAAAATCTTACCCAACTGTAAACAAGTAAGCAAGAGACAACTTAAGGAGAGTGAGACAGAGAGAGAGAGAAAGAAACAGAAAAATTTTTATTTATTGGTACAGAAGTTATTTCATGGGAATTCAGAAGATGTAATTACATATTTAAAGGAGAGTAAGAAAAAATGTACCAAGACAACGCAAAGGTAAGAAAAATTTTATAAAATAAGTGAAGATTTACAATAATTCTTAAATTGCAGGAAAGGAAATTAAGAAGAAAAGAATAATTAAAAAGAGAGATGCCAGAGTTCAGTTACAAATATACATGCAATCATTCATTAGTATTTTCTGAGTTATTTAAACGAAACTAACGTAATCTGAAACTTTCCCTCCCTTCTGTTATTAACCGTTGTACTATCTTTGCTTGTTAACTTTATGAGTTGTGATAACGATCAGTGTTTGACGAAGATAAAATAAAGTTAAAATTGCCATCGTTTAGCAAATTTTTAACCGATTTCAATGTTCTTGAGGTCAATGAAAAGGTATTTTTACGTGCAATTAATTTTTGTGAAAAAACAAATGTCATTAATGGAAAGTGATAGAAACACAATTTTTTTTATTAAAAAAAAAGGTGAGAGTTGGCTTCAATACACGCTACATCTTGTATATCGTCTGAGTTTTTTTTACAAAGCCTTATTTTACGCAAAATTCTATCGAAACGAAGTAGATTTTGTTTTGCATTTCCAACAATGCAAATGGCTGTTCAATGCAAATTCAATGAACGTCGGCACAACAAAATTCGAATACTTAATTTGAAAAAAAAGGTGGGATCAGGGCCCTAATGCACCAACCACTTATCACTTATCAGTTATCAAAAAACATGGGCAAATTGATAAGTTTGTGTTGCACTAAACCTTATTCAGATAACTAATCGAATTGAGATGGATAAGTTTGATTAGTGCTCGAGTTTTAGATAAGTGTTGCACTAAACAAATTTTAAGCGAGAGCTTAAACTTTTTTCGATAAGCGGTAACCTAGCAATGTTAGTACTTTTTAGCACTTTCTGTTGCACCAAGTTATTGAGCTTTTTACTAATCAGTACAAATTTTGATAAGACTACCAAGAGATGTGCCGATTTGTACCGGAGAAGAGAAATTTCTCTTAACAAGTTGTTTATTGAAAGTGTCAGCCGTGTTTTGTCCACAGCTACTAAAGTCACTTTTACTTACGGCAATTTAACATAGCACTATATTCCGTTTTTTGCGATTATTTAAGAATAACCTAGCAGAATCAGAGCAAACTTGTGCAATTAATCGGCGGACAAATTTTGACTTCAATAATACTGTGCACCAAAAAGACCGTTTTGTGAGTAAGACACCGATGAATCGTCGCTGCCGCCTACAAAAATGGTTATGTGATTTTCAGCAACTACACGCTGAAAAATAATAGGCCTTCTCAAACATAATTTGCAGGAAGTATTAGATGTTTCTGCATGTTTCTTGGAAACATATAATCATAATTGATTCCACATAAATTATGATTAAAAATGCTCATTTCTGCATATATAATGGTTGCTTATTACAATAATTTAATTATGCTTGTTGACTTCTTAGCACTTGTTGTTTGTGAACAATCATTTGTTGTTTAAATTTAACAATAATATATTTGCATTAAAATATATTGTAATTATAAATTGACTCAAAAGAGTTTTAGTCCATTACAATTTGTTTTCTTGGAAATATAAGTTAATTAAGAGTAACATTAAATGCTTACAGACAACTGCTTACCAAATATATATTTATCAGAGAAAACATAATTTGATTGCAGTCAAGCAAAAAAATGTTCAAAAGGTCATTTGAGAATAACATTATATGTTTACTGATGATTATACTATTTTTACTTGGAAAATATTTTAGCTAGAGACCGCTCGCAACTTACCATATTTTTGATCAATCGCTTGCTTTTAATGCTGACTGCTTCCACTGACTGACTATTATTCAATAATTAATTTCAAATACTTTATTGGCACTTCACTTTTCACACTTTTGAAATAACTTTTACTGCAAAATTACTGCATCAATGGCCGCATTCAGCGCAGACAACAGTTGGCAACTTTTGTGTAAAAATTCGCTGAATGGTACAAATTTGTTAGCGCTAACTAAAACTGATAAAGTAGCGAACGCCTTTAAATCGAGCGAACAAATTCTATGCTACATGAACACAACTGTTTGCTTAACTGTCAGATGCTGTTTCTGACGCTGTTAAAATAATAAACGCAGAAAGAATTGAATCTAACTTCTGACGTGTAGAGTACCAACACATTCAGAGAAAAACATCGTGAACTAAGGTAGCGCTATCATTACAGTTCACAACAGTTGTCTGCGCTGAATGCGGCCAATGACACGATTTAGAGCCCGAACAGAATCAAAAGTCGTTACGATCGGCGATCCTCTCTGGTCGCCAGACACACAGAAGCCGTCCATAATGAAAGCGATTGCGATTGACGATGCAGGGTTGCTTTTATATAGCATGAAACAGAAACAAAAAAAAAAAAAAAACGTGAGAACATAGCAAAAACTATGAAATTGTCTTTGAACATACCCAATTGTTTGCAAAATATGGCAGCACTAATTGTTCTCAGAGAGGAAATCGTCGGTCGTTAGAGAAAAAATAGAATAGATTCTATTCAATTTTGCTCTAGCGATAAGTCGCTACGACTCTTGCTCAACGATTTCATTTTGGATGGCTTCGTTAACTTGCATGTGTTTTGTTGTGTGTTCGACATCACAAGTCGTTACGACTTTTGGTTCTGTTCGGGCTGTTACTGCGACAACGGACACAAGCTAATAAGGCAAGCGCATGACGCAGCTAAATTTTCGCAATTTTTTGTGCAAGTGCAAAAGAAACAGATGCATGTTTGTCGAAGCAGAACACAAGCGAACGGAGTTTTGTTCGTTTAAAATTAACGAAGTTCGGCTCTCTTTGAGTTCAACAGTGTTGGAAACATATTTTTATTGGAAAGAAGCAAACAATTATATTTTGTCACGAACATAATATTGTAGACGTTATTTATTTTAGCTAGAACAATTATATTATGTTGGGCACAACTTATATGTTCTTATATCGAAAAATAATGTTATTGCAGAAAATTTCTTAATTATTAAGTGGTTCCCTTTAATAATTTTGTTCTTGAAACCAAACATATGTAAAAAT
Organism: Dichetophora obliterata; assembly: GCA_963920525.1. Taxonomy (NCBI): domain Eukaryota; kingdom Metazoa; phylum Arthropoda; class Insecta; order Diptera; family Sciomyzidae; genus Dichetophora; species Dichetophora obliterata. The sequence continues at coordinate 201,476,285 of OY986438.1, read as the reverse complement.
ATCTTTTTTCTGCGTGTAGTCAGGAGAGCAAAAAAAATGATTTTTTCAGAGCGTTTCTACTACTGCCAGCACATAGCTGTTTTGATCACTTCTAAACCAAAAAAGATCTAAAAACAGAAATATAGGCTATAGATAGCGTTAATTAAATAAAATATGCAATAAAAAAAAAATTGACAAAAATCACATAACCATTTTTGTAGGCGCAGCGACGAAATGATTTCAAATATTTCCGGGGTCCTTGCCTCAAATTTGGCAACCAAATATCTTCATCGCGTCAGGATTTTGAGAAAACCGTAATTCAAGATAAGAAAATTCCCCTAAGAGAAGTCAGCTTGAAGCGTCGAAAATAAAAGTGGTACGCGATTTTTGTCTGTGGCGAAGATGTTTGGTTTAAGTTGATGAAAAATTATCTTTCAAACTTCCATCCCTCCCATCCCCTTTTTCTCCCGAATTTTTAAGTTTACAACAAAGGGTTGAGAGCGAACATCAAATGCGAGTAGGTTATACGAGAAGGTGTTGTGGGGAAAACGCTGCTCTGCAAGTGGGTTCGAACTTTGACTGTGATGATACGAGTTATATGTGGGGAAAGGAGTTGCGGTGTATTTAATGTTTGAAGTTTGTGTAACTATATTGATGCTTTCTTAGGTGGTTGTTTCCTTACAATTTATTTTTTATATTCCCTAGTGTTATATTCCCTGATGTTTATTTTCTTATGATAACAGAAATTGTTATGTAAAAATTAATGTAAATGATATAAAAAAATTATTAGAATCTATAGTAATAATGAGATTAAAGTAGAGATTTCAAAATTGCCAGTATTGAGTGTTTATATTACCTACTCGAAAATATTTGAAATGAAAACTTTAAAGAATTTTTAACATATATTCCTTATAAATTTGTTCAAAGTATGAAAACCAATTTCAGATGCAGACGAGGTTATGTCGGAGGGCTCGGTTGGCCTCACCGGTTTGTCAGACCTCTATTGCGAGGATGAACTCTTGGCTGAAGAGTCATCTGAAGAAGAGGGGCCTGACGTAACGATGAAGGCCAGCCAAAAATCTGAAGCGGATGAAGGTGCTCCAGATTAACCTTCATCACTCCAAGCTCGCCTCGGCGAATCTCTTAGTCCACCTTAAAATTGGTGGATTCGACGTATCCCTCATTCAAGAACCCTGGGTATGTGGTGGCAGGGTTTGCGGATTGAGGGCAGAGGGTTACAAGACGCTGGTAGCCAGTAATGTAGGTATGCCTAGAACATGTATTATAGCTAAAAACACTATTAATATTTTCTTGCTTCACAGATACTGCGATAGAGATGTGGTTGCAGCCAGCCTCGAGTCAGGCAAGGATACGTACTGGTTGGTAGCAGCCTACTTCCCGCACGATGAAAGTCCGCCTCCAGACAATGTTAAGAAATTGGTGGACGACGCCGGTGACATCCGTCGAGGGGTCATTATATCGGCCGACGCAAATGCACATAACTCCGTGTGGGGCAGCACGGATACCAACGAAAGGGGTGAGTTACTTTTTGATTATTTATTAAGTACCAACCTGTGTATATGCAATAGGGGGGAAGAACCCACCTTTATTATAAAAAACAGAAGTGAAGTTCTGGACATAACATTAGTCTCAGACTGTATATTCGACAAGATAGGTGGCTGGAGAGTGTCAAAAGAGCATTCTTACTCCGACCACCGATACATTGAGTATAATTTACACAATACGTCTTCAAAAATAATACCCCCGGCTAACATTCGAAAGACAAACTGGGGAGCATACAAAAGGGCTTTAGCAAAACATTTGCCATCAGGTCCTATAGATAAACCAAAATCGGCAGCTGATCTTGATAAACTAGTCGATGTAGTAACCAAAGCAATGAATTGCTCTCTTGCTTCCTCTTGTCCTAAGAGGACTACAAGGGGGAAGCCAAAACCAAAGTGGTGGTCCGCCGTATTGGATGGACTGAGGACTGAATCTAGAAGGCTCTTTAACGCAGCTAAGCGCTCGAGAGCTGAGCTTGACTGGGCAGCCTATAAGGTATCCCTTAATAATTTCAAAACTGAAACCAGAAAAGCCAAAAGATCCTCTTGGAAACGATTCTGTGAAGGAATCGAAGAAATCTCAGAGGCTTCTAGACTGCGCAAGATTCTCGCTAGCACACCATGCACACCCGGCTATCTCAAAAGGTCGAATGAAACATGGACAATGTCAGGTGAGGAGTCTCTTAACCTCCTACTAGATACGCACTTCCCTGGTAGTAGTGCGCCTCCTGGTGCACAACTGCCTAGTACTAGTCGTTCTACGCAGGACACCGAAGGCATAGTCTCCGACAGGAAACTAAAATGGGCGATAAACAGCTTCAAGCCCTATAAATCACCAGGGCCTGATGGTGTTTACCCTGTAGAAATAAAAGAAGCTTCGAAATATATTTTACCTTGGCTTTGTATTATCTTCAATGGCTGCATAAGCCTCACTTATATTCCCAATGCTTGGAATAAGGCCAGAGTGGTCTTCATACCCAAAGCAGGGAAGACATCACATACCACCCCCAAAGATTTCAGACCTATAAGTCTAACGTCATTTCTGTTGAAGACGTTAGAACGGCTACTAGATCTATATTTACGGAGCAGTATCGACCCTGCTCTCTTATCGGCATCACAGCATGCATATAGCAAGGGAAGGTCCGTGGAAACGGCTTTACACTCATTGGTCGGTACCATTGAAAGATCCTTCCTGCATAATGAATTCACTTTAGTTGCTTTCGTAGACATAGAGGGAGCATTTAATAATGTCACGCCACAATCTATACGACTAGAGTTGCGTACGCTAGGTGTGAACAAAAGCATTACTGATCTTATAGATGAGCTGCTCAACTGTCGAGTAATCTTATCAGACCTAGGTGCGTACAGCGCTGTAAGATCGGTGACAAGAGGTACGCCACAGGGTGGTGTGCTATCTCCACTCCTCTGGAATCTGGTAGTGAACAATGTACTGCTGTCTCTAGAGAGGGAGGGCTGTGTTGTGGCAGCATACGCCGATGACCTAGCAATCGCAGTCAGAGGCAAATTTCCCACTACCATACGCGACGTCATGCAAAGAGCTCTTTGCAAACTCGAGCAATGGGCCAAATCCTGTGGTCTTGGAGTAAATCCGGCCAAAACAAAACTGGTCCTTTTCACAAGGAAACATAGAATTCCGTCTCTCACACCAATCATGCTTAATGGGTCTGCTTTGTCCTTATCGGAAAATGCAAAATATCTAGGACTCATTCTTGATAGGAAACTTAGCTGGAAACTTAATATTCTTGAGCGTACGAAGAAAGCGACAGTTGCGCTGTACACTTGTAAAAAAGCTATAGTGAAAAGATGGGGGTTTTCCCCAAATATCGTTCACTGGCTGTATAAAGGGGTCATTAGACCTATACTTCTATATGGAGCATCGATATGGTGGCCTGCCTTGGACAAGGTCACATATTTCAACTGGCTCCAAAAAGTCCAAAGAATGGCATCTATTTGCATCAGTGGTGCTCTGAGAACAACACCGACTGCGGCTTTAGAGACCTTATTACACCTTCTACCGCTCGACTTGGTTGCTAGGCAACAGGCAGCTTGTTCGGCGGTCAGACTTAGGGAAACTGGAGTATGGAAAAGCCTGGGTTCAGGACACGCATCTATACTCTACAAATTCAACTTCATTCCACCAAGGACTGATTATTGTAAACCACTGCTTTCCTTTGATGGAAACTACGGTACGCTTATTCCACCTAGAACATACTGGAATAAAGGTGCGCCGTGGAAACCGGGGTGTCTTTATTTCTATACAGATGGGTCAAAATTAAATGGCAAGGTCGGGTATGGGGTCTACTCAAAATAATTAGGGGTATCCTTAGTTCGTAGGCTGCCGGATCACTGTAGTGTTTACCAAGCCGAAATGATGGCGATTAAAGAAGTTGCAACCTGGCTCTCAGAGAACGTCATCTCTAAACGAGAAATACATATTTTCTCGGACAGCCAAGCAGCGATCAAATCGATTGAGCAAGTATCCATCAACTCTAAAGTAGCCAGAGAATGCCGTGCTGCATTAGGCGAAATGTCAAAGTTCTTTGACATCAGCTTAATCTGGGTACCTGGGCATAAGGGCATACGTGGAAATGAAAAAGCAGACGAGCTTGCTAGGAAAGGTACATCGGTGACTCTAATGGGTCGAAACTCGCCGAGCATCCCGATGGCAACTGTCAAAATGCTACTAAATGAGTACACCACATCTATAGCCAACTCAAGATGGGCTGAACTCTCAACATGCAGAACAACAAGGCTTATCTGGCCGACTCTAAACCCAAAGCGATCGAGAGTCCTTCTCTCGTTGGGAAGATCAGAGGTGGCTACGTTAGTGGCTGTTACCACAGGGCACTGCCTAATAGGCAGACATGCCTCCAGATTGGGAGTCATCACTAATGACTTCTGCAGAAGCTGCAGGGACGAGGAGGAGGAGGAAACTATCTCCCACCTTCTATGTTCCTGTCCCGCGCTTGCGAGAAGAAGGCATAAACAATTGGGGTCATTCTTCTTTTCGGAGCTTAACGACCTGTCGGGGACAAGCGTCAAACGTCTAACAAGCTTTATTAAGAGCTCAATGTGGTTCCACTCGGACTGAAGGCCAAGTGTGCAGCGGTATCACAACGGACCTCACTGGTCTAAGTGAGCTGTGGTACGTGCGTTTTGGTTTTAAGCACGTACAGCGGCTGTCGCCTCAACCTAACCTAACCTAAACCATGAAAACCAATTCAACTGTAGCAACTTATCATTTAGTTGCTTAGTGCAGAGTTTTTTGCTAAGTTCTTTCCTTGGCTTGACAAACAGTTATCATTAACATTTAGCAAAAAATTGATAAGTTGATAATAGATAAGTGAGTGAAATTTCCTTTAACTTGTTGCAACTATAATCACTTACACTTATCACAAAAATACTAACTGATAATTTGCTAAGCGATAAGTGATAAGTGGTTGGTGCAATAGGGTTAAGGTGCGATAGAAATTCTATAAAGTTTGGTTGTGCTTTAATTTGTCGATACTGTATTATCATAAATGCATATATTAATTTATTTATGAATATAAAAGCTTTGAAGTCAGTGCTACTTTGCCACACAATCACGATCTTTTAATTACCCTGTACTAAAAGCTGGCACGAGCACAAGGTAAAAATGGGTCGCTGAATCCGAGTCCGTTGTCAGAATTTCAAAATGATGAATTTTTGTAATAGGGTTGCCACCTATTTTTAAAAGTTTTTAACATCATTAAACAATTCTATCATGGGGGAACCCCTAACACTGATAAATGATGTTTAAAACACTTACGTACGAACGAGATTTAAGTCCCGAAGTTAAAATCAGCGAGTAACCGGCGCACTACCCAACAAACAAAAGCTCTCGTCAATGTGTTCATCGATCTAAAGCTTTAATTTCATAAAAGTCTGATTACACGGGTCTTCCAAGATTGAGTTTCTTTTTGAAATTCAAATGAAACACACATTTTGAATGGAAATTCATCTTATGTTTATTGATATGTGATGTAGGGAAATGTACCATTTAGAAATGATAAATGATATTTTCCAAATTTTCCCCTAATGTACGTTTATAGATGTCAATAATTTTGGTGAAATATTTGATTCTATTTCGGCATATTTTGGGCTATGATATCGTTACATGTTAACAACGTGTTTTTGGCCTGTTTTTCACGTTATGGATATTGGCAATATGTGGTTTCAACAAGACGGGAAGAATAATCTCACAAAATTCTGAAGCAGTTTGGGTGCTAAGACCGCCCGATTTAACGCTTTTTGAATATTTTCTGTGAAGCCATCTCAAAAAATCTGTTCACAGAATGGAATTTCTACTTTGCACTGTTTAGACATAAATAGTCTCATAGCGTGTATATTGTTGGTTTTAAGCAGGGTTTGTATAGGCTCACTCATGGAGCTTAATGAATATGAGGGAATTTTTTATTAAAAAAAAAACGTGATTATATTCATTTTCTTAAACAGCTGAGCAGATTTTTTTTTGTTCATGAAGTGAAGAAGACGAAACCAGTTTGTGAACAAGAATATTTTTATACTCTTGCGAAGAAACTGCTGCTATTCATCTTTTCTTGAATTCTTCACTTGTCGTTCGTTGTCTCTTTATTTATTAATTAATTGTTCATGAAGTGGTGAAGGCAACGGATGATACTCACTTGTTCACTGGCAATAGATGGTTTGTATCAGAGAAGGAATTCGGTGCTGGCGCGAACACTAAGTAAAAATGGGTCCCTTAATCCGTATCCGTTGTCAGAAATGCAAAATTATGTAATTTTTTTTTAATAGGGCTGCCACCTAATGATATTTACTTTTAATAGTTCTAAACATAATTTACAAGTGCTAGGGGGTCGCTGATATCGAATCTGAAGTCAGAATTTTAAAATTCCATATGGTTAAAAGAGTTGCCACCTAAGTTTTTATTTTAACGAATTCGAAGCTGGCACGAACACAAGGTAAAAATGGGTCGCTGAATCCGAGTCCGTTGTCAGAATTTCAATATTATGAATTTTTTGTAGTAGGGTTGCCACCTATTAATATGTATTTTTAAAAGTTTTTAACATCATTAAACAATTTTATCATGGGGAGCCCCTAACACTGATAAATGATGTTTAAAACACTTAAAAATACATATTATTATTAGGTGGCAGCCCTATTATTTCAAATTTTATAATTTTGAAATTCTGACAACGGATTCGGATCAGCAACCTATTTTTACTATTCGCCTATTTACACTATTGTTAAGCAGGGACCGAAAATAACTGTTATTTTACAATTTTCAGATAAGAAAGACAAAACGACAAAGTTGGCGGTGGACTTTTTTAAACATACTAGTTATTATTGTAATGGCAGCAGCTTCGCGAATATTAAACGACTTTTAAATTTTTGACTGTTACTATAAAAGTTAAAATTAACTGTTATTTTTGTCTCTTATTTTTTCGGGCAAAAATAACTGTTACTTTTGACTTTTATTTTTAAGTTAAAAAAAACAGTTATTTTGTGCTTTTTATTTTTTCGGTCGAAAATATCAGGCAATTAGTATTTTTTCAAAAGCCGCTTGACCGAATAAAAAACTATTAAAGCAAAAAAAGTTCTATAGCTCAAATTGTGTGCGCTGATGAGACGATAAAAATTGCATAATAATTTTTTGTTTCGTTCAAGCGTTCTTTAAAAATTCAAATTGCCTGATATTTTTTTTTGACGGAAAAAATAAAAGGCACAAAATAACTGTTATTTTTAACCTAAAATATTAAAGCCAAAAGTTACAGTTATTTTTGCCCAAAAAAAAAGAAGGCATAAAATAACTTGTATTTTTGTGTTAAGAAATAAAAGTTAAATGATAACAGTTAATATCTGACTTTTTTGATAAAAACCATAACCGGTACGGTCACTGCTGTAAAGTTATGTTTAAAACTATTAAAAATAAATATTATTAGGTGGCATCCCTATTATTTCTGAAATTCTGACAACGGATACGGATTTAGCGAACCATTTTTACCTAGACTTAGCGCCAGCACCGAATTCCTTCTCTGATACAAACCATCTATTGCCAGTGAACAAGTGAGTATCATCCGTTGCCTTCACCACTTCATGAACAATTAATGAATAAATGAAGAGCCAACGAACGACAAATGAAGAATTGAAGAAGAGATGAATAGCAACAGTTTCCTCAGAAGAGTAAAAAATATTCTTGTTCACAAACTGGTTTCCTCTTCTTCAGTTCATGAACAAAAATAATTTGCTCAGCTCTTCACGAAAATGAACTGTTCACTTTGATCTTTCTTCATATTCTTAAATGAATGAATAGAAGCAGAAGTGAGCAGTTCATGAATGAACAAATGCGAATCCTGGTTTTGAGTTTAAACTACGTGGGACATTTTTGAAGATAATTATCTGATTTACAATTTTGCGGCAGCAAATTTTATTTCCGTTATAAAGGAGCGGAGATATTGGCTAATGACCGATTTCGGTGAATTTTGAATCCGGATAGTTTCTAACATGTACATTGTATCATAAGGAACTCATGACGGGTTGTAAATTTTGATTTATTTAAGAGGTTTGCATCAAAAAAATTGGGACGTAAATTTTTCAATTTTAGATTAAAAAAAATATGGCATTGAAATGCAAAAACCCTCGGGCAAAGTCAAAAGATATGTAGCAGAAAAAAACAAAAGATGCATAATATATGTATTAGGGAGTCCAATCCTGGTAGTCGATCCCGTGATTATCGGGATTGAAAATTTCTATCCTGGGATCCCGGGATTAGTTCGGGATTGAATACTTTAATAAGTACACTCTCGCTCAAAAAAGAAGCCGAGTTAATAATTTGATAAGTCATATTATTTTTCTTGAATTGTAACACAGTGTGCCAAAACCACAAATAAACAAGCACATCCAAATTTTATAGAAATTCTTTAAGAAGGACATGTTGAGAGTCAAGTTGAAGTGTTCGAATTTCGTTGTGCTGCCATTAATTGCATTTTTGCAGCCATTTGTCCAATGGGAAATGAAAAATAAATTTTTTTTTTAATAGAATTAGACGTAAAATAAGGCTATGTAAAAAAATATTCGATAAAATACAAAATCCTCAAAATGAAGCTTGTAGCGAAGCAATTTAACTTAATTTTTAACTTAAAAAATGGTTTCTATGAATTTTAAATAAATAATATTCCATTAATTCCATTTGTGTTTTCACAAACCTTAACTGCACGTAAAAATGCCTTTTCATTTAACTTAAAAACATCGAAATCGGTAAAGAATTTGCTAAATGGCGGCAATTTTAACGTTTTTCTTTTTGTGCAAACTGATTCTTATGAAATTAGTGTTTGCTACCATACAAAAAATCCTATTTCATTAAATCTTTTTATCTAGTCTTATTTTACGTTAAATTCTCGTGACAAAAAGTGAATTTTATTTTTCATTTCCAAAAGACCAAATGGATGTAAAAATGCAATTAATGTCGGCACAACAAAATTCGAACACTTCAAATTTAAAAATAAGTTGAAAAAAATTGTGATGACTTTGAGAGGTCAAATCAAATGCGATGGACTCTCAACATATCCTTTTTTAAAAATTTCTATAAAATTTGGATGTGCTTGTTTATTTATGGTTTTGGCACACTTTGTTATAATTCAAGAAAAATAATATTAGTTATCAAATTATTAACTCGCCTTTTTGTTTTTGAGCGAGAGTGCAAATAATTCAAAACATTTTTAATAACACTTTTTATTATTTAATACTTGAAACTAAAAAATGTAAATTAATTCACCTATAAAGTAACAAAAAAAAAAAAAAAAAAAATATTAAGTGAATTCACACGTTGTTTTCAGTGTAGTTAAAAAATCCCGTGGCATTGATATTACACTTTACCGAGCAGTTTATATTTTTGTAGCCTAAAATTTGTAATGTAATTTTAAGAAGCCTAATGATATGTTTACCGAACGTAGTTTTTAAAGTTCCAGCAACTGATCGGTTGCGAGTTATATTCTAATTGCAAAAATGGAAGAAGCTCAAAATACATGTAAAACTCTTTTATGCCATATATTAATAAAATATATATAATTTGATAGTAAATTTATTTGCATAGTAACAAAAAGCTATGGTGGGAGGTTCCAAACCACAAATTCTATTTAAAAGGTGCTTATAATTGTGGTTTTCAACTATAACATGAAACCACAATACCACAAAATTGTGAATACCCTTATCGTTTATGAACACAAAAAAACTTAAATAGTATTAATGACTTGCAAATTGTATTAATTTAATATTGTGGCAGTTCACTAGATTTTAAAAAATATTTTGCTTAAATTAAATTAAATAAATTGTTCTGCAATTGGTTTTATTAAACTTTGAAAATAAAATATAATTTTAACATTTGATGTAATGCAAAGTTTAAAAAATTCCTTAAGCAATTTTATATAAGTTGGAGAAAATCGACTCTTTAAAATCATTTTATATGTATTTTACATAGTACCAATATCGTTTGCTTACTTAGAGTTCTAAATTCTGTGTTTATTACAGAATGAAATAAAATGTACCAAAAACGCTTTGATGGTAGGAAAGTAGGAAAAATATAAAAATGTACCAAAAAAGTACAATTGTACCGAAAATATCAACCCTGCTTCAGCATTGTGATGTAATGCTGGAAAAAGTACTCGATTTTTAGAAAACATTGATCTCTCTACTCTATGATGTGTTGGACAATATCGATGCACTGTCTCGATCCATTGCATCGAAAAAAATTGATGTTTTTTCCAAGTAAACACCCGATTAATTAAAATAAGTCGAATTAGCATATTTTATTAGTGACGTTTCTTTTGCTCAACTTTCTGTTGAACTTTTTATGTTTTAAGCATTTCAAATGACATAACATTGTGTGCTCCGGAAGCTAAACAGCCTGTTTTATTCAAAAGTATAACAACAAACAACTTGTTTAAATAAATATTAAATATGGTGGTAATGACGATGTGCTCTTTCCCATTTTTTTTATATGATTTTATAGATAAAGTTGTTTTATACAAATTATTTGCCATCCATGCTTAAACGATGTGTCTAAATATAAAATTGAAATTCCAAGCACGTCAAAAACGTCACTCAAAAAAAACACACACACACACAGACATCACACCCAACCAGCACAGACACAGTCATGAGCAAGCAGTTCGACAACAACACCCTCAAAACTAGACCAAGCTAACCACCCAGTAGTTCGCGGCATCATTGACGAACTTTTCGTGATGATGTTTTAAAGGAAGTTTCTGCATGATGAGCTGCTGAACTTAAAAAGAATTCATACAAGATTTAATGCAAAGAAGCGGTTGTAAGCGCTACTTCTATTGCAACAACTTCAAGATATTCATGATTGTTGCAATTCGCCGAATCGTTCAAAGGCTAAACTGTAGAGTTCGCAAACTATCGATGACACTATCGATATAATCGATAATTTCACACTATCGTTACTATCGATAGTTTTGGACTGACTATCGATGGTTTTCGATAGTATTTAAATATTCATTGACACCACTGTTTAGGTTTCATTGGCATTGCTGTCGAATTCGTTTGATTTTAACAATTTGGTATAACTTTTTTCTGTTTTGTAGAGTGAAAGCACAGGTGATGTTCCTTTTAAATGTATGAGCATTGTGTTGATTTGGAAGATGGGTGATAGTTAGCTAAGAGATAGTTAGAAGATTTGTTTTAAATTTGTACAGCTCAAAACTGACGGGAAACACGCTCGCAGGAAGACTATTCCACAACTTTACCGTACGACTACAAAACGAATTATCACTACAACGTGAGGTTCTGTGTGGCATCAAGGCAATGGTAAAGGAGTGGGCTTGGACAGCTGCCCGAGTGGACCTTGAAAACATATATGGTGGCGTCAGGCCATTACGAAACCAACATTACGTCGATTTCTAATAGAGTTGAGAGGATGAAATATTTTTATCACCTATCAAATATATCGCACGATCTTGAATTTGGTCCAGAAACACGTTTCGATTTTAGTTCCTTGACGAATTTTCTTTATATTGCTGTCTACTTTTCATTAACGAAACTTCTTCAATATTTCGATATTGGGTTCGTGCTTGATAAATCCCGACATTTCTGCATTGCGTCTTGCAGGAATTTGGAACATTTATATGGAATTTTCGTCAATGAAATGTATGGCCAAATCAGCATGTTTCGTCAAGGATTAAGAAAAATCGTACATGATTCATTTGAGATTTCTTCAAGACTGGAACTACTGGGCATGGTCATTATATGTATGTATGTATAAAAAAAAATATATTCCTATTGTTTAAAAGCTCAATTTTAATGTCTTCTTGGAAAGCACATAAAAGAGCCTTATTTAATTTCTATGCAACTTCAGACCGATTGCTTATCATGCAGCGTAGTTCTTTAAAGAGCCAATGAACATGTATGTGAGCACGTAACGCACACATACACACACAAATGCACAACCACAGCTTTAATTTAACGTAATAAAAATAAAATTTAATGAACTTTCGTACAAACGTAACTCATTCCCTTTTCGTTTTTATTATTATCTTTACGTTCACTTTATTGTTTAACACTTATTTAGCTACTTCTTTGTGTCTGTGTGTGTTTTATTTTTTCAACATTAAAACCTATGTTAATGTGCGAGCTGATGTGTTTACAACACGTTGTTTGTTTAGGTCAGAAAAATGTCATAAAAACGCCCAGAGCAGCATTGTGGAAAAACAAAAACACAAAAAAAAAAAATAATAAACTTGCCAGCTAATGATGGAAAAGAACACGAACACCGTCATCAATGATGCGGAAAATCTTGTTTGCCTTGACTGCTGGCTGCCTGCTGTTGCCGCTGTCATTGATGCTGCTGCTGCTGCTGATGCTGCTATAATCATGTCATCAGAATGTTGACGATATCGATAGCGTTGTTGTTTGGCAGGGAGAAAGGGGATTGCATGACGTTGTCATTTTCCCCCCTTATGATCCCCATTGATGATAAATGATTGATTAATTCCAATCATTGAATCCAACTTGAGCTGCATGAGTGGGCGTTGCCTGAAGCATCATTAAACTCCATAATTAGGGTCAATTTTTTTTTATTATATAGTTGTCAAATGTTATAGTTGTCAAAAAAGCTGTTGACATATTCTATGCTTGGTCTGGGATGAGCTAACAACAATTATTGCTTCTGTCAGCACAGGACGATAATGTTTTATTTTTGGCTAATAAGCTTTGTATTGAGGCTTAAGCTTGAGTAGCTTCTGTTGTTTTCGAATAAAATTTCTGACAAGTAGCAAGCCAGAGGGTAAGTAGGTTTTTTCGGGTTGGATAAAAAAATTATTATTTTATTATTGTCTTATATTAATAATGGCTGGTCCATCAGTCGCTTTTCTGCCCTTTCCTTTTGTTGCCGCGAAGAGTTTGATTTAGATAAATACCCTGCCTACAAAATTTTGAATAAAAGAGATAGTAGCTAAAGTTTTGCTTTTTCTCCCTACAGTTAGTTACACTTTTTTTAAAAAAAAAAATTGGGTATTAAACTCACATCCTCTGCGATACAAGTTCACTCCTAATGTCTCTCGGACATAGCCATAATTTGCGCAATGCTCTTACTTATCAAAATCCAAACCGTAATAATTACAATATATTTCCGAACTCATTTAAAAACAAAAGAAGTAACTTTTCTAAGCACATTAACAAAACAAAAAGAATTAAATGAACTATAATTTCCAAACTCATTAATTACTCTGTGCATGTCCAAATATCAAATAAGCTGGAGACATGTCATTTAAGCCTAATTTGAGGACGCTAAATTTAATGGCGTTTACCGTTTTTTGCATTTTTACCGAAAAATGGAAGGTTCAAGGTTTTTCACTTCAAGGTCCACTTTGTTCTCATTAACTTTATTAATTTCATGTCAATGAGTGAAACATTAAGAATTACCTGGAAATAATTTCTTAAAACAGTCTCGTCCTCGAAACCCAACCCTTATGGTTCAAATTGATTTCATTAATCGAAAAAACCTTTTTTTCGTATAAAAGCTTTGTTCAAACACAAACAGGTAAGCTTTTTGATGGAAAATATTTCCCTGATATAGTGGCGCTAAATGATATTACAAATTAAACAAAAGTAACCAACCTTCTGTGCTTCTAAAACGACCTGAAAGGTATCAAAACTAAGTTTTTCATACATTTTTTTTTCTCACATGGATTCATCTGTTTCTTCTGCTTCTTCATGTAAATTCCAACAAATGTCTCCTTAGAGAGCATCTAGTTTTTTACAACTATACCAGTACTCGAGTCTCGCCGTCACCTGATGGAATGTTCGCCATGATTATCAGATTCGTCTGGGAATTGTTGTCCCAGTTTTTCAGCGTGGCAATGCAGGAAATGAGTTTTCAGCGCCATACATTTAAAGTATGGAAATCGGTAAGCATTTTGTCAATACACATTGACAAAATGCTTTCCAAGCGCCAATCGCTGGATCGATGAATTCCTAGAACATTCTTAATTACTGCTTTGACACAATCTCATGCCAACAACTCATTATGGTTGAGATCTAGTTTAAATGTCTCATCCTTCAACAAGCGACGAATATCGGGTCCATTTAGTATTCCTCTAAAAAAAAAATGTTAGGAAATGAAATTTAAAATCATGTAAACACAACCTTCCTTTATTTTCATCCCACTCAACTGAGGAAATATTCTGCATAATTCGTTGAAAGCATTTCCTTCCGGATTCAAATGGTTTCATAAAATTTTTGACTTTGCCTAGCTTTATAAGAAGCGGTCATAGGAATAGTTTCTCGATTGGCACAATTGGTGTTTATTTTCATGTTTAAGAAAATAAAGGATGGTTGGTATTTACATGATTTTAAATTTCATATCCCATTATTTTTTTTTTTTTGGTTGGTTACTTTGGTTAAAAACTTCTTGCGTCTATGGATAAAGACAAATCTTGGATTCTGCGCCATATATAAAATATATGCAGCCAAAGCAGCTATATTGATTACTTTGAAAACAAAGCTAATGGCCATCGAGTTGTCCTTCATTTTGTGGTATAATTTTCCAACAGTTGGTCCATATTGTCAACGTCACCTTTGGTCTTGCTGTAACAAAAAAACTTTGGTCATTTCAGCCATTGGAAGGACTTTGACCTAGCTTCTATTGATCAATTGTGTTATGCGTGTTATTAAATGTTTGATCACAAATGACCGAGAACTGGACCTACGTGTTTTATGCCGACTCCGAACGGCTTATGTTCTCAAAAAGACGACCGAACAGAAAAATTAATTAAATTGAAAAAACTTTGTGTCTGAGCTGGAATTGAACTCAGGCAACCGCGGTACTTAAGCTCAGGGGCCACGCACGCTACCCACTAGGCTACGGCTGCCACAGCCGTCGTTGGTCTTGTTTTAGTACGTAATAATATCAGGTTTAGCACTTACTGTTTTTTCTTATATAGGTGACATATGAGTTGGTGATAACAGGACAACTGATTTTTTCTTGTTCGTTACGTAAGAGCACAAAGTTGCTTCCTTATTGAAGGCAAAGTTAGCCACATTAACTTGTCTATCTGTATGCGCTTACATATTTACTGGGAAAAAAATTTGTGTTTTCTAAGAATTCTTACGAGTATCATTTTCCATGAATTCAAAACTTTTGCCAGTTCCAACAAAGGAAAAAAAAATTATCGGTTGTCACATTACTTCCAGAATATTTGTAGGTTACAAGGTCTAACACTAAACTTTCTTCTACATTTGTTTGACGATCGCCATTGCTAGGTTTACCTGTTTATATTTGGCCTCGTAGAGGAAATGAGTTATTAGGTCTATTTCCGCACCAACTTCAAGTAATTGTAATAGAATAGAGAAGGACATTTTGCTTCTTATTCTTCTTTCTCAAGCTTAAAAAATTTTAACTTCAGTGGGGGAAGCGCATGTGTGGGGGGTGGAACGGAGAAATCGACAAGCTCCGAAACAAGTCCAGAAAGCTCTTCAACAAGGCAAATACTACCAGATCCACAGATACATGGACAAACTATAAAGTGGCTCTAAAAGAATACAAGAATGAATTGAGAAAAGAACAGAGACATTTCTGCAGGATCTTTTGTCGAAATATATTAAAAACCTCAGAAGGGTCAAGGCTGCGTAAAATTCTGGCTAAGGTTCTCTCCAATCCAAGCTTCATAAAAAAGGAAAATGGTACTTGGACTATCAACAGAAAAGAATCTCTAAATATTTTAGTAGAAACTCACTTTCCGGGATGCTCAGAAATATGTAACACTCCAATTCAGAAATATTAGTTACCATATATAAATAGATCCTTACTATATATAAATAGAAAAATACTCACAGCAACAAAGCTTGAGTGGGCAATCAATAGCTTCCAACAATTTAAGTCACCAGGACCAGATGGTATAGCTCTCATAGAAATTCAAAAGTTGTATTGCATCATTAAAGAGCGGCTTTTGTTGATCTACCAAAGTTGCCTAGACCTAAATAACATTACCAGACGTTGGCGTAATGTGAAGGTTACCTTTGTACCTAAGGCAGGCAAAAGCTCACTCGTTAACCCAAAAAACCATCGACCAATTAGTCTCTCATCTTTTCTTCTGAAAATCCTCAAGATATTAATCGATATTTACTTGAGATTTAAATTAGAAAAAAAAGCCATTGTCAATAGCACAACATGCTTACACCAAAGGCAAGGAAACAGCTCTCCACTTCATAGTTTCACTAATATAAAAATCTCTACATCAGAAAGAATATACAATGGTAGCTTTTATTGATATAGAAAGGACCTTTAATAACGTCGAAACAATAGCTATCACAAATGTGCTGACGGAACTTGTGGTGGATGCCGGACTGAGAGCCTTGATAAATCAAATGCTGGTAGGCATGATTATAAGTGTAAATTTTGAAACTGCATTCATGCTAAGATCTGTACCAAGGGGAATCCTTCAGGGAGGGGTTCGCTCGCCTCTCCTCTGGAATGTAGCAGTAAATGAACTGTTAGTCAAACTGTAACTAGAGGGGTGCAGGGTGATAGCTTATGTCGATTAAGTTGCTATTGTTACCTCTGGAAAATAAATATCTACTCTTCGAGACATTATGCAAAATCAGCTTTGGGCTCAGCGTTAACGCAAACAAAACTGAGTTAGTGGTTTCACCATAAAACACAATATACCTCCTAAACTGGGAAACACAAGACTTAGCTTCTCAGATCAAGCAAAATACCTAGGCCTTATACTGGATAGGAAACTAAACTGGAAGCCTAATCTGTTCGAGAGAGCCCAAAAGCGAATATTTTCCTGTACTCATGCAAAAAGGCTGTAAGTAGCATATGGGGCTTATAACCAAGTGCTACTCACTGGCTATATACATCAGTTGTAAGGTTAATCTTGCTATATGGTGCTATTGTATAGTGGCATGTATTCGAAAACAGACTCACCTAAATCTTCTCCATAAAGTTCAAAGATCACCAAAACTGCATCAGGGGAGCCCTAAGAACCATTCCGACAGACGCAATAGACATAAGGGAATGCTACATCCGCTTCGTACAGAGGAACATAAAGGAACGCTACATCCGCCTAGAAGCCACCACCCAGTAGAAGAAAGGTACACTAGGACATTCCTGCATTAAAAAATTTCTCCCACTTATAAGTTGGTCCATCGACTACATCACACAAAAATATCCTTTGAAAGGAAGTTCGATATATCCATTCCCTTTTGAGAAGAGTGGAAACTAGGAAACCGTTCACCGCACACTGTAATTGAGATCTTTACTAATGGCTCAAAACGAGATGGTAAAGTAGGCATATTTTAATTTAGTTTCATTCAATGCTGAAGAAAACATCAAAATAAATATTAGAAGCTTGTTTAACGTTTTCTGTGCATATGAAGCCTGTTCTTGCGTTTCCGACAACAGTCTGCGAGTATCTGTTACCTTTTCCGATTCCACGAGAGCTCTTTCCAGCTGAAGTGAGTCCTCTTAGTTCGCGATGCTTATGAACATGTTTGCAAATCCAGTTAATTTTAGGATCACGGCGAATGGCGTTATGATATATCAATTATTAATACGTATATCAATTAGAATTACCTCAAAGTATTTGTAAGAAGCATCTTGAGTAGCCCAGTAAGAGTTCAAAACTCTAAGTCCACCCAATCTGCCACCAACACGTTCCTCTGCAATAGACTGAAGTCCACGATAAGGTTTTAACTCATTTACACCGTGATTTTTAGGTTTGCCATAAGTGCATCCTTTAGAGACAGGACGTTTGCGGCCTTCACAACGTACTCGAATCCCATAGATAACATATCCCTACTTTGCGCGATATCCAAGACATCTGGCTTTATCAGGACGGGTCGACCTCGGAGAACGATGGAGCTTAGTCAATTGACAATACTGCTATACACGAAACCTGAGCAAGTATTGCATTACATCACTTCACTTCTTCCTATACAATTTTTGCATATATAGACACCCTTTCTATTGTTTTCCTTTCAGCGATAGACCTTAGAAATTTCTAATCGCAGACGATGAGAAAAAAGAAAAAGTTGGAGAAGTCTACTCGGAAGCATTAAGCTTTAATTTAGCCTTCAGGCTCCCTGGATTCCTGGACATAAGCATTTTCTAAGTAACTGAAAAGCAGATTAACTCGCTCGTACATGTACTATCAAATAACTATCTATAGATAAGGTAAGCCTTGGTATTCCTCTCACCACATGTAAACTCCGTCTAATCTTGACTGTCGTTAGATTCGGTTCTATCATGTCGCTACGTTCTCGGTGCCAAGTATGCAACAAATCAGTAGCTTAAAACAGTGTTATATCTTGTTACAACTGCAAAAACACTTTTCATAAATTTTGTGCAAATATAAATGACGATAATATTTTCAATATTTTAAATGTGCACCCCAACATAGTGTACAATTGCAATGAATGTTTAAATTTTTCTTGTAATTTGGGTGCTACATTGGCGCAGTTGGTCACTGAAGTAAAAGAATTAAAAGCAATTATTAATGCTTCAAATTGTGTTAATGCAAAAAACTTAAATAAAACAGTTCAAGTTCCTAATAAGAAACGAATTCGTGCAGCTTCGTGTTCTAGTTCGCCAATAGCAAAGAGTTTATCTAGCTCCGCTGCGTCTACTGCAGCTCTTAACAAAGATCAAACTCGGGCTATGCCTTCTGGTGTTGCCACTGCTGGTGTTGTTGCTGTTGCTGCTGCTGCTGAGAAAGTTTTCTCTGAGGAAATTTCTCTTTCTAATTCAGACGTTACTTTGTCTGCTTTAGACACCAATTCTATTTCATCTCTTTCTGCTGCTGCTGATGCTGTTGTTGTTGTTGCCGACAAAACCGGTTTTGATGCTGTTGTTGAAGCTCATTCTACTAAAGCTCCTGCTTCTATTGCTTGTTCGACTATTTCTAATAATGCTGCCTCTCTGCCTAATGTTCCAAATCATAATGAGAATGAAGGATAGACTGATGTAAGCAGAAAAAATCGAAATAAACACTCGCTTGTTGTTGGACAAACACCGAATTAGCAGTGTTTGATCGCAAGACATTTTTACATTTATCTTCATTTAAGCCGTCTGTTACGGAAGATAATATTATTGATTTTATTGTGAAGAATACTAAAGTTCCTAAACACACGCTTTCTTGCACAAAGCTGGTGAAACGAGATGTACAGCCTCAATCACTACGTTTCATTACTTTTAAACTTGGATTTTCAAAAAGTTATTATAATAAAATTGTTGATTCAAAACTTTGGCCAGCTGAGGTCAAAATAAAAATTTTCAAGTTTTTTCAAAGACCATTAAGCCAACAGATGTTGCAATAACGAAGTTACGATCTCTTCTAGAATTTCAGTCGTTAAAGGTTTACTATCAGAATGTATCTGGTTTGAGAACTAAATCCTTCTCTATTTTTGCTGCCACCTCACAGTTCGATTACGATGTTTTTGTGCTTGTAGAAACATGGCTTAATAATAATTTCAGTAATGAGGAATTCTTTGGTCCCCATCTGTATAATGTTTATCGCAAGGATCGTGATGCATCTGCTACTGGATGTCTTCGTGGTGGTGGTGTACTGATTGCCGGCAAAAGGAATTTTATTTCATCGTCTGTTGCACTGTTAGATACTAATGGTGTTATTGACCAAATTTGTGTAAAAATTAAAGGTTCCTCTGAATCCCTTTATATTTGTGTCTCGTACATTCCACCAAATAGTAAACTGGAACTTTATAAAGCGCACGTGGATAATATATCATCATTGTACGCAAATTTTCGACAATAAGATGATCAGCTAATGGTACTGGGTGATTTTAATCTTGCATCCATTTCCTGGAATTTTAAATCTGATGACAACTATCTTATGCCATCAAATGTTAAGAGTGATATTGATTTGTATTGTATTGATAATTTTTTAAGTATTGGCCTTATTTAGATAAAGAACTGCTTTAATTTGTTAAATAGGTTATTGGATCTGGTTTTATTACTAACAATTTAAATTATAATGTAATGGAATCAGCTTTTCCAATATCTGCTGCTGGTATTCACCATATTCCTCTTTTAATTTAATTACATTTTTATAAATATTTTAGTTTAGCTAACTCAAATGCTGTGTGTAGTAATTTCAACTATAAAGCTTGTAATCTTAAATAATTTGTATCTTAAATAATGCTATTGGTTGTATTGATTGGGATTGTGAGTTTGAACATTTAAATACTTCTTCATCTTTTAATATATTTAAGCTGCTAATTTCATCTAAGTGTTTGCGACACATTCCTAAATTAAAGGAACGTGTTAGTAAAATACCTTGGTACACTCAAGGATTAAAGAAATTGAAAAATCTTCGGAACAAATTTTATAAAAAATTTTTATTAACAAATCAAAACTTATTTTTCCTTAAATACCGGCATCATATGAGGGAGTTTAACTTTTTAGACAGATTCTAGTATAAACAATATATTGCTAATTTTGAAAGAAATATTAAAACCAATCCAAAAGCTTTTAGGCATTTTATAAAATCTAAGAAGGGTCGTCTTATATACCTTCATCTATGTTTTTAAATGATTTGACTTCAAAAAGTATTTCAGATATTGCGAACATGTTTGCTGATTTCTTTCAATCGAACTTTGAAAATGATACCAATTATAATTTTGGTTGCGTTGACAACGTACCTCCTGTTATTGACATTGGAGCTATTTCTTTAAATACTGCTGATGTTGTTAACGGAATACGTAGTCTTAAACCTTCAACTCGATTGGCTGCGGATGGTCTCTGTTCTATTTTGTTGAAAAATTGTGCGAGTAGTTTAGCTTATCCGTTAACCCTTATTTTTAATAGTTCCTTGCGATCTGGGATTTTTATTGATAGTTTTAAAATAGCATTTGTTACTCCAATCCATAAATCTGGATGTAAACAGAATATTGCAAATTATAGACCAATTTCTAAGCTCACAACTGTATCTAAGCTGTTTGAGTCCATAATTAAAGAAAAATTATTCTTTTCAATAAAGCGATTTATCTCACCGTGCCAGCATGGCTTTGTGCCTGGTCGCTCTACTACTATTAATTTAGTTTTGTTTGCAGAATACTGTATATCAGCTTTTACTAAAGGATGTCAGGTGGATGTAATTTATACTGACTTTGCTAAGGCGTTTGATAAAGCCTCTCACCTTCTTTTAATATAGAAGTTAGAAAAATTTGGTTTTCACTCTAGTTTTCTAAGTTGGCTTGAATCATATTTAGTAAACAGACAATGTGTAGTGGGTTTTGATAACGTGAAATCTTTTCCTTATTTGGCAACTTCAGGTGTTCCTCAAGGAAGTATCCTAGGGCCACTTCTCTTTGATTTATTCATTAATGATATTACCTCTATTTTTTCACACTGTAAATATTTGCTTTACGCTGACGATCTGAAGATTTTTCTAAAAATTAGTAATTTAAATGACATTGGAATTTTGCAAAATGATGTTGATAAACTATATAGTTGGTGTTGTAATAACGGTCTTTATTTGAATCTAAAAAAATTTGTTTTTATGATTTTCTCAAAATCTGAAACTTTCCGTCCGTCCGCCTATAATATTGCTCACTCCCCATTGGCAGCCGTTGATCAAATCAAGGATTTGGGTGTAGTTTTCGATCGTAAATTTAATTTTCTTTCTCATATTGACTATATTATTCCCAAAGCATATGCCATGCTAGCTTTCATCGTAAGAAACAGTGCTTGCTTTTCAGATCCGAATACTTTGAATGCTCTGTTCAACTCACTTGTGTGATCTAGATTAGAATATGCAGCGATTATTTGGAATCCATTTTATGAGTCACACAAAATTCGGGTGGAACGAATTCAGAAATCGTTCACGAGGTTTGCCTTGCGTTCTTTTTATATTTCTGGCTTACCTCCCTCATATAATACCCGGTGTCTTTTAATAGGATTAAAAACTTTGGAGAGTAGAAAAAGTGTTTTGTCCTTGTTTTTTGTCTTTGATATTATCAATGGTTTGGTGGACTGCCCAGCACTATTGGAAAAGATTGATTTTAATGCGCCTTCTAGAATATTAAGAAATTTTGATCCTTTTTATTTGGAAATGCATCGTTCTAATTATGCAGCTAATGCACTAATCAATCGTGCTTTAGTATTGTTTAATTCTACAAACTCTATTCATGATTTAGATTTTTCTGTCTTAAAAAATCAAATGAGATCTATGTTAAATTCTATTTTTTAAAAAAACTTAAAATTACTATGTATAAGGTTTTTTATATCTTTTAGTCTGTAAGTAATATTACTGCACAGACTACTCATTTTTTTTTTTAATAAATAAACTCCTTACACATAAGTTATCCGGCATCAAAACCAACAACAGATGGCTAGCTGGTAACACGTGTAATATAACGCGGTAAATCTGGCCCAAACTAAATCTTAAGCGTTCAAAAGAGCTTATTTCTTTTGGTAGAGACCACATCAGCACAATGTTAGGAATCCGAAAATTGCAGTGCCTTATTGGCAGACACTCTTAAAGATTGAAAATACCCCACAATGACTTTTACAGAAGCTATAGAGATGAGGAAGAGGAAGAATATACAGTAAATTACATCTCAACTTGCCCATCGCTGGCTCAACAACGCTTCCTCCACTTTGGTAACTAGTTCTTCAATGACCTTGACGAACTCTCTGATTCTCGGATTCTTCGGTTTTTCGAATCCCAGGCTTAGTAAACAGCTGAAATTGGTTTAAACAGAGATAGGAAAAATTAACCATTGGTATCACAATGGGCCTCATTGGCCTAAGTGTGTCTCGTTTGAGACAGCCCCACTAACCTAACCTAATCTAACCTTAATTACTTGAATCGAGTACGGAAACAGACCTATTGCATTACAAGCCAAAACTATTTGTATGTCATACTTCACAGGCTTAGATGGCATATCAACAAAAATGCATTCGTGTGACTTATAAACATTTGGTGAGTTTGCATTTATCATATACCAAATGTCTCGAATGTTAGAAGTTTTATTGATAGCTTGAAGAATGGGACGAGTAGTATCGTTGTCAAACCAGATGAACCGTAGCAAAAAGTTTAATCTGCTATAAGACATTGTAGCATGAATAAGAGGCGAATTACAAGGTTTGTGCAATTCAGCGAAAAGATGCCTATTGCATTTGTGAACGCCACAACAAATGAATATGCCTAAAAATGCATCTAATTCAAAGTCAGTGAATGGTGAAAATGTAAAAAAAAAAATTCTTTTACGTATATGTGTATATCTAAATTGTTTTAAAAGAAGAATTTACGAAACATCGATCTAACTTAACATTTAAGCATTTACACGCTTTTTTTATACACACAAAAAAATTTTGTCGATAAATTTAAACGATATTTGCGGTCACTTAACCGTAAATACATTTGTTGTTGCACATTTACTATTTTTTCGTTTTGAATAGTTGATCAAAAATTGTAACTTAACCATTGTGACGATAAATATAAACGTTTCCAACAGTTAAAATTGGCAGTTAATATTTTTTAGCGAACATGTTTTTTCCACATATTCCCAAATGTGGTCTTAAAATTTCTAAAGTTAATCTATAGCAAAGGTGTTGTGGGGTATGATATAAAACTGGTAGCCGTTACAATTTTTTGAGCAACGAATACAAAATAAATATAATGCGAACTATTTGTATGACTTTTTGTCAGTATTATAGTAGACACACTGTAAAAATTGCTACTCAACAACTTTTGCACCAAAACTACTGTAAAATTGTAACCTAACAAGTTAAAATTATTATTAAACCACTTTTGTGGTAGAGCTACCGTAAGACTGTTTTTCAAGAAGGTTAACAGTAGGTTATAATTGATTAACGGTAGAATGTGCAATTTTTATCGTTTGGCTCGTTTTCGATCAACTGTTTACCGTTCGTATCGGTAAAATTTTCTGTACATTTTTTACTGTGTATAAATTTTGTGAAGGTACCTGGTTACCTCAGCATTCTGATTAAGGTTTTTGTTAGTCACTCAGGGTTAATTTTTGTAAATGACTTAATTTAGAGCAAGCTTAAAAATGTAATAAAAATTGCGTAAACTTTTAAAAAGCTAACACATGTTTAATTCTTACCTCCTCTACTAAAATCCGATGGACAAAGTCCCTAAATATTTTGGTTGTTGGGCTTTGTTATGCATGAATAAGTCCGAACTTTAACTTTAATACTTTCTTAAAATACAACTTTCTTAAATTTAATACTTTCTTAAATGAACCTTTCAAATGTAAACAAGGTTGATCACCTGAAACTGCGAATTTTTAATAGATACGGCTCAGTCAATTTTATTATAATTTGGTAGCACTGTCTTTGACATCTATGTAGAATTTCATGACATTATGCTCAGTGGATTGCAATTTAATACTCGCTTTTGTAAACAACAAAGAGAAATTTTTCGATTTTTGCAATGTATGATTCAGTTGGTCAAAGAAAATGCATTTTATTTGGATTGTTGAGTCAAATTTCTACACAAATTATGTTGCAAAAGTGCTTTAGCAGACAAGCTTCATCTTGAACAAGAATGTTTGAATGCCTAAATATGTTTACAGAGGGACAAGTCAGCGTCAAAGATAAACCTGCATGAAATATCGATGGACTAGCTGAAACCCGGCGCGTTGCTGCCGCGCCCCCGTTGCCAAACTTCCAAAAAATGTTATCAGTGAACCTGCATGTTTAAATTGAGTACTGAATTGAATACGCACATAAAATTTGATCAGTGAAACGGCACGTGTAAATTGCGGTCGAATACCGAATTCCGAGGCTGTACGACCTATACTTCCAAAGCTATTCGATCTCGCAAATTTGGGAGCTACCACGCTACCTTGTTTAACGGCCATAAAATTCGATCAGTGAAACGGCATGTGTAAATCGTGGACGAATAAAAAGTTCTTAGGCTGTGCGGCCTATAACTCCAAAGCTATTTGATGTCGCAAATCGCAAATTTGGGTTGTATGGGAGGTGCCACGACCCCTTGTCCAACGCTGTCCGTACTACGACTCAAACCTGCGCATGAATGCGAACAACCAATTTGGAAAGTTTCATCGCGATCGGATCAACGGTGTAGAAATGTATTAAGGATACACAAACAAACAAACGTACATTCATTTTTATATATATATAGATAGTATTCCCGGGCAGACGTTGTTCTGTCACAGACTGCTTTACTTCCATATATGAAAATGTCAAGAAATGCCAAGGGGTGTGGCAAAACTATTTCCCTTAAACCATCTCGTACTTGAAACAAATCGACTGCCAAAACTACAGATCAATTTAGCTTAAGCCTGGCGCACTTTGCTTCACTCCACGCTGACCCCCCGAAAAGTGAGTTTACCTAAGGTGGGACAGGCCTATTTTTAGTGCACTTGCCGAGAGTAACCATACGAACTTAATTACAAAATCTTTGTCGAATACGACCCAAACCGTTGAAATAAAACATTTTCATTGGTTTGTGGGTGGTAAGAGGGGGCGTGGAAACCAATTTTTAGGCACAGCTACTGACAGAAACCACACAAATGAAGCCAAAATTTTAGCTCAATCGATCCAGTAGTCAATTTTACTAATTTCTCAAAAAGTGGGTGTGGCTATATAGCGATAACGTCCTTTTTAAGTACAGTTGCCGAAAGTAACCGTACAAAGTAAAGTATCAAGTGTTAGTCTTATACTGCCAAAACTCCTTGAAATATGGCGGAAAATGGGCGGAAAAAGGGGGCGTGGAAACCAATTTTTCGTACAGTTACTGACAATTACCACACACAATTAAAAATTACCAAATTTAAGTCTTATACGACCAAAGCATATTTAATAAAGCATTTTTATTGGCTTGTGGGCGGTGAAAGGGGCGTGGACACACATTTTTAGTACAGTTACCGACAGTAACTATACAAACTAAATTACTAAACTTAAGTCTTATA
The DNA here is from genome assembly GCA_963920525.1 of Dichetophora obliterata. NCBI lineage: Eukaryota > Metazoa > Arthropoda > Insecta > Diptera > Sciomyzidae > Dichetophora > Dichetophora obliterata. The sequence goes on along the minus strand of OY986438.1, from coordinate 201,450,279 downwards.
CGACCAAAATCGTCAGAAACAAAGCATTTTCATTGACTTGTGGGCGGTAAAAGAAGGCGTGGAAACCCATTAAGCCTAATACGATCCAAGCTGACTGAAATATAAAAGTTTTATTGATATTGGGGGCGGCAAAAAGGGGGTGTGGCAACTTTTTTCTTCAACTATCTCGTGCCTGAAACAAATCAACTGCCAAAATTTCAGGTCAATCGTTTGAGTAGTTTTGGAGTCTATAGGCATCACACACACAGACGTATTGCTTTTTATGTGTATAGATATTGATTTAATGTGTAGAACTCCGGAATTGACACGGTTTCGAAAAAGTGGGCGTATATATATTTAGATTACGCCCATTTTTTGTACAGTAGCTGACAATAACCATCTTAAAAAAAATACTAAATCTAATTTTTTTACGATGAAAACCGCCTGATATATATCCTTTTTTTTGGTCTGTGGTCGATAGCGCAAATTTGGCTTGTATGGGAGGTACCACGCCCCCTTCTCCAATCGTTACCAAACCTCACAGGAACACTCTCAAGATGTGGTTTTAGTTTCCCTGAAAATTTCATAAAGATCGGTTCAGCGATTTTGGAGTCTTTACGTGATATAGCCACATACCCACATACCCACATACATACATCCATTTTTATATATATAGATGAGCAACACGTCAAGCAAATCAAGAAGTTGGTGCTCGAAAGACCTTTTTTTTCTTATTAGGTCCTACCAAAAAACATTTTAATGTCGACTCTAAATTTAGTGTGAGCTTTTCTGACATTATTTCTAGTTTTCCCAGTCATTTTTAAAAACTATATTATTAGACTTGTTTCTTTCTTTAATTAAAAATTATGCCTCATCGCTTTAAGCTTATTCTAGACTGAACCAATTTTCTCACTTTAATATTGCAGCCCCTTCGTACAGCAAATAAAAATCAGACTCTATTTAGACAATTAAAAAAGTCATTACAATAACTTATTTTCCAACGAGTTAATCAGTCACTTTTAATTAATGCAGAGAAGGAAAAAACCACTTGCTAGGTCTTAGTTGCAAAAAAAAGGGTGCATTTAAAATAGTCAAACCCATGAAACCACAACAACTGATAAAATTACACACAGCTGACAATTTACACTGAACAGCGCTCAAAAAACAACAAAAGCACTATAAAAACAAGCGCAAGCACAATAAAAAAAAAATGTCACAATAAACAAACAAAAATAGACAATATAAACAAAGTCATAAAAATTGTCAAGCTGCGTTATGCTATCGAATTTTTTTCTTGATTTTTTTTCGTTATTTTTCTTTCACATAGAACACTGAAAATGGGTTTACAGGTTAATGTTACGTCCTTGTATTGAGGTTACATGTTTTCCCTCAGCAATTTTTTGCCCCTACTGCTGCTGGTGCTGGTGTAAAATTGAAGTCGTAGTTGTTGTTGTTGGAAAAATGCAAATTTCATGCAAGCTGCTCTACTAGCTCTAGAGAAGAAGATAAAATAAAGAAAGAAAGAGAGAAAGAGAGAGAGATAGAATGATAGAGTGAAGGAAAGAGACAGCGACTACAACGAGAGGTTACTATTATAAAAGCAGCAAACTCACTCGTTTTGTTATAATTATGCGATATCCTTGCAAAAAAGCAGCATCTGAAGGGATATACAAAGTGACAGCAGTGGTTTGTAGGAGAGCAAAAAAAAACAGCATTACAGTATTGAAAACATGACCCAGTTAAATGAGCGAGCACGAGAGTCTTGTGGAACAATTGATAGTGATCAGCATAGCATGAGGGCAATAAAGGTCACTCGTAGTGCAACGTTTTGTTTGGAATTCAGACGGTGCAATGCAGTGAAGAGCTCAGGTGATAGCGAAGGATTTTTTAATGAATTTGAAAAATGTTGTTGAAGGATGCCAACAGTTTTTGGTGACGGGTAGAGTTCAAAGTTACAGCAAGTCGCAATGGAAGTTGTGTGTGAAAACGTTAGCGAATATTCCCAGGTAGTGGTATAGAACAGCTTTTAAGATGGGTATCCCAAATGTTTTGACTTTTTGCATTTGACAACATATGCAGCTTAAGTGCTTTTTAAGATTTCTTAAAAATCTCACGGGATCTCTCACCAACTTCACAGGACACATTCTGCAGTTACCATCTTCTATGCACACGAGGTAAAAGTATATTTTTATGACTTGCATGATATTCGAATCGCTCAGTTGTGGATTAAATGTCTTTTTACCCCCGTTCTTCACTCACTTTGAATTTCTACCCAACTCTTTTGAAAATGTTTTTTTTTCCACTCTCCTTTCAAATTTCCCGTTGCAGTTGCTCTATTTCTTGCAACTGACACTTTTGGTGCGCCATAAAATATGCAGCATTAAATTGGCAAAGTGTGTTTAAATGAGCTTTTTTACAAGTTAATGGCTTGTAATAGCAGCGAGCTGTTGCTGTGCGTTTAGTGAAATCTTTTTTAAACTTTTTCAATTTTTGGTTTGTTTTTGTTGGCCTGTTCTTCAATTTTAATTAACTTAACAGTAAGCGTTGTCTTTTAAACCATTTTTTTAAATATAATTATTATTTTTTTTAATTCTCAAAACATTAGATAGAATTTATTTCCTGAACAAGATTTAGTTCAAAATATTATAAAAAATCTTTAGTGAGAATTAATTGAGAAAATGTTTTTTAAATGGTTTCAACAGTGTTTAGATTTTCTGAATTTTTATAAAAACGCTGAAGTAAAAAGAAAAAAGAGCTGACTTCTTGACAATTTGGTCGTTCGTACTTATTAGTTTTGTGCAAAAGCTTTTCCATACGATTTTTTTTACAGCTTACTTGCGAAGGTGGAAAAATGACCAGTATGCACATTATACGAGTATTAGGATTAATAACATTAGTATAAAAATTATTTAAGAATACATAACCTAAATGTACTTCAATACTTTCCCTTGTTATTAAGTTTAAAAATCTACAAAACTCCCATTTGATCATGCAAGATTTTAGGCTGAGTCTTGGAGAAAGGTTTCGTCATCACATCTGCAACTTATGCGTTGTTGATATCTGTTGAATTCTAATTAGTCCTTCTGATACCTTCTCTAGGACAAAAGATTCAAAATGCTTGATTGAAATATGTTTAGTTCTGCGCTGAAATTTAGGATTTAGTTCTAACTTTACTGCTACAGAGTTATCCACTTGAAGAATAGCAACCTTTTTCAACTTGACAATCCCTTTGAATAATCTGCTTAATCAAATAATGTCCTTGGAGGCTGCACTAGCTGCAACAATTTCTGCTTCAGTTGTTGATGTTGCAACCATATGATGTTGTCGTGGACTTAGCCAAGAAATAGCTCCACCAACATATGAGACTACTCCTGAGGTTCATCTCGCTGTTTTTGTACATCCACCCAAGTCTACACTTTTTGGAGTGATAGCTAGCCAAAAACATGAGGTTTTTTCATCATAACTCCCAAACCATACATTCTAGAAAGACGATTTGTGCACCAAAATGTTTTTAACACATATATACACAAGACTGCATTTTTCGAAAAAAATTTTTTTCAAGAATCTCAGTTAAAAATTTTTTAACCAGAATCATAATTTTCTACGTCATTTTTTGTGATTTTTTTGGTTTTTTAGCCATAACTCCTAAACCATACATCATAAAAGAACGGTTTATGCATCAAAATGCTTGTTAAGCTACTGTCCACAAGACTGTATCCTTGGAAGAATTTTTAAAATTATATTTAATGTTAATTTCATATGTCCTTTTTTATCAATTTTTATTTTTTTATTTTTTTTTAAAATCTAAACTACATATCAGATAAGGACGATTCTTGCATTAAAATGAGCGCCAGGTCTTCGTCCTTAAGAAATATTATTTTTTGTCGAAATGCATTTTGCTCTATCTCTTGTAGTTTAGGAGTTGTAGAACACTTTTTGGTGTGGTAGCTGGCCAACAGCATGTGGCTTTTTCGTCATAACTCCCAAACCATACATCTTACAAGGACGATTTATGCACCAAATTGTTTCTAATACATATATACACAAGACTGCATTTCACTAAAGCACTCCAGTAAACCATTCTTTACATTTGATTGCAAACTATTCCTGGATCTAATGTTCCAGCAAAGCGAAATACTCTTTTGAATCGAGTAACTTCTTCTGTTGATGGATTTTCTAGTAATCTTGAAAGGCATCCAGCGCTATACGCTTAATGTGGTCTTGTTCCAAGCATCAAATACATTAAAGCTCCCGCTGCTTGTCAAGAAAACTTGCTAGTCTTGTCACCTTATTTCCCTGATTTTTAAATTTCGGATGTCTTAAGTCAGGGCCGTAGCCAGGATTAACCCATGGGGGGTTCTGATGAACATTTTTTTTATTCAAAATTAAAATATGTATACAAGTTTTTGTTTCATTTAACTTTCAAGTTAAGTTTTTTACATATATTATATATGTAAGTAAATATATAAGTGTGCATCGACTTACATTAGAAAATAGTTTCATTTGTATCCCTCCAAAAATGAACCTTGTTCTATTTCAAATTATTTGAGCTAGTGAGCTTAAACGTTTAGCATAAACCTTCAAAAATCACGTTTTTCGTAAATATGTTGGTTGGTAGAATAGTTTTAAAATAAATAAATTGCCAGATATTAAAGGCCGGAAAAGTTTCTTCCAGTCAGATTTAATATCACATGTTTCTACAACTTCTGCCATATTCAGAACATCCTACATAGTAGTTTAACTTGATTGCTCCCTTCTTCCATTCTGTGGTACCACAACGGACATAATGGTCTAAGTGGGCTGGTCTTAAGACCTGCTGCCACCTTAACCTTATCTAATAGCATTAAATATAATGCTGTTTTTCGTGCCTTTTTTTGATTTTTTTTTTTAATTTAGCTTTACTTAAATTGAAATAACTTCATTATTTCTAATGCGATCCTCACTCTCAAGATATCTTTTGAAAGGTTTTGAGTGCTTGCATTCATTAAAATTTCTAAAATGTATGCATATTAAGGCTAAGATATGAATTATAAAAGAAAAACCTTCTGAAAATTTTGTAAGTAATTAAAAAAATTAAGTTATTTGAATTTTGAAAGGATTTGTATGAAAATAAAATAAAAAAATATTAAAAATTAAGTCTTCTGTTTTGCAAACTATATCAATACGTCCTGCTCTGTTATTGTGCGATCACTTTGTATGCTAAAAGATGCACATCCGTTCAAATGGATCTCTCCCATTGAATTGCAGAGATATATTTTAAGAAGTTTTAGGGATGAGAACAATATCTCATTTATCTCAATTTATAAAATTTTTTATTAATTTCCCTGAACTAAAAACTTTTACATAAACTTTATAAATCTTAAAATTCACAAAATTACTGAAATGATAGACTTTATTTGAAAAATTCAAGTAAACTTTCTATAACTCATGACCAGGGCTTGGATTTTGATGAGATAAAAAACTGCAAAAAATGACCTAAAAAAATTACAATTTTGACCTAAAAACTGCAGAAAATGACCTAAAAATTGACAAAAGTTACCTAAAAAAGCAAACAATTGTATAAAAAATAAACAAAAAATTTTGCCTTAAAAACAAAACATTACTAAATTAAAATTTATTTTATACTAGCACATCCTGGGTTTTTATCTGACATTTGTTTCATTTTTCTACATAAGCTTACAAGTCTATAAGTTTACAAGTCTTTGTTTCATCGAAGCCTACAAACAAAGCTACTCCTTTGTCGCAAGGTTATGTTTTTGATTGAAGGGATTTTAGTATTAAAGTAACATGTTTAAAAATTTGCATTTTGACATTTATTAGTACGAAAAAAAACAAAAGAAAAATATATAAAAATTACACAAAAATGCCCTAAAGAAACCGAAAAATGTTCTAAAAATTAAAAACTTCTAAAAATGACAGTAAATAAATTAATAATCTTTAAAAATTACCAAAAAATGCCTTTGATCTAGCTAAAATGACCTGAAAACTAAAATAGATGAAAAATAACGAAAAAATGTTCTAAACACTTTTCATATTTGGAATTAAGGAAACAGAAATGGACGTTTTAAATAAGCAGAAAGTGTCTTAGAAGCATCAGAAAAAAGATGATATGTCATCGAAATCCTAGTCCTGCTGATGAATATCTTCAAACATTCCTCAAAAATTAAAGCAGGTTTAGGCTCATATCTTTAACTCGAAAGTTAATTGTTTAAAAACTTTTTATTATAAAAGAGTCGCAGTGAATGGGGCAGAAAAATGTATTTAATAAAAACTTGCTTTATGCCGTACAATACGAAGAGGCTGTGATCCAATGCAGACATAAGCAGATCTAAAGAAAACGCAGAACTAACAATGAGCTCCATTTGCATATTTACAGTAAGCCAACCAACTCCAGCGACAAAACCATGGATGACGAAATTTAAACTTAGGAGAACCGCTTGAGGGAATTGGTTGGGAATTGGGAATTAGAATGGTTTTTTCAGTATACATGTGTATGTCATTCTTGTTGGCTTCACTATTATCACCACTGCCATCATCACTACCATCATATACAACCGCCGATGTCAAGGGTAGTGAAAACACTAGTTACTTACTAAGATACATTACTTACTTACTAACTTACTTACTACCTTGTTGGCACTACAACCGTTTGCTGGCGCCAGTTGCAAATTCTAAGCTTAGTCAGGTTGTCCTCTACTTGGTCTTTCCAACGAAGATGCCGAATCGAATATTTTCTTTACTGGAGCCGCTCGATTTTAGTGAGCATGACTATGCCGATTTCAGCGTACAGCTCATACAGTTCATCATTCCACGGTATTTGGTACTCTCCATTGACGCAGATTGGTTCGTAGATCCTTACGAAGAATCTTTCTCTCGAAGGCTCCTGGAGTCTTTTCATCTGAACTGCTCAGAGTTCAGGCTTGTGAAGCATAAAGTAGGATGGGCATGATGAGCGATATATAGAGCGTGATTCTCGTTCGTCGAGAGAGGGCTCTGCTTCTCAATTGCATACTGTGCCCAAAGTAGCACCTGTTGGCAATAGTTATTCTTTGTTTGATCTCAATGCTGATGCCGTTGGTTGAGTTTATGCTGGATCCCAGAAAGACGAAGACCTTCACAACCTCGAAGGAGGTAGTGTCAACTGTAACGTGGGTTCCAAGACGTTGGGACTGTTTGTTTGTTGACACTAAGTATTTCGTCTTATCTGCATTCACTGACAGACCCATTCGACTTGACTCTCTTTCTAATCTGGAAAATGCTGCACTGACTTCGCGCATATTATGGCCAATATATTGGTTTTCACAATTGTTGCTTACACGATTCAACTCACAAAAAAGAACTCATTACACGAAAACGCAACCTCAGTATATGACTTGTTAAGGTTTTTTAGTACATTAATATGTTCAGTGATTCAATGAAATTTTTAAATGCATTAATTTTTATTAAAATTTCGACCCTCTGGAAGGGTTTGAACCCTGAAACTCCCTGCTTGGCTAAGGCCTGTCTTAAATATTGGTGTTGATACTGGCTACACTCCGAAAATTTGAAGCATTCGAGAATCTTTCGTGAATACGCTTTCTGATCTATTTTGATGCTTTTCTCTTGCTGATTTATCTCGAAGCCCAAAAAGTACTCTGCTCGCTTTGAAACTATCTTAAACTCTGAATCCAATTCTTTGATAAAAATTTCCAAATCTCGATAATCTGTTGCTGCTACTAAGCCGTCATCAACGTACAAAGCCAATATGAGCTTTCTGTAATTCTTTTTTCTTATGTACAAACATGGATCAACTTCACTTACACTGTATCCTGCTTAACGAGAACACTTTCAAAGCGTTTGTTCAGCACCTGGGCTCCAACTTAAGTCCATAAAGTCTCTTTTTCAGCTCACAAACTCAACCCGTGCTGTCTTCATATCCTTTTGGCTGTTTCATGAACACGCCATCTTCTAACTCTCCATAAAGACTCGCTGTTGATACATCAAACTGTGCTAGATGCATCGGCTCGATTGTTGCAATACTGAAAACTGCTTGAATCGAACCCAATCTTGCTACAGGACTATATGTTTGAATGTAATCAATTCCATGACGCTGGTTGAATCCTTTGACAACTAACCTTGCCTTGTATTTGTCAATGTTGCCATCTGGATTAGTTTTTAAACAAAAAACCCACACACTTGGTATAGCCTTAGCTCCTATTGGTAATGATGTGAGCTCTCATGTTTGGATTTCCTTTTGTGATGTCATTTCACTCTTCATTGCTTTTATCCACTCTGCAAATTGTTTGCTGCATCTGCGGTTTCAAAAGCTTAGATCGATTCCTTAGACTTCGCCTAACTGGTATATCTTCTTTTTCTTCGTCTGCGCTTTTAGATTCATCTCCAGTTCAGATTCATCTTCACTTGTGTCGTTATCTTTTTGTATGATTTCTTCTTGTGATTTTTCATCACTTCCTAATTATTTTCTTCTTCTTCCATTGGTTTATCTTTTAAATACCGTATGGGCAGCTGAACTCTTTCATCACACTATCGTAGTTTTCCTTGAAATTGAACGTCTCCGCATAAAATGACCTTCTGAGTTTCTTCAATGTATATTCTGTATCGCTTATTACCAACTAGATACCACTTCATTGCTTTCACGTCCATTTTTTTCGCTTTTGAATTGGAATGTGAGTATAAAATTAATAGTTTAACAGTAATGAGTATTTTAAATTTTTATACATTTTTATACATGTCATCAATTTTTTTTTGTACCCATTCTTCGTTTTTCTTTCATAACACTGACCATAGCGCATATATTCACTGCATTATAATTTCATGCAATGCCGTGACGTTCTTTTTGTATCTATCCGATCTATCCGATTTACAGAGTAAATGAGAAATTATTTCATAAACGTCTGCTTTTGCATCTTAATGACATCATCATTTTTCTTTTTATTTTTGTAATGAGTTCAAAGAATCAGCTTTTAAAGTCGTACCATAACTTATAGCATGGCATTTTTGCATAACGAGTTATAATTGCATGCAACGCTGTAACATTTCCAACATTTAATTTTTGAAGAATTATAGGTAAGACTTAACGTTGTCACATAAAAATTGTTCACATTATTTTTTTGCAATATTTGATTTGCTTAAATTAAATTCGGGATAATATAGTAAATACTTTTTCATAGCTAAGCCGATTTTTTTGAAACTTTGCATTAGAAAATGCAAACTTTGGGATCAAAATGTTGATATAAAAATGAATTTCTAGACAACTTAAGATGTTTTCAAAAATATTTTAATTTTTTGTTTAAAAACATTTTTAAAATTAACAATTTTTGTTTTTAAAAGTCGTATTTGTATTAATTTCTATTTATATATTAATTATTCATCATTGAATCTCAAAAACCTCTGTCTTGGATACGGGTCTGCTTCTAAATAACTGGTCGAAAGATATGACAATTCCTTTTTTTTCATGTATGACCATAAAAACTGAAATCCTTAAAATGTTTTAATTTTAATGTGCAATGTTATTATTTAACTCAACAAGTTTTATTGTACAATTACAGTTATTACACTTTTTTCTTTCTGAGCTTACATGTTGATTCAATTGAAAGGTTTTAAGAACAAAAAAAAAATCATTTAGTTACTCATGATGAAAAACTTTTCGTTTTACCAGCAATTCTCGACAGCGTGTTTTGCTGCGTCTCTTTTATGTGAAACAATTATAAGTTTGAATTACATGCCACTCATACGTTAAGTAAGCGTAACACAAACATGAACACACACCCGCAAATAGCGCACACATTGATGTGCTTGGCTTGAGTAACTTTTCCCATAACTCAAGGACAACTTTATATATTGTATATATTGTAGACGCTTATTTTTACTGCAATTTGCAGTTAACAAAACTTAGAGCAATATCAAAGTTACAACAATTACGTCCCTTCCATAGCCGCCCACAAATACTGCTAACTTCTGTTTACAAACGCTACATGCAATGGTGCAGAGAATGACGTTTCTTCTCCTTTATATTTTCTTTTAGTTTTTGTTTTCTTTAACGACAGCGTCGTCTATAATTTTCTTGAGATAGACATGCACATGCATGTGCACACACACGCACAAACATATTTGCATACATATGCATATATATTGCAAGATAGACTAAGCAAACTGTCAGTTAAAGTAAAACGATGCTAATGGAAACACTTATAAAAAAATCCTTGTTAATGACATGCAACAATATAAGTTTTTATGCACATTTAAGTAAGGGTTTATTAATTGTGTTTTGCATGTACTTGCATGCGTGTGTATGTTTAAATCTATGAGCTGTCATTTTAAGTATAAATAATTGAAATGAGCTTTAATAATAAGTCATATAAAAAAACATAAAATTTATCTTCTTTGAGAAAATATATATCTTTTATTATTTGTTACTAGCCTCTGTTGAAAAAAGTTGGGCAAATATTATAATATTTATAATGAAAATTATAAATAAATGCTCATTTATAGATTTTATGCATAGTTAAGGGTTTAAATATTTCCCGATTTGTTATTTTATTGCAATATCCTGTTTTACTAGTACTAGTGATTATTTTATGTATAGACTTGATTAAAAAATACTTTATTATGGTTTTTTGTTGTACTGTTGAAATTATATTTGGGTCATTCCATAAAAAAACGCCTAACGGGTGAGCTGCATAGTTTCTGATTTTAATAAAAAATTTGAGGATGATCTTAGGGGTCGTTCATAAACTACGTTACCAATTTGGGGGAGGAAAGAGGAGGGGTTTTGAAATGCTCTATGCTGAGTTACGGTAGGGGGGATTTAAAATATTATAACGTGACCAAAAATTAAAAAAAAAACTCAAAAGAATTAAATTTAATATTATTTAAGGGCCGTTTTATTCACTCTCAGTTAAATTTTAATCTGCAATTAAAAAGGGAAATTCATGATATTGTGTTTTTTCACTCTCAGTTAGCCAATTTTTTTGAAGTTTCTCCAGTTAGCTAACTGGCAGTTAGGTTTAATTACGGAATTAGCTAACTTGGGAAAATCGAACAGTTAGCGACTTTTAAATGAGGATTTTTTTTAGTTCAAATCCAAACGTAATTTAATTTTCATTTTTATTTAAATTTGTAACTTTCCTAAAATGAATAACGAACTACTCGAATTGAACCGACGTTGCGATACTTTCAGTGTTGAATCCGGATGAAAAAGATAGGATGTTATTAGTCGAGCGAAGACATTACAAAATGCATGAGCGCATTGATTTGAACAAGTGGGATAACAAAGAATTCATCTATCGTTTTCGTTTGACAAAAGGAACGGTTGTTCAAAAGTTGCAAAAGATTATCCATATCCAAAAAAGGTAAATTTTTACCTTAGGAATATGTCTTCATTGAACTTTATTTTATTAGTTTAATCCTTGTTTCGCAAAACCGTGATATATACGTCCCATCGCTCAATTGCTAATTGCTTTGCGATTTTACGCACTAGGTTCCATGCAAGTTGCTATGGCTGATTTCGCCAGCGTGAGCATATTTTAAGTTTAGTTTTTTGAGCTGATATGAAAGTTACAAACATCGTTGCACGTTGGCCTGGAGCGTCGCATGACCAAACCATTTTTAATAATTTGAATTTAAAAATGCAGTTGGAGCGGTGTGACTTTAGCAATTTCATTCTGATAATGAGTCGTAATACGCATTATTTGGCCACTTCATTACATCATTGCGAATTTAATGAACATCGAAAGTCATATTCGAAAACGCAATGTAATCGAGCGCTCGTTTGGTGTAATCAAGCGTCGTTGTCCGGTTTTAGCTCTTGATTAAGGAGTAAAATTAACACCGCCCACAAACATAGAAAATTTTGATAATATATTATCAATGACTGAAGTGCCAAATTTAAGCATAACTGAACGGAATGCAACAAATAATGCCCGTGAAAAATTTCTTCTTAGGTACTTCCAGACACTTGTAAATTAATTCTAGCTTTATTTTAATGGAAAATAAAACAGCATTTATTTATAAAATAAAAAACAATGTTTTATTCTAACTTTGATTCATAATCAGGAATCTATTTTTCTATTTTTTAATATTAAATATTTTTTTTGCGCAGCTCTGACTTCTCGCGCTAACTTCTGACTAACTTCCTGTCTTAGCGTTATGGTCAGCCTTATTTTGAAGGACTTGCTCAGCATGTTCTTCTTCTCGCATCTTCATTTCCCTTTGTATCACTTTGATTTCCTCGTGGAAAGAAGGGAAGATCCTCGCTTGATTCCTTCTTGAGCATAATCAAACGCGGAGCCTAGCTTCAACGCAGTGCTCACGGGCTTTTTCAGCATTGACCATAATCATTCGGACCAATTTGATGCTGCACTATTCTTTGCACTGCCTTGTCTTGAAGGGTTTACTTGCGGTGGTTCCTCAATGTCCGCCTCGATGACTGGCGGTGGTTCTTCAAAATCCGCCTCGTTGTTTGACAAAAGCACTTACCCGACTAAATGCCCGAATAAATTTTGGATCTTAGAAGAGCCACCGTTGTCATCATCGTCGCAGTTTGGAGCAGTACCACCACAGTGACCGTGCCTTATGAAATTAGTGTTACAAAATATTAAATAAAAATTTTCTGTAGAACTTACAACGATATTTAAGCATCGTGAATTGAAATCAACTGCAACACCTTCCCAAGCTCTTTTTTTCTTTCACAGCTACATTAAAGCATCAGTATTTTTTGATTCCGAGACTGTCTTCCAAAAAGACAGCACTTTTAATGAATATTAATTTTATTTCAGCCATATGCATCTGCAGCTGCTTTTTTCACTTTAACATTTTTAACATTGGTTATGTTTTCACTTATTGTCAATTGAAAGCACTTTCTTTTTGAGTATATTTTTTTAAACTGTTTTTTTTCTCATTAGAGAATAATTTTTCAAGATTAAAACGCAGAATAAACAAAACCAATGACAAACTGTCATTTCTGTTGACAATAAAACCAAAATTCCCTGGGTAATTTTTAATAGAAATTAAAATTTAATTGACGTTTTTTAACTGCCAGGTAGATTTAACTGTGGTCGAAAAAAACGAAATTTTAACTTTGGATTTTAATTCCAAAGTTATTTTTAACTGCCAGTTAGATTTAATCCACATTAAGGAATTTAACTGAGAGTGAATAAAACGGCCCTAAGACTAGCTGATATTAACCAGTATCCTGGAATGTTAATATTTTTTAAAATTATTTATTTTTACGGCTTTTATTTGAATTTTCTTAAAAATAGGGAGGATTTGCAAGAGTGTGTTGTAAGATGAGGAAAATTTGTCTTTTAAGAAAAATATATTTTTATGATTTGAGCAGTTAAAATTTATAATAGTTGTCATTTGCTCTCCACAGATCAGGGTTCTGCATAAAAAAACAGAAATATTTATTGAAGGCTAAGCATTTTTTAATACTTATAAAAACAACATGTTGAAAAAAATACAAATCGTTATAAAAATCAAAGGGGGGTATCATTACCTTTTTTCTTAATAGAGTATCAAATTTTGTGTTATTTTTTTCTTATAAATGATACGTCATAGAAAAGAGTATACAAAATGCAATTTTCAGTTATTATTGTTTTTACGACAAAAACAATTTTTGCATCGTTTTTGGAAGAAAAAGGAATTTGTTGCTCCTTTTTTCAAATTTTTCAAAACTTTTATGTACAAGGACTTTCTACAGTTTTCAAGATATGAGAATGTTTTTGGTGTCAAACAAACGGAAAAGTTTTTAACTTTATTAAAATTTTTAATGAGTTCTGGTTAATTATTATAGTCTCTAGGACCTGCACATAAGTATCGTTTTCTTGTGACCTCTCGACTGCATCTTGCCACAACTAAGTCATTTCTGTTTCTAGTACCGAATGCGTAAGTATGTTGATTTAGATACGTTATATTATAGTTTATACTTCTTATGTTCTTAAAAACATGCAGTATCAGATAGAGTATAGATATAGATCCACATAAATTGATGGCTAGGATAAAGTGGTGGTAGCCCGATACTCGTGGATCTGCTTTATTTGTTTATTTATTGTGCGACGACTGTTCCAACAAGACTGAAGTTTCGTGGCAAGCGCAGTAACACAAGGTTATGATTTACAATTACAATTCAATTTTAAAATTTTTTAAAAATACAAAGACGATCTAAATAACTTAACCTACACCAATACATTAAGTTTAAAGTGAATTAAAAAAAAGGAGAATAATAATTAACACACAATAAAGATGTAAGGAGTGTGAATGAGAGACAAAAGAATAAAATTTAATCATCATGCATTTATTTTGCATTTATTTTTTCATTTTCGATATATTTTGATAGTCCCAGGACATCATCATATACAATGTCATATATACATAAGTGTGAATGGACTAAATACATATATATGAAAAACTAAGTGTCAAAAGTAAACTTATTTATGAATTTATAAAATTTTATATGAGAATTCCATACAAGGTTGCCCAGGAGAACTTAGTTTTATCCTCTTCCACGACTTTTATTGTTTTAATTTTAAATTTTTTTAAGCTGAAAGGTGAAACAGCTTAACCGCTCTTACTGTCACGATACTTTATGAAGGGGGAGCGAGGGGTTTTGAAATGCACTACGGAAAGTAAAGGTGTGGTAGGGAGGGGTAAAAATATGCTAAAAATCGGTAACGTAGTTTATGAAAGACCCCTTATGGGTATCGAATACTTAAAACCGTAGTCATTTAGTGTTTTAGATACTTAACTTCGGATCGGCATCCATTCCGAATCTAAAACTAAGTGATTTTCATAGTCTTCTTAAATAGGCTAAGTTTTATTTTTGTCGTAGCTCTTGTACTTGACGAGTTATAAATTCCATGCAGCGCTGTGACATTTTAAAAGTACATTTTTAAAGAAAACCATAAGATGTAACGTTGTCACCTCAAAATTGTTCTCATTATTTTCTGCAATTTATTAAAAAGAACTTTTTAAAAGAATTATGTGATAAAAAGTAACCTATGTCCCGACCAGAGACGTAAGGATCACAAATGTCAAGTTTAAGGAAACTATATCCAGAAATTTTCATGTGATGCACGTACAGACAGACATACAGATACAAATGTTAAAAAATTCATTTTTAGAATCCACATCCTTCAAAATGTTCAGCGCAGGAAAAATTTTCAAATATCATTAAATGTACAGATTTTTTTACAGTTTTATTATATGTATAGATTTATGCATTAAACAGTGGACTTTGAAATCGGTTTAATAACCCCACGTGAATTTTTGTGCATAAAAAAATCAGGAAGCACCTGAATGGGTCGAAATAGAATCTAACGAAGACTTTTAAGAATCCTCAACAAAGCTTCTAGCTTCTCAATCCCGGTGATTGAGAACATCTACTCTTGGATCGAAGATAGAATAGCTTTGAATGATTATATAAATAATTACATACTATTTTTTTATATTGTACCTTTAATTTATAATGTCATATACGTATATTTATATAGTCAGTTATACTTGTAAAAATTCTGAGGGCTATTGTGTAAATTAATATTATATGTTTAAATCAATTAATTTTTTATTTCATACTAGCTGAACCCGGTGTGCTTCGCTACTCCCCTCGTTATAAAATAAAATTAAAAGTATTTATATATTTTTCACGCCATCGTATTTTCGAAATAAGTCCACCCCAGCGCCACCTACCGTGTCCATTTATACACAAATTATTTTCTTATGATCAAACAAACATACATTCTGAATTTCAGTTAAATTCAGTTAAATAAATTCAAATTTTCGATATAAGTCCACCCCAGCGCCACCTATCGGGTCCAAATATAGCCTATGTTACCCACCGTACCAAGATGAACATTACCTGAAAATTCCATCAAAATCGGCCCAGCCGTTTTGGAGTCCATACGTTACATACATACACACATCCTATTTTATATATGGGGCGTTTCACGCCAAAACGGCAACGATTTACCCTCATGTCTCCGATTTTATTCAAATTTGGAGTGTTGATGGGATAACCAAAGCTAGGACGAAATGTAAATTTGGAGCTTTTTTATGCATTTTTGTTGATTTTACAGCTTAATCAATGCAAAAAAGCAGATTTATTGTTTTTTTGATATTTCAAAAACGAAACGAGCAAAAATTTTAAAAAATGCACGTGTCGTTCTTATGGTGCCTTCATTCGAAAAAAAATTAATTTATATTTTTTTTCGAAATATTTACCCTTAAAGTTTATAAAATTTTTTTTTTTAAAATAAATTAACTTTTTGAAAAAAGGCCATTTTTTAAAAATTTCAAAAAATTCACAGTAATAGCCCTAAGTCTTACGAAAATTTTAAATGCTCAACTTTTATGCGCTCTCAAATATTACAGGAGTTATGAGTTTTTTTGTAAATCCTTGCGTGCGGTACCTTATGATCTTATCCGTATTTACGTGCAACGTCATTGTCAGAACCTTGCAGCAAATGGAAAAAAACAAATGTGGACCGCGAACTTAACTCCTTTAAAGGGCTTCTACTCAATAATACGATTGAACTAATATCGGCTGCTATTTGATGGTTGCAAGCGATAATTTTATTGTGTGGATGCAAGCATGCGACGAGTTGCCTGCAATATTGTTCGATTGAATGGTAGAAACTGCCAGCTACTCTACTACAAACGATTAAACAGTCATTGTATCGTGTAGAAGCCATTTACATTCATGCAGAGCTTTGGGTTTGAAAACACTGATAACTTGAACAAGTTCTAACTTGAACAAAGCGGTGTGTTTTTCCTTCAGTGCCTTCAGTGATACGGTGTTTAATTTACAGACTCGCTAAGTGATTTTCTTAAGAAAAATTATGAGCACGAAAAGAAGAATGTGTTGTAATCCATTTAAGAAAGAAAACCGTACGGATTTTTTCGTTTTTTCTGAGCCATTGGTAAGTTTTTACTTGTTTAATGAATTTTTTTAATAGATTCGGGTACAAGTGATATAAGAAAATTTCCACTTTGCCATCTGAAGAAATTTAAAACAGTTCCCGAAGGCGCATGGATTTGCAATAAATGCAGAATAGAAGTGATAAATTATAAAAAAAACCGACGATTTCGAGTCATGCTCTAATTCAGGTTCTGAAGAATATTGCAAAAAGGAATCAGCAAGAGCAATTATTAGTATTGCGTTAGACGCTTTAGGCGAAGAGCAAGTGGATATGAAAAAGTTTGTTAAACAAACCATACATTTTTCAATGAAACGTAAAATAATTTATACCGATTAACCGTTTTTGACAGATTTCGGAGTCTTAAGAAATATGTTGAAGAAAACGTAGACTCTACGCAAAAAGCAATAAAACGCAAATTCGAAGATGCTACAGGCGTTGAAATTTCGACCGAGAACGACAAGAAAGCTGTTGCGTATGATGAATTAATATCGACGTATCAACAAAAATTCCATGCGGTGGCCACTTCTAGGTAAACTTAAATTATAAATAATTCTTTTATAGACAATTTATGATTTGGTATCCAATATTTTACTTCGACTTTCTGAATAAATTGTTTAGAAAAAATATAATTTAAAATTGATCAAGTAAGGCTTTTCAAAAATCGTTTACTTTTTCAAACAATAATTTCAGAGATGATAAATTAAGAATTTTGACATCACTGCCATCAACTATGACTGCTTCTGAAATAATTAGACAATTCGGCTGTTCAAGATACATTGCAAATCTTGCAAAACAGTTGCGAGAAGAAAAATGAGTTTTATCGGTATCAACAGCTAAAAACGGTCGACTGCTCTCAAGTGAAACAATAAGTTTGGTGAAGGAGTATTATCGTTCTGACGAAAATTCAAGACAATTGCCGGGAATGAAAGATTATGTGATCATTAGAAACTGTGATGGCTTAAAAGAAAAAATCCAAAAAAGGCTTGTTTATTGCAATTTGAAAGAATTGTACCAATGTTTTAAGCTTCTACATCCAAATATGAAAATTGGATTTATAAAATTTGCTGAATTTCGTCCCGAGGAATGTGTTCTAGCAGGAGCAAGTGGAACACACACTGTTTGTGTGTGCGTGATTCATCAGAATGTCAAACTTATCATTGAAGGTTTGTTGCTTGAGAACTTTTCTTTCTAATATTTTCTTAATGTTGGCTATAACACATCAATTTGTTACAAATAGTATTGTTCATACAGAGAATTTACAATCTGTTTCAGGTGCCGACTTAGAACGACTTAGTGAATCTTGGGAAGTTCCTATAGCTGGGAAGAGCTCATTCAAAAAATTACTGCAATATTTAACTTGTTCAAACCCGAGCAGTAAATGTTACGAAAGTTTATGTAATTCATGTCCTGACCAAAAAATTCTTGAGGAAAAATTAACTGCAGCTTTTGAGATTGAGCAAGTCGAAAACGTTACTTACAAACAATGGATTTCGACAGATAGGTAATTATTTCAAAGACATTGGCCGCTCAAGCTTGTATATTTGTTATCACACCAATGCAATGAAATGAGCATGTATTGCAAAATTTCCGATTTTCTTATAGATGTACTCTAGATGTACTCTGAAAACCTTGACGGAAAGTGTAGAAGAATTCATTCCATCGTTATTGGACAAACTAAAGAAATTACTTCATCATGATTTTGTTGCGACTCAGCAGTCGCAGTATTTTAGGAGTTCAAAAAATAATTTGGAAGTTGGCGAATTTGCTGTAACCCTTGACTTTGCAGAAAATTACGAGTTTGTCGTTCAAGACGCAGTGCAAGGTTTCCATTGGAATAACAAACAGGCAATGGTTCATCCATTTGTAATTTATTACAGAAACAATGTTACAAAGGATATTGAACATTTATCTTATGTTGGGATATCCAACTGTCTTAACCATGACACAATTGCAGTATACTTGTTTCAACAGAACAGAAACTAATAAGGTTTCTGCATTCGAAATTTGGCGTTGTTAACAAAATAAAATATTTTTCGGACGGAGCACCACAGCAGTACAAAAACAAAAAAAACTTTAGAAATATATCCCTCCATATCAATGACTTTAGTGTCGCTGCAGAGTGGAATTTTTTCGCGACTGCTCATGGTAAAGGAGCTTGTGATGGTGTCGGTGGAACTCTAAAGCGAATGGCAATAAGATTTTCTTTGCAAAGTGGTACACGAAACAACATTTTATCGAATGGGCTCAGAAAAATTTAAAAAATTACAGCGTTTTCTTCTGTTCGTCGGTTGATTACGAAGCAGCAGCTGAGTTCTTGAAATCAAGATTCGAGACGTGCAAAACATTTAAAGGAACGCTTTTAATTCACTTTGTTTCAGTTGTAGATGATAAGACTCTAGAGGTGAAAACTTTTTCAGAAAGTTCAACGGTTAGAATACTGCAATTGCAATAAGTTAAATAATAAAATTTTCTATGATTAAGATTGCTGGGTTTATATTCACTCACAAATTTTTCTGGAAGTGTAAAGTGTACATGATCCACATTTGTTTTTTTTTTTTCATTTGCTGCAAGGTTCTGACAATGACGTTGCACGTAAATACGGATAAGATCATAAGGTACCGCGCGCAAGGATTTACAAAAAACCTCATAACTCCTGTAATATTTGAGAGCGCATAAAAGTTAAGCATTTAAAATTTTCGTAAGACTTAGGGCTATTACTGTGAATTTTTTGAAATTTTTAAAAAATGGCCTTTTTTCAAAAAGTTAATTTATTTAAAAAAAAAATTTTGTATAAACTTTTAAGGTAAATATTTCGAAAAAATATATAAATTAATTTTTTTTCGAATGAAGGCATCATAAGAACGACACGTGCATTTTTTTAAAATTTTTGCTCGTTTCGTTTTTGGAATATCCAAAAAACAATAAATCTGCTTTTTTGCATTGGTTATGCTGTAAAATCAACTTTACAAATTTACATTTCGTCCTAGCTTTGGTTATCCCATCAACCCTCCAAATTTGAATAAAATCGGAGACGTGAGGGTAAATCGTTGCCGTTTTGGCGTGAAACGCCCCATATATAGATGTCACGATACTTTATGAAGGGGGAGCGATGGGTTTTGAAATGCACTGCGGAAAGTAACGGAGGGGCTGGGAGTGGTAAAAATATGCTAAAAATCGGTAACTTAGTTTATGAAAGACCCCTTATGGGTATCGAATACTTAAAACCGTAGTCATTTAGTTTTTTAAATTTATTCCGGCATTCGGCATTCATTCCAAATCCGAAACTTTGTAATTTTCATAGTCTTCTTAAATGGGCTAAGTTTTATTTTTGTCGTAGCTCTTGTACTTGACGAGTTATAATCCCATGCAGCGCTGTGACATTTTAAGCATACATTTTTGAGGAAAACCATAAGATAAGACGCAATGTTGTCACTTCAAAATTGTTCTCATAATTTTCTACAATTTATAAAATAACTTTAGCTTTCCAATCTTACCTTAAATTAGATTCGGGATAATAAAATGAAAACCTTTTCATTGATAAACTGATTTTTTGAAGCTTTGTATTGAAAAAGGCAAACTTTTGGATCTAAATGCAGATTTAAAAATTTTAATTTAGACACCTAAAGATCTTTTTACCCGACTACGGCGAAGCAAAAGGATAGGTATATCGTCGGCCTAATTCTAATACGATATAAGTCAAAATTATCTAATGTTCATGAGGCAAAGAAAATTGTTTATTATTTGTATGAAGTTCATACGATAATATATTGTTTCAAATGTTCTGCTTCCCTTTTTATCATACAAACTTTGAAAACTAAAAAAGGACATAGATGTACTTTTGACCAATCTACCTAAACCGCTAATAAACGTTCCTTTGCCCAATTTTGACTTACATCCTATTGCAATTATTGCGACGATATGTGTTTGACCGGAATGTATGTATGTTTGTATGTATGTCTGTTCCACTCTCACTTCTAAACTACTTATCATAATTTGACAAACGAGGTATCATTGGAAGCGTTTTGATACCCAGCTGGACAGCTCTAACGTCTTCACAAACACAACGAAACAAAATTTGGTTTTCAGCAATACATTCATACGTTCTGTTGTTATGTTAAACAAGGAAAGTTATGTATGTTTATATATCTTGCTTTTTTACGGCCAAAAATATTATAAACTAGCAACAAAAATAACAAACCAAACAAAATTAGCACACAATCGAAGGAAAGTATGCAAATAATACAAACCAAATAAAACAATTCAACATTTTTTTTTTCTTTTCAGAAGACTAAATAGGATTCCAGAAAAACATTTCCATTGTCTGGATTGACTACAATCTCAACTCAAACAACTGCTGCTGTCGCTGGAGCTATTGCTGTTGAAAGGAAATAATTGCAAAACCCATGGATATTATATGCATTGTGTTTGTTTTTGTTCTAATTTTTAAAGCCGTAATATTTTAACCCGTAACCTCGAGGTAATGTATGCATTGCAAAAAATAAATAAAAATTGATGCAAAAATTGTCTTTGTAATTTAAATAAACATGTCAGAGTTCTAATCTCTGGGCTAGATTGTGGTCATGATATAGCGGCATGGGGGGAGAAGATTGCATAGCAGATTTTCTTATTGGTGCGAGCAGTTCAGCTAAACTTTTTTTTATGGCTAAAACATGTGTGGCAGACAGAGATGCCAGATCACACAGATGAGCGTCTGTCCATATATCTAGTATTTTGGTAGAACAAATTTAACGTACAATGTATGGAGAATTTTATATGACTTTAACGTCAAGGTCGCTACGTATATGCCATATATACGAAATATTTAACATTTAGGTGTCTAGTTGGGTAGTCTGCTATGTGACGTCACATTTAATTTAATGTAGCGCCCACTAACGGACATAAAGTCATGAGAAAAAACAGTTTTTAGTGACATAAGTTAGAAGCGTTTTGGTTGTCCGATGAAGAAAAGTTATGTGACGTCACATAAAGTTTAATATAGCGCTCTCTAGAGGACAAAAAGTCAATTAAACCCCTAACTTCTAAACTACCCTCACTTTTAAACTACTAATCATAATTTGACAAATGAGGTACAATTAGAAGCATTTTCACCGTGCGCTGGTTATGTGACGTCACTTAAAATTAAAAATTGCGCTCTCTAAAGGACAGAAAGTAAAATAAACCCTAACTTCTAAACTACTTATCATATTTTGACAAATGAGGTATCGTTGGAAGCATTTTCTTCGTCCGGTGGTTAAAGGCTATGTGATGCCACATTAAATAGAATAAAGCGTCCTCTAGAAGAAAAAAATTAACTAAACCCCTATTTTCTAAACTACTTATCATAATTTGATAAATCAGGTATCGTTGGAAGCGTTTTCTTTTAGTCCGCTTATTATAGGCTTTGTGACATCACATTTAATTGAATGTGGCGCCTTTAATATGACATAAAGTCATACACTAAAAAAATTTTTAAGTTCCATAATAAATATCTTTGTTTATAAATTGATCATCAAATAATTAATTTGTAGTTAATTCTTTCGATTATATAAAAATTGTATCCCCAAAAAAGTTTAAATAAAAAAAAGTTTAAAGTATAAAAATTTATATGCAATAAAATATATTTTGTGTAAATTGTTTATTTACATCCTTGTGCTTATTAGTGTGGGCAACAAATTTTTTCCACGTTTTTTACAAATTCGGGTATGGGAACGCTACTTTATGGTTCAATACGAAACTTTTTTGTAAGCTTTTAGTTGATTGTATATCTAACCTCAAAACGTGCTCGTGTTTATATGATTCAGGAAGTTTGATCATAAAATTTTTAGCATGCTTGTTAGTGGTTAAATATAACATTTTTGACTTATTTATTGAATTAAAGGACATAGTTCGGGTGCGTTTGAAAAAATGATATAGCAGCAGAGATACGTTCAAAAGTAATTACGCTATTTCAACATTCTGAAATGACACCAAGACAGATTGCCGAAGAATGTGGCATTTCCAAAAGTGCAGCAAACAAGCTGATTAAGGTTTACATGGAAACTGGTTCAATTTTCCTAGGAGGAAAGGTAAATGTTGCCGTAAAAGAAAAACCACTAAAAAAGAAGATGCTCTGTTATTAAAAAACAGTAAAATAAACCCTACAAAGACCAGTGATGAGTTACAAAAAGATTTAGCTGTTGCTGGAACGAGTGTGCATTAGATGAGTTTTTTTTTGTACTGAATTGTTAAAGTTTTTGCAATCCGTGCACTAGGGGGCAAATATGAAGGAAAGTATTAAGAAGATCAGAAATGTAAAATTTTCAGTTCAATATCTTTTAAACCGAGAGCGCTCAAGGCAAAAAACCATTTTTACTGCTTGCTTTTATAGAATTTTTCAAAAGTATTATTTTAAGGTATTAAATTCCCGTAAAAAATAAAAAGACAAACCGATTCCTACATAAAATTAATCGCTTTATCGAATTCCATCCTCAGTATTTGCGAAAATTTAGTTCTTAAATCTCCTACACTCTGTCAAAGTTAGAATTTTTTTTTTTTTTTTTTAATTTTTGATTTTGACCGATGCAACGAACTTGATGGCACTTGTGTATGTGAAACAAAATACCATAGGCTGATGCATATTTTTGTGCAGATAGTCTGCAAATAAGAAAATATTTAAAAAATCATTTATTTAACAAGAAAATTAAACTTTATTCATTCGTGTTTTTGTTAAAAATATTCATTTAAATACAAATTTCTCATTATAAATTTATATTTATTACTTGAGCTATTCAAATACATTTTTGACTATTTTATCGTTTTACCGTGGCACAGAACGTACTGCCTTTGACAGCAGGTTGGAAAAATTTTCAAGTGCTCTGTCAGGGTACACTTAGACCAAGGTACAGGCAGCCCTGTAAATTTTCTCTATTCACTTAACCAGAATTGTCAAATCAGTGTGCTACGAAGTTATCTTACAATTCTGGTTACACCTCTCTGGGCAGCCAGTACCTGGCTAAAGTGTACCTTAGAAATGTGAATATATTTATAGTTTTGATTTACATCAACTTCTGGTTCCAATGCACAGTACCAGCTACTGCACCGAAAAACGATCTTAATTTAATGAAAAATCTCATTAACTATCGCATTGTTAATGAAGTTATGGCAAATGAACTTCTGCGCGTACTCGGACGTCACCTGTGGTATTTGTCGGAAACACTGGTTGGCTTAGCCTTCTTCGACCGATCAATTAACACGCAAACTAAGGAGTTAATGATTGCTGCCTTACAAAAAATTGGTGACAAAAGAAGAGAAAAACAAGCGTATATAAATATGGACACAATAGAAATTGCGGATTTGAAAATTGAAAATTTTATAACTTCAAACACCAATAAGTTTTTCGACGCACTATTTTTACCAACACCACACGAGACCGATATGATGGATTTTTTGAAAACCGATCCCAGTCGTTGGGTTAACAACGCCAATTATATTCGCGCTGAAGAAGTAGTCAACAATATGAAAATTGTTAATGACGTTGCAGAGAGAGCAGTTGGCCTAATGTCACGATTTAATGGAAAAATTAAAAATAAGGAAAAAGAACAGCAAATGGTATTACAAATTGCTGAAGAACATCAAAAAATGTTTCCTTATCTTACAACAACAAAGAAATATTTTTAAGCGTGTTATTTTATAATACTTTCTTAAAATCTATGTTTTTTAAAAATGTTCTTTAGTTTGTGTTTCTATAAAATTAAAATTATTCGGTCAAAAACGTAAGTTTCGATGAAAAAAAATAAAAAGAATTATCTGCATAAAATTATGCATCAGCCTATGCTATTTAATTTCACATAAACAAGTGCCATCAAGTTCGTTGCATCAATTAAAATCAAAAATTAAAAAAAAAAAAAATTTTGACTTTGACAGAGTGTAGGAGATATAAGAACTAAATTTTCGCAAATACTGAGGATGGCATTCGATAAAGCGATTAATTTTATGTAGGAATCGGTTTGTCTTTTTATTTTTTACGGGAATTTAATACCTTAAAAGAATACTTTTGAAAAATTCTATAAAAGCAAGCAGTAAAAATGGTTTTTTGCTTTGAGCGCTCTCGGTTTAAAAGATATTGAACTGAAAATTTCACATTTCTGATCTTCTTAATACCCTTCTTCATATTTACCCCCTAGTGCACGGATCAGAAACAAAATTGCAAAAAACTCATCCAGTGTGCATGCGTCAACAATACGGCGTCGTTTACTAGAAGTTGGCCGAAGGGCTCGAAAACCCGAAAAGAAACAACTCTTGACTGCCGCAATGAAGAAGAAGAGGGTTGCTTGGGCTAAGAAGTACAAGGACTGGACTCAATATGATTGGAAGAAGGTATTGTTTTTCGATGAAAGCAATTTTTTTCGTGCAGGGCATGCGTCTACAGTTTGTTCGACGGTCTGATAGGGAACCACTTTCAGCAGCGCATATTCAACAGTCAGTCAAACATCCCGTGAAACAAATGCTTTGGGGCTGCTTCTCGTTATGTGGTCCAGGATCATTAGTACCCATAACAAGCATGATGAACAGCCAAAAATATTTAATGGTGCTGCAAGAAAGAATGGTTCCTGAGTTGTCAGAGTTAAATTTGGAAAATGCAATTTTTCATCAAGATTTGGCACCTTGTCATGCATCCAAAATAGTTAGAAAATTTTTCATTGAAAACAAAACTACAGTTTTGGATTGGAGTGGTTATTCACCTGACCTCAATCCAATCGAGAATTTGTGGTCTATGTGTAGAACTGGGCTTAGAAAGATGTATTACACAACCAAAATGAAGTTGATTGAGTCAGTTATTGGAATATGGTATAGGGATCCCAAAATTCGTAATGACTGTAAATCGCTTATAGAATCCATGCCAAAGCACATTAAAATGGTTCTCTAACCTAAATGTGGACATATAAAATATTAATCTGCAATGTTTTCTAAATATTTTTATTTTTCATGCATGAAACACATTTCTTGAGTAAAAACTGATTTGTCCACATTAATTTGCACAAGGGTGTAATAGACAAAAAAATTTCATAGTTTGTACATAACAGTTTCAGGTGAGTATATTTTATTGTTTCATACTTTTTAGAGAGCGCTTTTTAGTAGCCGGGTTTTAGTTTTTTAACTTTTTTTTTTTTAAAAATATATATTTAATTTTTTTTTATTTTTTAAAACTATAATTTTTTGTGTATAGTTTTTATCCTGCTTTTGATTAATTTGATTGGAAATAACATATTTTTAATGTATCACACACAACGACATAACATACACTACAAAATAACGTTATAATTTTAGCTGATTTTAAAGTTTTTAGTAAATTTACCTTTAGTTAAATTTTTTAACAATTATTTCAATAACTTAATGCTGTTTAGTGTTACTCACTGGCTTTATACAGCAGTTGTAAGGCCAATATTGCTATATGGTGCTATTGTCTGGTGGCATGCACTCGAAAAACAGACTCACCATAACCTTCTCCGTAAAGTTCAAAGATCAGCTGAACTGTGCATTAGCGGAGCCCTAATAACCACTCCGACAGACGCATTAGACACAATGCTCCATCTTACACCACTTGATATCCTAGCTAAACAGATGGCCGCTAATACAGCCATCCGCCTAGTATCCACCTCCCAGTGGAAAGAAGGTACACTAGGACATTCTTGTATCAGAAAATTTCTCCCTTCTTTACCTAGGCTCATTGACTACATCACACAAAAACTACTCTTTGAGAGGAAGTTCGATGTATCCATTCCCTCTCGAGAAGAGTGGGAACAAGAAAACCGTTCACCTCACAATGTTATTGAGATCTTTACGGATGGATCAAAACTAGATGGCAAAGTAGGTGGAGGAGTTTACTCAGAAACATTAAGCATTAATATAGCCTTCAGGCTCCCTGACCATTGCAGTGTATTTCAAGCTGAAATCGCTGGTATACATGAAGCGTTAACTTGGCTTCAGAAAAATGATATATCTTCCATGGATATATGCATACTTTCTGACAGTCAAGCCGCTCTGAAAGCCCTAGGAACTGTTGAAATAACATCTGAAACAGTTTTCAACTGCCGCAGATCTCTAAACGAGATGGCAGAGCAGCTCAAAATTATCCTATGCTGGATTCCTGGACATAGATTTTCTAGGTAACTGCAGAGCAGATGAACTCGCTCGCACAGGTACTACCAATCAACTATCTTCAGATAAGACAAACCTTGGTATTCCTCTCACCACATGTAAACTCCTTACACATGAGTTATCCTGTATTAATACCAACAAAAGATGGTCAGCAGGTAACACTTGTAATATAGCACGGCAAATCTGGCCCAAACTCAATCTGAAGCGTTCAAAAGAACTCATATCTCTTAGTAGAGATCACATTGGCACCATGATAGGGATCCTGACAGGGCACTGCCTTATTGGCAGGCATGCTCAAAGATTAAACATACCCCACAACGACTTCTGCAGAAGCTGTAGAGATGAGGAGGAGGTGGAATCTACAGAACACCTTCTCTGCACCTGCCCAGCGTTGGCTCAAAAACGTTTTCTTCACCTAAACAACTGGTTTTTCAGAGACCTCGAAGAACTCACGGAAATATCGATATACCGAATCCTAAGCTTTGTGAACAGCTCAAGCTGGTTTGAATAGAGAAGGGTACCCTGTTGTACCACAATGGGCCTTATTGGCCTAAGTGCGTCTCAATTTGAGGCAGCCACTTTAACCTAACCTAACCTAATGCTGTTTAATAATTTCAAAAGCACTATTAACATTTTGTCAATATTAATCGATAAATACACTGTGTGACAAACTTTTCGGGACAGAATGAATTAGGCACCCAGCTAAAGAAGATATATTCTCAGGTATTCAAAATCACAAAAGATTTTAAAAAATAAGCTAAAAATTGTTTTTGTATGGCATATCATAAGTTTTGAGATTCCTCGGATATTTCAAAATTTTTTTTGAAATGCAATTGTTTTGTGCTGGTTGTATCTTAAAGTATGTTGGGAATTTGCTCAAAGTTTCTTTGGCAAAGTTGTCCTGATTGACTTGGTCTACAACTATGCTGAGCATACATTACCATTTAGTGCTTCATTAAACTTATTTAGATGTTTTATATAATTGTTAAAGAAAAAACACTAAACAGGTAAACATTTGAACGCAGGGAATTGAAAAAAACATTAACTAACAGCTAGTTTTTGATTTGTTCTGTATTTTTTAAAGAGCGCAACGTTTATTCCGCTTTATTCGTAAATCGCTTTTAAATCAAACACAAACACTACTTCTAGCAGGCCGAAGAGAGAGACCGAAACAGAATGGTAGCGTTGTCTTAAACGAGCACAAAACAATATTTGCTTTGTTAGGGTTTTTGCCCTTGATCGTTAACACAAACTCAAACGGTAACAAATGTACAAATGATTCATACTGGAATCTTGATAGCGATAATAGCAACGAAAGCAATAAAAGTAAAGATTTTTATTAAGAACCACCACACAGAGGGGTACTTTAAGTATCTGGGCGGCCAAAATTCGATTTTGTAAAAGTCAGTGTGTTTAATAATTACCGATTGTAGGTTAAAGAGAATAGAATGCTTAACTAGATTCCGTTTTTTTTTTCATTCCTTTTTGCTTACATTCGTTTTCTACACGCTGTCAAAGTTTCTTGTTGTTAATTGTGTATTTACTACTTTGTTGCTTTTATATAAAGTAACAGTTTTAGCAGGCTGTGCGAAGTCGTGTTGTCAGTTTAAACATTTAAGTAAAATGGAAAATTGTAAAGCAGGTAAATATTATTTAATCCATTTACCTAAATAATATTATAATTTAAATTCATGCTATTAAAGCAATATTTAAAAATATAGTATATTTGTTAATTTCAATGGGTACCAAAAGCGAACTTGGTCAAAAAGTTATGCATCACCACTAATCACCACTTCAATCTGTGATTAAATGTAATCTTTAACGTTGTATTGTTTAAATGGAAAAAAATTGCGGGTTTTGTGTTTTATAGCCATTTACCTGCTGCGGAAAAATATATTATAGTTTATGCTGCTTTACTGTACCACTTTCGTTTTTTGTATATTGAAAAAAACATTTATTCCAAATTTAGGTCCTTCGAAAATCAAGTATATAGTACGAAGAGACGTTTTGCAAGTTACCGATAAAAGCTATTTTTCTGCAATAAACCCTAACATTGAAGCTACCAAAAATCGTGAGCTGCAATTGGGTAATTTTTCTGAAGAAAAGCGAACTTTAGTAAATAGTAGTTTTGGGAAATTAAAAGGGAATTTAAAGCAAAATGGCTTAAAGTCCAAAGAAAACCCAAAGATTTTCTCAAAAATAATCATTCATGGATCACGCAATGTTTTTCGATACCGAGTGCTGTTAGTTGTGCTGGGCGGCCAGCTAAACGTTTCGAAGAGTCCTGCGAAAGAAACCAAAGGCGCAAAACGGAGGATTTACGTAAATCCAACGAAACACGTGTGTTGGTTGCAGCTACGCAAATCAAGTTGCAAACATACGGAAAAAGAAATGCTGCTGAAATACTGAAAAACATAACTTCGTCGCCAAATCGCGCACACAAATATAAAGTGGCTTACCAACAGAGTCAATCTTACTCGAAATGCACTGGACGGTTGCCAGTATTAAAATCCCTTTCTATGTTCGTTGAAGGCAATCTTACACGAAAACAGTACGAGGTAGTTAGGATGAGCCACTGTAAGTACTACCCTTGCTACAGCTATCTCCAAGAGGCTAAGAAAGATTGTTACCCTCCAACTTCGGCTATCAAAATTACTGCTACCTGTGCTGAGATAAGATTACAGTATCTTTTGAACCACACGTGCACTCGACTTCTGCAGTATCTTCAAGAAGTACTTGAATCCTTAGAAGAGGGTGAGATTTCAAGTTTGCGGCTGATTTATAAATGGGGTTGTGATGGGTCCAATCAATGTGAATACAAGCAAGCTTTTGAAAACGATGCCGATTCGGACGCTTATATTTTTCAAAGTTCGCTGGTCCCATTGCAACTGTTATCAACAACAACGGAAAAGGTGATTTGGAAGAACCCGACTCCATCTTCACCACGCTACTGTCGGCCGATACGAATTCAATTTGTGAAGGAGTCGTTAGACGTTACAAACCAAGAAGTGTAATACATTCAAAATGCTAGTAGCGCCTTGGTTCAAACGAAGTTTGAGCTAAATGGAATTACAACTAGTGTGAATCATACATTGGTACTGACTATGATCGATGCTAAAGTTTGTAACGCTATTACTAACACCAGCTCCACCATGAGGTGCTACATTTGCAAGAAAATTTCGAAAGATTTCAATAATTTAGACAAAATTGGTGAAATCGACGAAAGCTCGCTAACGTTTGGTCTTTCAACGCTTCACGCGCGAATTCACTTTTTTGAGGGTATTTTGCATTTGTTCTATAAACTTCCTCTGAACAAATGGCAAGCAAGGACCGAAATAGAAAAATATGTTGTGAAAACCCAAAAAGAAAAAAATGCAGGAAGAGTTTAAATGCCAAATGGGATTAATTGTGGACGTCCCAAAGCCTGGATTTGGAAACAGTAATGACGGCAACACAAGCAGGCGTTTTTTTCCGATCCAGATTTGGCAGCAGAGATTACGGGGGTTGACCCAAAGCTTATTTTTCATTTAAAAGTATTTTTAGAAGCAATCTGCAGTGGCCATAAAATTGATGGCGAAAAATTTAATCACTATGCTACCGAAACAGCAAAAATGTATGTTAGTTTGTACCCGATGAGTCCAACAATGCACAAAATTTTGATACAAGGACAACTTGTAATTGAAAAAGCTCTACTACCTATAGGTCAGCTGCCCGAAGAAGTTGCTGAGGCCAGAAATATACACTTTCGCCAATACCGTCAAAACTATGCCCGAAAGTTTTCAAGGGAGACCTGCAATAGGGATGTTATAAATAGATTGCTGCTAACTTCCGATCCTTTGCCAACAGGCATTAGGTCGAAGCCAAAAAAATTACCAACACCTTTCTCAAAGAATGTTTAGAAATGCTTGTTTCGACAGATCACAGCGACAGCCACGAAAATATGACGGACACAATGAACGAATATACTTCATGCTCAAGCGATGACCATATGTCCGAATAATTAACTTACCTCTGGATAACAAGTTCCTTAAATTTTTTAAATAAATACACATTTATTTCATATCTAGCATTTTCAACTTCAAAAAATTTAGGTATTTTCTTCGAAATGCTGTTAAAGAGCCCCTCTACCTGCCGAATGTTAACAAATTATTTTTTTACGCCTCACCGAGTTATTTCTTAACATTCTGCTTCATAAATTTACTTGAAATAATTTTGTCAGCCTAGATCGTCAAAATACCCCTCTGTGCACCGATTCAAAAAGGTCGTAGTACGTAAACTTTTTAAAATAAACAGACCTATCGAACAAAACTCATTATAAAAGTATTAAATCTTTGGTAATTCCTATAAAAATCAACGGAGTACACACAAAATTCAAAAAGTTGAAAATGTGATTGCTGTCATATTTTGTTTGCAAAGTAATAGATAAAGTCAGTCAGAACAACTTTGCTGAAAAACTATAAACGAATTCTGAACCGCTTTTAAGATGCATCCCGCTTTTAAGATGCAACAAAAAAAACTTCAAACAAATTTTATAAATTTTACTTGAG
Organism: Dichetophora obliterata; assembly: GCA_963920525.1. Classification (NCBI taxonomy): domain Eukaryota; kingdom Metazoa; phylum Arthropoda; class Insecta; order Diptera; family Sciomyzidae; genus Dichetophora; species Dichetophora obliterata. The sequence continues at coordinate 201,418,703 of OY986438.1, read as the reverse complement.
TTTTAAAACTTTTAAATGGCCATGAGAAGAAATGTTTGACTAACTTTTAAAAATATTTTTTGGTTTTGAATACCTACAAATGTCTTCTTTAGCTGGGTGCTTAATTTATTCCGTCCCGACACGTTGACCTGATATATGTCGCACAGTGCTATTTAAAAAATGAAATAGTATTTTAATATTGTTTAGTAAATCTATTTACAGAGACTTTGGCTAAAGTTTTCTTAGTATTCGATCAACATATCTTCCAGAAAATGTTCTTCACTTCTTTTATTTTTAATTTTTTTGTACAGTACGGTAGTGTGATGAAATCAACAAAATCAAATAAAAACCACGCCCGCCTCGCTTACAAAGTGACTACAAGGAAATCGTAAAATCTAGTTAAATTCTACAAAAAATAATATAATGACTACTAACTCTAATCATATTTTCTGATTGTTAATATGCAATCTGATGTTAAATTTCTTACGAATACTTCTATTCTGTTTTTTTGAAGTTAAAACTTCTTTAGGCGCGTTGAACGATTTTGGTAGAGCGTAAATCTTTGGTTTGCGTCATCGTATTTTTCCGAGGAACTCTAGTCATCAATACAGATAGCAAAGATAATAAGATAGGAAACTTAGAAAACATAACCTCAAAAAATGTTTGCATATATTTGTGCATAATAAAAATCAACAATGATCGTCACTCTTGTTCTTAATCGGCCGCAAGATCACAAAAAAATCAATTGGCAACTCCTGAAATTAATGCATATAATCTGTTTGTTAGTATATAAATACTTAAGTTAGGTTGCAATAAGATATTTGCAATCAAAACTTATTATTAATTCGCTTTATATTGGTCTATATATGATTTTAAAGTTTGGCAATTTCTTCAGTTCATGTGTATTAGTCAACATTTTTGAAAATTTTGCTTTTACTTAAACAGCTGCTATGCATGGTGAGATTTAAAAATGGAACGATCTTCTTCTTTTTCTATTTTTTTCTGCTGGAACTTCATTTGCAAACAAGAAAAAATAATGTATGAATTGAGTGTTTTTACATTTTAATCTTTAAGTTGTGATAAAGGAATATGTTGAACATTCAAACAATAACATGCATGCTCTTATTTTATTATATATCGTCAAAAAAAGTTTGACAATTTTCACACTTGTTGTATTTGTCAGTGGCTTTTTATTTTCACCACTGCAGAATTTTATTTTCAGAGTTGTTAACTATTACTATGTTTCCATGGCGAGTTGAGTTAGGATAACTGGGGATTAACTTTCCATGAAAACGCGAGTTGAGTTGAATTTCATTAAATCTACGAAACTCCACGAAACTGGTTAGATTTAACTGAGTTAGATTGGATGCGTTCAGAAGGTGCAACAGTTGTTCAACTGTTGGGCGGGGTTTCATTGAATATATTGATTACTTTAATTTTATTTTATTTCTGCCACTGCGCTAACATTAAATGTAACATACTGTTCAGCAGAAACACAAAGTAGTGAAAACTGATTCTGATTAAAGACTGAACATGGTTAGTAAATTTTGCACTTGCTGAACGCACACATTTATACTAAGAAAAAATGGCGAGTGGAATGGCCGAAGCTCAACTCGACTCGATGATGCGCATGGAAACACTTTTGAGCTAGAAACGCCATTTTTTTAACTTGACGAAAACAATACTCAGGCTCAACTCGCCATGGAAACGTAGTATATCATTGTTTTATTAATAAATTTTTTCATAACACGGGGGTTACACGAGACAGAACTGGTGGTGGCACGTGGAGGACGTTCACCAGCAAAGAAAGCCAATTTAACTTTGTTTGGAGATGCACCGGTATATCGTTGGCCCACGCACACACAAACTCAAGCACTTTCGTTATTTTTTTGAAGTGAAAACTTCTTTAGGCTCGTTGAACGATTTTGGTAGAAGGTAAATCTTTGGTTTGCGTCATCCTCATCGTCATTTTGGGAGTAACTCTCGTCATCAATATAGACAGCGATTAGGTTTTTAAATGACGCTCTTGGGTCTTGACTACCAGGCGCTCAGCAAATCTAGCAAGTAACCATCAATAAGTTCCTCTGCTGACCCATCGTTTTTTTCCTTCCCTTTGCTCCGCTGCGAAACATTGAATGATATAGCTTTTTCAATGTATATGTAGAGCTGCTGTAGGTTAAAATAAAATAAATTTAAAATTTTTAATATTTGGTTTTTGTTTGACTGGCCGTGAAGTCCCTTTTGATGCCACCACTCATAGTACAACTAGACAAGGTAGTGTTAGGGCTGAATGTGTTCTCTTTCTTAGCGACCATAACTGTCAAACTCAGCCATTTTGGTATTTTGGCCAATTTTTGCTTTCATACTGCATTCTCATTGGTTGCATATTTTGTATGAAATGTCAACTTCGTTTTGACAGTTTCGGTCACCGGCTTTCCGCTTTAACAGTTCCTTGTCTAATTTTGCCATTCCACCACTTGAGATTTTGCTACCAGGCAAACAGAAAGCATAGCAAGCAAAATGTGGTTTATTTTCTGACGCCGATTCGTCCATCCCCTCTAACGTTGCAAAACCACTGTGAACCTTTCCATTCTCACTGCGCTGTTGATGTAGATTTGAAATGTAATTGTTGTTGTACAGTTAGCTGGAATTTTTTTTAGACTTTTTTAGCTACAGTCGGCATATGACTACTGATTTATTTTAGATTAGAGTTTAGATAAGAGATTTTAGATAAGAGATCAATTTTGGAAATTTTGTATAAATAGCTGAAACTATTTCTTTTAACTAAATGTACTACCATATCAAAAATATATACATATAATTCATATCATTTTCTTAAATTATTTCATTATTGAATTAATTTCAAAATTTAAATCTTTTTTATATCTTTTTATATAATAGCACAATATACATGCACGCTTGTGCAGTTTGTGTTGTGTATTTAAATAACAATATATAAGATATAAATATAGTATATAAATTAAATATAATTTAATATAATAAATGTACGTAGACAGTTTAACCGCCTAGTGTTGTAAATTGAAAACGCAAACCAGCGACAAGCAAGACACGAGAAGCAACAGAATTTTGTATAAAAAAGGTGTTGCTTCTCGTGTCTTACTTGTTGTTTGTTTGCGTTTTTGATTTACAACATTAGGCGATAAGAAATAGGACGCTTATAATAAGCAGACTGTAGTAATTCAATTACAACTGTAAATATAAATTTATTTTGCAGGTTTTTTCTGTAAGTGTTTTTATGTACATATATATAAAGCGTTATAGAAATACTTCGATTGTCATATGCCGACTGTAGCTACCAAATAACATCTACAAAAAAATTAAAGCTAACTGCACAACAACAATTACCAAGCAAATCTACAACAAAAACGCAGAGAAAATGACATGATCACAGCGATTGCGCGGCGTTAGAGGAGATGAACCGAATTGGCGGCGAAAAATAAATAGCACTTTGCTTGCTATTTTTTCTGTTTGCCTGTTAGCAAGATCTAAAGTGGAAATATTAAAAGAGACTTCACGACAGTCAAACAAACTACAAATATGAAAAATTGAAATTTCATTTTATTTCAGCAGTTAGCTCAGAAGTCTCTTTTAATGCCTTCCTCCACTTGAGATCTTGCTAGCAGGTAAACAGAAAATATAGCATGCAAAGTGCTGTATATTTTACGCCGCCAATTCGGTTCATCCCCTCTAAAGCTGCGCAACTGCTGGAATCTTGTCATTCTCTTCGCGTTGTTGTTGTAAATTTGCTAAGTAGTTATTGTTATTGTACAGTAAGCTTTAATTTTTTGTAGATGTTTATTTGTAGCTACAGTCAGCATATGACATCGAACTAATTTAGAAAACTGTTTATGCATATGAATTAAAGAGTCGTAAATCTATTTATTTTTAGTAAAAGTGTTACCATATCGAAAGTACATACATACATATGTATACATACATATATATACATACATATAGTTCATATATATGAAAAATTTAGCTCACTGAGGAAATTTAAAGAGTATTTATGTATATTTATGTAATAACAATTACGTAATAAACCTGCAAAAAAAATTAATATTTTCAGTAGTAATTGTATAACTCAAGTCTGCTTATCCTAACCATTCTAATTTTTAGACTGTTTAGCATAAATTTCTTATATGAATTAAATATAATTTATATGCTTTAGATATTTCTTAATTTTAGAATATTCTATTTTTAATACACAACGCAATATAGAAATGGTGAACATGTATATTGTATTAGTGTCATGATATAAATAGATATAAATAAGCTTTAATTTTTTATATTAATTCAATAATGAAATTATTTTAATAAATTACTTCAATTATATGTAGTTTTGATATGGTTATACTTTTGCTTAAAAGAAATAGTTTCAGTAATATATAAAAAAATTTAATAAATTGCTATAAGCTCTTAACAAAAATAATTCTAATTTCACATGCCGACTGTAGCTACACAATTAAAATTCACAACGTCTACAAAAAATTTTCAGCTAAGTGCGCCAACAACAATTACCAAGGAAATCTACAAACAAGGACGCACAGAGAAGAACAAGATAATGGCGGAACTTTTAGAACTTTTTGATTTTTATCCTACATGTAGTATGAGCTGCAGTATGAGCTTTCGCACATTCCTACATGTCCATCCGACCTGTCAAATTCATCCTACATGTACGATAGTCTGAAACCCATTAGCATGAAAATTCTTATATAGCAGTAAGGGGGTCGTGACAGGGCAACGTCTTCCAGGGAATACTAATATTTTATATATAGGTTTTCGCTTCGGTCGGCAGTCCCCTCACTGCTATAATTTTTTAATTTTTACGAGGCATTAGGCGAAAGATTTTATTAAAAATTTGTAACGATCTCCCAGAATCTATAGCTGGATCTATGCCCAGGGTCGCACTATTATTTATTTAGGTAAAGACACTAAATTAAGGTTTATTTAATTCTAATCCCTATTGTCTTAAACGTTATAAAATTAATTATATATTCAATATAAAAAATTTTTATCACCGTATCCTGGGGTTCTACTCAGGGGCGGATCTACTTAAGGGCTTTTTGGGCTGCAGCTTAGGGCCCCAAAAATTTATTGCGCATCTTATGAACAGAACGGGGAATTCGTCGTCGTTTGTTTTCGGTCGATGTATTTTCTCGCGCGTGCGTCTATTACTTTTATTTTGTTTTTTTCTGCATCTCTGTTCTCATCGCCAAAGTGACAAACAGAGTGTATTATTATTGTTAGATCTATTGTTAGACCTTTCTTTTATTGTTCTTAGAAATGCAAGTAATCAGCAAAGGAAAGGATTTCCTGCTGTGAGTAGATAAGCAAAAAAATTATAAATCATTTTTTCGTATTATTATTTAACAAACATTTAACACATTAATATATCTCAATAGATAATAAAGCCTCTATGTCAATAAAAGAAAATATGTTATTTCAAACCATATTTTTTTGAAAAAATAGTAGAAAAAATCAGTGCAGACTTAAAAAATCTAAATAAGGAAAACAAAAAATATCTAAATATCGATAATTTTTTTTTTTTGGTATAATACTCATTTTAGACCACACATATTTGGTCTAAAATGTATGTGTGGCTATTATTTTGAGAACGTAAAGTTAATCTTCGATGCATTATTTTTGGAAAGAATCATGTCCCAGTTGACGTGGTTGATCCTTTGTAACAATAATTTTCTGTACAAGGCCATAACTAGAAATCATTAAAATTTATTCTCTTGCAAGTTTCAAATCTCTTGAAGTCTTTGGTTGCAAGAACTAAATGCACAATTAAATGTTATTCATACGCCAAGCAAGCTCATGAATATTATTAAAATATTCTGCAAACATCATGTAATGTCGTTTTGTTGTTGAACTTTGTTGAATATATAGTGAGCAAACATGGCAACAAAAGCAGTTAAGCTTGTGGTTGTTGGCTGCCTCATTCCACTCTAAGTGTTTCAAATGAAATATTAAAAATTAAGTAGCAACAACAAGAAGAATTATTGACTTAAACACACACACAATCACACATATACACAGGCACTCGTCAACAATTTAAGCAAAATGCACACATTTGCTGACATTTACACATGAGAAATTCTATAGAGTATTAAAAAATCAACAACAGAAGTGATTATAAATAAACCAGCAACATTATTCACTGTAACAACAATAACAACAAAAGAAAATTGGCGCTTATATAAATTGCTATAACTTGCCAAAAAAGACTTTTAAGCACACGCTGTAATGCACACACACACACACACACACATATATACTCAGACCACAATACCGCAAGACCACAAATCCGTCATCCAGACAAGTACTCGACTCATTTCTACACATGCATAATAAAGAAAATAAAAAAGACAAATAAAAAAAGGAAGCCATACAGAAAAAAAATAAATATTCCTGCACAGATTTCATAAAAATAAGCAAATATGTAATATTTGAGCATATTTGAGCAGTGTGTTTGTGTGCCTTGTGGGTGTGATAATATTTATTTAGATGGTGGTTGCTTTGTGAGTGTGCTGGGAGAGGCGAGAGTCTGAGTTTTTTGTACTTGCAATAATTAATTGTTAGGGACAATTATGCAAAAATCACAAAAACAAAGTGAAAAAACTGAAAAAACTGACAAGAAGTCATTAAAATAAATGAAAACTACTTCCAAAGCAGTTTATATTTTATGGCTTGTTTGACACACTCACACTTACAAACACATATACACACACCCACACACACATGCAGATACAAAGCAGTTGTAGCATAAACATTATGCGCTTCCGTTATTGCATTTAAGTGCATGTCAGCTTCCGACAATGTTTTTAGCGTTTGTGCCAAGTTAGTAATTACATTTTTTTCACACACACACATATCTTATATAAACATACATATGCTGATTTATTTAAGCAAACACAATGCGACAAAAAAAGCTTTACTGCCATGCATAACAAAAACAATTTGTTAAATTTTTATGATGGACTCATTTAATTAGGGAGGCGTGTCGACAAAGCAGAGCGGTGTCTTTTTTTCAAAAAGCTTAGCTTGTGCTTTTGACACTTCTGTTTAATTAAATTTAATGCTAAAATGCTTCATACAACTCGTTATGTTGATTTAATTAGATAAAAATAGAAAAAAAAACTGATAGAAAAAACGACCGTTTTTCTTACAATTTTTAAAAATATTCCTTGCAGAGAATATTGCCTATACAGAGAGTAGAAATTGCATTCTTTTAAACCTTTTTATTTTTATAATTTCCTTTTTGTTGTGAATGCTTTTGTTTTTGGTTTTTCTACGTTCTGTTGCCTAATCTTATAAATTAATATGTGAAAATTTAAAGTTTTCGTATGCTTTTCTAATATTTATTTTAGAAAAAGAGTATTAAAACGTATATCATTTGAAAGGAACGAATTTAAATGATTTTAAGTAAGAGCTATTTAAATCAAGTAAGTTTTGAAGAAGGCAACAACAACAACTACTCTGTATAGAGTCAATCACACAGCAGACTAGACCAGACTAGACTAGACTCTTCAGTAGTCTTGAGTGATTCAGCTGCGAACAAACCAAGACCATTGTTTAAGTTTTATATGATTTAACAATTGTTCGAATAAATTCGTCTGAAATATATGACGTTGAAGCAAATTTACTTTTATTTTTAGGTCAAGCCTGAAACTCTCCCAGGAATTTTTTTTGTTATATTTGCCTCTTTTTTTTCGTTATTCTTCTTTACGGTTCAACGATTTTGTCGAAATGCACTAATGAATAGTGAAAATTTTTTGCTACCGCTAAAAAAGCTTAATTTCAAATTGATGACTTATTACCCGAAATATGAGCTTTGAAAGAATATATTTATTTATTTTAGTAAGGCATCTTGGATTAGTAAGAGCTAGAATGAAGGGTCGGAAGAAAGGTCCGGCTGATGAGACTTGCACAATGTGATTGGATTTTAGATTCGTGAAATATGACTTGAAATATGAGCGTAAAAAAAGCATTTCTCAAATGAAAGCTACAGTATGATAAAAAACTTTCCGTTATTTTGACATAAAAACTATTGCGATATTTTAAAATCTTAAGATTTTCTTAGTACAATGAATTTTCTTAAAGCAAGGTTATCGACTCAGAATGTGAAAAAACTATTGAAATTTTATGTTTTGATTTTGCAAGCAAATATCTACGTCATTTTCCTATTGATTTCCCCCAAATTTTCTTCAACTACAATTTCAACTAGAAAGTTTAACTACAGAAAAATGGGAAAATATTTACCGTTACCTCTCCAATTCATCGTTATAACCAGAGCTAGGATTTCGATGACATGTCATCTTTTTTCTGCTGCTTCTTAGGCATTTCTTGGTTATCTAGAATGTCCATTTATGTTTTCTAAAATCCAAATATGAAAAGTTTTTAGGTCATTTTACCGTCATTTTTTTCTGTTTTAGTTTTTATGTAATTTTTACTAGATTTAAGGTATTTTTTGATAATTTTTAGTGATTTTTGAGTTATTTGTTTGCCATTTTTGATCATTTTTAATATTTAGAGCATTTTTCGAGTTTTTAGGTAACACTGGTCTGCAACGAAAAACTCCTTTTGATAAAAATATGATCAGTGTTAAGAGTTAAACATGCTGAATCTAGATCTGCTTTTTATTTTTTGCTATCACGTATAGTTTTTTTTTTTAAATAGTTTAATATTCTCGAAATTTAATTTTTCGACTGTCGTTTTTGCGTTAACTCAACTTAATTCAGTTAAGACCGTATTTTCACACAAAAAAACAACGCGCACTGATAGAAAGAGAGAGAACCATATTCTTGGAAGTAATTTTTATACGAATACACGCTTCTGCGCAGTTCTCGTTGTGACTTCGTGGCGCTCAGTACGTTTAAAAGTTTTATAGTGAATTTTTCCTAATTTATACTGGATATTTTGGTAAGTTTAGAATTATGTTGATATATGTAGTGAATATTGATGTGTGTTTTCGACTACCGAGCAAAATAACCTTACATAATTCGTATACTGTCCTGATTTTATAGCAAATTCCAATTTTTTATAGGTGCAAAATGCAAAGAACCTGCAAAAACTCTGCAGATGTGTTTTGCTACGTTTGTGGTAAATATACCATAAAGTCTCAATGAAGTACATTGTCTAATTTCGTTAAATGTGTTTTCAGTACTTGAAAACTAAGTTTTCCCGAATCAGTGACGCGAAATAGAAAGAAGTAATCTTTTTAGGACCTCAAATACGTGAGCTTATGAAGGACGCATATTTTAAAATGAAGCTGAATGCATTTGAAAAGGGGGCATGGACCGCTTTTGTAGAAGTGTGTCATAATTTTCTTGGAAACAAAAGAAATGAAACTATAAGGAAATCATCCAGGAACTTCTTTTTTCCTACAAAGTTCTAAAGTGTAATATGTCCCTCAAAATTCATTTCTTGAACTATCACTTAGATTTTTCCCCAGAAAATCTAGGAGCAGTATCAGATGAACATGGCGAGAGGTTTTATCAGGATATTCTGCACATAGAAAGGCGCTACAACGGAAAATGGTACGAAGCAATGCTAGAAGATTTTTGTTGGTCAATTCGTCGCGAAACTCCAATATAAAACATGAAAAGGAAGAAAACTACAAAGTAAAATATGATGAACAATGATATTTTCATATGCGTTCTAATGTTTTGTAACGTTTTATATCGAACATTATCGAAGTTATTAAATTTATGAGAAAAATTAATGCCAAAAAAAAGTTTTATTTAAAAGTTCCATTTCAAAAAATCTATACGTGATAGGTAACTTAAAATTCTATATGTATATTCAGTATTATTGATGCATTCAATAATTATACGTGATAGGTAACTTTAAATTCTATATACTTATATATATTCAGTCAAGCGCGTCGGAAGCGAATTTCATCTGGGGGGCAGTACAAATGGGGGGCAGTACAAATAGTGGTGCAAAAAAAGTTCACAAAAATTTCTTCACATGAAACATGAAGAAGAGAGAAAGAAGAGGAAAATATATAATACAAAAATATTATCGTTGCAAAAAAACTGATATTTTGAATAACTTTTCCTTTTAAATTGTTTATCTAGCTAAAAAAGTGGGGGGGGGGGCAACTGCCCACCTTTCCCCCCGCTTCCGACGCCAATGTATTCAGTATTATTGATGCATTCAATAATTATATACAATATTTGAAGGAGAGAAAAAAAAAGTTTTTTTGCAGACCAGTGTAATTTTAGCGAAATTTTAATACAATTTATTTTTCTTTTTTTTCGTATTAATAAATGTAAAAATGTAAGTTTTGAAACATATTCCTTTAACAATCGAATCTTTTCAATCAAAAACATTACCTTTCGAAAAAGGAATAGCTATTTATAGACCTCGATGAAAAAAAACTCTGTGCGTGGTGAAACTGACGAAAGGGTATGAAGAAGGATGAAACAAGTTTTTGATAAAAGCTCAGGATATGCTAGTTTTAATGAACTCTATTTTTATGTTCCATTGCTGAAATATTAAGGGTACAAATTTTAATACTATGAATTTAAAAAAGGAACTTACATCCATTGACATATCGTCTTTTAAATATTTTCCTATCGTCAGTGCAGAAGAAGAAAGAAGTTTTTCTGTTTACAAAAACATTTTGCCAGATAATTGACGTTCCTTCAATTTTAATAACTCAAAAATGTACTTAATAATATACTGCAGTGCTATGTTTTAAAATTGTATACAATAAATTTTAAATTTAGTAATGTTTTTTTTTTAAAGCTTTATATTTTTATTTTTTTTTTGCAATTGTTTATTAGTTAATTTTTGTCAGTTTTAAGATCATTTTCTGCAGGTTCTAGGTAATTTTTTAGGTCATTTTCTGCAGTTTTTTAGGTCATCAAAATCTGAACCCTGGTTATTGCTACATTGTTTTCAAGAAACCTTAAAAATATTCAATGTACGCTCAAAAAGTAGGTCAAAATTTGGTTTTGTTTTATTTCGCTTTTTTTCTTAATTTTAATTTTTCACATTCTTTCATATCACATATCATTTATCCTCCAAAACTACTTCTTTTTGACAGAAGATTAGGCCTGGAGGAATATACAAATTAGTAAATACAAATTGGAACTGATGAACATATAATCCGATACAATGAGTGTTGAAAAAAATTAAATTTTTAATAAAACACGAGGTTTTTTAAAGAAATATTGAGGATAAACACATAATAGGACCAACTTATACATTTTACTTATCTAAAAATCACCTCAGAGGTAATATCATCTATGAACTGTTTTCCGCAATTTTCTTAATTTATTGATTTTTTTTATGGAGGGTTCGAAAAGGGGGTGGATTGGTAGAGAGCGTAAAAGCTTGGAAGATATGATAGTTGGAGTAATAATGGAACCAGAAAAAGTAAACAAACATCAACGCTTCAAAAATGGCAAACAAGTACTCTCATCTACGCTATGCATCTTTAACCCTTCGATTCAGGAACCTTCCGGAGGTGTTAAGTTGCAGTATGAGGTCTTGCCAGACCTTATATGAAATGTATGGCCAGGTGTTTTCGTGTCTATGTTATGGCCAAGTTACAGTATAAGTTGCAGTATGAGGTTTTGCCAGACTTTATATGAAATTTATGTCCATACATTTCATATAAGGTTTGGAAAGACCTCATACTGCAACTTATACTGTAACTTATATATATATACTAGCAAATACCCGCTGCTTCGCCTGCGATAAAAATATTAAATACCATGTAAAAATTTTAAATCTTAAAATTTAAGTATTTATTTATATTGAATCAAATTCTAAATATAAAAATTATTGTGTTTGTTTTGTTTGATTATGTTAAAATGTTATAAATATTAAAAAATTACTTTATTTAATTTGAATATTTTATTTAAACTGTAAATGTTATGATGACATAAATCTACCTGGCTTTCTTTTTTTTTGTAATTTTTTACATACATTCTGAAAATAAATATATTCTTAAATTAAAAAAAGACCGTTATAATGACATCCAACTATGGCGATATCTATAGACTAAAACTATAGACTATCTCAATGCACAACAATGCATTTTTGTATGGACAGTCGCTTATTTATTAAATTAATGGTAAAAATAAAAATTTTTTCTTTTCGGAAATATTTTGTACACTCAGAAAAAAACCACCTATCTTTTTGTGATAAAAAATTTCTCTATTTTCAATAATAGAAATTTTCTTCATTTCAAATAAAATTTACTACAATTATAATAAATTTTCACTTATTCGAAGAAATATTTCCTTCTTTGTGGGAAATGAAAATATTTCATGTCTCTATTAATGATAAGTATTTTTCTCTCACTGAAAAAATCTCATTTATAGAAAAAAATTTATAGAAAATAAAAAATGTTCTCTATTGTTGATAAATAATTCACTATGCGAAATATTTTCTTCAGTAACAACAAATCCTTTCTCAAAAATTAAAAAGGCTTCTTCTTAAAAATCGATATATTTTTCTTATTTTGAATGAGGTACGGAAAAAAAGAAAGCGTGAGCGCAATTGAGTAATGTTGTGAAAAGCAAGTGTTGCATATTATCATACTATTGTATGACGATTGTTCCTTCAAAAGGTTTTTTTTTACTTAAAATAGCTTCACAAAGTGATGTTGTTTATTACTACTGTTTCTTTGGATGCATTTACAAAATCATTTTTCAGAATAAATTTCTGGAATATTTATAAAGAGTACCGAAAAACAATATCACAACAATAGTTCTACCTCTTAACTAATATTTTTAAAACCGAATCACAATTTGATATTAATACTTCTACTTTGCGTGGAACTGAGTTAAAACAAACGCTTTACAAAAATAATTTTTTAATCGTAATTGCAGATATACTTCTGTGTTTTAAAGAAAAATGTACGCAATAAAGAAATATGTTTTATCAATGTTAAGAAAATGTATCTTTCTTTTAAAGAAAGTGTTATTTTTTGTGAGAAACTATAAACGCAACTTAAAGAAAACATTTATTAAAATTAAATAAATGTTTCTCTGTTTTCGGGAAAAACTTACACAATAAAGAGAACGGTTGAACGTATTATAAAGAAATATGTTTCTATTAAAGAGTAAGGTGTCTTTTATTAATGAGAAAATATATCTCATTTTCATGAAAGCTTTTTGCCATTTTTAGGGAATTTTTGGGATCACATTTAGAGAAAAGCATTCTCTGGAGCAAAGTCAATACCATTTTCACTTAATATGATGCCTTTTTTCTCATATTCCGATAAACTTTTTTCTGAGTGTACGGATATAAGGTATGTTTTAAAAAAACCTGTTATTATGGCATTAAAATCATTGCGATATCTCAAAACTATAGATTTTATCAGTATAACTCATTTTCCTAAGCCTCAGAATGAGAAAAAAACGATTGAAACTTCATGTTTTGACTTAGCATGCAAACATTTCCGCCATTTTCAAATCGATTTTCATCAAATTTTCTTTGCTTGAATGTTCAATTAACTAAATTGGGAAAATGAGAAAAGGTTTACTGTTACCTCACCAATACAATGTTTTATGTTGTTTTCAAAGAAACTCTAAATATCCAACTTGTGCTCAAAAATAGGCCAAGAGTTACTTTTGTTGTACATATTTATTTTTAATTTAATTTTTTTTTTTAATTTTCATTTTTCCTATTCCTTCATATAACATAATTTATCTGCAAAAATTAATCTTTTTTGACACAAACAGTATCTATCATTAAAAACCATTGGCCACCTATCCCCTCTATGATTTTTTGATGAAAAATAATTTGCCTAAAATGCTTTTGTTATTGTTTTTGCAATGTTCTACAACTTAAAAACTAATTTATGTGAAAATCATTTTCAAATAAAGTTTAAAAAATAATTCTGTGAAAAATATTTCAAATATTTCAAACTATTCTAAAGTTATATACATAAATCTATGTTTTAATCTTTTTCCTTATCTATATATTCATAGTTAACGTTATAGTTATAGTAGACTTTGTCCTGACCCAAATCAATGAAATTTTTAGGATCGTTTTGTGAATTTGTAAAAGTGTAAATTAATCTTCGAACAAAACACATGCTAGATGTTTCCGTTTGAAACGTCAATGCATGACGATCAGAATTTTCTGATATATACAGCATTCTTTTTGATGTATAGTATTGCCCGGCAGACGTTGTCCTGCCGCAGACCACCTTACTGCTATATACGAATTTTCACGCTGCTGAAAAAAAAATTTATATATTTGCCATTTTTAGTACAGTTGCCGAAAGTAGCCGTATGAACTAAATTATCATATTTTCGTCTAATACGACCAAAATCGTTCGAAATATACCATTTTCGTTTAATTCTGGGCGGTAATGGGGGTGTGGCTAAATTTTTTCACTTAAACCATCTGATACTCGAAACAATAGAATGCCAGAATTTCAGCCCAATTGAGCTTAAACCTAGTGCGCTTTGCTTTACTCCAAGCTTATCCCCCGGAAAGTGGACTTAACTAAAGTGGGTCATGTCCATTTTTAGTAAAGTTAGCGAACGTAACCATACAACGTAGATTACCAAATTCTAGTCTCATACGACCAAAATTGTCTGAAATATAGCATTTTTTGCAAAAAGTGGGCATGAAAAGTAGACGTGGCAAATCTAACAAAGCTTATTACGACTAAGTTGAAATTACAAATCGTTTGATACCTATATCGTGTTAATCGGTTGAGTGGTTCTTGCGTGATTGTCAAACATCTGTGCAGTGTTACAACGCTTTTATATATTTGTATAGATAGCCTAACACAATCTCAAGTGGGGAAAAGCTGGCTGGCAAGGCTGCAAAACCTACTTAATGCTTATAACTAAATTCTGGCAACTCTTTGCAAAACACTTGCAAAGAAAATTAATCAACAATGTATGAAACCAAGAATCTCAATGAAAGTAAAGCTGGATTCACTGATCACCTTCAGCATGTTTTGCAATTTTTTTTTATATGAAGTTTTCGCTCAGAGAGAAAAATTTCTGCACGCTCTCAACTTGATAAACATTATTTTAAATCACACAAAAACATTCTGAAGGCTATCAGTGAATCCATCTTAACTACACAACATGGCTGCCGTGTTATATTGAGAGAAGCTCTCTCGACAAAGAGAGAAAAGCTTTGTTTGCTGTTATATTGTGCTGCTGGTTGAATGAAGGCATCAAATAAAATGTGTGATTTTGTAATAATTAAAAAATACATTTTTCGAAAATCTTGGTAAGCTATAACAATCTATATTATCATAGGAATCGAATAAAAAAAGAATTATCAAAATCGGTTTAGCGGTTACCGAGCTTATTCTGGATCAATTTCGTGAGTCTCCTTTTATATAATAGTATAGATATGTATATATATTTACTTGTAAATACATACAAATACATACAACCACGCCCCCTTGTCCAACACCATACACTGTTATCAGTCAAACAACACTTGTAAATTGTGATCGACTATCGAATTCCGATGCTGTGCGACCTATAACTCCAAAGCTATTCGATATCGAAAATTTTGGGTTGTGTGGAAGGTGTCACCCCCCTTGTAAAACATCCATAAAATATTATCAGTCAAACGAAACTTGAAAATTGTGGTCGAATACCGCATTCCGAAGCTGTGCGACCTACAATTCCAAAGCTATAGCGATTTTATATGATAAATTGTGTGGGCGAAAGGGGATCCACTATTTTTGCAATATCTCAAAAACCGCTCATCCGATGTTGTACAAAAAAGTTTAATCCCCGTACCATGACTGGCCGAAAACACCCTAAAAATTGAAATTTGGTGTACGCACACAGGGCCTTACAAATTCCATACATTTTATATGAGGTCTGTCCAGACCACATACTGTTGTTTTAACGAAACGACATAAAAAGAAAAATTTATCAAAACTAAAACAATTCTGTTGGATTTGTGGTTGTGTCATTGTGCTTTTTTTGTCGAGCCTGAATAAATCGTGCAACTATTCCGCTCTCTACTGTCATAAAAAAAAGTTGCATACATTCAAACAGTTGAAAGGTTTGGCAAGACCTCATACTTAATCTGGGGGTTAATGTTCTATTCTCTGAAATCTAAGTCACAGTCTCTTAACATACGCTACGTAAATGTTCATATATGTTCACTGTTTCACAGACAGATGGTCGAATTTCGACAGCGGGCGATACTATTGCAATGTAATTACCCACGTATTTTTTTATTTCAGTATCATATGCGAGATTTTCGAGATGTGCATTTTTAAAATTTCGATGTAAAAAAGTTTTTTTTTTGCAAAGTATGTTTTAGAAAAAATAACACCCTATAGAATAAGATCATGATCGTTAATTTTTTGTGTGTAAAAGTAAATTTAATTTTAATTTAAATTTCCTTGAAAAGGAAAAGCTCAAAATTCTTCATTCCTTCACTAAAACTATTATAAAAGTCTAAAGTATGCCTTAACTAAACTTCTGAATGGCAATTTGAATAGTTTTTGATATATGATAAAAAATGTTCAATCGATTTTCAACACACATTCTCTGGGTCACAACGAACGAGAAATGATGTAGTTATGGCAATTGAAGTAAAAATCACATCAAAATGTACCGAAAACTAGTAAGGAATTATCCTCGACTGGACCGAAACTAAAATACCCCCACTGCCATATTTAAAATTATTTATATAAGTGTATAATAATTTATAAAATTACTAGCTTATATACCCGGTGTTAATTGAGAAGTTATATGTCTTTACCCCAAATTTTTTTCACTTTTTGTAATCGCCAAACATACTTAGGTCGTCAGATTCAATAAACGCCTTAAATGTTGTATGTGTGTAGGTAATAATCTACCATGCAAGAATTTTCAAAGTTATATTATTGCAATTTGGTAATTGTATACCTTTGTGGTAAGTAACAGTCTTGGTTTAGATGTCTTATTAGAAAAATTTCGTTTTCTATACTAACATGAAAGTTTCTTAAAATTTCCAGGAAATTGACACTACAAAAACTTTCGTACCTGAAACACACACAAAAAGTTTAAATACTAATTTTATTTTTTGGTGAAATAGAAAAAAATCAATCAGAAATGAAAGTGCTGGCTTTAAAAGTGAATAACTCGGTCATATTACAAAGGATTACATTTATATTTTTTGTTTAAAATTTTGATGAATTGTCCGTCCAATTGTTTTTCAAACTTTTTAATTTTCGTTTCCCTTTCAATTTTTATAATTTTCCAAAATAAACCTTAACGAATTTCTTTATTTCGCAAAAAAATTTGGTAAAAATATTTGTTGATGAAATAATATTCAAAACCAAAAATGGCTTTTCTTATGTTCCTTCATATGATATGCATACATCTAGGGTCAATTTAAAGTTTATATCGTAAAAATTTAAAAAACGATCGAAAAATCAAGCCTATCATAAAAATTTAAAATTTTTTGTTTATTTTTATTCATTTTGTATTTTTGTAATTTTGTTTGCATAAAAAGAAATGGTGTAGTGAAAGAAACATGACAATTGCTTAATTCGTTTCTGAGTTATACTCTCAATTACCCCTTTAAACACTGCCACAGAAACAATAGCGCTACCTTCCGGGTCAAACTGTAAAACAAAACCATCTGCAGACCCAGCTGCACACACACACACACACACCAAATTTCATTAAAATTGGCTCAGCCGTTTAGGAAGAGTTCAGTGACTAAGCCATATACGGAAGAATTTTATATATAAAGATAATTTATAAAATTAATATTACTTTTATTGATCACGGTTTTTATCCAAATATTTCACATTTGAAACTCACAGTCCTTTTTATTTATTAAAGCTTTTGTGTATGCATGTAAAGCATGTATTTTAAATGTATGTTATGTTAAGCTTTCCAGTGGTAGCATGGAAGGTGGGCGGAATTTTCAGTTGTTGTTTTTAAATTTCAAACACTGAACTGATAGTTAAGATTTAAACAAATTTGAAAAACTATAAGCCACTGTAGTAATTTTTGTGGAATTTAAGGGGATTTTACTGATTTCATAAAGCCACTTTGATATGGAGATAGCTGTTTTATTAGATTTTGCGAATTTCATATATAAAGTGCATATTAATTGTTAAAGCTTATGTGCAAAATTTGGAGTCATCAGATTAATTTTTGCGGAATTGGAAGAGATTTTACCGTTTTAGTAAACGCACTTTGTATGGGAGGTAGACGTTTTTGCATTCGACTTTTACAAATTTCATACCTGCAAAATTTGAAGTCACTAGATAAATTTTTGGTCAGTTTTTCAAAATTTCATACTTCTTTAAGTAAGAGTTCATATTAATTGTTAAAGCTTATGTAAAAAATTTGTAGTCATTATATTAATTTTTTGCGGAATTGAAAGAGATTTTACCGTTTTGGTAAAATTCGACTCTCACAAATTTCATACTCAAAGTGCATATTAAAGAATAAAGTTACTGTGCAAAATTTGAAGTTTTTATATTAATTTTTGCGGAATCGAAAGATTTTTTATTGTTTTGGTAAGCTTACTTTGTATGGGAGGTAAAAGTGATTTTCATCCAATTTTTAAAAATTTCATACTTAAAGTTCATATTAAAGGTTAAGGCTAATATACAAAATTTTTAGTCATTAGATTAATTTTATGGAGTTTAAAGAGATTTAAGCGTTTTGGTAAAGTAACTTTGTATTGGAGGTAGGCATGGTTTTCATTCAATTTGGCTCATTGTCGAATTTGACCTCCATTTGTGAATAAAAAGCTTATATAATGAATTTCGTTACTATAGCTCTAAAATTACGGCTTTTATCGTAATCGCAGACAGACAGACAGACACACAGACAGATAAAAAGACAGACAGAAAGGAGGACAGACGGACATGGCTAAATCTACTCAGAAGGTGATGCTGATCAAGAATATATATACTTTTCTATACCGGCCACTCCTTTTTATAGGCGTTAAAAACGGAGTAACAAAGTGAATATATCCATTAGGGCGGGTTGATTTGTATGGATAAAAAAAAAATGAAAAATCGTATAGCAAAAACGTAATCTACATATAATTCTAAGAAAATTCTCCGAAGAAACCATAGGTCTAAAATCAAACCCTAATCCGCGCCTCTCGACTTGAAATTTTTTTTTCCTCTTCTTTTGCTAAATTTTTTTTTTTTTAAATATATTATCTTTTATTATATTATAGTTTATGCAATACAGGTTTAGTTTTGAGGCTAATCAAAATATTCAATTATCAAAAAAGCAGTTGAACCCCAATTTGCATCTCCTCTTATTTGCGTTCTATATGAAAAATAGTTAGAACACGTTTTACCTCAACTGCGTTTTGCAAAAAACAAAGAATAATTAAAAAAATATTTTTTTTGTAATAAAATATGCAAAACATACTTCTTAAAACAGGAAAAAACATGACCTCTAATCCAGTTTATTTGATCTATAGAAATATAGATCAAATAGAAGTAACTATAGAAAGTCAAGCCAAAGCACCTAGAATGGAGAGTAAAAAAGACTTAACAAAATTAACATATAACCAATAAGTAAAGTTTTCTTTGTATTCTATAATTGCTTCTTTGTATGTATTAAAGACCTCATTTGTTTTAATGACACAAAATTTGATTGTGGTAAACAAATTACTGAAATAGTGTTTGAGTGAAAACACTTCTTTTGTTTGTTTTTATTTGCATTATAAAATAAGAATGTTTTTATCTATGTTCCTTGTAAAAATATTAAATATAAAAAAATATACAAACTTTTTTACTTGAGTGAATATTTTTTTAATGTAAAAAAATTTTGAGTGTAGAAAAAGGGCATATAAATTTTCAAGTCGAGAGGCGCGGATTAGGATTTTATTTTAGATACATGGTTTCTTCGGAGAATTTTCTTAGAATTTTATGTAGTTTACATTTTTGCTATACGATTTATAAATAAAAAAATCAACCCGCCCTAATATCCATATTACGTTTTTTAAACGTTTTAAAAATCCTGAACGAGCAGAATTCTCATAAATGTTTCATTCTGATTTTAATTATAATAATAATTTTATAATTAACTAAACAGTTATAATTTTCGAAGTTTTATTTTTGTAGTTTTTTGTTTTTGGCAGATATCGGGGGTAGTGCACTAAATACTGAGTGCACTAAGAGTTTCAATAACACAAAATATATTGAAAGAAATTATGTATTCATCTCGGGAGGGTGCGATAAAACCATGCGAGATAACGCCATATGGCTTTATCTCCCATCGCATTCAGAGATAAAGCCATATGGCGTTATCTCCCATCGTATTGAGAGATAATGACATATTTTATTTTTGGCAATTGAGAGACAAAACCATATGGCGTTATCTCTCAATTCATTGCTGTTGCATTGTTATTGTTCACAACAATTATTACCTTTTCAAATGATTTCTAATCATAACAATTCTTTTTTTTTGTCAGTGAAATATAATTAGCTATTTATCCTTTTACAGAATTTTTACACCTCAATTAGAACATTCTGTAAAAGGGAAAATCATTAGCTTTTGTTTTTTCAGTGAAAACTAAGGATTTTCTCAATGAAACGTTTGAGGTTTTCTTTTACAGAGAAAATTGTTATTAGATTGGCTCTCAGATTCTCGGCTATAAGAAACATTACCAAAATAAACCTTTTAAAATAAAATATCAAATGAGATATAAAGCCATGTGAGATAACGCCATATGGCCTTATCGCTCTTTGTGATGGGAAATAAAGCCATACAGAAATGTTGACAAAAAGATGGCTTTATCACTCTTCGAATTGAGTTAAAAAGCCATATGGCGTTATCTCGCATGGCTTTATCGCACCCCCCCATTCATCTCTTCACTACCACTAGAGACTTTAGTGATTGTGGTAGTGACTAAATCTGCACTACACTCAAACTTAGTGCAAAATTTGAGCAGTCACTACATGAAAGCTGCAATTAAAAATGTTTCCACTCAACTTTCAAATATTACTGTATTTAAAATTATTTCAGCCATCTCGAATAATAAAATTAATAATCACACTGTACAACAATTTGGCCCTTTTTAAAAACCTACCCACTTTCTCGATGATTACCCAGTATAAACATTCTACTTTAAGTAAAGCAAACGTTGCTTCTATCAATAAATAAATATGATAATTTTAAATGTACGCAGATCACGAATATAGTATTATTTTTTAGAGACACCTCTAGTTTCGTCTTCATAGGACTTTGAGGTTTTACGAAGCTTATTTTTTAAAAAAATTTTATCCCATTATAACAAATTTGACAAAAATTAAAAAGGAAAAAGTATGGATCCTAAAAAAATACGAAGTAATAAAATTTCATTGAAAAAGGATGTCCTTAATATCCTTGATTTCCATTTAATCCTAAAAATTCTTGGAACAAACTTACCCTTTTGACTATGTGTCTGCGAAATTTCACGAAAAATACATCATTGGTTTGCTTCTTAACATTTTATAAAGTGTCTTAAACATTATTTACCGTTAAAACTTTTTCATGCATTTTAGCTTGAAATTTCTTTCCATTCAAAGTAATTTGGCTTTATTTTCAGAATTTTTACAGTATACCTAACACTTAAGTTTTCCCTGAGAGAAGTTAAAATGAAATCTTTTTGTCTAACATTTTTTTTACATATGTTTATGTTGTCAAGTTAACATAGATTTATAGGATTAACTATGTTTTCGATAAACTTGCCAAAACTGTCATTTTTCAATTTTAACTATTATATGATTACGTGGTTTATTTGAATTTTTTTATGAATACGTTGTTTATTTTTTTAATAGGTTATTTTAATTGCTTATATCAAATATTTACATATTTGGTAAAAGTGGACGTGGCAACATTTATATATATTGACCTCCACTTGGACCCATAGCACCTATACACCAAGTACATTATCAAAGCGTGAATATCTCAGAAACTAAAATAATTTCAGAAAGTGAGCGCAGATAAAGTGCGATCACGCCCATTTTTCTCCAAAGTTGTCGAGAGTCAAAATACTAACTTAGTTACTTAGTATTATTTTGTATACTTTTTTGTATTTTTTATTTATACAATGATAATACCAAATTTAGTATTTGACAAAGCAATTAAAGTGATATATGCTAATTAAAAACAAATTAATCTCAGTCACACATATTTGCGAAGGAAAATAAATTTTCTTCGCGATGTTCATAAACAGTTGCTTTTACTGTTTGGGCTATAATGCTGTGGGCGTTAAAAAGGGTTATGGCAACTTTCTATGTAACCATACCGTACTCGAATAAAATCTTCAGCCAAAACTTCAGGCCAATCCGCCCAGTAGTTCATTTTAATGATTTCTACCAAAGTGGGCGTACATATTCTGCTATCACGTCTATTTTTAGCACAGTTAACCAGACGAAAGTGATTGCCAAATTTTAGTCTAATACGGATTTTAATTAATTTTATTCAAAACGAATCCATTGCAAAAATTTCAGCTCAATTGGCCCAGTAGTTTTGGAGTCTTTTAAACACTTCTAAAAAGTAGGCGTATATATAGTGCGACCACGCCCATTTTTAGTAGTTTTGCCGACAGTAATCATACGAACTTTATTACGAAATTTTACTCTAATACGATCAAAACAGTTTTAAATATAGCCGTTTTATTGATTTGTGGGCGGTAAAAGAAGGTGTTGAAGGCGGTAAAAGAGGTAAATTTTAACTATAACTTTATTCTTTGCCCAAATGCAAGTAATAAGTTGACAAATTTTTATCGCAATCAGATGAACGGTATTACGCATAAAATAAGAACAAAAAAAAAAAAAACTAACAAGCAAACAAAATCTTAGACATTATATGTGTGTCTAGAGTTTTGAAAAGTTATGAGGAGATTTCAAAATCGAGCTTTAAATGATTACCCAGTTTTAACATTCTACTTTAAGTAAAGCAAACGTTGCTTCTATCAATAAATAAATATGATAATACTTGAGTTTAAGTACATGAAAGTTTTCAATATAATAATTACACTAAGATACCTTCCAAACATTTATTCAAGTAAAACGATTTAAGAATCTTTGAATACAAATTTTTTACATTCATCTATTATTAATAAAAAATAATAATGAAAAAAATTATTAAATAGCCTCAATAATAATGAAGCATTAGTGTCAGTATTTTTTTGCACTTTTAATTTTAGTGCAAAAAGAAGATGCACTAAGCTGTAGAAATTTTTTGTCCACTATACTTATATGAAATTTAGTGAACAAATTTTCAATATCACTATCACTTATGTCCATTAGAACACTAATAGATAAAGTGATTGATTCTACACTGTCAATACATGTTAGCTGAAATTAAAAGTTTAGTCCATTAACCCCATCTCTAGTTTTTGGCCCATACAAAAAAATTTTCACTTAAAAAAAGTTCTTTTTTAAAAAAATCCAGGAAGACTAGGGCTTAGACTTCGTTTAGAGTACTACAATGAATCAAGGAATATTTTAGTCACAGTATGTCAAACCAGCCCTAATAAAAAAACATATTGAGCTCTGGCAGAAATCCTAGACTAAAGAATGACTTCAAAGCCCTAAAACAATTGTATATACCAGTTTTAAAACTGCAGCAATATGTTTTTCAACCGCTTCTTAACATTAGAAACTTGCTTTCTTATGTGTTAACGCAACATTTTTTGAATTATTTATTTAATTTTCTCGCATATTTTACTCTCCATAACTGTGCTGCCATAACTTTGCTTTGCTGAGCTGCAGTCGACAACAACAGCAACAATAATAAAAATGTATACCGCAATTACATGCACGCTTGTGCAATGGTTTTATTACCGTTTCAGCTGAGCTAGTGTTGCATTTTACCAAAACAGTCAATTAGCCAGAACGAACACCCAGACCGATGGACGGACGTATGAACGGCTGCATTTAATGTTGCTACCTAACGTGAATTTTCGGCGCAAAGCTAATAATTTGGACGGTCACGTTAACTGCGTGAAAATTACAAATTACAACATTTCGAGCTGGAATGGGCGGCAGAAAACTGGCCCATTTATTGTGTTTGTGTGTTTGTTTCTTTGCATTGATGTTGTTTATGCGTGCGCTCAAGTATTGCATATGCATATGAGTTTTTCTGTCTCTTTGTGTGAGTGAGTCTTTTGTATGTGTGTGTCTGTGTCTGCGTATGTGTGTGCGTTTTGGAGTGAGCTTTGGCACAGGTTTGTTTCATTGCCGGCAAAATGGCAGAAAATTCGTTTTTAATCGCTACAATGAATGAGTGGCATGCAAAGTGCGATTATTGCTCGTGTGTTCGTTGTTGTTGTTGTTGTTGTTGTAGTTGTTCATGCTGTTGTGTTCTGTTATTGTTCGTTCGTTCTAATGTTTTCTCAGTTGCATTTGATTGCGGTAATCATATTCATTTTATGCGATTCCGTGATTATTATTATTATCAAATTAAAACCAAGTTTGCATAATAAACGAAAAGTTGGCCAAACTGTTCACGCCAACTTAAAAAATATGCTTTGCACCTTTTTTTAATTACTTCTTGAAAAAGGCTAAAAATTTTAAATTAATATAAAATAGAATACTTTTGCAACTAAAACTAAGCTACTTTTCTCTAAAAATTTCACATATTTTTATTGAGTATTTTGCTTGATATTGTTCTTTTAAAAAAACTATTTGTTATAAAAAGTTTTTCAGTCTCAGACTTAAAATTAAAGTCTTTTTAAGATTACTTAATAAACAGGTATTGATTTTGAATCTAAAGATTATTTTGCTAAGCAATCTTGTTATGCATTTGTAAAAAAGAGCCATTAGCGTTAATCTATTTTTTTATATATACTTATGTAAAAATAAATAATTTTTTTATATATTTAGATATTTTATTTATAGAAACTAAAGTTTTTTCTAAATGACCTCTATATTAATTATGTAGAGGTCATAATTAATATAGAGGTCATTTAGAAAAAACTTTAATCAAATGGTAGAGCTCGACCAAACGGAAACAGCTGAAAACAAAATCAGCAAAAAATTCTAACAACAACTTCAGTAAACATGCTTTGTTAGTGCAGACTTCCAGCAGGCTGTTGGACTACATATAATAACATAAGCATAGAAACTAAAGTAAAACAGAAATACAACAACAAATGTGACATGATGAAATTGAGGAAAAAACTGAGAAATTGACGCTTCAAATCTCATCGCCCCGCGATTCATCGCGTTAGCGCGCGCTTGCACGGGTATCACAAAGATTTCTGATGACGCTTTTAGCAGAGCAGAAATTGCAATCAGATCAGCTAGTGATTTTTTCCTTTTCATATTGAAAAAACTTTGTTGTAGTTGTTGTTTCTTTGGAAAAATTCGTTAGTACAATTAATTGTTCTAACTTTGACCTTAAGCTCAATAAACGATTTTAAACTATCAAACAACTAGAATTTGTATTTAAAATCAAGTATGATTTAAACTATCAAACATTTAGAATTTGTATTTATATCATATAAAGTCAACATAATTTATAGAAATAAATACATATTTTTAGTAAATGTGGGTTTAATATCTATCACTAGAGTAAGCTACGATTTTCAAATGAGCAAAATTATTTAATTTTTGCGTTTGATTACACATTTGTTTGTTATTGCATATGATAGATATGGGAAATGCAACACTGAATTGCGTTATTGAGTTAGGGGTTATATACAGTTCGGAGGTCCAAAAACAAAAAAAAATTTCTAGAGTTTTTCTAAGATAACCTTATAATTTATTAATGTACAAATTTGTACACAATTTATGGTAACGTTTGAGTATTTTTTAAATGTTTTATATTTGTGAAAATAATTATTTTAAAAGTTGCTACAGCTGATCTCTGGGAAAATATATAAAAAAAACATCTTGCGGCGAGCACGATATATTTGGGCTGGATAATCTGAAATGAAAAAACCAAAAAAATTCCCTTAATAATCTTGTAATGAATCTTGTAACTGATCGAAGAATAAGCAAAGTGAAAAAATAGATTTTTAATCAAAACTTTGGATTTCAATTGTTAATTAAATGGAAAATATTTATCGGCTTAAATAGTTTGTTTGTGTTGAGACTTGAAACTGCCGGAAAATCGGTTGAGCCGTTTCCAAGAAATCTTGCTCACCGACTTTAAAAACACAATTTTAAGAAAAATGTGTTTAAAGTTTTAAAAGCCTTTAAAAAATAATAAAAATAAATTTTAACTTAAACCTCCACCTTCTTAGCAGCTTCTAATAACTCCAGTTGATGTTTTCTGCGGACCATTTTTCCCTTTCGCGTGAGTTTTTTTTTTTTGCAGAGGCACTAAAACTAGTTTCATCCGTTTCAGCTGTTTTTGGATTACAAACATTTCTTCGCTTCGTTGGTCTCGACTTGTGCATTTTAGAAGATGCTTTTAATTTTCTGCTTCACTTCATTTCCACAAAAGATTTGCACGAACAAATAAAAACGAATTCACAAGTTTGCTGTTTGGCTTGCCGGTTTAGACTGACTAATACTCTTAAATAGTTGCCAGTTTGGGAACAGAACAAATTAAATGTAGTTCGCAGGTATAAACAAAATACACTCAAAAATATTTGAGTGTAAATATTACTAATAGCTGCGTCCATTCTACGAATTTTATTCGTAGTTTTCTGCTACGAATAGGTTTCGCAGAATTGACGTATATCAGTATCTACATATAACGAATATCTAATAACGAAAAAAACATTCTGTCCGAGCTGGAGTTTGAACTTTGGCTTTTTAGCGTATGTGCCACGCATTCTACCAGTAGACTACAGCCACTTTGCAATCATACAGTTCCTTATATTCTGTAGTTGTTCGACAAAAAAAAAATTAGCTTAAGGCCCACACACTCCACCAGTAGGCTACATCCACTTTACAATCATACAATTAATTTAGTTTATTTCATAAAGTTTTTAGATACAGAAATCTTTACAGACTAGCAGCCCTATTCTGGTTGTTAACTTAACAAGAAATAGTTAAGGAGCTCTTGTTAAGCTGCTTGTTATGTTATGTAAATGTTGGTATTCTTAAAAATCATTAACAACATAAAAGCTTAAAAAGCTTTTAAAGTTCACCATGCATGGTGAAAATCGATATTCCTGTTGAAAGAACAGATGCGCTATATAAACAGATGCTTCGAGTGCAGCTTGTGACTTTGCAAGCGCTTGAAAAATTTGCCACGGCTACTGAAAGATTTCATTATCAACACTTAAAATAAGTAAAAAATTCTTTCATTTTTCAGTTTAATGTATTTAAACTCAATATTATATTAAAATTTGTATTTTTTTATTATTTTCACAACAATTTTCTATCTAAGCACATACATTTCATTCGTTGTTAAGACTCTTTCTGTTATTAACAAAATTGTAAGGAAAAGAGCTTTTAAAGTTGCAGCAGAATACGAAACCTTAACAAATAGTTAATATTAACTATTTTGTTAATGTGGTGAGCTTAGTTAAGCTGCCAGAATAGGGCTGTAGGATTAAAATAATATATAATAAAATAAGTTATACAGTTACAGGTATAAGTAAAATGGTATAAGAAATAATAATAGGCTTATGTTAAAGAATATTATTAATTAAGATTTTAAAAACATGTTTGGGAACATAAAAATCAATTTCATGTGAAATACATAATTCATTAAAAAGAGTCAAAGCTCTCATAATTGGATCATTTAGGGCATAATTAGTTCTACAATATTTTAAATAAAACAGTTTTGAATTTCTTAAATATCTTAGCGGAATATTGAAAGAAATAAGCTCTATAAGAGAATTGCAGTCAATAATGCCAGAAACTATATCATGTATGAATAACAGCGATGAAATCTTTCGTCTTGAGTCAAGAGATTTAAGTCCTAGAAGCAACAGGCGCGTACTATAAGGTGGCAACGGATCATGAAAATTTATTGATCGCAGTACAAATCTGATAAAGTTCTTTTGTATTTTTTCAAGTCTGAAAAAGGTAGAAGCATAAAATGGAGACCAAATAATGGAAGCATAGTCAAGTCTAGATCTTATAAAAGCATTAAATAACATACTTAAGGTATGTGGATCGGAAAAGTCAATACTATTTCTACGTATAAATGCCAGCAAAGAGTAAGCCTTAGGAATGAGAAAATTTACATGGTCAATAAATGTAAATTTCACATCAAAAATAACACCCAGATCGCGATAAGTATCAGCGGATTGGATTATTGAATTATATAAAAAGTAGGAACTGCTCAATGTATTGAGAGTGAGTTTAGAGAAAGTAACATGATAACATTTACTGAAGTTTAACGTTAGACCATTAGTTTGACTCCAACTTAAAACTCTAGAAATATCCGCTTGTAGTTCAATAACATCTGTAGAGCA
Source organism: Dichetophora obliterata (assembly GCA_963920525.1). NCBI lineage: Eukaryota > Metazoa > Arthropoda > Insecta > Diptera > Sciomyzidae > Dichetophora > Dichetophora obliterata. The sequence continues at coordinate 201,390,398 of OY986438.1, read as the reverse complement.
CGAAATTTTCTGAAAAAGTTTTAGGTCATCCGCATACAGTAAAAAACGAAATTTTAAAATGCATTTGGAAATATCATTGATAAAAAGTATAAAAAACAAGGGTCCAAGGATACTACCCTGCGGAACGCCTGAAGAAGATATAAATTGAGAGGATTTAACATTATCAATACTGACAAAACATATCCTTGCTTGCAAATAAGACTTAATCCAAGCCAAAAATGAGGAATGAAATCCCATTTTTGATAATTTTAAGAGCAACAGTTTATGAGATACTCAAATGCTTTTGCGAAGTCGGTATAGATCACGTCGACTTGATGACCCATCCCAAACGCGGATATACAGTACTCAGAGAAAAGGATTAAATTTGACACTGTTGACCGACCAGCAATAAAGCCATGTTGTTCCGGACAAATATAACGTTTGATCAAGAAACTTAGCTTAACTTTTATGACGCTTTCGAAAATTTTCGAGGCATTAGATAATTTAGAGATTGACCTATAGTTAGCAACATTGCTTTTATTTCCGGACTTAAAAATGGGGGTTATAGAGGCACTTTTCCAGAACTTAATGAAATTACCTTCAGATAGGGACTTATTAAAGATGTCACAAAGTGGGACCACTAAAGCATGTGAACATTTTAAGAATATTATTGTGGCAAAACCATCAATATCATCCTTACATGATTCTTTCATACTCTGGATGGCCTCAAGTACGTCGTTAACGGAAACAGAAAAAGTACCTATATCTGTAAAAGCATCAACAGATTCCACGGCATTTCCAATATAATTATTATTGTCAACGACAAAGTTTGACTTGAAAAAATCGGCAAACATATTTACAGTGTCTGGTTAGTTAGTTGAACACTGATCATTAAAAAACACTGAAGAAGGAATTTGCGATCTCCCTCTTTTGGACTGTATAAAACTTCAAAAAGATTTAGGATTTTTTTAAATATTTGTTTCAAATTGCAAGATGTATTGCTTATATAAAAATTTATTAAGGAAATTAAATTCACGCATGAAATGTAGATATTTTTCCTTATATGTTGGAAATTCATTATATTCTGTAGTTGTTCGACCAACCAAGCTGAACAATTTCAGTTTAAAATTTCTTAAACTCAACTAAATAATTCGTACGGTCAACCTACGAATGAATTTGTTTTTAATACTATTATTTTTTATTCCCAAATAGTACGAAACTACGAATGCTTTGTAATAAAAGCATTACATAGCACAACCACGAATGTAATAAAAGAAATAACGAAATTATTCGTACAAGATATTTACGAATATTATTATTTATATGTACACAATCATTCGTGTAATGCAGCGATGCCCAGCGCCTAACTCTTTCCACTCTTTTACAACAACTTCATTATTTTCATGATTGTTGTTATTCGACGAATTATGTCGTATTATATCTTAATGTTATTGTTTTTGTTCTTTCGAACCATCGATAGCTGTTTTGTGTTTGCATGTTGTTGGTTTTGTTCTTTGGCACCATCGATCGCCGCTGTTTTGCACTGTTTTTGGCATTTGCATTGCAGACGTTAACAGCATGCATCGTATTCTTTATATTTTCGTTGTGCGAATACACATTGAGAAAAAGTTATTAAATATTTGCAGGTGGGTGCTTTTTATATTGCATCAGAAAAAATTATTTTTATAGGGGTTATTGTACCCTTGAAAAATGGCAAGAAAAGAATTTGCGGAAAACTGGGAATTTTCCTATTTTTTCGTAAATAATAAAAATTAATAAGATTTTGATCTTAATAATATAACAGTATAGTTAATAGTAAAACAGTTAGATAATAAAACATATAAAAAATTAAATTAAACGCAAACAAAAATTATAATAAAATTAAAAAATGAAAAAAGTTTATAAAAAAAAATTCACAAAAAACATAAAAAAGAAAGTAATGCCCGTATGACACTACGTTTTTTTCTGTTTTTTTAGTGTATTTTATGATGTTTTTCGAGCGAAAGAGCAGGTCATATTAGAAATCCGAAGTTTTGTAAACGAGAAAGCTATCTGCTAAAAAACGAAGTACAAACAAACGAAAAACAATCTAGCCTATTAAAAACATAGTAGCCAACTCGTATTTCGTTAGGTTTTTTTGATAGTTGTCTGTATTTCGTTAATTTTTCTTTATATGACGGAATGTGTTATTTTATAAATACAAATTAAAAGTAAAACGTAATCGTCTTTCCACTTAAGTTTCATATTTAAAATTTTTGAAAATTACTCTTTTTGACTGAACAGAATTTGAAGACTTTTTTTTCAGCCGGAAACAAAATGTTGAAAATCAGTTTTTTACGCAAACCATTAGTTTCTCTCTAACATATTGCCGAATTGTTTTTGTAATTAATTTTTCGTCGGTTTTTCCTTAGTATTAAAAATGAAAAATACAATAAAAAAGAGAACAAAAACGTAGTGTCATGACATAATACAAATAAAAACAAAAAAATTAAAAACTATGAAACAAAAAATTAAAGATATCAAAAAATAAGAGATAAAAAATAATATCTAAAAACTTCTACTCGGTTAAGGCTGGGTAAATCAGAATGTATTCTGACTAGCAAACAATTGAAACATTTGGAATTAATTGATATAATTTTTACAGTGTACATATACAGAGGCGGACAAAATTATTCACACATATTGCATACTAAAATTTCCCACTTAATATCTTCCAATCGTTAAACATTACACTAATACTTTGTCAATTCAACAGCTTTGTTGTTGAACATATCTAAATACAATAATAAATTTCCAAAAAAATGTTCACGTAAAAGAAAATTAAATAAAATGTTAAACAAGTCATACGTGATTGGCACAAAATTATTCACACAAAGCATGTTTTTCAAAACTTGAACTGATTTTACCTTGTAACATAGCAACTTAAACTCTCGGAAAAGTGCCGTTAAGAATGCGAGCTTTCAAAATTCTACTTATTTATAATTTTACGTTTTTGGCTTTGGCGTGTGCGTTGTCTAAAATTGATCTTGAGTTAAAAATGGGTCGGAAACAAAAAGAAACAAGTAAAGCTAAAAAAATAATTCTACATCTGCACAACGAATATAAATCAAGTGCAGAGATCTGCTAATTATAAAATCGAAGCCGTTTTACTATTTATAGTATAATGAAGCGTTTTGAAGGAAAGGGAAATCCTCAAATCCAACCTCATACCGGTAGAGCATGAAAACTAACCACCTTTGATGAGTACAAAATAATAAGAAAAATTAAAAAAAACCAAAAATTACTTCAACACAGGTTGCAGCAGAAGTTTTAGAAAAAAAATGTTTAAAGTAGTTCATCCGAAATCGGTTCAAAGGGCCAAAAAACGTGCCGGTTATGGTACGCAAGTGGCGCGAAAAAACCCCTCAGCAAAGCCAATAAGAAAAAGAGGCTAGATTTCGCAAAGGTATATAAAGAAAAGCAACTTTATTTCTGGAGCAACGTAGTCTTTAGCGACAAGAGTATGTTTAAAATCTTTCAATCGGATGGAAGGATTGGAGCCTGGTGAAAACCTAACACTGACCTCAAAAAATAATACAATTGGTACAGTGAAACATGGTGGTGGGGGAGTCATTGGTTGGGGGTTAATGCTAGCGGCTCGGTTAGCTAACATCGGTTAGCCTTAAAATTTTAAAAGAAAAATTTGTAACATGTGCTTGGAACCTGAGCCTTGTTAACAACTTTTATTTCCAACAAAATAATTATTTCAAGCATAGACCTAGACGTGCATAAGTGGATCATACATTAAGCGCCTTGCATTCTCCCAACACCCCACAGCTTACAGACTTCAACCCATCGAAAATTTGTGGGATGAAGTCAAGAGGCGTGTCATAACATAACCAGAAAAGCCCAACTAAAACAAGTACTCCAATAGGAATGGAAGAGTTTGGATGAAAGTGTGACTAAAAAATTGGTTCACTGCATTAAAAACAGATAAGATAAAGTTATCAAGCACAAAGCCATGCCAACTATATATTAATATTTTACTAAATCTAATATTTTTGTGTGAAAATTGAATGTGTGACTAATTTTGTTTCCTTAAAATTTAAAAATGCTTATGTGTAATGTTATTTTTTATTTAATGGAAAACAATTCTGTTTAATTTTAGTTATTTTTAAATAAACAATAAAGACATAAGTTTTTCCTAGAATAAGATTTTTTAAAACATTAATCTTTTTTTAACCCAAAACACCCTGTCGCTGCCATATGGCGACGCAAGCACAAACACTTAAAATGTGCTTAATTTAGTTTAAACCATTTTATATTTGCGTTAACAGGTCATTCTGAAATTTAAAAAAAAATTTACTCAGGATGATTCGGGTTAATATATACCTAATTAAATAAAAAATGGGTGCTCTGTGATGATTTTTGATGTTGTTGCTTCTTATTGTAATTCTTTTTGCACTCTTCAAATAATTTTCGTGGGCATCGCTGGTGTAATGCACCAATACGAATTATTTTATTTTTGCTTACGAATATCATTAGTATATTAAACGAATATATTCGTAGATACTACATCAGGTATAAGTGACACTTTACGAATGAATTCGTAGAGATATCACAATAAAAATACTTCGTATATTATAAGAATATCCATAGAATGTACGAATATTTTGTTTACTAATATCATTCGTAGAAATTTTACTAATAAATGTTTGGAGTGCACTACTGCTTTGTTTCTCTATATAATATCAATACAATAGAAGGGCGCCCATTCACATTAGAGAGGTACATAAAAGGGACAGCGTTTCAAGTAATCAGCTGGCGCTTCGGTCTCTTACTTTCAAACTCTCGGACATATCAGTACAAATATGCGTATAACTTTAAGAATATTCACCGGATCGACATGAAATTTTTGATGTGTGTACTTTAACCATTTCCAACCAGTGTTCGATTAATCGAACTTATAATTTGTCCATTTTCAATAATCTTTTTAACCATGACAGTAAATAATATCAGGAAGATCGTTGATATCGTATATTACTTTGTATCATTGGCTATTTGAAAATAGAATTCACCAACACCACCCATAATTTTAAGCGGGTGTGGGTTGTGGTTGAAAAATACCTTGCCAATTGACCCTTCTTGTAAATAATAATAAATATTCTATATGTATTAAGGCGGGTCAAATCTTAAATCGGAGCGGCTCTATGAAAACCGTAAAATTCATATTGTTTTAAGAATTTTTCGCGAAGAAACCACATATTTCAGGTATAGTTGAGTCTCCCGGGTTTTGAAAAACAAATAATCACATCAAAATAAATAAATTTGTATGTATTTTTAGTAGAACAATTACAGCGAAAATAGCACGAGAGGTCTGAAAATTTTTTATGTCTAATATAATAAGAGCGCTATCTATCGGTTCCTAATATTGCCAAAGTTTTTATATTCGTTAAAGGATTATATGGTGTGAATTCGAGCCAAATTGTTCCATTAACCCATTAACTATCAGAACCTATATCACTACCAAAACCCGTTGAGTTTAGCTTTTGAAATTTTCAGCAAAAGCTTTTATTAATATTAGATGGTAAACTCCGAAGTTTAAAAAAAGTCAAATGGGTTTGGGTGTGGCGAAGCGCATGAATAAAAACGCATAAGAGGTAAGTAGAGAAATAAAAAAAAAATCTTAAAAATATTAGAAAAAATGACAATTTGGAAAATTTTCATTTCGTAGCGTAGGCGTTCCACTTAAACCTAATGCACTTTTTAAATTATATTTTCTTTTTTCTTGAGATTTATTAAACAAAATAACTCACCTGAGTGGCATTGTTCACTTTTTTTTTAAGTACTGCACGAACTGGCGCAAAAAAGTATGATATATTATACGTTGTCATTAATGGGTTAATGGAGTTATAACCCAGAATAAGTTAATGGGTTTCAAAAAAGCTACGCCAGCGCCTCCTAAGGGGGTCTTTTACAAAAAATAACTATCCGGAGCACCACACGAACATATAGTGTGAATATAAATAAGGTTGATATCTTCAGAAGTTCAGCCATGATTGGCAGATATACATACAAACCAATGGTTTTATATACACAGTGTGTAATTTTTTAAGTCATGGCAAAATAACCATATACGGACATCACAAGGTGATAAAAGAACAAAAAAAAAGGACCCCTGTCTCCCAATTTAGCCCAAAGTCCTCCAGGTTTTTTTTTATGGGCACCCAAAGATGTGGGGCTTCGGTGTCATTTTTGCAAAAATGTGATAATTTTCTCAAGCTCATATCTTGCAAACCGTTCGGAATTTTGATTTACTCTCTGAGGCAAAGTTGAAGCTCTTGTCATAAAGAACAAAAATTGTGAACATATAAAAATAAAAAATTCATTTTCAAGGTCAAAATCGCAAAAAACTTTAAAAAATGAGCGAAAAATGACCCAAAAAGCGTTTTTTTTTCCGCTTTTACGAACAAATTTTCTTTATGAAAAATGCGCCAATTTTCTTTGGCCTGGTAGGGCTTACAGCGCTGATTAAAACGCCAAAGTTTTTTTAAGGAGGCCGATCCAACTTCTTGAGATATACGCCTTTATAGCTTGAGTATATAATCGCTTATATCTCACACATTTGTTATCCGATCTGGTTGAGATGGGTATCGTTGAGAAGACCTTTGAAAACTCTATAAATCTGTATATAAATATGTTTAATTTTACTAACTCATTGGGGCAAATTAAAAAAAAAGATTTTTTAACCTCACTTTTTTAATAAAAATCTGGTTTTCCCAAAAAACAGCCCTAGTAAAAAAACAATTGAAGTGTAAGAAAATGAGCGATTTATTACAAAAAAGAATTGCATTCTAATAAAAATTCTCAAGCTGGTGGGTAAGTTCCCGTGCCCAAACTGTCAAACAACTACCTGGAAGCAAACATCTGCATTGAATTCACATAAAAGCAACCCAAAATATAAAAAAAATACCTGGAAACACATTTTAGCTCTTGTCGTAAAGATGAAATTGTGAACATATAAAATCAAAAAAACTTCTTTCAAAAAACTACCTGGAAGCAAACATCTGCATTGAATTCACATTGTAGCTCTTGTCATGTTTAATGTCTTGCATGTTTAATTAACGCTCAAAAATAAAATATGCCTGGCCAGAACCATGTGTTTGTCCAAGGGTTAACACCGTTTAGGTAGCGCTTAGGTATCACGCGATCACGCACCGACCGCAGCAGCACAAGGCAATGCAGTAAGCTCAGCACACGCAACAAGGGATGCAGCACACAATATAAAAGCGACACGACGCTCACATCGTGGCATTACACAGCGCAACGTCAACGAGAGCTCAGCGGTGAAAGTTATAAAGTGAAAGTAAAAAAAGTGAAAGTGCTACAGCATAATTCGCACACAACATTGGCAACTGACAATTTCAATATGCAGTGTGAAAATATTGATTTATTTTGTCATCAAATCAGGAAAAAAAAGTTCTACAACATTGCAAAAGGAAAAGAATCTTTTAACCAGTCAATTCAAGAAAGCATATAAGTTGTTTTTCGACGAAGTAGACTTGACCGGTGAATATTACACCCCTAATACAGTGTGTCGCCAATGTTATAACAATCTCAGCATGGTTGAGTGGAGGCAAACATAGTATGAAGTATTGTAAGCCGGTAAATTGGATTAATCTCCCAGGTGATCATGATGAAACCAGTTGCTATGCATGAGTAAATTACACATGTGGTCTAAATCGATATGCTGAGAGGAATAAAAGTTATAAAGCAACTGTAACAGCCACCAGTGCTTGCACCTGAAAATTTTGTATCACCAAGGCCGCCAACTCCAGAGGCATAGCATTGTAGTGCCATCCCTGCTGAGACTACTAATCCCTTCAACACTGAATCATTATTACTAAATATCTATGCTACTACAACCTTTTGTTACAACCCTAACTCTAAATGTCAACCCATACCACCTTAGAACTAAGATTAATAAAATCAGTAATAGTATAACAATGAAACCTGCAACATGCCTTTTCACTTACGGGAGAAGGCTTTATAGTATCTCAATGTTGAAGTAAAGAAAAAACAAATCAAATTAAAAAATTTTCGAGAAATTGTTTACTTTTGCGGCTACCTAAGCGCTACCTAAACGGTGTTAAGAATCATTCCTAGGAAGTTCATATGTTTTAAAAAGTTGTTTATTAAGATCTTAGGTTAATTTTTTTAGTTGGTTATTTCCTTGAATTTTGAACGGTTTGCTATCTATGGACCTAAACAGGGGAAAAAAGGTAAAAAAATTGAATTTTTTAAAGTTTTTTTGCGATTTTGACCCTGACGATGAAGTTTTACAACGATGAAGCTACAACTTTGCCTCAGAGAGTAAATCAAAATTCCGAATGGTTTGCAAGATATGAGCTTGAGAAAGTGATCCTTTTTTTTGCAAAAATGACACCGAGGCCCCACATCTTTGGGGGCCCATAAAAAAAAAACCTGAAGGACTTTGGGCAAAACTGGGAGACAGGGGTCCTTTTTTTGGTCTTTTATCACGTAGTAGTGTCCGTATATGGTTATTTTTTTTCGTGTTGCACTGTGATATTAAGAAATTATGCTGCATTTTGTTGTTTTTTTCAGTGTGCTTTTCGAAAAACTTAACTAGAAGCATCTTTGATGATTTAAAACTATTTATACATACAAAAACCATCTTAATCAAGGGCTTACTAATTTTTTTGATAAAAATACTTAATTTTTAAAAATATAATTTTAACATTTTCTAAAGCCATTGTCAAAAAAAAAAACTGTGACGTGCTGTAAAAAACTGTTAATGTCATCCTGTTCAACGTTCTCAAATGATACAGAAACAATTTTTAGACCTCTCGTACTTTCTTCGCTGTAATTATTCTACTTAAAATATATAAAAATTAAAGTTTTTTTTTTTAATTAATTTAGTTTTATGTGACTATCTATTTTGAAAAATCCGGAGGACCCAAGTTTACCAAAAGTATATGGTTTCTTTCGAACAATTCTTAAAATAATATGAGTTTTACGATTTTCACTGAGCCAGACTGCGAAAAAATTTTTCGTACAATTTGACCCGCCTTAATTTGTATAGTTAATAAAAAAGAAAGCAATGATAAGGTCTCTTAGCCAAAAACAAAGCTATATTTTGCAATAAAAAATCAAAACCTGGCAAAACCTGGACTACACAGGTATGAGTCAAAGTTAAGCTGGATTCACTGATAACCTTCATCATGTTTTTGTGTGATTTAAAATAATGTTAACCAAGTTGAAAGCGTGCAGCAAGTTATTCTCTCTGAGTGAAAACTACATATAAAAAAACTTCATTTATAGAGTCTAATGGAATATAATATCCTTACAGATTATAATATAACACAGAATAATAAATATGTACTTAAAATATGTAGTGCAAGCGTACATTAACTAACTAAAGTTAAACTAAGAATAAATTGTTGATTGCATTTTTAAAAGTAATTTTTGGTACAGAGAGATTTAAATCATTATTGCACTATAACTCATTAAAAGGGTCAATGCCCTGGTCAAAGACTCATATAGAGCATAATTTACTTTACATTGTTTTATAAAAACAATTTATAAAATCTGAGTTGTCTGGACTTTCTAAGAGCGATTGACAGCCAATATTTCCAGAAACCAAATCATACACAATTATAAGAGAGACAATCTTTCGCCTTGACTCAAGAGATTTAAGCCCTAGAAGCAATAACCGTGAATTATACGGCGGAAGTGGTTCATTAAAATTTAAAGAACGCAAAGCGAACTTTAAAAAGTTTTATGAATTCTTTCCAGTCTATTAGTGGCATTAACAAAATACGGGCTCCAGATAAAGGAAGTATATTCTAACTTTGATCTAACAAAGAAATTGTATAGCATTTTTAAAGTGTGGGGATCAGAAAACTCTAAGCTATTTTTGCGAATGAAAGCGAGCATAGAATATGCCTTAGGAATAAGAAAGTTGAAATGATCATTAAACGTAAATTTAGAATCAAACACAACTCCAAGATCTTTAAAAGATTTGGTTGATTGAAGTCGGGTTTTAGTAAGATAATATGAATTGATAATGTTAAGTAAAGTGAGCTTAGAGAAGGCCATATTGTAACACTGAGAAAAGTTCAGAGCCAGACCATTAACTTCACTCCACTTCACTAGCCTGTTCAAATCAGACTGCAAGTGAAAAGCATACGCCAAATTAAATATTTTCTTAAAAATTTTAAGGTCATCTGCACAAAGTAGAAAACGCGAGTGTTAAAAGCATTTAAAAATGTCATTTATAAAAAGCATAAAGAACATTGGTCCCAAAATACTCCCTTGAGAAACACCAGAGGCTGCAGCAAATTAATAAGAATTTACATTGTTAATCCTAACAAAACACATTCTATCCGATACATAAGAAAGCATCCAATTCAACAAAGAAGAGTGAAAGCCCATTTTCGACAATTTCAAAAGCAGCAACTTATGCTAAACTCTGTCGAAGGCTTTCGAAAAATTGGTATATACTATATCCACTTGATTACCGAGCTCAAAGGATGATATGCAAAACTCAGAGAACACGGAAAAGTTAGTTGCCGTGAAGCGACCCACAAAAAACCATGCTGCTCAGGGCAAAAATGGCGTTTTATTAAAAAATAAAGTTTGGATTGATTTATACTTTCGAACAACTTAGAAACGTTGGATAATTTCGAGATTGGACGGTAGTAAGCAATAAAATTGTTTTACCTGCTTTAAAGATAGGCGTGATAGAAGCAGTTTTCCAACACTTTAGACATACACCTTCAGATAGGGATTTATTAAAAATTTCACATAAGGAAGCAGCTAAAGAGAAAGCACAATTTAGAAGACAAATGAAAGCAAAGCCATCAAAATCTTCTTTGAATTAACTTTTCAATTCACTAACAGATAAGGTCAATGAACTTAGATCAGTAAATGTATCAACGGACTCCACAATCTCATCAGCGACAAAATCCTCATCAACAACAAAGTTAGACTTGAAAAAATCTGTTTACAGATTAACCGTATCAGCTATGTTAGCAGAGCACCTACTTTCAAAAGACATGGAAGTAGGAATTTGTGAGCCACCTTTTTTGGACTTAATAAAATTCGAAAAACTTTTCGGATTAATTTTAATATAGGATTCACAATTCAATGTGTATTGCTTGTACAAAAATTTATTAAGAAAATTAAAGTCGCGCATATAGTGCACATTGAAGTTTTTTTACTTTCGAACAAGGCACTCCAATTTTGAGTGAAAATAAAATTAAGCATTTTCTATATATATTTTACGGGTACATTTTTTAAGCACTAAAAAATAAAAACCCAGTTTTCAAACGGCTATATCTCCTAAACTATAAGAGATAGAGCAAAACTAAGAATGTGGCTAGTTGAATGGTGAACATTTTTGTATAAAAATCGTCCTTGTGTGATGTTGATCGTTCTTGAACATGTTAAAAACTTTCAAATGCTTCTAGAATCTAAACGGTGAGTCCTATAGACTAATGGAGCTTAATTTGGAATCAACATTTTTTTTTTTGTCGATAAGTGGAAAATGAGGCTAGATATCGAAAAAATTGCATAAATTATAAGAATTCATCAAATTCAAAGCCAATTATAAGCGGCTTGTGATGCATATCCGATTTTAAGATCGAACAGAAACGTTCAGACAACTCATATTTAATATTTGAAGATACAAACACTAAATCAAACAATTTGCATAAATTGTTAAATGTGACTTGCAAAACATGCTGAAGGTGAATCCGGCTTTAGTGTTCGATTAATAGAACGTTTTCGCTTATTCAATACAAATACGTTATGTTAAATTTTACCAGCAAACGACAGCGTCTCACTCATTTCTATTGTGTTAACACGAAAATGGAAATGGGATAAGCGCCAACGTTTGATAAATCGAACATTTGATTTTTTGACATAACGAAAAAACAGATGAGTTTTAAAATTTTTTGATGACTGATTTGGAATCAGGAGACCTTAATTACTCTAGAAACATTCTTTATATCAAAAAATTCAACAATTTTTCCAGCGTGGCAGAAAATGGGTTAAATAAATGTGAATTATGAAAATAAAATAAAAAACCAATCGATTTTTGACTGCATATTATATAAATGTGAATAACGAAAAAAAAAAAAAAAATAAAAAACAAATACATTTTTTTGAAATTTCTAACTGCATGTAACTCTTTCAAGCACTTTACTGCGTTATTGTGTTGAAACACTGCGTTATTGTGTTATCTTATTGCAAACTAATGCAACATCACAATGCTGCAAATAGTTTCGTGCTCAATCTTCTTTCCATGATTATTCGAACGTGTTCGTTTTCAAACGTGCAATCCAATTGTAATTCAGCTTTAATCGTAGTCCTACGTTAAGAAAAACTTTTAAATTCCACGTTGAGGTGTAGATGGAATTGAAGTTTTTAAATATTTTTAAAAAATTTATAAGTGAGATACTACAAAGAACATGATTTCGGTCTACACTTAGCATAAAAAAATCATGTAAGCTTGCTTTTATTCCAAAACAAAACGGTTTTGGATATACATTAAATTTAAAATATTTGTAGTTTTCTACACCAACGTAGGACTACGGTTAAACTTCCAACTCGAAGAACTGTTGGAAAATACAAGTTCTCCAATTTTTTTTTTGTTTTCTTTCTATTTAATTTTTTTTAAGTTCAAATAAAATTTTACTTTAGCAGAAAGTTTTGAAATATCCTACAAACTGTAACAGGACAAAAATCTTAAAAAATAATGTAAAAATTTCCATCAATCATCATTGATTTCCAGCGAATAAGATAAGTAAAATAATCACACTTCTAACCTAACTTTTTCTTAAAAAATAAATTTCTTTAGGTTGAAATAACCGTCCTTGCTCAAAAAAAAAAAAACAAATATCTCACTAATAACAAAAAGTCATCTTCATTGAAAATCGGTCACATGGGAACCATGCTTCTGCTTGCTTTTATAGACTGTCAACACTTCATAAGAACGTTAAATTGTTTTTTTCACCTTACATTCACCTTTCAAAATGTTACTACACAAACAACAAAAACTAGGCATGGTGGCATTTAAGTTGCTCATTCAAATACATGGTGAATATTTTGAACTTTCTCCTTAGAGAGCGAGAAACTTTGTTGAGTTATTTGAAAGGAGAACTTAACGAAGCTTTGGCATAAAAACTGGTATAGAAATGGTGAATTTGTGTTATCAATGTCAAAAGAAAATGGAATAGTAAATGCTGAAATACAATAATTGTTAGAGTCGCCCAAAAATTATAAACTTACTTTTACAACTACTAACTTGTACAGACTTGATTTAAAGGGGCACAGCTAGTTTTTTGTAATATATATGTTTGAGGAAAATATTCTTGGCAAACATTTTTTTCCAAAATTCTAACTAGTTGTGATACAAACGAATTGTGTATCGACGTTTAGAAAGTTATTGTCTGATTATTTTGTTGACGTAGAATTTTTGACAGCGTCTTTGTGTGAATTTTTGACGGTTTGTGTGGGGGTCATTTTAACTATCTTTTCAAGCACTTTCAAGCACGTCGGAAGCGAATTTCATCTGGGGGGACGGTACAAATGGGGGGGGGGGCAGTGCAAATAGTGGTGCAAAAAAAATTCTCCAACATTTTTTCAAAGAAACATGAATGTGAATAAACAAATTTTTTATTTTAGTTTAAAATAAAAAAAAATATAAAAATATATAAAAAATATTAAAATTTCATTATTTTTAAAAGTTCTTCCAATTTCAATCTTAGAGATCATTCTTTAAAGGATCTTTCATATCCATTCGGTAATATGAAAATATTATAAGAAATAATGGTTGCTTTTATAAAGCAAGACTAGGTATATCTTTACATGGTTTAAATGCAATAAGGTACAAAAAATTATATCAATTTAAATTATTCCAAAATGTTTTTTCTGCCCTTGCGTGAAACAAACTCTTTCACCACCTCCATCGAATTCAATTCTTCGGTTATATCTTTGTGAATGTGTATAAGTGCCGCATGAGTGAGTCGTTTCTGTGTCATAGTTCCTCGAAGATACGTTTTAAGTCGTCTTAGTGCACTAAAAAAACGCTCAGATGAAGCTGCTGATGCAGGCACAGTCAAAAGCAAAGCAATAAGTTTTTCAACTTCATTTAGTAGATTTTTTACAGTATCCGAATTTTTTGCAAATTGGGATATAATGCCACTACAATTTGAAGGTGTTTGGCCAGGCAATTGCTTCAGCAATTTAAGTTGCGCGTAGAGGTCGCTCACATCAAAGTCATCTGCATAAAGATCTAGTTTTGTTTTTAGATTTTGTTCAGAAGGCACTTTTCCGTTGAAGGCTTCGATTACAATATTACAGTATTAAGCTACATATTTAAGGGTGCTTTTAAACTGAAGTGGTGGGTTTGCAGTAGAAACTCTACATTTTGTTCTATCTTTTTGCAAACACAGAGAAAGAAAATGGTTATCCGCAAGCATGCTTATGAAGAAGAGAGAAAGAAGAGGAAAATATATAATACAAAAATATTATCGTTGTAAAAAAAACTGAAATTTTGAATAACTTTTGAAGTTTTCTTTTTAAATTGTTTATCTAGCTAAAAAAGTAGGGGGCAACTGCCCCCTTGACCCCCCGCTTCCGACGCCAATGAGCACTTTTAGGGATTTTAGTTGTCACTTTGGGGTATACCTTCAGCTTTAATATTAATTGTAGAAAGAAAAAATATATGCCAAAAAACTGTGGGTTTTGTCACTTCTTTACTAAATTCACAAAATAGCAAAATCAAAGAAGAAAAAATGCATATATTGGTATAGAAAAGTTATACACAAGCTGCTTCAATAGTTGTTTATTATGTTTTATGGTTGTTGGTTTGGTTGTTGCTGTGGTTGTTGTTGTGGTTGTTATTGTGGTTGTTGGTTTGGTTCGAAATCGTGTCGGTTGTTATTGTTGTGCTGATTTTGTTGTTGTTGTTGTTGTTGTTGTTATTAATATGTATGTAAAATGTGCATACATTAATACACATCAGTTACTTTCGTTTTTGTCGTTTGTTATAGGTTTTGTTTATTTTCAGCAAGATAAATACAATAGAGAATAGAGATGCGTGTAGCTACAGAGCCACTGTGTAGCTACCTTCGAAAAATTTATTTTTGAAATATCACAATAAATACGAATTATTTATATTATGCATTATATTTTTCTATATTAAAAATACATTTTGTTAACTAAAATTGAAATGTTATATTACTTTTTAAATATACATACACATTAAGATGCCTCAATAAAAAAAAGTTACCATTGTCAGCGACTAAAAGTGAATTTTGATTTTTTTATGACGATTCCCAAAATATTTTGACTGTCACTGCAACCACCATTGAGCTAAGCCATTTGAGATAGCCTCCAAAATTAATAGTATTTTTCTTAAAAATTTCGGCTGGTGTGGGTAGTTAAAAAAACGGTCAGAAATAATAGTACTGAAAAAGTTATTTCAAACTGCAACAAAAATTAAAAATGTTTACAATTGGATTATAGGTGATTCTATTTTTCGTGTTTTTTGTTCTTTTTTTTGTTTTTTTAAGCTTTTTTCACTAAAATTGTAATAACTTAATTATTTCTAATGCGATTCTTCCTCACTATTAAGATATCGTTGGAAAGATTTTGAGTGCTTACATTGTTTCATGGTCTGAATTTATTAAGTTGACACACATATAATCTAAAATATTAATTATAAAATAAACATCTACCAAAAAATTTTAATTTTGAAAGTTTTTTTATGGAAATAATACACAAAATTATCACAAATATGTATGAAAAGCAGTATTTTTTTTTAATTCGATTGCAAAAACTCAAAAATTGTTGATGCAGATTGGAGGAGAATTTTTCGGCATATAATTGCGGACAGTTTTTTTTACAACCAGCCAATATTTTTACGAAAAATATGATTTTTGGAGGTTATTTCAAAAAGGTTTATCTCACTAGTGTTTATCATTCATTACAGCCAAAATATTTTGGGAATTGCAATAAAATAGATTAAGGTTAATTATTAGTCGGTGGCATTGATGACTCTTTTCCATACACCTTTTCCTTAGAATTGTTGTTGTTTTTTACTTGCGTCTATTACAACAAGAGGATATAAAATTAAAAATATTTCTTTGTAAGCAGTGAGAATCGAACTCGCACCATTTCGATAGACAGTTCTACACACTAACCTCTGTTAAATGTATGAAAAGTATTGTGCATTGTCCTACATGTGAATGCGTGAAGCTATGATGTAACAGATTACAAAATGTATTAAAAGGATTGTGCACTAGCTATCCTACATGTGAGTGTGTGAAGCTATGTTGCAGTAGATCATAAAAATTTATTTAACTTTTTGTGTATTGACTATCCAAACAAAAAAAGTAGCAAGGATCCATTGAACTAGGTTAAAATTATCACAAGATGCCAATTGTTTAAGATATAGATTTTAAATGCGAATTTAGACATGATGTTCACAGGCACTTAAGGCAAGACCGGTGGTCTAGCGCTCGAAAATTTTAGGTATTCTTAGGACTTTTTTAGAAGTTGAACAACGATATTTAAACTTCTAATGCTTGGTTTTCACTATGTCATTTCTATGACAACACAAAATTGTATCACCTGAAATATCACCTTAATAAAACTCAGGAACATTTTCTGCATAGCTCCATTTAATAATTTATTTGTTTTTAATTTTTGCAAGATTGCCAAATGTAGAAAAAAATATCAACATGTTGTCATTTTCAATTTGATTGACGACAACTGACCACTAAAAATGACATAGTGAAAACCAAGCATAAGGCATATTGAAACACTTCATTCATCATAAAAAAATTAAAATTTTTAATTTAAAAAATTGTTGATCATGTACAAAACTGCGCTCAATAGAGCGTCTTATTTGTCAACGTCAAAGAAAAGGAGCATGGGCGGCGTTGTAGATTTTGAGTTTTCTATTTATCTGAAAAATTAAAATTGAGAATATTACTAACCACTATGAGTATGGTTGGCACTAGAAAGAAAAAACATTGAAAATTGACAGAATGACGCGTTTTTGAATTTTAAGTTTAAATTTCAGATGAGTCGGCTGAATAGTTTTTGGTTTTGCTACAACACCATGCCGAAAAAAGTAGTTTCGAGATATATGACTATTAAGAAAATAAATGTAGACGAAACACTGTTGCTCGATACAGCAAATTTTTTATTAACAAAACCACTAAATTATCATATTTATGAAACTGCCCAAAGCTTCGCTTCTCTCGTGTGTCCAACGACGCATCTGATTTTTTTAAGTGTAGTTAGTTATTTCGATTTTTATTTTAATATTTATTTTTCTTTCTTTTTTCTCTTTCTTTCGAAAGTCACGCCGTTTCCTCGGTTGACCGCAAGGTCTATCACTGGGGCTGCGACACAGGCACTCGCTGCCACGCCACTAGAGCGTCGTCTATAGTAAGATTTTGTTGTCTCTTGAAGCCACGTCACAACCTCGGTTGACCGCTAGGACTATCACCGGGGCTGCAAAGTAAGCACTCGCTGCCACGCCACTAGAGAGTCGTCTATAGTAAGATTTTGTTGTTTCATGAAGCCACGACACTACCCGCAAGGCCTATCATCGGGACTGCGACGCAGGCACTCTCTGCTACGCCACCACGTCGTCCGCAGTTGACCTCTCTACTCTATTTTGTTGTACTAGAACTAACGGAGCATTCCTTTTTAGTGATTGCCAACCCATTACCGAAGCGATTACCAACCGATTACCAAAGCGATAACCAACTGATTACCGATTACAAAAGTGATTACCAACTGATTACCGATTACCGAAGCGATTACCAACTAACTACTGGCTTCTAAAGCAATTGCCAACTGATAACCGAGTACTCAAAAATTTTTGTAAAACGCTTGTCCAACTATTTTGAGCGACTTCTAAAAATTCATCAGTCTTCACGAAACTTTACAGATTTTAAGTTAGGTTAGGTTAAACCGGATGCCTTCGTCAAGGCTCACATAGACCAATTCAGGTCCTTAGTGGTACCGGTAGCGAACAAAAGGAACCTTTGTGTTTGTTCAAAAGTCTTTAAAAATTTGCGTTGAGTTCGCAGACCTTAGGAGGGATTCTAGAGACACCCTGGCCACATCTTTAAGCGACGGGAATGTCAATGAGCCTAGGTTTTTAAGTCTCGATCTAAGTAGGGCGGCGCATGTGCATAGTAGGTGCTCCAGGGTCTCCACTGTGTCCGGTTCTTTGCACTTCCTGCAGTTGTCATCCGTGGTGATGCCAAGCTTCCTCGCGTGGGCTGCCGTCATGCAATGACCAGTGAGAATGCCCACTAGTGTCCTGCAATCTTTGCGCGGGCGTGCCAAGATGAACAGAGTTCGTTTTTCGCATTGTGCATTGCACATGATTTTCGAGATTTTGCACGATGTCGTATCTCTCCATCTACGATTCACTGCTAGTGTGGCTCTTTTTTCAAGGTTCCTGTACAACTCTTGTAGCGGAGTAAGTACATGTTCTGCGAGTTCTGATTCCAGCCCAGCGCCTTCCTTTGCTAAACCATCTGCCATCTCGTTTCCCTCAATGCCCTGGTGGCTAGGGACCCAGTAGATGCGCACTCTTTTCGAAGCGCATAGTGCATCTAGTGCATCTCTGCCAGCCAAGACACTTTTGGACTTGATGCTAGCGGAGCGCATGGATTTGATCGCCGCTTGACTGTCAACGAAAATGTTAATGTTAGAGTGTTGTGTGTCCATGCTGAGGGCTATCTCAGCAGCCTTCCTTATGGCAAATATTTCCGACAGATTTTAGTTTTATATAAAATCGAATATTTTATTCGAATTTTTGAGCCAATGGCGTCAACAATTTGAGCTAAAAAATTTTTCCACTACATCTCAAAACGATTCGCTTAGCACAACTCTAACATATACCACTGTACGCGCAGCCGTAAAGTCTTATAACAACAACCAAAATAAATGTCTAAAAATGCAACAAAAACAAAACTCAACAAAAAACAAAACAACATAAAACTACATCCAACATTAACTTCAATCCAATGCCTGCCAATGCTTTCAAGTTAAACTGGTTTCTAAGCTCGAGAAACGAAGTTTGCAATGACGACATGAAGTTAATTCTACGAACTGCGTAAACCGACTTGAAAACAAACAATTAGTAGGCAAAATAATTGCATTCTGTCCACATTTCAAGTTTTTACATTTCAACTTGTCCACACACATATCAAGTTTCTTCATTTCAACTATTCTCCATTTTTCGACTTGACTTTTGCTGACTATGACTCACGCAAACTTGTTGTTTGCCTGTTTCTACTTGCAGGGAGTTGAAAAGTTAAGGGAACTTGAAACCATTGAATTAATCCATTCATGCAGATCTCTGATATATATCCAAGTACTAGCAAAGGAAGCGGCATCAGTCGAAAAATTATTTTAAAAAATGATTATGAAATTTTAAAGCAACTACTAGATTTAGATTCTGACTCTAACTAAACGTTTTTTTGATATGATTTAATGATATTATTTTATTAAAACCTTACATATATAAAGTCACAAAAATGTCCTTAATTGGACATCAAAAGCGAATAATAGGCAGGCTGTGTCCATTACTGGTTAAAATCATATTTTTTATGTTTGGTTTTTTTAAACGTTTTTTATACGAATTTTTTGATGCTTTTATGATTTGTTTTAAAATTGAATTGAAGTCATCTTGTTAAAATGGCTATATTTTTATTAATTCATTTTTTAGACGTCAACAAAGTATCGATTTTGCTTAAGTCTGCGGACAGAGTAAACGCTTATGCGAGAAGGCAGGCAGGCAGGCGCAGGCAGGTACCTGCTCAGTAAATAAACCGTGCAGAGTGAATGCGAGCAGGTCAGATCAGATCAGTGCGAGAAAAAGTTTTATATATTTTTTTCCCTATGAAAAATTTTTATTTTCTATACAATAAACACACTCTCTTCAAAAGAGCTACAACTCAAAAAATTTCATTTTCAGGAAGAGCAAAAAACAATTTTTTTTCTTTAAGGGACTCTATACAAAAAAAAAGAGACAAAACGATTTTTTTTTAATTAAAGACTAAGAATATGTGTACAAAATTAAGGTAGCCGATGTATATGATCACTACAATAGTCTTACACGAAAAAGTATATATGTAAAGGCTCATTGCGATTTAATCTCATTACATTGGTATAAAGGGCGAAAATGAGGTGTTTCGTCATTAAAATGTGTATTAAAATTTCTGTAAATTGATTAAATCATTCTACCAGAAAAATTGCCAGAGTTGTGATATTTTACTTTTCGAAAAAATTCTGTTTTCTTGTTGTAATAAAAAAAAATCGTAAAAATACAAATTTGAAAAAATGGCAATGAAATGTTATTAAACAATTTTCTGAAACAACACTTAATACAAATACAAAAATTATGGAATTTTTTATTAGAAGTGTACCTTTTTGAAAATGTTGAGTTTGAGTACTTTAAAAAAAAAAAAAATTATGTTGACTTTATATGATTTAAATACAAATTCTAAATGTTTGATAGTTTAAATCATACTTGATTTTAAATACAAATTCTAGTTGTTTGACAGTTTAAAATCGTTTATCGAGCTTAAGGTCAAAGTTAGAAACAATTAATTGTTCTAACGAATTTTTCTAAAGAAACAACAACAACAACAAAGTTTTTTCAATATGAAAGGAAAAAAACCACTAGCAAATTGATTTTATTGTACAATTTCTGCGTGCTAAACTCGTCATCAGAAATCTTTGTGATTGCCCGTGCAAGCGCGTAGACGCACTGCACCATCGGGGCGATGAGATTTTGAAGCTTCAATTTCTCATTTTTTCCCTTAATTTCATAATGCCACATTTGTTGTTGTATTTCTGTTTTACTTTAGTTTCTATGCCTATATTATATGTAGTCCAACAGCCTGCTGGAATTCTGCACTAACAAAGCATGTTTTGTTAGTGCAGAATTCCAGCAGGCTGTTGGACTACATATAATATAGGCATAGAAACTAAAGTAAAACAGAAATACAACAACAAATGTGGCATTATGAAATTAAGGGAAAAAATGAGAAATTGAAGCTTCAAAATCTCATCGCCCCGATGGTGCAGTGCGTCTACGCGCTTGCACGGGCAATCACAAAGATTTCTGATGACGCGTTTAGCACGCAGAAATTGTACAATAAAATCAATTTGCTAGTGGTTTTTTTCCTTTCATATTGAAAAAACTTTGTTGTTGTTGTTGTTTCTTTAGAAAAATTCGTTAGAACAATTAATTGTTTCTAACTTTGACCTTAAGCTCGATAAACGATTTTAAACTGTCAAACAACTAGAATTTGTATTTAAAATCAAGTATGATTTAAACTATCAAACATTTAGAATTTGTATTTAAATCATATAAAGTCAACATAATAAACATAGAGGTCATTTAGGAAAAAACTTTAAAAAAAAAAATTCTCAAAAATTCAAAAATGCAAAATGTTAACCAATAAAAACAATAATGCAAGAAGCGTAGTTTTGACCTATTTTGTGCACAAAATGAAAAAAACTAAAATCCTAAGAAAAAAGTTATAGCTGGTGAAACTTGATTTTTTTTTCAAAAATCCGCAAAGTGCCTGTTTCTGGAATTTGAAATGACTTTAAAATTAATGCTTTTTAAATATTTTTTTTTAATTTTTGTGCTACAAAAATTTTGGAATTTTTTGAGGCTGCCAACATATTAGACCCTGGTTTTACTGTTCAAAATATTAAAAAAATCCAAAACCAAGCAATTTAATTTTTATTGTTTTGTTTTATAGGTATTACTTTTGTTTCATGCATACCCAACAATTGCCCATTCTATCAATCTATCATTTTCGCGTGCACAACTTATCACCAAAAACAACCCTCACACTCACATAAACATGTGCGCGGTCGCTGCTGTTGATGTTTGTTTCGTTCAACGCGTTGTTGTTGTTGAATGTTTTTGTTGTAATTGATCTTGTATTCTAAAAATAATAAAAAAAGCAGTTTCCTTAAAAAATTACAAAAAACAACACAAAAAGAGCAAAATCAGTTGCGAGAAACCTGCGCCAGCCTGGTTTCTCGCAATAACCTGATCTGATCTGATCTGACCTGCCTGCTTCCACTCTGCACACTTTTAGCAGGTTTATATGAAATGGTATGAAGCGAGTTTTCTCGCAATGGAACAAGTAAGCAAACCTGCCTGCCTGCTTCAGCGTTTACTCTGTCCGCAGACTAAGGTGTCCATCATTAGTCAGTTTACCCTATATTAAATAAAAGAAATGCATATTGTAGGGTATTTGTTAGAGATAAATAAAAAGAGGAATATGTAGCGATTTCCGAAACAGACTGTCTAGTCAGCTAAGTGATTGACTCTATACAGAGTTGTTGTTGTTGTTGTTGCCTTCTTTAAAAACTTACTTGATCTAAAGCTCACAATTTAATTCATAAATAAAAACAGTTTAGTGAGTCTTCAAACAACTAGCTTTTTTATTAGCCAAGAAATTTTTCATAGATTGTTCAAACGTATCTCTAATTTTAGTAAACTAGTAAAGACTTTAAGTAAAATGTTATGAGAATTAGTTTTGTACAATATTTTCACTAGTTTCCTATTTTTTGAGGATTCTTCGACTCTTTTTAAAAATGTTTAAAAAGTACTCTTTAACCAACATTGTTGTCAAAGTTTGATCAAAGAATGCAAAACCAACCAGCTCTTCTCCAAGGTACCACAAATGTTGCTCAAACTTTTTGAGCGCAACTACTGCTGTATGCAGACTTACACATTTGTAGCTTTATAAGAAAAAAATTATTTACCAAAAAAGTTAAACCAAACGAAAGTTAATTTGATTACGTTTCTATGTTTTAAGAAAGTTTTCAAATAATTGTATTTTGCCTTTTTGCGAGTTTTTTTTTGTTAGGGCGATTTGTCGTGTTTTTAAAGTTTATTCGTGTTATGGTCCTCCAAAATTCGCAATATGTTATACCGTAGGAAAGCCAAATATTTTCCTAAAAATACGAAATTAAAAAAAAAAATATTGGTAGAGCAAAATAAGAAAAAAAAAAAATTGATGATAAAAAATGAACAATTTTTTTTGTAAAAAATTTCAGGATCTATTTTCAAAATTACTTTTAAGCAATTTCTGCAAAGGTCAGGGGGTCAAATTTTTTTGGTCTGAAGGTATTTCTGTGCTCATTTAGGGTTGAACTTTAAGAAAGTTGACGCGCACCTAAGAAAATAAGATGTTTAATTTTTCCATATAATTTTGAGCCAGTCTAGTGTATATCTTCTTATACTTAGAAAAATAACTATTTTTATTTTATTTATTTATTTATTTGTATTTATTTATTTATTTAATTTTAACATTATTTGTATAATAAGAACAAGTTCTTTATAATACACTAGCTGATATACCCGGTGTTACTCGAGAGTCATTTATATAAAAATTTTAATATACACTTTTCGATTAAATGTTTGTGTAAATTATGGAACTTTGTAAGAACGTGTTAAATTTTAGTTTGAGACCACTATAAAAATATTAGTTAAAAAATTTACCAAGCTTTTTTAACGAAGAAATAATTTTATCACTGTTTTTCCACAATCAAAAACTGTTTTTTAGTTCTAAACTCAATTTACTGGCTACTGGTAAGCATGTTATTGGGGGTTGGAATTAATTTTAAAGGTTTTCTAAGAGATGGCGTAACTATCAATAGATCGCATCGGGCACACCTGTGACTATATTCATTTCAAAGCACATTGTCTAAGCTTCATTTTTCAGTATGTGTCATTCCACTGAAGTGTAAACAACATATATTTTTTTCTCTGTGAACATGTCGACTTTCGTTCCAACAAAACGCAATTTGCGGGAAGGTTTACTTTTGTGCTTCCATTTGAAGAAAAAAGCGGTTGAAGCATAACGCACGCTTACTGAGGCTTACGGGAACTATGCTCCATCGATTTCTACTTGTGAGTACTGGTTCCGTCGGTTTAAAAGTGGTGATTTTGATACGGAAGACAAAGAGCGTCCGGGCCAGCCGAAAAAGTTTGAAGATGAGGAATTGGAGGCTTTGCTCGATGAAGACCAGTGTCAAACCCTTCAAGAATTGTCAGAATCATTGGGATTCGACTTATCAACGGTCGGCAAACGCTTGAAGGCCATGGGAATGATTCAAAAGCAAGGAAATTGGGTGCCGTACCAGTTGAAGCCGAGAGACGTTGAACGGCGATTTTGCATGTGCGAACAACTGCTTCAACGGCATAAAAGGAAGAGTTTTTTGCATCGTATTGTCACTGGCGATGAAAAGTGGATCCATTACGATAATCCTAAGCGAAAAAAATCGTGGGGACCACCCGGCCATGCATCAACATCGAGGGCCAAGCCGAATATTCATGGCGCCAAGCTTATGCTGTGTATTTGGTGGGATTAGCAGGGTGTCGTGTACTATGAGCTGCTAAAACCTAACGAAACCATCACTGGGGAACGCTACCAACAACAATTGATGCAATTGAGCCGAGCATTAAAGGTTAAACGGCCGGAATATGCCAAAAGACACGACAAAGTGGTTTTTCAACATGACAACGCACGGCCACATGTTGCAAGAACCGTCAAGGAAACGTTGGAGGCGCTGAATTGGGATGTGCTACCCCACCCGCCTTATAGCCCAGACATAGCCCCTTCCGACTACCACCTATTCAGATCGATGACGCATGGCTTGGTTGAGCAGCGCTTCACTTCTTACGAGGATACCAAAAAATGGGTCGATTCGTGGATTGCCTCAAAAGACGAATCGTTCTTCCGGCGCGGAATCCATATGCTGCCAGAAAGATGGGAAAATGTTGTAGCTAACGATGGACAATACTTTGAATAATATACATTGTACCGTTGTTTCTTAATAAATGCTCAAAAATCGAAAAAAAACCTTTAAAATTAATTCCAACCCCCAATACTTGCACTTCGCTAATGAAAATCAAATTTATAAAAATCTTCCTAAAATTTTTTAGTAGTTTTTCCAGTTGGAAAATAACAATTGGATTGTCTCTAAATAAAAAATTAATATAAATTGAGTCTGATAGTTGATGCAATTTCTTAAATCTTCTGAATTACTCTTTTATACGAAAAATTGTAAAGTCGTTTTTTAATGCAAATTAGCAAAAAGGTGTAAGTTAAGAAAGCAGTCGCTTTTTAATTTTTATTATAGTATATACAGCAACCTGTAGCAATATTATCGACGTTAACAGATCGACATAAATCCAGATGAAAAATCTGCAGGAACAGTGCAAGAAGTGCCATTATGTTATTAGCTGCAAGTTTACGCTGTGTGCGAAAAGAACTAAATTGGATAACAGTTACCGACTTTTCTAATATATTGGAATCGTGTCGGTAATGCAGTACTTAATTCTAATTTATAATATTTTCCAGCATACTTTTCAGCATACTTTTGGTTAGTACGCAATTGAACCGAAAAATTTGTTCAAAGCAGCCAAGCTTACAACCATGTCGGTACATTTAACTGGCGTGGAAATTTGACTTTCAACAATAAAGTTCAAATAACACATTAAACATGAAAAAATTAACTTTTACAGTATTCTAATTCACAGTCATGTTTTCGATGATACAGTGATATATATAGAACATTTAAAGTACCATTGATAAATAACTGTGTGGCAACGTGTGGGTGAAACAATAGTGAGAAAAATGACAAATCACAATAAAACAGATTTAACAGGAAGGGGGTGGGGAGGCAAAAAGTAAGATTTTAAATACACCAAAATGTTTATAATTACTCTAGACACACAACTTCATTCTCTATATAGAGAATTTTAAAACAAAACTCAGTTTTATTAAAAGTCTGGTATGAAAAAATAGAATTTTAGCCATAACTTTTGATTGGAAAAAGTAATTTTTTCACATAAATTATTTTTGAGACTTGACTTTTTTGTAAAAAATATAAAAACAACATTTTGGAAAAAATAAATTTCGCGAAAAAAAATCAAAGGGGGTACTGTTGTCTTGATGACAAAAACAGTAAAATAATTTTTGCGCTTAGCTGGAAGAACTTTTGCAAATAAATGCTATGTCATATGAAAGGTAGCCAGATGTGCAATTTTTAATTGATTTCATTTTTACAACAACAACAATTTTTGAGTCATTTTTTGAGTAAAAAGTTAATATTTTGGACCTTTTTTGACATAATCATAAAACATATATACACTGACTTAACGGTACAGCTCAACCTATTTTTGTGAAGTGATTTTATTGAACTTTTGAACAAAAAAAATTTGAATGAAATATATTAATGGACAGCGGAGATATTTGCATCGAAAGACCAAACTTTGATTTTCATGTCGTTTTTTTCTCATTCTTAGGTAACGATGTTTTATGAAAAAGTCGTTGTACTGAAAATTTCTCCAATTTTGAAGATATGTGAGTGTTTTTGACGTCAAAATAACAAAAAAATTTTAAAATTGAATACACAAAAATCTCCGATGGTAAAAAGTTTTATAATAACAAAATTACCGTTAGTTGAAAAATTTCAGAGGGGGCGTGGCAAAAACTAAGTATGTAACATTTTAAGTTGAAATAAACTTAATATGTGTATCTAGTTTGAGAGAAATCCGTTGAGCCGTTTAGATTTGTATAAAGGCCAAACAAACAAACAAACAAACAAACAAACAAACAAACAAACAGAAAATGAGTTTTATTACTATAGATTATAATTTGAAAGGTAAAAAAGGAAGCGTATAAACTTAAATCTAAACTTAAAAATCTAACAAAGTTTAATGCTTATAAAATAAAAACTTAAAGCTAAAAAAAGTCAACTTAAAGTAAAGAAAAACAAGGGGGGAAAAAAGCGTAAGGAAAAAGGATAGAGGGAAAATATAGGAGACATAGGAAGACATAAAGTAAAGAAACCAGAAAAAGGTGAGGAAATGGTTACAAAGTATATTAATTTGAAAAATAGGAAAAAATTACTTGTCTAAACATTCTTACTTCAAAAATAGATTTAATACTACTTGGCAAACTATTCCACAATCTTATAGCATTAACGAAAAATAATCTTGACGAATTCAAATAGTTAAATTTAGGTATAATAAGCATACGACTTCTTTGATGTTGACTAAACTGTAACTTTTCATATAAATAGGATGGTGTTCTCGAATGTATCAGCTTGTGTAAGAAAATGCAGTTTCTGTAATTTATATAGTTTACTAGGTCACAACCAAGGATGCTTTTGTTGAATTCAGATATATGGTCAAACTTACGAAGTCCATATACGTATCGGATGGCATGATTGAATGCCAGCTGTAGCTTTAGTTGCGAGCTAGAATCCAAGCTTACTGTAAACTAGCTCTGAATAGGAAATTATGGGAACAATAAGTTGAACTATTAGTTTTCTTCTGGTGCAAGTGGGTGTGAATTCAGCTGTCACTCTAAGATTGCGTAACACATAATAAATTTTTCGGACCTTACTATTAATATGATCAGAGCATGTCAGAGAGGAATTTATATAAAAACCAAGACTTTTTGCACTGCTTGTTAATTTTAGCTTATCAGCACCTAAAAATAAACCAGGAATATCTTCATGAGCATAGGAGTACAAAGCTTTAGGGAGCACAACTGATTTCAGAGGATTGAGCTTAAGACAATTACGAATTGCCCATTTATTTATAGAGTCTAGATCCTCATTTAGTCTGTACACTAAGTCATCTAGAAAACCAACTCTATTAGAAAGATATATTTGCACGTCATCTGCATAGGCATGCATTGTTGAATGTTTGCAGACTCTAAATATATCATTGATAAAAATTACAAACAGCAGGGGACCAAGAACTGAACCCTGGGGAACACCACTAGATAGAAATTTGTATTCAGAATATTTATTACCAACCTTGACTCTTTGAACACGGTTTGACAAATAGCTATTCAAGAGTCGTATAGCACTACTACTAAAACCATACATAAACTTTAGTTTCGAGCACAACAAAGAATGATTCACAGTATCAAATGCTTTTGAGAAGTCAAGCAAGCAAAGAAGTGTAATATGTCCTTCATCATAAAAAGATCTTATATCATCAAGTATTTTAACAGTGGCAGTGGCACAACTGTGAAAAGCCCTGAAGCCAGATTGCATTGAAGATAATAAATTGCTATCATTAAAAAATTTACTATTTGATATGCCATAAGTGCTTCACACACACTTTGGCCGGGCAAGACAGAATGCTGATAGGCCTATAATCATTAGGCCCATTTGCAGTTGGTTTTTTTGCTACCGGCATAACAAGAGCAACTTTCCATGAAGACGGAAACGAAGACGTGGTAATACAATGATTTACAATGTGTGTAAGGGGGCTAAGGACTTGCAAGAGAATAAGCTTAAAGAATTTTAATGATATAAGGTCTTCACCTATTGTATTTGACTTCATTTTCACTATCGCTTTTCTCACATCATTCACACTTACTGCGGAGAATTGAAAATTTTCCTGGACAGCATATTCAGAGAAATCCATGTGGTTGCTAGGAGTAAGTACAGAGTTAGAGAGAAAGTAATTATTTAAAATATCTGGGTCAACATTACATTCATCAGTACGTTTCTCACCAATCCCCATAGCTTTCAAGTTCCTTCACAGCACCTTTGAGGGAAGTGAAGCATTTAATTTCGACAAGCAAAATTTTTCTTTGGACTGTCTAATAAGGTAAACTGCCGCATTTCTAGCAGTTCTAAATTTTTCCCAATTATAAGCAGTCGGACACCTTTTCCATAAGTTGTGAAGCTTATTACGTTTTTTAATCGCTTTTTGTACATTAGCAGTAAACCATGGGCATGCTGAATTCCTTACCATCACTGAGCGTAGAGCAACATGTTTTTCAAAAAGAGTATTAACAATATTTGTAAATACATTCAATTTATCATCAACTGATTCAATGAACCATACGTCATTCCAAGAAGTTAAACATAATTCATTATGGAGAGCCCAAAAATTAATCGATTTAAAGTCACGATAGGTGATGGTTTCAGAGGTGCCATTTGTAATGAGCATTAAAACTTATCTTATTGAAAAGATTCAAAAATTTATAATTTATAAAAAAGAAAAAAAAACAAACTTTGTTATATGTCTAAACTGTTATACATATGCTATGTTTTCTGTAAGCATAAAAGTTGGCCACTCCGGTACACTAAATATTGATTTTATATGTGTACGGTCGTGTGAGCACGAGATTTTGTAGTTACCTAATCTACATTCAATTGATCATATATATAGCATGAATTTGCCCTATATATTTCGCTCGTAAGCTGACATACTTTTGAGCAAACCGGTTGACTCGATCAATTATTTTAGCTACAATCGCCTGACTATGCTTTGCGACGAGTTCATTCGAAAAAACAAAGTGGAGCAGTAAAAATCAAGATGAAATCTTTTGTGAGGGGAAAAAAAACAACGCAAAACTGTACACCTTGATTGCGCTATAAGTTTAAAAAAAAAAGTAAAGTTATTAAAGTGGTCATGGTTTAATTTGGTTAATAAAATTTGGACTTATCCACGCAGGTCATAAGTGCCAAACCAACTACAGCCTCGGTTACGTCACCTATGGTCTATAAAAAACCAAAGAGTGGGTCTAAAAGTGTCAAAGGAATCTTGGAAAGTACAGCAATCATATTAAAGGCATTTTGCTTCCATAGCTGCTTCAATAATCATCATACATATACATATGTAATCTACACGCGTTTAGCATGGATTGGAGGTTTCTGTTTCTGACCTTAATACGACCATGAGTCGTTCTTAAGGTGATGCAGCTCCTCATGGTGGCTAAACTACTGCGACAAGTACATTCTTTAATAAGAAGTCGATTCGGTTTAACAAAGCTTAACAAAATAGTTTTTTTTTGAGTTTTTGATAAGATTTAGAAAAATTTTTGATTTATAAAATTAAACTAAGATATATAATTAAAAGTATATTGAAGAAAAAGGACAAAAAAAGAAAAAAAAATGAATTAATGAACATAAAAAAAAGAAAGAAAGAAAGAAAGAAAAAAAGAATGAAGCATAGTTTAAACAAATCAAAATTTTAAATATTAACCTACAATACTAAATTGCATTTTTTTTTCTTTCCATATTTCTTAAGGGGGTCCTCTGGTAATCCGAAAAATTTTTTCGATTTTTTTTCATATTTCTATTGCTCAGATACTCAAAAACATTTTCCCAAAAGGATTTTTCAAAATTCGAAATAGTTTAGGAGATACAGGCATTTTTGTGTAGGTATGTTTTCGTCAAAATAACGCATCAGCAAAGTTGTTTATTTGCCTGCAGTCATTAGTCGAAAATTCTGTGGAATTCTTCCAAAATATGTATTGATATTACAAAATATACACACACAGTATGTATACATGCAGTATGTATACATGCATGTTTTGATTTAGGGGTTGAAATGATTTTGAGCCCAGGTGTTCACATGAAAGAAGCAAACGAACGAGATTCAGTTTATTTTCGAACGCTGAAAGCTACGCGTGTAAAATATGCGATAACTGCTGTTGTAAAATAAAAGAAAAATCGTTTTGTGTTTTTTTTTTTTGCTATGGATAAAAAAAGCCACCCAAACGCGCTGCGTAAGTACGCGTATCGAACAAAAAAGAGGCATTTCCGTGGAAACCAGCACTCCCAAGTAGAGGACACCGACTTTGCCAGCACATCGGCCAAAAAATTGAAGAAAACGCAAGACAATGAAGTCATCATCGAAAACAACCTCCAGTTCTATTTCTTGGAATTTTTTTCATTTTTCCAAACGCTTGCTGCTCTGGTTATCTGCGCCCAATGTAAACAAAAAAATCGATTTGGAAAAACATGTATGCGTGGAGTCGGCTTCAAAGTGAGTCTGCAGTGCCAATGTAAAGCTACACAGTATATTAATTCTTCGCCGGTGGTCGGTAAATCTTTTGTTGTAAATCGCCGGTTGATATTTGCCATGAGATTGCTTGGAATAGGGAGAGAAGGTATTAATATGTTCTGCGGATTAATGGACATATGCCAAGGATTGTGCCTTGATGCGTACTATGGCACCTTGAAAAACATGCATGTGTCTGCTAAAGCAGTTTACAAGCAGTGCCTGTTGAATGCGGTTAAAGAAGAGCAGGAACAGCAGAAAGAAAAAAATCCTGACTGTGACTCCTCAGTGCTGACCGTTTCAGGGGATGGCACCTGGAAAAAACGGGGATCAACCGATGCACTGGAGGTGAAACGCAAAATTGTAACGAATCGTTCAACTCGCTTTTGTGGACCTTTGCGCCGAAACATATCCACTGTGGTGCTACCACAGTCGAAATCGCAAATTTTCTGGCAACCTGCATTTTCAAAGAAGGCTTCACAAGTATTTTAAAAATAATGTCAACAATGGGTATTGTCATCGGCCCACAAGCCGAGATGTATGCTGAATCTCGCGACGGAAAACGACTTCAACGCTCAGAGCTAAAAACGTACGCATCATCGAAAGAGGGTCGCACAGCCCGCAGAGCCCAAAAAGCCATGGAAAACTCGTTTTATGAGATGGAGGAAGGCACACTTTATGGGGCTGGAATTGCCGATTAATATTCGTAAGTATTGTATTAAAAAAATATGTGTTAATGTCATTTGTGTGCCTCAAAATTGAAGTCAAAACTTTAAACGCGTTTTTCTCGAAACCATGTTTTTCAAAACTTTGCGCACGATAACTCAAACAGTTTTTGACCGATTTTGATATATGAGGCATGAAACGACGCAGAATTTACGCCGCTATAGCCCCTACCTCAAACTTGCCGAAAAAATAATGTTTACTATTTTTTTTCTACACTAGACTACAAAAAAAAAGGTCGAAATTCGATTTTTCATTTTCAAAGTGGCGGCTCCCCCCCTAAAAAAATTTCAATTTTTGTTTCCGAGGTAGGGGCTATAGGGACATTCATTCTAAGTAACTGAATATTTTTTTTTTTTCAGACGATGTTTACTCTTGGAATCGTGCGCAATTTGGACCCACCTTTTTTCCGGAGAACCTCGTTACCAGGCCGAGAACTTTCTGAACGGTCCATAAATTCACTTTTTCAAAATTTTGTATTTTTTTCAATAAATTAAGCTACACAAATCAAAAAACGGAACTAAAATATCTTTACTCGTTCTCTTTCCACAATATTTTGAAAAAAGGCTAAAATTTGGCATAGATTACCAGAGGACCCCCTTAACTTAATCTAGACTCATAGAAACATACATTGCATTTTCTCTTATACTTAGAATTCGCAATAAGAAGGGAAAAGGTTTACTTATAATTTTTTTTTTCTTTCGCTCTAACAAAAATATATCTTTACTTATAATGAATCACTGGTAGCATAAAATTAAGTAAAACAACAACAAATACGACAAACATCAACTTCTTATCGAGTCACTGGGCCCATCGTCGAAGGAGAACAAGTAAGTGGTGATTGTCTTTGTTTTTTTTTTCTTACATTTTCCCTTATACTTATCTACTTATATTTAAATCAATGAATTACTAAAATTTCAGTGTGAAAATATATTATAAAACTTAAGAAACATGGCAAAGATAAGAATTTAAAAGATTCAATTAGTTTAAAGAAAAAAAAATTTACCAATAAGACTACATTAATTAGATAAACAAAAAAAAACTAAAACAACAACAACATGAATTAATGAGAGTATAAATTCGCTCTCCTACTTTTATGTTGTTTTTGTATTGCAAGAACTTTAAACACTTAGGCTATTCACAGTTTAAGCGTACATTCAACAAATCGTATTTATAGCATTTGCTATTGTTCAAACTGTGAGCACCTCGCCATGTGGCTGTCGCATTAAAAAATGATGCAGCCCTGTGATGAATGTGATTATGGTGCTGTAGACAGAACATAAAAATACGAGGTGCAACAAACACGTCCAAGGGCTACTTAAATTTACGCGTGCCCGCGTATTTGCATTTGTATACAAAACAACAACAACGCAAAATACGCTTTCGTAAATTGGCGTACATATAGCAAATTGTACAAATAGCAGACCAGCGTATTCAAACTGTGAATAGCCTTAATGTTTCATTTTATTTTGTTCCTACGCGAATAGATTTTTTGTGCTCTATTCTTTCTTACATTTGTGTAACTGTTTTTTTTTTTTTGAGCTAATAACGATGGCATAGTAGATTTTAAGTTTAGTTGACAATGCTAATCGAAACCCAAAACATGCCAATACAGATTTTATGGTTGTTCTTGCTAAATGAATGTTAAAGCTAGCTGCCATTTATTATTATATTGCAACTCTTGGCTATGTATGCCATAACAGAATTTTACTTATATTTTGGATGAAATGTAATTATATCAAGAAAAAAGAATGAATAAAATGTAAATTTTTATAGTCTTGCGATGAAGATGAACATGTTAGTTTAGAATTTTATTGGAGGGATTTGGGAGAGAAGGTGGGTCTCTCGAACTATGGTTATGACCCGAGCAGGGCAGGGGTTATGACCCGAGGTAATTTTAACATCATTTGCCTCAGTCAGAAGTTAATTTTTTTTTTACCTTCACCTTACCATTAGACGTATTTTTTTTATTGCTGTGTTCCTCTTTTATATGAGGCTGTTTTTCCCGTTTTGGGTTTTCTTGCGTCTTCTAAGTAATGTACCTTTTTCTGCAGCTAATGCATTTTGATTCTTATGAGGATTTTGTTTATTTGCTGTTTTCGGGGGTTTTTTTTGTTACACCTGTGCATGAATATTTTTATAGCATAATGATAATGGGACAAAAAGTAAGTGTAGAGCACGAACTCTGACATAGCCGACGAGTCTAGACCAGGAACCACTAGCATGCACACCCGCTCAATGCACGATTTGGTCCAAACATTTTCATCTTGCTTAGGCAAGAAGTTTGAAGAAAATCATTATACATTTCGAGACAAATTAACATTCCAACAGCAAAATAGTAGATAATGATCAGATAAATAATACAATTGATCATATAACATAACAGATGCAAGATCTGACACAATAAAGTAGTCTAAAAGACTGGGACTAGCATTACTGGCAAAGCGCGTTGGGACAGTTTCATTGACAAATGACAATCCTGTAGAGCAAACATTTTCACGGAACGATTTAGTAGTATTATCACGACATAGTAGATTAACATTAAAATCACCACATATAACAAGGAAGTCAAAATCAATTATACAATTATTTAGCTCAGAAAAAAAGAAATCGAGGCTATTGCACTTGTTCGGATTATACCCGCAGGACAGAAACACTTTGACACAGTTATCAAATATACACACATTCAAATACTCAACATTACTATTGCTATTGGATTTAGATACAAGTTTAACATTTAAATTACTGCGACAGAAAATAGCAACACCACCCCCTTTTCTTCCCACTCTATCATTTCTCAAGAGCTTAAAATTATCAATACTATAGACAAAATCAGCAACCTCATTGCAAAACCAAGTTTCAGAAACGCATATAACATCCACAGCAGAATCTTCAACAATATATTTAAGATAGTCCAGCTTATTACAGTTTAAACTCCTAGCATTGAAGTGTAAAACTTTAAGACCGCAATGCTGTGCACAGAGAACTTTAATCAGAATTTTATGATTTCCGTTAACACCACTAGAACAATTGTCATTTAACATCGTCAAGTAGAAACACAGGTGGAAATAAACATTTAGACAGAATATATGAGTCAAAACAATATGGCATCAGACAATAATATACCGGAAGTAACCAATGTTTGCAGACAGTAATATCACAATTGCAAGCAAGAGAATTAGAAGAAAGATAGATATACAGAATAGTGCAAAGAAAATAGTTATTGCAAGAGAGCCTAGAAATTGTATTAGTTTTTCTTAGCTAAAAAGAGATTGAGCAAGCAATCAGCACAATTTTAAGTATAACAGGCCTATAATTAAGTAATAATTTAAACAAAATAAAAACATCTAAACAACTATAAAATTGACAATCACGATAGCATAAACAGATATAATTCAACAAACAAAACTAAGTATATTAAATGAAAAAAACTCTCAAAAACTATGCAATGAAAATTTCGTCCGATGATGCAAAGTTAAAATTTCTCCAGGTGATAATTTTTACATGAAGTCATTAAAAACTGATCCTTTTTCCCCCATAGAAGTACACCTTAGAAATACAGTGGCTGACAAAAGTTTTCAGACAGCATTGAATTTTAGATTTTTTCAAAACTTAAGAAGCTAAATTTAGAAAAAAGTAAGCAGTTTCATGAAAGATTATTATTAAGTAGTTAAAATACAAGAGTTTTTTTAAAATCTTTCAAAGATTAGATTATTGACATTGAGCCATTTCAGTATCATCACTTTTTTGGGTATGAATTCCACTTCTACTGTGCGTGGTTGTCACACATTTCAAAATATAACTTTTTGTGTCTAGGTATTTGTAGTTGTAGTTGAGTTAAAAATAATTCCTTCCTCCAATGCAATATAACACTTTTGCATCCTTGAGTTTATTTAAGCTTGCAACTCTGTTGTTTGTCCTCCTATATTTTAATTAACTAGCACATATTTTCTATAGTAACTTTTTGTTTTTGTACAAAATAACGAACTACTTATTTATTTCAATTGGCTTCGAAAATAAGTTAAAATTGAAGAAAATTAAACCGAAACCTGGTGGCAACAAAAACTTAACATTAACTTAGGTCAACATCAAGCCAAAGTTTATTGTTAAATTTTTGCTCATGCCAGAAGCGAAGTAAAGTTATACATTGTACGTTGTACTCAGAGGCACAAAGTACAATACTACGCCAACCGTACATCACGCCTAGCGTTCCATGGCTATCTGCCCATGTATACCAGTGCTGTAAGGTGTTGTGAAAACATTGAAAGACGCTTGAGTAATAAACTTTAAGCGAAACACTCGCCGATTTCGTACAACACAGTAAAGTGAAAGCAAAACAACAACAACAGCAGCGGGAGAAAAGTTCACGCAAAGTGTTTAAGTCATGACACGTTCTTGGTTGCGCTGGTTGTTATTTTTGTTGGTCTTGTTAGTAGCGTCTGTAGTTGTAGTTTGAGTCTACTTAATCTTATTTATAATACTCTGTGTACCAAGTTATTTATGTTGTTGTGGTTGTGGTTGTTGTTGTTGTTGTTGTTGTTGCTGTTGTTGATTTGGCTTCGTTTCTGGTTAATTTTTAAATGTAAGCTCATTTTTTCACCTCCCACATAAACACTGGCCACATTTAGTCAGAGCTTCACAGTCATCATCATACTCCTGAATGCTGGCTTCGCTGTCAACCTGCACCAACACTCTGCAACATCACCCATCTAACTAGCTTGCAGCGTAAACGCAAAACTTTCTTTAGTTTTCCAATTTTTCTGTTTTATTTTATTGCTGTAGCTGTTGTTTTTGTTCTGGTTTTTGCTTCTTTTTTTGTTATTGCTGCTGCTGCCTCTGATGTTGTTGTTGTTGTGTGAGATCTGAAATCTTACATTTGACGTAGAATTTCCCGCAGGACGTGTGCTCCTTGAGTGCGTCTTGCATTGCAAAGTAGCTTAAGTAGTTGAGTTGGTATTTATTTTTTACGTTTATTTTATTTTTATTTAATTTTATTTTCACTGAAACTAAGTTGAGTGACCATGGACAAAAACTTTTTTCCAAGCAATTTACTAGTTAGAGTTGTGTGTTCATGGGTCATTAGTAGTTCCCGGTTGAATCAAATTTGTTTACTAATACCTTGGTTGTGTCAGCATGAAAGCGATTTAAGAAAACTACTTAAAATACTTTTGCGCCTATAACAACATTTTTGATGAAAAAGAGAACTAATTGTATTGTTTTGACGTTGCACAGTGTTTCGTCTAGAAGAAGATAGCTGTATAAAACTATTTATTTGCGTTTTGTATGTATTCAGATGAAAGCATAGCACTCTGTTCAGTTTCATGTGAAATTCCACTCAAATCTTCATACAAAAAATGACAGCTGCGAAACAAGCGTTGAAATTTTCACATCATATTCATCAGAGCAGTACTTTGTTCCGCTGCGTGAAATTATCGCAAAATGTTTCTGAGCAACCTTTTTTTTACGACAATTTAATTGTGCTGTCTATTTATTGCGAAGTGAAAAGAGAGAGTTCATATGAAATTTCCCAACTCACTCTCTGAGTCAGTGATGTGATTTTGATTTTGCTAAAAATTCCAAATGCATGTGTCAAAATCCTTTTTTTGTTCACTTTATCCCTTCCAAAATATTCTGAAATTCCGTGAAAAATCCCTCCAATTCTAATGTCAAAATAAATAACTTTTCTTTCTTTATATGTATGATTATTCAATAAACATGTATCTAGTGAAATAAAAATCTTATTTATTTCACACCGGAAAAAATGAATCAATTGTGTATGAAAAAAAAGTATCAATTCACTTTTCCAATTATTGATTCAAGAATTCATTATTTTTAACATTGTGATGTCCTATTGAAATTAGTACATTCTTTTCTGCCTTCCACTTGAATCACTGCTGAAATCCATTATTTTATTTGCTTTTAAAATGGATTCTTTTAAATGAAAAAAGTATGCATTTTTTGAATATGAGAAAAGTATAAATCGCTAAGAAGCCCTTTTGGAGTAGATATACATGAATGAATTCCATAATGCATAGGTTTGTATAGCAGAATTGAAAATCTTTTATTCTTTTATAAATAATTAATAAAAAATTAATTTTAAAATTATTTAAATTAATAGAGATAATTATTAGGTAATTTGAACGAATAAATAATATTTAAACAGACGAGATTTAGATTATAATAATACCACATTTATTGCAAAAATATTTATGTTTATGATGTAGGCTGTTCATTCCGTTTTGGTTTGTATGTGTCCTTATAGTATATACATTTGAATTGCGTATACCTTCCTTCATATCTTTTTGGGACTGCTCCTGGTCGTATCCTTCCTTGCAAATGCACTCTGAATTTAAAAAAATCATTAAGTAAAGACAAGTTAACAAGTTGTTAAGATCAGATCAAAATAAAATCATGCAGCGCGATTCTAATTATAATGTTCGTTTATTCCAATTGTAAATCTTAAACTAAAATTTAAAGTAATACTAAGCAACCAAACTAGTATAGACATACGATAATTACCACAGTGCACAGTTATCTCAGTGTTCTGTGAGAGAGACAGTTACCATCTAAGGATGAGTTATTAACTATATACCAAACAGGGTGCTTAATTCTTGGCTGTACTTAATATATAACACAAGTAAAGAGCAATGATTTTTCATAACTTACCAAACAATGCATTATTAAAATTTTCGAGCCTTCTGATGCAGTTTGTTCCTTCAACGCTGACAAATCAAACAGAAAGTAAAATTTTTAAGAAACGCGTGAAAAGAAAACAACAGAACAATCGTTTTTCAAAAATATCTGACAAAAACAAAAACATCAACAACAAACAGAAAATACAAATCATAACAGATTGATTGATTTTTCGCTTATAGCAGAATTTGTTTCAGAATCAATTTTTTTTCACTTACCATAAAAGCAAGCAAGGAATCTAACAACATTTACTTTATTATAAATTGTTATATTGATTCCAATTCATAGGTTTTGCTTTAAATTAATATATTCTTTGGAATACATTCTAAAATGCATCACAAGAATCCATTCAATGCCTGATTTTTTTACGATTTGATTCTCATTTTTCCGGTGGGTTCTTAAAGATTCATTGAGATCAAAAATTGTAGCCTTTATTGAGGGTTCTATTTGCACCCCTCAAAAAATTAATCTTGATATCTTTTATAATGATTTCCAGAAAACCTAAAAAAAATATGCTTTTTAAAAATAATTGGCTGCTGTAATAGTTGAAACAATAATAAACTGCCACAAATAAAAGGCTGGAAAAAGCTATTTCCATATGCATCAAACAACTTCAAATTTTATCAATCGGATTAAAGACAATGCTGTTTTTCGTGCATTTTTTGGAATTTTTTTGAAGTTATTTTCATTATTATATTACTTAATTACTATATTTCTAATGCCATCCTCACTTTCAAAATATCGTTGGAAACATTATTGCTTTCATTGCTTTCATTGTTTTCTCGTCGTAATTGACACATATTAAATTGAAACATATTAAAAAAATATCGTAAGAAATAAAAAATTTATTATTAAAAAATTATTTGAAAACTCTTAAATTACAAACAGCTACAAACTTTTTATAAAGTTTTTTAAAACTAAAAAAAAACCAATCTAATTTCAACTTTATGTCAACCAATAATGTCAACTTTTCACCGCCATCTAAGCTACCCAGCAAAATTTTTTTTACAAATATGACATGTATTCTTAGGGACACTGCTTCCAGAAAACATTCTATAGATCCAATTGTGCTTCTTCTAAGCCTTATCAAGAAGTGCTTTCAAGAAGCATTCTCATTAACCACTTCTCAAAGACATTCAAATAGAATTTAATTTCAATTATTTTTTTGATGTATTTTTTAATTTTCTGTAGGATTTTTCAAACTTTCAACAAAACGCAACCACTTCCTGCTTCAAACGGGAAAAGGGATATTTTACGTGAATTTTTTTAAACCCCTAACAAAACCCAAACACTTCTTATTTCCAACACTCAAATCGCGAGAAAATCGGGAAAAAGGATATTTTTCGTGGAATTTTTTAAGCCCCCCTAACCACAAAAACCATTTCATTCCATGGAATGCCTTCTTAAGGTTCTTCTGGTAAACACCAATTAGAATCATTTCATTGAAGGCCTCAAAAAAATCTTCCATTGAAAAAGTTCTGGAAGCACTTCTAGAGAAGACAAAGGAATGATATGCATATGTTAAAAGAATGCCTTCTGGGTACGAAAGTGGAAGGGATGGAATGCAAGACTTTCCCTTCCACTTTACCTTCTTTTGGAAGCACTTTATTTGCTGGGTAGGGGATTGACGGCGATCTCAGCAAATAATTTTTTCCGCTTATTGAACCACCTA
This sequence comes from Dichetophora obliterata, assembly GCA_963920525.1. Lineage (NCBI taxonomy): Eukaryota > Metazoa > Arthropoda > Insecta > Diptera > Sciomyzidae > Dichetophora > Dichetophora obliterata. Next base: position 201,350,433 of record OY986438.1, on the reverse strand, counting down.
TAATACCATTGCTTATCCATTGTGAAGTTTTCTTCATATCAATTAACAATTTAATCCAGTTGTTGTTCTAAGCGAAACACTGTGCCTTGTTCAGAAGATTTTCCTACAAAAATATTATATTCTCTTGTTCTTTTTAAGCCATACAATACCGCTAATGCCAAAACTTACGTAGGAATTGTTAAATGAATTTGCTTTAAAATTTGGTAAGATTCTGCCCGATTATTTCCTTCGTTGTTCAATACGCATGGAAATCGTATCAAACAAAATGCTCAATATGCATAAAATTTAAGTGTTTCATGTTGAGAGCGTCTAATAAATATGTTTGCTTGGTTATGGTTATTACTTCATGGTTACTTTTAATGATTATAATAACAGTTATTGTATCCAGTAAAAAGTTACTATAACAAGAGGAAAACAAAAAGTTTTCGAAAAGTAATTTCGCAGCAACAAAAAAAAAAAAAAAAAAAAGAAAAGATAACACAAAAACCATAAAAACATTTTAAGTGTTCGAAAAAGTGAAAAATTGATGTGGGTTTAAATTGTTGCCAGTGTTTTTCTCGTGTTGCTCTGTTTGGCTTGGCAGCACAAGCAACTTTTAATTAAATTTTCACATAGATTCATACATACACTATCACAAACACACACGCAATTTTATCGCTTGAAATATTGGCTCAATGTCAATAAAAATTGTGTGCAATCACTTAAAAACTGCACTAAATCAACTGGTTTATTAATGTCAGTATGTGTGCGTGTGAATGTGTGTGATATTTTTGCGTGTATATATGAGTAGAATTATACACACACACACACACACACATATGCTCTGTCTACTGTATATATGTTTGCATCGCATCCAATTGAATTGAAATGTAAGCGAGTTTTAAAAACTTACGAACCACTCAACATTTTCATACTAATTAAATTCTGAGCGCTGCAAAGAGGCGTCTGTGTGGGTGTATGTGTGTGTGTGTGTGTGATTGTCTGTGTGCGCTTCAGTTTACGCACACACTACACCCAGGTCAAGTTCAGAGTACGGCTTCCTCCTTCCATTTGTTTTTGTTAAAAAAAAAAAAAGGAAAGCATTGAAAATGCATCACTTTTCATGATACGTTACTTATGAGAGTGGGGCAAAATGGAGACGGAAAATATCATAGTATAAATTCTTTCCCTCACTTCCTCTGTTGTCAAATAAAAAACTTTCAAGTAAGGTCACAGGCTTGTGTTAGTTTTTTTGCTAAGTTTACGCAGAGAGTTAGGCTTGAGTAAAAGTATTAAACTGAGTTTAGTAATTTAACGAGAAAAACCCTTGCGTTTGTACAAAACTATGCGTTTTCTCAGTTAAAGCAATAACAGAGAGAGGGCGTGCTTGACCAAGTGTTAAATGGACAAATAACGAAAGCAATTATGTTTTAAATACAATGTAGCTGTGAGGCCTTCAAGTTCTGTTTCCAATTCTCAATTACATTTGTTTTAACATGGTCGCTAAAATTTTGGAGAAACCAAAGAAACAAAATTTACAAACTTCTCAAAACCACCGATAATGTAAGCGATGAACTGAAGCTAAGATATAACGAGCTATCAAAAGAGTTCTCTATCAAGTCAGAAGAAGCGTATAAGTTGTACACTAACCTTATCGGCAAGAAAATTGTCGAAGAGCCACAAAAATTTTTTGACTTCGTTAACATGAAGCGAAAATCTAGCAGCTATCCATATTCTATGTTTAAAGGTGATGTCAATTCCTCCAACCCTCATGAAATCAGCAACTTATATGCAGACTATTTTAAAGAAGTTTTCTGTGTTTTTACAAGTAACACTTATAGTTCCCCTCCCTTTTCAGGAATTTTCCCTATAATTAATCATATCCAACTAACGTGTGATGAGATATCTAATGCGATTAAAGAAATTGATACAAATAAAGGACCCGGCCCAGACTTGTTACCCCCGCACTTACTAGTCCGATGTTTAAACACACTTATCTTGCCTTTATATATAATATTTAACAAATCTCTACTCCAAGGATCTTTTCCATCGCATTGGAAGATATCTCACCTAACACCAATATATAAAAATGGCGATAAAAGGTCTGTTGAAAACTATAAAGGAATCGCCATATTATCGGCTATTCCAAAATTGTTCGAAAAAATTATATGCGCAAAACTAACATCTATTATAAATCCTTTACTCAATGAACAGCAACATGGTTTCCGTAAAGGTAGATCAACCACAACAAATCTTATGACTATGATCTCTGATGTTTTAAGTAAAATGGAAAAAGGACATCAAGTGGAGGCAATATACACCGACTTTAGCAAAGCTTTTGATCGAGTCGATCATGATATCTTGGCTTCCAAATTGGAAAAGATTGGTATCTCAGGATCTTTGCTCAGTTGGCTGAAGTCCTATCTCCACGACAGGTCTCAGTTCGTAAAATTTCAAGGTACCTTATCCAAACAGATTTTAGTCACATCCGGCGTACCACAAGGTAGTCACCTTGGTCCACTTCTCTTTAATATTTTTATCTTAGACCTATCTGATATTCTTTGCGACATCCCACATCTAATGTATGCAGACGACCAAAAAATGTACCATGTTATTAAATCGGAAACAGATGTAATTTACTTACAGTCGAAACTGTCACCTCTTGAGCACTGGTGCAATCAAAATAAACTTAATCTTAATGTTAAGAAATGCTGCGTAATAACCTTCTCCCGTAAAAATTTAGTAATAAATAACAGTTAGTTCCTCAATAGCATTGAACTTAAAAGAGTCAACCATATTGTTGATCTTGGTGTAGACTTGGACAACAATTTGCGTTTCAACTTACATTATGATAAAATTGTATCTAGAGCCAGCAAACTACTCGGTCTTATAAAACGGCATGCAAAAGAGTTCAAAAATGTTTGGGTCACGAAAGCTTTATACTGCGCGTTAGTGCGCCCTATTCTTGAATATGGATGCATTATTTGGAATCCTGCTTTCGAATCACACAGTGAAAGACTTGAATCGATTCAAAAGCAATTTCTGCTTTTTGCGCTTAGGGACACGTATAATCCCCGTGAGTACAATATATTGCCACCTTATGATTTTAGGCTTAGCCTTCTGAATTTAATGCCCCTTTCAACAAGAAGGACTATACTTAGTTCATGTTTTACCTTCGATGTCATTAACGGTGTTGTTGATAGCGAGTATATATCCAACAAGATACAATTTAATGACCCGATCAGACGTACACGGCATACACGACTATTAAATGAATATCAACATCACACTGTCTACGCAAGAAATGAGCCGATAAATAGGTGCTGTAGAGAATTCAATAATATCAGCGAGTACTATTCAACCCCTATGTCTAAATTAACTTTTAAGAAAAATCTTTCCAAGTCCCTATTTCCGTCATAATACCTTCCTTCTAGCAACTAGGTTTGAAATCTTAATCTATAATTAAGCATGCCCTCTCCAAATCTTTTTTCCCTACTAAAAGCCCAATAATCCTGCGCTCTTCATTTATTGTCCTTTTAGAAATTAAGAATTAAATGCTAAGATAATAAATAGCCAGTCCAATTCCCTATTCCCTTCTCAAATCTCTCCTAATCTTATCAAATGAAATTCTTAGCTATATTACTATGTATAAAATATGTTAGCATGTAAGTTCCTTTTATTTTTCTTTTCTTCTCTCCTTTTCTTTTTGACGTGTTATTGAATTCATGTCTATCAGGTGGGCGGATTACGCCCACATTGATTTGCATATCTTCGAACACTAAAACAAGGAAACGAGTAAACGAAAAAAAAATAAACAAACCTGTTAGAATAAGTAAATTGCCTTGTTTGGCCAATAAAGAAATAAATAAAAAAAACACTGATGACATCTCCCTTACACAGTAAGTGACTATGAGAGTAGATATCTTCTTTGTGTTTAGCGTAGACTCCTGTCGTGTAGGCTTAATTCTACAGTGCTCCTTCGCATGTGACCGATATTAAGCGTCGTCCAACACCTCTTCGGAATTCAACGGATCCACCAGACAGGTTCCCCTAATTTCACAGCAACAGACCAACATTAAAAGTTCTTTTGAACTATGCACATGACCGTGACAGCTTCAGTCACTAAAATTGCACATGAATAGGTTATTTAACCAATAACCTTGGGTCATATCGTGTATAAATACTGATAATTTCATCCATTCTTTTGGCACGCAACTTCGTTATCATGTTCAAAGATTTGGCAGATTTTTGTTATGAAAACTGGGAGGCGATACTACGCCACTAAACCTATGGTATTGTTACTTATGCTAATCAGGTCTCCCCACCAATTGATGGACACTACTCAAATTGTTAAGGATTCCCCGTCACCTATCCTCAAACTCCAAAGGTTTGATCCGGTAGTTGCTTACCTTCCTAACAGTTACTGTTTGATATTATTGAGATTTCTATCTACCATCACTCTCTTAGTAATTTACGAGAGTAACCAACCCGAGTTACGTAACTCGCAAAGACCTTTCTGGTCTCCAACCACAGCTAGTACGAATGAAACCCTAAAGGACCACAGCCCATGACAGTCATTATCCGGGTAAAAGGATCCATTAGACAAGGCTCTTCTACAGACCAAAAGTTCTAAGAACAATTATATTTGACTGTGACACCTTCAGTCACTAGAATTGTTAATGTCTAGGCTAAAATAACCATTGGTTTCCCGATAATTTAATACCGCAAGCGAACCATAGTCCTTTTAATGCAGCTCGTTTGCTTAATTAAATATTCTTAAAATCCTTTTTCGGAAAAATTGGATATCTTGGCACTACATGAGGTCAAAGATTAATATGTCTCTTACATAGAACCCTAATTTTAAAACAAAGGTCTGCAGCCAACGATAGATCAGGTCTCCTAGTATTGCTGGATGACTCTCCCGTACTTTAAGTTATATTGGATATATCGTACATCGAAAGCATGACGATTGTGTGTGTTAAGAAAACTTAATACCATAACCATGCCTTTTTCAAGATTTGGCAACAACAACCAAAATTCAAGGTTTTGTTTTACAGAAATCAGATGAATCATTCAAGAGCCGTGCCTCAAGAATAAACTCATTTTTTTATCCACCCAATATCCAACAATCACCCTTTTCCCTGGCTTTGGACAGGTAGATATCCCGAAAGTACTCTGGCGGGCTTACTATGAGAGCAGGAAAGAACAAGATAGAAGATAATAAAAAAATTACGCAAAAAAAAAATGAAAAAGAAAAAAAAATTGCACGGAAATTCTATCTACGAACAAAACACAACGAAAACGAAAGAGAACACACCGAAAAGAAACAAACAATATCAAATGACGCCTTAAATGATTTTCCCAATAATTTTTATATTTTAATAAACGGATTTATTAGTAAATTGCCTTCAGCATTTCAGAATTAACGATTTAAAACGTTTAGTTATTTTATATGACGTCATTAATGTTTAATCGTGGAGCAATAATTAGTATGTTTTTTGAATAGAGTTTCACCACTGTACTTAAAACTACTGGTTCAAAAATTAAATTGATTTCGTTGGTTTACTCTAATTTTATTGTATTGTAAAAATACATTTTTATTGAATGGGGGCCCTCAAACGATACTACATGTCAGATGCATAAAAATATTATATATTATAGCATGTCAATCCATCTGAAAATATAATTGGAATGAAGAAAATTAGTCACTTGCTTTGAAAAATACTTTGAAAAAAAGTTTGAAATGCTCTCATACCTCCAAAATCAATACTTTAGGAAAAACTAACTGCAAATTTAACTTTATTTAATGTTCTTTGATATGGTGTTAAAAGTTCAGAAATATCGCTTTCCAAAAATTTACGAGGGTCGTTCAAAAAATATATTACTAACAAATCGTGACTTTGACTGCGTAAAACACTACGAAAGGTCATTCCAAGGTCAAAGTTGGTTATGAGAAAATTTGCATCTGTTTATTGAGCATAAAAATGTTCGTGCATTTTAAGAGCGTAAAACTGTTATTTTCAGAGATATAGAGTAAATAAGCCAAGTACCATTTTTAAGCCGTTTTTGGGCCTTTAATCCCAGGGGGCCTGGTTTTTTTCCACTGCCCATTTTTGCCCTGGCTTTTTCCCACTGCCGAAGTCCATTTTTTTATACAGATCTTATTTTTTAGCCTCAATCTAACTGAAAATGGGCGGGGAGCGAACAAAATCAGGAAAAGGCTCATATGGGTACTCTAATGTACATGTAGTTCGATAAAGTAACGGGACTTTTTTCGTTGCCCCTACACACATCACACATGTCGGATGGACGTCGGAAGGACTTTATTATTTTTTAGCTGCCGAAGAATTAACATAGAGTAAAAATATTAATATTGATTGTTTTGAACATTTGTTTTTATATTTTTTACTTTAAATATTCCATGCCACCACGATTTTAGGTAAAGATAAAAAAATTCGCGTCAAAATATAACATTTGTTACGTTCGGCAAAAATTTATATCAAATGAAAAATACACTGCGTTGGCCATCCACGCACGCAAATGGAACTACATGCCGAACGTACTCAGCAAAAATTAAAAAATTTTTGTCTTCAATCGGACATGTCCTTCCGTCTTAATTTTTTGCACACGAACGATACTAAAAGTGTGATGACTTGACAGGTCGGATGGACATGTAGTATCGTTTGAGGGGCCCTAATGAAGATATTTCTAAAAACATATTCTTGAGGAAAAGTTTAAAGTAAAATTGAATTTAAATTTAGAAGTTCTGGAAATTGTGATTCCGGAATAAAAGTAAGTCAGAAGTGAAAAACTATCACGATCCATGGAGTCTTCGACATTAGAAGTGGGATCGAATGCAGCGCAAGTGAATTATGTGGAAGTGGACTGGAAATTAATTATTTTTATGATCTATGAAATTATTACATGAATTAAATTGTGAGCTTGAGATCAAGTAAGTTTTTAAAGAAGGCAACAACAACAACAACAACAACAACAACAACTCTATATAGAGTCAATCACTTAGCTGACTAGACAGTCTGTTTCGGAAATCGCTACATATTCCTCTTCAGTAGTCTTTGAGTGATTAAGCTGTGATCAACTCACTGTTTAAACTAGTATATGAGTGCGCAGATTTAGAATTCATTCTTTTGAATTGTATGGCTGCTAATTATATGACATTTCAAAGCAGTAGGCTATTTATAGATCACTCTATCAAGGGTTGCCATCTGTTCTAGTTGCTTCTCTATTTATTTCAATATTCATTGGTGTTCGATTGTTTGTCGAAATGCACCATAGAAATGAAACAAGTGCATTTCGACAAACTATCGAACACCAGTATTTTTGAAAATACAATCCTTCCGGTTAATAATGAAAAATAATTTCATTCAAAAGGCTGCCTCAGCTGGCCATGCAGTAGCCTACACGATCGGTCCAATTTTTAAGCATATTATCGATTGTGTGCAGCTGTATTTCACCAATGGCTTCATGAATATTGTCCTTTAAAGCGTCAATTGTCTCTGGCTTGTCGGCGTAACACTTATCTTTGAGGGCACTCCACAAATAATAGTCCAACGGTGTCAAATCGCAGCTCCGAGGTGGCTAAACGACATTTAAACCAAATGTTGCCAATATCCTCCTCTTCAATTTTTGTGAACCATTGACTGTAACGGCCACTCCTTGCTCATTTTCGAAGAAAAATGGCCCAATTATGCCTCTGGACCAAAATCCGCACCAAACAGTGACTTCATCTGAAAAGATGATTTTTTTGGCAAAATCGGCATCTTCTGTAAGTCGATCGCAGGCCCACTTAGCGAAGCGAAAACGCATTGGATGGTCGTCAGTTGGCTTCAACTCCTGAACCAATTGGACTTTGTATGGCGTCATACCAAGGTATTTATTTGACCTTTATTTATCTTTGAGGTCTTTAATGACCATATAGAAATAGGCATCGAAAATTTGCCTCTTGCAGAGTATTTTTAAAAATAAAGTGCTCATTAGGGCGTATCGAATTACAATCTTTTTCGAATTTCACATTTTAAGAGGTCTCAAAAATTGCATGGTGGTCAAGATCTAAAAAAAGGATGTCTACCTCTTCCACAAGGACAAAGTGGTTTTTTGAGAAAAATAGTAAAAAATAACGACCTAAAAATGCTTTGATTTTTGATGATTATTATCTGATTGTGCTAATTTTGGTAGTATTTACTAAAGTATTTACGTTTTCCTTATATTTGGTGAATTTAAAATTTTCACATTCTTTGCCTATGCATTTACTGTTGTTTGAGAAAAGCAGTTGGCGAGATATTATTAGTTAAAGTCTATATTTCCTTTTGCTTTAAGACATATGTATTGGGGTTGGAATTAATTTTAAAGGTTTTTTTTCGGTTTTTGAGCATTTATTTAGAAACAACGGTACAATGTATATTATTCAAAGTATTGTCCATCCTTAGCTACAACATTTTCCCATCTTTCTGGCAGCATATGGATTCCGCGCTGGAAGAACGATTCGTCTTTTGAGGCAATCCACGAATCGACCCATTTTTTGGTATCCTCGTAAGAAGTGAAGCGCTGCTCAGCCAAGCCATGCGTCATCGATCTGAATAGGTGGTAGTCGGAAGGGGCTATGTCTGAGCTATAAGGCGGGTGGGGTAGCACATCCCAATTCAGCGCCTCCAACGTTTCCTTGACGGTTCTTGCAACATGTGGCCGTGCGTTGTCATGTTGAAAAACCACTTTGTCGTGTCTTTTGGCATATTCCGGCCGTTTAACCTTTAATGCTCGGCTCAATTGCATCAATTGTTCCGTTCCCCAGTGATGGTTTCGTTAGGTTTTAGCAGCTCATAGTACACGACACCCTTCTGATCCCACCAAATACACAGCATAAGCTTGGCGCCATGAATATTCGGCTTGGCCCTCGATGTTGATGCATGGCCGGGTGGTCCCCACGATTTTTTTCGCTTAGGATTATCGTAATGGATCCACTTTTCATCACCAGTGACAATACGATGCAAAAAACTCTTCCTTTTATGCCGTTGAAGCAGTTGTTCGCACATGCAAAATCGCCGTTCAACGTCTCTCGGCTTCAACTGGTACGGCACCCAATTTCCTTGCTTTTGAATCATTCCCATGGCCTTCAAGCGTTTGCCGACCGTTGATAAGTCGACTCCCAATGATTCTGACAATTCTTGAAGGGTTTGACACGGGTCTTCATCGAGCAAAGCCTCCAATTCCTCATCTTCAAACTTTTTCGGCTGGCCCGGACGCTCTTTGTCTTCCGTATCAAAATCACCACTTTTAAACCGACGGAACCAGTACTCACAAGTAGAAATCGATGGAGCATAGTCCCCGTAAGCCTCAGTAAGCGTGCGTTGTGCTTCAACCGCTTTTTTCTTCAAATGGAAGCATAAAAGTAAACCTTCCCGCAAATTGCGTTTTGTTGGAACGAAAGTCGACATGTTCACAGAGAAAAAAATATATGTTGTTTACACTTCAGTGGAATGACACATACTGAAAAATGAAGCTTAGACAATGTGCTTTGAAATGAATATAGTCACAGGTGTGCCCGATGCGATCTATTGATAGTTACGCCATCTCTTAGAAAACCTTTAAAACTAATTCCAACCCCCAATAGTTATTATTAAAAAAATCAAAGCATTTATAGATCGGTTATTTTTACTGTTTTTCTCAAAACATAACTTTGTCCTTGCTGAAGAGAGAGACATCCTTTTTTTTCTAAAATTTTTGTGGGAGATCTTGACCACCCTATGTAACTTTGGAGACCTCTTAGATTGAGAAATTAAAACAAAAATTTTAACGCCCGAAAAATTAAATATACAAAAATTTTAACGAAATGAAATATTTCATTTTAAAAAATACTCTGCAAGAGGCAAACTTTCAATGCCTATATCTTTTAAAAGCGGGCTAACTTTGCAAAACCCTTTTATGGTTTTGTTGGTCTAGATCAGTGCCATCGATCTGTGTTGGTCGCTTTTTCGTTAGATTCCATGACCCTTAAATTGTCGCATAGTGTTAGTAGCCAAGAATGATAGAATAAGAGATTACGCTTTGCGCAGGTCCGTTACTTCTGCAAATCGAGTTTGACAACCAGCTGTTCAGTTGACTACGTCACAATATTTAATGTCTTTGAGAAACGTATTGCAATCGGTTGTGTTTTATTTAATTGTGTATATATCGACGTATATTTGCGAGTTTTTAACTTGAAATTTAAAAAATTAAGTGTGCAGCTGCTAATTGTGCTAACAGTAGCGAACAAATATTTTTCAGACACCTGATGCTTGCAATAAATACACAAATTAAACCAAGAAATTGTAGAGAACGCACACAAAAGAAAACAAAAATACAAAATTATATTAACTTAACAAAATTTGTTTCATTATTTAAAAACTTGGAACTATCATTTAATTGTCCTTTCAATTCACAGGTAAATTAATGGAAATAAAATATCTGGGAATGTTTAAACTACATCAAGTAAACTCGTAATAAACATTTAAACATTTTTATAAAATCCAAGTCGAAAAATAATGCTCACTGAAGTTGGTTTCTCAGACAAATTTTTTTTTTTACTTAGCTGCTTACTGGCAGTAATAAAATAATAGTAAAAATAATAATGGTATTCAGTAAAATTTGTTAAGTCCTGCTAAACTGCTAAACTGTTAAAGTTAGCAGCTGTTGATGTGAACGCACCTGCTAAGACATTTTACAATCATGTGCTAAGCTGATATGTCAAAACCAGCTGAGAGACTTCTACAGCTAAAAAATCTGTTGTTTTAATTACTCGTGTAACCAGAACTCAGCAACGAAAAATGTACTTTAATTTTTATATTACAGTGCGTTACCACTTTCGATACCGTTGCTATTCAGAAACTTTGAAATGTTTTAAGTCTCTACCAACCCCATTACAAAATTTTCTTTTTTTTTATAAATAAAAGGCAGTTTTTTTTCTTTGAATCTGCAAATCAAAAATAATTTGGTACTTGTTAGAACTCATTCCCAAAACAATTCATCACTACACTCAATAAGTTGGACGTTTCGGACTTAACAAATGGTATCTGCTAAACAAAAACACGGTGCTGAGCTTTTTAACTTGCTAACAAGCTGCTAAGTCTTTTCCCATACAAATTTTTGACAGGACTTAACAAATTGGTTAAGTTTAGCAAGTTAAGTTTTAGCAGGGCTTAACAAATGTAGTGAATACCATTAATGTTTGCAAAGGAGTACTTAATAAAGTTACCTTCTTCTCGTTCCAATAAATTGCTTCTTACTTCTTTTATTTTAATTATACAAACTAAAATGTATGCAATTTTCATTTCTGTGTAGAAATCGTATGCAAAATTAACGCTCGCCAAAAAGCATTGATATTATGACGTACATGCGCAGAACGACAATTTTGTTGTACTCTTTTTCTTGTCTTCGGCGCAATCTTTGTATTCTATCATTCTTGGCTAGTAGCAATATATCTGCCAGTCCGAAAACAATATTGACTATCAGACAAAACATTAGCAAAACAGAGATAAACAATCATCTAAATCGAAGAAAACAAAAATACGTTAGTATTTAACTTTAATAAACCTTTAGTAAACCAGAATAGTTTTCTTAGTCCTCTAACAAAAAAACCATGTAAAGACTTCGGGGTGAGTACGATTTCCGTGGCCCCTCGATTTGAGAGTACGCAGTTTTGAAGTACTCTTTGAGAAATTAATATTCGCTGAAGGATTTATCGATATAGCGATAAGTTATCGAGATATCGATTTTTCAAAAAATGCTTACTCAACGGAACCAATATTTAAATTCTTTTATATCTTCGCTAATATTTGTCCGATCCGAATTATTAAGGTGTCATTCGAAAGATATTTACAATGTTTTTAATATGAAATGAAAAAAATATGGTTCTGCCTTTTACAAAATGTACTTTTTCTGTAAAAGGAGCCAGATAGACTTATATTAAAGGTTATTTGTTGTATTCTGAAGTACATATTGATATTTTTCCTAATTTTTATAAAAAAGTGGCCTTTTACAAATTGCACAGTTATTTGTTTTTATTTAATGATACCCAAATTATACCGATCGATCAAATATAAGCATAGATATAGTCGAATTTACGTTAAGACTTCTATTAGTAAATTTTTTAAAAATCGATAACTCGATAACTAATCGATGTATCGATCAATCCTTCTGTGAATCTTATTTTCTCAATAAGCTCTTCAAAACTGCATATTCAGATCTTGGGGCCGCGGAAATCGTAATCGTGCCTGTATAACGACAAGCAAGACACGAGAAGCAATATAATTTCGTGTAGAAAAAGTATTGCTTCTTGTGTCTAACTTGTAGTTGATGTGCATTTTCGTTATACAAAATAAGGGCTTTAATATAGTAGAACACGTGTGATTATTTTCAGTTATCATTCCTACAAGCGTGCACATTAAATATATACTCACACTCTTAACTAAATATAACTTAATAAATAAAAAGCTCACGTTGGCCTTTGTTTTTTATTGAAACAAAAACTGTCTGCACTGGCTTTGAACTCAAAGAGAGTGTAAAAAAGCTTTGATGAAACAAATATTAAGATAATGAGAACGTGGTGGTCACAACGTTGTCGTTGTTGCTGTTATAAGTACTTTTACGTCTGTTTCTACCAATGTTTATCATGGAAATACATATATATTACATGACTATAAATGTAAAAATGTGCGAACGTATCTGTGTGAAATTACAATGAGCGCATTAATCATGAAAAACGTGCTGCTTACTACGCTGATAAAGTTTTACTGCGACTCAAACAGATAGCTTAAGAGGCTTTAGCCGCAAAATACCATAAAGGTCTAAAGTATTTGAACGACCTTCAACAGAGAGTGCAACATGGTTGTTGTTGTTGTTGACCTTACGTTCTTTAGTTTGCTTCTTTTTGTTTTTCAGATAAAATGTTTCAGCATCGTTGTAGTTGAGATGAGTTGAGTTGAAAACTTGACGCAATTTTAATTACTTTCTGGTCAGTGTTGGTCCAAAGGATGTTGTAATATTATTTGTATTCTTTTTGTGTAGCGGTAATGCGTCGTGTAGTAATTTTGTATTTTTTCTTTTGCTGTTTATTGGTTAATGTTATTTTGACTGAGATTGTAGCCGCTGCATGAGCAGTTATTAACGGATTATAATTTTCTGATGTAAGTTTTGTAAGTGAAAGCACATCAAAGTAGGTTATTTAAGTTTGCATAAAAAATAGCTTTAGGCTTTTAACTCTTCTATAAAATGCTAATTTTATAGTATTTTTCGTAAGCGGTATTTTCCATGAAGCTTACTAAAAAAACTGTTTTTAGAATTTTTTTTTGGTATAATAGATCAAAAGGTTTAAATTTAATTTATTATACTTAATTTAAAAATGGACATAGTGTTGTCAACAATAAGCACTTTGACGTGAAAACTTATCTTTATTCTTATCGTAGTTAAGGTGCTAATCATTATCATAATATGTGAATAAGTTCTCGAAGTCCAAGTTCTTGCCTTAGTTCTTGTCCTAGTCACTGTTTCGATCCTTGTCCATAGCCTTGTCAAAAATTTTTATGGTTCTTCTTGTATTAATCTTTGCGTTTATCATTGTCCTAATCATTGACTATATCTTTGTATAAATTCTAATCTTGTATAAGATCAGTTACCAAGATGTGGCTGCCTTTTAATTTGGTAACAAAACTTTTATGTGTGTAGCCGATACGAACGATTGATTCGTATTTCATTAAATAATTGGAGAAGATTGTATATGTTCATGTAAAAATTGACTATATGTTATGATATTATATCAACAACCCATACTATCATACTCTACCCTACTATCATATCACACCATCATACTATACCATCAATCCAAACGTAGCCGAAATAAAAGTCAAAATGGTAGTGTAAATAGAAGAAGAAAATAATTGTAAAAATGATGGTAGAAATAGAAGTAGAATGAATTACATAGTATAAAAAGTAAAAGAAAATAGTAATAGTAGAAAAGAGAATGAAAAATAGTGATAGAAATAGTAGTAGAAAAAAATAGTATGACATAATAGTAAAACTATATACTTTGTACCCTGACATCATACCTAGTCCTTTATCTAATACCGTTATTCCATACAATACCATAATCATACCATTATTCCATACATAGTAGAAATAGTAGAAGAAAAACGAGTCGAAAGTAATAATAAAAGTAGTAGAAAATAGTATTTAAAATATTATACCACACCATTCCGTCTTATTATACTATACCATCATATCACACCATCATACCACAAATTCATTCCGTACGTGGTATAAAATAGTAGTAAAAAAGTGGAAGAAATAGAAGTAGAATGAGTTTATATAAATAGTAGAAAAAAATAATAGTAGAAAATAGTAGCATAAAATTGTAGTAGAAAGAGTAGAAAAAAGTAATAGAAAACATTAGTCAAAAAGAGAAGTAGAAAATTGTAGTTGATAAAATAGTAGTAGAAATACACGCTAAATACTTCATCATCATACCTAGTCCTTTATCCCATATCATCATAGCATACCAACATATAAGACCATCATTATAGAAATATTAGAAGAAATAAGATCCAAAAATAAAAGTGTAAAGAGCGATAGAAATAGTAGCAGAAAAAACAGCAATACTAATACCAAACCATGTCATACCATCATATCAAACCATCATAACATACTTATGATTCCATACGTTGTGGATTATAGATAAATAGTAGTCGGAAATTGTTGAATTAGTGCTATTAGGAAATGGTAGTATAAATAGTAGTAACGTCAAAATTAACTAAGAACCATATCTTTACCATATTATGGCTTAAATTTTGCTGATTTTGCATATGCAGTAGTTTTTGCTTATTTGACTTTATTTGTTGTTGCTCGTTTGATTTTGCTAGTTTGCTGTTTTTTTTTTTTTCAAGCACATGTAGCGTTTTTTGCACACTTTAGGGTATACCCACAGCCTTTAATATTGATCGCACAAATAAAATATATATGCCAAAATATCAGTTATGTGGTGAATGAAACAAATATCTTTTTTAAGGTTTTGTCATTTCTTAAATAAAGTCACAAAATAGCAAAACCTAAGAATATACACATTCACAATTTTGTATGAGAAAAATTATAATTTTATGCTTAATTATGCTTAAACTGCTTCAGTAGTTGCTACCGTTTCATTGGTTGTTGTGCTGCTTTTGTTGTTTTTGTTGTTTTGATATGTATGAAAAATTTACGTATATGATGACTAAGGTGTAGTGAAGCGTAAGGGATGAGTTTTTTGCTATAAAGTTTGCAAACTGAAAATTTACTGAATTTAAAGAAAAATAGCTAAGGATTCTTTTCTCCGATGAATTTTGAGCATATGAAACAAAAACTTATGACAAAAATTTTTTTTTTAATAATTTTTATTTAGACGATGAAATTTTTTTAAATTATTTTGAAAAATATATACGAAAAAAACAACAATTTTTCTGTATTACGTACATAAATAAATTCTACGTCTACACTTTCATAACTACCGAAACTGTGTCTTTTTGGTCAGACATCGAAGCAGTTTTTACTGTCGTATTATAATTTTAATTCAAGCATCTATACTCAGCGAATATTTCCATGTCCCAGTTTTTAATTTTGGTTGCATGAGCGCTTTTTTCGTGTTCTGATGACGTTATAATTTTTTCTTTTTATTATGACTCCAAAAAAAAAATTTACAGTTTAACAATATTTTTGTTTTAACTCGTATGCTTAGCGAATTATAAGTACATGCAAAGTCGTGACGTTTTAAACTTTTATTTTCTTTGAAAAACAAGAAAAAAAAAACATGTAAAAAAGTATGTTTTACTTAAAATACATCTCATTAAGATTGTCTTTGATTTTGTTTATTTTTTTCGGAGAATTCTTCCCTATAAAAAGGAAAGGAAAAAACTCTACGTCCTTTTGGGTTATCCCAGAATCTGTTAAGAAACTACAAAATTGTTGACAAAAATTTAAATAATATGTTTTTTTCTACTCGTTCCGAGAGGTGAAAGGGCGGTTCCTGAATAGTACAAATTTTGAAATACTCTTCATAACATGCATATCGTCACATAAAATGCAAGAAAGCATAGCAAAACTTTTTATGATTTTACAAGAGAACCAAAAAACTTTCTTAATTTCTCAAGCGCTTGCACTGATGGCTTTTAGAATTTTGTAAATAAAAACGTTGTTTTTAGTTGTAGGAGTGTACAATTTTTCAGGAACATTTATATTGATACTATGCATCATAATCAATCAAAAAGTCGATTTTGAATTTTTTGTTGTTATACCTTTTTGCATTTAGGTGACGATATACACCCAGTGAACCAAAACAACCGTTTTTGAATTCATTTATGAACCTTTTCGGGTAGAAACATTAATTTTCGGCACTCATAAATAAACCCTTTTTGTGTCATTCGTTGGACTAAAATGCCTCTCAAAAATGAACCTTATTTTCTTCGGAAGAGAATTAAAAAAAGAACCACAGAAAAGTTCTTTTTTGGCACTCGGAAATGAACCCTTTTTGTAGCAATCGCCGGGCTGAATTGCTTTTCGAAAACGGACCTTTTTTGTTCAGAAATAAGTTAAAAAATTAATCTTTTTGAATTATAAATTTTATTATTGCATAATATTATTTGTTATAACATAGCGAAATAGTTATATAGTTTAAAAAAATTATTATTTGGTTTATCATATAGATAATATGCATATGGAATGTGCCTTTTTCTGATTTTGCTCGCTCTTCGCCCTTTTTCTGTTAGATTAAGGCTAAAAAATAAGATTTGCATAAAAATTGGACTTCGGTAGTGGACAAAAACCCAGGCCTCCTGGTGTTAAAGGCCCAAAAACGGCTTAAAAATGGTACTTGGCTTATATACTCTATACCTCTTAAAATAACAGTTTTACGCTCTTAAAATGCAGAAACATTTTTATGCACAATAAACAGGTACACATTTTTTCACAACCAACTTTGACCTCGGAATGACCTTTCGTAGTATTTTACGCAGTCAAAGTCACCACGATTTGTAAGTAATAAATTTATTGAACGACCCTCGTAAATTTTTGGAAAAAGATATTTCTGAACAGTTAACACCATATTAAAAAGCATTAAATAAAGTTTAATGTACAGTTGGTTTTATTTTAAAATATTGATTTTTGGAGGTATGAGAGCATTTCAAACTTTTTTTCAAAGTATTTTTCAAAGCAAGTGACTAATTTTTTTCGTTGCAAGCACATTTTCAGATGGATTGACACGCTAAAATATAGTATTTTCAGAAAAGTGAATACATTAGCTTAAAAAGTCCAGCTTAGCCCGGTTTCCCGCCAAAACCAATGTATGTATTTAAATTTTTTTTCTTTTAGATTGTACATTGATAAACAATTAATTTCTTTACAATAACAACATTTTCACATCGCAGTTTAAAAGTAAGTATAGCGCCATTAAATGTACGAAAATTGGCAAAAATTTATTAGTATGCAATATAATAGCAACTTTTTACCGAATAAAATAATTTTGGCCGCCTAAATAGGTCCAATACCCCAATGTGCGCTGCTAATCAAATTTTTTTTTGCAATCTTGAATAATGTTGAATATGTTACAATGGTCGTACAGTGTTAAAATCAAATAACATACTTCAATATAAACTATCTTCCGAATAAAATAATTTTGGCTTCGTAAATCGGTTATTCGTCAATCGCACATTGGGTGCGCTGCTATACGAATTTTCTCAGAAATGAAACTCAGTTAGATCGATTTTTCTCCCCCGAAAATTCTTATACTGAAAATTTCAACGAAATAGCTTGGGCCGTTTTTGAGAACTCATTTACAAACAAACAAATATACAAACAAATATTGCTCGTTTAATAAAATAAGATAATTCCAATGTTCATATAATTTTATTTATTGTTGGCAGAAAAAAAAAAATTCTTCAACGAACAGATGCTCCCTTGTAAAAAAGACGTCTTCGCTAGAATACTATACTTAATACAAGATGAAAATAAGAGTGTTAAGGAATGTGTTTCTATTCTCACAAACCAATTATTGAAAGTTTATAAGGCCTTCAAAATTCCAACAAAAAGAATAGACGGCATCGGAAAATGATTTCAAGACATTTTACGGGTTAAAACAAAATTAGAAAGAAAAAAGTCCAGCTCGAGCAAAAAAATTTATTGATTCTTTAATACATCTATCCATTCGATATATCCCATAAGGATAAAAAAATTAAAAAAAAAATAGTTAACTATTTGAAATAAAAATACATGAAAAACTATTCGGAAAACAATGTCATATTAAACTTCATGCTCTATAGAAAATAGGTTTTTTTTTCGTTCTGTAAATAAGCGTTTTGTGTATTCATTGTGTTTTGGTCACCTTTTCAAAACGATAATTAATTTTAACAATATTAAAAAATACTATTATGTTTTTTTTCTAGTAATGCAATTAGCAAAAGTGTGCTGGATTTTTTAAGTGAAATGTATTCACTTTATGGAAAATAATATACTTGAGCGTGTGAAAATGTAATCCATCCATCCATACATCTGAAAATGTAATTGAAATGAAGAAAATTAGTCACTTGCTTTGAAAAATACTTAGAAAAAAAATTTGAAATGCTCTCATACCTCCAAAAATCAATACTTAAGAAAAAAAACTAACTGTGAATTAAACTTCATCCCAGCAAAAACTTCGCTTACAAGTAATGCCTAAAATAATCTAGAAAACGTCAATAATCACTTACCTTCTGGCTTACAGAATGCATTACTTAAACATAGGCATGTCATTGGCGGTAGGCGATTGCAATTTCTTATACCATAGAAGCACTCAAGTGCGTCGGAAGCGAATTTCATCTGGGGGGGGGCAGTACAAATGAGGGGGAAATACAAATGGTGGTGCAAAAAAAGTTCACCAAAATTTCTTCAAAGAAACATGAATGTGAATAAAAAAATTTTTTATTTTAGTTTAAAATAAAAAAAATATAAAAATATATAAAAAATATTAAAATTTCATCATTTTTAAAAGTTCATCCAATTTCAATATTAGAGATCATTCTTTAAAGGATCTTTCATATGGTAATATGAAAATATAAGAAATAATGTTTGCTTTTAAAAAGCAAGACTATGTATATCTTTACATGGTTTAAATGCAATAAGGTACAAATTATTCAAAAATGTTTCTTTCTGTCCTTGCGAGAAACAAACTCTTTGACCACCTCCATCGAATTCAATTCTTCGGTTTTATCGTTGTGAATGTGTATAAGTGCCGCATGAGTGAGTCGTTTCTGTGTCATATTTACTCGAAGATACGTATTAAGTCGTCTTAGTGCACTAAAAGAACGCTCAGATGAAACTGCAGATGCAGGCACAGTTAAAAGCAAAGCAATAAGTTTTTCAACTTCATTTAATATTTTTTTTTACAGTATCCGATTTTTTTGCAAATTGGGATACAATGCCACTACAATTTGAAGGTGTTTGGCCAGGCAATTGCTTCAGCAATTTAAGTTGCGCGTGGAGGTCGCTCACATCAAAGTCATCTGCATAAAGATCTAGTTCTGTTTTTAGATTTTGTTCAGAAGGCACTTTTCCGTTGAAGGCTTCGATTACAATATTTTCCAACGATTCCAGAGTAACAAGATCTGTTTTAATGTACAATAAGATTTACAAAGTGCCAGTTTACAATAGCTCACTCAACCGACTCACCGAATGTTAAATCAAAGTGAGTCGGTTGAGTGAAGCTGGTGTAAACATGCAAAAATAAAAAAAAAGTCAAATATCAACTTGTTTGATCGAATCTAACCGTTATCTCATTTGAGAGAAGATCTAAAATTTCGAAATAATCTTTTCGTAGCCGATCATATAATGGCAACTGTACTGAAGGAACCGGATTTGATGTTTGTTCAAAGCGTCGAGGTGGATTTTTGATTCTCGGTTTTGGTGAGTTTCAAGTTTCAGCTCAACAGAAGCGTCTTTCGTTCATTAATAATTTTTTGATATTCTTTGTCCGAGCGTAAAGCTTTGATTCGAAAATATCGAATTATACTTTTACAATCAGCTAATTCACAGTAGGGGCTTTCGCTTAGTCCAAAACATTGGACCAACATGGCAGATTGTACAACATGTAGTACCATGCGTAAGCTAAAACGATATTCGAAATTTTTGGTTTTTTTCTGCCGATTGTGCAATATTGTACAACTATGTAAAATTAGCTATTAGCCGGATGTGGTCTGCTTGAGAGCTTGCAATTAATGCTGTTGCTTTACAAGTTGATCGTTCGAACGCTCAATAAAATAGTCGCATTAGTTTTCCATCTAACTTATCGTACAACATGTCGTCCAATATGGAAAGCCCCTAAGAACATGTCAAATTTTTTCTTACCAGAGTTGCAAAATTAACAAGCATTAAGCTACATACTTAAGGGAGCTTTTAAACTGAAGTGGTGGGTTTGCAGTAGAAACTCTACATTTTGTTCTATCTTTTTGCAAACACAGTGTTGAGTCGATGAAATTCCAAAATTTTACCAATTGGATTCGGTCTATTCTTTGCTGACTGCAGGCTCGTTAAAATGATGAAGACTCCAGAGTTGATTAATTCAATTTATTACTTACTTCACACTTCAGTGTGTAAACAAATTTAATTTTAATGAAATTTAATGTTTTTAAATGATTTTACAATTTTGCAAAGTTTACAAAGAAAGAAAAAATATGTGTGCTCTGCCACGAGGTTTCTGAATATTTGACAGCTCTGCTTCGGCGATGTCTATCTCTTCGTCAATCGTCTGCTGAAGTTGCAGCAATTGCATTTTTGTTTTTGTATGTGTGGAAATAAGACTGCGTAATGAAAACAGAGTTCCCATAAAATCTATTGCTGTGGTTTTAAGACATTACTATGGAATGCATGCTCCCAGTACAAACACACAGAGAAAGAAAATGGTTATCCACAAGCATGCTTATGAAGAAGAGAGAAAGAAGAGGAAAATATATAATACAAAAATATTATCGTTGTAAAAAAAACTGATATTTTGAATAAATTTTAAAGTTTTCTTGTTAAATTGTTTATCTAGCTAAAAAAGTGGGGGGAGGGCAACTGCCCCCCTTTCCCCCGCTTCCGACGCCAATGGAAGCACTTATGTATATGCATACTGGAGGCGGATAAATAATATTTAATGCGCAAGTCATTTAATAATTGGTACAGAGAATTTATTAAAGAAGCAAATACTTTACTATTGGCATTACATGATTCTTACAAAGAACAAAAAAAACAAAAATAAACAAATGTTATTATGAGGCATTACAGTCTGCATTACTTTAAACAAAAAGTAATAGCTTTTTGGACTTTAAGTTTTATGTAATGCATTTAATAAGCAAATATTAAACAGAGGCCTAACAAAATTACAAAAATGTTTTGCTGGGATTTAATGCTCTTTGGTAATGTGTTAACTGTTCAGAAATATTTCTTTCCAAAAGTTACGAGGGTCGTTCAAAAAATATATTACTTACAAATCGTGACTTTGACTGCGTAAAACACAACGAAAGGTCTTTCCAAGGTCAAAGTTGGTTATGAAAAAATGTGTATCTATGTATTGTGCATAAAAATGCTTGTGCATTTTAAGAGCGTAAAACTGTTATTTTAAGAGATATAGAGCAAATAAACCAAGTACCATTTTTAAGCCGTTTGGGTCTTTAACCCCAGGGGGTCTGAGTTTTTTCTACTACCGAAGTCCAATTTTTTATGTATATCTTATTTTTTAGCCTCAATCTAACAGAAAATGGGCGGGGAGCGAACAAAATCAGAAAAAGGCACATATGGGTACTCTAATGTATAGTATAAATATATAGTAAAATAAAGTAATTATATTCAATAATAATAGCTAAAAAGAAAGCTCCCAGCAGATTACTTAATGAATTTAATAAATTTTAGGCATAATCTAAACCTAAAGCAAACACATTTTAACTCATTTTAGTATATAAAAAAAGGATTATTTATGATTAATTTCTGAATTCATTTTTGATTATGAACAAGAAATGGTTCGTTTATGATATATTGTTTCTACTGATATGATAAAAAATTCTTATATTTTGAGTTCATGTATAAGAATGCGAAAAGGAAACATATATGATTAATTTGTGAAATCATTTATGAACAAAATTATTCATTTATTAGGAATTTTTAGCTTCTAAAATGATTCTTTTTCGACTCAAAAAATTTTTTTCCGAATTTTGCAAAAGAAGTACAGTTTTTATTTATGGGAAAAGTTTTCACGAATTCAAACTTCTTTAGCAAGCACTTTTAAGCGACAAATTAAAAAATCAAAAATTACAAAAAATGCTATCCAAAAACGTTCGCAAAACTCTCACCTTACGCAAAACCTTCGCTTATGGTTCAGTGGGCATATTTTCATGTATAATTATTTTTTTTAATTATATTCAGAAGTTTGTCAACAAAATGTTCTGAAACTAGTTCTTTTTTTTACATGCTGCATAAGAAAATCCTTTAAATAAACAAGTGAATGTGCTTTAAATTGTCATATTTTAAAAGGAATTTAAGTAAAGTTGACTCAAATAGTCTCAGCATTATAAAATCTCATCAAAGCTCAATTGATGCATTTCATCTATTTTTTGTTTTGTTTTATCATATAATTAATGATTATAACTGCATCGCAAAGATTCAGGAACAAAATTTTATCAAAAATCATCACAATTCATGCCATCGGAAGTTTAATTCCACATAATTGCGTGTCCAGATTCATTTGAACGCTAGTTTCAATTTTAAAATTGGGTAGAAAAATATTTGCTTTGTGTTGTTGTCTTGTTTTGTTATAACCAAATAATGGTAATTGAATCCTTGTTTATTGTAAATTTATAAATTATATGCTCCCATAACTATTTATTACTCGCAAATACACGCGCAAACTTAATTTAAAAATTACTTGTTTAATGTTGTGCTGCTAACTTAACTACTTAACTTTTTTGTGTGTTTGTTTTGGGTGTTGTTGTTCTTTTTGTTGTCATAGTAAAAACATTCATCAGGTTAAACTTTAGCACTTTTACGAAGTGTTTAAAGCTTGATGACAAAGTTTAACGACAGTTAAAAAATATCGTGCCAATGGTATTGTTTGCATTTAAGTTGTATTGTTCCCATAATTTTATAGCAACCCATATTCATTTATCTGATTTAGTCACGTGATGGCAGCTACCATCAACTTTTACTTCAGCACCAATTAAACAGCTCTACTCTAAGATTTCGTGTTTATGTAGCTGAAAACTTTTAATAATCATTAAGTTGCTGCTGAGACTTAAACATAACATATTTGAAACTATTATTAAAGTTAAAACTGTTTTTAACATTTGTGCTAGACATACAATTTATAGATAACAAATATTATCACACCGAATTCTGTTCAGATTTGATTTATGAATAATAATGTTGTTTTAATGTGCATTTAATTTTAACAAATCATTAAATGTAATTATTCAAGGACTTTAAGTAAACTGAAAAGTTATATTAAAAAAAAAACACATTGAAAATATTTGGAATTATTCTTTATTGAACTTCAATTAGTGTCAATAAATTGTTTACAATTAATGTGAAGAGATTTTTTTCCGCTTATACAAATTTGTAATTATGTGAAATTATTTCTGCAGGCTTTCAATATTTTAATTAGATATTTGCTTATTTCATTATTTCACATTTTGACCACAAATTGAAAAATTATAATAATCACATAAAATGTGTTAAACTGAAGCTAACAGAAGAGTCATAAATTTACACTTTGATATTTATTTCTAGGGTAAAAATTAAAAATTAAACAAACCTTTGAGAAAAAAACACTATTTTAACAATTACACTTTGAGACGATAATACACTATATTTTTAATAATGGTAATTAAAAAAAGCGATTATAAGTCGTTAGTATTTAATATGCAGAATATCAAGCAATAGGTACATTGCTTTCTCTGTTTTCAAATTGGTGATGTTGAGTAAAGTTATCAATTGAAGCGTCGCACAGTGTGTTGAATTTTCAAAAATTTAGTATGCAAAAAAAAGCTAATGGTTCAGCGGTCAAAAATCAAAAAACACTTTGTAAATATCTTTATTAATAAAGTTATGCGAGATCATAAAACTTTACCAATTTAATTGCAGAAAATATGTTATTTTTACACTTGGAAAGAAGAATAAAAATTGTTGAAATTTCTTGATATTTAAGAAATAAAAAAGTATGCAGAATTACTTTTAGGGATTTTCAGATCACGAAAATTGTTAGTTTTGCCAAGATTTATTTTGCAAAAAAATTACTTCAACCTTTATTAGGAACCTTAACACTCAAAAATTACCAACTTTTTGCAGGTAATAAAAATTTTTGGTCTCATTGATTTCCATAAATTTTAAATATTTTCTTGAGAAATGTATCCGTTTTCAGTTTCCAAAGTTTTATTTGCCATTTTTTATAAACAAAAGAGCAACGATGTGTGTTTAAGCTTGGTTTTTGTGATATTTGGTATAAAAATAATGCAAAAAAAATTATTCAAGTTGACCTTTTTATAAAAACAAAAGTAATAACGTTTTTACCATTATTAGTTTTTGTTATTAGTATGAAAAATTGCATTTAAGATATTATAAAAAGTCAAAATCTAGCAAAATAAACTTTCTTGCAAATTTTTTCTTATTCTTTTATCAATTTTTATCAAGAAAGATGAAAAAAACTATAACTCTATATATAAATAATTAAAATTTGTTTTTATAATTTTTACAACTAATTTCAATTAAATTGATCCTGAAAGTAAGCAATTATTTTATAATAGTTGCAGCTCAAACATAAAGGGTATAGCCATTAGGGCTTCCAATTTCGGCATTCAAAAGCAATTTCGGGATTTTGGGATTGATAATTAAGACTCGTGGGATCCCAGGATTTTTTCCGGGATTTGAAAAACAGATAAAAAGTATTTTTTTTTACAAAAAAAAAAAAAATATTCGTGTGCAAGGTATGAAAGTTAGGATATTTTTTTAATTAAAAAAAAAATGTCCAAAGGAGTGAAAAAAAGTTAACTTAAATTTTTTTTAAATAGTAAATTTATTTTATTTCTTTATATATTTAAAGGACGCAAATATATTTATATATATATATTTATTATATTTATCTATAGTATAATTATATAAGTTATAATTAATTATAGTATAATTAATAGTATATAATTATAATTATAATTATAATTATAATCTTAAAAAATGTACCTTTTTCATGTTAGTATGTTATGTCCGCAAATATGAATGTAACTTATACCATAATTATAATTATAATTATATATTTATATATAATTATTATATTATAATTATAATTATAATTTTAATAATAATTATATTATAATTATAATTATAATAATATAAATATAATTATAATTATAATTATAATTATAATTATAATATAATTATTATTAAAATTATAATTATAATTATATATTTATATATAATTATTATATTATAATTATAATTATAATTTTAATAATAATTATATTATAATTATAATTATAATAATATAAATATAATTATAATTATATAAGTTACATTCATATTTGCGGACATAACATACTAACATGAAAAAGGTACATTTTTTAAGATTACTGAAGTCTTTGAACGGTAAGGGTAGCTGATTGACTTTGAACATATGCTTTTAAAAATACAAAGGTGTTATCCCCCAGGTTTGACCGAATTTGGGTCTCAAAATTTCCAGCCGCATAGAAACATCTCTCGGACTGAACACTAGTAGGCGAAATTGTTATCAAATAATCATATGCTTTCTGAAGTAGATAACCGCGAGTGTCACCATTTAAATATATTTTTATTTCATTTTCGAACATTTGAGATAAATTTAAATTTTTTTAAAAGTTTTTACTCGAATGTCAAATTAAAACGTTGCATTTTTTCAATTTGAAGGCAGTCCCGGGATCACGAAAATCGCGGGATTTTAGGCCTTATACTCCCGGGACTTTATAACGATATTAACGATATTTATTTGCGATATTTATTTAACAAAAGTTGTTGGCATATAAGATAAAATCTTTTGCATGCCACTATGAACATTGGAGATAACAACATAAAGATACATAAAAAATAACATCAAATTAATTTAAAAACTAATAATTAATTACGAGTTATTTTGATTTCGAATCAATTAAAAAGAAATAGTAAGAACAAAACAAAAAAAAAAAAAATATAAAAAAAAAAAATAATAATGTAGACTTAAAAATAGGATATTGAAGTATAATTAAAGATAAATAAAGTACTGGCGAGAAAGGAAGAAATAAAAAAAGTTAAGAGAAGTATTAAAAAATTAAATGCTTAAATTTCTTATGTCTGGAAACACTTTTAATATTGAATGGCAATGAATTCCTCAATCTTATACCACTGACGAAAAACAATCTACTGGAGTTAACGAAGTTATGTCTAGGGATCATAAGGTTCATGTTTCTGCTTGACCTACAGAACTCTATCTTTTCAAAAAGGTACGAAGGTTTTTGTGTGTAAATGATCCGGTGTAGAAAAATAATGTGTCTAGCTTCAAGGTAGCTTTGTAGGTCACGACCAAGCAATTTTTTACTGTGGGCAGATATATTATCAAACCTTCTTGAGCCATAGACATACCGGGCTGCATTATTGAAGGCTACTAAAAGCTTGTGCAACGACCGAGAATCGAGTTAACAGTATACGACTTCCGAGTAAGTTATTACTGGCATCAACAGCTGCAAGACCAGTTTTTTCCTAGTTTATTGAAGCACAAAGCTTGTTGTCGAAGAACATGGTAAAATTTTTTATGCAAGAATTGATTTTATCACCACAGGATAGACTGTCGGGACTGTAAAAAGTCTGAGATGATTCGAAAAAGAGTTAATAATAATAATATAATAAGAGTTTTATTCCTTATTATAGTCATGCTGCACTTCGCGAAAACTGTTTGAAAATAATGCGTATATCACTTTTTGGAAGTTATGTTTATAATATTTATAGTGAGGTGTCTTTCTAAACATATTTGTCAATTCTGAAATTCAATTGATGGTTTCTGAATCAGTGTTGCCGTTTTTGCTATTTATTATAAGTGGCTATTTTTTTCGCGGTAATTTTTTGGCTATTTGGCCATTTTATTTTTCATTTGGCTATTTTTTATTCGGCTATGTTTTGTTTTTATTCTGACGAAAATACATTTTTGTTTTACACCTAAATGATTTAAAATTTGTTAGCGAGGGAGAATTCTCTCTCCGAGTAAACACAACCTACCAGCTGTGATGCCAGATTGAAGGTAATTTCCCTATTTGAGGGATTTTCCAATCGTCTTTTGAGCTATAAGGGAAAAAGGGAAACATTTTGCTTGGCAATACAAATAAAAGGGAATTTTCAAATGGAGAAATAAGGGCGTTATTCTGGTGATTTGCGATTGTAAATTAATATACAAAGTAGCTTTTATAATACTTTTTTTGACATGAAGTTGGAAAGTTCACAAAATATCATATAACTATTTCTTGTCCAGACCTTTTTGTGTGTTGACAGTTTTGTCAAGTAGCTTTCGATGATATTTGTGCAGGGAAATCCTTTTAATTGTAAATGAATTTGCAATAGTAAAATTCTAGAATTAGTCGATAAATATAAGTACATACTTTGCTGTGCATATTGTTTTGTTTTTGGTATTGTTTCGTTACTTTTAACAAAATATTTAATTAATTTAAAAAAATACTACATATTTTTATTCTATCCACTTAGTTTCAAATAATTTGTATGGAAAAGATTAACCAGAGAAAATAGTTTTTAAAACAGATTCAATACTATAATTCTTTCAGTTATAAAAATTGTTGTATGCTTATGTTCACGAACATGTGCTATGTTATTTAATACTTTAATGAATTTCTGTACATAAAATTTATACCGAAATAAAGGTTTGTTTAAAAGTTATTTTATACTTTGTTTACACTGAGCCCAAATTACGTAATTTCGAGCTTTTGTGTAATTTCGTCTGAAATTATATAATAAAAATGGTAATTTCCCACACAATTGCTTAATTTCGTAAATTACCTTTATTAAGCTAATTTCGTTTAAATTACTCACGAAATTAGGCTACAATTCACTTGCAACCCTGAAATCATAAAATACTGTGCATTGAACACATCTTTTTTTTGACATATTAATAATCTTGTTATCACTTTGAACTTATTTGCTGTTTGCTTTGTCGGTTGTTGATTTTCAATATCAAATCTTGGCGTTTTTTTTCATATGCTTTATATCATTTACCATAGAATCTACTCATTTTTCTGTATCTTCAAGCTCATTTAAATTAAATAAAACAACTCTTGGGAGTTTTTCTGGATTCATGCTGCTGTATTTTGCTTAAAAAAATTATATGATAATAATTAATTCATAATAAAAAAAATTAAGCGTCAAACGAAATTATCAAAACTCGGTGTGAACGCTTTTGTACAATTTCGAAATTATCTCACGAAATAACTTAATTTTAACTTAGTGTGAACATAGTGTTATAGATTTTTCAAAATTGTAAGAGAGAAAAAGGGGAATTTTTTTATGTGTTTGTGGGAAATTATACATAAATATACTGGCAAAATTTCCTACCAGAGGTGGCAATCGTGCAGCACACGGCAAGAATATACAATAATTTTAACATGTGGCAACTCAAATCACGTGTCACTAAAGACTGCATATACAGTTCAATTGCTTGCTTCCCGTATAACTTTAGACAATCCTTTAATAATTCTGTAGTGTATGATTTTCTTAACGCTGATTATAATAATATAAGAAATAAACTGAATTCTTTTAACTGGGACCAACTATTAGTCTTGGATTTGGACGATGCTTTTTCGTTTTTCTATCAGAGTATCTTTTCCGTACTCGATACTTTTGTTCCAATAGTCTCTACAAAATCGTTAAAAACACTGTCATTGTAAGTGATGAAGTAAAGGCAAGATATGCAGAGCTGTCTAAAGAGTTTTCAAAAAAGTCTGAAGAAGCATATAAATTTTACACCAACTTGATTGGTGAAAGAATTATTAACGACCCTAAAAAATTTTTCGACTTTGTAAACGTCAAGCGTAAATCGGCCGGATATCCTACAACCATGTTTAAAGGTAACGTTTCTTCTTCCAACCCACAAGTGATCTGTAATCTCTTTGCAGATCATTTTAAAGAAGTATTTCGTCCTCTTTCAACCCCAATTCGTACCCCGTTACTGTATCCCAACACGTCCCCTTTGGATTGCACAGTCAATATTACACAAGAGGACATAATTAATTCTATAAATGAATTAGATCCCTACAAGTCTCCCGGTCCGGACCTTATTCCACCAATTCTCCAATGTTTTTCCATCTTTTTGGAAGTCATCTCATCTAACACCAATTTATAAGAATAGCGATAAGGGAGCGATCAAAAACTACAGAGGTATTGCCTTATTGTCAACTATTCCTAAGCTTTTTGAAAAAATAATGTGTTCTAAGCTCACTGAAATAGTTAATCCACACTTAAATGAACAACAACACGGATTCCGTAAAGGACGATCAACCACTACAAACCTCACAATAATGGTTTCAGATGTTCTTAACAATATGGAAAAAGGTCATCAGATAGATTCTATATCTACCGATTTTAGTAAAGCATTTGATCGAGTTGATCACGTAATCTTAACTAAAAAATTAGAATAATTCGGTATATCAGGTTCTTTGTTGAATTGGCTTGTATCCTATCTTAGTGGAAGATCCCAACATGTTAAATTTCAGGGTACTCTATATAATAAGATTATTGTCTCATCAGGCGTACCCCAAGGAAGTCACCTCAGTCCACTCCTCTTTAACATATTTATTGCAGATATATCTGAAGTTTTGTATGATATCCCACTTCTCTTATACGCATACGACTTAAAAATGTATTATGTCATTAAATCAGATGTGGATACAGTTTTCTTACAGAGTAAGCTCGTATCCCTGGAAAACTGGTGTAATCCAAATAAGCTTTAATCTCTTAATGAATTTAAGCTCTTAATGAATATAAATGCTATGTTATAAGCAGGGAAGACAATTATATGCAAATGCATATAATATATGCTTTTGCATATTTGGACGTTTTGTTAATAATTTTGCATATTTATAATGATTGTGCTTATTTGTGCATATTTTTACATATTTTAACTTTTCGAACAGATTTTAGCTTGTAATCGGGCAAATTTTGATACTTCCTTCACATCTGGCAACATTGTAATTTCTTTGATATTATATATATTTATAAAGAGATATTATATTATATATGTATAAAAAATATTTTGTTTAAAAACTCACAGACAATGGATCCATACGCCGAAAGTCTCCTTCCGAACGAAGTCCCTTATTTTAAATGGTGCCCAACTACATCCTGCGATGTTGAGCGGTATTTCTCACAATACAAAACATTGTTGGCTGAAAATCGTAGAAAATTTCTTTTTGATAATATAAAAATGCATTTAATTGTTCAGTGTAATCGCTGAATGCAATACACTGTTTTTGCTATAAGCATATATAAAATAATGGACTTCGTCCGGAAGGAGACTTTTGGCATTGGCTTCGAGCTACCAAACAAAATATTCATTAAATGATTAAAATAGAATTAAATATTTACTTTATAATTAAAATTATAATTTATTTAATCTGAAATATTTACTTTTACGCCTTGAAAGGGCTATTGTTTTGTTGTTTTTTTTTATGAACTATTGAATAAAATTTTGAATAATAAAACTCCGACTTCGACATTTTTCGTGCTTATTTGATGGCATATTTTGCCATTTTTTAGAGCATATTAGCATACTTATTTTAGATTTTTTCGTGCATATTTCTGTCTTCCCTGGTTATAAGTTATTCCCGTAAAAAAGAAATGCTTTACAGCAGTTTTGAGCTAAATGGTGTTGAACTAAAAAGGATCATTCACATTGCAGATCTTGGGGTTATCCTAGATTCTAGGCTGCGTTTTAATCTTCACTTCGATCATATCACATCTAGGGCAAACAAGCTTCTCGGATTCATTAAAAGACGCGCAAATGAATTCAAGAACGTCTGGGTAACTAAAACCCTATATTGCACACTAGTGCGTCCAATTCTTGAATATTGTTGCACAGTATGGAACCCAAGTTTTGCAGTGCATAGTGATAGAATAGAATCTATCCAAAAACAATTCTTCCTTTTTGCCTTGAGAGACACGTACAACCCTCGGGACTATAGAAACCTGCCACCATATGTTCACAGACTAAAAGCCATTAACTTAATGCCGTTGTCAACAAGAAGATCGCTACTCTGTTCATGTTTTATATATGATGTCATAGCCCGAAACATTGACAGCGATAATATTTCCAACAAAGTAACAATTAATGACCCAATAAGGAGAACTAGGCATACAAGATTTCTATGTGAGTCACAGCACCACACTACTTACGCTTTCAAAGAACCAATTAACAGATGTTGTATGATATTTAATACTATCAGCGAGCACTACCAACCACCTATGTCTAAATACATGTTCAAGCGTACCCTCTCCAATCACCTCTTTCCACCCTAGCATCTATCCTTATCACGATCAAAAGTCACCATCCATGCCTCTTTAACTGTTCCCTATTAATTATAAGATAGCACAGTAGCTTAATAGCCATATTTTCAACTACTTTGTATAAAATATGTAAGTACTAAGTTCCTTCTGTTTTTTATAAGATAGCACAGTAGCTTAATAGTCATATTTTCTACTACTTTGTATAAAATAAGTTAGTTATAAGTTCCTTCTGTTTCTTTTCTTTTCTTTTCTTATCTCCTTTTCTGTTTGACGTGTTCTTAAATTCATGTCGTTCAGGTAAGCGGATCACGCCCACTTCGATTAGCATGTCTTTGTACACTAAAACAAGGTAAGGGGTGAGGAAAAAAAATAAAAAACAACCTATTAGAATAAGTTTATTGCCTTGCTTGGCCAAATAAATAAAGAGTACGCAACAATGAAGATAACTTTGATCATAAAAAGTAAACTGTGAAAAATTTATTTAAAAAAGCAAAATTAAGAAAACCAGCAGGCAAAAATAAGAATCTATTTGTAACCAGTTTGCAACTAGTCTATTTGCAACTAGTTTAAACAAATAGGTATTCAAGTTCGTTTTATCCTTTTTATAATACGATAAATAAGTATTTTTGTTATTTTTTTACCTTTTGGCTATTTGGTTATTTTGCGTTCTGGTTACAAAAAAAAAAAATTTGCTCCGGCAACCCTGCTTCTTATATAATATTTCATGAAGTTCTGTACACTGTAAAAATTACTTCTTTGATTATTTGAAATAAAATTGAATTCGAATTAACTAATGAAATCAGCAGAAAGCATTTTAAAGAAATTGTAGATAGATTTCTTTTCAATAACTTTCGACAGCATAACTTTCAGTGTGCAGTTGATTTGCTCTCAAAATTTCTTGATAAGTTTTTTAATTCATTTATTTATTTAAAATTTTATTTGTCTCAATATTGAAAGTTTTGCTTATCAGCTTCGTTTCAGAATAAAAGCCTGATGTGCTTTTACTGATAATGGTAACAACATTCGTGAAGCAGCAAATAACCAATCAACCAACAACCTAGAGTTCAACTATTTGTTTACACTTTGGACGCAAGCGCTTCACAATCAGTTGCTTACTTGAATCAATAACGTCTGGACTCTC
The DNA here is from genome assembly GCA_963920525.1 of Dichetophora obliterata. Lineage (NCBI taxonomy): Eukaryota > Metazoa > Arthropoda > Insecta > Diptera > Sciomyzidae > Dichetophora > Dichetophora obliterata. The sequence goes on along the minus strand of OY986438.1, from coordinate 201,317,747 downwards.
AATCAGTCAACAGTGTAAAGCGTTTAGTATTTAAAATCTAAACAAAAACAAAGTGTTTCAAAGAATGATACTAGCAACAAAAGAAACAAATGAAGTAAAGGCGACAACGCTGCGGGTCTCGTTTTTATATCGCATCTTTCTGGATATCTTCATCTTGACCACAGTGCTAGCTTTAGCGTTGAACTTTTCCAAATTTATATCCAAACCAGTTGCTGAGAACAATATTGGCTACTTTTGCTGGGATCCAGCTCTAAGCTATCCGTTCACTAAAAACTCAGTGACGCCTCGCGCGCTTTTTTACATCGGACAACAGGCACCGCTACTGATTATATTTGTGCTTGAGTTAACTCTTTTTTATAATGGTACCAAAAAGAGTCAGTTGCATTTTCTTAGTGGTTCCAGTATCATAGCATTTCTGTTGCAGTTGTACCAACCAATAACATGTTTTCTCTTTGGCTATGCTGCCGAACGTCTCTTCAAAGTAGTCGCCAAGCATTTCTTTCCCACACTGCGTCCACATTTCTTCGATGTTTGCCAACCGGAAGCACTTTATTCTGAAAACCACTGTAGCGAGGAACTGCATCATAGTCAGTTTATAGCGAAGTACGAGTGCTTTTTTCTCGATGAAATCAGCGCAGAGGTGAGGCAGGACATTTATGGCTCCTTTCCTAGTGGACACGCCAGCCTTGCCAGCTATGCTATGGTTTTTGTTGTGCTGTATTTGCAGCAACGCTTGGTTTGGCGTCGCTCGCAGCTGCTGAAACATGTGTTGCAGCTCGTTTGCTTGCTGGTTGCTTGGAACGTGTCCGTTAGTCGCATCAGGGATCACATGCAACATCCTGGTGCAGTATTGGCAGGAGCGCTACTGGGTGCATCGATTGCTGTGTGTGCTGCTCATTTCGTTGCCGGGGGCTGCTCACCTCTAAATCCATTACAAGAAGCTAAAGAAAAGCTGGTGCGCGCTGATAAAAGCAATGGCGGAGTTGAAGGTGCCGAATTAAATTGGATTTTGGGCGGATATAGAAATACAGTGAAGGTGGTAGACATGCCTGATTTGGAGGAAGTACGCTTGCATTCTCGGCTTTAAGTTGCTGCTGCTTTTATTGAAGAGTTTGACATATACACATTAGAGCGATCAGAAAATCGCAATCTAACTGATTTATTATCGATGAACTTACAGTTTTTTCTACAAAATATTTAAGTGGATCCTGAAATTTTCAAGTTTTGTCGGATAACAGTGAGCAAAATGATATTCGGTGTTAAACTGAAGGAAAATTTTCAAGAATTGAACTAAATGCTTGAGAGCTAGTTATGTAATAACTTTGTGATAATATTTTTGTTAAAGTTAATCAAAAAAATTTACTGTTTTAATATTGAAGTAATCTGATTTTGAAACTTCGATTAAAAAAATTAATTGTTTTAAAATATCTTATATTTTACATAGACATAGTTTCTCTAAAAAAAAAGTACTTTGGCATAAGTTAGAGATAAGAATTTGTTTGCGTTTTATTTAAAAAAAATTTTATGGCGTGTGTTTTTACTTGTTCTTATCAGTTTTGTACTAGAATGCTGCACAGTGTTTTCATCTCATGCAACTTTTGGAATAAAAATGAAGGTATCATCGCAGACCAATGAAATTTGGTGTATAAGTTAGAACGAGCTCTACTAGAATACATAAATGTGCCCGTAACCACGCCAACCTTTCATATTCAGACACTATGTTTGTTATAAAGTCAAATTTAAAAAATTCCCTCAAAAATCTAAAATATATGTGGGGCATTTCACTGCGACTACTGGGACATTTGACTCCAGTATTTTACCAACTATGAGTTATAACCGTGGCGACCGTAGCCTAGTGGGTAGAGTGCGTGGACCCTAAGCTAAAGAACCGTGGTAGCCCGGGTTTAATTCCAGCCCAGACGGAAATTTTTTCAATTGAATTAATTTTTCTGTTCCATCGTCACCTCTCTGCGGACAATGGCAAACCTCAGAGAGTAAAAATTGCCATATAAAGCTTCCTGAGTACATAAGCCGTTCGGAGTCGGCATAAAACACGTTAGTCCAGTTCTCGGTCATTTGTGATCAAACATTTAATAACACTCACACACAATTGATCAATAGAAGCTAGGTCAAAGTCCTTCCAAGGGCTGATAAGGCCAGTTTATTTTTTTATTTTTTATGAGTTATAACGATGTCATCATATCTAGTTTAGCAGTAAAATATATCTTAAAACAGATATATAAGCAATTCGTAATATATCTTTAAAATAAGAGCCAAGCGGTTTCTACATTTTGTGTTACTATTATTTGCATGAATGTGACTACTGGGACACTGCAAAATCCCAATGATCTACCTTTGAACACTCAAAGAAGAATCAAGCCAAACCATTTAAATAATCAAGTCAGCTTCTTCTGTGTTGTACAACATATCGCTACCTTAAAATACGGATGTAGTAAGTGAAATCTTTCGGTTTTGAGATTAATAGACATTCATAATAAACTTTGCATTGTCTTTTATATGGTATTATCAGTTTCTTCCCAAACCTTATAACTTCCCAGATATTCAGCATGAATTTTATCGTACGTCACAAAATTCTTTCGTCCTAAGCCTGTATATTTTTAGTATGTGCACAAAAAAAGGACATACGACATTTTTTTATGCAAAATTATGATTTTTCTTTCTGAAAAGACAATTGTTGCACGTCATACAATTTCGATTGCACTCATTTATGCTCAGTACTTAGAACATAGCAAAACAGAAAATAGAAGTAAGCTAAAACGTTTTCGAATATATTGTTTTGGTATGAAATGTACCAATTCTAAGGAACAGAATAAAAGAATTTACTTGAGAAAAATAAATGTTTAGTTCGATATAATTCTTAAGAGACTAATCTACTAAATCATCTATTTTAATAATAAAAATATTTTAAAAGAAATTCTGCTACGCATTAAAGGGGAGATACCCGATAACTTCTTACAAATAAATTCATAAATATTAAAACACAAAAAATTGATGTTAATACAGAGTAAAAGATTTGAAAAGCATGGTGTGCTATTTCGACTCACAGAGTGATCGGAATTTTTGTGAAGAATTAATTAAAGATACATAGATAGTATTAAAGAATAATATAAATAAATATATAATAAATATGCAAATAAAGATTTTTTTGTTGTAATAGTTTTCCTTAGTTAGTTATAAAGGGTCCACCAAATAACTTTTTTTTTTTTGAAAATTCTATAAAAAAAAACTACTGGATATTTTCTCAAATTTCTTTTTTTATTTGAAAGTACAATCCTTCCGGTTAATAATGAAAAATAATTTCATTCAAATGACTGCCTCAGCTGGCCATGCAGTAGCCTACACGATCGGTCCAATTTTTAAGCACATTATCGATTGTGTGCAGCTGTATTTTACCAATGGCTTCACGAATATTGTCCTTTAAAGCGTCAATTGTCTTTGGCTTGTCGGCGTAACACTTATCTTTGAGGGTACCCCACAAATATTAGTCCAACGGTGTCAAATCGCAGCTCCGAGGTGGCCAAACGACATCAGCTCTGCGGCTGATAATGCGATCTTCAAAAACAGGGTGCAAAACATCGAGTGTAGCTTCGGCTGTGTGGCACGTAGCGCCGTCCTGTTGAAACCAAATGTTGCCAATATCCTCCTCTTCAATTTTTGTGAAAAAAATTCGTTCAACATGGCCCGATAACGATCGCCATTGACTGTAACGGCCACTCCTTGCTCATTTTCGAAGAAAAATGGCCCAATTATGCCTTTGGACCAAAATCCGCACCAAATAGTGACTCGTTTTGGGTACAGCGGCTTTTCAATGTATGCGTGCGGGTTTTCTGTGCCCCAAATGCGACAATTTTGCTTGTTTACATACCCGCCAAGATCAAAATGAGCTTCATCTGAAAAGATGATTTTTCTGGAAAAATCGGCATCTTTTGTAAGTCGATCGCAGGCCCACTTAGCGAAGCGAAAACGCATTGGATGGTCAGTTGGCTTCAACTCCTGAACCAATTGGACTTTGTATGGCGTCATACCAAGGTCTTTATGCAAAATTCGTCTCAATGATGTCTCCGAAATGTTCAATTGTTGAGAACGACGGTGAATTGATGTTGATGGCGCTTCACGCACACTTTCTGCCACAGCAGCAATATTCTCGGGTGTACGCACTACTTTTGGCTTTTTACGCTTTGGTTTATCGATGAAGATGCCAGTTTCTTTCACTTTTTTCACAAGATAAAGAACATACGGAGCTGACGGTGCTTCTCTTCTTCCAAAATCCGTACGTAATTTTCGCACACATTCTGCAACATTACCATGATTTTCAAAGTAATGTCGCAATATTTTCCAGTGTTGTTCTAGCGTATACACAACCATATTCGTTCAGCGGAAAGATAAAACTAATTACCTGTCAAATCAGACATGAGCTAAATGTTACCATTCATGAAATAAGCACTAGTTGAAAAAAAAAACGTTAGATGGCAGACCCTGTATAAGTTTTTTAATTGCTGTACATTAACCGCTTTATTTTGCATCACGAGAAAGCACACCAATGACAAGCAAGACACGGGAAGCAATACTTTTTTAAATACGAAATTCTATTGCTTCTCGTGTCTTGCTTGTCGTTGGTATACTATTTCGTGATACGTGATAATAAAGAGGTTAATTTTATAAAAAGTTTCCTTAAGATTTTACAACAAAATTAGGTAATTTTTCTTTGTGAAATTATAAATTTTCAGTAGCCTTTTTTCGTAAGTTCTAAGAAAATCAATTTTTGTTCCAAAATTTAACATACGTATACATATATACATATGTTATGTATTCTGAAGCAGAAAGGCTAATAACGCCTCTGTTATTATAATAACAATAAATTAGGCTTAATTTGATGAAAATAAAAGATTCAGATTGTTTTCAATCTGAAATTGGAGAGAATCCATAGGGTCATTTTGAAGGTATTTGATGTTTTAACCTTAAAATCGTCTCCTGAAAAGTTAAGTTTTTCTACATGCGACATCCGTATTTGTTGGTAGCGATATGCTAAACGCTTTCATTTTAATAAAGAATTAGTAGGCTTACCTTTGTTGAAAAAGTAGAATTTTTAAAATTGTGACTACCGGGACATGTCTTTGTGACCAACGGGACAAGTGCTAGTAATAATTTATTTTAGTCAGTTTTATTATTGTTTTAAGCCCAATTAATGTAGTTATTTATATATTTTTCTGTAAAAAATATAAAATAATAAAAATAAAATAACCTCTTACTCTTTTATTTAAAGAAAATGTTGTCTTTTTTTCAAATTTATAAAATTTTACCTCTCAACCGTCTTATAATAGGTCATAAGAAGTTTTACGACCTAGATAAAGGAAAATCAAGTTACTAAGCAATCCTCCCCACAAACTTTCCTACCACCACCAACTTCACCTTGTAACCCGTGACCACTGAGTAACAGTCAAGCACACTACCACTAGACTATCGAGGACGTCAAAGGGCATGATTAATACATTTCTCTCCTTGGGATTTAAAATAGTGGTGTCTCCGTAAGTGTGGATTTTACAGCCATTCAACACTCTAGTTAGACATAAAGAAGCTTTAATTATTTCATTTTGGGTCAGAAAAGATACAACGGCATTGAAATAAAATTCGTATGTTAACCGTGACTACCTGGACACATTTTAAAACAGTCTCAAAAGCATATTAGAATCGGTTAAAGAGGTTATTTAAAGAGGTTTAAATAGTGCACCACATGTTTATTATTGCTTCTAGGAAGTGTTTAATTTATGAAGTCGTGTTTCAGGTTAGGAAAATTAGTTTTATGTATTTTTGCGTGACTACTGGGATATGCAACTGGCAGCTGTTCAAACAAGAAATACATTAAAACCTACACACTTTTTCGTTTTATTTCTATAAAAAAAGTAGTTTTTTTCCTAGCTTTCTACAGAAGACACGTGCTAGGTTTCTACAGTTGACTGAATGGCCGAAAACCGTGTAGCAAACATAATCAACATTTTTCTACCTAGCAACTCTGTATGAAACAAAAAATACTATGTACAAAAACGGATTCTTTGATGAATTTTTTAAATCTTTTTTTATAGAAAACTATATGACATTGACTTATAGCTTTTTACCAAATTTTAAATGGAAATGGAGAATGGAATTAATGGAAAACCAAAATTGATCTTATCTTCGTCTTTTACGTGGAATGCTCTATATGCATTTATCAGTTGCTTATCCCTTTCAGACCTTACGCTACTGAGAATTTTTTATGATTTTTTGGAGTAAATGATTTTTATATGATATGAAAACATATTCAATGCCTAAATTTTGATATTTTCATATCCTTCAAGGATTTTCAACAAACGAAAGTTTGTACTGAAAATATTTTTTGTGCATCAAATGTTGTCAAATCATTTGAAATTTTAAAGTATATTACTTTTTATTTAAAATGTGTCAACTTCACTAAAATTGCGCTATTAGTATTTTAGTATATGAAAAAAACAACTAACTTCTACGACTCGTTTTAAAACAAAATTAAATGTGACGCAAGAATTTCGTGAAAATTTATGAAACGACAAAGTTAACAGCTAAACAATATGAAAGGCAAACATAAACAATAACCTGCGCAATCGATAAATGTAAAATTGATAAACATTCGTGAAATAGCAGTAAAGATATTTAGACTAAACGTTACCCGCACAATCGATGCATCACGGTCTGAAAGGGTTATAGCTTATTGCTATTATGTTATTATAACTGCATTTAAAAGACTCTTATATGTGAACATTATTTCTTAATAATTTGAAATTGAGATTAAAATTTAAATTAATACATATTTTTTATAGGTTTTATAGGTTCGATTTAAAAAAGGAAAAAAATCACGCCACATTATAGCTCGGCTCCAGATCGTCGTGAAAAAGAAATAGTTAAACAAAAATAATCAATTACAAAGAAAATCGACTTTCAAAAAATTGTTTTCCCAAAACTTCCTTTAATGTTTTTTAAAAGCCTTAATTTTAAAATTTGTATAGTAAGAAAACGGAGATAAGAGTCGAGCAGTGGCGTAAAAAGTGGGCCCGCAGAGCCCGCGTTGCGGGCGGGCGCAACTAGTCTAGGGGCGCCCTCAAGTACCTTGATGAAATTGATAACTAAAGTGGAGAACGACGCACAGTGTAAAATAAGCGGCCAAAAACCTAATATATCGACGTTTGAATTTTTCCAAATTTTTATAGCTTTCAATAGAAAATATCTTGGGCGAAAAAATCAAAATTAATTTTTTTAATAGTAGCAATCGTTTCGTTAGGACAAGCCGTCAAAGTTGCATTTTTAAAAATACAATTTTTCTTGTTATTCAAATTATATTTTATTTTTTTTATATCAAAATAAAGTTTAAAATTTCTTATGTCTGGCAACATTACTGTTTTTGTTTAAATTTTGAACATACGGTTTAAAGCTTATCATAAAAGTAAACATTAAAAGTGGGATACAAATTTCTAAATATTAAATTTTTTCTAAATAAAATAATTTTGAGAAAGATTGACTATAAGTTTTTCACAAAAACATAATTAGAACTGCGTTACACCAAATCAAAAAAAAAATCTTGCTAATACAAGGTGGCGCAAAAGTAACCTTGCGATGTTTTTTGGCTGTAATTTAAAAAAAAATGAAAAACTTTGATTCTTCTTGTGGATTATTTTTATTTGGTCTTTTAATTTTTTTTACATCAAGTCGATAATATGATGTCATGTAAATGGCCGCCGCCACAGTTGATTGTCATTTGAGCCCTTTTTATGGCATTTTTCATCACTTCGGCCAAAACTTCCGGCGATAGGTCCTCACATTCTTGACATATATTGTCTTTAAGAGCTGCAAGAGTCTGAGGCTTGCTGACATAAACCCGCGATTTTAAAAAGCCCCACAAAAAGAAGTCTGGAGCGGTCAAATCAGGCGATCTTGCTGGCCAGTGCAAATCGCCAAAACGGGAGATTAGGCGCCCGGGAAATGCATCCTTCAGATAATCGGTTGTGGCACGAGCAGTGTGTGCCGTTGCACCGTCCTGTTGGAACCACATGTTTTCCAATCCCAATTCATCAAGTTGCGGCAAAAAGAGCTCGTTGATCATTGCTCTGCAGAGCTCACCATTCACAGTAACTGTTTGGCCCGCGACGTCTTCGAAGAAAAAAGGTCCGATGACTCCTCCAGCGAAAACAGCACACCATACAGTGACTTTGAGCGGGTGTAATGGCTCTTTGTGGGTTACACGCGGATTTTCAGTGCCCCAGAAGCGTAAATTTTGCTTATTTACGTACCCGCTAAGATGGAAATGGGCCTCATCAATCATGATTATTTTTGATGAAAAATCATCTTCCTCTTGGTGGTGATTAAGGATGGCTTGAGCGTATGTTAGACGCGATTGGCGGTCAGCAGCTAACAGCTGATGCACCGTGTGGACTTTGTACAGAAACATCTTCAAATCTTGTACCAAAATTCGCTGTAAAGACCGTCGACCGATACCCATTTGCGTGGCACGTCGTCTGGTCGATGTCGACGGCGCTTCCATGACATCCTCGGCTACAGCAGCAATATTCTCTGCAGAACGGCTACTCCGGGGTCTGCCACGCCTGGCAGCATCTCGTGTTGTGCCAGTCTCTTCGAGGCGAGCGGCTAAACGTCGCAGTGTTTCACCAGTAGGCGTTGGACGGCCAGGAAATCTGCGACGAAATTCACGTTGTGCCAAAGTCACCGACCGATTATTGGTCAAATAAATAGTCACCAATATTCCGCGTTCTGGAGCAATGTAGCGTAACATTGTTTATTAACGTGTATTCCGCATGTGTTTACTACACAAATGTCAAAACAGAACTGACATTAGGGGCCAATCGCAAAATTTATAGCATTTTCTGACAGGAGGATTACTTTTGCGCCACCTTGTACTTGCTAATGCGGCAGATATAAATTTTTTATGGTGACCTGTTAAGTTGAAATTTGAGATATATTTGATGTATGGCAGCTGATTATTTTTCAAACTTTTGACTTATTTACAAACACAAAAATAAACTCAATTTTTAAAATTTCCTTGCTGTAATCAAAAAATCTTACAAATATACACAAAAACGTAGTTAATCTGTGTGGGTGGGATTTTTCCAAGGCAGTGTTAATTTTTAATTTTAATTTTTAAGTATTTTGTTATTATATAACTCATAAGTGTGTTTACTTATAATTGTGGTTTTACTTGTTGCTATCTATTTCAATTTCAATTTTAATTCAATTTTAATTACAATTTTATTTCTAATTTTTAATTTAAATTCTTAAGGGTTTTGTTGTTACACATATATTCTAATTTGCGGCATGCACAAGAAATCTTCTCTTGTATGCTAACATACCTGCTCAATAAATACAAATACAAATACTAATATATAATTATTTATTTTAAAATTTATTTTAAATTATTTAACTAAAATATTTCACAAAAGAAATTTATGCAGCAAACTTCGTTGTTTTGAGACAAGACTGAAGTTTTAGGCAAAAATGGGTTTCGTTTATATGGGAGGTGGGTGTAGCAGAGGTCGGGTTTTTATAACTTTTTCAAGATTTCTTCATTTTGTCATGAAAGATATTTGTTCCAAGTTTCATAGCTGTACGATAACTCCTTACTTTTTTTAGCCAAGAATGGGGACGATACACTGTGCGACGTTTGTGCTGAAATAAAATTTAAGTCCCGTACATACGATTTAGCAGGGTGCAATAATCGACGTCAAAAAACCGACTATTTTGAGCAAAAGTCGTCTTTGTTTGGTAAAATTCGATTATGGTCGGAGTTGATTAGCCCGTTTGCTTTCATATTTTCAGCAAGTCAGCAACTGATGTTATTTAATCACTCAATTGGTCATATTTTGTGACGTAAGCAAACTCTTTAGTTAACAGGTAACGTCAAATACAAAACATTTAAGCTAAACGTCTTAAACTTATCATTTCACTAATAAAAAAATTATTGATCCCATTAATTCAAACTTTAAGTTTGTCTACTTTTTAAATAATTAATATGCGATGTTTTCTTTTTCTACCTACTTTGTGATAACATCTTACAAATTTTATTATATTTGATATTATAAAAAGTATTTCTTACATTATTGCTTTTTTTAACAAATTCTATTTAAATAAAATATAACTTTATTTATAAAATGAGATATTTTTAAAATGTAACTGTTGGAATAAATGATGATCATCATATGACCATTGAATTAAAAAAACCTCTTTTTGTTCTCTTTTTTTTTTTTGTCAAGAGCTCTCTTGTTTTCTCCTACGCTTTTAGTAACCTAGTAATAACATAGTTTTACTCTAAAAGTAAATAGCAGGGCGCTTTTATAAACCTGCGTGCGGGCGCACAAAATATAGTTACTCTACTGGAGTCGAGACTTTATTCTGGTGCACCGAACTATGAACACTGCAAAAAATAGCCTTAATAAAGTTATAAAAAAGACATAATATTTATAAAAGAAGTATTTATAATTAAAAAATATGTTTTCGATACACCACAAAATTGTGTTTTAAAATAATTAAGTAAATATAAGCAATTATTAGAGTAATGATAACTTATGCCTTGTTTAATAACAACAAAGCCTTAAAATAAAGATTTTTTTTGAGTAAAAAAAAATTTAGAAAATTTTTCTGCTCGTCCGCAAAAATTGAGAATAATTATTTTAGAAACTCTTTTGGAAATATGCTATTGAAACATTTGAAAAAATAAATTTTCAAAAATTCACCAAAAATCACAACACGTAAAAAATAATTAAACTCCACTTTGAAACTAATATGCGCTGCACAGTGCGTTGAGTGGGTTCAAAAAAGAGCCAAAAATTACAACATGTAAAAAATAATTTAATTCGACTTTGAAACCAATGTGCTTTGACATTGCGTCGAGTGAGGTCAAACATATAATATTAAGAACTATCATCTGGTTGTGCCAATAGTCAGTTTTCAGTTAAAACACTAGCTTCTAGTGAAGCAAAATTGGTTTCAATTCTATGGTGTACTTCGGCAGACTCGTCGAACTCCAATGAATAGTGAAAAATTCGAAGCAACTGGAAATGACGGCAATCCTGGTAGAGTTAAAGGCTTGATCTAAAAATAAGACTACTGCTTTTATGTTGTATGATTAAATGGCCGATGAGAACATTAAAATTCTTACGAATTTGTTCGAACAAGTGTCAAATCATAAAAGACTTAAAGAGTGGGTTTACTCACAGCTTAATCACTCAAGACCAGGGTTGATATATTCGGTACAATTGTACTATTTACAAACGCTGCTACCAAAGCGTTTTCGGTACATTTTATTTCACTCTATAATAAACACAGAATTTACAACTCTAAGTAAGCAAACGATTTAAAAGAATGAAAAATTGATCTACTTCTGAATTTTCATACTCTGTAAAATACATAAAAAAATTATTTCAAAGAGTTGATTTTCTCCAATTTATAAAAAGTTGCTTAAGGAATTCTTTCAATTTCTCATTCGACAGCAAAAATTCAAAGAATATTTTATTTTAAAAGTTTAATAAAAAAGCCAATTACAAAAAAAAAACTACAGATTGCAACAATTTAATTAATTTAATTTTAGCAAAATATTTTTTAAAATCAAGTGAACTAAACGCCATAATATTGGTATCAGAAGTAATATATCAAATGAAAAAAATTTCTAAAATTTTACTGAAAGTAAAGAATGACTGTAGGATTTTCCCATTAATTTCTTTCGATACCTTAACATAGAAAGCCTCTGGCTAACAATTAATAAAGATTTTTCGGCTGGGTTGTGTCAGACTTTGGATGATGGGTGGTTTAACTAAAGGCATCTGCAAAGAACCTGATTTAAAAAAATTAAGGCTTATGAGCTGAACTGTTAAAAACACATTTACTTAAAAAAAAAACTTGAAAAGAATTATCTTCGACTGGGTCGAATATTCCCTCACAGTTATTCTTAGTAATGCATGTTTTTAAATTATGATGACGTCACTTCGTATAAATTGCGTTTGTGGTGTTCATCCAATTTTGCGAAATTTCAAATGCAGAACACGTTAAAGATATGGAAGATTATGTGTTAAATAAGCTGTTAATGAACACATTTTTGTGGAATTTATAAAAAATTTTATAATTTTTTGCGGAATTTTTAGAGACTTAGATAATCGTTTTCATATTGTAACTTTGTTTGGGTGCTAGTCGTGGTTTTTATTCTATTTTATATGACAAATTTTAAATATATCGAGGGCGATTTTTCAAAACGTGCTATTTGCATAACCACAATTTTTCAGGAGAGCAAAAAAACTGTTTCTTTAGTTAATGTAAAGAATAAGAAAAAATCTTTCTTCTACAATATTATTACAATAAAATGATTGTAGAAATAATTTTTCACTTTAAGAGAGACATGACAACTAAATCAGCGAACACATTGCCATCAAAAACTCATTTTCGACAAAAGTGCAAATAGCACGTTTTGAAAAATCGCCCTCGATATGTATGGTATTCATAAGATGTGCTATCATGTCATATTGTCCTAAATTTTTACAACTAAAATTTACAAGATAAAGAAATGTACTTAAGAAACAGCTGTTTTTTACGGCACTTCAATAAACATAGCTTTCAGAGTTGTAACATATTAGTACTTTTTATATGGAAGGCAACAATAAAATGTTTAAACTAGTGTAAAATCTTAGGACAATATGACATTATGATAGTACAACTTGTGAATACCCTAATGGTGAGTATTTGAGACCAAAGTTCATATGCAAAATTTCAAGTCATTACATGTAGCATTTTCAGAGATTTTAACATTTCGGTAAAATCACTTTGTATGGGAGGTTGTGCGTTGTTTTTTCCGATTTAAAAAATTTAAATTATATTTTGAATTTTTTCGGCAAATTTTTAATCATAACAGTAAATTTTGTCATATTAAGATATTTTATTTGATAAAGTAACGTTGTGTGGGAGTTAGGAGTTGTTTTTTACGATTTTGAAAATTTTAATTATATTTTGAATTTTTTCGGCAAATTTTTAATCATAACAGTAATTTTTGTCACATTTAGATATTTTATTTGATAAAATAACGTTGTGTGGGAGTTACGAGTTGTTTTTTCACGATTTTAACAAATTTGAATTAGGTGGTCAATATTTTACTTCAACAGTTATGTGCATTTTACCAAAGTTTGATAAAGAAGGCGTGGTTGATCTTTGTTTTTTTAATGTAAGTACATATACCAAATTTAATGTAAGTACATATACCCCTGATCAAAAAACAAAAAATCAAATTGATCACGTTTTGATCGACGGAAGGCACTCTTCCAGTGTATTGGATGTACGCACGATCCGTGGTGCAAACATTGACTCGGATCACTATCTTGTTGCAGCCAAGATCCGTACACGTCTGTGCGCAGCTAAGAATACACGCAACCCTACACAGAGAAAGCTAGACGTCGACAAGCTGCAATCGAAACAGACAGCCGATGCTTTCGCCACTCGACTCTCACTCCTGCTTCAAAGCACTCCTTCAATCGATGATATATGCGCGCAGTGGACACACATTTCCAACTCCATGCGTGCGGCTGCTGAAGAGGTGATTGGCTACCAACGCCCTCGCCGAAACCAGTGTTACGACCAGGAGTGTCGCGACGCCACTGCAGAGAAAGACGCCGCCTACAAAGCCACCCTGCCGTCGGTTGTAACGCGCGTTGCTAAGGAGCGATACAAAGAAAAGAGGAGGGAAGAGAGACATATTTTCAGGCGGAAAAAAAGAGAGGCAGAAAAGCGCGAGCAAGAGAATATTGAGATGTTTGGTGACAGGAATGAGGCCCGAAAATTTTTTGAAAAAATAAGACGCCTTGCCGATGGTTTTAAAACCGGGGCCTCTTCCTGCAAGGATGAAAACGGGAATCTAGTGACAGATGTCCAGAGCACACTGACGTTATGGAGGGAACACTTATCTAAGCTTCTAAATGGCGACGCTGACAACAATCCTGCCAATAGAGATGATATTCCGGAAACCCCAATTTTGGATGACAGCGTTGAGGTTCCGCTGCCCGACTATGATGAAGTTCTGACAGCTATAGCTCGGCTTAAAAATAACAAAGCCGCGGGAGCCGATGGCTTACCTGCTGAGCTATTTAAGAACGGAGGCGAAGCTCTACTTAAATGCATTCACGAGCTTCTATGCAGAATATGGTGCATTCCGAACGATTGGAATCTCAGTGTGCTCTGCCCAATCCACAAGAAAGGCGATCCCACTATCTGTGCCAATAACCATGGGATAAGCCTTCTTAATATCACATATAAGGTCCTGTCGAGCGTTTTATGTGAAAGATCGAAGCCCATTGTAAACGAACTGATCGGACCTTATCAGTGTGGCTTCAGACCTGGAAAGTCCACCATCGACCAGATTTTCACGCTACGACAAATCTTGGAGAAGACTCAAGAAAAACAAGTCGACACCCACCATCTTTTTGTCGACTACAAAGCCGCCTTCGACAGCCCAATAAGGAAGTAGCTGTACTCCACCATGTCTGAATTTGGTATTCCTGCAAAACTAATACGACTTTGCAGGATGACACTGAGCAACACCAGCAGCGCAGTTAAAATCGGGAAGGACCTCTCCCCACCATTTATTACCAAACGAGGTTTCAGACAAGGTGATTCCTTATCGTGCGACTTTTTCAACCTAATGATGGAAAAGATCATCCGAGCTGCTGATCTGAGATTAGTGGCACAATATTCTACAAGAGTGTTATGCTGCTTGCGTATGCTGATGACATAGATATCATTGGCCATAATACGCGCGAAGTCAGTGCAGCATTTTCCAGATTAGAAAGAGAGTCTACTCGAATGGGTCTGTCAGTGAATGCAGATAAGACGAAATACTTAGTGTCAACAAACAAACAGTTCCAGCGTCTTGGAACCCACGTTACCGTTGACAATACCTCCTTCGAGGTTGTGAAGAACTTCGTTTATCTGGGATCCAGCATTAATTCAACCAACGACATCAGCATTGAGAACAAACGAATAATAACTCTTGCCAACAGGTGTTACTTTGGGCTCAGTAGGCAATTGAGAAGCAGAGCCCTCTCTCGACGAACGAAAATCACGCTCTATAAATCGCTCATCATGCCCGTCCTACTTTATGCATCACAAACCTGGACGCTGAGCAGTTTAGATGAAAAGACTTTAGGAGCATTCGAGAGAAAGATTCTTCGTAAGATCTACGGACCAATCTGCGTCAATGGCGAGTACCGAATACGGTGGAATGATGAACTGTATGAGCTGTACGCTGATATCGACATAGTCAAGCGCATTAAAATCGAGCGGCTTCGCTGGCTTGGTCATGTTCAGCGCATGAAAGACGATGCTCCAGTGAAGAAAACATTCGATTCGGTACCCAGCGGCGGTCAACGCAGAAGAGGACGACCGCATCTTCGTTGGAAAGACCAAGTAGAGGACAACCTGACGAAGCTTGGAATTTGCAACTGGCGCCAGCAAGCGAAAGATAGAAATGGCTGGCGCAAATTCTTAGATGAGGCCAAGACCGACTTACGGTTGTAGCGCCAACTAAGTAAGTAAGTAACATATACCAAATTTCAATACGATAGCTTTAAAATTGCGGCTGTAATGGTAACGACAGACTGATCTAGCGAAATCGGCTCAGGAGGTGATGCTGATCAAGACTATATAATTTTCTATATCTGAATTAACACAGTAAGCGTGTAGTAAACAAAATTTATTCCATACTTTTTTTTTTCATTTAGTAGAATTTTTTTTAAATTTGTATACCAAAATGAAAAAGTTATTTATTAACCCTGCTCAAGACTACTAAGGAGCTTAGCAGCCTCCGTAACAGTTCTGTCCAGTCTGCTGTGTGATTGGCTCTATACAGAGTTGTTGTTGTTAGTGTGCCCAACTTCAAATTTACTTGATCTAAAAAGCTCACAATTAAAATCATGTAAAAAAAATATCACAAATTGTAATATTTGGTTGCGCATTAAAATGAAGAAGTAATTCAACTGTCACAAATTATATAGGCTTTTCTAAATATTTCAAAAGTTAGAAATTTAAATTTTTATATCCCAGCTAGAACAGTAACTGTTACATACGGCGTATATAACACGAGCAGTCACACGATTTGCGTTACGTCCATATAAAATTTTTCATACAAAACTTGTGACCATTGCTCAAGCGATGATCAAAATGTCACAAGGTTTGCATCTCTGATTCTCATCCGTGTGATCTTGCATCCCTTTCAGCCACATGTTTTTTACAATGAGAAAAATATATAGCTAAACTGATCACACCAATTATAACTTCAGTTGTGCACTATCTTCCCCTTTCCCTATGCCGTTGTGTCTAGCCCACCCCCTAGCCATCAGGTTAGAGCTCTGGCCTGTTATATGACAAATTATAAACACAATTGTTTAAAGTTTTTGCACTAATTTTTTAATAAAATATTTACCTTCTGGATAGATTTAGCATTTTGATTATAAAATTTTAACCAGCAAAAAATTATAAAAGAATAATTCAGCATGAACAGCACATAAAATCAAAAGCTCATTTTCGCATTTGCTTGTTTTTTCAAACAATTTGTTCCAAGTATTCATCAGCATCTATTCAATTTCTTAGTCTGAAAAGAAAAATTATTTAATTTCGTATGCACTATTTTTAATATATTTTCAAAAACTTCCATTTGATTGAACCGCTTTGTGTTGCATGTTTATTTTTCTTCTTGAGTTTATTTTTTGCCCGCAAAAGAGCTAGAAATACAAACACATATAACTTTTCTTGTTTTCCATGAAATGACAACATAAGAGTGTATTGGTGAACACCAAATTTGGTTTAGTTGTGTATGTAAACTTGTTACTGCTGTCTAGCAGGGATGTTTATTTTAAGAAAATGAAATACTTTGACTTTTAAAAAGAAGATACGAAAGAAGATACAAAAAATACTGGTCGATTTTTTGAGATCTTCTAAATTAAGCAATTCATTCGGTGTATGTAAAATTACATAATTTATTGGATACAAAAAGGGCGTAAGAAAAAAAGTATGCTCCCAGAAAAGCGAGTCTTAACTTTTTGAGAGCTTATAGCTCGTAAACTAATTGTTCAATTGTGCTGATTTCTGATTAACAATATTTCAAAATTCTAGTAAACATATTTTTATATCGAGTTGTTTTAAAAATTAAGTCAAATGCTCTTTTAGTATAAACCATCTTTGCTTACTCCGATTGTGATAAAATTTGGTATGCATGCAGATTTTTGACAAAGCAACAACTTTTGTTCAAGTCAATTGTGATATTCGAGTCATTTTTTTGCAGACATATACAAATGTTCGGCAGCTCTCTTTGAGTCCTAAATTTGTCATTAGTCATTAGTATACAAAAATCCGAAACACTTTATTATTCAAGTGATCAATAAGATTGTCAATTTTGTTGATTTATTTACTTGCATTTTTTTATTTGGGTTTTAGTTGGTTCTTAATTTGCTATTTTTGGGTTCTAGTTTTCAATGGCGTCTATCCCAAAATCACGTTGCTTGACAAGCTAATTTTTGTACTCTTGCGAATACAAACTCAGCAAATAGAACTTTAAATTTTGGAAATTTTTCGTTATTTAAAACTTCAGCAAAGATTAACATCAACACATTGATGAATAGATTCTAAGATTTATCTGTTCAAACAATTACAATCTTGGGTGAGAGACATCTAAGTATTTCCTCTAAATATAAGCATCTTTGTATCTTTTCAATGTTCTCCCTTCTTTGTTGCATGAAAATTCACTACTTTATACATAAAATAAAACTTTTTTAAATATTCTTAAAGATGTACTTGAAAAAATTGAGTGCTTAATATTATTAAAACTGCAAATATGTTATTATTAGCCACACAAATTTGATTAGAATTTTTGTTGTACTCTACCATTACTACTATACTGTTACTACTGTTACATTTCTTATTGTAATCTTACTATACATCAGCGTTTGGAGCGCATCTTTCATTGACGAGCCAAGTGACGAGCTCCCACCAGAAACTTACACACACTCAAAATACAGAGTTCGCCATAAAAAACTTGAATTTGTGTGCTGCTCAGCACAGAGTTGGCCAAGGTTAGTGTGCATGTGTGTATGTGTGTCTTAAAAAAGTCGCAATTGGCATTCGTTTTGAGGTCGTTGTATGTTGCTGTTGTCCTTAACCGCTGCTCAAGGCATCCCATAACGATACTGTGCAAATTAAATACACGGTCACATAACCAAACCCACACACTCACAATTGGCTCACACATACATTTTTCCTCCCCTTATGACATTGAGCTGGCCTTAGCTTCTTTGAATGAGTGTGCTTGTGTGTGTGTGTTTGTTCTGTATGCATGTCAACTGGTGTTGTATGGATAAATATTTAAGTTTATTCTATTGCTGCTGCTGCAGATAGTATTGTTGGTGTTGTTATTGTTGTGTGTCATGTTGCTGTTGTCGTTATTGTTGTTGATGTTATTATTGTTTACAATTAAACAAATGAATATTTATTATGCACCGTTTTATGGCTTACAATTGCTTTGTTTGCATTTCATTGTGCATCATATTCAATTTCATCTCGTCTTGCATATGTATGAGTGCACGACTGATTTTACAGTGTGAAATGCGGCACATGTGCGTTTGTTTAAGTGTGTGTCTGTGTTAGCCGTTATGTATGTTTATGCCGCAATGAGATGACAGATGATTGAATGTATGTTTCAATTCAGCCACACAGAGATAACTCCCTTCAAATAGGTTCGAAAGTCATAGTTAGCTTTTAGTCAGTGGTGCCCCACGTGAGTTCGCGAGCAAAAAGAGTTTAATTTTTAGTGCAAAACCAATTTGAATTATTTTGATTGGATTTAGTTGACAATTTCTAAAGCATAAATTTCTCTAGATGTTTTTCTCCTTCACGTGTACATGTGAAGTAAATTTATTGTTTTACTTACGTTCGTAATGATATTTGCGTTTCTTTGTTTTCTCAACTTCTGTTATTTATCAACTGTATGTGGCACCGGATCTGGAAGTAATTACATTATCGCAACTATTGGTTATTGGTTATTTGTCTGCAGTGTTAAACAAATACTTGACTCAATTCTTATAAATAATATATCATAAATATTTTATACGAGTAATACTCGTATGTGTGAACAACTAAATAAATCGATAAAAAATCAAATTTTTCTTGGGAACCGAAATAAATGAATAAATGGTGATGAAATTAAAATTGATTGATTAATTAAATGTAGCTAAAATGACATCTTCAAAATGTACATTTATAGATTGGAAAACTTGCGACACCAAAATTTAAGTATTTTGTTCAAAACCCTAAACATAGACTTATTTTGAAAACCTGTATAAATATTAAATTAAATAATCGACTAAAAAAATCATTTGCAATACAATGTCAACAATCATTAGCTGTTAGCCAGGGAGCGAAAATAACTGTTATTTTACAATTTTTAAGATGAAAAAGACATAACGAAAAAGTGGCCGGAGGACTTTTTTAAATATACCATTATTATCGTAATAGCAGCAGCTTCGCGAATATTAAATGCCTTTTAAATTTTTGGCTGTTACTATAAAAATAAATATTAACTGTTATTTTTTGCCTTTTATTTTTTCGGGCAAAAATAACTGTTACTTTTAACTTTTATTTTTTAAGTCAAAAATAACAGTTATTTTATGCCTTTTATTTTTTCGGTCAAAAATATCAGGTAATTTGTATTTTTTCAAAGGCCGAATAAAAAACTTTAAAAACTAAAAAGGTTTATAGCTCAAAATGTGCGCGCTGATGAGACGATAAAAATTGCATAAAACTTTTTTTGCCGTTCAAGTGGCCTTTAAAAAAATTCAAATTTCCTGATATTTTTGACCGAAAAAATAAAAGGCACAAAATAACTGTTATTTTTGACCTAAAAAATAAAAGTCAAAAGTAACAGTTATTTTTGCCCGAAAAAATAAAAGGCATTAAATAACTAGTATTTTTGTCGGAAAAAATAAAAGTTAAATGATAACTGTTAATATCCGACTTTTTTGATTAAAACCATAACCGGTACGGTCCCTGCTGTTAGCAAATTTTTTTTACGATCCAAGCAGTTCAAAGGCGGTTAGATTTTAATCAGTTATAAACGTGATCCATTCAATCTGATATGAAAAATTATTGCAATAAGCTGTTATCAGCTCAGTGCAGAGTTATTCCTAAATGTTTGAAAAAACAAACAAATTAAAGAAACTTTCTTGGCATCGCTGCAAAAAATTACAGGTCTAAGAAAGATTTATATTTTTTTAAAACCATTGTCACGGTGTTTTAAAAAAATTAAAACTGAGCGATGTAGTTACCTTCATTGTTACGGATAGATACAGTTTAGTATACCTAAACGCATCAAAAAACTAGTAAGGAATTATCTTCGACTGGGCCGATGTTAAAATACCCCCACGGCCGAATTAGAGTATATATAAAGTCTTAAGCAAACTGTTAAATATATTTAAAGAGATTTTCCCGTTTTGGTTAAGTCACTTTGTATGGGAGCTAGGTGTGGTTTTCATCTGATTTTTACAAATTAAATACTCAAATAAATACTAAATATTTAAATTACTATGCAAAATTTGAAGTCATTAAATAGATTTTTGTGGAATTTACAGAAATCTAACCTTTTTGGTTAAGTCACTTCGTATGAAAGGTAGGCGTGGTTTTCATCCGATTTTGTATAAAAAGCTTATATTTTTAATTTCGTTATGATAGCTCAAAAATTACGGCTGCTAACGTGGACACAGACGGACAGACGGACATGGCTAAATCGACTCAGGAGGTGATGCTGATCAGGAATATATATACTTTTCTATGCCGGCCACGCTTCCTTATTGGCGTTACAAACGGAGTGACAAAATTAATATTACCCCCATTACGTTTTTTAAACGTGGGGGTATAACAAGGATACTGTCACAGGACAAGAGGCCGAAGTGGAAGAGGAAAATTTAAAAAAGCACCTACAAATTGAAGTATGTAAGTATGTAAGTAAGTATGTAAGTAAGTATGTAAGTAAGTATGTAAGTAAGTAGTGCAAATTGAAATACCTCTCATGTCTACTGGATCCATAGTAGATAAATTTAAGATATTTTTTGGTTTTGCCTTAAATGACATGCCTACGTCATGGCATATGTATATTAAGGCGCCTCACTCTCTATGAAAGAAAAAAAGTTGTCCGGGTCACCCCCTCAAAATAAATTTTGGTTAATGTTATGATAATTCCCCAAATATTTCGGCTTTAGCGATAGCCGTCAGCTACCTAGAATG
The DNA here is from genome assembly GCA_963920525.1 of Dichetophora obliterata. Classification (NCBI taxonomy): domain Eukaryota; kingdom Metazoa; phylum Arthropoda; class Insecta; order Diptera; family Sciomyzidae; genus Dichetophora; species Dichetophora obliterata. Next base: position 201,296,414 of record OY986438.1, on the reverse strand, counting down.
ATCTGAAACAACTCTAAAAATCGCGTTTTGCATTGATAACTTTTTTGCCATAATATTTTTAGTAAAAAAAGTTTTCACAAATAGTGTAAATCGAAGAATTACAGAGTTCTCTATCAAAAGTTTTTAAAAATTTGCCCTAACATAGAATATATTGAGTTTTTTGCAGTGATTTTTTGAATATTGTTTTTGGCAATTTTTAGTAAAATAGGTATGTATAACTCCTCCATCTCTTGCCTGATTTTGCATTCCGAGGTATCATTGGAAAGGTGTTGACTGCTGATTTTTATTCCTGTCACTAATTTATCCTTTAAAGCCTTTTTTTATGATATCGGATATTAGCTTCATTGACTGAACTTTTTCAAATTTCAGATTAAACATAGCTGTATTAAAGAGAAATTGCTTTGAGATAGAGAATTTTTTTTTGTTGGTTTGTATTTAACTCGCGTGAAACGAACTGCATTTTTTCTTTAGTAATATATTTTTAAATAAACTATTTCATTGAACAACTCAAAGTTAAATAATATTATATAACTCTTTATCAAACTAGAATGTCACGAAAAAGTCATGAGTGACTACTTCCAATTAAAAAATTATTCTCCATCTCAAAGCTATTTTGACATTTCACTTTAATGTTGCTATGTTTAATCTGATATTTGAAAAAATTCAGTCAATGAAGCTAATATCCGGCATCATAAAAAAGGCTTTAAAGGATAAATTAGTGACAGGAATGAAAAGCAGCAGTCAGCACCTTTCTTATAATACCTCGGAATGGAAAATCAGGTAAGAGATGGAGGAGTTATACATATTTTACTAAAAATTCTTCTTCTATGTTAGGGAAAATTTTCAAAAACATTTGATGGAGAACTCTGTAATTCTTCGATTTGCACTATTTGTGACAACCTTTTTTACTAAAAATATTATGGCAAAAAAGTTATCAATGCAAAACGGGATTTTTAGAGGTTTTTCAAAACATTCTAGGTAGCTGACGGCTATCGCTAAAGCCAAAATATTTGGGGAATCATCATTATATAAACCATAGTTTATTTTGAGGGGGTGACCTGGACAACTTTTTTTTGTGAGGCACCTTAATATAGGTATATGACATGTGATATGACCTATGATATACATATTCATACATGATGTGACTTATTGTGTCCTTTTTTACCTTGTGACTGCTTTATAACTTGCAACTTTTGCACAAAGTGATTTATTTACCTTTGATACTTTTTATGTAGACTATTTTACTTGCGAGTTTTTCCTTGCGACTTTTTAACCCTAAGGATATATGATATAACTTATTGTGTCTTTTTGTATCTTGTGACTGTTTTATACATTGCAACTTTTGTACAAAGCGATTTATTGTACCTTGCGACATTTAAACAAAGTCTTTTGACTTTTCTGCTTTTTAGTGCTATGCTACTTTTTATGTTGCGACTATTTTACTTGCGGCTTTTTCCTTGAGAATTTTTAATCGGACGGATTTCTTAAATTTAGATTCTTTTGCCTTGCGATTTTTGTATCTTGTGACTTTTGTTCTCTTGCTAATTTTTATCTTAAGGTTTATGTTTGCGGCGGCTTTTACCTTGCGGCCTTTGTTGCATGCAACTGTTTTACATTTTTTTTTAATCTTGCTACATTTTGTATTTGCTGACTTTGTGTGCCTACTGATTTCTTTTACCTTCGACATTTTTTTTTTGCAACATTTTGTTCCTTGTGATTTTTTGTCTGTGCTCCTTTTGATCCTGCGAATTTTTGTTATTTGTGACTTTCTGTTGCTTAATACTTGTACGCTTTTTGCCTTTTTGAACTTTGTAACTCTTTGCACCTTGCGATTTCTTAAAACCAGCGAATTTTTATGAAATGCGCGTTTTTTTACCTTGCCACTTTTTGTAATTGCAAGTTATTTCTGCATCTTTCTACTTTGCTAATCTTGAAACTTTGTTCCTTGTGACTTTTTATTTTGTCTATTTTACACTGCGACTTTTTTGCATCCTTTAATTTTTGTTCTCTTGCTACTTTTTATCTTAAGATTTTTGTTTCCGGTGTTTTTTTTTCATTGCAACTTTTTGTACATGTTTTGTAACTTTGGTTCATTTTGTATCTAGGGATTTTGTATGAATACCGATTTTTTAACCTTTCGACTTTTGTGCTTGCAACATTTCGTACCTTGTGACTGCTTGAAACTTATAACAATTTGTACTGTATGATTTTTGGAATGTGCTAAGATTTTATTTTGCGATTTTTTTGTAATTTATGGCATTTTCTTGCGTTTCTTGTAGCTTTTGACTTTTTGAACTTTGTGACCCTTTGCACCTTGCGATTTGTTATACCCTGCAAATTTTTGTGAATTGCGAATTGGAGCACATTGCTATTTTTTGTGCCTTGGAACTTATTTCTGAACCTTTCAACTTTGTTAATCATGAAATTTTGAAACATTTTTTAACTTGCGACTGTTAACTGTGCGACTTTTTTGACATGTTTTAACCTTTTTTCGTTTGGTGTTTGGTGACCTTCTTTATTTAGCAATTTTCGCACATTTTATTGGAACTTTGTGTAAAAGTTGCATTTTTTACCTTATTACTTTTGTACCCTGCAGCTTTAAGTACCTTGCTACTTTTTGTACCTTGTGACTTTTTGCACCTTACGACTTATTAGAATTTATGCATTTTTATTCCTTGCTATCTTTTGTACCTTTGTACTTTTTGTACCTTCCAACTTGTGTTTGTACTTTGTGAATCATGCGACTCGCAACATCTTGCATCTGTTCGTTTTTTGTACCATTAGGCTTTTTACCTAGCAAATTTTTTGTCTATAAGTTTTTATATTGCTGATTTTTTTCTGTTGAGATATTTTGCTTGTAACTTAATGACCATTGAACTTATAGTACCTTGTGACTTTGTGTACTATGTGACTTTTGCACCTTACGATTTATTGTACCCTGCCGATTTTTCATCTCTTACTTTTTACCTTGTGAGTTTTCGTATTTTGAGGATTTTTCCTTGCATTTTTAACACCTTTCAACTCTTTCTACCTAGCGACTTTTTACACAAAATGTATCTTACACTTTGCGAATTATAGTACCTTGCAACTAATCTTTGTATTTTCTGACTTTGCGCATCATTCGTCTTGCAACGTTTCATATCTTTTTGTTTTTTGAAATATTCGATATCTTATCTTACAATTTTTTGTACCTTGCTACAGTTAATACTTTGTGATTTGCTTATCTTCAACTTTTTACACTAAGGCTTTTTGCACTTTGCGACATTTTACTCTGTGCAAATTTTTGGATCTTGCGAATCTTTGTACCTTACAACTTCTTAAAAGCTAAGACTTTTTGTACCTAGCGAATATTGTAAGCTGCACCTTACGATTTCATGTTTTTTGCGATTTGTTTTGCCTTGGAAATTTTTGCATAGCGACTTTTTGCTACTTCTGATAAGCTGAGACTTTTTGTATCCAGCGAATTTTTGTGAATATTGTAAATTGTTCCTTACGGCTTGCGCATAATGCGATTTTGTTATCTTGCAACTTCTTACATTGCGACTTTGTATCTTTTATGTTTGTATCTTTTAAATGTTTGCATCTTGCGATTTTCCATAACCTGAGGCTTTTGTACTTAATGAATTATTGTGAATATTGTAAACTGTCCCTTACGAATTTGTGTCATGGGAATTTTAAACATTGCTACTTTTTGAACCTAGAGATTTTTCTCTTCAACTTTTTAAATGTGCTTTTTTTATTACTTTGTGTCTTATTACGCCCTGAGAAAGTATTTTTGTGCCTTGAGAAGTGTTTGCACCTTGCGAGTTTTTATAATCTAAAACTTTTAAATATCAAGCAAATATTGTAAACTGTAGCTTGCGTGTATCATGCGATTTTTTATACCTTGTGACTTTCTATCCCCTATAGAATTATTGCGAATGTAGCCAATATTGTAATCTGCGATTTTTTTCACCGAGCGATTTTTTCGTCTTCAACTTTTTACCTTCTGGCTTTTTGTTTTTTGCAACTTATTACGTCCAAAGAATTTTTTTACCTTGTGAATAATTTCACCTTGCGACTTCTTATAACCTGATTCTTTTTATACATAGCGAACTTTTGTACATTTTTTTGTAAACTGTACTTGGCGATTTTGTGTATTATTCTGTTTGAGATTTTTTATACCTTCGGAGGTTTAACTAAGTACCTTAAAACTTCTTGCATCATGCGACTTTTGAAACTTGCAACTTTTTATCTTGCGACTTTTGGTATAAATATCTCTCTCTCTCTCTCTCTCTCTCTTAATTCATAAAAAAATGATTTAATAAATTAATCATAATTATTTTTAATTCTATTACATTATTAATAAAACATAATTATATTTAAAGTATTAAATAAAGAGATATAGTTCAGAAACGGTGTTTTGTGCATAAAGAATATCTTGTTGTGTATAACCTTTGTAGCGCAACGTTACATTACCATTACTTTATGTAATGTCACGAAAGTAGCACTTTTTAAAAATTTACTCCCGAGCACAAGAGCTCCACATAATAACTTTTCACTTCAGAAAAGCTAAAAACATAAAATTTGGCTTCTTTGTAAGCTCACGGTAAATCTTCTTTACCATCTCATAAACTAGACTAACAACGTGCATATTTATGTGCATGTTAAGCTAGGCAAATAAAATGCATCATCCGCTTGCAACTCGTAAATTAAGCAAAGTTTAGTTGGTGTAGATAATTCAAACGCTGAACGATGTCTGTACAATCTGTGAAAAATCGTAATCGCGAACCACGAAGCAATCACAATTTATCACTCTTGTTTATCACACCAACAGTTAACGTTATAAGCATCACATCACGTTTGCAGCAAGCAATCCCATAGCGCTCGACAACGAACACACCAGATGTTGGCAACATACCCGTATGTATGCAGTTCGTGTTTCCGCATCCGCTGCACAAAAAGTAAATTAAAAAAATAACATCAAAATTATGTTGAAAAACTGATGTGCAGCATTGATATATAATGGACAACTTCATGAAGCGGTTGCCGCAGTGAAAAAGTCGGTTAAGTACTCGGTCAAGCAGTCAGTCAAACAGTCATTGAAGCCGTCACTCGGAAAATGTGTTAAGCATCAAGCAACGACATTGCATGAATTTTCAATAATTGCTGGAAATTAAATTTCTGCATTTCAATTAAGATGTTTCATAAATTTGTTATTTTTCAACTTTGACACAGCTTAAATTATTTTTTTATTACATGGCGAAAGCAGCTGACAGGCGTTATCGTTGTTTTTTTTCCTTGCCTTGTCATGCACACACACACACATACACACGTTCTTAAATAACATTTGTTTTATTGCCTCGAACCTTAACGCTACGGCAGTTCAACCTGTTTACAGCATTTGTGGTTTAACAAGAAAATGCACACATTTACACACACACACAAGCACGAACACAAATGCACTTATTCTTTATACATATACGAGTTACTTGCGCCATGCTGGTCGTGGCAGCAAATCGTTTATTTTGCGGTTAATGCTTTCTTAATGTCGATTGTACTGAACATGCTGAGAGCGACATCTGTTGAGTGGATTTCTTGTATTGTGTTTTTCTAAAAGTTTTCATCTGAAAATTAACAAGGACACTGCTGCAGAGAGGTGTTGTACTTATTTTCGTGTAAATGTTATTATCGCTATTTACATGTTTTGGTAGGGATTTTTTTTATGTGGCATACATAAAAAAGATTACTGTGCAGGATAAACAGAATAAGGAAAAACACATGATTATTTGGTAATCTTAAAGATTACATTGACACCAATATTTTTCAAGATATAAGCAAACGATAAGTTCTGATTTGTAGAGCCAAAAATAATTTGAAGACATAATAGTTCTTCTGTTTCCGTACTTTTGTTACATTGGAGAGAGTAATTAAAGAAATGGTCCTGAGCAGGAAAAATTCCAAAAAGTACTTAAATTCTTTTCTAATAAAAATTTGCACCCTGTTACTTAAAAAACTTATGAAGTGAAATCAACTTTTTATTGCATAGCAACGTTTATGACAACATACAAATTTTTATATCTGCTACATGAAATTTGTGTAGCAGAAACCTGTAACTTTTCACGAGAAAAGCAAACATATTTCTTTTGTCGCTGTCTTCTACAATTTTTTGGTGTACGAAAATAGAATTGAGTAAAAATTTGCACAAGCTAGTGAAAGTTTTCACATACATATTTTTAAGTACGGAAACATAGCTTATATTTGGATTGAATTTTTTTCTGAACTTCTAAAGTTTAAACGACAAAACTCATTTCACACAAAGTAATACAGCTAGAAGCATTAAGTTATGCACATGCATTTTAAGGATCTAAATATGGACAATTACAGGATATGGGCATAATTGGTCAGCTACCACTTTGACCTCAAATTCGACTTGGGAAATAAAAACACCATAAGATTGGTTTTATGCTGTAAAAATAAATGCTGTAAAAGTAAATTCGATTTATTTTCATTTACACTACAAACATTTTAACTAAAAATAGGCTCCATCGATTGACTATCACTTCGAACTCCATTTAGCTTACATTTAGTATTTGAATATATTATTTTAATAACTATTGATATAAGCCATAGACAAAAAGTCTTAAAGTGAAATTAAAAAAACAACCAGAACAGCCAATTACAAGGGGAGCTTGAGGCTGAACACATTTTCTAAAATTTTTCTTTTTACCACAAACTTGTCAACAAGCACTCGTTGTTTCTTTTTAATCTTCATTTTATCATATATAAGGTATATATAAATAAGTATATATAAATGAACTTTCAACTTAAAATACAAATAAAATTTAACTCAACCGAAAAGTTTTAAACACTGATACTCGTCATACCTTTTATGTATTTTGTACAAAAATTTGTTGGTTATACATAATGCTACCAACTCATGTTATTAAAAAATAAGAATAATTGCTACTTAGAACACTGAAAAGTAAGTATTTGTAAGTATAATTTTTAAAAATAAGTATATCAACTTAGAAAAAAAATTTTAATATTTTGTTGATATTATTTACTAATATAAGAACCAATAGAACCCACAAGATTCCGTAAGTGTTGTCACGCCCTCTTTTTGTTCTTCTCGAAAAGTTTTGTGCAGGCAATCTAACTAAAACCAAAACTCTTCAGATAAAAACAATTAATTTTATATATTTGCAGTTCATATCCAAAATTTGCAGATAAGCAAAACTATCTATTTTTAATTCATTTATGAACTTTTTCGGGCAGAAAAATTCATTTTCGACACTCATAAATGAACCCTTTTGGACTCATTCGTCGGACTAAAATGCCTCTCAAAAGCGAAGCTTTTTTTCTTCAGAAATGAGTTAATAAAAGAATCATAAACTATCTATTTTTTTTGTTCGGAAACGAGTTGAAAAAAAACTATTAAAAACTTATTTTTCGGCACTCATACATTAACAATTTTTAACTTTAACTTATTCGCCGGACTGAATTGCCTCTCAAAAACGAACCTTTTTTTCGAAAACGAATTAAAAAACGAACTATAGAAATTGACTTTTTAATAATTAACATCTTGTTATGGAATAAATTTTCACGAATTTAATCTTCTCTAGCAAGAACATTGATGAAACAAATTAAAAAAAAACAAAAATTTACAAAAAAAAAAATTTCTTTCCGAAAACGTACTCAAAACTATCACTTTACGCAAAACATTCGCATATGGTTCGGTGGGTATATTTCATATATATAAAATAGTTTGAAAACAAGCAAAAGCATAACAAAAAGTTAAAAGTAATACGTACTTTCAAAGTAGTGAAATAAAAATAAAATAAAAAAATCAGATTCAAATGAATTAGGCTGGGTCGATTTGCAAGCCTATGTTGCCTGGGCGATTTTCGTATCGGGCATGAAAAGTTATTAAAAAATAGGGGGCGATAGAGGTGCAATTTACCCTATCACATCTTCAATTTTGTGAATTTTTTCTTAAGGAATTTTTTCTTAAGGAATTTTTTTCCAAAAATTTTTGTATATAAACGTGCACAGCTAGAACAAAACTGATGCCAGACTCAACTTAAAACCGGTCTCACATTGATACGTTTTAATACAAAAATTTATCGTTTTTTGTTTTTGAGATCCCTCTATGTGGCGCTGTGGTCGATTTTTTTAAAAAAATTGTATTTATAAACCGATAAAAATTGACCACAGCGCCACCTAGGGGGATCTAAAAGAGAAAAAATTTCGGAGGACCACACAAACACATGTGAATATAAGGTGGATAGCTTTTGTGGTTCAGCCGTGATGGTCAAAAACCTTGAATTTTGTGAATTTTTTTCTTTAGGAATTTTTTACGATAAATTTTTTTTTTAAAAACGTATAAATGAGAGACCGGTTTTAGGTTGAATCGGATACGAGGATTTCATTTCTGGCATCAGTATTGTTCTATCTGTGCACGTTTATATACAAAAATTTTTGGAAAAAAATTTCTAAAGAAAAAATTCACAAAATTGAAGATGTGATAGAGTAAATTGCACCCGTATGGCCCCCTCATTTTTTTATAATTTTTCATGCCCGATTCGAAAATCGCCCAGGCAACATCAAATTTTTTACCTCCATACAAATCAACCCAGCCTAAAACGTATACAGAGATCAAAGCAAATTTATCATTATTCGCCCTCACTGTCACTGAATTGACGTGCTGCATTAACTGGTTTGTTTTCTTTTTGCTTGGAGTCGTATTTGTCTTGGCTGGAAATGTTGTTAAATATGTCAAGTCTTGTCTTTAAGATTTTGTAACATTCGATACAGCTGTATTCAATATTATTTTTTACAAATAAAATTGACTCCAGTGTCTGTATTTTTAACGCTGTTGACTCCAATTTCCAAACTTTTTATGCTTATGCAAGCAAAAGTGCAACCAGAGCTGAAAAGTAAGCATGAATAAGTATAAATCTTAAAAGTAAGTATACTTATAAGCATGGAATTTTAGTAAGTATATGAAGCTGAAAATAAGTATGATACTTACAAAGTAAGTATAGTTGGTAACATTAGTTATACATATCAAAAATATCAAAATTTGCGTATAATTTTTTTCTAGTATTATATGTTTTTAAAATTGATATAAAAAGATACTGCTCTCCCGTACAACGTCAAAACATAGTATATTCATAGTTTTTTTTCGTTGCTTTCATAGTTTTGAGAAAAGTGAGTTTTAGTGTTTTTTGTTTTTCCCTTTGTTATTATTGTCCAAGCCAATATAGTTAAAATGCTTATAAGTATCAAAAATGGTCTAAATTCGGGAATCACTCTCAAAATTATTGCAAAATATTTTGTTATAGTATCAAATTACTTACTTTGTTTTGTAAACCTTTTTGAAAATATAAAAAAACCGAATTTACAATATCGAAATATAGTATGTCCATTAGAGTGTATTGACTTGTTTGGGAAAAATCTGACCCCCAATTCTGGTACCAAAATTAATAGTATATAAGAAATCCTTTCGATTGGTATACTTTTTTTTTGATCTAAACCAATTTTGGCATGTTCCGAAATGCATTTTTGTGCATTTTTAAGGAACTTTTGTACTGGAAACCAACTTTCTGCTGATTTGAAAAGAAAATCAAGCTTATCAATCAACTTACATATAAAAACATAGAACTGCAAATTTTCATCCCATTTGACCAATGTTGTAACAAGATTTTACTGTTTCTTCAAATTGAATCTACTTGTTATTTTATTTTTATTATATTTTTGTTTTTTGTAAGAAATTACTTTATTTTAATTTAGTGCAAGAGTAAAGTATATTTTGGAACTGTTACTGTTAGCAAAATAAGAACAATTAATTATTTTCAAGATCCTGGTGGTATGCTATTTTCAACAAACGAAATTGATGCATATCTAATCATCTATTTAACAAATTTAACAACAAAGTAAAATTAAAATAAATAACGTAAACTTTTCAGAAAGAGTACTTAGAGGGTTTTCAACATTCGATAGCGCATTAAAGTCGTGCCTTCACAAAACATCTGCCTCTGTTGGTAGTTTCTCATCATTAAAAATACACGGGTTTCCCCAAAATAAACGCCATTTTCTTAGTTAAAATAAGTTTTAAAGTATTCAAAAACTTTCATATAAAAAACAAAAATATTATACAAAAAAAAGTAACTAGTAGTTTTAATTTAAAAAAAACCGTCAAATCTCCTTAGAGCATATGTGAAATGGGTTGAAAATTTGCAGCTTTATATTTCTGTAGGTAAGTAATTGATTGATATCCTTAATTTTCTTTTTAAATCAACAACAAGTGGGTCTAGTTTGTAGAGTGAGTACAAACTTCGTGAGTACATACATAAATTACTGTATGCAGTGAGTACATAGATTATAGACCTGTTATATAAATATTAAATAGCTGTTTGTAATGTGTACATAGATTATAGGTCCATTTCATAAAACTATAAACAAATATATGTTATGAGTACAGTGCCGATGTACGTAGTACATAGATTATTGACCCATTATATTAAAATATAAATAATTTAATGTAAAGACCTATTACATAAAGTAATACATATTTGTATGTAATGAGTACAGTTCCGATGTACGATTCGGCGAATTACAACAATCATGAAAAACTTCAACTTGTTGTAAAAGAGTGGAAAGAGTTAGGCGCTGGTGACCGCTGTTTTATGTACTGAATACATATCCCTTTTTAATCGCATAAACTAGACGTGGACGGAGTCCATACTTTAGCTAGACGTGAACTTAGTCTTTATTTTATGTATTAAGTACATTTCCAGAAAAACATAACGACAAATATTTATTTAGTACACGTTGCTTGTATTTATAACAGTCTGCAATGTATTCAACACATAGTTCAATATATTGAATACATTTTTCATTCCTTTTACTAAGTTAAGAAATTAAAATGTGATCAGTACGTGCTCATTTTAGTCAGTACATATGACTTTTGTTGCGTTCCCATACAAGATACAGTACATAGATTTTACATAGATGTCTCTGTACTGACGACATAACTTTTTCCCTTAGTGTACTCGCTCAACTGATGCATTAAAAAAAACGAGTAGTAATGATATTACTTTTTCTAAATTTGAAAACATAAATATATCTACTGAATTTTTTATATTAAAAACCCGTTTCCAATACGGTTCTGGATCTAAAAAATAATCAAGGTTCTACTTCTCATGATCTAAAAATGCATGGTCTCTCCACTCAATATCGAGATCTTAAACAGCTAAATTTTATTGAGTTTATATGCTCGTTTTTGCTGGAATTTACTTGAAGGAGTTCTCTAAAATGTCTTTAGCCCAATAACGACGCCAATGTAATATGGCATTCCTAAGACGGATTTCACCAAACTAACGGTATCACATAATTAGTCAAAATAAAAATTAGGTCAAAATTAGCCCATGTGTGAAAACATTGTCGCGTCTTTAAAGAGTTAACCGATAATTGCTACAATAGAAATAGTAGTCAATGCATATCTTTGCTTCCGATGCAGACTGCAATCACGTATCCTTTTTCTTGTATATATTTTATGTACGAAATTGTATAAAAATCACATGTACTCTTTGAGCATTTCCAAGTTAATTTATTTTATAATTTAGTTTTTGTTAAGTTGATCCCGTTTTGTGCAATTTGTACCTTAAAAGCTTTGTAACTAATTAGGACTAGTGTTGTATGGAGATCCTTAGTAACAAGATTTGGATACGCGGCAACCCCTATTTTTGTGAGGTTTATAAAAAAATGCATGAGCCAAAAAATGGGGGAGGTGGGGTGGGGGTAAATGGCTCCTGATCGGGGTCAAAGGTGGGGGAAAACGAGACAAAATACACGAAACGCTTCACAACTCTCGCCGGGTCGCTCCTAGAGAGGTGAAATGTAAGACCGACCCCCATTATTTTTCCCCCTCCCACAATTTTTATGAACATACTAACTCTCTATCTGCGCTCCTTAGGGTGGCTCCCATACTAAATATTATTTTTTATAAAATTTCCCCCAATGACCGACCCCCAATATTTTTGTTACCCCAGCAGTTTTTAAGAACATACCTAGCTTCCATCTTTAATCATTAGGGTGGTCCCCATACAAAAATTTTTAATTTTTAAAAAAAAATATTATCTATAGTAATAAAACTCATTCTCTGTTTGTTTGTTTGTTTGTTTGGCCTTTATACAAATCTAAACGGCTCAACGGATTTTGCTCAAACTAGGTACACATATTAAGTTTATCCCAACTTAAAATGTATAATACCTAGTTTTTGCCACGCCCCCTCTGAAATTTTTCAACTAACGGTAATTTTTTTATTATAAAACTTTTTACCATAGGAGATTTTTGTATATTTAATTTTAAAAATTTTGTGTTATTTTGACATCAAAAACACTCACATATCTTTAAAATTGGAGAAATTTTCAGTACAACGACTTTTTCATAAAACATCGTTACGTAAGAATGAGAAAAAAACGACATGAAAATCAAAGTTTGGTCTTTCGATGCAAATATCTCCGCTGTCCATTAATATATTTCATTCAAATTTTTTTGTTCAAAAGTTCAATAAAAACACTTCACAAAAATAGGTTGAACTGTACCGTTAAGTCAGTGTATATATGTTTTATGAGTATGCCAAAAAAGGTCCAAAATATTGACTTTTTACTCAAAAAATGACTCAAAAATTGTTGTTGTTGTAAAAATGAAATCAATTAAAAACAGCAAATCAGACTACCTTTCATATGACATAGCATTTATTTGCAAAAATTCTTCCAGCTAAGCGCAAAAATTATTTTACTGTTTTTGTCATCAAAACAACAAGTACCCCCTTTGATTTTTTTCGCGAAATTTATTTTTTCTTAAATGTTGTTTTTATATTTTTTACAAAAAACTCAAGTCTCAAAAATAATTTCTGTGAAAAAATTACCCCAATATCTCTTTCCAATCAAAAGTTATGGCTAAAAATCAATTTTTTCATACCAGACTATTAATAAAAAAACTTAGTTTTGTGTTAGAATTCTCTATACAGTTTGAACGTCCCCATTTATCTCTGAGAATGCAGTTGTGTGTCTAAAGTAGTTACGATTATTTTGGATTATATAAAATCTTCTTTATAGTGAGATCTACTTATTTTTTGCTTCCCCACCCCCCGCCCCCCTCCTGTTAAATTTGTTTTGTTGTGATGGCTCTATTTTTTCTCACTATTGAGTCACCGTTGTCACTTAGTTCTTTATCAATGGTACTTTAAATGTTGTATATATATCATAATTTTATCGAAAAAATGACTGTGAATAAGAATGCTGTTAAAGTTAACATTTTCATGTTATCAGTTTTAGCTATATGGCGATATTATAAAACATATGCGCATCTGGTCAGCACAATTATTTCATTAGTTTTGATCTGTGCGTTAAATTCACAGATAGATGGCGCCACATTTGTAAGATGTGTGGGTACAGACTATACTTGCACCTTGCGGTGAAAAGCTGAATACTGTTTTTTCAAAAGTTTCTTCAAATGTAACCCCACACGTTTGGGATTACAGACAGGTGGCGCTATTTTCTGCTTCTAGAAGAATATCTGATGTTATTATACAGCCAGCAGATAAGTTTTGCGAAATATTTTGCGAAAATACTATTGCTAACAAACTTTTAAAAAGTAAAATAATGCAGTACTGCCAGTTTTTTCAGTCGCAGCGTCATCTAGCGTCATTAACACCTAAAAACATAGAATTGGATCAACTTAAATGTCTAGCTCACTTGCTGGACTTTTTGTTGTTTTTGCTTTGCTTGCAAATGCGATTATATGATCCTGATCTCCAATGAAAAAACACAGCTAATAGAAATTTTAGTAGGTACAATCATTTTTAGCACAACGAATTTTCATAAAACATTGTTAGCTTATAATGAGAAAAAAATTATATGAAAATCAAAGTTTTTACTTTTAATGTCAATAACTCCGCTGTTTTTAATATATTTCATTAAAATTTTTTTTTGTTAAAAAGTTCTATATGTTTTTTAATATTAATCTTTGTTTAGACGTTGAAATGTCCATATCTCAAGGACGCATTGAGTCCCACCATAATTTTTATTTTGTTTAAAAGGTAATTGTGCTTGCTTTAAGATTAAGTAAATATAAACTTTACTTTTAATTCTTTTTAATTATTAAAATATGTTTTTCGTACGCCTTCTTTGAATTCAATTAGCTCACCGCAAGAGATGGAACCACCAACAACAAAAATTTTTCTAAACTTTTTTGGATCAATGTTCGTTCAATTACCTTTCTAACGGTAGATAAATAAAATTAAATAAAATAAAATTCAAATAAAATTCAACATGTTTTTCATTATTCCCGATTTTAAAAAACATTTAATCGAGAAGTGTATGTTAGAATGTTTATATACAGTGGCTCACAACGAAAGTCGGGCAGGCATTTCTTAGCACTTTCGCATTGGTTTCGGAAATGAAAATGTAAGAAGAAACTTGGAGTTAATATTTTTTCAAAACATTTTTTATTGGTGAGCAAAATTAAACAAAAACATAGTTAAAAAATTGGAACATAACGGTAAAACAAAATTAAATCAAACCAAAGCTTTAAAAACGAGCTCACATTGAAAGTCGAGCAGATAAGGAATTCAATGCTAAAACTAAGAATTTAATATTTTGTTGCCAATCTTTTTTGTTATATGACTGCCTGCAGCCTTTTTGAAATGTGTGCAACCAAATTTTTAAAAACTTCAGCTCCAATCTGATTCCATTCTTCACTTCGGATACTTTTTTTTAGGATTGGATCTTTAGTTGCCCATCTCTGCACTTAGTGTTCAAGCTCGTCTCATAGATGTTCTATAACATTTTAATCTGGGTCTTGTGAGGCTATTTTTATGACATTTAGCCAAATATTAAGTACACAATTCTTTACCAAGAGCGTCGTATGTTTCAGGTCATTGTCTTGGTAAAACTAAATATTATCTGCAATTCCTTATTTGCCCGCACTTTCTTTTATTTGCGCCATGAGAATGTCAAGGAACAAATTTTTGTCCATTATACCTTCAATAAAATGAATCCTTCCAACATCAGACGCACCCCCAAACCATGACTGATCCTCTACCATGCTTGATCGTATGTTTAGAATTTTTATTGCAAAATTCTTCATTCGGTTTTCGCTTTCCATCTGAACCATAGAAATGAAATAAACTCTCATATGTAAGCAAAAAGTTTACTGTACTAAAAGTTTATTGTTTAAAAGTGCTAAAGATCCTAATGTGTTGTGTTTTGCTCCTTGCTCTAGAATAGAAAGTCTTTGGTAATCTGCTCATGCATGAAATTCGGGCGTTCTATTACATTTTTCTTTATAATGCAGTGCTTTTTTTCGTGCTGCTCCTCAATTTAAACATTTTTTTCTCAAAACTCTTCAAATTGTTTCTGAGTGTACACTATTTTTCAAATTCAGTTTTAACATGACCTCTAGTCTTAGTGCAAATAAAAATGAGTCTTTTATTATTTCTCTTAAAAAATACCTTTCATCTTTGGAGCTAAGTTTATTTTTAGCTACTGTACGTTCTTTATTGCATATTCTCTTATCTTGTATATAATTCTTGATTATATCGTGCACTGTTGATTTACTTTTTAAAGCGATTTGTGAAATTTGTCGCTCGGATTTTCCTTTCAAATAATAATCTATCACGATTTGCCTTTCTGCCAGTGTTGATTGATTCACTTTTCGAGAAATGTTTATTTTTTAAGTTTTGCGTTTAACTGAAGTTATTCCAACAGTAGTAAAAAGTTGTAAGCAGGAATAACGGTTTAAGGATCGCAATTTGCATTTTTTCTTTACTTGCCCGACTTTCGATGTGAGCTCATTTTTATAGGTTTGTTTCGATTTAAATTTGTTTCACCGTTATGTTCTAATTTTTTAATTATGTTTCTGTTTGATTTTGCTCACCAATAAAGAACGTTTTGAAAAAAATATTTACTCCAAGATTCTTCTTACATTTTCATTTCTGAAATCAATGCGAAAGTGCTAAGAAATACCTGCCCGATTTTCGTTGTGAGCCACTGTAAGTGACTCTCGAGTAACACTGGATATATCAGCTAGTTACTAATATAAAAACATTTTTTTATAATTAATACAAATTATAAAGTGATAATTAAATTAATTCATTTTTTTATGAGAAGGGTATTTCTTTCTATTTTCATCGACAACCTGAAGCAAAAATATTTTTTCTTCTTCGTTGCGGCATAATACGTTGTTATATTCTTCAACCAATTTCACCCCTCTTTCTGCAGCGTCATTCACAGCATGTAATTTACTCAATATTTCCATCGCTTGCTGGTACTCCTCGCGTTCTTCCCATTTTTCTGGGTCAGTAGCAATAAAATCCAACGACAATCCAAAGCGCACAAAAAATTTTAATGTTTCAGTTGTTACGTATTGGCTTAAATCATTATTTATCTGTTCTTTACTTATTTGTTTTGATGTCACGTTAATTCTCTTCACACCTCTGAATCTAAAAATATTTGCTGAACAATTTTGATTGACACCGCTACCGCAGTGCTCTGAATTGTCATCGCATTCTTTTTCCAATGCTTCATCAACATCGTCGTCTTCCTCGCTGTTTATGTTTTTCTCATATTTTTCTTTCCCCCCTTAAATGCTATAATTGCGTTCGCCATTTTTCGTTTTGTGCCGCAGGGAACATTTTTATCAAATAATGCGAGGGAAACAGCTTCACCACTTAGATACTAAAGATGTCCAGAGAACTTCTTCCACAATCTTTGCGCCACATCCTCATCAATTAAAGCGTAATCAGAAATCGCTACCAAAAAATTAAAATCGTTATATGGAGCTTCGATTGCACTGGTGGTTGTAAACCAAGCTGTGACGTAAAGAGTTACAATTAAAATGGTAATATTGCGAAGTCCACTTAGTTCGTCTGTATTAAAGCCGAAATGTTTTCGGAATAAAAACATTTTTGAGCAGTATATGGCTTTCGCCATCCATCGAGCATGACTGACGGCTCCTGGTGGTCTAAAATGATAATTTGGAATATTTTCACCAAGAAACAATAAAATAATTTGAAGAAACTCTTTATAGTCATCTCTTGGTTGCTTTTCCTTCAGTTGCGCTAAACAAAAAGACTTGATCTCGTCTTGAACTTTGATTGGTATTTTTTCTGCAACCGTAGCATCTTCTATGCCAGAATTATAAAGTTTATCTTTAATGTCTTCCCATTGCCCTTTGAAACGGGAAAAAATCGGCACTCCTGGCCCAGAAATTTTACCGAATTCAGCTTCAAACACTTCTTTTAATACCAATTCATAAATGTGATGTCTGCATGGTAGATAGAAAAGATCTCTTTCTAATATTTGCTCCAAAAAGATTGCCGCACCTTGAAATTGGCCAGTGTTTGTTGACGTGGTATCGAATGAAATTGCTTGAACACGGTCAGTGATTTTCCACTCATGCAAAAGCCCGTAAACGGCATCCGCAATAGGCCTACCTTTACCTTGACCCGACGGTATCTTTGGCACGCCAAGTAGCTGCTCCTTTCCATCGTATGTGACGATGACAGGAAGACGATCAACTTTTTTATCGGTGCGTTGCAAGTCCGGCAACATTTTGCCATCCCAGTGCACATTGAAAAACTTTGTTTCGGCCATCTGTAAAATTACTCGTGCTAAGTTTTACAGAAATATAATTTTTATTTAATATGGCATACCTGTGGATTTTCCTTTAAAAATGCAGCAATCTGCTGTCTATTTCTTGTACGGGCTTGTCGAAGGGACTTTCGATTGATTACATACATTTTTGGATCAAGTTGAAAAGCTAGTGCAGCAGCAATCAATATCCGAACTGCTGCTACGTCTGATGTCTTACATCTATCGAAAACAGACACAAGATCCGGAGTAATGCATTTGATTGCGCCTCTTCTTTCTTTTGGTATTCTCTTACAGGAAATCATTGCATCATCGACAGTTTCGAGCTCATTTTCTGATTCGCTAGATTCAGTGGATGAAATCTTGCCAACTGAAATTACACAGTACACATTTGTAAATATCATAATTACACTGTAAAATTATATTTCTATTGTAATAATCACAGTTACCCGCTACTGCAGATTCGTTTTTAATTTTTGCGCGTTTTCTCCGCTTATCTTCTAGCCCTTTTCATTCCGCTTGTCTTTTCTGTTTTTTACCTAAAATCTTGTCAACACCCGCCATGCATCCTTGACGCCCCTTTACTCTTTGCAGTTGCAAAAAAGCAATATCTTTCTGGTTGGTTACCATTTCGAGTACATTTGCATGTGCGATGTCAAAAAGATCATCTAATTTCTCGACAAACTCAGCCTCCTTTTTTCTTTGTGTTTCGCCACCTCTTAAAGTATTCTTTTGTAAGGCTAACTAACCATTCTGCGACCAAAGAATTCACCTTTATTTTCACATTTTTCCTTTGTTTAGTCGGAATAAATGCTTGGCGCCAAAAAACCATGACAGTGTCGGCTACCAAAGAACCACTTTCGTCGGCACTTATTTTACGCACTCCAGTACCATAAAAATACATTCTAAGCACTTGTTGTCTAGACGGTAACTTTGCTCCCGTTATATTCGAGCATGGTTGTCCGATCAAAAAGAGATCCGTATGTGATCTCAAACTACTCGCAATGCCCGTCGATGTTAATGCCATTTTTTACTTTGAAATAAAAAATAATAAAAATGAATTAATTTAATTATCACTATATAATTTGTATTAATTATAAAAAAATGTTTTTATATTAGTAATGAAATTTTTTTTTAAAAATTAAAAATCTTTGTGTGGGGACCACCCTAATGATTAAAGATGGAGGCTGGGTATGTTCTTAAAAACTGCTGGGGTAACAAAAATATTGGGGGTCGGTCATATATTTGACTCCTCTAGGGGCACTCTGGGGCTAGTTAGGGCGGTGGCGGGTAATTTCATAAAAAATAATATTTAGTATGGGAGCCACCCTAAGGAGCGCAGATAGAGGGTTAGTATGTTCATAAAAATTGTGGGAGGGGGAAAAATAATGGGGGTCGGTCTTACATTTCACCTCTGTAGGAGCGACCCGGCGAGAGTTGTGAAGCGTTTCGTGTATTTTGTCTCGTTTTCCCCCACCTTTGACCCCGATGAGGAGCCATTTACCCCACCCCACTTCCCCCATTTTTTGGCTCATGCATTTTTTTTTATAAACCTCACAAAAATAGGGATTGCCGCGTATCGAAATCGAAAACTCGTGCACTAGTCCAACCCTAGTGCGCATGCACAATTAACTCATTTTACTGACCATTTAATTTCAGAATCAGTGATTATTTTGGATAAACTTTTCGTTGTAGATTTCACGTCTTAGCTGCAGTCATCTTGAAATTTAAAAGGGGGCACAAGGAATTCAAAAATAGACACTTATTTTGCTAAAAAACTGAGCGTGAGGATGTAAACCCTAACCCCTTAACATAGAATCAAAGAAATATATATTTTTTTAAATTAATTCTCATAAAAAAGTTGCAAATTTAGAAATGAACACCTTTTTATAATATATTTTCACATATTTTTTGTTGTTTATATTAACTCTTTTATAAATGAAAAAAAAAGGTTGAAAAGGTTATTATTGCAAGACAATCTTCAAGGGACTTTGTTATAAGTGTAAACATAAAAGAACCTTTTTGTAACAATAGTTAATCCATTGAGTATTCTTAAACATTTTCTGCAGCTTCTTATCGCTGCTATAATAAATTCATACGATGTTCATCCGGGCAGATTCACTAAGATGCTTGTCGAAGTAATCATCATTATCATCATCATCATCATAATCATCAACAGCATCCGTAGTATAGATGCCAGAGAGAAAGCACAATGGTTTCTCCATCAATGATTGCCACAAAAATTCTGCTTTCACCTTACAGTCGCCTTCAGTCTAAAACTATTTAGGGCAAGGAAAGATTTTTTTAGACAATGTGAAACCTTGTGCTGACATATTGTGTTGGCATATCTACATTGCGTGTGTGTGTGTGTGTTAATTAAATTGTGTCGTTCAAATTAATTTTGAACACTATCTACATCTGAGTATCTAGGAAATGTGTATATGTAAGAGTTTGATGAGCAAATTTATTTATGACAAGAATTATGACTGATAAGAAGTGAGAACAAATTGACATACAAATTATTAACTTAAGCTCTTTATCGTAATTCTTCACATTTAAATGCATCTACCGTAAAAATAGTCTTTAAATCTCTTATTTTATTTTTAAACAAACTTTAGAAAACATTCTCCAGTACGAACTTTTGATGGACAAGCCAAAAAGAGGAAAATAAATTAAAGTCGTGGAATGGAACAACTGCTCATACATGTGTTATATGCAGACATGATATTTAATTAAAACAAATTTAATTTAATAATTGCCATTAACTCTTGTGGCATCATTGTTGCCGTAAGACAACATTTTTAATAACAGTTTGAAATGTTGCGAATAAGAGGAACAAATTGCAAAAACCAAAATGTATTCTTAATGCATTCAACTTGATAAGAATTCTTATTGAATTGAATTGAATAGATTTAAAAAAAGAGTAACATTTAAAAATATTATTTTAAATTATTTTCGAGAATTACGAAGTTAAAGTTCATACAATGTCAAACTACAAATTTATAGAATCTTATTTGCATTCAACTTTTATTGGATAAGTCAGTGACTTTTTGAAAAACGACATAAAAGCGATTTATTTCTCAACAAAGTCTTCTTTTAGATCGATACACTTAGTCCAGACTTTTTCTCATTTTTTACTCCTTCCAAATATTAGGTTTGTACTCCTTCCAAATTTATTCCAACACCTCAAGATGATGGTTTCAGTGATGACCTCTTTATTCGACACAAATCTCTTACCACCGAGCCATTTTTTAGGTTCGGAAAAAGAGAATAGTCGCAGTCGGCTTTATCTAAAGAATATTGTGGATGGGGTAGCAGTTCATAGCCCAATTTATGGTTTTTAGCCCTGGTGTCCACAGACGTGTATGCTGATGCGTTGTCATGGTGTAAGAGCACTTTTTTCTTTGCCAAATGGGGTCGTTTTTGCTTCAAATCAATGCCAAATCGTTCAACAGCTGTCATTACTATTTGCTGGTGATTGTTTTATCCTTTTCAAGATATTCGATGTGAATGACTCCGCATGCATTAAAACAACAACGCCATGACTTTATTAGCTGAGAGACCCAGATTGGCCATCTTTGGTGCACGTTAACCCAGAGAAGTTCACTGTTTTGACTGTTCCTTGGTCTCTGGTGTGTTTACATGTATCCATGTTTTGTCTAGGGTTACGAAATGACACGAAAATTCCTTCGGATTGCATATGAACATCACCATAGGCTCCTTTGAAGCGGTCACACTTCATAGGGTCACACTCGACCATAGGCTGCGCTTATGGTCGAGAGTGAGCAATTGTGCACCCATCGCGCGAAAAGCGTTTTCGTGTCTAAATATTCATGACAAATGTGATGTGCCCACTCAGTTTAGATACCTGCAGCCTTAGCCACCTCACGCACTTTCATTCTCCGAGCGTCCAATATCATTCCATGGATTCTATCGACGATTTCGTGACGACCTCTTTTGGGTGACCAGAACATTCAGCGTCGCTTGTGTTGGTACGACAACAACCGAATTCAGTAAATCACTTCTTAATCATTGAAAATGATGGTGTAGAGTACGGTGTCCCAAAAAATAATTTTTTTTGCTCAACCTTTTTTTTGAAAGCTTATTTCAATTATTTTTGAGATTTTTTCAGATTATTTGAAAGAGGTTTAGTGGTGGCGCTAATCGTTTTTTCCTTAAAAATAAGTTTTTTCAGAGTTTTTCGAACTCCAAGCAAAAGTTGGTGAATAACAGACATTTTCTTTAAGTCTTTGTTTAAGCTAAAATTGATCAATAGAAGCTAGGTCAAAGTCCTTCCAAGGGCTGAAATGGTCAGTTTATTTTTATTTATTTATCATACGGGCTTTAACAGGACCAGTGTTAAAGTTAATACGCGGGAAATTTAAAAAGTCAATTGACTTCTCAAACTGCCTACGTATTTATATTTAAGTACATGCTTAAGAACATTTTTAAAAATTCTTAGTTTTAAAATAATTTAATATTTTTAGAGCTGGAATTTTTTTCAATTATTGTTAATTATTAAAATTTTTTGTAATTTGTACCACGTTAGATATTCCTCGAAAAGGATAAAACATGCATGGTTATATGTAAAAATATTTTGCTAACTTAATTAAAGCGAAACGATGTGAAGGTTCATAAAACACTTGTTCATTTTGCTGCGAACAAATTTACTGACGTTAAATAAAATAACAAAAAACACTAAATCAATTTTAAACCAAACCGCAATTACAATACAGCACACCAACAACAACATGCACAGAAAAAAGTGTATAAATACCGGTGAAAATAATATAGCGAACAACAAGCAAAATCAACAGCAACAACAATATATATATATAAGACAATTATGCAAATACAGACAATAACAAAAATAACAACCAAAAACAGGCAACAATTTTAACCAACCTGTCTGCATGGCAAGTGCGAAAATAATAACAAACTTTATAATGCTTGAAATGTTATTTTTGTGTTCATTGTTGTTGTTGTTGTTGCTGTTTCGGGCTGTTGCTGCCTGTGTAGCTGTAAATTTGTGCGAAAAATTGGCCAAAATAGCAGAACATCAACAACAACGTAGCTACAACATTAGCACCTTGCTAACGGTTGTTTTCTACTCACTGTTTCCGCTAAACATCCTGTCGCTGCAACCTCTGATAGCTTGTGTTACTATAGACAACGGATGTTGGTGTTCCCGCTCAAATTAAAATAAATAAAAACTTGTTTGCTACAAAAAAGGAGCAAGAAGAAGTTGTAGGTTGTAGGTTGCAGGCAACGTCGTAGATAAAGGGGGCTACAGGTGGTTCAAAACCCTTCTTTGCAATCCAGAATATTTTATTTAGTATTAAATAAATACACAGTTATTCCAAATAATTTAATTTTACTCAAACACGGTGATAAATTGAAAATTGTATATCAGTAGCTTGCCTAAATATTAAGTTAAATATAATACAAAATAAATATTTTACTTTTTACGTTTGTAGAACGCAAGCATATAAATTGAAGTGAAATTAAAATGATAATGAGCGTTGCTATCTTGTTCATTAAGTATTGTAATTAACTTAACGTAAAAGTGCATTTTATTGGCACATTGGGCAGTTGTAAGATTTCTTGAGCTATATGTGACTATCGTCAAGTACTAACAATAACTTTTGTGACGAACCTTTCCGGCCGAGGTATCACTCGCCGGTGTCCAGGGTTCGTGTCTCACAAAACAAAGTCCCGCTGTAGAAATCAAACAAAAGAAAACTCACGCTTAAGTTTTTAGTCAAACATACAATGTATTGTTTATTCTTCTTAGCGAAATTTTGTTCTATCTTAAAATTACTGTGTCTTAAAATTACTTTATGGTTTATTGTACCTATCAAGATAATCGGAAAAAGGAAACTTCAGAGAAATCCTTGGTGCTTTACAAAACCAAATTGATCTTAAAACTATGGCTGCGAGGGTTGAAAAAATGCACCTAAAGACATCTCGCAGCACGAGGCTAACTTAACTATCGGGGACTAAAATAACCTAAATTAAAATGTAGCAAGTAACCGCGCGCGGCGCAGCCGAGATATAAAAAAAAATAACCTAGAGACATCTCGGAAACGCATTCAATAGTGGGTGGATAACTATGTTGCGGGAACGCGTCGACGAGTTTGTTTGATGTAGCAAGTTTCCGAGTGCGGCGCAGCCGAGATATAAAAAAAATAACCTAAAGACATCTCGGAAACGCATTCATCAGTGGGTGGACAGCTGCGTTGCGGGAACGCGTCGACGGGTTTGTTTGTTTTGTTTCTCTTCTTCCAACCAAAGAAAGCAACTCGGCACGTGCCAGCGTTGTAGCATTTATTTACTCAAGTCCCGTTCTGCCGGTCGAGTGGCGTGATTTGACGAGCGCAACCTATGTTCTAGCGTGCTGACCACGCGGCGTAACGGTACCCGAAAGTCTCGAAGGGAAAGCGAAATTTCGATGTACTAGGCGATGGCCATGGCGAAAGACTTAGACATTTTTCTTGACTCAAAGACTTAGAAAAATTTTCTTAAAAATAAGACTTAGAAAATTTTCATGTCCAAAAGACTTAGAAAAATTTTCTTAAAAAAACTGTCCCTGGCGTACTAGGTAACGGCCTTAGCGAAAGACTTAGAAATTTTTCTTGACTAAAAGACTTAGAAAAATTTTCTTAAAAATAAGACTTAGAAAATTTTCATGTCGAAAAGACTTATGGTCCAGTTAGCCTCGCATGGAACAGCAGCGCATGCAACGCAGATAAGCAGCTAGCACACAGCTAAATAAATGGTGATTATGCAAAGCATAGTCACATGGTCAAAATAAAACAATAAAAAAGAAGAATACAACGATTTTATTTTAATAAATTAACCGCACTTGATCAAACAATTTTACAACTTCACATCTGTTTTGCCAAAACGTCAAATACATAGAAGAATACACAGATATTAAAATGAAATAGATCTTCCATGTTTATCTATGTAGTCAGAGATGCATTTCTGTTTTTATCTGAGCATTGCCATGCATTGCCATGTTGTGCATACTCAGATACACACAAATCCTATTAAACAGATTTCGATGTGACGCTTGTTAAGCCATGCACTGCTATGCCATGCGAGGCTAACTGGACCATTAGAAAAATTTTACTTAAAAAAAGACTTAGAAAAATTCCGAGAGAAAAATTATCCTGGCGCACTAGGCAACGGCCTTAGCGAAAGAGTTAGAGTTAAAGCAAAGTTGATGACTTACCTAAGTGGCGGCCGCAGCAAGAATGACTTTTCTTGCGCTGGTCGAACATGTAGCCAGTTAATGGCCCAGTTAACCTCGCATTGCACAGCAGCGCATGCAACGCAGATAAGCAACTAGCACACAGCAAAATAAATAGTGATTATGCAAAACATAGCCACATAGTCAAAATAAAATAATAAAAATAAATTAAAACGATTTTACTTTAATAAATTCACCGCACTTGGTTAAACAATTTTACAACTTCACATCTGTTTTGCCAATACGTCAAATACATAGATGAATACACAGAAATCACAATAAATGGTCCAGTTAGCCTCGCATGGCATAGCAGTACATGGCTTAACAAGCGTCACATCGAAATCTGTTTGATAGGATTTGTGTGTATCTGATTATGCACATCATGGCAACGCATGGCAATGCTCAGATAAAAACAGAAATGCATCTGTGACTACATAGATAAACATGGAAGATCTATTTCATTTTAATATCTGTGTGTTCTTCTATGTATTTGACGTTTTGACAAAACAGATGTGAAGTTGTAAAATTGTTTGATCAAGTGCGGTTAATTTATTAAAATAAAATCGTTGTATTCTTGTTTTTGTTGTTGTATTTTAACTATGTGATTAGGCGCTGCATAATCACCATTTATTTGGCTGTGTGCTAGCTGCTTATCTGCGTTGCATGCGCTGCTGTGCCATGCGAGGCTAACTGGACCATAATAGATCTTCTATGTTTATCTATGCAGTCAGAGATGCATTTCTGTTTTTATCTGAGCATTGCCATGCGTTGCCATGTTAAGCATAATCAAATAAATAAACTGGCCATTTCAGCCCTTGGAAGGACTTTGACCTAGCTTCTATTGATCAATTGTGTTGTGCGTGTTATGAAATGTTTGATCACAAATGATCGAGAACTGGACCTACGTGTTTGATGCTGACTCCGAACGGCTTATGTTCTCAAGTAGCTTTACATGGCAATTTTTACTCTCTGAGGCTTGCCATTGTCTGCAGAGAGGTGACTACCGAACAGAAAAATTAATTCAATTGAAAAAACTTTCTGTCTGAGCTGGAATTGAACCCGGGTTGCCAAGGTTCTTAAGCTTAGGGGCCACGCACTCTACCCACTAGGCTACGGCCGCCACTTAAGCATAACCAGATACACACAAATCCCATTAAACAGATTTCGATGAGACGCTTGTTAAGCCATGCACTGCTATGCCATGCGAGGCTAACTGGACCATAAGTTTTTAGTCACCGCGTGAGTGTGGTGGGTTTAGTGTAGGTAGGTTTCGCTATACATGATGGCGGTGGTACTCAACTTAGTGCAGTGTTGGTAGCCGATGAAAATTCTTTCGCCTAGCGATCGTTTACACGCTGCCTGTCTACTAAGCAATTTGTACTTCTCTCTAGCCTAAACTATCCTCAATAAGATACTATCGGTGTTTCTGTGGACCTGCGTATGGTTGCTGTTTTAATGTTCCTATATATATAATAATATAAGATATTTATAATAATTTTATAGATAAAAAAAAGAAGATAACTTAAAGAATTCACAAAAAAAAAACTCCGCCATTGGCTTTCGTGTGGACGCAAACGAGTGCAAACGACTTACGTCCTCACAATTTTTACCTCAAATTCTTGCGGTGACATTTCGTATCAAGCAAATTATTTTAAGTGCGCAGTTACTAGTCCAGAATATTTTGTTTGCAATCCATTTAATAAATAAAATATTTTCATTTACGTCAAATCTGAAAATACTTTTGCAAAAAATTGACATATATGAAATAGAATGGTGCAAACATATAAAACTTGTGTAGAAACTTTTAAAAAATTGGAGGAACGATAAAGAAGCATTTAAATATATTTTTAATAAAACTAAGATATGCTTATAAGTAAGCCTCGTTTATCAAGATGCAATGAGTGACATAAATACCAAAAATTTTAATCAAATTAATCAAATTTTTTTAAAAATAAATAAATTCAATGTTAAATCTTTTTAAACCAGAGACAGTAAATAATAATTATTTTTAAATTTTTAAACAAAAAAAAAAGCATTTTGAAAAAAGTATTCCACCGCCGTTTTTAAGGTACCATTAAATCCTCTTACATTCTTGAGCTTCATTTACTATTGGTTTTTAAAATTTTGACTGTAAAAATTTTGAGCCATAAATAATAATCATATCTGCTTTTTATTTTTTAAGCCGAAAATATAAAACAAAATTTGACCAATTTTTTAACCAAAAATAACCAATAATTTTTGGTTTTTTTTAAGGAAAAATTTTTTGAACACTAAAAATTTATAAGTTTGGATTTTTTTAAGGCAAAAATAAAACGTAAAATTTTTCCGATATTTTTTTTGAGCACAAAATATCTGGTAAGTTTTGATTTTTTTTTCTTAAGGCAAAATTAAAAAAGCAAAATTTGGACGATATATTTTTAAGACAAAATAACTAGTATATTAGGATTTTTTTTTAAAACAAAACTGACAAGCAAAACTAGTATTTAAGTTTACGGTTGAACCAAAATTAAAAAATTGATAATAAGGCGATTTATGCCATTTCCTAAGTGCTTCGTAAGCTCTTAGGCCTGTACACAGTCAAATTATTACAAAATTGCATAAAGTCGTTATCAAATAAAGTTAGCATTTAGTTTAACCATAAAGATGGAGTGTACATTTTCCTCGCTAAGGTTGTATTTCTGATAACCGATGACTAATTTTAAGGCAGAGAAGCGCGCTCCACTCTTTCTTGAGTGAAAGAAACTTATTCATATTTTCGTTGTGTCTGAAGAAGAGTCTGAAGAGCACAATAATAAAAACTAAAAACTATGTTATTATTTTTAAATTTTGGATCAACCGGTAACTTAATTCCTAATTTTGCTTTTTTTTTGCCTCATAATAATAAAAATCAAAATTTTTCCCTTAATTAATAAAAATCAAAATATACCAGTTATATTGTTCTCAAACAAATATCGGGCAAATTTTACTTTTTATTTTTGCCTTAAAAAAAAATCCAAACTTATAAGTTATTTTGTGCTCAAAATATATGCGACAAGTTTTTAATTTTAATTTTGCCTTAAAAAATAAAAATAAAAAATTACTGGTTATTTTTTGATTAAAAAATTTTGGGATAAAAAAGTTTTGGATCAAAAAAATAAAAAACATAAAAAAAATTATATATATTTTATTTTTCAATTCAAAATTTTAAAAGTCAGAAGATTTTTATTTTTTGCTTTTTATTGTAAAATGCAAACTTGGTATGGTCTCTGTTTTTAACTTCTTTAAGCTTATTGAATCCATATAAAATAGATACAGAAAAGTTGGGGACCACATTTGAGTTGAAGAAAACAAAATGGGCCAACAATAGATATAAGGGTTCTAGAACAGCTTCGTGCTCTTCACAATTTGCTTCGTTTCTACAAGTTTTCATTAATGTGTTTATCTTTTTAAAATACCAGCTTTCATTGCTTTACTTGAATAAATACTTGCCGTCCTGCTCAAAACTAAGCTATTGAATCAATTTTGTATGAATAAATGAATAAAATTGCATTATCACTATTTACTTCGACTATTGAAATCAGTTAGGAAATTTGGAGATATCTTAGGCCTTAAGAAATACCTATGGAAATGAAAAAAAAAATATATTTTTTGCTTCAGTGAACTTCCCCCTTATGAAATACCTATCTACGGCATTGGTTGCAGGTGTCCAATCAACAAGCAACAACTTCATATACTTCTATCAGAATAATTATATTATTGCTTTAAAAAATTTCAGTGAGTGAAAATATTTAAAATTGCTTTCATGTTGCAAGCGAGTTAATATAATATATACATGTACAATGTTATTTGCAGTAAAACTTTTCAACTCTGGCATTATATTTTTGGAAGTTAAATTATGAATAGTTGTTTTGTGCAAACTTGTAAATTATTATAGAAACAATCTAACTAGTAGAGAATGAGATTATACAAAAATATTTCTGCATAGAATATTTAATTAGGATTATTCACTTATCCACTTCTCAAAACATAGAAATCGGATAAATATTATGTTAAAATAAGTTTTCATTTAAATTATCTCATTTAAATAATGATACGTTTAATACAACTCTGAGACTACTGTAGTGTCATCTCTCCACTAATATAAGCTGTAGTCTTAAGTTTAGAACAAGATGCTAAGAACAATTGAATTTGAAAATTATTTATAGCACTTCACTTTACAATAACAGGAGTAAGATACGCTTTTTGTCCATTTGCATTTTTCTTGCAAAATCATTGCAACTGATAGAATTTACATCAATAGTTTCAGAAGGTTATTTATTATATAGTTAAGTATTAAAAGCTGTAAAAAAACGATGCAGTGCTGCAAAAAGTCTGGCGTTACCTACGATTTGTACAAAGAAATACAAAAAAAAAAAAAAGAATAAAAATGTCTTATTTTTAAAAAACTGTTTTTATATTTGCATAGTAATTAAATATCACTATATTAAAAATTTACAATAATAAACCCAAATGATCTAAAGATATTAGTAAAAATATGTGCTGGCGTTACGTTACAAAAAAAAAGGAAGTGATTTTTGACTTCAATTACAAAATTTTGCAAAACCCCCTGAATTGGGCAAGACTTTTTGTATTCAACTTTTTTTTGGAGGGTTTGAAATAACATAAGTTTATTTTACAAGTGATCAAATTTAAAATTCTTTTGTGGTTTTTTTTCTAAGACTTTTGATCTGGAGTTTCGTTACTTGAATTTCCTTTGCAGGTAGTTAAGTTAATATGTAATTAAGTAATTGAAAAAAAATTTAATATATTGTCCTTTTATTTCCTCAACCATTTTTTCATTATCTTAAGCCAATGGCATCCATTTCTACTAAAAAAAAAGTTTACGAAACATTTACTAAATATTTACGAATAAGAAAAACTACATTTGTGAAACAGTGAAGACGATTGATCA
The DNA here is from genome assembly GCA_963920525.1 of Dichetophora obliterata. NCBI lineage: Eukaryota > Metazoa > Arthropoda > Insecta > Diptera > Sciomyzidae > Dichetophora > Dichetophora obliterata. The sequence goes on along the minus strand of OY986438.1, from coordinate 201,266,587 downwards.
TCATTGTAAATTAATTTATGTGGAGATTGCTTAAAATAATAATATTAAAATGTTTCCCTTAGAAAATATCATAAAAAAGTAAGTTTTTAAGAAGTTTTAATTTTTTGGTCACGGTAGACTTTTCTGTGGAAATGCGCCCATATGCAATTTTATTACGTTATCTCGAAAATATCAAATCACGAACATGTGTTTCACATTTTATTTTAAAAATTTTTGTACAGTCTAGTAGGAATGCAACAAGACTTTAAAACTGTGTACAAAACTTACTTAGGCTCGAAACTGGTCTTCATTCAAAATGGGAATATTTGACATCACTGTGCCAGTAGTTGTTTAAAAAAGTTAAGTACTGTTTTAATGACTTATAATGAAAAGAAGATAAAAATATAATGAAAATTTAAACTTTTCTATAGTTATTCTAAAAAAAAAAAGTTTTTGTGCAAATATCGCAACACTGTATGGAACTGAAAATACGACAACAGCTTGTAATTACTAGAACAGTATTCGCAAATCTGTGCCAACAAAAGCGCAAATAATGGCAAATGCAAAACAAGCGATAATAAATTAGCAGTTAGTGCCATTGTAAAGCAATAAATCATTGCTGTTTATTTATGTAGCAATGCCAAGTATAACAAATACACATAAAACAAGAAATGGTCAAAAGTTCAATTTGTTGTTAATTTGTGATGGGAATTTTGAATAATGCATGTTTAAGCCAAATATGGCAAAAATTATAACATGATAAAGCGGAAAAATAAGCATTATATGCTGATTACAACAAGGGGAAAATTTTAATGAGAACAATAACAAGAACAAAATATGGCACAAAATTAAGCCAAACAGCAAATAGACATAAATTTTGAACATGATTTTGCTGTCGTTGCATTCGAGTTCTTGCTGTTTTAGCCTGGTAATAACTTTTTGCTTGGGTACGTATGTGCTTGTGTTTGTATAAAAATTCATTAAAAATATCTACTGCCACATCATTTACGATAACGCGGCCAAAAAGTCTAAACAGACTTAAATTTTCTAAGGATAATCAAACCATAACGATTATCACTATCACCAATTCCATCATCATCACAGTCACTATTACTACCATTATCACTATCAACCTGTTGTTGTTGCCGACTCTCTGATTGGTGATGCTGTGTGTGCTCTTAAAAATGCAAATGCTGCCGCTTATTCTAATGCTGTTAATGCTGTTCCTATTGTTGTTACTGACTCTCTTAGTGAGGTTTCTGCGATCGATAGAAATAATGCAATAATTGGCACTAAGGTTAATGAACAAAACGAAGGTCAGTGCTTCTCCGTTTCTATTGCTCCCGTTCGCTCCAATGACAGTGGGACAACTCATGAATTTTTGTCATCAAAACCTATCTCACATATAAATAAACATAGCAATAAACATTCAGAAATAATTAAACCAATTATTGAATGTAATGACTATGTTGGCGAAAACTTTAATGTTATAATGCGCCGAAAGTGGTTTCATGTTTCAAATTTAAGATCAACTACAACATATCAAGCGATTCAAGAATATGTGTCATCAAAAGCAAATATAGCTTCAACGGAAGTTTTCTGTTTTAGTTTAACTAAAAAAGATGTTTCGGACTCAAAATTTATAAGTTTTAAAATAGCCATACCTGCAGCACTTGTAAGTTTGGTCTACAATTCAGATTTTTGGCCATCAGGGGTGCGTGTGAAACTTTTTTATGTTTCAAAAAACTACGTGCGCCCGCCAAAACAAACTCAGCGCACTTAAAAAAACTATCTAATAATGTTAGTATTTTATCGAATAATGGCGGCATTTTTAGTCCTGTCAATAAATTTCTACAACTTTATTACCAAAATTTGGGTGGCCTCCGTACAAAGTCCACTCAGCTTACTTTAAATATTATGGATTGTTCTTTTGATGTTATCGCTTAAACGGAGACTTGGTTACATCAGAGCATCTATACATCTGAATTCTTTGATGAAATGTTCGAGGTTTTTCGCCGTGATCGATCATTGACATCAACTGGCTTAACAAGAGGTGGTGGTGTCTTAATTGCTATCCGTGCAGTTTATCGTCAGCAGATTTAATTGCTAAACACATCCGATCTCTTGGAACAAATATGCGTTCGTGTAGATTGCCCTAGGGATGGCAATGGTTCTAACTATATTAAAAGTATATATATATTTGTATCTTATATTCCACCTTGCTCTTCAAGTGAAGTTTATTCTATGCACTTTATTAATATTTTGAACGTAATTGATAGGCTAAAAGATAATGATTACCCGATTGTATTGGGTGATTTCAACTTAAGTAGTGTAAATTGGACTTATTCTAAGGATCTTTTAAGTATGATTCCGAACTCGATGTGCAACAATTTGGAAATCGAATTTTTAGACTCTATATATTCCTTGGGTCTGATTCAAATAAACTCTGTCACAAATAGCTTGAACAAAACCTTAGATCTTAATTTTATTGATAATGAGCTTAATGCCAATTGTGTTGAATAGGATTTACTTCTTTCAAATAATAGTTTTCATCATAAAGTACTTTTAATACAATTAGAAATTCTTATTAATGATATATCTGCCAGAAGATACTTTTGTTTTTGCATTTAAAAAAAGCTGATTACACAGCGATATCTATATTTTTATCGAGTGTGGATTGGCGTCTGGGTTTTGGTGATATCTTGTCAGATAATAATGACTTTTTATCGAAATTATAAATCAAGCATTTACTTGCTTTGTTCCTATTAAAAAGATAAGGAAAAGTTCTAAGCCGGAGTGGTTCAATAAAAGTCTTTCAAAATTAAAAAACCGTATGAACAAATTGTTCAAAAAAAGTAAAATAAATATATCTTTTCGTCAAAACTATTTACAGGCGCGTAGTGAATAAGCATCTCTTAAAGAATCGCTCTACAAATCTCACCTTAATAAGCTGGAGTCTGATATTAGAGAAAATCCGAAGAACTTTTGGAATTTCTTGAATAAAAAAAGGAACACGATGGGTTTCCCTAAAAATATGTTTTTCAACGAAAAAACTGCAAGTAGCACTTCAGACGTCACAAATCTTTTTGCTGATTATTTTCAATCGAATTTTTTAATAGACGACGAAGATGACGTAAACTGCCCTTTTTATTATAATGACAACCCTATTATTGATATGGGTTCATTAGTTCTTTCTGATGATGATGTCTTATAAGGTTTGCTCACTCTAGACATAAATAAAGGAACTGGTCCTGATAATATTCCCCCAATATTTCTAAAAAACTGCGCAGCTGTGCTAGCCCAGCCATTAGCGCTTTTATTTAATTTATCTTTAAAGACAGGGCAGCTTTTGAATATTTGGAAAGAATCCATTATAGTCCCTATCCATAAGTCTGGCTGTAGGCAAAATATAGCAAACTATCGACCGATATCAAAATTGCCCTTGATCCCTAAATTATTTGAGTCAATTGTCAAAAAACACATTTATGCTAGAATTAAAAACTCTATCTCTGAATTCCAACACGGTTTTGTTAGTGGTAAATCTACTTCTACAAACCTAACACTGTTCTCTCACTTCATTAAAACTGAAATGGAAAAAGGCAATCAAATCGACGTCATTTTGAGTGATTTCGCCAAAGCCTTTGATAGAGTTCAGCACTCCATTATGGTTAAAAAACTTTCCCTAATGGGGTTTCATTCCTCTTTGTTATCCTGGCTGAGGAATTACCTTTCTGATAGATATCAAGTTGTCCGTATTGGTAACTGCTACTCAAAATCTATTGCCAACCATTCTGGTGTGCCCCAAGACAGCCACCTTGGACCACTATTGTTTGTCTTGTTCATCAACGACCTCCCAAACTTTTTACAGCATACTAACTGTTTGATGTATGCTGATGATGTTAAACTGTTTAATTCGGTTTCTTCACCTTCCGACCATCGGCTTTTTCAAATTGATTTAAACAATATGATTAATGGTGTTCAGTTAATAGACTTTATTTAAATGTTGCCAATTGCAACATTATGTCTTTTTATATGAAAAAATAACCAAATTTTTTAATTACTCAATCGCAAATAGTGGTCTTTCACGTGTCGAGTCTACATCTGGTCTGGGATTTCTGTTTGATAGAAAAATTTCTTTTTCCAACCATTACGATTGCATAATTACTAAGGCTAATGCAATGATGGGTTTTTTGAGGCGTAATTCGAAGGAATTTAAGGATCCATATACCCTTAGAACGTTATTTTTATCTTTAGTAAGGTCTATCTTGGAATATGGATGTGTAATCTGGGATCCATATTACGAGGTAGATTTTTTGCGATTGGAAAGAATACAAAAACGTTTCACTCGTTACATAATGTTTAAATTAAATTGGAATGTTATGCCAACGTACGTATCCAGCTCTTCGTGGTCTTAATACCTTAGCCTTCAGACGTAAATTTTTTTCTTGTTATTTTTATTCGCGATATAATTATGTCACATATAGACTGCGCGCCACTCCTCGCTCTTTTAAGAATATATGCGCCTGAGGGATATTTTAGGCAAAGAGATTTTTTTAAACATTCCGTACCATAGGACAAACTATGGCCGTAATGATCCTATTAATAGTATGTGCTTAGCGTATAATTCCATAAGTGCTCAAATAGATCTCACTCTGAATAGACAAACTTTTAAACAAAATTTATTAAGGATTGTTTAAAATTCATTTATAAAAGTGTAATATTCTTTAATATAATTATGATTACATTTTATTAGTTTTATATCATATTGTTTTTATAATTTATATGTTATTACTCAAACTGTTAAACGATTGTTGATAGTTAAAATAGAAATAAATAAATAAATAAATATCATTTTCACTATCACTATCACTATCACTCCAACTATTATTATCACAATCACTATCACCAGTACATCATCATCACTGTCACTATCACTAGATCTATCACTATATTCATCACTATCACTATCAATATCACTTCTACTATCACTATCACAATCATTACCACTATCACTATCACCTTCACTGTCACTATCACTAACACATCACTTTCTTTATCATAACCACTATCAATATCACTTTTAATTTCACTTTCGCTATCACTTTCGCAACAGTGATAGTTACACTGTCACTGCTACTATCACTATCAATATCACTATTACTTTTACTATTACTATCACTACAACTATCACTATAAATATCACTTTCACTATCACTAAAAAATAGATATCACTATAACTATCAATATCACTATAAATATCACTATAACTATCACTATCTCTATCACTATCGCTATCACTATCACTATCACTGTCACTGTCACTATCACTATCCCTAGCTCTATCACTATCACTATCACTATCTCTATCTCTATCTCTATCTCTATCACTATCACTATCAATATCACTTTCAATTTCACTTTCACTTTCACTTTCACTATCGCTATCGCTATCACTTTCACTATCACTATCACTATCACTATCACTATCACTATCACTATCACTATCACTATCTCTATCTCTATCTCTATCACTATCACTATCAATATCACTTTCAATTTCACTTTCACTTTCACTTTCACTATCGCTATCACTATCACTTTCACTATCACTATCACTATCACTATCACTATCACTATCACTATCACTATCACTATCACTATCACTATCACTATCACTATCACTATCACTATCACTATCACTTTCACTATCACTATCACTATCACTATCACTATCACTATCATTATCACCAGTTTGTGGCTACTTAACCTCAGCAATATTTTCGCATTTTTCAACTGTGAATTTTTTTGAGATACTTTTATCCTGCTTCCGCTTTTAGTAAAAAGCTAATGAAAATCCAAATTAAGTTTCAATGATTATCATTTTCCATGTCCTGTTATTTCCCAGTGGCTTGCAGTCAGTTTGACAGCGTTGCCACAGTTCAACAAATGCGTTTGCAATGCAATTTATTTGCGATTGTATTGGTAAAGAATTGTCTATCAGTGTATTGAATATTGTTTCAGCACCAACTGCTGCTTTTGCACTGCTCAGTGTTGATTTTATCCATATAAATGCTTTGCCCGTGTGCGTATGTATGTGTGTGTGTGTGAGTAAGTGTGTGCCATCTATATAACAGTTACTTAATGGACTGCTATTAGCTCTACCGCACCAAGTTCCAGCCTTTACCACATTCCATAAACCACCTTCACACCTTCACCACGACAAACCGCCCACATGTCCGCGGTTGCCTACTCACCAATGTTGCGGGCTAACCCAGCTTATTAGATTCTATTTTAACTTGCGTTTTACTGGACAGATAATGGCGCAACTTGTGGGTTTTCATCACTTTGGTTTCACTTTGGGCCTCGGTGCGTTGGAGTGTCTGTATGTTTGTGTTTATGTATGGCTTGGTGCAGCATTCATGTGTCGCCTTTGTGGCGGATAATGAAATTTAATGCTTTTGTATTTTCGCAAAAGTTTGGTCCAAAATTGTTTTTCGGCGCTTTGAGTTAGTTTTAGCCATTCGATTTGCTTATCCACGCCGTGGGACTGTTAAGGATACAAAACCGTTACGGAAAGTTGCTAATTAGCTGGTCTAGCGATGAAACGTAAGTGTGTTTTTTGCAATTTTTTTTTTTTGGGACAAATACATTGCAATTCGCACTAAATAACATTTTGCGATAATTACACTGTGCGGCAAGAGTAAAGTTAGCTAACTTTTTTAATGCATAACGAAACGACTAGAATTTGTGTAATTTTATGTGAAGCATGCAGCTCTAAAATTGGATTTTACTTGTTAATACAGATTAAGAACTTTTGTCTTAATGTTTAAGAAAAACTGTTTAAACACTTAATTTTTGTAAATCATACAAATAAAGAGTTTATGAAGAAAACCATTTGACCTTAACTATCTTCCCTATATTCTATGCATTCATTAACATCATTTTAGCTGCCTGCAGTTAAGGACTTTCTGTGCGCATCGACTGGCAGTTTCCTGCGTTGCAACGTTTTTCTAGTATTTAACATAGAAAACCCTTACAATGACTTCCGCACTCAGTTATATACACACACAATCACACAGACACACACACACAGAAACGTCAGAACAACAAAAACAAGAAGATTCAACGGGCATTTTTAGTTCTTGGCCGTATGGCAACATGGCCGACAATATGGCGTACATAGTAGTTGTAGCAAACGTTCGAAAGCTCTTCTGTTTAATGCTGCACAAATAACTGCTGAGTGAGTGTAAAGAACCGTTTAAAAATAAATTGTCCATTAGCAGAAAAATGGCGTGCATAAGCGTAGCCAGAGGCAACAAAACAACAGAAAGCAAAACAAATAAGATATGAAAAAATAAGAAAAAATAATTGAATACAACAATTCTTGAGTTACGCTAAGCTGTGGCTATCTAAGCGATTTATTATGTAGGTCAAGGATTTGATTATTATAGCTGCTACTCTCCGGAAGATTTATTTTTCTTAATGCAAGAGCCAACATAAATTTATGCGCTTTAGAGTTTTAACAATTTAACTCAATGGGTAAATATGATTATAATTGGGGTTAAGTGATATATTTGTTTTTTTTTTTCAAGATTAATACGAATATGAATAAGAGTTTTAGACTTATTCATAGTTCTATATGATTTTTCACACATATCTCAGATTTTTGCTCATTTTGCTATTTGCTATTAACATAGTGAAGTAGTTCTAAAGAAGAAAAATTTTCTAAACATATTTCAATTTGTTTTTGTAATTACATTTTTTTATTTATAATTACGAATTACAATTTCTTTCGAATTTAATTTTATTCGAAGAGTTCTCAAAAGTTGCTTTCGCAAGAACAAAGTGATTTTTTGAGAAAGCTTACATTCTTGTAAGAAAAACTGCATATGTCTTAAAGCAAAACAAAATGTTGGTAGTTTGACTGAGGTGTTAACGTTTTCCTTTAACTTAGTGAATAAATAATCTGCATATTTTTTTTTTGCATATGCATTTTATTGATTGTAAAAATGTGTATACTTGAACGCAATTTTTGAACTTTTTCAAAAAAATTATATAGCTTTTAATACATCGGGCATTAGAAGTGATACAGAAGATAATTTTCATAGTTTGGATTTTTCAAATATTTCAGAACGAAATACTGTTTGAAAGTATCTATTTAAAACATAAGGTTAAGATCGCGATTTTTTTAAAAATTTTACTTTATAGTATGAAATTTATTATTTCCTTAAAACACCTCAAATCAGCATTGACAAAAATGTTACGCTTACATTCGATGGGTCTAAATTGACTTAAAAATTGTTTTAAAGAATTGTTTTGAAGACTAAATAACCATGAAGGAGATATGAATGAAATTGTTTAATTTCATGATAGCATGTCTTTTTTTTTTAAATATCAAAATAGGAAAAAAAATCTTGGTCTTTTCCTGGTGTTTTCAATGTTTATTATTAGGCAAAATTTCGTTCAGAAATATTTAAAGAATCCAAATAGCATTGGACTTTGATGCTTGAAGTAACTTTTGATGGTTGAAATTTTTTTATAAAGCCATTCGTTGTGAAATTTTGGGACCATAAGCAAAAATCCTGTAAATGTGGTAGTTTCATTAAATTGAATCTTCGTCATTTGATATCCGATTTTAATTTCAATTAAACAGGGTTGCCAACTTTTACTACAGAAACTTCACTTGCTTATATATATAAACGGTCAATTTTTTTAATTTATTTTTATAGTTTAAAGAAAGATATATTGATCAATTTGGTATATATATCAACCTTATCCGATGTACGGTTTGGATTTTGTGTCAAAAATCCAACAAAAATTTCAAACACTTATATCTGTGACACTAAGATAGATAGAGCGAAGAGGACCTTGATTCGGGATCAAACATTTTTTTCACCGATTAGTCGAGAAAGGCGCAACAAATTAACAAAATTAACTTAATTCATTATTAAAATATGCTTTAAAGCTTTGTACGATGATAGTTTGCTGAGTTTGTAGACAAAAATGCACCAAAGAATTCCTTCCAAAAAATTCGATTTATGTGCCCACCCCCAGACAAAATATTCGACAGGAAAATGGCATTATATCAGCATAATTGTGGCAAATGAGCAGAGTTCTGGCAGTATGTTGAAATGTGGTGGCAGCCAGTTTACTATTTTTCAAAAAAGGCTGCCAGAAAGTAGCAGCATGAAGGCATGGAAAAGTCAGTAGAAGGCAGTGTGTCGAAATTCGGCATTGTATTGGACGGCAACTGAAATGTTCAAGCAGGTCAAACATTTTTCTTTTTTCAGCAACAGCCTTCCTACGCACTATAACGGCAGGCATATGAACTCTGTTGAATAAAACCATTATTTTGGCATTGAACTGAAATATTTGGGCAGGCTTAAAAGTTTTGTTTTCTACAGAACAGAATGCTTTCGCCCTATACTGTCAGGCACATGAACTCTATCAAAAACAAGCATTGTATTGGCATCCAATTGAAAGGGTCTAGCAGCTTAAAAATGTTTTGCTTTCTAGACAACAGAATCATCTCGTCTTATACTGGAAGAGGCTTTTATTCTGTCTAACTCATCTGAGCTCTAACTTTTTACTGGCTTTAACTTGAATTTTATGAAAACCTTTTTACATGTAACATATGAACTTGACAGCTATAATTAATATTTTTTTGCCGAATGTTTGCATAAAAAAACGTTATTTAAAAATTTATAAAGGTAAAGGTGTTTTATTCGTTTTCAATTATATGTACAAAACATAAGAAATATCATTTACATCTAATGCAAAATTAATTTTTTAATACATTGTGGCGAAATTTACTGTATTTCAGAAGATCTGATATACTGGTGTACAAGAGTGACTTCAACATTTGATAAGACCGTCGGTTTTGAATAATTTTTAGTGCATTTGTTAATTACTACATAAAAATCTAGTTAATAGTATAAGTTAAATAGAGTGCTGCTCCATCAAAATACCACATGAATGATAAATTCCTGGTGTCATTCATGAACCTATTTTCGCATTGATTGCGATACAGTTTGCCATCGTAAATGTCTTCTAGCCTGTCAATATTTTCTTTTTTTTTCTAAAATGGTGAGCACTTGTTTGCAGAAATCTGGGCGAAAAATAATTGCTTGCAGCTGTGCCCCTATTAAAAAGGTGAGCAGATATTCGAATTCGCCTTAGCTATTATATTCCTCGCATTTCCTTTTACTGGTCTGAAATAGTTTTTGCAGTGCGCCGTACACTCAATAGCAGAATTTACTTTTATGAAATGTTTAAAAGACATAAGTGGAGAGGGGCGTTTTAGTGCATATGGATGGAATCAATCAATTCTAACAAACTGCTTAATGCAGAACCGCTTAGTTTGTGTCGTAAAACGTATGCTAGAATTGAGGTGAAGACTTCAGATGTTGGTACCGGAGATTCTAGAACAAATCGATCTTTTCCAGCAATCGGATCTTCATTATCCGTGTCTGATGCACAATTTTTTGATTCTGGAAAAGATGAGTAACCAGCGAATTCATCATCTTAATTAAAATCTTTAACTGATTATACGGTACAAACAAACATTTCTCTGTCAAATTTCGTTTAGAAAATCTGCTTAATTTTTACGTGTTGGGCTATGTTTTTATAGAGCAATAATTTTAAAACTCACCATTCCTTTCAATAAAACTGTTCGCACACGTTGTCTCTGGTATTATTAGTGGCATTGCTATTATACCCACAGGAGTGGATTTCCTTCTTTGTTTGGGTCTGCTTACACCTGATATACTAAAGATAAACTTTTTTAAAAAAAAAACTTAGAAATTTACGTTTGAAAAATCTTACTCAAAATTTTGTGTCACAACATCAAAGCCGTTCAAAATTTTGGTGATTCGAAAAAAATCGACAAACCCAAGTCAAAAATTTGTTAGCTGAATAAAAAAAGTTCATATATATAAAATAATCTAAAATATATAACATACATAAAAGAAACCAATATTTTGCATTCAATGCCACGTTAATGCCCCATCCAATTGCCTGCCACTACCTGCTTGTACTCTGCTCTGTACATTCCCTGCCAAGTTGCTTCCTCTGAACGCCACTTGCATGCTCTCTTATACATTTTTGAGCCTCTGTAAGCCAGTCTGCTGTTCTGTACAGTGGCAGTCAACTGGCTGGTTTTGGTACAATTCCCGCCCTGCCCTGCCAAAATTGGGCCAAAATAATTTCATTTCTATTCCAATAAACAGACTACCTGTCTGCCGTTTTAAGTTCATTTTCCGGCCAAAAATTTTGTCTGGGGACCATAATTTTTCAAATCTTTCTAAGTACGCAGACTAGTGTAATAACGAGCATTTCGGTGTATAAATCGTCCTTGTCCGATGAACGGTTTGGATATTATGTCGAAAAAATGCACCAAAACTTTTAAACCCCCTCTGAAACTATGATATCTCTGAAACAATGATAGATAGGGCGAAAATAAGCTTTTTTCGGGATAAAAATTTTATTTCGTGATAAGTGAAGAACGGGGCTATTCTATAAAGTGGAGATATTTATAGAATAAGCTTAATTTGCTTTGATAGAATAAAATACATTGATAGATATTGATAGAATAAGCTTTGTTTGCTAAGTTTGTAGACAAAAATGCACCAAAGAATTCCTACCAAAAAAATTCGACCCCAAGCATCAGAGTCGCCTTTATACGGCATAGAAAGAAGAGAATGGAGTGCAAACACTAGATTGGCCTTCTCAAAGCCCGATGTCAATCTCATTGAAAATGTGTTGTCCCTTATGAAACAAAAACTGAGAGAAAAACGTATTTCAACCAAAAACAATTAATTCTTAGGCTGCGTTTATAGTAAGCGCTTTTAGCTTAGCCGAGAGGTTTAGCTGAAAAACGCTTTGTGTATAATCGTATGGAAAAAGCTCAAAGTGTTCATAGTGACAGCATAAAACTAGCTTAAAGCTTATTTTCAAATGCTTTTCAGCGCTTATATATCCATCTCGCTTACTCTCACAGCAAAATAATTTTGTTTCTTATGCTTTGTTGTAGAGCATTTTTGAAATGATTTTCGACGCTTTGTTCTTGTTTGATCACATAGTTTCAATTTTTTTGTTTAGTTTTATTATTTATTGCGTCGTACTTAATTTTTAATTACATTTCGGCACTTGTTTATCAATTTCGCGTGTGAACAATATTTTCGTTGATTTTGTTTGATATTTTTTCTGCTGAAGTTTTAACCGTTGTTGCGTTGTTTTTGCGTTGTTGTAGCGTTTCTGTTGTTTCGTTGTGCTTTTCTGTTTTATGCACTTCTCACAAGTGACTTGTGTATTCTATCTCGTTTGTTACATAGTTTTCGTTGTTCTTGTGTCCTTTTTGTGCTGAACTTTCTACCGTTGTTATGCTTTGTGTTTCAAGTTCCTTTGAACTTTTTTTTAATATTGGTTTGATCTTATTATTGGTTGGTTATCATAACTAATCTACTTACGACTAGTTTAGTTTCGAAATATTGAGATATTGGATATTGATCAGTTGATAACTGAAGATTATTCGCGTCGTCCTTTATGGACGTCAAAAAAATTACCACAATCGGTTAATAACTGAAAAGTTGTGGAATGACATAAATCAGCAAAAAAATACCGAGTAAGTTTATGAAATTTATTGTGTTTTAATACACATATAATTACAAAGAAAAGCTTTTATCGAAGAACAATTTTTTTTTTACAAATTTTTTAATCCATTTAAGTGGAAAACTTTTAAGATTAGAATAAAAACGACAATTTATGTTATTTTTAGAAAGTTCATTAAAAAAGAAGATAATTAAAGTTTCTCGCTTCCTTTTTTTTATCTTCGCTACCCAATTAGCGTAACGACAAAACGTAGCCTGCGTTGGAAACAAAAAACACTGCCTTCACGTGATCACAACATTCTTAACGAGCTTAAAATCTACCAACAAAGCTACAAACAAAATATCATGCAAGTTCTTTGCTTCCTTCCCTTATTTCCTCTATTTTCCTATCCTGTTTCAAAATTGTTGTTGACTTCGATACAAATCAGAAATATAAAACTTCGAACTACTTCGTGGAATGCAAAACAGAATTTTAAAATCTACCAACAATGTAATGTCTCTTTTTTTATTAAAAATCAACACAGTTCTCTTTTCCCTTTCTCTTTACTCTTCACCACACTCTTTAAACAAAAAAATCTTTCAATGACTCAGCAAAACGCAATTGAGGCCATATTTCCAAAGAAACAAATGAAAGCAAAGCATCAGTCAGCTGCAAGCATAAAGCGCGCACTATGAACACCAATAAGCTCAATAAGCTACTTTGTGCAGCGTTTAATAAGCGTTCACTATGATCAAAAAAAGCTAGACAAAGCAGCTTTATGCTTCAGCTTCAGCCAAAGCGTCCACTATGAACGCGGCCTTAAGTTGCAACGCATATGGAAAGGGTTATCACTGGAATTTGCTGCACAACTCAGCCAAGGTTGCGCCAGAAGATGTCAAGCCATTATTGAAAACAACGGCGACTGGACCAAATATTAAATATAATGCGAAAACATATTAATTTTGAACTTTCAAGTTAATAAAAAAATTTTAAAAAGTTATTATTTTAAAGATTTATACGCAACACGTTTATTTCTTATGTTTATTTCTTATTTGGAACCTACGATAAATTCGCGCAAAGTAATATATACATATTACATTTGTTTTAATGGATAAAAACGCATAGTAAGGAAGGTTTTCAGGTATTTTTGCACCCTTTGGCATCTGCAATGTAAAAGATAAATCAATATAGTAAATTCAATCACAGATGTTGAAAAAAAAAAATAAATGCGTTCCTATTAAAAGAACATTTAAATTTATATAAAAAATTTACATTAATAATACAGGTTTATGTTGAAAAAAATTTAATCTGTATAACCTTTTGGGTGATATAGTTTTATTATAAGTAATTTTGTTGAATTCCATAAATTGAATCAATTAATCAACTTTTTCGATTCAATCAGGAGCCGAATTACAGCATCCGTTATCGAGCAAAATTGTACAAGACTTATAGGCTTATATTATAAGGTCTCGTCGTGTCCCTTCGATCACGGATGCTGAAATTCGGCCCCATATTTCATTACTTGTCATCAGTGCGTCTTACCTCAAATGTTGAAACAACACTATGAAGCAACCAAAAACTGAAATACATATAAGCAGTACGCCTGCAATATATCAATAATTCACTTAAATACAGTGAGTGTCACTTAAAAACGTACACATTAGAAAACTAGAGAACTCGTTACAGAAAGGCTAGTTTTAAGAAACAAAAAATTTATTTAGTTTTTAGTTTTTTATTTTATTTCTGTGCTTGTAGTTTTTATACAAAGCCAATATATAAATATCATTTTAAAAAAAAAAAAATACATTTCATGTTGACAACTTAAAAATTCATTATTCACTTGAAATCGTACGGAATGCTCTAATTGCAAAAAATAGATTATAAAATACTAAAATAAAAATGTTACATGAATTTAATTGCGTGCTTTAGATCAAGAAAGTTTTTAAGAAGGCAACAACAACAACAACAACAACTCTGTATAGAGTCAATCACTTAGCTGACTAAACAGTCTGTTTCGGAAATCGCTACATTTTCCTCTTCAATAGTCTTTGAGTGATTAAGCTGTGATCAACTCACTGTTTATATTTGTAAATGACTTCACATATTTAGGAATTCATTCTTTTGAATTATATGGCTGCTAATCATATGACATTTTAAAGCAGTAGGCTTTAAGTAGATCACCGCCATCAACTCTACCAAGGTTGCCATCTGTTCCAGTTGCTTCTTTTTTTTATTTCAATATTCATTGGTGTTCGACTCTATACAGAGTGATTGACTCTATACAGAGTTGTTGTTGTTGCCTTCTTATAAACTTACTTGACTTAAAGCTCGCAATTCAATTCATAAAATAAAAATTTTGAGTACTTCGTTCGGCCACCTTTTTGTTGGCAATATTTTGCAGTCTTTTGATTAAGAATTGATGGCATAGAGTTGATTAAGATTTTGCATGTTGCGATGTGAGTCTGAGAGCCTTCTTTAGGTCAGCTTTGTTAGAAATTTTATGTTCTCGTATTTTTTTCTTCAAGATGTTGCTAAAGGTGTTTGATGATATTCATATCCCGTGATTGAGCGGGCGTTTTAATGACTTTTGCGCAGTTATAAAGTATCTACGTTCTTGCATTCAATGAACTATGTTTAGGATCATTTTCCGCACAAAGTTTGAAAGTCCTTCGGATTGCCATTTTTTCAGCACTTGGAATCAAATTTTCTCTAAACTTTTAATAAGCTATATTGGATCATAATGCCTTCGATAAAAAACAAATTACCGACTCCGGCTGACATGCAGCCCCAAATTATCACGGACCCACCTCCATGCTTTACAGTCGGACGTAAAATACATATATCCATTTCCTTATTCGGTTTTCTCCACATTGTTTGCTTGCCATCTGATGCAAAAACGTTATATTTGCATTCATCCGTAAAAATAATGTCGTTCCAGAAGTCCCGCGGTTTAGATTGGTGCTCTCGCGCGAATTGGAGTCGTTTAAGCTTATTGCGCTTATTAATGTATGGCTTATTGCGTGCAATCCTGCCATGGACATAATTTTTTCGAAGAACTCGTCTTATCGTCGAATCACTTACGTCTTTTTGCAATTATATCTTGAGTTCATTGTTAATTTTTGGTGCCGATATTCGAGGATTTTCTTTCACTTTTCGTACTATCCACTTTTCGTAGCTTACAGTTAGCTTCTTATCAGACCGAGTTTTGACTTTATTTGAAATGTAATTGTTTTCTTTGTGGCTTTTTATAACATAATGAATGGTGCTGCGACTCCTGTTAAGTATTTCTGAAATTTTTGCATAACTTTTGCATTTTTGATGGTGATAAACTACCAATTCACGTTCTTCAATCGATATTTGCTACATGGTTAAGGTTGGTGCAAGAAAATGTAGAAAAAGTATTTGGAAGTTTTACAGAACAATATACACAATGATATCAAGATCAAGCAATGACAAAAATGAAGCCTTTCGCAGAAATTGAAACATACTGATCAGCTGTACGATTTTAAGTGATGCAACTTTTTTGCAAAGCTTCTCGCCTTTTTTAAACATGCTAGTAAAATATATTGCATTAGCATACTTTTTCATCAAATTTTGCATAGAAACAATTTCTCGTTTGGATATGATTTAATAAATTGTATGCCTGCACTTGCTGTACGATTTTAAGTGACACTCACTGTACATATATTTAGCCTAGAAACTCTTTGGTCACTGTTGAGCGGCTTGACATAAGTTGTATTAATTAAATTAGTATAGGTAAGCATTCGTCTGTATTTTGTATGTGTGTGTGTGTGTGTGTGTGTGTGTGTGTAAGTGGGCTTTAGGTGAATTAGATATTCTTGTTTAAGCTAATCACATTCAATTTGTGTGTACGGTTGAGTATGCGTCTACACAGATAAGAAAACCTAGCTTAAAGTTGACTGAAATGTTTTTATTACTCATTAAAAGTAAAATGCTTTTATATCAAAAATAATTAAAAAGTAATCGTTGTTACTTTGACAAAAAATGGTATTACTTTTTTGTGTAGCACAAAATTCGTCATATAAATAACACATTTCGTTAATATAAAAAAAACATCTTCAGTGTACGAATTAAAATTATCAATTATACCTTGATTTCCATGAATTGCCTTAGTTTGCATGAGTGAATAAAGGATCACGTGTTTAGGTTTCATGAACCTTTGTGCGTCATATACATAAATCCGATGTTGTGATGGGACGCAGTTCAGGGTCAAAGGAATGTATTATGTATAAATCACAGAGTTACAGTGATTTAACCTGTAAATGATGCAATGATTTTCAATTAAATTTTGCTGATGCTCATGACCGACTTTCACCCAAATTTCATATATTCACACATCGCTAGACTTAGACGATACGAGCAAAAGGAGATGCGTGCCCAGCAGGACATAAAAGCAGAAGGCTTTGTTGCTAAAAAAATAATGTGCTGCCAAGTGCTCGATTAGAAATAAAAATCTTGAAGATGTCATTAAAAATAATAGTTTACTTCTATATTTTTTTTCTAATTTTGTTAAAAGTTGTGATGTGCTTAAGTTTTGCACCAATGTTTCATAGAGAAATATATATTTCTTAGAATTGCGAAAGAAAAATACACACAAGTCGAAAACGCTTTGAAAAAAATATAAGAATTGTTGCTTGCAATTATGATTAACGCCTGTTTATTATTTACCTTAATTTAATAAGATGACTTGCAGAAAAAATTAAGAATAATTTGTGAAGCGTGTTCAATTTACAAAGCTGTTAAAGAGAATTTCATCAAATACATGTTTTTCTGGATTTATACACATCTTAAATCAAAGCTTTAGTAGCATTCTGCATGGCAATAAATATTACTTCTTATGTATTTCATACAACTTTCTATTTGAACTTAAGCAGATTTGTTTCTGTATCTTTATGTTCAACAACTTTGATTAGGCTTTTTTTCCTTCATTGAAGCTGTCGTTAGAAGATTTATTACATGGGAGTGGGCATAAATTCTAATGGTAAATAAAACTGTTTACTTTATCTCTCGCACCGAGCATAATTTGTTGTTGGTGTGGACATGAGAAGTGACCCAGTTGGAAAAGCAGCCCTGGTGTATGTCTGCCGGAAACATGCCTCAGATGAACAGAAAATCCAAAGTGTTTTACGTAGACACCTGCCGTGTAGGCTTAATTCTACGGTGCTCCATAGCGTGGGACCGAAATATTGCGTCGGCCAACGCCCCTTTGAGGGTTCAAAGGTACCAAATTAGCTAAATGTTGTGATGACATGTCGCAACCCTTGGTAGGGGTGGAGGCCTATATAAAACCTCTTCCGTACTCTGGGGTACAGCACCCGGTTTGAGAATGCAAGCTGAGC
Source organism: Dichetophora obliterata (assembly GCA_963920525.1). NCBI lineage: Eukaryota > Metazoa > Arthropoda > Insecta > Diptera > Sciomyzidae > Dichetophora > Dichetophora obliterata. Next base: position 201,248,660 of record OY986438.1, on the reverse strand, counting down.
TGAGCAGCTCTACCCGCGATATAGGTGATAAACACACAGCCACCACGAATCTCCCCGAAGGGCCGACCCAATCAGTCAACCTGGCGCATGCCAAGGGGCTACCGACTGCCCGTGGTACCAACTTTCAAGTCTTTGGTCAGACCTGGTAGCATACTAAAAGCATACTACTACCAGTTTTAGCTCATGACAGCTCCGGACTGGTAACCAATCAAACAAAAAGGGACAAATCAACAAGAAATGAACAAACCACACGTATTTAGACCAAAACAAGCAAAACAGACAACAAATACCCAACTCAAAATAGCCTAGCCCGCCTCCTCTCAAACACCTCACATGCAAACTGGTCCAACCTAGAAACGTGTTCGCTACAAGCTAGCACGTTTTCCAAGTCGAAATCTCCATTTGCACGCAACACCCCCATTGCACGCAAATCACGAATGTCATCATAAAAAGGACACTCACGAAGTACATGCAACCAGTCCTCACGGACTGCACTACAATCACACTCAGCATTCTCACAAAGGTTTCTTTCATGCAAGAAAGCATTGAAAGACCCATGCCCAGTCAACATAAAACCAAGACTTAAGCTAAAGCGAAAGTTAGGGTGACGATTCACATACATAACATCACATATAAAATTATACGTGACCCTACCATGCACACATTCGTCCCATCTAGACTGCCATCTAGACCTAACACATTCACACAGCAAAGCCTTCCTTTCACCCGCACCGCCTCAGAAGGACAGTAGGCATGCTAGCCTCCATACCCCCTTATATATTTTTTCTATAGTCATGTCCTAGGCCAGCATGTCTGTCAGATAAACTGCCATAGCTGCAATGCAGCATGCATCTTATGGTATGAATGCAGAAGTGATACATGTCTGCCAAATGAACTCTCCTGGTAGCAATGCTGCATGCATCTTTCGGCATTATTGCTGCAATCATGCAATATTGCTGAATGAGATGCATTCTGCATTGTTGCTATAGCAGTTCATTTGACAGACATGCCTTCCTAGGATATGCCTATAGAAAAAAGATATAAGCGGGTATGGAGGCGAGCATGTCTGCTGAATTTCCAAGTACTGTTCGACCATTGCAGTTATTAACTAATTGTCGCTTAATTTGCTTCATTAAGAATAAACAGAGCAAACTAAAAAAAAATCAAAACAAAAGTAAAAGCCATTAAGAAATAAAAAAAAAAAAATTATGTCTCTGATGGGATTTGAACCCACTACTCAAGATTCCAATATATTGGGGGTTGGAATTAGTTTTAAAGGTTTTCTAAGAGATGGCGTAACTATAATAGATCGCATCGGGCACACCTGTGACTATATTCATTTCAAAGCACATTGTCTAAGCTTAATTTTTCAGTATGTGTCATTCCACTGAAGTGTAAACAACATATATTTTTTTCTCTGTGAACATGTCGACTTTCGTTCCAACAAAACGCAATTTGCGGGAAGGTTTACTTTTTTGCTTCCATTTGAAGAAAAAAGCTGTTGAAGCACAACGCACGCTTACTGAGGCTTACGGGGACTATGCTCCATCGATTTCTACTTGTGAACTGGTTCCGTCGGTTTAAAAGTGGTGATTTTGATACGGAAGACAAAGAGCGTCCGGGCCAGCCGAAAAAGTTTGAAGATGAGGAATTGGAGGCTTTGGTCGATGAAGACCCGTGTCAAACCCTTCAAGAATTGTCAGAATCATTGGGAGTCGTCTTATCAACGGTCGGCAAACGCTTGAAGGCCATGGGAATGATTCAAAAGCAAGGAAATTGGGTGCCGTACCAGTTGAAGCCGAGAGACGTTGAACGGCGATTTTGCATGTGCGAACAACTGCTTCAACGGCATAAAAGGAAGAGTTTTTTGCATCGTATTGCCACTGGCGATGAAAAGTGGATCCATTACGATAATCCTAAGCGAAAAAAATCGTGGGGACCACCCGGCCATGCATCAACATCGAGGGCCAAGCCGAATATTCATGGCGCCAAGCTTATGCTGTGTATTTGGTGGGATCAGAAGGGTGTCGTGTACTATGAGCTGCTAAAACCTAACGAAACCATCACTGGGGAATCACAATTGAGCCGAGCATTAAAGGTTAAACGGCCGGAATATGCCAAAAGACACGACAAAGTGGTTTTTCAACGTGACAACGCACGGCCACATGTTGCAAGAACCGTCAAGGAAACGTTGGAGGCGCTGAATTGGGATGTGCTACCCCACCCGCCTTATAGCCCAGACATAGCCCCTTCCGACTACCACCTATTCAGATCGATGACGCATGGCTTGGCTGAGCAGCGCTTCACTTCTTACGAGGATACCAAAAAATGGGTCGATTCGTGGATTGCCTCAAAAGACGAATCGTTCTTCCGGCGCGGAATCCATATGCTGCGCCGAAAGATGGGAAAATGTTGTAGCTAACGATGGACAATACTTTGAATAATATACATTGTACCGTTGTTTCTAAATAAATGCTCAAAAACCGAAAAAAACCTTTAAAATTAATTCCAACCCCCAATACATGAATACAAATTAACTCCCTAGCCAACTGAGCCATTAGCACTGTTATGATTTGGTTGACATAATACACATAACAACATTGTTGCTATCAAAAGTGCTTTGACGAAAACACAAAGTGTCGGCGAACTACAGCAATCGTGAAAATATTGAAGTTGTTATCCCTTAAAATTAACCGGAATTTTGCATTAGCAAACATGATACTTTACTATGATACAGTTGTTATTGGCCGCATTCAGCGCAGACAACAGTTGGCAACTGCTGTGCAAAAATTCGCTGAAGGGGAACATTATGGTAGTGCTCACTAAAACTGATCAGGTAGCATACGCCATTTAATCGAGCGCAAAAAATTCTATGCTACATGAACACAACTGTATAGTTAACTGTCAGATGCTGCCACTGACGCTGTTAAAGTAAAAAACATAGGAAGAACGAAGCAAATTTAAGTGAGAAACCTTTGAAATTGAATTAAATTAACATAGAAATTATATATAATTAAAATATATCTAATTTCTGACGTGTAGAGTAGCAACACATTCAGAGAAAAATATCGCTTACTAAGGTAGCGCTACCATTACAGTTCACAACAGTTGTCTGCGCTGAATGCGGCCATTATACTTATATTGCATGTACTTATGTTGTGCTATAATATGTACTGATGCTTTTTGTTAATAAATAATAATAATAATGCACCTCACTTAAAAGTAGAGATTAAGTTTTTTAAATTTAAAAAAATATACCTCTTAGCATTAAAATTATAACCAGCCACATTCCTTCCATCTGCAGGCCTGCTTTTTTCATCTGGGACAGACACACACTGAAATAAAGCAACATAATTGTATTGGGCTTTGCTCAATGATACGTTAATAAATCATAATGATCAATTACGTATGTACGATTTGCGATAGTATATTTGTTGTAGTTGGGCTTGTTTTTATGCAATGCGTGTCTGTGTGTGTTTGTGTGTGCGTGTGAGTGCATATTATTGCGTGCGCTATGATTTGTAACCTACTTTACAAATGCAAAATTATTTATAAATTACTATAATTTCATTTACTGTCATATAATAATAATAATAATAATAGTCTTTGTAATGCTAAAATAAATAAAATAATTCAGTGGCATATGTTGGAGCCCTTTTTTTCCTTTCCTCTCTTTAAACAAATATTCTTTTTATGATAGGATACAGGTTTTGACAGTACTTATTATATTAGACTTATTATAATATGTACTTATTATATGTGAGTTCAGCTTTTCTAATGTTTGCTTTCACTATGTGCTATAATTTAAAAGCAAAATATGAAGTCTATAATCCGAAATAATCAACATTTTTTAAATTAAAATAAAAAAATTGTACCACTTTAACTCTTAGTGGGCGAGTTGGCGACAATTTGCTCTTCCATGTAGCATAGAAGAGCAAATCATTTAAGTAAGAGGTGGTTGAAGGGTGGACAAGTTGCTGACTTGACAGAAAAATTTATGATTTATGTCAAATTTTAACATCTTGCAGCAGTCTAGCCAATTACTGTCAGAATTTAAACTTTTACACTAAAAGCTTTCAACGTGTAGCTTGTGCGAACATGTGTATTAAACGTCACATTAAATGTCAAAAATGAGCATAATTTTTTTATGGCAAAAATTTCGCACACTTTTTGTTAATAATTTGACTAATAACAGGAGGCAAAAAAATTAGCATAAGGCAACAACCGTTCGTAAGTGTCAAATTTGGAGCCACGTTTGCGTGGCAAGAAACGGGAGGTTTAAGTTCTGGAAACCGTTATATTTTTCGCTTTTTCCTTTCAATCCTTCTTATCAAGACATGTCAACCCATTTATATACACAATGGCCGCATTCCAGCCGAAAAAGTGCACAGATAGCGAAGTAGCATAAAGTGATACTTTCTGCTGAATGGGTTTTTTGCGAAACGTCAAACGGCAAACAGCTGTTCGCCATTCGTTGTTTTTTTTTAACATCTAAAGTTTGTTTATACTATTGTGTATTCGTTTTACACAAGAAATCATTAATTAACAGCTTTATGGAAGAATAGTCTTCTTATAATTAATAATTATCTATTTTCACTTCACAGCACAACTTCAGCAACAATTAACAATTTGCAGCCATGGTTTTTTAGCTGCCAAAATGAAAATAGCATAAGTAGCTCAACCAAAGTAGCATACAATTTTTTCGATACCTAAGATGGCGAACGCTTGGGGAACATTTTTTTTGAGCGCATTATGATTCATACCATTCAGCCCGAAAGTTGTGGAATAGCTACGTAGGAAATTTTCCGCTGAATGGGGCCAATGAGAGTTTTGTGAACGTAAGTTCTGGTGAAGAATTCTTATACAGAACTGTGGTGCGTTTATGTAACCATTCTCTACCACTTTTTTCTGAATTGGTTGAGACTGGTACGTCACTATGACGACATTCTCAACTGGTGTGTTCATATAAGTGTGGTAAGTTGAGAAAAGTATTTTTTACTAGTTGAGAAGTTCTCGCCAACATTATAGAAGTTTAGCTTGTAATTTCGCGATTGAGAATGGATGGTGTAAGCTAGATTTTTTTATTTTGTTATTAAAATTTTATATCTTTATCTTTACTATTATCTGAAAGGAGACTCACGAAATTGATCCAGAATAAGCTCGGTAACCGCTGAACCGATTTTGATAATTCTTTTTTTATTCGATTCCTATGATAATATAGATTGTTATAGCTTACCAAGGTTTCGAACAATTTATTCTTTAATTATTACAAAATCACGCATTTTATTTGCTGCCTTCATTGAACAAGCAGCAAAATATAACAGCAAACAAAGCTTTTCTCTCTTTGTCGCGAGAGCTTCACTCAATATAACACCGCAGCCATGTTGTGTAGTTAAGATGGATTCACTGATAACCTTCAGAATGTTTTTGTGTGATTTAAAACAGTGTCGGGCAGCTTTGCACACCTATACTTTCTCATCTTGAGTATGTATTAATGAGCGCTTTAAAGCTCACACTGAAAACAAAGTAGTGCTAAAGCGCTTTTTGCAGAAATCTCACTAGGCATTAGGGGATATTTTTTGCTCGGATTTGTATTGCGAAATTAAATAAATAAGTAGTGGATGGAATGTCAAAAGGAAACAGACCGACAGACGGATAATGTGAAATACAGATAAGCAGACGGAAATGTAAAAAGGCAGGCTAATAGTAAAAAAACAAATATGTTTTTTTATTGTGCTTATGTTGCTTATTGTGATTTGCCAAGGCTAAACTGACAGCGTAAGATGGTTTCATTATACGCACTTGGAACTGATCACTATATGATATGATATGTGGAAATGCCGCTTTTAAATAATTAATTAATTTCTCCATCGCATGCCCCACAATTACCTTATATTGGCCTATTATTGCATAATTTTAATTTTACCTTTTTGATGCCGCGCCATGCCGTTATGTTTTAAAAATACAAAAATTTTTCATATATACTTCCAAAAATCTTTAATCTTACGTTATATAAGTGGTGATGAGCAATAACAGCTTAAGTCTTATTTCAAAGTTTCCAGAAATCTTGCTTCAAAGTTTTCAATCGCCATATAAGTTATATGAAAGAGCCTTTTGTTTTTGCGTCATATCTTTGGCTAAGGTCATGCTAGTAGTTCTAGATTTTGTGTGTTCATAATGATATATACGTGGAACACAACTATATCAATAACTCAGTTCTGTCTTAAATCGACTTAAGCTATTATTGCTTATCGACACAAATATAATTAAATATATTCAAGGAACACGCAAGCGCAGATCTTACCTGCTTGACATTCGCTTGAACACTGAAGCTTTGATCGTTCTGTAGGTGAGATGAATACATATTTTACTGCACAAACATAATCTCAAGTGTGCAAAGCTGCTCGACACTGATTTAAAACAGAGGTCGGCAAAACTCAAACTGAGTGTGTGTTGGTGAGAGCAAATATTCTGCAGTGAAAAAAATTTATGCTGCATATGATTTTAAAATTTGTACACTTGCACACAAAAGTGATTTAATGAAACTATTTCAAACATACTATGGCAAAGGTATGTTATTAATAAGTTCAGAAATGTTAATTTTGTTATCGCAGTTTCTTATTAAAAGAATGCTTTTTAGAGGAGAATTAGTTAATCTATTTCGCTGCTTTGAGCATATGAATTTCAGGTCGGAAAAAATTTGTTCACAAAAGTAGGTGGAAGGATAAAAAGCTAACAGTTTGTAAGAAACTGCTTTTAGTTTTGGGTAAAAGCTGCCATCAATGGTTTTCCAGAATTCTACAATATGCTGTTCATCGATCATTTCTATTTCGGTTCGGAGAATTATCAATTCAGATTGAATCTGGAATTCATACTTCGTTACTTTTAAAAGCGTCTTCGCGTGGACTTTTGAATGCTGTGTAACAAATTAAGCATTGCATTTCATTAAAGGCATTCCTAAATAAGAAAAATTTTTCGCATATATTTTCAGCTTCCATTTTGCGCACGATGTTCTCACTTCGGTGGCTCAAAGGCGAATGAACAAAATAACATATTTTGCGCTGTGTGGTTGAACGAAAGAGCGCAAAATACGAAAGAGCGTAAGCGTCTGTGTGAATTGGTTTTCCACAATTGTGGTATGGAGTGCCGATCTATGATTTAAAATAATGTTAATCAAGTTGAGAGCGTGCAGAAATTTTTCTCTCTGAGCGAAAACTTCATATAAAAAAAGAAATTGCAAAACATGCTGAAGGTGATCAGTGAATCCAGCTTTACTTTCAGGGAGATTCTTGCTTTCATACAGTGTTGATTAATTTTCTTTGCAAATGTTTTGAGGTGAGTTGCCAGAATTTATTTATAAGCATTACTTATGTTTTGCAGCCTTGCCAGTCAGCTTTTCCCCACTTGAGATTGTGTTAGTCTATCTATACGAATATATAAAAGCGTTGTGACACTGCATGGACGTTTGACAATCACGCAAGAACCACTGAACAGATTAACACGATATAGGTATCAAACGATTTGTTATTCCAACTTTATCGTAATATGCTATGTTAGATTTGCCACGTCTACTTTCTATGCCCACTTTTTGCAAAAAATGCTATATTTCAGACGATTTTTGTGGTATGAGATTAGAATTTGGTAATCTACGTTGTATGGTTACTTTCGCTAACTTTACTAAAAATGGACATGACTCACTTTAGTTAAGTCCACTTTTCGGGAGATAAGCTTGGAGTAAAGCAAAGCGCACTAGGTTTAAAATCAATTGAGCTGAAATTCGGGCATTCTATTGTTTCGAGTATGAGATGGTTTAAGTAAAAAAATTTTGCCACACCCCCTTTACCGCCCAGAATTAAAAAAAAATGGTATATTTCGAACGGTTTTGGTCGTATTAGACTAAAATTTGATAATTTAGTTCATACGGCTACTTTCGGCAACTGTACTAAAAATGGCGAATATATAAATTTTTTTCCCGAACAGCATGAAAATTCGTATATAGCAGTAAGGTGGTCTGCGGCAGGACAACGTCTGCCGGGCAATACTATACACCAATAAGAATGCTGTATATATCAGAAAATTTTGATCGTCATGCATTGATGTTTCAAACGGAAACGTCTAGCATGTGTTTTGTTCGAAGGTCAATTTACACTTTTACAAATTCATAAAACGATCATAAAAAATTCACTGAATTGGGTCAGGACAAAGTCTACTATAACTATAACGTGAACTATGAATATATAGATAAAGAAAAAGATTTAAACATAGATTTATGTACATAACTTTGGATTAGTTTGAAATATTTGAAATATTTTTCACAGAATTATTTTTTAAGCTATATTTGAATATTGTTTTTCACATAAATTAGTTTTTAAGTTGTAGCACATATAACAAAAAATATAACAACATTTTAAGCAATTTAGTTTTCATCAAAAAATCATAGGGGGGGGGAGGGGTATGTGTTTCTCATGATAGAAACTGTTTGTGTCAGAATAGAACAATTTTTGCAGGTAAATTATGTTATATGGAAAAATAAGGAAAATTAAAATTTAAAAAAAAAAATTACAATTCAAAAAATTTGTACAACAAAAGCAACTCTTGGCCTATTGTTTAGTGCAAGTTGGATATTTAAGAGGTTTTTTAAAACAATATAAAACATTGCATTGGTGAGGTAACGGCAAATCTTTTCTCATTTTCCCAATTTACTTAATTGAATTTTCAAACAAAGAAAATTGGATGAAAATCGATTAGGAAATGTTTGCTTGCAAAGTCAAAACATAAAATTGCAGTCATTTTTTTCTCATTATGAGGCTCATGAGTTACACTGAGAAAATCTATAGTTTTGAGATATCGCAAGAATTTTAATGTCATAATAACAGGTTTTTTTAAAACATACCTAATATCTGTACAAAATATTTCCAAAAATTAAAGAAAATTAATGTTAATTTTATTAATCAACAACTGTCCATACAAGAATGCATTGTTATGCATTGAGAAAGTTTATAGTTTTTGAGATATCGCCAAAAGTTTGATGTCATTATAACGGTTTTTTTTTTAAATTTAAGAAGAATTGTTGTCTGGCCGAAGCCCAATAACAACAATTAATAACTAAAGAAGGCCGATAAGCTACAACAATTTAAGAAGAATATATTTATTTTCAGAATATATGTAAAAAAATTACATTTTTGATTACAAATTTTAAAAATTTTAAATTTTAAAAATTTTTTAACGCTGTTATGCAGGACTTTTTCAAAAGTAAAAAAAAAGAAAGCCAGGTAAATTTATGTCATCAATTACCATTAAAATAAGTTATTTAAATTAAAAAAATAATTATTTCTTAATATATATACCATTTTTTCATAATTAAACAAAACAAACACAATGATTTTTATATTTTGAATTTGTTTTGATACAACTAAATACTTTCATTTTACAATTTAAATTTTTACATGGTATTTAATATTTTCATCGCATGCGAAGCAGCGGATATTTGCTAGTTTATTTATATAAAACTGTTCTATTAATGTAGACAATCAATATAGAAAATCAATGGTATGGAAAAAAATAGATTTTTAGCCATAACTTTTCATTGGATAGATATATTAGGTCAATTTTTTCACATAAACTATTTTCCACACATAGACTTGACTTTTTGTAAAAAATATATAAACAACATTTTGGAAAAAATAAGTTTCGGAAAAAAATCATAAGGTACCCTTGTTGTTTTGATGACAAAAATACTAAAACAGTTTAAAGGAAGTCAAAAAATTAATGTTTACTTGTTTTAATTTGTACAACAAAAATAATTTTTTAGTAAGTTTTTGACTCAATAGTCAATATTTTGAACCTTTTTTGGAAAAAAGATAAATATATACACTGACCTTTTTAAGAGCTTTTATTGAATTTTTGAACAAAAATAATTTAAATGAAATATATTTAAAAACAGTGGAGATATTTGCATAGGAAGTCAAAACATTGATTGCCTTGTCGTTTTTTCACATTCCGTAACGATGTTTCGTGTAAAGTTTTTTTACTAAAAATAACAATAAATAAATTTAAGTGCCAGCGTTTTGCTGATACTGGCTCTTCATGAACTCGTTAGCTTATGTTCGATATTTAAGGTAGCATCATATGTGCGAACCTCAGGACCAGTTCATGGCATAATTACCCAGGTAGACTTATTAGGATGATAGCAAATTTTTATACCCATATGCTGCCAAAATATACTACTGCTATATCTTGAAGTAAAAGTATGTAAATTTTATGTTATAATAAGTCCTAATTTGCAAACAGCAAAGTTACCGCTTTTATTCTCAACAATTTTATGTTCGTTGAAGAGGGAGAAGCATACATTGTTAATAACAATAAATTTTATAAAAATTTAAACATATTGTCTTTAACGTTAAAGCAAATTCGCCAAATCCAATAAAATTACAATGCCACGTCATTTAAAAATTTAAATTTATTAGTTACTAGCTGAAACCCGGCGCGTTGCTGCCACGCCCCCGTTGCCAGACTTCCATAAAATGTTATCAGTGAACCTGCATGTGTAAATTGAGTACTCAATTGAATACTGAATTCCGAGGCTGTGTGACCTATAACTCCAAAGCAATTTCGATATCGCAAATTTGGGCTGTAAGGAAGGTGTCACTTACTTTTTTACAACGCACATAAAATTTGATCAGTGAAACGGCACGTGTAAATTGCGGTCGAATACTGAATTCCGAGGCTGTACGACCTATACTTCCAAAGCTATTCGATCTCGCAAATTTGGGAGGTACCACGCCCCCTTGTTTAACGGCCGTAAAATTCGATCAGTAAAAGGGCATGTGTAAATTGTGGTCGAATAAGAAGTTCTTAGGCTGTGCGGCCAATAACTCCAAAGCTATTTGATGTCGCAAATGGCAAATTTGGGTTGTATGGGAGGTGCTACCTCCACTCAGAACTCAAAAGCTATTCGATATCTCAAATTTGGGTTGTATGGGAGGTGCCACGACCCCTTGTCCAACGCTGTCCGTACTACGACTTAAACCTGCGCATGAATGCGAACAACCAATTTGGAAAGTTTCATCGCGATCGGATGAACGGTGTTGAAATGTATTAAGGACACACAAACAAACAAACGTACATTCATTTTTATATATATAGATAGTATTCCCCGGCAGACGTTGCTCTGTCACAGACTGCTTTACTGCCATATATGAAAATGTCAAGAAATGCCAAGGGGTGTGGCAAAATTATTTCCCTTAAACCATCTCGTACTCGAAACAAATCGACTGCCAAAACTACAGCTCAATTTAGCTTAAGCCTGGCGCACTTTGCTTCACTCCACGCTGACCCCCCGAAAAGTGAGTTTACCTAAAGTGGGACAGGCCTATTTTTAGTGCACTTGCCGAGAGTAACCATACGAACTAAATTACAAAATGTTTGTCTAATATGACCCAAACCGTTGAAACAAAACATTTTCATTGGTTTGTGGGCGGTAAAAGGGGGCGTGGAAACCAATTTTTAGGCACAGCTGCCGACAGAAACCATACAAATGAAGCCAAAATCTTAGCTCAATCGACCCAGTAGTCAATTTTACTAATTTCTCAAAAAGTGGGTGTGGCTATACAGCAATAACGTCCTTTTTTAGTACAGTTGCCAAAAGTAACCATACAAAGTAAAGTATCAAATGTTAGTCTTATACGGCCAAAACTCCTTGAAATATGGCGGAAAATGGGCGAAAAAAGGGGGCGTGGAAACCAATTTTTCATACAGTTACTGACAATTACCTCACAAACCAAATTTAAATCTTATACGACCAAAACGTATTAAATAAAGCATTTTTATTGGTTTGTGGGCGGTGAAAGGGGCGTGGACACACACTTTTAGTGCAGTTACCGACAGTAACCATACAAACTAAATTACCAAATTTAAGTCTTATACGACCAAAATCGTCAGAAACAAAGCATTTTCATTGACTTGTGGGCGGTAAAAGGAGTCGTGGAAACCCATTTTTAGTACAGTTGTCGACAGTAACCGTACTAACTAAATTACAAAATTTTAGCCTAATACGACCCAAGCTGACTGAGATATAACATTTTTATTGATTTGGGGGCGGTAAAAAGGGGGTGTGGCAACTTTTTTCTTTAACTAGCTCGTGCCTGAAAAAAATCATCTGCCCAAATTTCAGGTCAATCGTTTGAGTAGTTTTGGAGTCTATAGGCATCACACAAACAGACGTTTTGCTTTTTATGTGTATAGATATTGATTTGTGGGCGGAAAAAGTGGGCGAAAAAACATTTATATATAGTTACCGCCTCTTGGAGCACTTACACAGCAAGTTTCAATATAAAAATGTGTAGAACTCCGGAATTGACACGGTTTCGAAAAAGTGGGCGTAAATATATTTCGATCACGCCCATTTTTTGTACAGTAGCCGACAATAACCATCTTAACAAAAATACTAAATCTTATTTTTTTACGATGAAAACCGCCTGATATATATCCTTTTTTTGGTCTGTGGTCGATAGCGCAAATTTGGCTTGAATGGGCCAATCGTTACCAAACCGCACAGAAACACTCTCAAGATGTGGCTTCAGTGTCCTTCCTTCCTTTATCCGATTAGAAATAGTCCGAACATTTTTTCCCACAAAATTATTGAATTTAAAAAGTGGCAGTATTGACACTTAGTCTGACACTTTATGGGTATGGGTTGCTAGAAACTTATCTCTAATAAGTCTACCTGGGTAATTTTACCATGGCCCAGTCAGAGCTGATATATTTATCAATCAAAGCAAATTCTCAATCATAAATATCAAATTGTCAAGTCGCCACCAAGATCTCAATTGGTGAGTTTCATGACATACACAAACACTTGTTTTAAACCTATAGAGTTTAGCAGAGTGGTTGAGCATGACGTCACGACCAGTAGAGAATTTCTCAACTGAGTTACATAAACGCACTACTGAGGCTGTTTCATGCCAAAATTCAAAATCAGGGGCTGTGTCTGTTTGGAAATGCATTATGATGAGCAAACTGCTTTTGTTTGCACAAGCAAAATGTTCGAAAAAGGCTAGTTATACAGCACTGCAAACGTCAAACATTTTAAAATGTAATTTTTCTATCAAGCGTCACTCATCATTCTCATCAAAAAATTCATGCTGCAATTTGGACGCTTGAAAAATGTCGGTTGTGCGCATACTGCAAATCGGGATGCCTTTTCGAATAGACCAGCTTTCAAGAGTGCCCTTTCAGATAACTACATTAGATTTATATTTTAGCTTTTAAGAACAAGATTTACGTATGCCAAAAATTACGGCTTTTTTCGCTCGTTTTTGTTGTCGGTTCTGCTAATTGGCCACTAATTAACTAATTTTTTGTGAGTTTCTCAAAGCAAAAACGAAAATACAATATAAGAAATGATTAGATGTTAATTTACTTTCGCTTTGGCCTTCTTGGATAGTCATTTTTGTAAAGTAGTGTAAATCACTTTAAGAATAACATTTCAAAAATCAACAACTTTACAAAAAAATTTTATGAAGAAAAAATTTTAAATGTATCGAAAGGAAATACATATATGGAGTTTTCAGATTTTAGTACCCAGTAGTTCGCGGCATCATTGACGAACTTTTCGTGATGATTTCTTAAAGGAAGTTTAAACATGAGTTGCTGGACTTAAAAAAACTCATACAAAATATAATACAAAGCAGCGGTTGTCAGCAGTGTGACCAGAAGATTTTTAAAAAAATATGCTTTTTGTTAAAAAAAAATATGCTAAATATTCCACTTTCAATTTTTATATTCCACAAAAATATTCCACTTTCAATTTCAAAGATATATATCTAAATAAGACTAAATATGCATATAAAAGAAACACAGAAGCAAGCTTAAAAACATTTATTTGATTACTATCACACTTAAATTTATAAAACATAAGTTAATATTAAATAAATTATATTAATAAGACGTAAACAAAGTATATATCAGTTGATTTGTAATTTATAAAAGTATTTTCAAGAATTATATTCTCTTAAAAATAGTCAAATACTTTTGTCACAGAGAAAACTTTATTTTTAAGTCAGAAACATAAAGGTGTATTACATATTGTCACCTAAAATATAAAAACCCCAACAAGATTTTTAAGTTTTTGTAGGAGAAGCCAAAAACGTTTTTAAATGGGACATATTTTAGATTTAAAAGCCGTTTTTTTTTGGCAAATACCTAAAAATAACTACTTAATAAACGAAATTATGAAGAAATTATTACTTTACAATCTACGATATGTGCTACTTTAAAACGTTTTTGGCTTCTCCTATAAAAAATTATGAACGTTGTTATGGTTTTTTGAATATTAAGTAACGATATACAATATACAAAATTAAAATTCAGGCAAATCTTCGAGATCAATACTTAAATTGTTGCTTGTATTATTATCATAGAAGTTCGCATTTCTAAATTTTTTTATTAAGCTATCTGGTATTTAATAGGTATTAAAACACTTTTTTTAAACATGTAGCCATGTTTTTACATTCAACAAATTATTTAAGAGTTTTTCTTGCATTCTATTTCGAATTTTCGTTTTAATAAGATTCATATAACTAAAAATTTTCTCAACCTCAGCATTGCTAAATGGTAAACTATGCGAGGAAAGCACAAATGTTGATAAATCTTCTTCAGATTCCAAACTTTGATCAATAACTTTTTTTTGCTTTGTTGCTTTGAATCCACTTTTAAAAATAGTTAAAAGAAATAAATATTGTTTGCAATAATAGGGATATTCACGATGTGGTGCATTTGTGATAAATTTTTTCAAAATTTACAATACTTATAACTTTGTGAACGAATCTTCAGTAAAGTAGATATTGTATTTTTAAAATCAGCTGATTTTGGTATGAACTTCTGTTTTTAAATATTAATTTAAATCATCATTTAACTAAAGGAAATCATACAAGAATTGAAATGAAAGAATAAATTATATTAATTTTTATTAAATAAACTCACAGCGTAGCCTGCTATATGCTGAGTAGAAATGCTTGTGCAATCATCTGATCTAATACGCAACGAAATTTACACAGAATACAATAGTGTTCCATCGTTGCATTTTTTCCACAGGGTTGTATTTTGAAAACTGTGCATTTTGTTTTTGTTAAATACTATAAATATCAAATTTATCAAAAATACACAATGCAAGGGGAAATACAACACATCGTGAATACCTCTTATGTTGTCTTAAGTATATTACTTACTGCTGTAACATGATTTATAAAAAATCCAATCAAACAAACATATAAGCAAATTTACTTCACTTTTTAAGCTGCGTGAAGTTATTAAATGAATTGCAATAAAATTGAAAACGAAGAAGTTAACCACAAAACGAGGTCCTTATATTGCGTTTCACAGAGATGAAAAGCTATAAAATGTCGATAGCCAAAAATAACCACTTAGTATTCAAATAGACATTTTTTATTGCAATTTTTGTTAATTTTAAAAAAATATAGGAATACGCAAAATATTCCACTTTTTATGCTGCATATTTTTATAAAAAAAAATATGCTTACCGAAGGTAAAATATGCCAAAGTGGAATATAATATTCCACTCTGGTCACACTGGTTGTCAGCACCTAACTTTTTCCACTCTATTAAAACAACTTCAAGTTTCTCAGTACAAATCTTTTTAATAACTTTATTTTTATTTAACTTTAAATAAATAGCTTTAAATATAATATAATATAAATATAAATAAATAAATAAATTTAAATTGCTTTAAATATAATATAATACAAATATAAATAGCTATAAATATCTCAATAATATCTATATTTTTACCATATCTATGTATATAATACATCTTTAAGTTATTTCTAAAAGTAATTTTCAGTTATGTTTTTGTTTTATTAAATAGTTCATATTCATTACTTTTTCTCACTACAAATGTTTTTAATATCATTATTTTAACTAAGCTGAAATAAAAATTCAAATTAATTTTTTTCAAATCGATGTATATATAAATGAATGTACGTTTGTTTGTGTGTCCTGAATACATTTCTACACCGTTCATCTGATCACGATGAAACTTTCCGAATTGGTTGTTCGCATTTATGCGCAGGTTTTAGTCGTAGTATGGACAGCGTCGGATAAGGGGGCGTGGCACCTCCCATACAACCCAAATTTGAGATATCGAATAGCTTTTGAGTTATAGTTCGCACAGCCATGGAATTTGGTATTCGAGCACAATTTACACGTTCCGTTTTACTGATAACATTTTAAGGGTGTTGGTAAAGTAGGCGTGGCACCTCCCATGCAACCCAAATTTGAGATTTTGAATAGCTTTTATAATTCCCACAGCCTCGGAATTCAGTATTAGACGACAATTTGCACGTGCTGTTTTACTGATAACATTTTATGGACGTTGAACAAGGGGGTGTGGCACCTCCCATACAACCCAAATTTGAGATATAGAATAGCTTTTGAGTTATAGTTTGCTCAGCTAAGGAATTTGGTATTCGACCACAATTTACACGTGCCTTTTTTTTTTTATTTTTTTATTTTTATTTGCAATCTGTCAAAAAAAAAACAATAAGCAAATGTTGTCACATATAACTAATATAACAGTATAGTTAAACTCCAATGAGTATAACTATATAAACATAAGATAGTTTTACATCTTCAGTTAGTTACTTCAGGACATTATATAGTACATTATGTAAATATGTAAAATTAACAGATTATTTTTATTTTAATATTTGTATTACTTAATTAACGATGAGGTAAATCCAAGATATGGTAACGTTTTAGTCTTCTTGTCGATGAACTACTATCTAAAAGACCTATAGCTAATGTGTTACTATGACTTTCGAGCCGGTTGAGGTATCCTTCACTAAACCTTTTAATTTCACACGTTACAAAAGGAATGTTTAAGTCATTGTGGATTTGATCATTACGTACAAACCATGGAGCATTAACAATGCCTCTCAATGTTTTCGATTGATAGCGTTGCAGAATCTCGATATTTGAGTTGCTTGCTGTACCCCATAATTGGATACCGTAAGTCCAAACTGGTTTTATAATTACTTTATATAGCAAAACCTTATTCTCCAAACTAAACTGCGAGTTTTTACCAAGGATCCAATACATTTTTTTAGTTTTGATATTAAGTTGTTGCTGTTTAGACTTGATATGTTTTTTCCAGGTAAGTCTGCGGTCAAGATGAAGTCCAAGATATTTCACGTTATCGCTGTGATGTATTTGCAAGCCATTAAGTGTAACAGATGGGCAGTCACCTTTTCTTAAAGCAAAAGTTACTTGTACACTCTTATCAGAGTTAACCATGATTCTCCATTTCTTCAACCATACTTCAATTTTGTTAAGTTCGGCTTGCATTAGGGCAGATGCCTCCGCAGGTGTTGCACTTATTGCTATTATGGCCGTGTCATCTGCATAAGTTGCTATGGAAACATCATCATTTACTGGCAAGTCAGCTGTGAATAAAGTGTAGAGAACTGGCCCCAAGACGCTTCCTTGAGGGACACCAGCATTAATTGAACATATATTTGAGTTTTCCCCACTCATTTTGACATAAAAGTTACGATTACTTAAGTATGAGTTTAGTACCATAAAGTAAGGGGCAGGAAGAAGTTTTTTTATTTTGTATAAAAGTCCTTGATGCCATACCCTGTCGAAAGCTTGCTGAACGTCTAAGAACACACCATTACAATATTTTTTGTTTTCCAGCGCATCAGATATTAAATTGACGATTCTGTGGCATTGTTCGGGAGTACCGTGTGATCTTCTGAACCCAAACTGATATTCAGGTATAATGTCGTATTCTTCCAAGACCGGTAACATTCTTCGCAAGAATATTTTTTCAAATATCTTCGAGAAGACTACCAGCAAACTAATCGGGCGGTAGGATGAAATCATGTTTTCAGGCTTGTTAGGTTTTTGTATCATGATAACCTCGGCGCATTTCCATTGGGTTGGAAAATAATCAAGTCTTAAAATGGCATTTAATATTAGGGTTAAGAAAACAATGCCCTTTCGTGGCAATGAACAAAGTACGTTTGCATCTATACAGTCATATCCTGGAGCCTTTTTATGATTTAATTTTAAAATTTCATTATGTGCTTCAGTTGGGGATATATGCCGAATAGGTAAGCACATTTGACAAGGCGAATCAAGAAATTGATGTATATAATCTTCATTTGACACGTCAGCAGTTGGATGAGGTTGAAATATTGAAGATAGATGCTCTGCAAAAGCTTTAGCTTTTGATTCATTGGATCTTAGCCAGTCTCCATTTCCAGATTTAATAGGAACATTTCGTTTGATTGGACGCTTCAAGTATTTTGTTGCTTTCCAAAGACTGTAATTGTTATTTTTGACGCTGGATCAAGTTTCAAGAGAAATTGAGTAGTTGCCTCTTGTTTTAAATCATATAAGCGCTGTTTAAGATCTTTTGCTGCCCTATTAAAGAGTGTCTTGTCTGTAGGGCTTCTGCTTACATGCCAAGCTCTTCTCAATCTTCGTTTCTCTCTTATAAGTGACCTTACTTCAGCAGATATTAAAACTTTATTTCTTTTTATTTCCCTTGAAGGTGGTTTAGATAAAAATGCTGCTTCGTGTATTATTGTTGTTAGCGATTCCGCTGCTTCGTCAATATCTAGGCCAGATTTTACTGATATGTCTAACCTTATGTTATTGTCAATCAAATTTTTGAATAAAACCAAGTCCGTTTTTGGTGATAAAATTCGACAGTTACTTTGCACGTTATGGATTGCCGCGCTGTAGGTGCCGTTTAACTGATAATATTTTAATAGCGTTGGGAAAGTGGGTTTGGCACCTCCCATGCAACCTAAATTTGAGATTTTAGGAAATAGCGAACTAAATTTTGATTCAATTTCACTTCCACTCGAAAATACAATGCAGAATAGAACATACCTGTCGGCCGTCAATTCGTTGACGAAGTTGACTCTACATTTTTTCTATTTTTCGTCAACGAAACTTCCTCAAAATTTTGATATTGTTTTCGTGCACGAATGCGCTTATCATGCGTTTATGAAATTTTCCGGCAAACTTCCGCTAAGGTACCTTGAGAAAAGTTCTTTATATGTATGTCTACTTTTCTTTAACGAAACTTCCTCAATATTTTGGTATTGGGTTCGTGCATGATAAATCCCGACGTTTCTGCATTGTGTCTTGCACGAACTTGGAATATTTATATGAAATTTTCGTTAATGAAATTTATGGCCAAATCAGCATGTTTCGTTGAGGATCAAGCAAAATCGTACATGATTCATTTGAGATTTCCTTAAGACTGTAATAAATTCTGAATATTTTATTCAAAAAGAATATATTTTCGAAAAAACCATTAAACAAAATATGTAGAATTGGCTTAAAAATATGCATGATTTTTTTAAAAAATACATTTTGAAGAAGTTTTTGGATATATCGAATAAATATTCAAATGAGAATTTTCAGAAATGGGTCAACTGCAACTCAAAAAATTATTATAGCAAAAATTATTTACTATCGATCAGTTATAAAGCTTAAATATTAAGGTTTATTAATATAAAAGTGTTGATAGTTTTTCAGCGTCTAAATATACAAAAAAACTTTTGCTCTACTTGTATTTTTTTTATATGAAAAATTTATCTATTAGAACAAATACGCTCTTTTGCAATAATTTTTTCTTGTGTTATGGCAAAGAATCTTTGATTATGTAAATTAAAGCTTAAAAAAATAAAAGTTTTTAGTAATGCAATAAACGTAATAGAGATAAAGTCAGAATGCATTTTTTTGTTTAAAATTGAAAAAAAATTTAATAATCGTTCTGAAATAATTGCAAATTACTGAAAAAAAAATCAATAAAAATAAAAAAATTAATTTATATGAAAGACTTATTGCAAGCACATGATATGCCACTAACAAGTATATTCTGGCAAAGTATCAATTGTTACCCAGTATTTTTATTATTTCTATGTGTTTGCTGTAATTTTGTGATTTCAAAACAAAATTTGAAGCTCAAAAAACAACATTTTTGAATGAAATTGTGAAAATTTATTATTTTTTGGCTTAAAATTTTGTTTTGAAATCACAAAATTACAGCAAACACATAGAAATAATTAAAATAAAAACACATAGAAATAATAAAAATACTGGATAGCAATTGATACTTTGCCAGAATAGACCTGTAAAAAATATTTTCAAATTAATGTTTTATAAAAACGTATTTTTGTATGAAGAAATGAAATTGAACATGAAACATTTTACAAATTGTTTCGAAACACACACAAACAGTGAATTAAGCTCATGTCAGCAATGAAAAGAAACAGAGAGAGAGTGGTTTACTTTACTAAAAGTCAAAGAAAGTGGTTACTTTAAGTAAAGTGGGGGTCGCTGGGTCGATCATTTGTTGTAAGTTTTATAGTATTGTAAGAAATCAAGTATTTAAAAAGTTCCAGACTTTTTTAATTATTTTATATTATTTTTCTTCAAGTGTTTTTTATAACTTGCTACATATTTGAAAAAAAATTTAAAAGTTCAGAAAAATATTGTTATTTTTGTATAAAAAATACTATTTTTTTAATATGCCAAAAAGAAATTCCATGGCAATTAACTAAAAAAATGTACATATTTTACTTATATAGTATTCGGTCATTAAATAGTATTCGGTCATTTTCAGTGTCATTGACTCTAAACAGAGTTTGTCGTTGTTGTTGCTTTCTTCAAAACTTATTTCATCTAAATAACTCATAATTAGAAACATGTATTTCACATCAGCAAAAAAGGGTCAATAAAAAATTTTACGTGATCATGTATGAGTGCTGAATTTTTAAAAAATTAATAAAAAAAAAACGAAACGTGAAGTCAGACAATTAACACCACATTAATATAGGATAACCTTTTTTGTGTAATTTTGAACAAAAAAGCGATAAATTTACACAACCATCCGGAAAAGCGGCACCTACTGAATGCATAAATGTATAAAATAAATTGTTGTTGATGCCTTAAGCGTTTTTACACCTTTGAACTAACTACAAGTCAAGGTTACAAAGCTATCAAACTTTTTGTAATGTTTGTTGTTGACATCTCGTGCTTCACATTTCAATGAAATGTAATTAATTTTTAATATTTGTGTGCAAATAAAGCGTGTATTTATGCAAGAGCAGCAAACAACAGCAACAATAACAGCCGACAACAATACCTGACATATTATGGTGCAGGTGACACAAAAGAATATTAAAAAAAAAATAAAATTAACATATAAAATACAAGTTAAAAAGTTTTTCAAATTCATTGCCGCAACATAAAAACATACTGCTGAATTTACATAAGCGTCAAATAAATATCTACGATTTGTTGTTTTTGCAAACAGCTTCATACGCATACTGAATTCAACATTTTGACGCAAGCTTTTCTGTTGTATGTTAAAAAAAAAAAACTTCAATTGTTTTTTATGTTAAAGTCACACAGTGGGACAAAGTCTTACTTCAGATTTACTATACTAATAAATTTTTCTTACTAATTGAATTTCAGGTTATAGTATTTGAACTTATGAAATTTTAAAAAGATTGGGATATCTCTTAAAGTCTCTGTTTGAAGTTGCAATTTTTATTTTCTTTTTTCCCACATTTTTTATGGAAAAAGTAAGTTCTTATAACTAGATTTTCATACTTAAATTTAACCTTAAGGTTGAAAAACTTAGAAATGTTGAAACCCCTTTTAAAATATTTGTTTTTGAATTATCTTTTATTCTGTTAAGATGAATTTAAAATTGAAATATTATATTTTTTTTAAGTTTTGTATTAACAAAGTGCATTTTTATTTAGAACAAAGGTTAATAATGCGTTTTACTCAAATGGAACACACTTTATATACTACTTTTAAGAAACAAAAATTGCTTAGAATTAGTTAAGCAAATACGTGGAATTTGTTTAAAAACTATTGAGGCATTTTCAGATTTTTCAAAAAAATAGTCAAATTCAAATAACCAAAAATTGCTTAAAAACTCTGAAAAAATTCACACCTACATTGAAAAAATAAGTTTTAAGTTAAATATAATTCGAATAACTTTCCTTTTTTTAATGGACTTTTACAGTACATAATCTGTTAAAATCATACTTCGACTAGCTAATTAAAAAACCAACACATTCAAAAGTTTTTAAATTCACAATACAAATATTTAGTACAACATGTTAGTTACAAACTAAATTTCACGTCACTAACTGTCAAAGCACTCTTAATTTATATTGGGCGCGTGTGAGGTATATTCACAGCTTTTTTTCTAGCAATTTTGCAAATTAAAAAAAAATTCTTGATTTCGAATACCCCTTAGATAAATATACTGAAAGCTTTACTGGCTGAACAGAATGGTGCAGCTTGTAGTAAGTAGCTGGAACTATCAAAAGTTAAAATGCACTGAACACACGAAGACGTACAGAATGCTCAAGTTTCTCAGTACACATCTTTTTAATAACTTTATTTTTATTTATAAACCATATTTATGTTTATAATACATCTTTAAGTTATTTCTGAAATACTTTTTCAGTTATGATTTTGTTTTATTAAATAGTTCATATTCAAGTATTTTCTCAATACAAATGTTTTTAATATCTTTATTTTTATTCAGCTGAAATAAAAATTCAATTTAATTTTTTTCAAATATTTTATAAATAATACTTGAATTTTCTATGAACTATTTTATGGTATGAATTTTAATAAATTATTTTGAAAAAAAGCCCACATGTTATTGACAACATGTTATCAGAACACAGGACAAAAATTTCTTAACGTTGAATTTTTGTGTTCATTTACGAAATTTTGAGGAGTCTCGTTGATGAAATTTTTTCATGTTTCGATGGAATGTCCTGCATTTCACTTCCGAGTGGAAGTGAAATTGAATAAAAATTTGATTCGATATTTGGTTGTATGAAGATAATTTTTTTCGTCAATACTATTAAATTAAATTAATAGATTAATACAAAACGAAGAAAGTGATATTTAGACCACTAAATAGCGAACTGAATTTCGATTGAATTTCACTTCCACTCGAAAATGGAATGCTGAACATACCTGTCAGTCGTCACGAAAAAAAATTGACTTAACAAATAAACAAAAATTTAATCAACGAAAGAATCGAATTTGAGCACTAGAGAGAACTTTTATCGAACTTATTATGATGAATTGTGTTGTGCATGTTGTTAAATGCTTGAATTCAATTGATTGAAAGAATCTTTACATGTCTGTTTTTACTCTTTGAAGTCTGTCACAGATTTGTGACGCCCAAATTGAAATAATTATTCAATTGAACAAACTTTATGTCTCGAATTGGATTTGAACCTGGGCTACCGCGGCTCTTTAAATGCCTGCCAGGGACTCTTACAAGTGAGTCATGGCTACCACAAGTTTCTTGACTTAACCAAAAATGATAAAAACGTAAACATTTAAAATTAAAAATTCGACTCCTAGGTTGCAAAAACTGTTCAATCAAAAAAGATTAAAAACTTGAACTGAAGTAAAGATTGAAACTTCTATAGTTTATTGATTAAAATCAAGTGAGATTGAAAATTTTAACTTTTCAAGAGAAAAATTTATTTTTATATACTCTCATATTTTGATTTAAACCTTGAATATTTAAGTTAGGTTAAAAATTTAGAGCGAAATATCAAAACGTGTAGCTCGAAATCTGCGACTAGAAAATTTTGAATGGAACAGTAGGGCTTTGTCCCACTGTGTGGTATATGCATTAAACACATTTTTTATTTTATCATTTCCTTTTTTGATGTTGTCATAGGCAAGAATAACAAAATGGTTTTCATGTGATAAAATTAATTTGGTGATAAAAATATTCGTTATCGTGCTTAAACTTTTTTTCGTTTTAATTTTCTGTTTTTAGTGCATATTAAGCCATGCGAATTGTCTTCTTTTTTTGGCAAAAAACTCGGTTTAAGCAATTGCTTGATCTCTTAAACATCATCAGGATTAAAAACTGAATTTTTTCATTTCATCTGACACTCGGAACTTTTTACTCAAAATAGTGGAATTTTATTTACCAAAAACAAAGTGTTTTCTTTCATGTATTTTTGCTTTCATGCCACTTTTTTATTACTGTTTACTTTTTATTCTCGATATAGATTTTTCTTTTCTGGTCGACAATAAAATCATTGAATTGATGTTGTTGTTTTTTTTTAAGATTTTTTTGGGTGTGTGTGTTGTTTGTTATGTAACCCTGAGCAATTTTTATTTACTCTTTAGCAATCCATTTCATTCATTTTGAAAGTTTTTATTCATGATTTTTAAACCTTAGCCTCTTGGTGCAGTGGTTTTTGTTGTTGTTGAATTGATAAAGCGATTAAAGACTAAAGAGCAGTTAAAAAATAAAGAAAAAACATTCTGAAAAGATGCCGAATTGTAAGTGACATGCAGTTGCTTGCTTTCGAGCAGATTTTTTTTCTGGGTAGCCTGTATTTCACCTGAAAGCCATTCTAGGAAAAAAGCAGAAACATGGTTTATCAAAAACCAATTCTAAGCTTACACTTTTTATAAAAAAGAGTGAATTCCAGTGAATTGATAGCTCAAAACTGTGTGAAAAGAGTTTTTATGGCAGAAAATAGTGTTTTTTATGACAACGCTATTTGTTTTCTGGATGTTTTTTTTTTTTGGAATATGTAAGTTCAACACCTTGAGTTTTCTGTTTGTGATGAACTTCGGGCAAATCATAACTTCGGGAATAAATGTTCACAGCATCTTTTGTTTATTTTATATGGTTGCACGTTCTTTATTTATGTCACTTGAATTTATTGTTAAACATTTTCCATGGCTTACTCGTATGTGTAAATAATATGCAAGTCGAAAATAACAAGTATTTCACAAAATCTCAAGCAATTCTGCTATGTTTCCATTGATAAATATTTGACATTTCCTGCCAATGCCTTCTTTCGCCCTAAATCACTTGACAATTTCATTGAACATGACACACACACGTTTTCATGTAATGGCTTGAAGTGGCTTTGAGTGAAATTCAATTGATTGAAACCTATAATCTTATTCAAATCTTAATGCGTCACCATGACAACCGTCAATTTGAAGATTTTCACAAAAGTGCCTTCCTGTTAAACAAAACTCTCTCCAGCAAACAGCAAAAAAAAATTCTTAATGTACTTTGTATCTCTATGAAACAACACATAAAAGCAATGTCATGCTTTATCCAAGGATAACAACAACAACCTATCTTAAAGCGTTGTAGACACGACTGTCAAAATACGATTAACTACAACAGCACGTAACATTATTTTGTGACGCACCAAAAAAACCAAAAATATATCTTATCAAATGTCAAAATAATGAACGTGTTTAGCGTGTAACGTCTAACTTGTATAAACATTTTTTTTTTAAAAACTTTCTTACAAATTGAAGCATCGCAAGTAAATTAGAGATTTCATCAAAGTCAGAACCCACTTTCTTATCGAAAAGTTTCCATGCAATTAGACTACAAGAGTGAAAAATATCATAAAATTTTCTTTGCCAATATCATGAATTGCAATTTATTGCGTGTCTTCCTCTATTAAAATATTTTCTATCGTTATTTAATGCACGTGTTTTTCTAAAAAAAAAAAATATTATATTCTTAAGCTGTCAATGATTCGTGTTGTAGATACCTTGATAATGACTTGTTGTCTACATCACCATACAACAATATCAGCTAACCATTGAACAATGACCTTCAATGTTGCTTGTTCACTGGCAGCGTGTTGAGAGAGAGCTGGTGTTTTTAATTAAATAAGGTGTGGTCCTCCAAAAGGCAGATGAAGGCAGTGAAGGACGGTTCTAGGATATTGATGCATAAAAACATAATTTGAAGAAGATAAAAAAAAACTAGCTACAACATGCAATACTGTAGATACAATATTAGAGTGGAACATTTTCGGAAAATTCTTTCAAACCACTGCGTGCAACTCATGGTAAGGGGCGTACCAAGACCATATTGATAGGGGGATAGTTTGGTATTTTGTCCGACTAGATACATTTAAGTGCCGGCTTTTTTTAAACACACTATAATGGAATTAATCGCAGTATCGATTAATATAAATCTTAAAGGCAATTGCCATCTCATAATAGATAAAGTGTACATTAGACCGTCTCGCCTTATAAGCAAAAAAAAGTCACCACACACCAGCTAATCTGAAGCATTATTGAAAGACAGATTTAAAAATATTTTTTGACCGAACGTAGGGGTCGCGCATTGACATAATATTTCATAACTTCGGTATTTACCGTCCGACCTTAAAAAAATTATGTGTCTATATTTTTTTCTTAGGGAGTCTAAGTTTTTGTTTAGAGGACTCATTGACCTCAGTTTAGTAGAAAAACTGTTTCTAAAAATCCTACCTTAAATATTGTATTGAGTTAATTTTCAAATGCACATTGAAATATCGGGGACAAATATCGATGGTTTTTTGAGGGCTTTAATTGTATTACTTTGGAATAGTACATTAGAATGGTAGATTTGGATAAGAACATTTTCGGTGCATATTTTATAAAAATAATACGATATGACAAAAATGTTAAAAATTTTCCCTACGTTTTGCAAAAAATAAAAAAAATTTTAAAAATTTTTCTAGTAGAAATAGCGAAAAATTTCTTTAGTAAAAGTTTATTGAGTTTTTTATGGACTCTTATTTCTGAAATCAAAATGATACCATAAGCTGGTAGAAACTGAGGTCCGGTGGGTCAGTACTATAAGGGGTCAACTGAGGTCAATAAATTCTAGAAACAAAAAATAGGTCTTTCTGAGATAACAACATGGACATATCATTCTTTAAGATCGGACGGTAAATACCAAAGTTATGAAGAAATATGTCGATGCGCGTAGGGATCGGTCAAAAAAAAACTTTTTTTCGAAACTTTCTTTCTATAATGCTTCAGATCAGCTGGTGTGCGGCAAAATTTATTTTTTTCGATGCGGTCTAGTGTACATACTCAGAATAGTAATAAAAGTAATAGCAGTAATATTTATATAGTGGTAGGATAGAAATATGAGTCAAGGGCGTTGGTAGAATGAATATTAGGGGGGACAACACCTTATAAAAATTTCTTTACCATATCTTTCATTCATGAATTTTACGAGTCAATAAAAACAGTTCAAAATGAATATTTAGTGGCGTATTACCTGATGTTTTAATATATAGTCGACTATAATACTATGTTCACACTTAAGGTCTGCAGCGAACTCATTGTTCAATCAACAGTTTGTCTTTATTTGTCTATTTAGCAACATCGTGTTTTCTAACAGTAATTTTTGCAGTGAAGTGTGTTTGTGAAAACTATTAATCTTTATGTGTAAACCAGAACAAAGTTTCATATATAAAGTAACTAAGTATTATTAAACATTAATTCTTAAATGCTAGATAAAAGGTAATAAATTCGTTCATTAAATTGTAAAAACTATTGTGGAAATAATTTGTTTCGTCATTTGCTTTTGTGTGCTTCTTTTCAGTGTTTTCTCTTTCGTTTTCGTTGTGTTTTTGGTGAAGAGAGAATTTTCGTTCAATTTAATTGTGTTCTCTCTAATTTTGTATCAGTGTTTTAGTCATCAGTGTTTTAGTGGCCATGTCCAAACAAATGTAATTGAGAATTGTAAACATACTTCGGAGGGCCTGCAGCTACATTGTATATAGAAAATAATCGGTTACGTCATGTGTCCATTTACCACTAAGATCTCTTTCTCTGGCTCTCACTGTAGTGTAAACTATTTCTCTCTTTATTGATTCCTCTACCCAGCAAAAAAGTTGCTTCCAAAAGAAGCTAAAGAGGCCTAACTTTAAGCAGGCATTCCATTTAAAGGAATGGTTTTTGTGGTTTGTGGGTTGAAAAATTCCTGGGAAAATATCACTTTTCCCCGACATTCTAGCTATTTTGGTGTTGGAAATGAGAAGTGTTTGGGTTTTGTTGGGGTTTTAAAAAAATCCACGTAAAATATCCTTTTCCCTGATTTTCAAATAATTAATTGTCTTCCAGAAGTAGTTTATAAAAATGCTTCTTGAAAAAACTTCTTAATAAGGCTAAGAAGAAGCAGAGTTTGATCTTTAGAATGTCTTCTAGAAGCAGTGTCCATAAGAATGCATGTCACATTTGCATCAAAAATTTTGCTGGGTAAGTGAAGTAACTATATTTACTTTTTTTTAAATTTATATATCCATTCAATATAGATATTCCAGACCGTTCTCTTTGTTTTAATAATGTTTCTTGTTGTTTTCTACGAGCGTATGTCAATCCTAGGGTCATATGTATCTACGTAAAAATGTCAACTTGAACGTGATGTACGTTTTTTATTGTAGTATTTTTTTAAATTATTTTTTTAATATTTTGTGCAATAATTTTTTAATTCATTGAGTTGTCTATAAATATGCCATTGTTATTTTTTTTTTATAAAATAAATAGAATATTTAAATGCATTGTACTTATATAAACCCTGTATGAAAATCAACTAATTTAAAAGTAGTTGAATAAGTAGTTTTTTGTTAACCACAACTAGTTGAAATTCTGACTTTTTTCCATAGAACAAACTAACATATTTTCTATGGTGATGTCCGCTAAATAAGTCAATTGACTTTCTTCTGCATATGTTTTCAACTACTTGTTAAATTAGTTGAATTTAAAATTATTTTTAACTACTTTAAAATAAATCAATTGAAAACCGCACATATTTTCAATTACTTGTTAAATAAGTTAAATTTAAATTATTTTTTAAAATAAATCAACTGAAAATCGCATACATTTTCAACTACTTGTTAAATTAGTTACATTTAAATAAATTTTTAACTACTTTAAAATAAATCAATTGAAAACTAGTTAATATTTCACTTTAAATTTTAAAAAATTTAAATTTCTATACATCAAAGAGATTATTTATTTTACTGTTTTGAAAAAAAAAATACATAAATTCATATTAGTGAAAGCTTAAAGTTAATAAAACTTGATGAAAAAGCATGGTTAAATATATATAAACTTGTAATCTAATAAAAATATGCAATAAAAACATGTCAAAATCAGAGTAGTTGCCGCCTTAATATAATTCAAAGTAGTTTTTAAGCCACTTGCTCTGAAGTTGTTTTTGAATTACTTCATATATAATGCAATAAAAACTATTAAAAATTGAAGTAGGTGCCGCCTAAGTATAATTCAAAGTAGTTCATAAACTAGTTAATTTTAAATTATGTTTTTAATTACTTGTTTTTAAAAACAAGTTAGCTTGTTCCTATAGTGAAGTGTTTTTTTTATTGTTGTTTTTTCTGTATTTATTTGTGTGACGCCAGATGTTCCAAGTAAAGATAACAATAGGTTTGTTATAACAAAAACTAACAAAACTAACTAATAAAAAATTCTTACAAATTATTACAAATTACAAGTAAAGCATTCAAGTACTAGAAGAACTTGCAACGAGAGAGGACAACGAGAGTAAAAAAAAGTGAGAGAGAAAAAAGTAGCTACAAGTTTTTGCTAGTGAAATTTTTACTTGCAAGAACTTGCAGATACCGAAAAAAATTGTTTGTCAAAAACCAATCTATTTAAATAATTGGTAAAAGATATATTTCTGATGGTTTTCTTTTGTCATTTTTTTATATTTGTTTCTCGATGATTTAAGTTAATTTTGGATGGTTTAGTTTTACTTTTTTGAAATAATTTTAAATATTTGAGAAAAAAAAACGAATTTTAATATTTTTTTTTGGGTTTCAGATAAACTGTCAAGTCGTTAAATCAGCTGTGACCTTGCAAGTTGGTTTTCTGTTCACGTACTTTTTGTGCTTTTTTCTCTTTATGACAATATTTTTCTCAATTATCTTTTTACTCTCTCCCTGCAAGTTTTAACAAGTAAAATACGTGAACAAACCTAATACTGCCGATATATCCATTTGTTGCGTATGTTCTAAGGCTTGTATTTTTGATGCTTGGTAATTTCACTCTCTCATACCCATTCCATCGTTTTCTAAAAGAGAAATATTCTATGCATACTCATACTTTTTGTAATCAGCCCTATCATGAATAATTTTTCACGCGGAATCGGAAAAGGGAGTTTTCATTTTAAAGATAAGGCTCAAGAACATTTTGGAAATTTTTAATACAAATTTGTTCATCAACGGTTTATCAAGAAGTTTGCATTAAAAATTTCTAAAAAAATCTTAAGCTGTATCTTAAAAATGAAAAATTCCTTTTCGGACTACGTGTAAATAAAGTAAGTCATAAAGTAAGTCAAGTAACAGACTTTTGAGCATTAAACAATATTTTAAAAAAATTATACAATATCGCTATAAAAATATAGATTTGCTTTTAATTTTTTCAGGTCTAGATTCAAAGAAAAAGGTAAAACTACACATTTAAAAAGGATCACATATAAAAATTATTAAAAAAGCCATCGATTAAAAAATCTCAGATTTAGGGGGAATGGCTCCCTAGCTTCCCCTGCTTTTCCCTGCCTACGCTCTTGATATGAGTAGTAGAAGTAGTTGTATGAAGTTGGTTTTGGGCATGATTAAAAGAGAAAGCCGATTAAAGTTGGTTTATGGTGTAGTTGATAATGAAAACGGCAAAAAATGGTACGACGGACTTGATGTGTTCATAAGTTTTGTGAATAAAAATCAATATTTTAAATAAATTTCACCAATCACATAACAATTAGGACGACTTTTTTAAAAAATAAGGAGGGTAGCTTACCCTCCTTTCCCCCGTTAGTTTCGTCCCTGCTCATAGTTTATGCGTAATGGTCTTCTTACCTCATTATGATCGTTTTTTTTGAGTCACATGTTGAAAAAAAAAAACCGGAAGGAACATAGTGATTCGTCTCCTGAGTTAAACAAATTTGGATAATGAATATGAAAATATGAATGTCCAAATAATTAATATTGATATAGAAATATTTAAAAAAAAATTGGTCTAGATGAGTTTTCAATTGAAGATAGAAAATCATGTGATGCAATGAGATGCCCAAAAATATTTTTTCATAATTTAACTTTTTTTGTTAAACTACACACTTAAAAAAACCCTCGTTCCAACTATATTTAGCATCTTTTACATATATAATTGCAAAAGTTTTTCAATTAAGTATATATAAGAAATTCAAGAAGTTAAAAAATCGTTCCAAAGAAGTGACAACATTTAAATCCAGAGACCGTATTAAGAATGCATTTTATAATAAAAAGCAAAAAATAATAACTATCTTGTGACTTTTAAAATTTTGAGCAAAATATAATAATTATTTCTGCTTTTTATTTTTTTAATGAAAAAATAAAAATCAAAACTTGCCCGATATTTTTTTGGTCACAAAATCACTGGTATATTTTTTGGTAAAATAACTGGCAAACTTTAAATTTTATTTTTGCTTTAAAAAATAAAAATCAAAACATAACAGTTACAAAAAAATTATTTTGTGCTCCAAGATATGTTGGGTAAATTATGTTTTTTATTTTTGCCTTAAAAAATATCAATAAAAATTTACTAGTCATTTGTGCTCAAAAAGATATCGGGCTAGTTTTGCTTATTATTTTTGTCTAAAAAATAAAAATCAAAAAGTACTGGCTATTTTTTTCTTGAAATATATTGGGAAAATTTTTGGCTTGAAAAAAAGAAAAATCATAAATAATTATTATATATTGCTCCAAATTTTAAGTGAAAATTTTAAAAATCAATAGGAAATCAAGTTCTACAAAATGAGTGGATTCTAATAGTACCTTCAAAACGGCGGTGCGACAACTTCTTTACAATGCTTTTTTGGTTTAAAAATCTAAAAATAATTATTATATACAATATCTGCTTTAATTTGCTTATTGTCGATACTCCTTTTTGTCAAAATTGCTCGTTCAATTTATTAAATTTGCTTATCAGGTCTTACGCATTGACAACAAGAACTTTTAAATTTAAATTTGCACAAGCACTTTCAAAATTCCAAGCATACACTTGGCTCAATACCTACATAGTTTTTTTTCTTATTAACTTGGCAAGAAATCATTGAAAAACTAGTTTTTACACTAGAAACTGCACAACGAAACACTGAAACATACCTTTTTTCCCAACATCACAAAACACTGTTAGCAGATTTTCAAAATATTTCTGACAAAAAATTTCAGCATACGTAAAAAAAAAAAAAAAAAGAATAACCTCGTAATAATTAAATCATGAAATAGACAAGAAAAAAATTGATTATTCTGTTGCCATCCAGTTCTGAGCTACATTTTAAGTTTCAAAACTCTAGCATATGGGCAAGTTGGTTAAAAATGGATTCCAATATTTGTACGGGACAGACATGAAGTGAAGCTAATAAAAACGTGTTAAAATAAAGAAAATATCGAGTTTCTTGAACCAAAAATAGATTCCGATAAGTTATTAATTAATTTTTTTTTACATGGACAACGTTCAAAAAATGTTTGCCTGTCTTCGTAAATTTAAAGTGACAGAATTTACGAAGACAGGCGTTAAGATTTATTTTGTCTGCGTTGTGTACGTGTTTTAATTTATGGTCTTTCTTTGTCAAGAGTCTGGACTAATAGTGAAGTGTGTGCCGATGAAATTGCCACGTTCTATTAGTTCGTTTGTTATTTGACCGCATTTGCTCTGGGTCAATTAATTAACTGTTGATGAATGTGGTTGGAGTGGACAATAGATGAGCTCCTCTTTGTAGATGCCATATCAATGTTGGCAGCCACCTAAGCCTTAAAGAGAATGGTTCTTGTATGGTTAAATTAAAGTGGTTCTCACTACTGCTTTTCAAGTCTTTGATGAGTTGCCTTAAGAAGTGCTTTTTGCAGGAAATCGTTAAAACATGATACAATTTTGTTATATTTTTTTATTATTCATCTTTAGATGCCTGCATCTGTGTCATTTTAACTTAGGTTAAAAGAAGTTTTGAATTTTAAGCTAAAGAGTTTAATCGTATTTTTGTAATGGCAGAACATTTATTCAATTTGTGTAAGGATATAAAGCACTAATGGCATGCTGTTAGCATCACCAGCCTTGTTTTAAGCACTATTTTATTGCTTTAATCAGTAAATTCAAAAGTTTTAATAATGTTTTACAACAATCCTATTTGGAATTATTACGCTTTATGTTATTTTTTTTTTAATATTTGTTGTTATTGTATTTTTGTTATGATTGAAATTTATTTATTCCTCAAATATGATTAAATTATATTAATTATGGTTTCAGTTAAAAAGGCACATTTGACCATAATTTTTTGTGAACATAAGTTTCAAATGAATTTGTTTTTGTAGGCATATTGTTTTTAGCAATTTTTATTAAATATATTTTTTAGTTGTTATTATTTATATTATTAAAGGCTTATATTGTGCTAAAAAAGAGCTAGCTCTGAGTGTACTCATGCTTGTTTTTTTTTAAACAAATAAATAAATATTAAAAAAAAAATATTAATAGTCCAAAATTATTTTTATAGTGAAAACATTATAAGAGTTCATTAGCATCTATCTGAGTTGAATTAATTTTCATTCATGCATTTTAAGTAGAAAGCAAATTTCTTTGTGTATATTCATAGCTACATACATCAATTTTTGTTCAAGAACACTGCATATTCATTACAATCAGCGTTATTTAATGAGTAATTGCTTTATTTTCCAGCATAAAATGTTCCTTTCCATGGCGAACATCATGCTGTTTTCAAAGAATTAATTTGCAAATTGTGGCAGTTTTTTTTCTATAGAGACATGGCAAGTATTTTGCACCTAGTATTTTGTGCGCAATATATTTTAGTATTTTTTTTAGGTGATTCTCTTGTCGTTACACTAAAGATCAAAGGTTACAGTTATGCAAGCATATAGTTTTCACCTCAACGCACACAAGTAAAAATTAATGTAAGAATAGCGTTATTTTGTGGTTTTTGTGTAGATTGTATCCTTGTTGTGACATGGTATGTAAGTGCCACTCATTATTAACCCTCAACGAACACAGTAGAAGCAGCAGTAGTAATGTCAGCCAGCGTTTATCTTTTGCCAGGAATCAAGCAATAAAGGACATTCCTGTGAAAGTGATGATAGTCGTACCACATTCTGTTTTCTTAGTAAAAACGATGCTTTTGTTGGCTGCTTGTTTAGTCAAAAATGTAACATAAGTCTGAGTGACGTCTGAATTTATGTAGGTTTTTTGTTTTCCTCTTATTATAATGTTATTATTCTGTCATTAAGAATAGACAGACAAATTAAGAGTTTGTTGCCAGTATTTATCAGAGTTGAGATAGGAGCTGTAGCAAAAAACTTTTGTATTATAAAAATATGAATTGTATTGTTTTTATTAAAACATAATCGGTTACAAAATACTATATTTTTGAATGGTTTTTTTAAAGATTTTAAGATAATTTTTTATTTTTTATATTTATTTATTCAGTTTACGGATGATAATATATTACAGACTATATACAAAATTTTCTTAAATATCTTAAGTAATTTTACAATTAATTAATTAATTAAATAACTCAAAAATATATAATTTAAAGCGGTGTTCAATTGAATTGAAGTCAAGGACATTCGCATAATTATTACAAAGTAAAATGCATCTATTAATAGGCTCATTTGCGGCTTTATTTGTTCTATTAGTTCTAGCTTCAAATAGTCTATTAGTCCTCAAAGATTTTGGAGGCTTATTAAAAACGAAATGATCTCGTATGTCACTACAATTTATTTTGCCAGAAAGAATGTGGTATACGTATATCAGAGAGTTACGAGGTTCTTCTGTCATTTAAAGATTGCAAGCCAAGGACGACGCAAGCTCCTTAAGAATTATAGGAAGGAAGACCATTGGTTGGTTGGTTGGTTTAGATGGTGATTCTACATGCAAGTAGGATCCAAGTAGCTCTAGTGAGCCGTTTTGATACCATAACCTCGTGTTTCTGTTGATTGACTGTGTAGCGCACTGCAAGGCTATAACCATCCGGTGCGGTTGATGAACGTTAGGAAATTGTTGATTTTTGTTGTTGAAAGTTCCTCTAGGTTGCTGAGGAAGGGCCTGCCAAGCGTTCTTAGTCTGGACCTGGCCAGGGCCGGGCAGGTGCACAGAAATTGTGTTAGTATTTCTTTTTTATTTGGGTCATCGTAGCTGCGACAGTGGGTGTTGAAAGGTAGTCCGATTCTCTCGGCATGAACTCCGATGCTCCAGTGACCCGTAATAATAGCCGTTAATCTGGCTATGTCGTTCCGGGGCTTTGAGAGCATCTGTTGAGTTCTGCCTATGTTGTAAAGGGGCCATATTTTTCTTGATGTGTTGCAGGTTGGTAGTTCTCTCCATCTACGACCGGCTAAGGTTAAGTAGTAAGAATGAATTCCTCCTTGAACTGTGTTCAGTGGAACTTCGACTAGTTCCGCTCTAGAAACGTCAAGGGAAGAACCCCGTCTAGCCAATTCATCCGCCTTTTCATTACCATAAATGTTCCTATGGCCGGGAACCCAGATTGTAGTAATGCTAAGTTGGTGACTTAGCCGGACCAGTTCATCCTTACACTGCCTTACCAGTTTGGAGTTGGTGCTGATCGCAGCTAAAGATTTAACGGCAGCTTGGCTATCCATCAGAATAGCTGCATTAAGGTGGTTGGTGTCAGCTCTCCTTAAGGTGCGACAAGCTTCTCTTATCCAATCCAAGGAAGACCATTAGTCCAATACATCTTTTTAAGCGCATATCTGGTTATGCTAAGCTGAACTCGTTCAATACGATTAGAATGCTTAACATACAAAGGATTCCAAATAATGGAGCAGTATTCCATTACGCTACGAACCAGTGCTACATAAAGGGTCTCTAAAGTTTTGCGTATTTCTCTTTATAAATCCGACTATATCGTAAGATTTTGAGATTATATAAACAATGTGACAGTTAAAACTAAAATTTGAATGGAATATTACAACTAAGTAGTTCATTTCTTGTTTGCATGTTAACTGGTGACCACTAATTTCAAAATTATAAAAAATAGGATTTATGCTTTTCGAAAATGTTACAACAGAACATCACTCTAAAGTTTAAGGCAATCAGACAATTTTGAGATTTTAAAGAAGAGTTCAACATCATCGGCGAACATTAAACATTTAGAGAATATAAAGCATTGTCTCTTTTCGTTATATTACTTAAATAAATACTTGTAGTCCTGCTTTATATGAAGCGATTGAATCGACTTTTTATATTTTTTTTGCTCCAGCAAATCCCCCCGTCCCCCCATCACCCATCAGAATCCACAGCTTTGTAAACAGCTCACATTAGTTCGAATAGAAATTGAGTAGGGAAAGTTAACCCCATGGTATCACAATGGACCTCATTGGCTTAAGTGTATCTCAGAAAAGTGACAGCCACTTTAACCTAACCTAAAACCCCACCCCCCCTTATGAAACACCTATCTACAGCGTTGGGTAGGGCCTTCCTTGCCGGTAAAGTCTTCAAAGAGTACTGAAGCTAAAAGTAATCTACACCACTGTTGCGTCTGTTATTCTATTTCTAACCGGCAGGTGTGTCCATCGAACCTGAGCTTTATACTACAACTTTCAGTATCCTGGTCAACCATAATTAAAATTATTTATTGGAACGCTAATAGATATCTATACTAAAAACTTGCTTATCGTCCAAGAAACTGGCAACTTTTTATATGAAAACTAAAAAAAATTTTTTTTCTTATACAAAATAGGGAGAAATAACATTTGTGCACAGTACAAAATTTGAGGGTAAATTTTACCTTTTTTATAACATTTGTGTGGTATAAACTTTTTTATTCCAAATAATTTATAAATTTTATACCACTTAATATTATAAAAAAAATAAAACAAATATAATTTAAAAATTTCATATGGATATCATGTGTTAATCAAAATATATTCCGGTTCGAAAGAAAAAAATTCACCGAAATCGGGAAATTTAAAAATATAGTGGTTTCGATTGGTCTGACGAGAAAAATGGTCTGGAACAATTTATAAGATTTGATGGTATAAATTTTATAACATTTTTGGTTTGGATTTATATGTATACAAAATAGTATAAAATTTATGCTCATATTTTTTACTGTGTGCACAAGTAAATGTTTCCTCACTGAATATAAAACGAATACGTTTTAAGCTGTGGTTTAAGCATTTTTAATTTCTAGAAAAAAAAAAAATAATAGTGTTAAAGAGAGATTGAATTACCCTGTACAATGGCATCAAAAAGTCAATTTCAAAAAAGTATGCAGATACAACAAGTGTGCACTAGGCCGCTGATATATTTATAAAGGTAAGTTTTTTCTCTTTACCTATTCAATGAAAATTTTCTAGCTTTTTTTAAGCCAGTAAAAGAATCTTGAAATTGAATGTTTAATTAAAAAAAAAATAATCTTATATTTATTGTTTCGACTTAGGAAGTTATTAACGCTAATAAAAAAAAACATCGATGAATTTAATTATGGGTCATTACTTTCAAAATTTGCAAGGATTTTGCAAAAAATAAGATATATCGTTTTTAAATCATCTGAAAAGTTGTAAATTTTCTTTACGTAAAATAAGCTTATACGTGCTTTGATATTTTTCTCGGACAACGCCGCGGTAAACAAAAATTTATTTAAAACCTATAAAAATCGAACAATTCTTTTGAGAATTTTGTAATTTGTAAAAATGTATGGCGAGTTGATTGGTGCTGTCAAAAATGTCTTTTAGCTGGTGCAAGGGCATGATTGTTAATCAATTTGAATACATTTATTTTAAATCGTTAAAAATAAATTTTACTGAAGAATTAAAGACCAACAAATTATCTATCTAATGGGCTTAAAACGAGCTAAATCGAAATAGCATAAAAAGAGATATTGCGATTTAAGTAACACTGACATTGACAAAATGTTGGCATTTTTCACAATTTTTACCTAACGGCATTCCGTTAAAAAATTTTTCGAAAAAAATTCCGATACACATGCAAGCTTATTTTACGTAAAAAATTATAAAAATTTCGACCGAATCTGAGACATCAAATCTTGGAAGGTGTGCGATTTGTAAAAGAATGACCCATACACAAAAAAATTATTAAAGGGTAATCCAATACGAGGTGCCTTTTTAAAGCGTGGTTGTTTTGACAGCTGTTATGTGTCGAATGGCTTGTCCATTTGACATTTGTGTTCAGTATTCATTAAGACTTAATCGTAAATAGACTTACTCTTGAACAACATTTATTAACTGTGAAAACTTACTACCAAAATCATCAGTCAACAGTTATAGAATATTGTAGAGTTCTTCAACATCATTTGGGTCGTTATGAGCGTCTAAACAACAACACTATCACCAAATTTCGAACCAATTTTACACTATGGAACATTCATCATTCAACCAGAGTGCAGTAGCAGAGAGTGATCGTGAAAACCGTGAACAATCGATTCGTCGCCGATCTTAAATTTTGTCGAAATTTGAAAGTGTCCGAAAATTGAATTCACAGAATGGACCATTTAAGAGCTAGCCGTGGGCAACGTTTGAACGAAATAATTTTTAAACATTGAGTTGTAGGAACCGAACTATCATTCCGAATAAAGATTTTCATCAATACATTGATTTTTATGTATTTTATTTAGAAAAAAAAGTAGGAAGCTCTTATTGGATAACCCTTTATATACACTCGCGGTCAAAACAAAAAAGCCGACTAAATAATGTAGTAACAAATATTCCTTTTCTTGAATTATAACACATCGACAAAAAAAAAAAACTCCACCGAACTTTATAGCAATTCTTAAAGAGGTACATTTTGAGAGTCCATCTTATCTGATTTGACCTCCAAATTTCGACACAATTTTTTTTTAATTTATTTTTAAAGTTGAAGTGTTCGAATTTTGTTGTGCCGATATTCATTGAATTTTTACAGCTATGTATTTGCTTCGTTGGAAATGAAAAATAAAATCCATATCTTTTCCGTAGAATTTTGTGTTTAATAAGACTATGTTAAAAGAATTGCGATAAAATACAAAATAAAGCGTGTAGCGAAGCAAATTCTTGTACCTTTCTTTAGCTAAAAAAAATTTGTGTTTCTATAAATTTTATTTAAAAAAAAAAATATACCATTAATGATATTTGTTTTTTCACAAAAAATAATTGCACGTAAAAATACCTTTCAATTGAGCTTCAGAACATCGAAATCGGTTAATAATTCCTTAAATGGCGCTAATTTTAACTTTTCTTTTTTTTTCAAAAACTGAGTGCTATCTATATATTTACTAACATACAAAATGCTCCCATTTTGCCAAATCTTTTACAAATACTTATTCTACTCAAAGTTATACAGAAAGGAAGTGAAATTTGTTTTTAATTTAAAGCAAGGAAAATGGCTGTAAAAATTAAACGAATGTCGGCACATCAAAATTCGAATACTTCAACTTTAAAAATAAATTGAAAAAATGATGACGACATTGAGAGATATAAGTAGGTGCGATGGAAACTTTACATATCCTTCTTTAAGAATTTCAATAAAGTTTGCTTGTGCTTTTTTTTTTGCCGATTTCGTCACACTGTGTTATTATTTAAAAAAAAGCATATTTTTTAATAAGTCGTTTTTTTTGGCCGTAAATTAAGTGCATATGTGCAGAAAAAAGGTACTGATTGTGTAGATAAATTTATTTTACTCCAAAATATTCTCAAAGAAATTACTCAAAAACGAATCAACAACTACGCCCAGTTGCCAATTAAAGAAATTATTCGCAAATGTAAATGTTTTTTGCAAAACTTTCAAGCCCCAATTTTTTATTGAAAACATATATCAAATATTCACAAAAAAAGTTTCGATAATTGCAATGCTTTTTTATCGATTCCCGGCCTTAGAATCGACCAACAAAATAACGTAAATTTCATACTTCCAATGAGATATTTTAACTTCAAGATTTTCCGGCAACACTGACCTAAAACAGTTAAACTAATTTGTGACAGTGTTGCCAATTTAATAGATATAAGAATTATTTTTTTTTTGTCATTTAATTTACTTTTCTGCATAATTTATTTACATTTTAAGCAAAGCATAATAAATCTTGTGTTCTAGAAATTGCTTAACAAATTTCGCTACAAAACTGAAACACTGAAGTACTTAAGCACACATGTATGTATACTGGGCACATTGGCATAGACAAACACACAGACACAGCCACACGTACACACTTTAACTGACACTCATCAAGTTGACATAATTGACATTTGCGAAGAACTTTAGTTTGCATACGAAATTCATGCCATTCAGCAGAGTCAGTGT
The DNA here is from genome assembly GCA_963920525.1 of Dichetophora obliterata. NCBI lineage: Eukaryota > Metazoa > Arthropoda > Insecta > Diptera > Sciomyzidae > Dichetophora > Dichetophora obliterata. The sequence goes on along the minus strand of OY986438.1, from coordinate 201,208,469 downwards.
TGCCCCAACCGGCTGGCAGTGCTGCCAAATATTTCATCAGGCACATGAATAATAACAGCAGCAGCAACAACAACAATATTAGTGACAACGCTATATTTTGTGTTAGACTAAATGAAGCATATCCTCAGATATGCACATGTGTACACTTGAGTTCTTGTGTGTGTGTGTGTGTGTGTCAATTGTGTGCTTGTGTTTGTTAGTAATTTACTAGTTCAGCTTTTAACTTAACTAGTCGTGAGTGTAAAAATATAAATATTTACACATATTTTATGTATGTTTGTATGACTAAATGCAGCCAATTCACTTTGTCATGAACACACAGACACACACACACACACACATGTGCAATTCAACTCATGACACAGACCCAATACAAAGTGCTACAAGCAGCTGCGAAAACTCAAAAACGAAGCAAGATAGCAACTGAAAAAAGGAGTGCCAAACGTAGCAGATGAATCAGAATATTGAATCAGAGATAAAAAAAAACAATATATAACTATGAGTCAATGAGAACATTATTCACATATGTCCCTGTGTGCTGATGTGTCAAATCCCAATGTGCACAAAAACGGATGCGGATCCGTTACGAACCCGTTACGAGTCCGTCAGTACGCACTGCGCTTTCTTATGTTTCGACGGACCCGTTACGAACCCGTTACGAATCCGCCAAAAGAGTCTGAAACGCATTCGTATATGAAGTCCGAAACGGATTCGTATCTGAAGTCCGAAACGGATTCGTTCCTGAAGTCCGTTCTGAGTCCGAGGCGGATCCGAAAAAATGAAAAAAGCAATTCGTATTTTTGAGAGGAATCTTATGTTTCGACGAACCCGTTTCGAATCCTTCAAAAAAATTTCCACAACGTTAACATAAAAGACAGTCTTAAATTTGTTTTACAATTTCTTATTTTATTTTCAGTAGATTAGGGATACGAAATACAATTGTGTACTCATTTTTGTTGTTATTTTTATTTTTATTATACATTGGCCGCATTCTAGCCGAAAAAGTGCTCAAGTAGCGAAGTAGCATAAAATATTTTCGCTATATAAATTGTGACATCTCAAGGAACATATTCTGTGAGAGCATATCATTCAGCCTGAAAGTTGTGGAACAGTTCTTTCCGCTGAATGCAGGCATTGATATAATTTTAAATTTCCTTCTTTAAAATGTAATATGTAGAATGTAAGAACTGAATTAGCCAAAAAATAAAAAAATGTTGAACATACATAAACATTATTGTCCCTTTTTGAATTAGAACTGTTTTTAAAAAACGAGTCCGTTGTGAGTTCGCATTATTTAAAAAAAAGAGTCTGAAACGGATTCGTATGTGAAGTCCGAAATGGATTCGTATCTGAAGTCCGAAACGGATTCGTATCTGAAGCCCGAAACGGATTCGTATCTAAAGTCCGAAACGGATTCGTATCTGAAGTCCGAAACGGATTCGTATCTGAAGTCCGAAACGGATTCGTAACTGAAGTCCGTAACGGAGAGAGGAATTTCATACGAAAAAGGATCCGTTCCGGATGCGAAACGCAATCCGTTTCGGACAAAATGTACGAAGAAGTGAGTTCGTTACGGATTCGTAACGGATCCGTTTGGCACACTGGGATATAGCAAGAAATAACATACATATTCATAAGAATAAATTGAACTGTAAAACTGCAAAAAAAATTTTGTTTGGAAAAAGCTGTATTGAAAAAGGCTAATAAGTAATTGCACAATAAATGAAAACGATCCCTTTCAAATTTCGTATTACTTTTTTTTTTAATGTTAATCTAAGATTTCTGATCTGAATAACAGCTTCTTAATCTTATTTTAGTCCAGCAAAAATGTTACTGGATTTTTCAAAACTTGCGATTTAAAATTTAAAATTTTCAAATACTAACTCATATTTAAAATTGTACTGTACTAAAATTTGAACCAAATGTAATGTAAATTCCTTTTTATACTGATTGGTTTTTTCCTATATGGGCATTTCCACAGAAAGGTCTACCAGGACAGAAAATTTAAATGTTAATATATTAACGTTCTTAAAAAAACCAAACGCAGTCTTCAACGTCTTGGAAAGAACTCAACACATTTATTTAATTTTAATTCCACTTAACTTAACATATCTTCAGCTTACTCCTAATTTCTCTTACTAATATTCTTATTCTAATTTCTCTTATTTCTAGTTTATATCAAGATATGTATAGTTAATAGTTTATAATTTATAATATATATATAAAGTAGTTTGTAAATATGTATGTTAATATGTCCATAGGTTACTTATATTACTCCTCCACCGCCAGAATAAGCAGTCCCTGCTAATTCACAATATGATGTTTAATTAATATGTTTATACTGTTTATACTAATAATGCTAATAATGTACAATTTATTTTCTTATATTATTTAAATGTATGTTTTCCGTTTTATTTGTGTTTTATATATTTTTTTAAATTTGTTATCATTAGATACTATGTAATTTCCATCTTTCTTATAATTTGTAATCTTCTTATATTTAGGTTTTGATTTACTAACTCTATTATTATTTACAATGTTGTTGGCAAAACTATCCATTTCAACTCTATTTGTTTTCTGGTTAATCATATTTATTCGTTTTGTTTTTTTTTTCATGTATCATTTTTGAAAGTTTAGAAATGTCTTCTTGTGAAATTATATTATTTAAAAGATCGATTGGTCGATTATTAGTAGTAGTATGAATTGTGTTGTTGTATGCTACTATTGCTTTATACACATTTTCATGGATATCGTCTTTATTATTTGGGTCTGTATTAAGGAGTCGAATATGCTCGTTAAGAGTACCATGTAACCTTTCTACATCCGCATTACCAGTTTTCAAATACGCTGTTGTTGTGTGAATATTTATCTCTAGTCCCTTTAAGAATTCTCTAACAACAGCAGTGTCTAATTCATTATCGAATATTAGTAGGTTTGGCTTGCCTACATATTGGATTCTCTGTTTGAGCGCTTTTAATATTGATACCCAAGTCCTGTTGATACCCAAGTCCTGTCCTCCAAGGCTCTTCGCAGCCGTTAACATATTTTTGCAGCCGTTAACATAAACTTCCTTAATACCTCTATGATTATTTGCGCTATGTGTTTTTTCTATTAACTGTAAGAGCTTTTCTCTATCGGTTATATCTCCTATAAACAAACTTGCTCTTAATATTCTTAGGCTTTTGTTTCTTGCAAAATATTTAATATATAAAGATTGAAACTCTTTGTATAGTTCAATATTTTGGCAAAAAACCACTACGAGTCCTTTTTCAGGTAATTTTTCTCTCATGAAATTCAAAAGGCTATCTTTATTTGTTACCTTTATGTTGTGTCGAATTTTATTTTTAAACATAATTTTAGTTTTACAGGAATTGGTAATTGGAGTTTGGATAAATATCTGATTTTTGAACATATTAATTGGTTGTGCCGTTATTTTATTGTAGTCAGTATCATCGCTTTCTGCGCTATGAACTGTGTTAGCATCTTCATCAAATAACTCGTGTAGATTAATTTCTATTTCACTATTTGATGGCTCATAACTTAACCTACTCAAACCATCGACAATAACGTTTTCTTTTCCTTTTATATAATTAATATCAAAATCGAACTCGTTCAGCTTAATTTTCCATCGTTGAATTTTAGTATTCGGTTCTTTTATATTATTAAGCCAAACTAGAGGACGGTGGTCTGTTTTGATAACAAACTTACGGCCGAAAATATATGGACGAAAATATTTCGTTGCCCACACAATGGCCAGCAGTTCCTTCTCTATTCTACTATAATGTTTTTCGTGGCCATTTAGCGTGCGGCTGGCAAAAGAAACAACTTTATTTCCTTGCATAAGAACTGCTCCCAATGCAAAATTGCTCGCATCGGTCACAAGTGTAAATATTTTATTAAAATCGGGATGAATAAGTATAGGATCATTCTTAAGCAATGTTTTTAATTTTTCAAAGGCCGCCTTATAATCTTTATCATTAATATTAACCTTTGCTCCCTGTTTTAAGTATTTAATAAGATGATGAGCTATTTTTGAGTAGTCTTTAATAAAACGTCTATAAAAGCCAGTTATGCCCAAAAACGATTTTATTTCTTTTTGTGTTTTAGGTAATATTATCTTGTCTATAGCTTTAAGTTTACCAGGGTTTGGTTTGATTCCTTTGGATGTTACAATATGGCCTAAAAATTCAGTTTCCTTTGCGAGAAGTGTGCATTTGTCGACTTGCAGTTTTAGGTTGGCGTGGCTCAAACGATTTAGTACTTTGTCTATTGCTTCAAAATGTTCTTCAATGCTGGTAGAAAAAAATCAGAACGTCGTCTAAGTAAACTAAGCAGATTGAACCAATGTATTCTTTTAATACATTGTTACTCATTCGTTGAAAAGTAGCTGGCGCATTACGAAGGCCAAATGGCATACGTAAAAATTCATAATGACCAGTGGCTGTCGAAAAAGCGGTTTTTGCAATATCATCGGGATGCACTTCTATCTGGTGGAACCCCTTAGCCAAATCCAGAGTCGAAAAATATTGACATTTTCTTAGCTTATCGAAAATGTCATCAATGTTTGGCATGATAATCAATTACTGTGTGCCAATTTTGTTTGTTGGAAGAATCTAATTTTTTGGGAACAATCCATATTGGACTATTATAAGGACTATTGGAATGTCTAATTATATTTTGCTCTAACATATTTTTAATTTCGCTATTTACTTCTGCTTTATGCACCTCAGGATATCTATATAATTTTGAGTATACTGGCACATCATGCTTCGTTGCAATTCTATGCTTTATTTCGTTAGTGAAACTTAGATTATCATTTTTGTCGTAAAAGACGTGTTTATATTTTTTAATAATTTTGAGTATTTTTTCCTTTTCGTAATCTTGAAGATGATCTGTGCGAATGTGGGATAAAATATTAGATTTTTCAACTTCGCAATTAAAGACATAACTTTCTTTATAAGCTAATTCGTTATAAGTTTCTTCTTCTTTAGATAAAAATATGGTTAATACAGTATTACCGGTAATTAATTGCCTATTAGGTAAATCAATTATGCAATTTAAATCTTGCAAAATGTTATTACCTATTAGTCCATCAAAGTTCTCATTGAACGCGTATTCTAAAAATTCACAATGATAATTATCTAAACTAAATTCTCTAAATATTGGAAATTTACAAAGTTTTGTCATCGATATTTTTGTGCCTAAAGCTTTTGCTATTACGTTTACATTTCGTTTCCATTTTGGGTGACATATATTTGGGTTGATTATACTGAATCGATTATAAATTTAAATTTTTTTATAGTAATAATCCTATTATCACATATGGCAGTTTTGCTCGTCTGCTATAGGAAAATTTACATTAGAATTTCCTATTTCCATTGGCTCGTCTTGTTGGCAAGTATTACTTAAATTATGTGGATTTTTATTTCTCCAAATTGGCTGTCTAACTTGGTAAGAATTAGTTCCCTGATTAAATTGTTGATTATTTCCGTTCGTGGCTTTCGAGTAATTTGATCTTCTAGTCTGACCTGTAAAGCTTGAGCTACCGATATTATTATTAAATTGATTAAAATTTGTATTGGAAAGTAGTTGGCTTTGGTTAGGTGCATTTTGTTGGGCATCAAAATTTTAATTCGGTCTATTATTACTGTCGTTAAAACTAAATGGTTTTCCTTGAATAAAGTCATTTGGTCTACTGTTATTACTACTAAAATTAGTTCTTATATTTGTCTTCAAATATTAACTTTTTGCCGGTCCATACTGCGTGTAGTGTTGATGCCTGGCATCTAATATTATTTTAAATGCATCTTCTAATGTTTTAGGATCTCTTGCAAATATCAAAGTGCATGTTGGTTCGGGGAGATGGTCTCTGAACGTTTTAAGTGAAATTCTATTTACTTCTTTCGTCGTGTAAGTATTGTCTCCATGGGTTAAATTTCTATTATGAATTCTATTCGCAAGTTTGTTTATTTTAAAATAGTAATTTTCTATAGTTCCCTGTAATCTACAAGTTTTTAAATCATCCATCAAGTCGTTACTACTATATTTTTCGCCGAAGTTTTTTGTCAATATATCTTTTAAAATATCCCATGTTGTTACGTTAGAGTATCTGTGAATTGCTTCCCTAGTTTTGCCAACACATGTATTCTTTACATAACCAAAAAGAATATTTTTATTATTATTATCGAATTCCAAAATAGATGGAAGGATGTTTTCAACTTGATTTATATAATCTGGTAGCTGGTTAGGATCATTGCCATCAAAACATTCAATGTTTTTAATGCAGGCTAGTACTAGGTTAAATCTACTTATCTCTAATGCATCCATAGTGGAATATATATTAAAGTTTTATAAAAATGTGTGTGAAATAGAAAGAAAAAAGTTGTTCTAAGAAAAGTAAAGTGATAGTTATAGTAAGCTTTTAATATTAATAAATAAAAAAATAAAAAAAAGAAATACTTATATTGGTATGTATGTTATTGATTTTATGTTGTTGCCGCTCCCAATGGTACGTATTTGCTATAGCAATACTCGTTACTGGACTCCCTGGAATATTGTTGTAGTTTTAAAGAGTATACTCCAAGCTGTGTAGTTGTTGCTTAGCTCCAATTAATTGTTGTTGCTTTTGTTGTTAGTTTAAATTTTGTTTTGTAATGCTATTTTAGTTTCTCTTCAGAGAAGATCAAGATAAATGAGTGGAATAAGTTTGACAATGATTCGCACTCATAGAGTCATAGGCTTATTTTAATTATTGTTGTATTTGTTTTTTTGTATTTTTGTTATATTTGAGAATTTGTTCAGTTCTTTTTGTTATATTCTTTTTGGTTTATATTTCACCTTCATAGAGGTCATAGGCACAGTTCATGACATGGTTGTTCGATGTTTGCTAATGTACATACGATGACCTTGGTAGAGGTCGTTTACAAGTATTTAGTTTAATTCAATTAAATTTCTCAATTTTACATTTATTTATTTATTTATTTATTGGTTTTTTTTATTATTTAATCTCTTTGTGTGCTTTTTTCATAAATATTTGATTTTATTTTTACACTGACCTTGCTAGAGGTCGAAGTCACTTCTTCTCAGTTACATATATAAGTATTAAAAGACACTAATTTCACTGTTTTAAATTTCTTTTTCGGCAAATATTAAAATGTTTTACTCAATATTTTACTGTCACTATGTTTAAATTTAAACTTTTCAATAACAAATATTTAATTCTGCTTAAATATTTTTTTGTTAAACCTCGTCGCCATTAACGTTCTTAAAAAAACCAAACGAAGTCTTCAACGTCTTGGAAAGAACTCAACACATTTATTTAATTTTAATTCCACTTAACTTAACATATCTTCAGCTTACTCCAAATTTCTCTTACTAATACTCTTATTCTATTTTCTCTTATTTCTAGTTTATATCAATATATGTATAGTTAATAGTTTATAATTTATAATATATATATAAAGTAGTTTGTAAATATGTATGTTAATATGTCCATAGGTTACTTATATTACTATACACAAATGAACAATTCCTATACTAAAAAGTATAATAATAACAAAACTACCGTTAGTTGAAAAATTTCAGAGGGGGCGTGGCAAAAACTATATATATAACAATTTAATCAAGGATGCACTTAATATGTATACTTAGTTTGAGTGCAATCCGTTGAGCCCTTTAGATTTGTATATAGGCCTAAAACCCTACTAAAAAGCTAATATACTGAAATTGTTATGTACAAACTATTAAATTTGTTCTCTATTAAATAAACAACTTACACATAATATATGATATTGCATATAATACTAATTTGTAGTGATGTTTAAAAGATATCCGTGGTCGTATGCCACCTTCTTTAAAAAAACAATACATTCTAACAGTGAACGTATACGTAAATTAGTATTTTATACAATAACATATAAGTTGTGTAAGTTGTTTTTTTAATAGAAATAAAATAATAATAACTCATCCGCAGAATCAATTAACTAAATCATTTCGATTCTCATCATTCGATTTTTTCTAAATTATTTAAGTAATCGATATTTTTTAGAGGAAAGGTGCTCTCTATCTGCATGCCTTGAATGGCAGACTGCATCAATAAAATATTTGTTTCCTCCAAAATTTATGTCAGTTTGATGTTTTGTTCTTTCAATTCCTTAAATTCTTTCATTCAAATCAATCTGTCATTCAAATTTTTTTAATTTTTGCAATTCGTCACAAAGTTTAGCAAGATGTTAACCTCTAGTTAGAGAAGATATTTTTATTATTAATATAAATATTAATTAATAAAAATTATTATATAACTAGCTGATATACCCGGTGCTACCGAGAAGTTAAATATATAAATTTAAACATACACTGCTGATTGGCCACAAGTTAACAAATTTCAGCATTTAGTTACAAAGCCCTGAATTGCCTGAGATTTAATTTATGGCATTTTTTCTGTTTGCGACTGCCAAAAGTTATAAAAATTTAACTTTGGTATTACATGGAGTGAAAATGCGGCATTGATTGGAATTTATTTAATGAATTGACAACGAAAACCTGCTGCTATCTATGTAGAAATATTAGCTGCGTTTCATTTGCTTCAAAATAATCCAGATTATTTTTTTACATGCAAAGCAAAAACAAAAATAATAATCCTATAACAAATAGGATTATTTTTGCTATCCACATAAAATTGTGATACAGCCTTTAAAAAATTGTAAACACAGGTGCCGCACCTGTATATTTTTATTTGCTGTCATTTCATTTTTTGAATTAATTGTTTGCATGATGCAACCACTTTTAGGTAGCCTTGACAGCTACCAATTTTCTCACGACCTGTGACCATCGAATGTTAAAAAAAAGAAAACAAAATAAACAGCGCGTGTTACAGTCCACCCTAAACAAGTGCGCGTGCGTGGTTTAACTGTCAAAATCGGCTCATGCACATACATTTTGTATGAAGCCTACCGAAACACGCACCGGACTACCGCAACATGAATCGAATTTCCAATTTTGACAGTGCGTACGGATGTGAAGTTGGCTGCATTAAACCAAAGTATTAGAACAAAGAGCAATTAGCTGCTTTTAATTAATTAATCTCAATTGCAAATGGAAGTATTTGCTATATTAATAGATTTTTACACAATTCTAAAAGTTTCTTTAAGATTTTTAAACCATCAGACTGAGCTGGTTCGAGAGCAGCAGTTCTTTCCGCAGCGCACTTATTTAGGTTAAGCGTAAAATAAAATTGCGTGGCGTTTGAGTACGCAGCGCAACGCGCACTTGTTTGGGGTGCACTGTTATACACAGTGGCCGCATTCCTCGGAGCCAACAATTGCACTTAAATTATTTATATATTGCCCACTACGAGCCGTTTTTCTTACCGTTCCTTTGAGAAAATTTGTTATCGCTATTAAGGCTATTGATTGAAAAAAAAAAAATGCTAGAATATTTTCTAAAAAATAAATAAAAAGTCTCTCTGTCTTTAATACGTCTGTCTTAAGTCTTAAGAATTACATTTCAATACGAAAAATGGTGCAGTCATTGTAAGGCTGCGTTTCGCATCTGTTTTTGTGCACATTGGTTTAAGGAAACGGTTGCTTTTTTATTTGCCACTTATAATATACAGCAACCCTTTAAACAATATAATCGAATTAACCTATTGATCGACATACATCTAGTAGAATAAAACTGCAAGAATAATGCAGGAAGTGCCCATTATGATTTTTGCTGCAAGCTCAATGAACTTTTCAAAAATTATTGGAGTGCATTTTAAAATGCAGTAAATTATTCAACATTCAGGAATTAATGCAATGAATTTCAACACAAAGAAAAAGATAAGAAGCATTTAAAGTTATTTGCTAAATTTTTAGCTGTACTGCAGTGCATATTGTATCGTCTGAATTCTAATATTTGAAACTCTTTATATGTTTCCTTTTTTATTGAATATGAGACAACAATTTTTGAGTTGTTGTACACATTGATGTATACTTCACTGCAACTTTAACGATGAAATATAGATATAAAAGCAAAAACCAAGGACTCCAAATATATCCTAACCCTTTCAGTCACGAAAATAGTAGCTTTTAGGTAAAAATCTGAAAATTTGTGTATAAATAGTAATCTTAGGTCCTTAAGAATGAATCAGTAAAGAAGTTGGAAAATTCATGGAAAGTCCGGGTCAAAAATCCATATATTGAGAAGAAAAGCATAATTAAAAATAAACAACAAATTTTACAGAACAAAATTTTAAACAAGCGTGTTTAATTTAAAGCTTTTATTAATATAACTAGTTTAATTTTAATTTTAACACTTTCCCGATGAGCTAGAGTTTTGAAACTTGAATGTAGCTCAGAACTGGATTTCAACACAATAATCACTTATTTTCTTGTCTGTGCGTTTATTTGTTTGGCTTAAATGTGAATTTATTTGATACATACATACATACATACTAGAGAAGTCAATCACGGGATCCCGGGGATTTCGGGTAAGCCGGGATCCCAGACGATTTAAGCCTCTTTAAATCCCGAGATTGTCTTTCCGGGATTCCGGGATATTTAAAAAAAATTCCTGTTACAAATATTCATGTAAATGCAAACATTTCATTTTAAGTTGATATGAAAAATGTAGCTCAGAACTGGATTACAACACAATAATCACTTATTTTCTTGTCTGTGCGTTTATTTGTTTGGCTTAAATGCGAATTTATTTGATACATACATACATACATACTAGAGAAGTCAATCACGGGATCCCGGGGATTTCGGGTAAGCCGGGATCCTAGACGATTTAAGCCTCTTTAAATCCCGATATTGTCTTTCCGGGATTCCGGGATATTTAAAAAAAAATTCTGTTACAAATATTCATGTAAATGCAAACATTTCATTTTAAGTTGATATGAAAAAAATGTTTATTACAAACATTCATGTAAATGCAAGCATCTAATTTTAAGTTGATATGAATATAGAATTAGAAAAACCTTTTATTGAGGCTGAAAAAGATTGTTAGGACGATGAGTGTGAATCACTGGTGCAAAGACTTTGCAAAGTTTTAGAAGAATTGCAACATCGGAAAGTAAGCTATGTATTTAAAAATTGTCAGATATTCTGACTTAGGAAATAATTTTGTTTTGTGGTGAAAGCAATCGTGATTGAAACTTACAAATTGCTTAAGTTTATCGTACAATTATTTCTACAACTAGCATAGAATCAGAACAGTGCTTCTCATCAGCGGGTTATATTTGTAATAATATCCGAACAAAATTCTCCAATAAAAAATAAAACGGGTTGATCAGCTTAATGATTACTTTAAAAATAATTAAAACAAAAAATTTTTTTTTGAAAAGTCTTTTCCAATATTAATTTGCCTTAAACACAAAAAATCGTGAAGACGATGTACAAAAAAAGAATTTAAAATTTATATAGTAATACCTTAAACTTAAATACCTTAAAAAGTAAGTAAGTATGTAAGTAAGTAAGTATTTCTAGGCTAAAACAAGGACAAAATCATTTCTTTGAGGTAATATTCCTATCATTTAAGTTCTTTAAAGATGAAAAAACATAACTTTGATTTTAACCTGCGCTACTTACGTTTTGCATACTTATACACAGAAAAAAATTATTTTGCTCCTGTTCGGCAAAAAGTATTTTTTTTAATCCCTCAAAGGCTTTTTTTCTTAAACCCTCTTAATATTCTTATCATTAAAGCCAAAAAAGATTAAAAACATGAATTGGATTTTTGTCCGGTTCATCTTTTCTTATAAAATAGGTCGGAAATTTTTTTTTTTGCTTTTCTTCGGCACAAAATCTAAAATTCAACTGACTTATGTACACTATCTCTCTAAATTTATTTTCATCATATTGGTTCATCTTTTTTTCATAGAACCAAACAATTTGTTATAAAGAAAAGCTTTTCAAAATAAATACATATAAAAATGACTTTCTGATGTGCCCAATATATTGGGTAAATCCACTGAAAGGGTTAAATTAATACGATTTGCTAGTCATTAATATAATTTAAATTTTGTGTGTTTGTTAGTAATAAGGGTATTCACAATTGTGTGGTATTTTTTTGTTGTGTTTTTTTTGCCATAGTTGAAAATCACAAATATGAGCACACATAAAATAGAATTTGTGGTTGCGAACCTCCCACTTTAACTTTTTGGTACTATGCAAATAAATTAACTATCTAATTAGATATATTTTATTAATATATGGCATAAAAAAGTTTAACTTGCATTTTGAGCTTCTTCCATTTTTGCAATCAGAAAATAACTGGCGACCGATCAGTTGCTTATGAACCTTAAAAACCACGTTCGTTAAATATATCATTGGGCTACTTAAAATAACCACACTTTTGGTTTTTAGAGATTTCATGTAAAACAACAAAAATTATAAAAACAGCTCGTTAAAGTGTGGTATTAATACCACGGGATTTTGTACCTACACTGAAAACAACGCAATTGTGAATACCCTTAATGTGTTTTTTTTTGTTTTTGTTATGAATTAATTTACATTTTTTAGTTTCAAGTAATACATAACAAAAAATTATATTAAAAACGTTTTAAATTATAAACTTCTTAAAATTTTCAATCCCAAACTAATCCCGGGATTTAGATTTTCAATCCCGATAATCCCGGGATCGAGAAAAGATTCCGGGATTGGACTTCCTAATACATACATATATATTAAAAATCAAACAAAAATACTGAAAAGCTCATTATCATTTTTAAATTTAAAAAATTCACAACTTAAGTGAATTTATTAACTCATTTGGAACAAGTTTTGGTATGAGTTCTGTAGCTCATAGCGTAAAGCAATTGATTTATTACCACAAGCTAGTGAGTTCGAGCCTCAACAATTTGGACGGATTTTTTTGTTTATTTTTTCTTATGAAACAAATTCAAGTTTTAAAAAATTCATCACTGAGGGTGAAAAAGATTTGTTAAAAAGTAGTTTAAATAAAATTTTATTTGTTTATTTTATAAGACGTAGTTTGCTGTAATGTTATTTAGAATATATTTTCTTGTGAGTTCTGTAGTTCAAAGCATAGGGCCCTTGCATTTTAATCGTGAGGTTTTGAGTTCGAGCCTCAACAATGCCAATGGATTCTTTTCCGTTGTTTTTTTTTGTTGTTTTATTTTTAATATGTATAGAACTATTTCAGTTTCTTTTGTCAAATGTACAAATTAATTTGCCACCTTCAGTGGTGAATTTTTGAAAATTCGAATTTTTGACAAAGACTAAAAATCAGAAAACAATTATTTAAGTTAAAAGAAAAATTTAATACAACAAGTTTTTAAAAAGATTTAAAAAGTTAAAAAAATTTTTCCTAGAGCTGTGGTATTAGTTCTCCTAAAAACCTGGGCGCATGCTATAGAGAATATTAATTCTGCAGCACTAAGGGGTCGTCCATAAGCTACGTTACCAATTTAGGGGGGGGGGAGGGGTTTTGAAATAAACTACGATAAGTAACGGTTGGGGGGGAGGTGTTTAGATATTGTAACGTTACCAAAAATTAAAAAATCGACGAAAAACCTCTAATTAATAACACAATCATTTCAAAAATTTTTAACCTTACATGTTTATGTTTGATCGTCTAAATTGATGGTTAACTTTTGTTAAAACGATTTCTTCCACCACCTTTTCCCTCGACACAGGAACCTTTTGGTATTCCTTCACCATCTCAGCACACGTCTGAAAAATTTTGGTCTTTGCTTTTGCGACAGGCTTTGACGTTAAGGCCTGAATGTTCTTGATCAAAGGAGATACCGTATGACATGTACTGTCCTTCTCAGAATGAAGAAATCGGTTCCAGGTCATGTCCTACCTGCGGCTTGTATTTCGTTTTTAAAACTTCTATGAATTGCCATAAGTTTGTATTATATCGTTTACAATAAATCGGAATAAAAAATACTATTTAAATGAATCAATTTTCAGAAAGCATTTACACAAGAACACAGAACTTGGTGCAGCTCGGGTGCAGCCTTTAAGGGTACTCTGTCAAAGACCAGGTGATTTTCTTTGCGTAAGAAATGAGGATTCATCTGAATGGGTCGACATACAATCCGATGAAAAATTCTATTTTGAAGAATCCTCAACAAAGCTACCAGCTTCTTCTATTCCAGTGTTTGAGAGCATCGATACTTGGATCGCAGATGGAATAGCTTTTACAGATGGTATTAATTATTGATTTTTTTTTTCCAATTGTTCCTTTAATGTATCTTGTCATACTAGACACTAATACTAGTGAAAATTGTCAGAGCTAGTCAAAATATATAATCATTCGAATGAATTAATTTCATATGTCACATTACTTTATTGGGGGGAGGGGATTTGAAAAGCACTACGAAAAGTAACGCAGGGGGAGGGGGGTAAAAAAAACCGGAAAATTAGTAACGTAGTTTATGGACGACCCCTAAACTTAGCAAACTTGAATCTGCCATCCATGCAAGTACTACTATCCTGACAGTCAAATGACTTGGGTTAAAAAATCATTTGTTCGTTAACGTACAACAATTGTTAATAACATTCCTTACTATTCTCTATAGCATTCGAACCACGTTTTTAGGAGAAATTAAAGCTTTAAGATAAATTATTTTATACTTTTCAGTTCGTTTTAAAACCTTGTTATATTTAACTTTTTTTTAACTTAAATAATTTTTGTATAATTTTGTCTTATTATTTCTTTGCAATTTCAAAAAAATACGTAGCTACTGCGATTGAATTAAAAAATTATGTGAAGTAGAATCATAGAGCATTATTGCCAGACAATTGAGACCAAGCTGAGAAAAACCCTGACTTTACATTTGATTGTTTGAACGTTTCTTTGTATTGGTTTTTCAAATAATGAACATTAGATGAAATAAAAACGTGTTTACTATTTTTATATTAAAAATATTTCAATATTTTAAGTCACAATAAAACGCAAACTTCATCGAATGGAGTTAAAATTTGGTATTCGGAGGTCCCAGGGGTCGCTGATAACAAATCAGACGTTAAAAACTCAAAAAAATTAACAAAGCTGTCTAGACTGCTTGGTGGTTTGTTCTGCAAGGAATTTGTTGTTGTTGCAAACTGCTGCTTCATTAACTTATTTGCCATAAAGTATAAATAAAATTCTTAAAAAAAAATAATTTTAATATATTCGAATTTTTTTTTAAATTATAAAAAATAGTACAAAAAATGTTATAAAGTTTTGAGTTTAATGTGAAGTTTCCAAATAAAATAAAAATCTCTTTATGTGGTGATTGTAATATTGATTTGTTATCCAGTGATAATTTTACAAATAAATTTTTTGACTGTTTTTGAGAAGTTAGTCTGAACGTAGTCGATGCCAAAACGGTTTGCGAAAAATGTTTCTCCGAGCCTCTTAGACATTTTTGTTGTATCCGATCCATCATCTGTCCTACTGTTTGATCAGTTATCTTTTTTATCTGATCATGATCTCATATTTTGTACGATAAATGTTTGTATTTCTCATTAGCAGCTGCAGACTTCAATTTTTAAATTTTAAGTTAAAAACTCGCAAATATACTTCTATATATACGCAATTAAATAAAGCACAACTGATCGCAGTACGTTTCTCAAAGAAATAAAATTTTGTGACGTAGTCAACTGAACAGTTGGTTGTCAAACTCGATTAGCAGAAGTGACGGACCTGCGCAAAGCGTAATCTCTTACTCTATCATTCTTGGCTCCTATGTGCATGATTCTAGGTTCCAGGTAAGGTTCTACCAGAGTCGGCGCGTGGGTTACTTTGGGGGGCCACTTTTATTGCGACCCTGTGCGCACTCTGGGTTCCAATTCAGTTTCCACCAGAGTCGGCACAGAGGGGTTGTTAGGGGAGGTTTACTACTCTGGGTTCCAGCTCGGTTTCAACCAGAGTCAGCACATGAGGGTAGTTATGGGGGGTTGTGCTACTCTGGGCTCCTATCCAGTTTCCATCAGAGTCATATATCATTAGTTGGGATTTTTTTTTATTATTTTGTTTCTTAAATTTTGTTTCTAATACGACACCTCGATCAAGACTTCTGCCCGTGCTTCCTACAAATGACGTAGTCGTTGCTTTATTTCGCCAGTTATTAATGGGCATTCCTTTTAGCTTTCCTTTTAGTGAATGGAACCGACCACCGATATTGATTACCGATTAGCGATTACCAATTTCTGATACCGACTTACACCCTCGCCCTCGGCAAAAGTAGTTTCGACCGTTATCAACAACCACTCCCTCCGACTCACACGATACTGCTCTGCGAAGTATAATAAGTCTATAATAATGCTAATTTATCAATAAGAAATTTGAACTTGATTGAAAACTGCGTGGTTTTTTATTATTTATGGAAGTTTGTGGTCTTTCATTCGACCCTGGCACGGCTGAGCTGACCTCAGCCATTAGACAAAACCACCGTCACAAAACTATCTCTTTGTAGGTTAAGCAAAAACTTCAATATTTTAATACCTTGATATAATTTCATAAACTCCAGTAGATTTTTCTTCGTGAGCGCAATTAGATCTTGCAGTTTATTACCAATTATCATTCAATTTGTATCCAATAGTAAAACCTTTAAGCATTTAGTTTATAAGCACTTCTCTTAAATCTACCTATCTACCAATTTTACTCGCTCTTCTCTGATTTTATCTAATTCCTTTAAATTACATAATTTTATTATTATTTATCACAATTTTGTAATAAATGTCAATATTAACTCGATTCTTTTTTTTAAAAATTTTGTTTTTAACTTATATAATCTGATGGTCATTTAAAAGATTTAATCTTATTTGTCCAACATTTACCTCAATAAATACAAATAAAAAACACAAACTAAGCTAAAAACACGTTGTTTTAATTAAAAAAAATATGCCATCATTAATTTTTCATGTAAGCTCTGGTGCTCGCCCGACCTAAAAATGCAAATTACCAATTTTTACACATAAAATTACATAGTTTTTTTTTAAAAACCTTTTTTATGTATGCCTTCTATGTTTTTATATTAGCAAATTGTGTGATCTTAGATTGAGTCTTGGTAAAGAAGTAAACAAAGAGCATAACAATAAATGTTTGCAGAATCAATGCAGTCACTTCTACAAATTTTTTCTTATTGCAAAATAGTAGACAAAACATTGCTTTGAAAAGCTAAAAGCACAAAAAAAATCATTCTTAGTTAAAGAGAAGTTGTGCGTATAAGTTTATCAAAGTGAATGGACTGCAGAAGCCACAGAAGACTGCTGAAGAGTTGGTATTACGATCAACGAAGCAGTTATCTAGTAAACTTGGTGGTTTGTTCTGCAAAGAACTTGTTGTTGCAACCTATTGCTTTATGAACTCACATGGAATTAAGCTCAAAAATAGTTCTAAAAAAATTTAAAAAAAATTAAATTTTTTTAGATTTATAAAATAAATAGTAATTAAAATATGACAACACTAATATATCATGTAATTATTTGAATTTTTTTTTAAGTCATCATTTGAGCGCCCAAATAACTATAGCAATCTCTCGGCCTAATAACTTAAACCACTTAAAAAACAATTTATTTTTCTGCTCGCTCAGTCCATTTTATAAATAGATGCATTTTTTATCACTATCACCAAACATGGTGAAACAAAAGAGGTTCCCCGGAGTATCTTTCGCTCCTTATTAAGTATTCATAGAAGAAAGAATAATTTTGGCCTTAATTTTCGCACTCCAGGCAACAACTCTGCGATAAATGCACGGAATAAAAAAAAAATCACAAAAAGAAAAAAACAAGGCGCTGAAAGGATGTAAATATTTGAACAAAAAATTTAAAGTAATAACAACGGAACTTTTTTCATTTTGTGCTTCTGCTAAAAGTATTGCCGTTGGCAATTGAAGGCACAAAGCAAGGATGTCACTTGGGAAGCATACACTGGGATGACATAATAGAAGATGCTATACAAGAAGAAGAGACAACGAAGAAGCAGACCAGAAAACAAACACACTTGAGCCAAAATACACAGGCATCTCTCTCTCTCTCTTCCCTCTCTTTCAAGCTTTCTAATAACAATCTTAATTATTTAGCTTCATATATATAAAGCAAAAAATATTAAATAAAAAAAAATTGTCTTAACACGCGAGCTGTTCATTGAGCAGTTTTGTAAAGCTTTTAAAGTTTGTCTTTGTGCTTTTTAAGTGTTTAACCTTGCTTCCACTTCGGTGGCCAAACTTTATGTTTTTTTCATTTTTACAGCATTTTAATCTGCTTCGAATAACAGCTCACTTCCGCTTGCGTTTTAAAACGAAATCATTAAAACTTGTTAACATAGCAAAAAAAAAAAAAAAAACGCAAAAAGTTTTGAAAAAAATTTTTTATACGTTGCTTTTCTCTTTGTTTATTAACGTTTTTTGTCTCTGTTTTGTTTCTCTTTCATTGCCACAATCTTTTGTCAGTCTTTCTCTCTGTTGTTGCCGCGTACTCTAAGGACCTTCCGAGGAGTCAATTAACCGCAGCACTTCAATTTAAAAGGATTTTAATTAGAGACTGCAACACATCACCAACGGACACCAATGATGAGGGTGTTGCACTTGAGTTGCAACAGCAGTAACAACTAAATGGTAAAAAAAAATTCAACAAAAAATAGATATTTGGTATGAAAACAGCTGCTGCTGCTGCCGCTGCCTCAACGCTTAAAAGAAAACTAAAACGGCCATCAAGGGAATCTAAAAGAATGTATTGCGATGTAATGTGAAGCGCTGAATGGCGTGAGGATAATTGTTGTTCCTTGAAAACGACACACAAACGTATGAAGTAAAAAAAAACCTAAATTCGATGAGCAGATAACATTATTTCCTGCTGCTAAGAAAGAAAAATACAAAATTACCTGCTTGAAGCGAACTCATGTTCAAGTTGATACCGACAATTAACTTGAAAGTTCGTGAAAAGCTTTTCACAATTTATTTGCTTTTAGCGGTTTAAACCAATAACTTCGTTAACACTTATGTCAAGTTAAGCAACTAACGAAGTTGCTTTTAGTTATCCACTAATGAAAACGTGTAAGAACATGAAAATTTAAAACAATGAAAATAATTAAACAAAAGTAAATTCGGATCTAAGTTGACTCGTAGTCAGAATTTTCGATGAGATAGATTTTGATAGCCAAAATTTATTGGTACCAATAAGGTATTGCCATATGGTAATGAAAAATGTTTCATTACATTTACATGAATAACTCAACAGCAACATAACAAAACAAAAAAATTAAACGTTATTCTACGCGTAGCTTTAAAATAAAGGCCCAGTTATAATAGACGTAATGTAAAGTAACGTAATGCTGTCAACTGTCATCGTGACGGGACGTAATGTAAGAAAACGTTGTAGCAATTATAATAGGCAGTAGCCAGGCAGTTGTTTGTCGTAAATAATTGCACGTTCCTGTACAAGTATAATAAAAACTTCGTCATCCATAGCTGTGGGTATATACAACTATCACGTTAATAACGCAAACTCAACAAAAAGCGTAGTTCAACAATATAAAATAGCGCAATAATCGAATCTAACCTCAATGTTTAGTTGTTCTTTGAACAGACGTAATGTAAAGTAACGTAGAAATCGAAATCCAACGGATCTTTACGTCCCGTTACATTACGTTAAGTTTATTATAATCACTTGTATAAGAAAGTATTGTTTGAAACAATAAGTGAAAGAGCACACTGCTCAATTGACATTAGACCACATTACGTTACGTCTATTATAGCTGGGCCTTAAGTGTAAGTTTGTCTTAGTCTGAGATCAATTACACTAGGCGTCAAAATGCAAAAAATGTTCTGAGATCCACATTCCACAATACTTCTCTCATGGACTTCAGCCTGCTGAACACGAAGATCACAATAAAAAATTTTTCTATGGATACACTTTTGAGATATGATCTTTTGAAAATGTTTGCCCTTTTTCCAGGATATAGTGTCATAAATATCAACCTATCTCAAGAAGGGATTGACCAATTTAAAAAAACTAAACACCAAATTAAGAACAATTAAATTAATAACAACTGTTTTGAACAAATTTTGCCATTTTGACTAGTAGTTTTGACGCTATCGGAAGAAATTCCAGATTGATTTTTTTTTTAAAAAAATCAAGTCGAATAATTGGGCCATTTCTGCACAATTTGTTATGAAAAAATTCTGTTATGATTTCCCAAACAAATTTTTGAGCTGTCAAAAAATTATTTACGAGACCAAAATTCGTATTCTGCACGACAATCTTTTATGAAATCTGTTATAAATCATAGCAGATTTTTCGAACTGTCAAAAAAATCTTTTACAAAATCTTTAATTTGGTATTCTGCATAACAAAATCTGCTATGAAATTTGTTATGAAAGACAATAGAATAACAGAAACATTTTTCTGTCTTTTATCGTAACAAATTTCTAGAAAGTGAACATTTTGGTCTGAAAAATTGATGTTTATTTAGGAATTTCATTAAGAATGGCTCATAAAAGGAGGCAAATGTAAGATTATATAATTAATAAATGTGTGTGTGTGTTAAATGTGGGCCACTTTGCTGGAGTTACGCCTAAATAGCAAACCGTTCGATCTTCCTGACGTGCGTTTGGTGCAGCTTTTTTGGTTGGCCAAAGTGAATGTGCGCTTGCATCTTATATGCATGCACAATTATTTTATTTTATTGACAACAATCAGCTGTTTCATAACAGAATTTAACAGAATTGTAATAGATTTTTGTTTTCGAAAGTTGATAACAGGGTATAAAAGATCGAAAGGCAGAACTCCAATTTTAACAGATCTTTTATGGTCGGCATCTTTTATGATTCATAACATAAAATTTATAACAGAATAACAGATATGGCAGAATAGACCCAAATGTTTAAAAAATAAACTTCTCAGTTTATCATTTTGAGCGTAAAGATAGTTTTTTGAAAAAAAGAACGCAGTACTTTTGAAGAAAATTCATGTAAGAAAAAAGTTAAGGACTATTGAGTAAAGGTACCCATATTCTACTTTTTTATGCTTTTTCCATTTGATGCCTGTTAATTTAATGTAAACACTTCTTTATTTAATTTTAAATCAAAAACTTTCATTTGATATGTAAAATCCCAGCAAAAAAGTGCTTCCAAAAGAAGGTTAAGTGTAAGGTAAAGTCTTGAATTCCATCCCTTCCACTTTCATAAGGCAGTCTTTTAACATATGCATGTCATTGGGAGGAATGCTTTCCTTAGTCTTCTCTAGAAGTGTTTCCAGAATTTTTTCAATGGAAGATTTCTTTGAGCCCTTAATTGACAGGATTCCAGTATCCCACGGAAAATATCCCTTTTTTCCCGATTTTCTTGCGATTTTAGTGAGGGAAATGGGAAGTGTTTGTGTTTTGTTGGGGGTTTAAAAAAATCCACGTTAAATATCCCTTTTCCCTATTTTCACGGCCTTTTAGTGTTTGAAGTAGGAAGTGGTTGCGTCTTGTTGCAGGTTAGAAAAATCCCATGGAAAATAAAAAATACCCGAAAAAAATAATTGAAATTAAATGCTATTTGAATGTCTTTGAGAAGTGGTTTATGAGAATGCTTCGTGGAAGCACTTCTTGATAAAGCTTAGAAGAAGCACAATTGAATCTAAAGAATATCTTCTGGAAGCAGTGTCCCTAAGAATGCATGTCACATTTGTAACAAAAATTCTGCTGGAATATTTCCAAAAAGACAAAATAAGAAGAAATATAAAAAGAAGAAATTAAAGGAAAGGAAATAAGACAGAGGTGTTGAATTACGGCAATTCTTTTGTGACGGGTATTCTCACATTTTTTCTTATAGTTCAGATGCATTAAATTTCTTCTTAATAAGAGGGCTGTGATTCCAAAGGTTGTTATGTTTAAAAACGTAAAATAATAGATGGAGACTGAAAGAACCTGTTTTTTTGCTCAGAATGGCAATCAAAAGACTGTGACGGGTGTGACCTTACAATTCTGAGCTTTTGAAGAATTATATCTTTCAGAATATATTGTGCAAAATTTTTCTAGCTATTTTTAGCAATTATAATAAATTTAAGATGATATTCTATTCAAAATAAAAAAAAATCCGAATAAAAAAATTCAAGACCTAGTAAAATTACATAGATATCATCTTAATTTATTTAGGTGGGCCTTATTTGCTTTGTTTTTGTTAGATAAATACCGCACACATAACAAAAACTCTCTGGATCATTTTTGCACAAAAATAGTCTTGCTCATTTCACTAGGTTTTCTTCACAAAAATTAACAAATTAAATTAGACCTTGTATATAGTGCGCGCTTACGACCGAGCCGGGACAACTTTGCATATATTTTTTTTATATTCCACCAAAAATCAAATACGCAATTTTACCATTATAAATTTCCGTTTATTAAAAAACATAAATCAAAATAACACATAGAATGTACTACATACATAATTTATAAATCTTATAACAAAAACAAAAAAAAAAAAACATTAATTAAGTCAATGAGGTAAAAAAATATTGTATGGACTTATCTATAGTAATAAAACTCATTTTCTGTTTGTTTGTTTGTTTGGCCTTTATACAAATCTAAACGGCTCAACGGATTTCGCTCAAACTAGGTACACATATTAAGTTTATCCCAACTTAAAATGTTACATACTTAGTTTTTGCCACGCTCCCTCAGAAATTTTTCAACTAACGGTAATTTTGTTATTATAAAACTTTTTAGCATCAGAAATTTTTGTGTATTTAATTTTAAAAATTTTTTGTTATTTTGACATCAAAAAGACTGACATATCTTTAAAATTGAAGAAATTTTCAGTACAACGACTTTTTCATAGAACATCGTTGCCTAAGAATGAGAAAAAAACGACATGAAAATCAAAGTTTGGTCTTTCGATGCAAATATCTCCGCTGTCCATTAATATATTTCATTCAAATTTTTTTTGTTCAAAAGTTCAATAAAATTACTTCACATCAAATAGGTTGAACTGTACCGTTAAGTCAGTGTATATATGTTTTATGATTATGTCAAAAAAGGTCCAAAATATTGACTTTTTACTCAAAAAATGACTCAAAAATTGTTGTTGTTGTAAAAATGAAATCAATTAAAAATTGCACATCTGGCTACCTTTCATATGACATAGCATTTATTTGCAAAAATTCTTCCAGCTAAGCGCAAAAATTATTTTACTGTTTTTGTCATCAAAACAACAAGGGTACCCCCTTTGATTTTTTTCGCGAAATTTATTTTTTCCAACATGTTGTTTTTATATTTTTTACAAAAAAGTCAAGTCTCAAAAATAATTTATGTGAAAAAATTACCCCAATAGCTCTACATGTGTACCTAGATATTGGGTTCACATGTGTATATAAAATCTTACTTTTTGCCTCCCCACCCCCCGCCCTCCTCCTGTTAAATTTGTTTTGTTGTGATTTGTCATTTTTCTCACTATTGCTTCACCGTTGTCACTCAGTTGTTTATCATTGGTACTTTAAATGTTCTATGTATATATCACTGTATCATCGAAAAGATGACTGTGAATAAGAATGCTGTAAAAGCTAATTTTTTCATGTTTAATGTGTTATTTGAACTATATTGTTGAAAGTCAAATTTCCACGCCAATTAAATGTACCGACATATTAAAGACAGACAAATTTTGACAATTTAACTATCCAATCATGGTTGTAAGCTTGGCTGCATTGAACAAATTTTTCGGTTCAATTGCATACTAACCGAAAGTATGCTGAAAAGTATGCTGGAAAATATTATAAATTAGGAATATGTACTGCACTACCGACACGATTCCAATATATTAGAAAAGTCGGTAACTGTTATCCAATTTAGTTCTTTTCGCACACAGCGTAAACTTGCAGCAAATAACATAATAGCACTTCTTGCACTGTTCTTGCAAATTTTTCAGCTGGATTTATGTCGATCTGTTAACGTCGATAATATTGCTACAGGTTGCTGTATATTTAATAATAAAAATTTAAAATCGACTGCGTTCTTAACTTACACCTTTTTGCTAATTTACATTAAAAAACGACTGTACAATTTTTCGTATAAAATAGGAATTCAGAAGATTTAAGAAATTGCATCAACTATCAGACTCCATTTATATTAATTTTTTATTTAGAGACAATCCAATGGTTATTTTCCAACTGAAAATACTACTAAAAAAATTTTAGGAAGATTTTTGTAAATTTGATTTTCATTAGCGAAGTGCAAGTAACATGCTTACCAGTAACCAGTAAATTCAGTTTAGAACTAAAAAACAGTTTTTGATTGTAAAAAACAGTGATAAAAATTATTTCTTCGTTAAAAAAGCTTGGTAAATTTTTTAACTAATATTTTTATAGTGGTCTCAAACTTAAATTCAACACGTTTTTACAAAATTCCAAAATTTAAAAAACATTTTATCGAGAAGTGTATATTAAAATGTTTATATAAACGACTCTCGAGTAACACCGGGTATATCAGCTAGTTCAATATAAAGGTTTAGCCCAATCATATTTTGCAGACTTTTTTGATTAATCAAGAACATGGTTTTGCGTTTTAATATATTTATAAAATTCTGTGCACGTCATAGAATAGTTAAAATTGCATTGCAGAATACTTTCAAAGGTGGTTATGTTGAGAGAGTTTCTTTCCTTACTCCATTGCGAGCAGACCAATGAAAATACTTTGCTTTTTTTGCCATTTACCTTGTGCCTTAGAATGGCGAATAAAAATTGTTCTGTTTGTTAACTTAATTAATTTAAGTTCACTTTTGTTTCGTTTGTCATATAATGTGTTCATGGGGAAAATGTGTTTCTTATTCTATGGGTAGCACTTAGCCAATCTGACAGTTCAAAATATCGGAATTTGGCATTACTGTAGAAATTGTTATTTCCGGATAATTTTAATTTCTGTGTTCAGACTGAATAGACACAAATAAATTGTAAGTCGATAAAATTTCAACCATTGTTTTTAATTAAAACAACATCAGCGATTTTAACATATTTTTAACAAGTTTATTTTCGCTCTTGGAATTCAGTATTTTATAAAAAAAATAATTCCATTTTCTTTCATTTTCACGCATTTGAAAAAAATTTGTTCAGTTTTTAATGACACACTTGCAAAGGGAACAGGAACACCTATCTAAGAACCGGGACATGTCCGGGAAAACCGTAACGTATGGCAGCACCAACTTGCTGTGATATGGAAGAGAAATGCTGTACACGGTGGCATTTTTGTGACCTATTGCGAATTGCTCCAAATTTCCAGGAAGTTATGGTCTGGCGTCGCGAACCAAACTGTAGGCAACATCACGGCACGGATCCACGGGGACGTGGAGGTGATCCTCGCTAAAGGCTTTTCTTGTTTTTAACTGAAATTCATTAACAATACGTTTGCAAAAAGTTACTACACCCCAACTCGTTCACACCGTTGGCGGGAGGTGGGCGTGTCTGTTCCGGATTAAAAAAAATAATAGATAAATAAAGAAAATTAATAATAATTTTATTCAATGAACATAAAAAAATATAATACGGCACAAAATGGAAAAAAGCACGTAAAAAGCACGAAAATGTAGCACTTTGGTACCTTCACTCAATGGTTCATAACTTCATTTTTCTACCATGAATTTTCTTCAAAAGTACTGCCTTCTTTTCCTCAATAAACTATCTTTACGTACAAAATGATAAACTGAGACTGTTTTTGTAATTTAGAGTTGTTTTTTTTTTGTTTATTGAAACATTATTCGACTTAATTTAAAAAATAAATTAAAAATCTGGAATTTGTTCCGATGGCGTCAAAACTACTGGTCAAAAAGACAAAATTTGTTCGAAATAGTTGTAAGTAATTTAATTATCTTTAACCCTTGCACTACCGAATTAAAATGGATGTGGCTAAAATTTTTTTGTTGGTTTTTTTAATTAATATGGTAAAGACAAACATCCCGAAAAATTTTTTTTTCCTACCTATGTGGGTGTGGCTGCTTTGTGATGTCCACCTGAGTGAACATGGGTAGTAATGGTAGTCAAATTGACTAAGAGTATGCAATGATTTACAATAGTAAAAATATAACTTTGACTACGAAATAGGTACGATATCTCGTTTTTTTTGTTTTATTATTTTATTATTGAATCAAAATAAGTACTGTACATGAAAATTACTAATTATTATTTTAGATGGTAGTTGTAGTAAAAGTCTGGTTTTCGACGAATACATAGGTGTACCTTACATTTTTCGCAATAAATGAATGTCATCTGGTTGCACCCTTCAAATTTGCATCGCATTGCGTTTTGTGATTGGTCAAACTTCGGAAAATGTCCAATTCCATCTAATCTAACATCGGTAGGTGGCTGAGCAAAATATTTGAACCTCTTTGTTGTTTTTGGCGAACTGCACACAATCTACATTCTCGTGAGGAGTGGAGTCTTGAAGAGGAGACTCAGGCCCACGTGAAGGACGGCCACGCTTGTTCCTATTTATGGGACTTGGTGAAATTGTCAGTAGTGTGTTGCCGATGATTTTTTTTGAAGGCTAGGAGGTCTAGCTGATTTTTGAGTGGAACTCCATTTTTTTCATTATCAGCTCGGTACTCGAGCCAGCTAGCCACTACCGCCATATCAAAAAAATGCATTACCACGCGGAGTGTCCACATCTTCGATTTGATGAATATGCGCTAATACTGAATCATTTGATCTAAAAGATCGACGCCTCCCATTCCGTTGTTATTTAGTTTGACAACTTCTGGCCTCTGAACTTCAACAAACTGTTTGTCCTTTTTGTCATAGCGTTGAACCGTATCAGATATGCCTATGCCAACAAAGTTTGAGGCTACATATACCGATTTGTTGTCGAACCATTTGGTCACTATTATTTTTTCGTCTCGGCTTATGACTTGTTCGGCATATCCACGGCCTTTTTTGCGCATGTCGGAATCTGCCGATAGTGGTGGATTTTTAAAACGGCTTACACGAATTGTGCCTGCCACTAATATTTTCCGTGATTGTAGAACTTCCAATAAAGAATATGCAGTAAAAAATTGTCCGTAAACAATTTGTGACCAATTGCGTCACGTGGAACACGTTTCATCAGTTCTAGAACAACAGCAGCACTAAAGCCAAATTCCATTAGATTTGCCTCTATTTCAGTGGTTGATCCTTGGTAAGCGATGAAATCATAAGGCATACCACTTTTACCGCATAGAACATATACCTTTATGCCCCATGGGCATGGTTTTCCATGAATGTATTGCTTGATCGAAAGACGCCCCTTAAATGGAATAATTTGTTCATCCACACACAACGATTCTTCTAACTTATGTTGCAATAAACACTGTCTTACTGCATTCATTATAGGTCGTACTTGATAAAATTTATCGTTATTATCTGGGGTCATCTGCGTATCTATCAAATGTAGATGAGATCGAATAGCGTAAAACCGATTACGTGTCATGATATCTGCAAACATTGGTAGAGCAAGACATTTTTCCCAGAACATTGATATACGTGAAAATTTTAAAATACCCATCATACACTGCAAACCAAAAAATGCACGGATTTCTGCAGCATTAGTTGGCTGAAACTTTGACTGTTGTTGCGTACTATAAAGGTTAGTAAAATGAGTGACGTCTTGAAAAAATTTTGCCGAAAAATATGTTTCCAAGTACTGAAACGGAGTTCTGACCTCCTCAATCGAATCTTCAGATCTCTCAAATGCTGGGTTGAATATTCTGTCATTATTACGAGCTCGTCGCCACTTGATGGAGTTCTTGTCAGTTATATTATATTCTTCACGGGACTCATCCATTTCTTCATTTGTTTCGGATGACGTCTTTGCTGCGCCGAACGATCTTAGGACTCGCACCGAAAATAAGGTACTTAAAGGGACATCGTCTTCGTCCAATCCGAATAATGTTTCACTTTCACCATCCTTTCGAGTTGAATGTGGGCTAAATATTCTGCTTTAAATGCTATTGTTTTGACCTAACGGTTCTCCGGAATCATCCTCAATGACATCGGATTCTCCGTCATCAGAATCTCCCCCAACTCGTTTAGATATAGAATTTCCAAATAATTCAACTTCATCGTCGTCAAACTCATCTTCAATTTCAGATGAGTTATCCAAAAAGTCGCACAACTCTTGGTTAGTAAGTGTTTTACGCTTTGCCATTGTAACCTGTACAAGCAAAAATTATCAACAATTTTACAACGTATGGCTACTGATGTCCATTACACGGGACATGCACATTTCATATGCTGCTGCACTTACCTTTAGCTAAATCACTCTTATTTTTATTTTAATACATTAAATAACTCTCGATTATGTTGGAAAAAATCACCGATATAGTGCTATGAGCAGATCTTAAAAATTAAGCACTGTCAATTATATTAGAACGAAATTGTGTGACAGAAGCGTACCTTCCTCACAGAAATCAGCAAACAACTGCCTAGTTTCACACTATTGAGTACGAATTATGCGTGGCAGCGATGCAAAAGCACCATTTTACATATTTCAACAAAAAAAAAAACATTTTTGTTGTTAGTAACAATGTTTAGTGAAGTCGCGAAGTTACGTCCACTACAGTGGACATCAGTAGTGAAAGGGTTAATTTGGTGTATTACTGTTTGAAGTTGGCCAATCCGTTCTTGAGATAGGTTGATATTTATGACATTATATCCTGGAAAGGGGGTACATATTTTGAAAAGGTCATATCTCAAAAACTTATCCATAGAAACAAATTTTTTATATATTTTTTTTTATTTATTTATTTATTCAGTCTACTGATGATAATATCTTACAGACTACATACAAAAGTTTCTTAAATATCTTAAATAATATTTAATTGAATTGATAACAAGGATTTTATTCCGATATTCCCGTTAAGCAGGCCCAAGACCATAAGAAAAGTATAGTGGTATGTGGATCTCAAAGCTATTGCATGTGAAATTGAAGTGACAAAAATAGAAGTGAAAAAATACCTTTTTCTGATATGGCATGTCGGCAAGTACATGCATATAATGCTTATTTTTCAACCGATTTCAATAAAAATTACACCAATCAATAGCTAATGAAATACACTATGAAATGCGCATTAAGTTTTGTCGACAAAGGTATTATTTTTATTATTTTTTTACATTTTACATAGGGTACATGTTTTTTCCGCGTTTCTTGTAATTTTCTATGTTTTTTTTATCAACTACTATTTACTATTACTACAAGCCTCTTATGGATGGCAACATATCTGGCAAAGATGATGCTGAAGACGATACTGGAGGTATCCCAGATAATGTTTGCCCGGCTCTGCTAAAAGGCGGCTGTGAAGTTGTAATAGCTGGTGGACGACATTTACAAAATTTTGATGAAGAAGATGAAATTGGAGACATGCTTTGAAAACAGAATTATGCCATTATTCTGTATCTCAATCCGATCAATCGTTTCGTACAAAACACTGATTGTTCGTGTGTTTGAAATCTGTAGCTCGAACAGAATCAAACAATGATAACAGCTGATCAGCTGGCGAACGATGCTGTAACACAGTAGCTTCTTGCCTGACGATTAATAAAACTACGAAGCGATACGTCAAAATCAAACAAACACTTTTAAGTTATCGTTGTGTTTTGTTTGCTGAAGAACATTTTTAGAAAAATGGATAATTCTATTAAAAAAGGGGTAAAATATTAACTCAAATACATAAATATTAGGAAAAAGTGCAATGAGTTAAGTTTCAGTGATAAAAAAAACAAGCACACATTTCGTTGTGTTATAAAATAAATTCATAACTTACTCAGTTTCTGGTAACTCCAAAACATTCGTGCAATCTCGTAACCTTCTTCTGTGCTCCCTCAATTCGTTTCTATCAGTCTCCTCGAAATAAAACACTGCAATAGCTGCATACATTTCAGTTAAATCACTATTTTGATTAAAAGCACAACACTATAAATCAACAATCACAAAAAACAATGAAAATTAAAGAAATCGACCGATTTGCTCAAAATAATTTTATTCAATGTAAACAAAAATAGTTGCTTCATATAATCGAAGTGAAAGTAGGCATTGCTAACAACAAAAAAACGAAGCTAAAAGTTTATGAAATCTTTGCAGAAAATTGCCTAAATTCTGTAATTTGCTAGAATTTTTCATCTGGCAATTTTTAATTTGATAACTGCTTGTGTATAACAGTTTGAATCACGTAGCAAACGTAAGCTTAACGTAAGGGTTGGCAAACAGACTCGGTCGGGATACAGATTTTGATTAGTTTACAACTTCGTTCGTATATTAATCGTTCGTTGGATGGTTCGTTCGGGATACTAAATAAGGCCATTAGTTTTTCCTTATTTTAATTATTCTAATATTAAATTCTTCAGCTCCACATTTCGAAGATTTGCCCATTATTGTGGTCGAAGACACATATCAAAGAATGGAAGATCAACCAACAACATCCAGTTGTACAACATCACCATATAGAAAGCGATTACGTAAAATGTAGCTAAAACATTGCCAACAGGGAACAAAGAAATTACATTTAAATGGGTGAAGAATGGCCGCATTCAGCGCAGACAACTGTTGTGAACTGTAATGGTAGCGCTACCTTAGTTCACGATGTTTTTCTCTGAATGTCTGAATGTCAGAATGACTCTATAAGTCAGAAGTTAGATTAAATTTAATTTTTATGTAAATTTAATTCAACTGCAAAGGTTTCTCACCTAAATTTGCTGCGTTCTTTCTGCGTTTATTAATTTAACAGAGTCAGTAACAGCATGTGACAGTTAAACAAACAGTTTCATGTAGCATAGAATTTGTTCGCTCGATTAAAAGGCGTTCGCTACTTTATCAGTTTTAGTTAGCGCTACCAAATTTGTACCATTCAGCGAATTTTTACACAACAGTTGCCAAATGTTGTCTGCGCTGAATGCGGCCAATGATTCGCCATCTCTTGTGCCCATTTTTCCGGATGCAAATTATGCAAAGATTGTCGTGATTTACTACCGCACCAGCAATTTGAAAAGTTTTTTGGTGACGCATTATTGACACAAATTTGCGAACAAAGTGCAGTTTATGCTATTGGACAGAATCGACCGAACCCAAAGCTGACAGTCGACGAGTTTCGAGCGTTCATCGGCATAATGATCATTTCTGGCTACAATTATCACGCCAATTACAAAAATTTATGCAGTCAGGATGACGACATTCGCAACAGTCTTGTAAGTGACACCATGCGTCGGTATAGATTTCAAGAAATTTTGCGTTATCTTCACTTCGCAGACAGCTCCAAGATATATTCAAGGGACGGCACAAAGCCCGACAAAATGTGGAAATTGCGGCTCATTACTGATCATTTAAAAGTCAATATGATTGATCATTTTCAGTTTTTTGTTTCTGTGTAATTTATTTTAATCACGTTATTTGAATATATTTTTAAACTTTACCAAAACGTCAAAATCAAAAGTTTTCTAATTTGATATTAAGTTTAATTCCTAAGATACTCATGACTTGAATTTCTCAATATATCTCTTTTTCACTTTTAGCTCTAAGAGCTTAAATGTAAATAATTCGCTTTTAAGATTGTAATGTATACACTTCTACATTATAAAATACTAAAACAAACAATTATAAAACATATTTATCAGATACACACCTTTACGGTACGTATCACCTTATTCTATTTTATTGTATTATACTAAGCTAATATTCTAACAATAGGAACATATGTTCATACTAAGCACTACTATCTATTTCATTCGCACACATGTACTCATATTGCTGAATACAAAATATATGACATTACATTTTTACTTTTACTCCTACACAAATATGTTAACATATGATTATGTTTACGTTTTCTAATAATCTAAGTCTACTCACTCACACATTATATACTACTATTACTAAATTACAAATATGTATACGATATTCTACTATTACTTGTACACTAATTTAAGAACATATGATTATGTTTACTTTTTAAATACAAAAACAATTGTTAACTAGTTTTAAGACAAAATACAACTATGCATACTATAAAAGAACGAACAAATTACAAATAAAGTCAATCTAGTTTTGAGCTCTAACAGCTGCCAACTATTTTCATTTTTAAAAAGTCTTGAGCTTCAATAGCTGCCGACTATTTATTATTATGAACTTGCACTTTTAAAGTGAACGGCAAAAATAATAAAAATAAATTTAGAGCCAGTTGCGAATATACGCCGGCTAAAATGTTAGGCAGGACCTTATAATAATAATAATAAATCCGCGATTCCTTTTTTAAATAATCGCCAACCCATACATGGCGATGCTATGTCGCGAATTAAATTATGTGGCGATCCTGTCGCCAAAATATTAATGCATGGCGACCCACAAACATATTTACTACATGGCTACCCTGCAAATATACTACAATATGTTCAATAGTAATTTAAGATATCTACATATAAATAATTTTATATATTATTTAGAAATTTGCAAAATCTAATTGCTCTAAATATTTATTTATTTTCCATTTTTATATTCAAAAAATTTATTAAGAGCTACTTCAAAAAAATTGCAAGTACATAAACTAATAGCAAGCTTTAACATACACACATCTTTACTCCAACACTCACTCAAACATTTCAACAAGGATCTTAACTTGGTCATGCATGCTGCTTGAATACTATTGAGTTCAACATTTTTTTTTGTTATAACCTTTAAATGCATTTTCGTGAAAACAACAGCTACTACAGTGTTACAACAAAAATCTTGCATTTTAAGAAATTTGTTTTTTTTCACCTAACATGCCAATTCAACGCAATGCAAATATTTGCTTGAATGCATTTTGCAGGATATTGTATGTAGCTTCATTTTTACAACAACATAATAAAATATCCATTCTACATTTAAAAAAAAATGTGAACAGCAAAAAAAGAGAAGAAAAACAATGTAGCAAAAACGTTGCATGAAATAAAGAAATGAAAAAAATCTTAAAAACCTGATCATGAGTGCAGCAGACGCAGCAAAAAATGAAGAAACGAGCAAACAAACAAACAAACCAACAAGTAGCACGAACAGCAAGAAATTTACATTTTGCGAAATGCTGAAAAATATGCTATGAATAATAAATTAAATCGATTGGTGTTGTTGCATATTCGCAGGCGAATAGCATGCGATGCTTTTTACGATGCCCAGCTAACCAGTGTAGAATTTTTGCAGACGTAGCTATTAGAGAAATAAATCCCAGGATTCCGAACACGATATTAGTTTCTTCGAATAAAGGAATTTTTATTTCGGAATCCAAGGATTAAATATTACAGACATTTTTGGAAATTTTCCTTTAATCACCAATAGAAAACTACTTCTTTTTACACATTAAAAAATTCTTAAAATTATGCTAAATGTGACTAAATTGAGCAATAATTCAGAAAAGGATATATATAATTTAACTTGAAGAACTGTGTTAAAAAAATGTTCTTTTTAAAAAAAGTCTTATTTAGCAAAAAACAAAAATAGCATAAACAGTAAACTGATCTAAATGACTAATGTACAAGAAATGAGGCGGAATAAAATTAAAACAAAAAGTTTCAGTGTATGTATTTCTTACATTTAGCAAAGAAATAATATATTTTTTCATAAGGAAGGATAACTGAAATTTTTGAATTAAATTAAATTGCCTTTTGTTTTGTACAAAAAGTTATTCGGTTTATAAAAAATTTCTAGCAGCAAAAATTTCTACGTTTTCTACGATACTCCAAGTTTAGTTGTTATTTCTTCTAACTATAGATTTGTCAGAGCAGTAAAGGAGTGCATTCATTTGAAATGAAATACAGTCAAATCTAGATATAACGAGCCTCTGAAATAGTGAACGCTTTAGTAACTGACCTTTCAAAGAATAAGAAGCAAAAAAGAAAAAAAAAATTGTGATCTAAGCCAAGGTTCATTTATAAGGTTGTGCCACTTGAGAAAAATGCACTCTTTTTTCCGCCTTTGCTTGAACTGTCACTGTGCTTTTCTTTGTTCTATGCATTCATTTCTTGATTTCTTTTCATCCATTCTGACAGTTCGACCAAAGATTATATAGAATAAAGATGTGCCACGTAGAACATTAAAAAGTAACAATTATTTTTCAGATCAATACGCAAGCTTATGTGACCGCGATGAAAAAGCTTTCTTGAGAGAAAAGTTTCCAATCCTTGCATGCACATTCTCTCTGCAATGCTCTTTCACTCTGCACTCTTCACAGCATAGATCACCACTGCATGGTTTTTCATAGCTAGCGAGAATCGTAAAATGTAATGTTGTAATTGTTTTTTTCGTTGTTGTTGGAACCAAGCAGTTGTGATCTCTGCTTGACAGCAACAAATGTTTTTGTTTGTTTGCATTATTTTCATGGTGATTTCCTTATTTTGTGCGAAGCAGATTTTTCTTATTTACTGCTTGCTATTAATATTGAATATTTTTGATTGACTCAGATACAGCAGTAAAATCTGCATATATATTCAGAATCTTAAAAAAACTGAATAACGACATACAAATCCATCCAATGAATTCAAAATTGTTTAAAAATAAATTTTTTAATTCACATTGAATTTTAAAAAATTGATAAATAATTAATTTCAATTATTTTTTTTCGTTATTCAGAATAATTATTTATTTTTTATTCATATGAATGCTATTTACAAAGAATGCAATTCAAAAAGAATTCAAAAATTTTCAATAATTAACTTCTAGTACATTATTATTTTTTGATTCGTAGCCTATTCATGTGTTATTATTCTTAATTTTATAGTCATTATTAATTTGGTTCATTATTCAAAAGTGAATATCAAGATTTTTTCATTTTATTTATTATTGAAAAGTGAATGAAAAATTGGAAATCAATACGAAAATTATAATAAATAAAAAATTAATAATGAATAAAAAATTAATAATGAATAAAAAATTAATAAAAAAATTAATAGCGAACATTTTATTCATAAAATAGTAGTGAATAACAAAATTTTTTATTCATTGTATTTATTATTCAAAAGTGAATAACAAATTAATAACGGGGTAAACAATTTGAAAAAAATTTTGCTAGACGAAAACGACATTGCTAGTTCGATTAAGTATTTTTTCTAGATAATAAAAATCATTAAGACTTTTCCAAGTTGGTTCGAATTTTTTTTTTGAAGAATTTTTCGACTTTTTGAGTTTTGAAAATATTTCTCCAGTTATGATTCTATAACTCCAAAAGTATTCATTTATTTTACAAGTTTTATAAATATTTGCGAATGAGACATTTATACCTAATATTTAAGCTTTTATTTATACGATTATTTGTACGATTTTTGTAGGCATTTTCTGAATACTACATCTGTGAAAGAGTTTAAAATATACCGTTTATTTAAC
The DNA here is from genome assembly GCA_963920525.1 of Dichetophora obliterata. Classification (NCBI taxonomy): domain Eukaryota; kingdom Metazoa; phylum Arthropoda; class Insecta; order Diptera; family Sciomyzidae; genus Dichetophora; species Dichetophora obliterata. Next base: position 201,173,192 of record OY986438.1, on the reverse strand, counting down.
ATTTCCCCCATATTAAAGTACGCAAAAATATGACTGATATGTAATTTGGTTTTATTTTTACTTTGTTGTTAAAAACATATTTCAACGAAAATATTAATGTAAAAAGTATAATTGTAGCAGGTTGGATATTTACGTTTTTCGGTTTTAGTAAAAATACTCAAAATTACCTGCATCAAAGTCAACGTGGTGAGTTCGTACTAAACAAATTATTCAGACTTTAAAAATTCAATTATCATATATTTAACTAAAGATTTTGTTTGCAAACAATGTTCTTAGCGTTTTGAGCTGAATTTAATAATCCCTTAACTGCAGTTCTACGTTATAATAGGATTTGCAACACTGTAAACTCTTTGAAATTAGTAAAATAACAGAAGTAACGTAAACAAAGATACGTCAAAAATAAATCAAAACAAAACAACGAAATCTTCGCGCTGGTATAAATAATTAGCTGAAACACTGTGTGTTACTGCCACGCCACCGTTGCCAAACGCCCATAACATGCTATCAGAAACAGCACGAGTCAATTGTGGTCCAGTACCGAATTCCGAGGCTGTGTGCGGCCACCTATAATTCCAAAGCTATTCAATATCAAAAATTTTAGTTGGGTGGGAGGGGTAACGCCCATAAAATGTTATCAGTGAAACGTGTAAATTGTAGTCGAATACCGAATTCCGAGGCTATGCGGCCTATAACTCCAAATCAGTTCGATATCGCAAATTTGGGTGGTGTTTGAGGTGCCACGCCCCCTTGCCCAACGCCCATCACATATTATCAGGGAAACGCTACTTGTAAATTGTGGTCGAATACCGAATTTTGAGCCTTTTCGAAATATAATTATAAAGCTATTCGATATCGCATATTTGGCCTGTATAGGAGGTAATTTTAAGTATTAACCATATTTTTTAAAATGTTTCACAAATGTATTTCACAAATGTATTACTGTATAAAACTATTTTCAACTGTAGCGTTAGGTCAGTGAATATATTTTTTAATTTTTTTTCAAAAACGGTCCAAAATATTGCATTTTTACTCAAAAAATGATTAAAAAAATGTTTTTGTTGTATAAATAAGAACAATTGAAAATTGCATTTCTGAGTACTTTTCATATAGTAAAGCATTTTTTTTACAATAATAAAATAAAAATAAAATATATAAAAAAGTAGTTAAATAAAAAATTTTTCTGCAAAAAAACGACTTAAAAAATATTGCTTACAACATTATTCGCGGCTAAGCTTCAACTGACGGAATCGCACTTACAATAATATAACAATAAAAATATCATATGGCAAAACGGCAAAAAAAAAACCAAGTCAACACACAAAATATACCTAGATTATGTCATCTTTATGATATTATATTCTTGAAACTATATAACAAAAAGATAAGGGATAATTCAAAAAATATAATAACTTTAAATCAAATAATGTTCGTAGGGTGTTTTAAGACCTAATGAAATTCTGCTAAATTTTGTTAGCAGCTACATCGTTTATTCAGATGTTTCTTTCATTAAATCTTTACATATCATTTCAATTGCTTTTCAATATTAACTCACATTTGCTCACATTGTCGCTTACTTATTCTCTCACTCTCAAAAGCTTTAAATCGTTCGCTCGCTGACTCTCATAAAGCTTTGATGTGGATTTATGATAAATCCACATTAAAATTTTACTGTGCCACTTGCTTGTATCATTATTATATAATAATGATTCAATTATATATATGGTTGAGTAAGCTGAGAGCACATATCTCTCGGCGAATGTCAAAAACAGCTGTTTGGTGTTGTTATCTTTTACTTTGACATTCGCCGATCCAAATTCCATCCATCCAGCGTTTTCGTTTAAAAATGTCACTGGGCACTTTAAAAAAGGAAACGTTTTCCTTGTTACAATTGTTTTGGCGAATCACGTACTTTTTCGTCATTTTGAGGTAGTAACAAAACTCAAGCTCCAAGAAAATTGTTTAAAAATTATTTGAAACACAAATTTAATATTGAAATCCAATAGTTTGACTTCTAGTCAGAAATTTTAATTTGATTGTTTTATTGTCTTTTTTGTTTTACTTTGACATTTTGCAATCCAAGTTTTGTTGTTGTATGAGAACAATTTCATGGTTACTTAACCTTATATATATAATTGAATCATGACCGCCATCAACTCTATCAAGGTTGCCATATGTTCTAGTTGCTTCTTTATTTATTACAATATTCATTTGTGTTCGATAGTTTGTCGAAATGCACCATAGAAATGAAACGAGTTTGTTGTCTGCTAGATGATTTCGAGGGTTAAGCGGAAAATTTTGAGAGGATAAAGAGCGTAGATGTACAGAACCCGTGAGAGCGAAAGCATGCTGTACTGAAAAAGCAGTGTTGCATATTCTGCATATTTAGACGATTTTTCCCTAAAAGGAATTTTATTATTTGACATAGCTACAAAAAGCGATGTTGTTTTGACGTATAATTACGTCGTACAGTGCAAATTTGTGTTTTTGTTTAAACGTTGGGGTAAACGTACAGCCTTTAGTATTCAACGTTCAAAGATAAAATATATGCCAAAATATCAGTTATGTGGCGAATATTGATTAAATTGTATAACCTGTTTTCGCAGGTACAATTAGAACCTCTCACATTGTATAATATCAGGCAAATGCTAAGTTTTATTTTTGCGTAAAGTAATAATAAACAAAATAAATATATTTTAGCCTCAAAATTTTATCGTCAAAATATTACTAAAATTTTTTTTTTGTCTTATGACAAAATGCATACTCAATACGGTAAGTGAATAATTTGCATAGAATTAACGATTAAAGTTATAAAACGCCCGGTTTTTTATATTACTGAGGATGCAATATTCATTTAAGGCGGCTCATTTTAATTGGCACAATGAGCGAAATTTTCTCAATGCAGGCGCTCATACTAGGGTTACCATGCAACTATTTTTTTGAGAATACAAGAAATATATTTTTAATTCAATATCTTAATACTACTTCTATTAACCCTCAAACAGCTGTTTACTGTTACCTATTCCGGCGGACTGACTTACATTTGTATACCCATATATAATACTCATTCGCAGCCTACGCAGAACGTTATGCGCAACACACGTTCATACCATGGCAATGCGACAACAGCTGCACGCTTACCGAAGCTTACCGTTATTCGCAGAGTTGCCAGATTTTTTACAGTTACATTAAAATTAACCTAAAAAAATACAGAAAAATAAAGAAAAAATTAAATTTAGTCTTTCAAATCAGATATATAAAAAAACTCTTGTAGTGCAAGTTATTTCAAAAAAACTGTAAACCTGTTAAAAAAAACTGTTATTTGCATTTAAAAATGTGAATATAGCAATGCTGGTTATGTGCAATACAGTTCACTATCCACTTAGAGACGACGTATACTGTAACCGTCAGCTTGGTCAACCAATGGCCAGTAATATTGGCACGAATGTAGTGCATGCACTCGTCAAACCATATTGGAGCTCTGGTCAAAACATCACTATGGATAATTTTTTACCGGATTGGATTTGACTCATCAGTTGGTGGACAAAAAGTTGAGTTTCGTCTGCACGATGGGCAAGAACAAGCGCTGTATTCTCCAGGAAATGCATTGGACACGTGACAGAAAAGTGGGCGAATCTGTGTTTGCCTTTCGCCAAGACGTCAAATTGGTCTCTTACTCCCCAAAGCAAAAAAAAATGGTCTATGGTTAGTTCTCAATGCATTCCAACAATGCCATTGATACAAAATCTGGGAATCCAGAAACAGTTTTGGAATATAACCGTACGAAAGCTGGCGTGAATACCATGGACCAAATGCTTGGCAATTATACGTGCAAGTGGAAAACGTGGCCATTAGCTATGTTTTTCAACATGGTGGATTTGTTGGCATTGGCTGCATACGTGACGTATTCTAAAACGCATGAGACCAGTAGTTCTCGTCGCAGCTTTCTTTTTGTAATGGCGAATGATTTGGCCTTTCCGAATATCAGGCGTCTAGCACAGATTAGTTCTCAACGCGATGCTGGAAATGCTAGGCACCACGAGTCTTCGATGGGATCAGTCACCGCAACAAATGCAAGCTAATGCAGGAACAGTAATTATCAAAGGAAAGTGTGTTTTTGCGTAATAGAGAAAAGACAAAGCGTTACCCGAAAATTTTGCTCTCTTTGCGCCAAAAAGGTGTGATACGCACTGTGTTACGATTACAAAGTGTCCTGAATGCAAATAAATTTTTAAAAAATGAGTTTTTGCTATTTATACGTATTTCCATACATTATAAATATGTTTACAAATGTAAACCAGTCAGACGTTTAGCAGGTAGTCTTGGGAAAATAGGTAATATGAGGTATAAAAACAACATTTTTACACTTTTTTTCTTCTTTTATTCGACTAAGAAATGAATTTTTAGTGCTTTTATGAAGCTTCAAGAAATTTGAACAATTTAAATATAAAAAAACGCTTAAAAGTTGGAAAGTTTACATTTGTAAACTGTCATAATATTACGATTTAAAGTTATAAAAAACTTCTTCTTTAAACTTGACCTTAATGTAAAAACAAATTAATTTATGAAATGAATAATTCAATTAAAGCATTCAATTAAATCAATGTTTCTTGGAATCGCTATTTGGGAGAGCCTCGAAACGCTAAAGACTTGAACATTTAAAAATATATTGAGGAAGTAACTGCATTGGAAAACAAACTTAACATAAGGTTCCCAGAAGTGTTAAAAAATATTTTATAGTATTCGCTTGTTTTCAGCAGGGTTTATTGCAAAATAATAGCAGGACTGGAATCACATTCTCCTTCGAGCAACTATTTTCTATAATAAAAATGCCAAAAAAAAAATGCAAAACCAACGTTTGAGAAGTCAAAATTCTGATATAATTATTCTTGGGACCAATAAATATTGCACTTTGCCTCCACATTGCGGAATTGAACGAAATATTAAAAATATTGTTACTGACTTTGTAAGCCAAACTTTGGCTTATATTTTTAGTACTCTTTAAAGAGCTTGTCAGCGCAATTGTGACTTCAGCCACAAATAAAATATTATTGTGCTAACTAGTGTTATTAGATGTATAAAAAGAAAGTGAAACAGTTTTGCATACCTGATTTCAATTTTGTAGGAAAGGAAACCATTGCACTGAGTAGCTCATATGCGAATTATTTAAATTACCATATAATAAAGCAATAAAAATATGTTGTTTTACTTAAATAAAAACAAACAAATTAATTTTAATTTTGTAAGCCACGTTTTCACAGTAAATTTCTATATATATATGTAGGTGAGCTTACAACTTTTCTTGCGAATAAATTTATTGTGATGTCGCGGTTGTACTTGAAGTAAATTAAGAATGATAAAGCATTTAAATGAGGAATTTTAAAACAACAATATTATTAAACTTAATTTGATTTTATATACTAACTGTCAGTTATAAGATATTTTTATAAATTTTATAAGATATTTAGCTTAAATTTATAAAGTACTGAATAGTAAAAATGTGGTAACCTTGTATACATTAATGAGCTCAGTGATGGCTTTCGTAAAGCAGACTCTCACACTCACCATCAATGCTGCCAGTTTAGCTATTTTATAGCTAAATTCAGTTTATTTTTTTCGAAAATTGTGTTTTAGCTCCTAGCTACTTTTTTAGCTATTATCGTTTAGAGCTTAGCTATTTTTATCTAGTATTTTTTTATTATTTAAACGCAATATTAAAATTTATTTAAAAATTTTAAGGAAATTTATTCAATTTAATATAAAAAAATTGTATAAATTTTTTTCAATTTTTTTGAATATAAGAATGTTGATTTTATATGATTTAAATACAAATTCTAAATGTTTGATAGTTTAAATCATACTTGATTTTAAATACAAATTCTAGTTGTTTGATAGTTTAAAATCGTTTATTCGTTTATTTATATCGTTTATTATTGTACATGTTGAATATTCAACATCTGTTTCATTAGTTCAGTTTATGTAGTAATATAAGTCATTACAGTTAATATTGCAGCAAAATTCAACATTTATTGATTAATTGTGTTAAGAATAGTGCTTAATGGTAAATACTCAAAGATCAATATAAGATTTATAGTAAAATTACACGTCAGTTTGAATTTCAACAAAAAGTTACTATAATAATTATAGTAAATTTATATTTATTTTTAAGAGTATAGGTATTGCTATATAAATTTTACAGTTTTTTGTGTAAATCGTCTTCATGATTATTTTGTGTTTAATGCAAATTAAGGTTGGAAAAGACTTTTAAAAATTAAATTTTTTGTTTTTAACTATTTTAAAAGTAATCATTAAGCTGATCAACGCGTTTTATTTTTTATTGGAGAACTTTGTTCGGATATTAGTACAAATATAACCCGCTGATGAGAAGTATCGTTTTGATTCTATGCTAGTTGTAAAAATAGTTGCACGATAATCGTAAGCAATTTGTAATTTTCGAACACGATTGTCTTCACCACAAAACAAAATTATTTCCTAAGTCAGAATATCTGAAAATTTTGAATTACATAGCTTACTTACCGATGTTGCAATTCTTCTAAAACTATGCAAAGTTTGCTCCAGTGATTTACACTCATCGTCCTAACAATCTTTTTTTGCCTGAACAAAAGGTTTTTCTAATTATATATTCATATCAACTTAAAATGAAATGTTTGCATTTACATGAATATTTGAAATAAAAATTTTTTATTTAAAATTCCCGGGATCCCGAAAAGACAATAACGGGACTTAAAGAGGCTTAAAGATAATTGACTTCCCTAGTGGCTTGTTAAAGGCTTAAAGATAATGTAAAATGATTTTTTCATATATATAATTTTTCAGCAAAATTGCTTGCGGGAATAATAGGGAAAAAAAAGTAACAAATATAACAAAAATGTATTTCTTTATGGTTTACGACTTAATTTCAACACGTCTCAAAATGATAATAAATGTTTATCTCAAGTAATTTAAGAAAATAAAAATTTGCTCTAAAGTCTTTTGTAAAGTAGCAAAACGGATGTCACCAGGAGATTCATCATATTAAAACTAAGTAGAAAACGTTCATAGTATTAATACAGATTTTTGTGCCGTGTTATCAACCTTACTTTAAAAAAAAATTAAAAGAATATGAGCAATAAAATATTTAATATAAGACCAAACAATTTTTATGCATGGGATACACACAGTGAATCGCCTCTTCCACCCTCAAACTCTGCCTTCTGAAAGATTTCATCATTGCGGTTTTATTTTAATTTTTTTTTAATCCATCATTTTTTTATCCATAATTTTTTTTATATTCCATTTGAATTTTGCAACTTTTCTGCACTGACCACAAGTTTGTTTTACTCTATCTCTCTCTTCTTGAAATGCCGTTACCTCGATATCACGTCGACAATTTAATTTTCTTCACCATCGGCGACGCCACTGCTAAGGCGCCATTTTTGACAAGCTTTTGTTGCTGTGTTTGCAGTGTTGGAGCCTACTGCAAGTAGCTACTACCTTTTGCCTATGATGGCTGCCATTATGTGCAAGGCAGCAGTGAGCACTCTACAGTTTTTTTTGATATCCTGCCAATTGGGTCAGCTTCGCCAGCAAATCTTAGGCAAGTAGCCGTAGGCAATTCCAGCAGACAGCGAAACGTAGCATCTATTTAAGCAGTAAGAGTTTCCGTGCAGAAATAATTGCACATCCTCCAAGCTGTACTACATTGGACCATGCCGACAGTTCTGAGGGACGTCGCACAGTTTAACACTTTCACATAAGCGGCGGCAAAAATTATAAGTAGAACAATGAAAGACTTTATAAATATTAAACATTTAAACATAGCTTACATAAAAAAAAAAAATATTTTAAAAATATAATTCGAATATATGATGATATGAAAAATCTGCTACTTTAAGAAAAAATCACACTTGTGATCTAAAGGTCACAAAATGACCAAGCTTGGTTTTGTATGCATTTTATGCCAGAGCTAAACTTTCATTATAAATTTTTTAAATTTAGTGGTTTTTGATTAATTTTAAGCTTTCATTAAAAAATCAAAATAAAACAAAAGTAGCATTAACAATTAACAAGAAAAATACTAACTTAATTAAAATTTTTTACTGATTAGTTTTAAGCTTTCATTAAAAAAACCAAACAAAATTAGCATAACAACTAAATAGAAAAATACTAACTTTATTTAAATTTCTTACTGATTAGTTTTAAACTTTTATTGAAAACTAAAAACAATACAAAAGTAGCATTAAGAATTTAAAAAGAAATACCTACTGAATTAAGCTGCATTGCTCTGTATCACGAAGAAGCACACCAACGATAAGAAAGACGCGGCAAGCACTACACTTTCTTCTATACAACATTGTATGGCTACTCGTGTCTTTCCCATAGTTAAACAGTGCACATTTTTTAATTTTAACAATTGGGGTTTTTTTTTTAAATTTTATAAAAAATATTTTTGATCGTTAGATTATAAAACATGTATTATGAATGTGGTATTAAAAACTATTGTAAAATTCATCAAAGTTGAAACTTTTTTCACAAAAATAAGCTCAATAAAACCGAAAAAATAAAGTCAAGTTTCAACAATAATAACTTCGATCTAAGCTTTGTGATTCTAAGCTTTCAAGGTTTTTTTTTTTAATTTTTTATGTCTTAATAGCCATTAAATTAAATATAAGAAACAATAGAAAAATGTTTACAAATAAAAATGGAAAACTTGTTGAAATATGACTGTAAACTTTTCAAGGAATAAAAATTTAAGTAAAATTTAGTAAAAAATATCAAGTTAATTAAGCATTATTAAAGTCGAAAGCTATAACTTTCATAAAATATCGTACTTCTACCTTCGGTTTATGTTAAAACTTGCTGCATCTAGCTGCTATTAAGAAAAACCACCTAATGTAAAAAAAGTCTTTAAAATAAAATTTTGCCCTAAAATGCACTGATTTCCAAGACAATTTAAGCTACTTTTAAATTTAAAGAAAAATAAAATAGAGTTCATAATTTAAAACAAGTTGTGACCTTATTTTGTACTTGCAACCATTTTTTAATTTTTTTTTAAATTTCATTAATTTAGTTATATTGCTTTATAGGAGATATATCTTAAAGTTATCCGATTTGAAATATTTTTAGCATGACGTTTAAGTGAAGTTAAATAAACTAAATTTACTCTTTAAAAACATAAATAAGCAATTTTATGCAGGTTTCTTTTATTAAAAAAAGACACAGTTTCAATAGTATCGTAAGTATAGACGTAGAATTGCTTTTTATACAGTAATAGAGAAAAATTCTGGTTTTTTTCATGTATATTCTTCAAAAGTTTTTTAAAGTATTTCATCTTCTATATCAAAATTATTCAATAACAAATTTGTTGTTGTTGTCCTTCTTTAAACTTACCTGATCTAAAAATTTCACAATTAAATTCGTGTAAAAATTTGTTTTGTTTTATAAAAAGTTTTTTATTTGATTTGATTTGATTTGATTTATTCGATAGTAATTAGTACATTAAGAATAATTTCTTTTATAGTACAATATATAATTGGAAATTAGTGGCATACTGTCTTAAAAACTAAGAATTCATTAACTCCAAACTTAATAATATCTTAATTTAATTATTATTATTATTGATTTTTTTTTTTTTTTTTTTTAAATTAAATCTTATGTCTAAATAATGCGGCAATAGATTTTTGGCTATCTCAGTAATAAAAAAGACATATACTTAAAAGTGAAAAGAAGAAAAATGCTTAAAAATTAAAAGTCTTAAGTTCTCTTTCTTTTGAGCACATTTTAAATTATTTGGTAAAGAGTTCCATAATCTAATGGCGTTAATGAAGAAAAGTCTTGTTGAATTCAAATAATTAAATTTCGGTAGCATTAAATTTCAGCTTCTATTTGATAGGCTAAATTGCAATTTTACATAAAGATACATTGGAGTTTTTGAATAAATGATATTATGTAAAAATATGCAGTTCCTTGCATTCATGTAAGAGGCAATGCCACAACCCAGAATGCTTTTACTCCAAGACGAGATATGATCAAACTTACGTAGACCATAAACATAGCGAGAAGCATTATTGAAAGCGAGTTGTATTTTATGAAGTGATTGAGAGTCAAGTTTACTATAAACAGATACAAAGTAGCTGATTATAGGAACAATCAATTGAACCACCAACCTTCTTTTTGTTTCAGTAGATGTAAAGGGGGCAGATAGTCTTAGATTACGCAATGTACAATAAATTTTACTGACTACACTATTAATATGGTCAACACATGTAAGTGAAGAATTCAACACAAAACCAAGATTAGTGACTTTACTAACAAACTTAAGTGGAGTATTACCAATGTAGATAGGAGGAATGTCGTGCATATAAATTTTGTTTTTTGATATTGGCAAAACATAGGATTTTATTGGATTAAGAGTAAGACAATTTTTTACCGCCCATTTATGAATTATTACTAAATCTTCATTCATCCTGCAACTCAGATCATCAATAAGACCAACACGTCTAGAGAGATAAATTTGGATATCATCAGCGTATGCGTGCAAGGTGACACTATTACATATCAAAAAGATATCATTTATGAACAAACTGAACAGTAAGGGACCAAGAACAGATTCTTGTGGTACTCCAGATTTAATGGATTTAAATTCAGAATAGCGAGACCCAACCTTTGTTCTTTGGGATCTATCAGTTAGATAACTCCACATAAGCTTCACAGCACCATTTGAAAACCCGAAGAAGCATGACAACTTTTTACAAAGAATATGATGATCTACCGTATCAAATGCTTTAGAAAAATCTAAAAGGCAAAGAATAGTGATAAAACCTTGGTCATACTCAATTCGTATATCATCAATAACTTTAGTCATCGCAGTACAGCAACTATGTCCTGAACGGAATCCAGATTGTTGTGGTGAGAGGAGTTTGTTTAGTCCTAGATAATTAGTAATTTGCTCTACCATAAGGGACTCACATATTTTTGATAAACATGAGAGGATGCTTATCGGTCTAAAATCTTTTGGTTCTCTAGCTGATGTTTTTTTTGGAACAGGGATTATAGTTCATACTTTCCACATTTTAGGAAAGCATGAAGTAGTAAAGCAGTAATTTATTATATGCGTCAACGGGCTTAAAATATACGGCAATATAATTTTTATAAACTTTATAGAAATTTGATCTTCTCCTATGGAATTTGATCGTAGCTTCAAAATACTCCTTGCAACATCATTTTCATTAACTACGGAAAACTCAAAGAACTACTAGTTAGCTCAGGAAAGTCAAGAATACTTAAGTTCGAACTCAAATTGGAGTTAGTATTGATGGAAAAGTAATCATTTAAAATGCTAGGTTCAATATCACGTTTGACATTGTCCTTATTTCCAATGACTAACTTTTTTAGATTTGCCCACAGCTGCTTAGATGGGAGAGATGTATTTAACTTAGCCGAAAGAAAGTTAATTTTAGCTGTTCTTATCAGGAGTGTGACTTGGTTACGGGCTAATCTATAATTTTGCCAGTTTAAGGTTGAAGGCTGTTTCTTCCACTTAGAGTATAATTTATTCCGGTTTTTTATTCCAGCTCTTACTGAAGAAGTGAACCACGGACATGAAACATTTTTTACATGAACAGAACGAACTCGAACATAATGATCAAAGACATCCATAACTTGCACATTGAACACATTTAATTTATCATCAACAGAGTTTTGGTACCAACAATTATTCCAGTCAAAAGTAGGAAGATCTTGAAATAGGAGATTAAAATTGATAGATTTTAATTATATAGACAACGATTTAAAGGTACAAAAACATGTCGTTTTCACACCAGCAAATCAGACTACAGCTCCGCTAAAACAAAAGATACAAAATTTGTTGATACTTCGTTTGATAATTTCTAAATTTGAGCTCCGCTGCAGCACATGACACGAAAGTGGTTGATATATTGATGGGAAAGTTGATATTTTTTCTAAAATACAAAATATTTTTTTTGTTTTATGGTGAGTAGTTTAGATTCTAGATCAACAATACTAAACACGTACCAAAATCGTAAAACACCCTGTATGTTGAAAGTTTTACAATGTGCGAGGAAACTCCATAAAGTTTTATACTCGCCTTATCAGGAGGAACCGCCACCCGAGGGAATTAATGCTCTATCTGTTGCACCTTGTACGTAATTTATGCAGCTTTAAGTATAAAAATACAGGTGTCCGTATTTATTTTCACATGAATGTATATTTATATATGTATGATTTACATACATATTAATAAAAAACAACAACAAAAGCAGCACAACGACGTGATTACGAACCAAACAAGCAAACACAACAAGAACCTTAAAAACAGCATAAGCAGCTACTGCAGCTAAGCAGCTTGTGCATTTTTCATACGAATATATGAATTTTTCATCTTAGATTTTGCTATTTTATTAGATATTCGTCTTATTCCCACTAAAACTGATATTTTGGCATTTTTTTTTCTTTGTACGATGAATATTAAAGGCTATAGGTATACCCCAAAGTGTCAAATATCACTTTGAAAAAATTCGCGAAAAAGACCCCCATACAAACCGCGCTGTAAGACGTAATTCTACGTCAAAAAAATGGTTTGTATGGGAGGTAAGCAATGCAGTCGACCTAGAATTCTAATAATTTGTGCTTAAAAACTTAATTTGGGCTAAAACTCATTTGTACAAAATTTAATGGCCCTAGCTTTTATAGTTTCTGATATAATGCAAATGTCATCCTAAAATCGACAAAAGCGCACTGTACGTTGGTGTGCTTCTTCGTGATACAGATTAATTCAGTAAATTTCTTTTAATTTTAAGAAAAACTAACTTTAAATATTATTAAAAATAGGCACAAATTCACAATATACCAAAAAAAAAAAAAACAGCTGATGGTCACTGAATGACCACAAAGTTCACACACGTGAATTATGGCATTGCCACTTATTTGGTAAAACCAAAAGCTACTTTTAAAGCTTTTACAAATTGATTTCCCCTGATGAAGGATATCATGAAAGGGAATTTCAAAAATGTCTTTCTTTCGGGAATTATGAGCAAATAAAGCACAAATGTAAGGTAACACAAGTGTTAAGAATTTTTGGTGAAGTAAATTTCTAATTTTTGTTAGTATCTTAGTAAATTGGTTTAATTTTTCAAACAGTTCCATTTTTTGTTTTGTTTTATCCAGAAAATTTCGCGTCCTTCTGATCTTAAATGGATCACCGAAGGGTTTCAATCTCGAAGGGTTTTGACAAATCCCAGGATTTCGGGATTTGAAATTCATGGTCCTGGGATTCACGGATTTGAAATTCATGATTCCGGGATCTCGGGATTTTTCGGGATCCCAAAATACCAAAATTTTAAAATAATGGCATTAAGGTGCATTACAAGAAGGGACTGTTTATAACGTTAATAACTCTTTCTCTTAATTTCTGCGTTTTAGCAAAAACAATTGCATATTTTTTTTTTTTTTTTTGTAAATAAAATATATCAAAATATATCTTAAAATATTCAAAAACACTCAAAAAAGATAAGACGAAACCATAATTACTAATGCAGACAAAAGTTACAGTTGTAATGTACAAAGAAGAATACAAGTAAAAAATTCAACAATAACTTGAAGAAAAAGTCGAGTTGTGAAATCCCATTTTGTATTTTTAGAGGAAACACTTGTAAATTTTATGATTGATAAGATATACATCACCAGATTAAATCAGATCGAAAAAAGATTATATTTTAAAACTAGCTGATATACCCGGTGTTACTCGAGAGTCATTTATATAAACATTTTAATATACACTTTTCGATTAAATGTTTTTGTAAATTTTGGAATTTTGTAAAAACGTGTTGAATTTAAGTTTGAGACCACTATAAAAATATTAGTTAAAAAATTTATCAAGCTTTTTTAACGAAGAAATAATTTTATCACTGTTTTTTCACAATCAAAAGCTGTTTTTTAGTTCTAAACTGAATTTACTGGTTTTTGGTAAGCATGTTACTTGCATTTCGCTGATGAAAATCAAATTTATAAAAATCTTCCTAAAATTTTTTAGTAGTTTTTCCAGTTGGAAAATAACAATTGGATTGTCTCTAAATTAAAAATTAATATAAATTGTGTCTGATAGTTGATGCAATTTCTTAAATCTTCTGAATTCCTATTTTATACGAAAAATTGTACAGTCGTTTTTTAATGTAAATTGTAATGCAAAAAGGTGTAAGTTAAGACAGCAGTCGCTTTTTAATTTTTATTATAGTGTATACAGCAACCTGTAACAATATTATCGACGTTAACAGTTGATCGACATAAATCCAGCTGAATAATCTGCAAGAACAGTGCAAGAAGTGCCATTATGTTATTTACTGCAAGTTTACGCTGTGTGCGAAAAGAACTAAGGCTGTGTGCGAATTGATCTAGGTAGCTCGAGAATTTCCTAAATTATTTCGAAAGCACTGCCTTATCGACCCAATTTAGTTTAGGTCGCATTTAGATCAATTCGCACACAGCCTACATTGAGTAACAGTTAGCGACTTTTCAGTATGCAGTACTTATTTCTAATTAATAATATTTTCCAGCATACTTTTCAGCATACTTTCGGTTAGTATGCAATTGAACCGAAAAATTTTTGCAATGCAGCCAAGCTTACAACCATGATAGGAGAGTTAAAATGTCAACATTTCGCTGTCTTTTATATGTCGGTACATTTAATTGGCGCGGAAATTTGACTTTCAACAATATTGTTCAAATGAAAAAATGAACTTTTACAGCATTCTTATTCATAGTCATCTTTTCGATGATATAGTGATATGTATAGAACATTTAAAGTACCATTGTTTAAGAACTGAGTGAGAACGGTGAAACAATAGTGAGAAAAATGACAAATCACAACAAAACAAATTTAACAGGAGGGGGGCGAGGGGTGGGGAGGCAAAAAGTAAGTAGATTACTATAAGGAAGATTTTATATAATATACTAAAATGTTTATAATTTCTAGACACACAACTTCATTCTTAAAAGAGACAAATGAGGACGCTTTTTTTACATAAAATTTGAGTTTTTTCACATGAGACTTGACTTTTTTGCAAAAAATATAAAAACAGCATTTTGGAAAAAAATAAATTTCGCGAAAAAAATCAAAGGGTACCCTTGTTGTTTTGATGACAAAAACAGTAAAATAATTTTTGCGCTTAGCTGGAAGAATTTTTGCAAATAAATGCTATGCCATATAAAAGGTAGCCAGATGTTCAATTTTTAATTGATTTCAGTTTTACAACAACAACAATTTTTGAGTCACTTTTTGAGTAAAAAGTCAATATTTTGGACCTTTTTTGACATAATCATAAAACATATATACACTGACTTAACGGTACAGTTCAACCTATTTTTGTGAAGTAATTTTATTGAACTTTTGAACAAAAAAAATTTGAATGAAATATATTAATGGACAGCGGAGATATTTGCATCGAAAGACCAAACTTTGATTTTCATGTCGTTTTTTCTCATTCTTAGGCAACGATATTTTATGAAAAAGTCGTTGTACTGAAAATTTCTCCAATTTTAAAGATATGTGAATGTTTTTGATGTCAAAATAACATAAAAATTTTAAAATTAAATACACAAAAAACTGCGATGATAAAAAGTAGTATAATAACAAAAAAACTGTAAGTTGAAAAGTTTCGGAGTGGGCGTGGCAAAAACTAAGTATTTAAAATTTTAAGCTAGGAGGCACATAATGTGTATTTCAAGTTTGAGCAAAATCCGTTCAGCCGTTTAGATTTGTATAAAGGTCAAACAAACAAACAAACAAACAGAAAATGAGTTTTATTACCATAGATAACAACTATGGTTTTTTTGTTTTTTTTATAAAAATCATAACATTTACGGTTCTAAATAAAAGACATTTTTTAAATATTTAAACTATGTAAGCAGCTTTTTTAAAAAAAAGTTATGATTTTTAATATATCAAAAAAGTTCAACATTTATTAAAGAAAAAAAAAAACCCAAAATATTTGAAAAATCAAATAATATTTTACTTTATTATAAACATAAAAATATGCACGTAAATACACTCGCGCTCAAAAAAAAGCCTAGTTAATAATTTGATAACTAATGTTATTTTTCTTGAATTATAACACAGTGTGCCAAAACCATAAATAAACATGCACATCAAAACTTAATAAAATTTTTTAAAACGTGTTGAGAGTCCATCGCACTTTATTTGACCTCTCAAGGTCATCACAATTTTTTTTTTTCAACTTAGTTTTAAAGTTGAAGTGTTCGAATTTCGTTGTGCCGACATTATTTTTTACAGCCATTTGGTCTATTGCAAATGATAAATAAAATTAATATTTTTTTCAATAAAATTTGATGTAAAATAAGGCTATATAACAAGATTTGATGAAAGAGGAGCATTTGTATGGTGGCAAACAGTAATTACATAGGAATCAGTTTTTGACAAAAAAAAGTTAAATTTGCCGCCATTTAGTAAATTTTTAACCAATTTCGATGTTCTTAATTTAAAGAGAAAGGCATTTTCACGTGCAATTAATTTTTGTAAAAATGCAAATGGTATTAATGGAACATTACTTAATTAAAATTTATAGAAACACCATTTTTTTAGGTTAAAAAAAAGTACAAAAAATTGCTTCGGTACACCTTCATTTTGTATTTTATCGAATTTTGTTTTTAACATAGCCTTATTTTACGTCAAATTCTGTTGAAAAAAAGTGAATTTTGTTTTTAATTTGCAATAGGCCAAATGGCTTCTAAAAATGCAATTAATGTCGGCACAACAAAATTCGAACACTTCAACTTTAAAAATACGTTGAAAAAACTTTGATGACCTTGAGAGGTCAAATCAAGTGCTATGAACTCTCAACATGTAATTTTTTCAGAATTTTTTAAAAAAAAATTGGATGTGCTTGTTTTTTTATGGTTTTGGCACACTGTGTTATAATTCAAGAAAAATAATATTAGCTATCAAATTATTTACTCGGCTTTTTTTTTTTGAGCGCGAGTGTAAGTTAAACAAAGCAAACAACATAAATTTATCTTTTAAGAAATTCAAAAAGAAAACTTCTTTAAATTAACTAGTTTGCTGTTAGTAAAAAGCATGATGTGAATAAAATATTCATTTTATAGTAAAAAAACTATGGTATAGTAATAAAACTATTGTAACATTCAAAATTCAATGAAAGTGGACAGCCCAGTAACAGATTCTTTTAATATCGCAACCAAAACAAACTTAAAAAATAAACATTCAAAGTCTGTAGAGAGATAAAGAAAGAACAGGGTGACTTCGATATTAAAAAAAAACCATTGTTTACATTGCAGTTGCATTTATAGTTGGTAAAAATTTTTATATTTTCGTATCAATAAAATCCCGGGATTTAAGGTTTGGAATCCCGTGATTCTGTGACTAGAAATTGGTTCGTGATTTTGGGATCCGGAATTACGGGATTGAAAGCCCTAGATCCATTATAGATGAGATTTAACCAAAAATAAAAACCTTAAAGAAATTAAATTAGATTAAAAATTAGTTTTTACATTGTATATTGCCCTTTTTTATAATTTTCTGCTTTATTTAGTACTAACTAATATGACCAGTGTAACTCGAGAAGTTAAATATACAAATTTTAATACACACTTCTCGTTTTAATGTTTCTTAAAATGCCGAATACGCGAGTTGCCAAATTTCAGCATTTAAGTTACAAAGCCCTGAATTGCTTGATATATAATTGAAGGTCCTTTTTTTTTTTGTTAACGACTGCTTAAAGTTATGAACAAAATAAATTCAGTCTTGAATGCAGTAAACATACAATTTTTATGGGAATTTATTTAATTTATTTTAATGCATTAAAGACAAAATTCAATAACTTTGAAAAATTAAAAAAAAAAAATTTAAATAAGAATTGTTATTAAAAAAAGAAACAGTTTCGATAGTATCGTAAGTATTCGTAGAATTCCTTTTCATACAGTAATAGAGAAAAATTCTCTTTTTTTTTATTTATATTTTTCAAAACTATTTTTGGTGATGAATTTGTTGTTCTTGTTCATTTGTTTTGTTGGTTAAAACTAAATGTAATTCAAAGTTATGTTTAATTAATGGAAATAAATATGGGTAAACTTGAATAATTTATTTTTCCTGTAGTAAAGAGCATATACATATATGTATTTTTTTAAAAGTATTTAAAATTAAAATTTTAGTTAACAAAATAAATTTTTAATATGGAAAAATATAATGCATATATATTGCAAAAAAATAATTCGAATTTATTATGGTATTTAAGAAATAAATGGAGTTTTTAAAGCACAACGCATGCTTAGTAACGCATGCGCATATTTGCGTAGTAGTATACATACATGCTGAAAATAAACATTCGTTGTATTCGTACTCCAACTCATGGCAGAATAACCAGGTAGGACCGACTCGGAGAGGAATGAAGTAGAAAGCAGAGAAAAGCAAGGCAGTTGTCAAAATCAGCTGTTCACAGTAGCGTAACTATATTTTGTGCGCCTGCCCGCAGGTTTCTAAAAGCGCCCTGCTATTTACTTTTAGAATAAAACTATGTTATTACTAGGTTACTAGAAGCGTAGGAGAAAACAAGAGAGCTATTGACAAAAAAAAAAAAAAGAACAAAAAGAGGCTTTTTTAATTCAATAGTCATATGATGATCATCATTTATTACAACAGTTATATTTTAAAAATATCTAATTTTATAAATAAAGTTATATTTTATTTTAATAGAATTTGTTAAAAAAAAGCAATAACGTAAGAAATACTTTTATAACATCAAATATAATAGAATTTGTAAGATGTTATCACAAAGTAGGTAAAAAAAGAAAACATCGCATATTAATTATTTAAAAAGAAGACAAACTTAAAGTTTGAATTAATGGAATCAATAATTTTTTTATTAGTGAAATGATAAGTTTAAGATGTTTGGCTTAAATGTTTTGTATTTGACGTTACCTGTTAACTAAAGAGTTTGCTTACGTCACAAAATATGACCAATTGAGTGATTAAAATAACATCAGTTGCTGACTTGCTGAAAATATGAAAGCAAACGGGCTAATCGACTCCGACCATAATCGAATTTTGCCAAACAAAGACGACTTTTGCTAAAAAAAAATCGGGTTTTTGACGTCGATTATTGCACCCTGCTAAATCGTATGAACGGGACTTAAATTTTATTTCAGCACAAACGTCGCACAGTGTAACGTCCCCATTCTTGGCCACAAAAAGGAAGAGTTATCTTAGAGCTATGAAAATTGAAACGAATAGTTTTCATGACAAAATTAAGAAATCTTGAAAAATTTATAAAAACCCGACCTCTGCCATACCCACCTCCCATATAAACGAAACCCATTTTTGCCTAAAACCTCAGTCTTGTCTCAAAACAACGAAGTATGCTACGTAAATTTCTTTTGTGATTAATTCTATTTTAGTATTTGTAATTTTATTAATTGAGCAGGTATGTTAGCATATAAGAAAAGATTTCTTGTGCATGCCACAAATTAGAATATATGTATAACAGCAAAACCCTTAAGAATTAAAATTAAAAATTAGAATTAAAATTATAATTAAAATTGAATTAAGATTGAAATTGAAATAGATAACAACAAGTAATAATACATTTATAAGTTAACACATTTATGAATTATATAACAACAAACTACTTAAGAATTAAAATTAAAAAATAACTCAGCCTTGATTTTCCACCCACACAAATTAACTACGTTTCTGTTTATTTTTGTAAGATTTTTTGATAACAGCAAGAAAATTTTAAAAGTTGAGTTTTTTTTTGTTTGTAAATAAGTCAAAAGTTTGAAAAATAATCAGCTGCCATACATCAAATATATCTCAAATTTTAACTAAACAGGTCACCATAAAAAAATGTATAACTACCGCATTAGCAAGATTTTTTTTTTGGATTTGGTGTAACGCAGTTCTAATGATGTTTTCGTGAAAAACTTATAGTCAATCTTTCTCAAAATTAGTTTTTTAACACTTTTAAAAATTTAATATTTAGAAATTTGTATACCGCTTTTAATAGTAACTTTTATGATAAGCTTAAAACCATATCTTCAAAATTTAAACAAAAACAGTAATGTTGCCAGACATAAGAAATTTTAAACTTTATTTTGATATAAAAGAAATACACAATTTGAATAACAAGAAAAAATGTATTTTTAAAAATGCAACTTTAAAAAAAATTCATTTTGATTTTTTCGCCTAAGATATTTTCTATTGAAAGCTAAAAAAATTTGGAAAAATTCAAACGTCGATATATTAGGTTTTTGGCCGCT
Source organism: Dichetophora obliterata (assembly GCA_963920525.1). Classification (NCBI taxonomy): domain Eukaryota; kingdom Metazoa; phylum Arthropoda; class Insecta; order Diptera; family Sciomyzidae; genus Dichetophora; species Dichetophora obliterata. The sequence goes on along the minus strand of OY986438.1, from coordinate 201,152,891 downwards.
TATTTTACACTGTGCGTTGGTCTCCACTTTAGTTATCAATTTCATCAAGGTACTTGAGGGCGCCCCTAGCTTAGTTGCGCCCGCTGGCAACGCGGGCTCTGTGGGCCCGCTTTTTACGCCACTGGCTGTTCATGTCGAGTAAAATTTAAGAACATCTAAAAAAATTTTAGCTAACTGAACAAACAGCAATTACCAAGCAAATCTAAAACAACGACGCACAGAGAAGAGCAAGATCACTGCGGTTGAGCAGCGTTAGAGGGGATGAACCGAATCGTCCAGAGAAAATAAACAGAACTTTGCTTACTATGTCCCGCTTTTCTCTCGTCACACACGAATATTCTCGAGCTTGCGGCGAAAGAAATTATTGCTCCGAGAGCAATTATTCTCTTGCTCTGGTAGCAAGATCTCTTTGTCCCACTTTTCACTCGGCAATAATTGCCTTTGCCGCAAGCAGTTTGTCGGTTATTCACCCGCATGAGAGGGCTTACGAAAGTCCCCTTTAAGCCCGAGTAGTCATAGAATTGCCGAGTGAAAAATGTACCTTTGCAGAGCATGCACAACCAAAACAACAATATCAGCAGCTAGTAGCAACGTTGCCAGTTATATTGGAAAATTCCATTCGTGGTAATTTTTAGTTGCCCTTAGGAATTTTTGATTTTGGGAATTCCTATTAAATTTATTTAGTATTTTTTTAATTTCCGTAGGAGTTTGGTAATATTCTTCTTAAATTTTTTTTTTTTTTTTGTAAGCAAAATTTCTTTGTGTTATTTTCAAATGTTTTTTAAATTATTTGTGCATATGGGACTTATTGTGGTATTTTTTAATGCGAATGAGATTTTTGTGGCAATTTTAAATGCATATGGAATTTGTGGTGGTATTATTAAAACGCATGGTATTTTTGTGGTAATTTTTAATGATCGTGGGATTTTTTTGATACTGTTTTATTGCGGTAGAAACTTTTTTGTTTACTCTCTATAATGATAATTATGTTGTATTTAATTTATGTTACTGTCAAAAAAGGAACTTTTTGTCGGAATTGTTTTAAATTTTAACTGGCAACCTTGGCTAGTAGTAGTACATTTTTTTGTAGCCACATACTAGTCCAGCTGGCTCTCTAACTACATGCATCTGTATTCTCTATTGCATTACAACTCAACAAGCCAAGAATGTCACTGTTCCAGCGAAACAGTACTTAAAACGGCAGCGTCTGATTTGCTGGTATGAAAACGACATGTTTTTGTGGCTGTAAACCGCTGTCTATATAAATGTAAAGTCCTTTTTTATATTTATCAAGAATCTAATTGAAATTTATGTAATATTCGCATGATGTGTGGTTTGTTCTTGTGTTTTTTACCCCTCTCTTTTTCAGCCGTTCGCCAAAAAACGCTGAAATATGCATTGAATTTTGTATTGAAATCAAGGTAGTGCAGTTGAATTGCCGTTTATTGTTTAGTTTATTGTTGCAACTTAATAAAAACCATTTTAAGAAAACGCTACTATTGTTTAACAACAAATAAAATTAATATACAACTTAAAGTTTTCTATATGACCTTGTTATTTATTGTGTTGATTTTCTATGATTTAAATACAAATTGTAATTGTTTGATAGTTTAAATCATTCTTGATTTTAAATACAAATTCTAGTTGTTTGATAGTTTAAAATCGTTTATTGAGCTTTAGGTCAGGTTAGAACAATTATTTGCTCTACCTAGTTAATCAATCAGCTAACTAATTAATCAGCTAGTGATGTTTTTTTTCTTTTGATATTGAAAATGTTGTTGCTGTTGTTTCTTTGAAAAAAATTCGTTAGAGCAATTAATTGTTCTAACCTGACCTAAAGCTCAATAAACGATTTTAAAGTATCAAACAACTAGAATTTGTATTTTAAATCAAGAATGATTTAAACTATCAAACATTTAGAATTTGCATTTTAATCGTAGAAAATCAACGTTAATAAACCACTTAATAAATAGCACGCTTATATGAAACAAGCAATGAATAGTTTGCTGACAACGAAACGGTCCGCTTCAGTGCTTTTAGAAGTGCACACCGTTTTCAACCGAATCGATGGGTTATCTGGGAAACGAAATAAAATTTAAACAATTGATCTGGATTTATGTATGTATATTTTACATACATATAAATGAGAACAACAACAACAACAAGAACAAAAGCAGCACAACAAGGAATGACATGATTACGAACCAAACGAACACACACAACAACAACAACAATAACAACTACAACCATAAAAACAACATAAGCAGCTACTGAAGCTTCTTGTGCATTTCTCATACGGATTTACAATGAATTTGTTTTCTTCTTTAATTTTGCTATTTTATTAGATATTCGTTTTATTCCCACGAAAACTGATATTTTGGCATTTGGTTTTTTCTTTGTACGATGAATATTAAAGGCTGTAGGTGGGGTATACCTCAGTGTCCAATATCACTTTGAAAAAATTCGTGAAAATGACCCCCATACAAACCGCGCAGTAAGACGTAATTCTACGTCAAAACTATATAATCCGAATTAGAAAAAGCAGCTTCAGGCCCATAGCTAAACTAGACCTACCTCAGAATATTCTTTGTTTGCCGTGTCATAAACAATTTTTGGGATTTCAAGCAATGCTATACTACCTACAGGTAATGAGGTTATTTTTTTGTGGCTTATTTCGGTATAACCTTATAAAAGGATCAGAGGAAGCCTATAGGAAGATGCATATATGAAATAAATCCGCCATTGTATTCTCTCTTCCTATTTTTTTGTTGTATGATGCTATCGATAGTACCTGCAGTTTTTGTTCCCAGCTTCGTGAGCCTCTTTTGTTAGAAGACCAATTAGAAGCAATGCGTGTTCAATGATATCCCCTTCATGAATAATAATCTTGTTGTGAGCACTCATACACACAGAGAATTAAATCCACTAGCGCAACCAAATAAGTGCCTTATCGACTAAGTCGATTGCTGATAACTTTTCAAAAGGGTGATCACCTCAACTATATGGTTTGGAATAGCCTTGATTGAAGCACTCCGTTGTAAGCACTGCGCCTAATCTATTCAACCTCCATTCAGTTAAATGAATGAGCTTTTTAATCATTTTAACCTTAACTAAATTGTGAGAATGCAGAAGTTATTCATTTTAACCTACATTCGATTCTATGAAAGGAGCTGTTATCCGTTTTGGCTTCCACTCGGTTGTATGAATGAACCTTCATTCATTTTGACTTGATCATTATGACTTAAATTCGGTTCGATGAATGACCTGTTGATCGTCTACCTACACCTACATTCATTTTAACCTACATTCGATTCTATGAAAGGAGCTGTTATCCGTTTTGGCTTCCACTCGGTTGTATGAATGAACCTTCATTCATTTTGACTTGATCATTATGACTTAAATTCGGTTCGATGAATGACCTGTTGATCGTCTACCTACACACGGTTATTGGATATTGCTGTATGTCATTCTGTAGGCCACAACAATTGATAATATGTTCACAAAAAATTTTTTTTTAAAAATGTACAAATGTAGATATTAGTGAATTTTTCTTTTATTACATAAAACATAAAAGATAATCACAAAAATTTTAAAAGAAAACTACAAAAACATCTGAGTTCATTACTCATAGAAATGTTCATTATATAGGCTGACTTCATAAACGTATTTATCATTGCACCAGAGTGTTCTATTTTAAATTCGTCCGACGCTTTTGGAACCGAAAATATAGGCTTCCATATATTTTCATATAACAAAGAAGTTACATATATTGTTTAACAACACTTTAAAAATAAATTTTGCACAAAAAATTTGAACCAATCACGTTGAAGAACTGTGAAAAATGAAATACAATCGTCTTGGGATAAAGGTTGGCTTACTTAACATCGCGTTGGCGAAAGCATGACTGATTCAATCGATAAGTCGGTTGGTTTGACAAACTTTCAGTGGCAAGATTGACTTTTGAGATTGAAGCAACTAAAGGGTTCTGATTAATTTAATAATCTCCGAAACTCGACTGCAAAGTTAAAATAATGCTATTGACATGACTTACAATGTGGTTGTTAAATTAACTCATCTTGAATTTATTGAACCTTTGAAAAATGTACATTAGATTTATCATAAAATTATTTTTCTCATTTTGTTTCACTTACAATTATTCTTTATTCTTTCATAATCTTTTCATTATTGTAGCGGCCCAATATGTATAATTAATTTAAATAAATTTTGTTGACGACCTGAACATTGATTGCAAAAAATAAATAAAAATAATTACACACTGAAAGACAAGCTTAAATTAAGAAAAAAATATCACAGACTCTAATTTTAAAATTATAATTTTGTAAATGCAGCTGCTGTTATCTTTGTCCTCCTTATTGTAATAAATATTTTTTTGCAAACTAGCTGATACACCCAGTGTTACACGAGAGCTACATATATAAACGTTTTAATATTTTTAAAAATCCGGAATTATGAAAAACATGTTGAAATTTCAGCGTTTAAATTACAGTTTCCTAAATTGCTTGAGATATAATTATTTTTTGTTTACGACTACTCGAAGTAATAAAAAAACCAATTTAGTATTGGATGCAGTAAAATACAATTTTAATGCGACTTTATTTAACGTATTGGCATCGTAAAAACTACTGCTATCTTATTTGTTTGTTGCGTTATTGACTATAGCAGTACACGGTTAAAAATATTGGACTAAATTTTAAAATATTTTTGGATTACATATAGGACAACAGCAAAAAGATTACTTTTAAGTTTAAAAAAAGCAATAAATATCAACTTAAATAAAAAACTTTTCCGACCAGTTCATGATTTGAACACACGTCCCCTGCTGTGCTAGTCCAACACCTTATCCTCTCGTCCATTTTATTTGTTAAGAAATTTACGCCTATTTTGCATCATAACGAATGCAAGTAAGCAAGCGAGCAGAAACGTGAGTTCGAGACCAAGCTAAATTAAAGTAAAATAAAAAAAATGTTCTCACCAGTTCATGATTTGAACTCACGTCCTCTGATGTGTTGGTGCAATACCTTATCCAGTCATCCAACTCAGCTGTTAACATAGTTTCGCTTATTTTGCATTATTACGAATGAGAGTAAGTTCTTTTCAGGAACGTGGGCTTGAGACTCAGCTAAATTTAACTAATGTTTGGATTAAAAAGTAGTTCTTTTTGGATTATAAATTCTTTTAAACCAAAGTTTGGATTAAAAAGTAGTCCAAAATTTTTAACCGTGTATGTAGAAACATTAAAAAATTATATATTGGTCTCTTAAAAAATTTATCTTATCAATTATATACATATTTTAAGCCGTAGAAAGTATTTCTATTTATTAAGTTTCTCTTGGATACAAATTTTTGGTTATGACCCTAAAAAAAGCGTCGAGCAATATTTCCCAGACTTGATATGACCCGGCACTAAAAAACGTCCTTCATCCAGGAGAATTTCAACATTTCTTGAATAAAATATAATTTTTTAACCAAAAAAAAAATAAATTCTTTAAACCTCGCAACAGCAAAAATTAAAAAAATGCATCTTCGCACATTGCACGGATCAAACTCACAACCTCTTGGGTTAAAAAATTAACCGTTTAAGAGACTCGGTCACCGACCATCAATTTTCACCCATTTTAATCCAAACATGAAAACTCACTGAATATTTTGACAGCAAGATGTCGTTTTTTACTTTGACAGCTGCTGATATCAGCTGATTAGCAATTTGAAGAGCTATCAGTGCTATATGGTCCCTTTTTAATCGACTGAAAAAAGAAGGAGGTTCTCAAGTTGGTTGGTTTCTTTTTTTTTCTGAAAGTTTGACCCATATTAAGCACAAAAATATATTAATACCTGACCTCTATGACCTCTAGGGATTCCGCAAATCGCTTGAAGGTCATTTTAGAGCTATGTGGGACTTAAACCATTTTAAAAAATGTCGTGTCTAAACGAAAAAACAATTAAAATATATTTTGATAGGAAGCCATTATTAATAATTCAATCTTATTTTTTTCGTTTTTTTTTTGTTTTAAATATGGATCTAGTAGTTTTTGGCGGAGTTTTAAACATGCAATTTTACTCTCAACGAAAAATTATCGTTTTTCCATACAAAATTTTTTGCTTATATTGTTTTAGCGACATTTTTTTGTAATTTTGTGTTTTTGTGTGAAACTTAGGCTTTCTTAAGGTGCAACATATTTTGCAGTTTATTGACCATAACTTGAAAACTGCATAACTTGACCATCGAAAAAAATTAAATATACTACATTCATTTATTATTTCTAGTATTTATTTATTAAAAATATGATTTTTTGTAATGCATTTAAATGTCAAGAGCACTTACATAAAAAAAATAAACTGGCCATTTCAGCCATTGGAAGGAGTTTGACCTAGCTTCTATTGATCAATTGTGTTGTGCGTGTTATTAAATGTTTATCACAAATGACCGAGAACAGGACCTACGTGTTTTATGCCGACTCCGAACGGCTTATGTTCTCAAGAAGCTTTACATGGCAATTTTTACTCTCTGAGGTTTGCCATTGTCTGCAGAGAGGTGACGATCGAACAGAAAAATTAATTCAATTGAAAAAACTTTTGTATGAGCTGGAATTGAACCCGGGCTACCGCGGTTCTTTAGCTTAGGGGCCACGCACTCTACCCACTAGGCTACGGTCGCCACAACTGCACTTACATATGCGCTGTTATTAGGGCACTCAGCAGGGTCAAGTTAAAAAACTCAGTAGATTTGTGGAGTTTTTTTGAAAAAAGTTGAGTGTTGATTGTTACAAAATTCCACCAATTTTCAACAAATATCATGATACAGTGAGTTACAAGGTAGGGTTACCAGAAGTCTAGGGCAAAATAAGAGAACTTTTGACAAAAGAAAAAGAGGACAAAAAGAGACTTTCTTAAAATTCAATAAAATTTATTGCAAAAACAGCAAATAAACATTTTTTAAAATATTATTTTTTCAGTTTTTTAGTTTTAAAAACATTTGTTATAAAATAAATACAGTGATATAAGTAATAAGTAATATCAGTTACATTGGTATGATATCTGGTCATTGCTTTTAGCAAGCAAATTATGAATCTTTAAGCAGTTCGATAATTCAGTTTAAGAAAAGGCATTAATGCTTTCTAAGGCACTGGGTAAAAGAAAACTCTGCGATTCCAAACCAGCAACGCAGTAATATTTGCGCAGAACGAGCCGTAAAAGTAGTCCAGGATATCTACTAATTTTGTAAAACTCCACAAATTTTAAATTTAAAATTTATTACTATCAACAACAAGCCATAACACAGGTCTGCAATAGTTTTCCCCTTTCAGTTTTGATAATTGATTTAGATAGATTATGGAGCGCTGATTACGAGAAAAATATTTAAACAATTCCATCACGTCAGGTTTTAAGGTGATTTTGCATCGTTATTTTTTGCAAAAATTCCCTAGGCCTTCCTAGTTATTAAATCATATTTTATTTAATCTTTTCTTATTAAACCAAAAACGCACTGAATGGTTGCATTAGAGACTAATGAATAAGTTCTCATAAATAGTTAGTTAAATGTAACTTAATTAAGTTAGTGACATACCATTATTATCAAAATATTTTAGATTTTTGATTCATTTGCTTCCAATTTGCTTCAAGACCTAAATTCTAGTAAACCTAAGTTGTTTTTTTTTTATAGAAATTAACTTAAATCGTTAGAAGAGGGTTAATGAAGGTAGATGATTTATTTTTGTATAAATAACAGTACTTCCGTGCAATTTGTAACTCTTAAGCTAAGTATGCTGTAGAAGCGAAAAAAATAATACCCCTTTACACATAAAACTGTGGGATGATGAAATAATTTGTGAAGGCGCTGAACAAGGAAGGAGAAGTTTTTAAGTATCTACACCAAATTTTTTTATCTCTGTCTGAAGCTAAACTGAAAGAAGATATTTTTGTTGGTCCGGATATAAGAAAATTGATAAAAGATACAGCTTTTGATGAAAAATTGGGTGAAGTTGAGTTAGAAGCCTGGAAATCTTTTAAGGAAGTGGTGAGACATTTTCTAAAAAACCACAAAAGTCTTAATTATGAAGAAGTTGTGGAGAAAATGATTGAAAATTTGGCAAAATGAGTTGCTCGATGAGCATTAAAATTCATTTCCTTAATTCACATTTAGACTACTTTCCTGATAACTTGGGAGCTGTAAGTGAAGAGCAAGGCGAAAAATTTCAACAGAATAAGAAAGAGATGGAACGTCGCTATCAGGGAAGGTGGAATAAAAAAATGGTGGCAGACTATTTTTGGCTGTTAAGGCAAGATGATCGAACTCGGAATTTCAAGCGAAAATCTCACAATCGGAGCTTCGGTGACAAAAAAGCAAGATACCACAAAAGTATTTAATATTTTTAACTTATTTATTACTGTCCGTCAAATGTATTTTTAATATTTTAAAGTTTTGTTATTGTTTCTTAATTGAAATAAAAAAAAACCTCAGTAAAGTCGCCTTTCTTTTAATTCACACAAAGCTATTTAAAAAAAAAACTGCGGGTGGTAGGAAAAATTCAAGTACATATTCGTAATCTACGCACCAAAATACTCCAAACTAGCATTCACATCCAAAAGGGGAAATTAAGAGTTAAAATTTGCAGACCTGTGTAATTTATAACTTTAAAATATATTTTCAATCCAATAACTTTAAATTTGCCTCATATTGGAATAATATTTTTATATAAGTTATATACCACCCCCACCACCTTTAGTTTAACAATACAAATAAGCTTTTTATACGTTATTTTTCATTATATCTCATAACAGAATGACATTTTAAAATATTTTTGAAATTTTTAAAAAAATCTACCTTATATGAAAAAGTATATAATTTTCATTAAGAAATCTCCCCCTGGTAAAAAAAAAATAAAAACGTCACATACGTTATTTTTGTATTATTTCTCATATCAGAATGCCATGTAAATATGAGGTTGTAAAAAAATCACACCCCTAATATACACTGTTCACATTTCAGTGAATATTTTCTCTTTGCTGGTGTCCATCTTTGACGCGCGCAAAACTGTGTGAAAAATCTTTTACAATCATGTATTCCCAACTTCATCTAGCGTACACCCGATCACACTTATACAACGCGAGATACAGACTGAAGCCATCTATAATAAAGGAAAAATAATGCTTTTTTTATAACACTTCATAAATTATTTCTGTTAAATTTTTGTCAAACAATAGTTCCGCGTTTGAAGCACCTGCACTTAAGCACTTACGAGATTCCCAAAAGTCTTTTGCATTACTCAAAACGCTTATGCTACTTTGGTGTCTTGCGATTGCAAGCAACAAGTGTTGTTAACAACCGTTTTTGAGCAGGTTGACCTACACTGGCACATTGTGTGCAAGCACCACACACACTCTTTATTGGTTTTTTGGGAAATAAGGTTTAGTTTTGCACAATAAGCTCTCTTGCATCTACAAAAACTAACCGAGTAAAAATATAAGCGGGCAAATAGTGGTCGAACAGCTATCGAACATGGGCCGCACTGCCTTACAAGGCTCGAAAATGGCCTAAAAATGATCCAAAAAGCCCAGCGTCCGAAAGTTGGGTCGAACAACGGCCGTACAAGGAATAAATTAAGTTCTACGACCGCTGTGTGGCTGTACGACCACTGAACGTCCGTTTTATGTCACAAAATTTTTGAAAGCTCTAAGTCGACGGCAAAAGTATGCGCTACAACAGAAGCAAGCCCTACTCGGCGATGCTGATGTTGATAGTATCGCTACTTGTGTGTGGTGCAAGACATTTTTTTTTTATATGATGGTAGTTGTTGGAATGCAATGCCCTAGTAAGTTTTCAATTAAAACAGTGTAATTATTAGTATAAACCTTTTTCACAACTCTAATTAAACAACACTGTACTCATTGTAGAATAATCACTGCTCGGCAGCTGTAAGCCCGTTGTAGAGTCGAGATTATTTAAAAACAGCCTCTGTACGGTCGCTGTTCTCCCGTTGTACATCCGATATTGTTTTAAAACGACCTCTGTACGGCCGAGAAAAATTTTTTAAAGTAGACCTTCTTCTCTGTTTGGCCTCAGCTAAAAGAGTTTTTATTTTTACTCGGATAAGGAAAAAACTAGGAAAAAGGTTTTAAATTAAATTTACACTTTGGCATTCCCAGAATAAAGTCTGGTTTTGCAGTTTGTATGATATAGATAAATAAAAGAAGAAAACTAAACCTCTATTAGCCACTTGTCCAAATAGGTTCAACACTTTTTTACTGTGCTTTAGTTTAATAAACTCTATTCTGTCGACTCAATGCTTGCAATTAAAACTGAAGTTTAAGTTGTCGCAAAGTTCAGCGAGAACAAATGTCAATCGTATTAACTTTAAACACAATCTAATGCTCAACAACGGCTGACGACACTAAGCTAACACCTTTTATTTCAGTTATTAACATCATTCAGTTTAACTCTTTCATCATTTCAATGTAGTCATCATAACGCTAGAGTAAGTCGAGGCATTCGTTTCGTTGTTGCGGCAGTTAAGACACTAGTTTATTGCTTACTTGCATTTATGATGAAAGCTAACGGATACCAGGTATTATCTATTTTAACACATAATTCAAATAGTTTCAATTACAAATAAATAAAATAAAAACAAACATTGAATAGATTCAGCATCCTTTGGAGCTACGCATACCCATGCCTTGGGGCTACGTTGCTGCTTGTTGGTACGGTGATCGTCGCAAACGTCCGCTACTAGGTTTGCATGGCTGGCAGGATAATGCCGGCACCTTTACTCACCTTGCACCACTCATAGCACCACATCGCGGTGTACTAGCTATTGACTTTCCCGGTAATGGACGCTCCACGCATTTACCTCCAGGAATACACTATCACACAGTTGATTACGTAAGCGTTATACACCGCATTGTTGATTATTTCAAATGGACCCGCGTATCATTGTTGGGCCACTCGATGGGCGCAGCAATGTCCTTCTTCTACGCTGCATTGTTTCCAGAAACAGTAGACATGGTAATCGCCATCGATATAGTGCAGCCAATTTGCTTTGAGCCTCGTCTTCAAATCGAAGTGTTAAATTATTCCATTGAAAAATTGCTACTTGAGGATGAACGCATAGTGCGCGAACAGTGTTTGACAACTCCGCCAAATCCAACCATGTTTGAGTTTGCACAGCTAGAACAGCAGCTATATGAGGCATCCAGCCATTCGGTAGACTTGACGCAGTGCAAACATTTATTAGAGCGCAACGTAACACGTTCAGAAAAATATCCCAACAAATACTTTTTTTCGTGTGATCGCCGTATCAAATACTTCCTTGCGCAATCTATGGAGCCAGCCTTAAATCATGAAATGGCAAAACAAATACGCAATATTAATTATTTGATAATCAAGGCTGAGCAGTCACATTTTCTCTCCGAAGATTCCGATGAGGTGATAAAAATACTGCGTGAAAATAATCCAAACTTGGAACGTTACGATGTGCCGGATACAAAACATCATTTGCATTTGACGCATGCTGAGCTTGTGGCTAGCTATGTGCTACCATTTTTGCACAAGTATCCACCAAAATACGCTCAAGGGTCAGAATCAGTAAAAGAGAAGAGCAGATTGTAGATGTTGTAGGTTTGTTAAATTATTGCTGAATATAGACAAGGGATTATTTTTTTCCAAAAGTCGAAAGAAAAATGTTATTTATTTGGCTTGTGCTTATTCTAAAATGTATTTATTATTTTTTCAAGAAGTTTGCTGCACTTTGAAATAGGAATTCCGAAAGATGAATTTCAAAGCTACAATCGGTACAAATTTATACCTAGATTTATTTTTTGCCAATCTAAATCCGGAGATTGTTTGAAAGAATGGGCAAAGACATTCATATTTACACTAGTCCGGAGCGAATTTTAAAAGTGCAAAGCATGGATTTAACTCAGGGCACATTCGACAGGTGTTGTATTATACGTGTACATTACAAAATTTAATTTTGATCTCATTGCATCTTCCTGCAATGTTAATGTATACGGTTAGAAATCTTGTACTAGAATTGCAGCTTTTCTGTACTACATAAAAGTTCACCATCTTTGGTATCAAATCTAGTATTTGCCAGGGACCGAAAATAGCGATTATTTTTGAAATTTTAAATCAAAAGATCATGTATAAAAAGGTGTGGCATAATTCTTTGAAATATAGCAACGTGACGCTAGGGAGCTAGAGATTCCATTTTTTACATAATTTTTTTCATAAATTTTAAGATAAAAATCCCCTCAAACCAGTTATTTTTTTGTCGTTATTTTTTTCAATCAGAAATAAAAGTTATTTCGTGGTCGTTATTTTTTCAATTGGAAAAAAAAGTTTTTTCGTGGTCGTTATTTTTTTCAATCAGAAATAAAAGTTATTTCTTGGTCATTATTTTTTCGATTAAAAATAAAAGTTATTTCTTGGTCATTATTTTTTTGATCAGAAATAACAGTTCAGTTCAAAATCAGAAATAAAAGTAATTTCGTGGTCGCTCAAGTGGGTGTGCCACTGGCATGGGTGGATAGGCCTTCCAAAGTAAGAAGGAGTCGGTCATACATTTGAACTCGATTGTTGCACTCTAAATGGGTCAAAGAGAGATTTTTCAAAAATTGACCCTACGGAAAAGTTGGGGTCGGTCATACATTTGAACTCGATTGGGGCACTCTAAATGGGTCAAAGAGGGATTTCCCAAAATTTGACCCTACGGAAAAGTTGGGGCAATAGAATTCGTTTTAGAGGCATAGTTCCTCGGGCAGTTTCTTATTTTGATCCCTAGAATACGATTTTCACTGAGCAATGGGCGATTTTTTTGACTCCCCACAAACAATTAGGCCGGGTCGATTTGTGGGGAGGCAAAAAAATCGCCCATTGCTCAGTGAAAATCGTATTCTAGGGATCAAAATAAGAAACTGCCCGAGGAACTATGCCTCTAAAACGAAATCTAATGCCCCAACTTTTCCGTAGCTAGCTAATATACCCAGTGTTACTCGGGAGTCATTTATATAAACGTTTTTATATACACTTCTCTATTAAATGTTTTTCAAATTCTGTAATAATGAAAAACATATTGAATTTGAAGTTTGAGCTACCGTTAGAAAGGTAATTGAACGAACTTTAATCCAAAAAAAGTTTTGCAAAATTTTGGTTGTTGGAGGTTCCCATCTCTTGCGGTGAGCTAATTGAATTCAAAAAAGGGGTACGAAAAAAATATTTTAAAAATTATTTTTATATTTATTTAATCTTAAAGCTAGCAAAATTACCTATTCAACAATATACAAATTATATTGGGACTCAATGGGTCCTTAAGATATGGACATTTTAACATCTAAACAAAAATGTATGTTAAAAAATATATTGAACTTTTTAGCTAAAAAAATTTTAATGAAATATATTAAAAACAGCGGAGATATTTGCATCAAAAGTCAAACCTTTGATTTTCATATAATTTTTTTCTCATTCTTAGCTATCGATGTTTTATGAAAAAGTCGTGCTAAAAATTATTGCACTAAAATATATATTGAGCCAGCAAACTCAAGAGGGAGGGGGAGTGGGTTGCGAAGGGGAGGAAAAAACTAAGTAGATTATAATTTTAAGGAAGATTTTTATATAAACCATGCTATTACTCTAGAGTATAGGCACACAACTGCATTCTTAGAGATAAATGGAGGCGTTCAAAGGATATAGATAATTTTAAAACTCTTTCAGTTTTATTAATAGTTATTAATAGTATGAAAAAAATAGATTTTTGACATAAATTATTTTTGAGACTTGAATTTTTTGACTGCTTTATGAAAAATTCGTTGTACTAAAAATGATTGTACTAAAATATATATTAGCTGCGTTCTTTTCATGGAAGATCAGATCATATCATCTCATTTGCAAGCAAAGCAAAAACAACAAATGATCCTGCAAGTGAGTTGGACATTTAAATTTATCCAATTCTATGTTAAGTGTTGAGGACGAAACTGTAACAGTAGACAACACTTAGCCGTTATTGACGGCTAGATGACGCTGCGACTGAAAAAACTGCATTATTTGACATTTTAAATTTTGGTAGCAATAGCATTTTCGCAAAAAGTTTTTAAAAACTAAGTGTTTGTAATTGTTAACTAAATGTTTGTAATTACTCTAGACACACAACCGCATTCTTAAAAATAAATGGGTACGTTCAAATTATATAGAGAATTTTAAAACAAAACTCAGTTTTATTAATAGTCTGGCATGAAAAAATAGATTTTAAGCCATAACTTTTGATTGGTAAGAGATATTGTGGTAATTTTCTTACATAAATTATTTTTAAGGCTTAAATTTTTTGTAAAACATATAAAAACAACCTTTAAGAAAAAATAAATTTCGGAAAAAAAATCAAAGGGGGTACCCTTGTTATTTTGATGAAAAAAAAACAGTTAAATAATTTTGCACTTAGATGGCAGAATTTTTGCAAATAAATGCTATGTCATATCTTTGATATAACTCTTATTTTGATAACACTTTTATTTATATAATAATAAATTTAAATTACCTTAGATTTAAGTTTAAATGTTTTATAATTAGTTTAATTCAAATTATATTTTTAAGCTTTGTACTATAAAATAATCTAGTTCTTAATGTACTAATATAAGAATAAACAAAAGTAAATAATATAAAATTTAGCCAGATGCGCAATTTTTTATTGACTTAATTTTTACAAAAAAAACAATTTTTGAGTAAAAAGTCGATATTTTGTTTTTTTTTTTGACATAATCATAAAACATATATATACTGACTTTACGGTACAGTTCAACCTATTTTTGTGAAGAGCTGTTATTGAACTATAGAACAAAAAAAATTTGAATGAAGTATATTAATGTACAGAGGAGATATTTGCATCGAAAGACCAAATTTGATTTTCATGTCGTTTTTTCTCATTCTTAGGAAACGCTGTTTTATGAAAAAGTCGTTGTACTGAAAATTTCTACAATTTTGAATATATGTGAGTATTTTTGATGTCAAAATAACAAAAAATTGTTAAAATTATATATACAAAAATCTCCTATACTAAAAAGTTTTATAATAACAAAATTACCGTTAATTGAAAAATTTCGGAGGGGGCATGGCAAAAACTAAGTATGTAACATTTTAAGTTGGGATAAGCATAATATGTGTACCTAGTTTGAGCAAAATCCGTTGAGCCGTTTTGATTTGTATAAAGGCCAAACAAACAAACAAACAAACAGAAAATGAGTTTTATTACTATAGATAGTCAATTGTATGAAAAAATAGATTTTTAGCCATAACTTTTGATTGGACAGAGATATTGGGGTAATTTTTTCACAGAAATTATTTTTGAGACTTGACTTTTTTGCAAAAAATATAAAAATAACATTTTGGAAAGATAAATTTCGCGAAAAAAATCAAAGGGTCATCAAAAACTTGTTGTTTTGATGACATTAACAATAAAATAATTTTTGCGCTTAGCTGGAAGAATTTTTGCAAATAAATGCTATGTCATATGAAAGGTAGTCAGATTTGCTGTTTTTAATTGATTTCATTTTTACAGCAACAACAATTTTTGAGTAATTTTTTGAGTAAAAAGTTAATATTTTTGACCTTTTTTGGCATACTCATAAAACATATATACACTGACTTAACGGTACAGCTCAACCTATTTTTGTGAAGTGATTTTATTGAACTTTTGAACAAAAAAAATTTGAACGAAATATATTAATGGACAGCGGAGATATTTGCATCGAAAGACCAAACTTTGATTTTCATGTCGTTTTTTCTCATTCTTAGCTGTTTTATGAAAAAGTCGTTGTACTAAAAATTTCTACAATTTTGAATATATGTGATTATTTTTGATGCCAAAATAACAAAAATTTTTAAGATTAAATACTCAAAAAACTGCGATGGTAAAAAGTAGTATAACAACAAAATTACTGTAAGTTGAAAACTTTCGGAGGAGGCGTGGCAAAAACTAAGTATTTAAAATTTTAAGCTAGGAGGCACATAATATGTATTTCTAGTTTGAGCGAAATCTGTTGAGCCGTTACGGTTTGTATAAAGGCCAAACAAACAAACAAACAGAAAATGAGTTTTATAACTATAGATATGTATATAGTAATAATTAAATGGACTATTAAGGTTTATTGCACAAATAGCTTTCAAGAAAAGGTTCTAGAAAGAAAATGAAAGGTTAGAATATAAACAACTTTCTGTAGGAAAACAAGAAATAGACGAACGAAGTCAAACGTTGCGTAAACAATGAAAGTAGATTCATTTTCGATCCTTAACAACGCATATAGTTCTGCATTACAATGTCATTACCGAAAAATGTTTACAAACGGCAAGCAGAAGAGGAGAGAAAGAGAGAACTCAAATATTTCACCAAATTTTTCTCTATTCCACAACGAGAAGAAAAGACCGAAATAAAACTTCGAAAGTAAATAAAGCAATCAGGGACCGAAAATAACTGTTATTTTAAAATTTTCAGATGAAAAAGGCATAACGAAAAAGTTGCCGGTGGACTTTTTTAAATAAACCATTATAATCGTAATGGTAGCAGCTTCGAGAATATTAAACGCTTTTTAAATTTTCGACTGTTGCTATAAAAGTTAAATTTAAGTGTTATTTTTTGCTTTTTACTTTTTTGGGCAAAAATAAATGTTACTTTTGCCTTTTAT
The DNA here is from genome assembly GCA_963920525.1 of Dichetophora obliterata. Lineage (NCBI taxonomy): Eukaryota > Metazoa > Arthropoda > Insecta > Diptera > Sciomyzidae > Dichetophora > Dichetophora obliterata. Next base: position 201,136,208 of record OY986438.1, on the reverse strand, counting down.
TTTTTAGGTCAGAAATAACAGTTATTTTGTGCCTTTTATTTTTTCGGTCAGAAATATCAGGCAATTTGTATTTTTTCAAAGACCGCTTGACTATATAAAATACAATTAAAACTAAAAAAGTGTTATAGCTCAAAATGTGCGCACTGCTGAGACAATGAAAATTGCATTAAACTTTATGGCGGCATTTAAAAAAATTCTAATTGACTGATATTTTTGACCGAAAAAGTAAAAGGCACATAATAACTGCTATTTTTGACCTAAAAAATAAAAGTCAAAAGTAACAGTTATTTTTGCCCTAAAAAACCAAAGGCCTAAAATAACTAGTATTTTTGTCAGAAAAAATAAAAGTTAAATGATAACTGCTAACATCTGATTTTTTTGATAAAAATCATAACCGGTACGGTCCCTGAAAGCAATGACTATTTGTGCAATAATTGCTTGAAATTACTGAATGATCTTCTATTTTCCTTGTTTTTTATAGAATAATATTTTTTAAAATTATTCACTATTATTCACAATTCTATTTACAATTCTATTTACTTTTAGTTATAAAAAAAAAAAAAATTTAACTCAACCTATTTGCATTTTTTTCATAAATAGGACAATGCTCGTTTTTGCAAACAATTGACATTTTTTCATTTATTTTTTGTGTTATTTTGTGTTATATCAATTTGAGCCAAAATTATAGAAATAATATTTGATTACAGTTTATTTATATTATACACTCATATTTATTTAAAAATGATCAAAGTTTATATATAAACACAAACAACAATAATTTCGAAAAAAACACTTCACTGCAAAACTGCTTGCTAAAAACATGATCTAGCTACACCAACGAATAAAGTCAAACTTTTGCGTTAAAAATGAGAAGAAACTTGTGTTCCTAAAAACCGCAATACAATTTTTGCCTGTATAAAGAGGAAATTTTTTACTCACACAGCATTCACTAACAGTATCCATTTTTAATATATTGAGATCGTTTAAACTCTAAATTTGTTCAAAGACCCAAGTTCAAAACTGAAATATTTTTTATGTTTTTTCTCGTAACGTTAGGATCGTAACACAGTGTCTACACTTACAATATTTGATATCATGAAATATTTCATGACATCTATATCGCAAGTGTAGACTGCTCATGTTATGAAATTGTCATTTCATGAAATTTATCTATTGAAATATTTCTTGAGATATATTTCATGAGATGAGCTGTCAGCAAAATATGTAAGTGTTTGCATTTTTAAAAACCTTTTACAAGCAATTTAAAAATAAAATTTCATTAGAAGAAATGCCCATCCAAATAGCATGAAATCTGGATATCATGAAATTCAATTTAGCAGTTCGCATGCAATTAAATATTGTAAGTGTCTACACTGTGTAACGTTTTTTGCTGGCGTTAATTCTAAGCTTTTCGTTTATCATGAATTTAACCAATGATTAATTTTCGTTCTGGACATAGTTGGTTTTTGCCTCTATGTTTTTAAACTCCCTCTCTTTCTTATTTATATTATGTAGGTAGTTATCTTAATATTTAACAACCATAAAATGTAGGCCTTCGTTTATCTAACAAAGTCGAACCATAAAATCCCAAACAAAAAAAAACAAAAAAATTACCAACCTAAAATATTATAGTGATAACAAAAGTCTAATTCAATATGTTACTATTCACTCTGAAAATTTTTATTCACATTAGCAATCCAAGAACATACCAGCAATTTGACAACAACTGCAATTGAATTATCAATAGCAAAAACTAAAATGGCAAAAATAAATAAAAATTTATTAAAGAGCCCCAAAAAAAAAATGCGACAAATTGTCCAATGAAAAATTTAAAATGCAATTATGCAAAGTTTCACAACATTTCTTTTTTATTTTGGCAAATTTTTGCTCAATTGGAATGCAAAACCGATTTTATGTAAAAAGCATTTGCATATAAATAAATTCCAAAAACAGTCTATCGTAAAAGTTTACATCCATCAATAAGTAAGTTTTGTGGAAATATAAAATAGAACAATGCAAATGAATGACAAAACATTAAGCTGGCTAAATGCTTGCTTAAACAAAGAATAGTTAATAAATCACACACACACACACACACACACACACACACACACACACATATGCATGCATGCACACAGTTGCACACAATTTAGCAAACTTAAGATAGAAACATGCATGAATGCAAACATCTTACAATTTTAGTAGTTTAACTGGTTGATTGTAGTTGTTGTCAAAATAGGTATCACTTCATGATGATGTTTATGTTGATGATAATGTTTGAAGTGATCATCAAACCGATTGCTTGCTGCACGAGAACGGAAACGGAAACTGCAAAAATGATGCCGCAAAGGAATTCCAAAACTTGTTCTGAATTCAAGCAGGTAAACTTACATACGAGGGCAGTTTGAGAAATTATTTCAGGGATACAAGGAGGAACTTATAAATGAGCTATTAAACATCTACATAGCTTATTTGGTTTGAAATCTATAACTATTTTTGTGTTTCGAAAAAAAATTAGCTACTAAACTTTTATAAAACATAACAACCTTTCATAAAACATTAGCTTTTGCAAAAAAATAATTACAGCAATAATAATGGTTTGGTGTAGAATCACAAGCACTACTAACACGAAATAAAAACACTCAAATCTGAGACATAATATTTTAACGAAGGTTGATTTGATATGGACTGAGTAGGTGTTGCCAAGTTTGGGGATTTTCCCCCTATATTAAGGGGTTTTTCAACTGTTTTGAGGGATTTTAGGGATAATAAATTTTTAGGGGTTTTATAAGGGAGATTTACAGCCCTATTCTGGCACATTAACAAAGTGTTAACCAGTATTTTGAATATTTCTTTGTGTTTGTTGTTTTCAATGCAAAATTTAAAGCTCAAAAAACAAAATTTGTTAATGAAATTGTCAATAACTGAAAAGCAGTTGACAATTTTAATCAAAATTTTTTATTTTTGAGCTTCAAATTTTGTTTTGAAATTTAAAAACTACAACAAACACATAGAAATATTCAAAATACTGGTTAACAATTTGTTAATTTGCCAGAATAGGCTGTTAGTGTTTGTTAGGGGTATTTGTAAAATTCCACTTTGAAAATAAATTTTTTCTTAAAAGGTTAGAAAAACTCCACTATGGAAATAAATTTTTTCTTACACGGTCTAAGTAAAGAAGCCTAAATCTGATTAGGCCTACTCTGGATGAAAAAGTCATTGACTTTTCAAATGAGATGAAGTAGTTAGGAGTGATTTTTGATAAGCAGATCCGTTGGAACACTCACTTAGACCCAATTTCAGACAGGGCAACACGTGCTCTATTTGCCTGTCAACGACTCCATGGCAAAATGTGGCAAATTTGTTGGACGTTTACAACCAATCTCAACCTAACCTCAATGGATCTGAACCTCTCAAAACGCTACAGGGTCATTATACCCAATAGGCAACTATGAAGGAGTGATAGCTTCACAGTTGATTCTGGCTCTCAGATATGGTACACTGATGGGTTAAGACTTGAAAATGGAGTATCGGCCTTTGTAGTCTAGTGGACAGTGTGCTGGAGTATCAACCAAGAGGTCGAATCCGAGCTCGGGTATGGTTTTTTTGCTTTCTTTGTTTTTTTCCTACATTTAAAAATACTAAAAATCCACAACTAAATTTTGGAAAATGTGGAATAAAAGAACTGAAACAACTACGGGCTGGAAATCCTTGCCGAGGTAAAGGCATAACACTTGCCTCGGTTAAAAGCAATTCAAATTGTCTTTCATGGTTGTTTCGCCTAATCAATAATTTACGTATGGCTCCAATCAATTCCTCTAAATAATTCTATCCCTTTGTTTAAAACAAAGACCAAACCTTGTTTGTATAAGGCGATTGCTTTGGTTCTTTGATCTTAAAAAAAAAAATAACGGGATCGGTGATATATGGTCGCAATTTCCAAAAAGCTTTTCCAATGGGATACACGCCGACAATATTCCAGGAGGAGGTATATGCCATTGAAGTATGTGTCAGGCAATATCTCCACAGGAAATCCAAGGGAGCTCACATGTATATACTTTCAAATAGTCAAGCAGCCTAAAAAGCCTTCAAACCTAAGAGCTTGAATCAAGACTAGTCTCCAACTGCGTCGAATTATTAAATACGCTAGGACAAAGCAATAAAATAGAATTATAGTGGATTCCAGGTCACGAAGGATTCAAGGGCAAAGCAAAGGCGGACTGCCTTGCCAAACGAGGAGCATCTCGAACTTTTATAGGACCCGAACTATTCTGTAGTCTAGCTAAAGGCTACATTCTAGGAAAAATTAGAATATGAGAAGACAAGAAATTTCAGTGCCTCTAGAACGACACTAATGGACAAATTTCTTACTCTCAGTAAAGCAAAATCCAAAGATTTACTCAAGCTTACCATAGCAGACCTTAATTTAAACTAGCTACTTCAAAGATCACTGTTCACTCAGATACCATCTTAAAAGCTGGGTCTATCTGAATCAGACGTCTGCAGATTATGTAAACAGATTATGGAAACCCCTGAACACTTTCTATGTGAATGTCCGGCAATCTGCAGTCTAAGACGCCTCTATTTTGGAGGGGAAATAGTGCCCCCATCAACAATTTGGAACACCAAGCCAGAGAGAGTGCTAAAATTTATTAAAACCCTAAATTAACGATTTTTGAAAAAATCGTTAAAGATAAAATGTACTTTGCATTAAAAAACACAATTTTACCAAACCAGCACAGGAGATCTGGTCTCTGGGGGTTCTACTACAACAAATCTTAGTATTTTTACAAATTACTGCATATCTACTTTTGAAGAACGGCTACAACTTGATGTTATTTACTCTGACATATCGAAGGATTTTGACAAACTGTCTCATGATATATTATTACTCAAGCTCGCCAAGGTTGGCTTCCATTCAACTTTTCTGTCTTGGTTGAGGTATTACCTTTCTAGTAGAGTTTCACGTGCTGTTATTGACAATGTCTATTCTTTTTCATTTTTAACCACTTCAAGGGTACCTCAAGGAAGTATACTTGGCCCCTTACTTTTTGTTATTTTTATAAATGATGTTTCTAAATGCTTCAATACTGCCAAATTTGTACTTTACTTTGACGATCTGAAAGTATTCCATAAAGTTTAGAATCAGTTAGATGCTACTCGTCTTCAGTCAGATCTCGCTAATGTGTTTTCTTGGTTCAAACTAAATCAATTATCACTGAATCTTAGTAAATACTTTGTTGTTTCTTTTTACAAGATTAATTCTCCAGTTTTATTTAGTAACACTTTTGATAATACTGTGCTTGTAAGATTATCTGAAATTCGTAACTTAGGCGTTATCTTTGATTCCGGGCTCAGTTTTAGGTCTCATTTAAATCATATCATCTCCAAGGCCTATTCTCTCCTAGCGATTGTTGGGCGCAATAGTGCGGGGTTCTCTGATCCGTACACATTTAAAACTCTATATTAGGCTCTTGTTGGGTCTAGTAGCCTTGAATATGCTATATTTGTTTGGTGTCTAGTCTATTCTATGCATATAAACAGATTGAAGCGTGTCCAAAAAAGATTTTTGAAGTTTGCTTTGCGCTCAATTTCTTTTTTTCTGAACTTCTTTCGTTTTATAGAGTGCGTCACCTGCTTATTGGTCTATATTCGTTTGAAGCTAAAAGGACATTACATAGCATTATGACAATTTATGATTAATGGCAACATTATATGTGAAAAGTTACTTGAACTAATATCGTTTACCGTCCCACAAAAATCTTTACGTAATTCTGATTATTTTAACATTAACTGTTACAGAACAATCTATGTCATTAATGAGCATGGCAATGAATAGGGCAATGCTTTAAATAGATTGTAAAATAATAACTTGCTCGATTTTTCTATGCCTAAGGATGCTTTTAAAAATACAATGAATCTGTTATTAAACGCTTATTAACATTATACTTATTATATATTTAAGTTGTTTACTTTGTAAGAATAATAGTGCAAAGACGAAATAATAATAAAAAAAAAATTCCGAGAGTTAATCAATGGCATTAACAATAGATCCTATGGGTCGCGGTGCACATGGGCCTTCTACAAACTAAAAACTACATGGTTAGAAACCTTGTACTAAAATTGAAACTTTTCTGTGCTACATATAAGTCCACACCAGCTTTGATTCCAAATCTAGTATTTGCAAGATACTAAAAAATGGTTGTAATAGAGCTTAGTTTCAAATTTAGTACAGCTTTAGATTAAAATATAAAAATAAAAAATAACAACCACCGCGAGATTCGAATGCACGACATTCAGTTTGTAAACTCACTACTCTAACCACCGGGCCTATATAGGCCTATACAAGCGCGATAAGCAAACACATGAACTGAGTCGCCTAATATTGAGTCGCAGCATTGCCAGGCTAACTTTTTACGGGTCTAATCTAAATTTAGTATCCAAATGTACTAGAATTTAGTATAAATTGTATTAGAAACAAAAAGTAATACAGAATTGTATTAAAATTTAAACTGAAAAGGCTAGAATTTAAACCAAAAACGCATAAATTGAAACCAAAAAGCTAAAATGTATGCTTTTATATTTCTTTTGGTTTAAATTTTAGAACAGAAGAGTTTTAAATAAAAGTTAGTATTAAAGTTTTTTCTAAATGACCTTGTTATTTATTATGTTGATTTTATATGATTTAAATACAAATTCTAAATGTTTGATAGTTTAAATCATACTTGATTTTAAATAGAAATTCTAGTTGTTTGATAGTTTAAAATCGTTTATTGAGCTTAAGGTCAAAGTTAGAACAATTAATTGTACTAACGAATCTTTCCAAAGAAACAACAACAACAACAAAGTTTCTTCGATATGAAAAGGAAAAAATCACTAGCTGATATTATTGCAATTTCGGCCGTGCTAAAGGCTTCATTAGAAATCTTTGTAATACCCGTGCAAGCGCGCACTGGCGCACTGTACCACAGAGGTGATGACATTTGAAGTGTCAATTTCTCAGTTTTTCTCCCATTTCACATGCTCACATTTGTTGTTGTATTTTTGCTTTACTTTATAGCGAAATTACAATGCAGCAGTGGCAGCATCAGTGGCAGTGGCAGTGGCAGTGGCAGTGTCAGTGGCAGTGGCAGTGAGCAGTTTTTTCATACATCACTGCCAAGCGCGTCGGAAGCTAATTTCATCTGGGGGGGCAGTAAAAATGGGGGGGGGGGCAGTACAAATGGTGGTGCAAAAAAAAAGTTCACCAAAATTTCTTCAAAGAAACATGAATGTGAATAAACAAATTTTTTATTTTAGTTTAAAATACAAAAAATATAAAAATGTATAAGAAATATTAAAATTTGATTATTTTTAAAAGTTCTTCCAATTTCAATATTAGTAATCAGATGAAGCTGCTGATGCAGGCACAGTCAAAAGCAAAGCAATAAGTTTTTCAACTTCATTTAATAGTTTTTTACAGTAACCGAATTTTTCGCAAATTGGGATACAATGCCACTACAATTTCAAGGTGTTTGGTCAGGCAATTGCTTCAGCAATTTCATCTGCAAAAAAGTCATCTGCATAAAGATCAAGTTTTGTTTTAAGATTTTGTTCAGAAGGCACTTTTCCGTTGAAGGCTTCGATTACAATATTTTCCAACGATTCCAGAGTGTCAAGATCTGTTTAAATGTACAATAAGGTTTACAAAGTGCCAGTTTACACTAGCTTCACTCAACCGACTCACCGAATGTTAAATCAAAGTGAGTCGGTTGAGTGAAGCTGGTGTAAACTTGCAAAAATAAAAAAAAAGTAAAATATCAACCTGTTTGATCGAATCTAGCCGTTATCTCATTTGAGAGAAGATCTAAAATTTCGAAATAATCTTTTCGTAGCCGATCATATAATGGCAACTGTACTGAAGGAACCGGATTTGATGTTTCTTCAAAGCGTCGAGGTGGATTTTTATCAGCTAATTCACAGTAGGGGCTTTCGCATGGTCCAAAACATTGGACCAACAGGGCAGATTGTACAACATGTAGTACCATGAGTAGGCTAAAACGATAGTCGAAATTTTTGGTTTTTTTCTGCCAATTGTACAATATTGTACAACTTTGTAAAATTACTGCTCAATTGTTAGGGCATCTAAAAGTTGCTTGCGATTAGAGCTTGCAATTAATGATGTTGCTTTACAAGTTGGATCGTTCGAACGCTCAATCAAATAGTCCCATTAGTTTTCCATCTAACTTATCGTACAACATATCGTCCAATATGGTAAAATTTTTTCTTACCAGAGTTGCAAAACTAACAAGCATTAAGCTTCATACTTAAGGGTGCTTTTAAACTGAAGTGGTGGGTGTGCAGTAGAAACTCTACATTTTGTTCTATCTTTTTGCAAACACAGAGAAAGAAAATGGTTATTCGCAAGCATGCTTATGAAGAAGAGAGAAAGAAGAGGAAAATATATAATACAAAAATATTATCGTTGTAAAAAAACTGATATTTTGAATAACTTTTGAAGTTTTCCTTTTAAATTGTTTATCTAGCTAAAAAAGTGGGAGGCAACTGCCCCCCTTTCCTCCCGCTTCCGACGCCAATGTCTTACCACAAAAACAATTTCTTGAATCTTTAAAAACAGCTTATTTTCAAAGTTCCATAGAACATATGCATAGAAAATTTCACAGAAAGGTCAAAGGTGCGCAGTTCTTGAAGTTCTAATTGAAGAACGTTTTCGTCCAAAAATGTTTGGTACAACTTTCATACAACAAATTTGGGTATTCCTAAAAGTTTTAAGTTACAACTTTTTCTAAGTAATTAAACACAACTATTGTATATCTAAGCTTTTAGGTATTATAATTTGGTGACACCGAAACCTTTTATCAAAAACCATAAACTACAAAATTTGCTAACTTCTGCTAGTATGTTTATGGTCCAGTGGAAATAAAGAGCCGAATTGGCCATTTCAGTCCTTTAAAAGAGTTTGACCGAGCTTTATAAGATCAAGTGTTTTGCGTCTGTGATTAAATATTTCTTCACAAATGATCGAGAACTGGATTTACATCAAGCGCGTCGGAAGCGAATTTCATCTGGGGGGGCAGTACAAATGGTGGTGCAAAAAAAGTTCACCAAAATTTCTTCACATGAAACATGAAGAAGAGAGAAAGAAGAGGAAAATATATAATACAAAAATATTATCGTTGTAAAAAAACTGATATTTTGAATAACTTTTCCTTTTAAATTGTTTATCTAGCTAAAAAAGTGCGGGGGCAACTGCCCCCCTTTTCCCCCGCTTCCGACGCCAATGATCACTGCAGCAAAATTACAATTCAGCAGTGAGCAGTAGCAGTATTTTGGCGTCTAACATTTTTGTTTTTTTTATTTTTTGACTCCAAACGTTAAGGTTTGTTTTATTTTTCAAGTTGTCACTCTGTTTTTTCATTCATTATATTGGCAGCAGTGTTGCAGTGGCAGTAAATTTAGAAGTAGAGCTAAACTCAGCAGTACTGCTTACTGCAGCTGCTGTTATGTGAGAGTTAGGCCTTTTCCACATGGAGAAATTGAAAACTAATGCAACTGCAACAAAAGTTGCTAACCAATGTATTTATACCGAAACCTTCACATGAAACAACTTGTACTCAACAAGTTTTTAACGCATTCGCAACCAGTTTCATGCAACACGGCGTGCTGCAATTTGAATCGGCGATTTGTTGCGTTTCCGATTTGTGTTGTGTGCTATGAAAATAATTAATCAGTTAATATATATGAAATAAATGCAGGAAGTGAAGAAATATCCTTTTTTATCCTCAATTAATTTTTTATATCTATTTAACAAAGCTTCCATTAAATAAGTGTTTGTTTTGTTTTGAATTTTTCAATGTTGCGTTGCAACGTGACTTGCTCATCTGAAAGCGTAGGTTACAGTTCAGTTTAAAATTGAAGTGTTTTGAAACTTTTTAAGCTGTTGCGTTGCAGTTGCATTAGTTTTCAATTTCTCCATGTGGAAAAGGCCTAAGGCCTAAGGCCTTTTCCACCCTTGGTCAACGCAACTCCAACTCAAGTTGCTAGCCTGTGTATTTAAACCGGAACCTTCAGATTAAGCAACTTGCACGCAACAAGTTCTCGACACGTTCTCAACCTGTTCAACGCAACGCGGCTTTTCGCAATTTTCATCGGCGACGTGTTGCATCAGTTTGTTTGTTTTGTGAATTCAATTATTTGTAGTGCAGTAGGCTTTATATTAATCAAGGTGAATAAGCTAATTAATTAGTTCCTAATCATGATACAAAGAACTACAGATAAAGTATTGCGCATGTCCGCCATCTTTGCTGTGACGTGCAAGGTGCTCATTGGTTGCAACGTAGTCACAATTTATTCATAGGGTGTAAAGGTTTTAAAATGCATAAATTTTCTTATGAAAACTTGTTGTACTGAAATGAAATAAATATTGTTAAATAAAGCACATGTCCAAAATAAAGTAAATATATTTTTTAGTACTGTTTGTGAAAAAAAAATTGCATATTTCGTAGGTGTGTTTTTTCCCCTTTTTACCGATTTACACAAAAAGCGGCTACCCCAGCTAGACACCTAACTGTTAAATATTCCGTATATATGGCATATACGTAGCGACTTTGACGTTAAAGTCATATAAAATTCTCCATACATTGTACGTTAAATTTGTTCTACCAAAATACTATTTATATGGACAGACGCTCATCTGTGTGATCTGGCATCTCTGTCTGCCACACATGTTTTAGCCATAAAAAAAGTTTAGCTGAACTGCTCGCACCAATAAGAAAATCTACTTTGCAATCTTCTCCCCCCATGCCGCTATATCATGACCACCCCCTAGCCCAGAGATTAGAACTCTGACATTTTTATTTAAATTACAAAAACAATTTTTGAATCCATTTTTATTTATTTTTTGCAATGCAAAAATTACCTTAAGGTTACGGTTTAAAATATTTCGGCTTTAAAAATTAGAACAAACACAATGCATATAAAATCCATGGGTTTTGCAATTATTTCCTTAGAACAGCAATAGCTCCAGCGACAGCAGCAGTTGTTTGAGTTGCAATTGTAGTCAATCCAGACAGTGAAAATGTTTTTCAGGAATCCTATTTAGTCTTCTGAAAAGATAAAAAATGTTGAATTGTTTTATTTGGTTTGTATTATTTGCATACTTCCCTTCGATTGTCTGCTAATTTTGTTTGGTTTGTTATTATTGTTGCCAGTTTATTTATATTTTTGGCCGTAAAAAAGCAAGATATATAAACATACATAACTTTCCTTGTTTAACATAACAACAGAATGTATAAATGTATTGCTGAAAACCAAATTTTGTTTCGTTGTGTTTGTGAAGACGTTAGAGCTGTCCAGCTGGGACGTTGCTTGATGTGCTTGACAGAATTTTGACTGTTTGTTCGTTTTCATTTTGCTATCTTCGTCTCTTTTTGCGTTTTCTTTTAAATGTATTCATCAAGTGTCACATTTGACGAGCACCGATGACAAGGTGCGCAGTAAATGTTGTTCGTTGCGCCGGGAATACTTTATGTATAGTTCTTTGTATCATGGTTCCTAATAGAATCTAAAAGAAGAAGAAATAGTTTGCAAGATGAATGAGCAAGTGTTAAATATTAAATTAGTGCAAGAAGTCGAAAAACATGAGTTATTATATAACAATTATTATATGTTGCATGACTTTTGAAGCAAGTCTGAAAGCATTCGGTTTATAGTTGCATTGCTTTTAAACTTTTTCGCTGTTGCGTTGAAGTTGTGTTGGAATTGCGTTGACCAAGTGTGGAAAAGGTCTTACCATTAAACAACATTATTCCTAAAATAGCAGTTGATCACTGCCACTGACGCTGCCACTGCAGCATTGTTATTTTGCTATTAGTCTTTATGCTTATGTTATTATGTGGAGTCCAACAGCCTGCTGAAAGTATTCCAAGATTTATTTTGTTTTTAGATTTATTATAAGTTAGTATTTCAAAAGTTTAAATTTTAAACCGCAAGGCTTAGAAAAATATAGTAATATTTTAGAGGAACTAAAATTTAGTCCAATATTTCTAGTTGTGTACCTTGCCTTACAATTATTCAAAAAATTTAAAAAAAAATATGTTTCTACTCCATATTGTGTACAAAATCAAGAAAAGCAGATATTTGGCTTATTGTGTATTTCAGCAACACTTATTTGCCGTACGTTGAACGGGTCTTCATAAAAACAGCTGAATTGACAGCACTTCAAATAAACTACCAATCATTTCCCACTTCACTACAAACTCGCTACGCACTTTAATTGCAGTTGATTCCGTGTAAAAATTAAAAATCAAAGCAATTATGGGAAAAACTATAGACAAGAAAAGATATGCCAAAAAATATATCAAACAGCATTATTTTGAAGGTAAGACTTCAAGTTCAGGCCAATTTCACATTAGACAATTGAAAACAACGAAGCAACTTTCTCTGCTTGTTGAAGGCGTCCAACAGCTCAGCCCTTTAAATACATAGGTTAGAAATTTGCATTACAGTTGCGTTACTTTTCAGTTGCCCCTATGAAATTGGCCCAAATATGCGATAAAGTATTTAAGTTTAATTTATATTTTAGTTTTGATTGCACGTGCTTCATTGGATAGCTCAAGTAACAGCGCCGCATTAACACATAGCGAGGCCTGGGGCTAAAATCGATACTTAAAGACAAAGCATTTAGTTGCATTTTTTAATAATCAGTAAGGGTTCTCATCTAAGCATGTAACATACCTGTAAACATTGTAAACCGTGTGAACTTACATGCGCGTAAACTATCTGTCAAAATTTGTATGGGCGTGAGTTTACATCATTTCCGAGCCTATTTTGCAGTGTAAACTAGCATGTAAATCTACGTGTGTGAATAAGAGTTGCCTTTGGCACTAATCATTACATATTTAAAGTAGTTGGAGTAAATAAGAACATGTTTTAATTATTTTTCTATGTTAGGTTTTTAAATGGTTTAAAATTTAAAAAAGTCATAATGTCGTAACCGCAGCCGCCATTTTGTCGACATTTACGCTATTTACACTTTATCGCTCATCAAAAGTTTAAATGCTATACATGTTTACTTGTTTACATGCTTAGATGAGAACTCTTAATATATTAATTTTTACGCATTTATGTTTGAAATTTGGTTTCAATAACTTTTAAATGTTTATTTAAAAAAAAATTTTTTCAATTAACAGTGGCAAAACTTTCTATCAACTCGTCAAAATTATCGTTTGCAACAAATCATTTTTAATACATAGTTGCGTTATTGCCGACAAATTTTCATCTTATATAGAAGATCGTTGTACATTTTTCATTCTTTTTAATACTGAAAATGACCTTTCAGCTTCGCAATTTGCTATCGGTATTGTTACAAGCAATCGGTAGGCATTATATTTAAACATTGAAAAAATGTCGATCATGTCTGAGACCACAATCCAATTAAGTATTTTTTAAGGTATTTTTTAAAGTATTTTTAATTTTAAGTATTATTTAAAAAATAATACACTAGTATTTCTGTTATTAATAGGTTGATATTTCTCACAAAAGATTCAAAAAAATCCTTCATGTTGAAGTTTTATAAGCGGAATGAGTTGATGTAATGCACAGAGTAATTCCATTTGAATATCATTTTTATATACTTCAACAAGGGATTTTACTCTCGCTTCTAATTCTTCATTATCAATATCCATTAATTTGCACAAGAGTCCAAATAGTTTTCTTATGTGTCCATATGCTTCACTACTTTTCCATTGCTAACTTATCAACGAAAACAAATAAAGTTTCTATTTTGAATCCCTCAGAACCAGTGAAATTGATTGTTTCGGGTTCTTTGTTGCTGTTTTTTTCTAGTTATTTTTCTCTCATAGTCTTGGCAAACAATTCTACCTAGGTTCTTAGCACTATTCTCAAACCTTGAAAATTCACTTCGCAAATCTGTTACGAATTCGATAAGAGAAGCTAACATATCGTTAGCAGCTATCAAATGAATATCCACTTTTTGCAAATATTGGCTGATTGCATTGAAGCAATTCACAATTCGGTTCCAGAAAACTATCGTGAAAGCGTTTTGAAGTTTTATTAATTTATTTAGCAGCAGCTTTATGCCGCGTTTCGGATTTTTGATTTTTATCACGAAACTGTCACGCTATGGCGTATGATTTTTAAACCCATGGAGGGCAAACAAATTTTTTTAATATTGAATCCTTTTGCTATAATAGACGCAAGCAAAAAGGAACATTAATAATAAGGAAGAACATTTAAAGAAAATGCAAATTTTGTTCCTGGATCGAAAAATGCATTACAAAAATGCATTTTTGCCTGCCTGCTTTTGATCATTCAAAATCCCAAAAACATGTTGAGGCAGAGACGAAGCAGAAGGAAACCAAAACAAAAAAACTACAGTGTTCAATACGAAAGCTATTAATGAACAGAGAAAAATTCTGTTCAGGAAAGGAATTCAAAATTGGTGCTCTTATTGCAGAACATTGCTCAATATGAACAGTGAACCATTTTAGCGAAGTGATAAAATCCGTAGATGAAAAGTCCAACATTTTTTTCTTCTTTATACATTTAAAAAAATGTATCTCCAATGTTTTTAATATATTTTTGTTTTAATAAAATACTTTAAGTTTTAACTCAATAAATTAACAAAATGACTTTAATAATTTTTTATGTTTTTCGAAAAAAAAACTTTAGGGGAATTTAAGGGAGATTTGAAATTAAATCTAGGAGTAAATGGTGAGAGGCATCTGGCAACACTGGGACGAGCTCTATATATAGACAAAACATAGATAAGTTCGCTTTATCTTTTAATTGTGTCCGTGGAATTTTTAAAGTTTGAATATGTTTGTGTATCAATCTATTTCTTTATTCTTAGGCACGTATTCACCAACCTTACTACCTTTTTAAGCCTCTCAAATTCACCAATATTAATAAATTCATTGAATCTTAGTTTTATCTATAGCTGAAATATGTGCCATCATTAAAAACAGCTATGTTGGAATGTGCTAAAATATCTGTCATAGTTCGAAACAGTTTTTTTAAAAAAATCGTCAATTACATTATTTCATGAATTTTACGTCAGCATTTCAATATAGCAGGACCTCCTGGAATAACTTAAAGGGGAAAAATGTGAAAGGCGATTAAGGCTACAACGCACAATGGTAGACGCCCTTGCGGATCATATAAAAGATAGAAGTTGCTTCTTAGACCATAGGAATATAGGAAACTTCACTAGACATAAACTAACTATAAGCTCAACACTCTACAACCCGATAACTGCGGAAAAACTAATTCTTTTGACGCTGCGCTATTATGCCACAAGAGCGTTCCAAATTATTTTTCTTAAAATGGTTCACTCATAAAAAAAAAAATTTTGTTGATGATTATTGACAGACACCAGAAGCTCGATCCTGTAACAATATCGGCAAGTTACCGAATTGTGTGACGTCACGCGTTATCGATCCCTAGCTACCGATTTCGTGACAACTTATGTTTATGTACGTTGAAATCGGCCCGTGATGAAAAAGAACACAAATCGAGAAGAAATGTTACGAAATGGAGTCAAATAACTAGCATTTATTTTATTTTATGTGTGCTAAAATTTTATAATAAAAAGGTGATGGTTTTGTTATTAAAAAGTGATTATTTGAAGTTTAAGTAAATTAATAATATAATATTGATGTGTTAATAAATATTTTGTTTCTTAAGGTTCTATCTTTTATGTAAATGGGCATTCTTTTTAAATTGCATTACTTTGAAAACTAAAACGTTCTAAAACAAACAAAAATATTATAATCAGTAAAAAATATAACTTAAGCGAAAGTACCCGTTTTAGAATATCAATTGCGAGTATTTTTTATTTCAATATACACAACATTACTGTCGCTTAGACAAATACGCAAACACTTTTTTAAAAGATTCCATTGAAGTGAAATCGGAACATGTGATACTTTATCGATTTGGAACGAACGAATAGAACAGAAATCGATTCAGATTATTACACAAACAGTGTAGGTGAGAATTACGTCAAAGTGACGTCAAATCGGTAACATGGATCGGCAACTGCGATCGTTACGAGTTACAAGAACAAGTTACTGGTCTGTGTAACTTTTTATTTTCACTCTTTCTGCCATCTTTGAAAAATCTGAATTTGTTCTTATTTTCGCAAAAATTTTGATCTTAAAACATTTTTGCGAAAAGAAAACTATTCACTTTTTGAAACTATTTGAAACAATTTTTGTTCTCAAGAGGGCAGAATTTCCAAAAAGGGCGGAAATAATGTTGAATTTTTTCGAAAAACGAATACACCATAAGTTTTCAAATCAACCTCGTGCAAGGTTTTAAATGTGCGTGTGTTCACTTTAAGAACTTATCGTTTGTTCATTTCATGGTTTGGTTTTGCAACAATGGGAGCGTTGCAAGTCGATGAAGTATTTGATACGCCAAAATCTTATCTGTCACTGTTTGTGTTTGTGCATTTGTAGTTATGTGAGGAGTGCCTAATGTGGTTGTAGTTGCTATTTCTGTGGTTTTCACTGTTATTGAAGTGTCCTGGCAAATGTTGCTTAGTGAAATGTAAAGTTTGCTAACTGATGTTCAGTTCTTTGCTTGTATTTTCTTATATTGTTATTATTATTATTATTGTTATTATTATTGCTATAGAATATGGAAGCACTGCATTGCTTTACACCTAGTTTTTCTCTCTCTCTGTCTTACTCTTTTTCTCTCTCTTGATGGCTCAGTATAATTTGTAGCAATCGACGTGTTTCAGGGCCGTAGCTAGGATTTACCCATGGGGGGGAGCTTTTGATGAAAATTTTTTTATTCAAATGGCAAACATTCTCATTTTGACCCCTTTTAAAAATTAACCTTTATTATATTTATTATTATTTATTATATTTTTATATTTTTGCTGAAACGATAGCCGCCAGTCAGCTTAAACATTTTGCAAAAACCTCCAAAAATCATGTGTGTCGTAAATGTAATGGCTGGTAGAATAGTTGTAAAAATTAAACTGTCAGATATTAAAGGCAAAGTCTCTTCAAATCTACATAAAAAATTTCAATGTTTAGCAAAGCATTAAAGATAATGTTGTTTTTTGTGTCTTTTTTAGAATTTTTTTTTAGAATATTTTCACTAAAATTTAAATAACTTCATTATTTCTAATGCTATTCTCACTTTCAAGATATCATTGGCAAGGTTTTGAGTACCTGCAATCATTGCCAAAATTTCTAAAATTTTTCCATATTAAAGCTCAAATATTAATTAAAAAATGTACAACTTCTGTAAAAATTTTTTAAGAAATTAAAAAAAAAATAAAATTTAGTTTTTTTGAATTTTGAAATGGAAATAAAATAAAAAATTTCAAAAATTAAGTCTTCCTTTTTTGCCAATTCTACCAACACGTCCTGTTCTGTTACTCTGCGATCACTGTGTATGCTAAGGAATACACATCCGTTCAAACGGATCTCGTCCATTGAATTACGGAGGTATAATTTAGGAAATTGTAGGGATGAGGTCGATACCTCATTTATCTTAATTTAATCAAATTTTAGAGACAGAAAAACTTTTACATAAATTTCATACATATTGAAACCTTAGAACTCACAAAATTACTAACACGATTGACTTAAAACTTTACCTCGGGTAGGAATTCTGAAAAATGTAAGTCAACTTTTTATAACTCATGAGTATCTTCAAGCATTCCTCAAAACTGAAACCAGGTTTAGACTCATATCATTAATTTGAAATTTAATTACTTAAAAACTCTTGACTATAAAAGAGTCACAATGAAAGGGGTAGAAAAATTTATTAAATAAATACTTTTTGTGTTGAAGTTACGAAGAGGCTGTGATCCAATGCCGCCATAAGCAGAGCTTAAGAAAACGCAGAATTTACAATAAGCTCCATTTGCATATTTGGAGAAAGTCAAGCAACTCCAGCGACAAAACCATGGATGCTTAAATTTAAATTTTCGAGTACCACTCTGGAGAAAATTAAAATCCGTTGTTGGCTAAGGTTTACTTAAAAATCTTTCTAGGCGGTTCGAATTAGAAAGGTTTTTTTATTATTCATGTGTATGTCGTTCTTGTCGGCTTTACTGTTATCATCACTACCATCATCTACAACTGCCGATGTCAAGGGTAGTGAAAACAATAGCGATGGTAATTTTGAATGCATCACGTTTGATCAGCGGCGTCAATTGGGTAGGGCTGGGGGGGGGGGCATTGGCCCCCCAAAGATCTGATACTATTATTCAATAAATCGATTTAATAAAACCATCTAATCGTGGTAGAATTATACACTGAAAAATTTGAATGCACAGTTATTTTGTAAATTCGTCTAAATTTTACCAACTATTAATTCAAAAAAATCTAATTATATAACGTATGGGCAATGAAATCCGAACAAATTTTAAATGAAGCGTACTCAGCAACTCAACGTTTTTAAAGAATTTAAACTGGCATAGTAAGCGCTGCACTTATACTTCGTTTTACAGTTGTTTTAAATTCGGCAATAAATAATTAGTAGCGAAAATGTCTTTAAACGAGGAACAACGTCGAAAATTGATACGTAAATTTTTTGAAGATAATCCAAACAAAAAGAAAAATGAAATTTATCATCATTTTAAAAATATGGGTTATAAAAAAACGTTCATATACCGTATAGTTAAATTGTTGGAGGATAAAAAGAGCATAGAACGAAAACGTGGTTCTGGAAAAAAATGTGTTTTGAATGACTCAAAAGTTCGTGCTTCTTTGAAAGCAGAAACAGCGGGCCGAAGTGCAAAATCGTATCGACAATTAGCAAACAAATACGGTGTTGCAAAAAATACAATAAAAAAGTACTTAGAATCAATGAACATTCAACGTAAAAAAAAGAAATGTGCACCAAAAACAACGGAAAAACAACTAAAAATCATTAAAACTAGACTACGCAATCTTTCCCAAAATTATTTTGCTCCTTAAGGAGTTTATTCATAAGCATCACCGGTATGACAAAATAATATTTTGGCCAAATTTGGCGTCTGCTCATTATGCCAAATCAACTCTCAACGCTTTGGAGTCTTTTGAAATTGAATATGTGCCGAGGGACTTCAACCCGCCAAACGTACCACAACTAAGACCGATTGAGACTTTCTGGGCTAACCTTAAGAGGAAGGTATACAGTAACGGATATAGACCAAAAAATGTGGATTGTTTAATTAAAAAGATTAAAAAAGAGTTGAAAAATATCGACACAAATGGCATTCAGAAGTCAATGAAAAAAGTGCCTGAAAAGGTACGAAAAGCAAATCGTAACGGTACTCAAATTTTTTTATAAATTTTAAGTAAATAACAACGTTTCTAAATAAAATGTAAAAATTGTTGAAAATCATCTGGATATTTATTTTTGTGTAGATTTGTGGTTGTTCGCATTTCATTGCCCATACGTTAATTATTACGTTACATATTATTTTGGCCCGACTAAAGTACAGGTCACCACAATATTCAAGCCTTTATCGTTCTTAGTGTCATGAACTAGAGCGCTAAATTTCAGCAGAAAAGCAACAATTGTGTACTCATAATTTTCATTTAGGCAGAGTAGCTAAGGTAGCTCAAAAGCTTAAGGAATCATTGGTAATGTCAACAATTGGCCAACGCAGTATACTACCACTGAAATTTGATGAAAATATGCGTAAGATCTACTTCAAAATCGTTGACAAATTTTTATCAGAGTATGAAAAGCAATTTCAAGACAACACAGAGCTAATGAATATATTAGAAACATTTGATCCTGATTCGGAAACATTTTTGTCCGAAGATCAATAATACAATTGTTTAAACTGTATTCCACCCACTTTGATGAAATTGTTCTCAGGAGCCAATTGAGTTTGGCGAGAGAATATATGAAGCAAAATAAAACAAAATCAATTATAGATATGGTACAGAGTTTAGAAAAAATACCAATAGCTTTCTCACAAATAATAAATACAATTAATGTAAATTGTTTTGACACTGCCAGTGCCTACCGCATAAAGCGAAAGATTTTTCTCCACTTTAAAGAGAGTGAAGTCGTATCTTCGTACAACAATAGGAGATGACCGTTTGAGCCACCTCATGCTGATGGCTGTGGAACCAGAAATGGTAAAAAAGTTCAACAAGGAAGATCTCGTTAACGAGTTTGCCCTCAAGCATCAACGTCTTTATCCACTGGAATAAATCCAATATATATTTTTCCCGTTAATGGATTAATAATTATATTTTTATTTTTAAGTCCATGAATTTAATATGTATTAAATATGTGTATATTGTAATATGTATTAAATTCATATATGTTTGTATACAAATGTGTATAACTATGTTTTTATTAAATGTTATGTTTTCCGAAAACATCTTATTATATCATTTAAATTCTCGGCCCCCCTAAGGTTTTGGTGAAATGACGCCACTGCGTTTGATCCAATAAAACACGATTCAATGTTTTCAATGTTGTTGCTTACACGAATCAACTCATAACTAAGACTTTTATACGTAAACGCAACTTCAACAAATCATAGTTATGTTTTTTTAGAATATTTAAAAGTAATTCAATGAAATAATTATTTAAATGTATTAATTTGTATTAAAATGTCAACCCTCTGGAGGTGGTTTTAATCCAGAAAACTCCCCTTTGCTACGGCTCTGACGTGTGAACAAATATTTACAGCATGTCCTTCTTGTCCTTGCTGTTGCACACGACAGATACAGTGCATTTTCTTAAATTTATTTTCCCGAACTAATACCACAAGAATGGCTTATGTGTTGGTACATATGTGTCTGTGGTATTTGAAACATGTGTATGTGAGTGTGTGTGTTCATTTGCTCATAGGATTGATTGTAAGCTCGAGATTAAGTTTCATTCGTAAGATTTAAAACATTCCAGAGCACAGCTGAAACTTGATTTTGCACTGAAGAGCTCTTACTTGTAGGGATAAACAAAATAAATACTTCAGGATATGTTAATGAAGCAGGAGTGTTTTTGTCAATGTTATCGCATCAAATTTTCTGTTTTAACTGCATTATGGGTAAAAACAGCTTTAAAGACTTAAGCAAAATTTCACAAGCTTTAAGTATGTCGCAGCGAGACACTGTGTAGCAAACGATATCCAATATACTCAGTTAACATCAAGTTAAGTAGTTTGGGTGAAACTGTTCAGGAAGTATGGAATAGAAAATTTAAGAACGTCATGAATTTAAATGAGAAATAAGCTTTGAATCTATCGTCACGTTTTCGCTGTATAATTATTTAAAAAAAAAATAAAAGAATAGAAAAATACATTAAATTTGTTTAAATGATGAATGAACCAAATACTCCGGCTTCAATTCCTGTTATTCCGACATAAGAAGTGGGATGCAACCAGCCTTTTCGGCAACAATCAAAAGAATTAGACGATTTGAAATGGCGTCTTTTGCTCGAGCAGCAGAACAAAAATTTTCAGGCTCTTATTCGGGCTATGCACACACCTGGAAAAGTTGAAATTCAGCTTCCGGAATTTGATCCCCAAAATGAAAATGCAGATGCTGGTGCGTGGATTGCAATGGCTAACATGTGTGTCAACAATAATCCGCCAAAAGGTACATCCTTAATGATTATGCTGAGCCGAGCGCTCAAAGGTGAATCTTCCACTTGGTTAACCCAAGTTTCGTATCCTGAAATGACGTGGGGTGAGTTTAAGGGCATTTTCAGTGCGCGATACAACTGCCTTGAAACTACGGCTGCCTTTTTGATCAACATCAACAACGGAAGACCAAAAGCTGGCGAGTGTCTTTCTGCATATGCTGCGACCCTGATGACGTCATTGATGCATCGTTGGCAGATTTTATCGGTAGAGCAGATAGCAGTGTCTACGATTATCGCCCACATTGCGCAATTCGAGCCCAGAGTTCAACGCTTGGCATTTATATCGGATATTGGGACAAGAAATCGTTTGCAACAGGAACTTAAAGCAATGTCATTTTTGAAAAGAAAGTCAGTGGCGCAGAATGAACAAGATGTACCCGAAGCGAAGAAATATAGGCAAATCATATCTTCAGCCAACGTCCAATGCTTCAGTTGTGGCAAGCAAGGCCATAAGGCACTCCAGTATAAATTTAAGAAAGACAGTTTCAAGAAGGAACCAAGAACTAGTGCGTTCGTTAAAGAAAATTCAAAAAATCCTAACAAACCAGCTGTAACCTGTTTCAACTGTAGTGAAGTCGGCCATTACGCATCAAGCTGTCCAAAGCGAAGTGGCAAAAAGGACAAACTATACAACGATGGCCCATCTACGTCCAGCGAGAGGCAAATCAACTTGTGTGCTGTGAATGCACCTACCGGAACCTTATACCATTTTGGTGAGAAGTTTTCATATAGTTACGATTCGGGAGCAGAATGTTCTCTCATAAAAGAGTCAATATCTTGTAAATTTAGTGGTAAACGTATTCAGAAAATAGTTACTATGACTGGTATTGGACAAAGGTCTGTAATTAGTTCTATGCAAATTCTAACTTTGATTGAAGTAGATAGTATCGCGTTTGAGATTATTTTTCATATTTTACCGAATAACTGCTTAAATTATCAAATTTTGATAGGACGTGAGATCTTGAATTTAGGTTTAGCTGTGTTTATGACAATGAATAAATTGAGTTTAACTAGAGTGAATGAAATAAATACTTGTGATGTACATGCACCAAAGGACATACTGTTGGACGAAATCGTCACTGATGTTCCTCTACATTTGCGGTCAAAACTTGTAGACATTCTATATTGCTTCAAAGACAATTTCGTGCAAGGTATCCTCAAACAAGAGCTGATGTTGAGCCTATGCAGATAAGGCTCAATAATCCAAACAATATTATTTGTAGACGTCCTTATCGATTGAGTCCAGTAGAACGTAAAGTTGTACGAGAAAGAGTTGATGAACTGTTAGCTGCAAAAGTCATTTGTCCTAGTTCATCGCCATTTGCGAGTCCAATCCTTCTTGTGAAAAAGAAAGATGGATCCGACCGAATGTGTGTGGACTACAGAGGATTAAATGATATTACAGTTCCAGAAAGGTTTCCTTTGCCTCTTATTTCTGATCAAATTGTTAGATTGCATGGTTCTAAGTTCTTTTCAAGTTTAGATATGGTTTCGGGGTACCATCAAATACCTGTCCATGCTAACTCAGTTGAGTATACATCTTTTATTACACCTGATGGTCAGTATGAATACCTTGCAATGCCATTTGGCCTGAAAAATGCGCCGTCCGTTTTTCAGCGCGCTGTTATCAATGCTTTAGGAAATTTGGCATATTCTTTCGTTATTGTTTATATGGATGATGTCTTTATTGTTGCTTCCAGCCCCGAAGAGGCTTTAGATAGGTTACATACTGTCTTAAAGGTGCTCACTGACAAAGGGTTTTCTTTAAATTTTAAGAAATGTGCGTTTCTTAAAGCTAAAGTTCAATACTTAGGTTTTGAGATTAGCGATGGCGAGATAAGGCCTAATCCAAAAAAGATAGAGGCTCTTACTGCTTTACCACCTCCAGAAACTGTGACGCAGTTGCGCCAATTTATTGGATTGGCATCGTATTTTAGAAGGTTTATTCCTCATTTTTCGGAAGTTATGGCTCCATGGTAGAATTGAATGGAAATCAAATCATGAAGCTTTAAGGCAAAAAGTGATTTCTATTCTGACAAATGAGCCAGTATTAACAATTTTTAATCCTGACTGCCCAATTGAGCTTCATACTGATGCCAGCGCAATCGGTTATGGTGCCATTTTAATGCATAAAACGAATGATAAACCTTGTGTTATTGCTTATTATAGCAGGCGCACAACCAGTGCTGAATCTAAATACCACTCATATGAGTTAGAAACTCTGGCGGTTGTAAACGCAGTTAAGCATTTTAGGCATTATTTGCACGGGCAAAAGTTTGTAGTTGTGACTGATTGTAATTCGTTACAATCATCACGTAAAAAGCTTGATCTGACTCCTAGAGTGCATAGGTGGGGGGCTTTCTTGCAAGCTTTCGATTTCGATATTGTTCATAGAAATGGTAATCGAATGTCTCATGTTGATTACTTTTCAAGATATCCATTGTCTTCTCCTTCAACAAAAATAATTGAAAAGGTAGAGACTAAGCGAGTTGATGTTTTTGAATTGCCAGATAATTGGTTAGTTGCTGAGCAACAACGTGATGGCGAAATTTCAAAATTGATGCTCGATCTAAATGACAATAACCTTAATGAAGATGTTGCAAGGACCTATGAAATCAGATCGGGTGTATTATATCGCAAAATTCAACGCAATGGTAGGACACGATGTTTACCAATTGTACCTAAGGCGCTCAGGTGGTCAATCATTAATAATACTCACGAAGCTTTGATGCATTTAGGTTGGGAGAAGACCTTAGAGAAGGTTTATGAATCTTATTGGTTTGAGAATATGGCAAAGTATGTAAGAAAGTTTGTGGTCAACTGTATCACGTGCAAGGTTTCTAAGTCTCATTCTGGTAAAATTCAAGCTGAATTACACCTAATACCAAAAATAGCGGTTCCTTTTCACACTGTACATATTGACGCATCCGGCAAACTTAGTGGCAAAAATGATAGGAAGGAGTACGTTTTTGTTTTAATAGATGCATTCACAAAATACGTGCTATTATTTCATTCACTAAACATTGATTCAGTTAACAGTATTGAGGCTATGAAACATTGCACTTCTCTCTTTGGGGCTTGCTAACGGCCAAGTTGAGCGGGTGATGAGTACGCTAAAAAAATATGCTCACTGCAGTAGAGACTAGTAATCGTTCGTGGCAAGATGCACTTCCTGATATCCAATTGGCAATAAATTGTACTCAAAATCGAGTTACAAAATCAAGTCCACTAGAATTATTAATAGATAAGGTGGCAAGACCTGTAGACTTGATGTTCTCGGATGCTAATGAACCAATGGTTAATCTAGATGAGGTTCGAAATATTGCTGTTAATAATATGAAAAAAATGCAGATTATAACAAAGTTAGGTTTGATAGTACTAAAGCGAGACTTGTTAAGTTCAATTTAGGAGATTTTGTACTATTACAAAATGACGAGCGAAATCAAACAAAGCTCGACCCAAAATATAAAGGTAGTAAAGGTAGTAATATAAAGGTAATATTAAGGTAGTTGAAGTACTGGACGGTGATCGGTATGTTTTGAAAGCTCTTAATTGTAAGCGTACATATAAGTACTCTCACGATCGTCTTAGAAAAATGCCTGAAGGTCATGTCCTCAATGAAGATGAGGACAATGTAGAAAATACAGTTGATTAAAAAAAAAGATCGCTGGATGGAAGCGGTTGAATGTATTAGTTACCGGATAGAGGTGGCAAAAGAAATATTTAAGGAAGAGTAAATGAAAGAATATTATTGGATGGAAGTGATAGTTATTTTTAATTGTAATCGGATAGCGATTACATGGCTAAGTGTATAACCTTGACTTTGTTGAATGAAGAGACTGGTATTCGGTTAATTTATTTCCTTGTTTTAGTTTTAAGAGTTTGTTTTATTAATGTTTATTAAATTTTTAACGAATAAAACAGTATGTTGTTAAAACTATTCGCTTATTCCTTGTTTTGTAAGGACTGACCGAGTGTATGAATAAGAATATTGAGTGAAATTTTATTTATTTGTTTTAGATGAATCACACGAGGACGTGTGCAACGACAGAATGGCCGTGTCGCAGCGAGACACTGTGTAGCAAACGATATCCAATATACTCAGTTAACATCAAGTTAAGTAGTTTGGGTGAAACTGTTCAGCAAGTATTGTATAGAAAATTTAAGAACGTCATGAATTTAAATTTAGATGAGAAATAAGCTTTGAATCTATCGTCACGTTTTCGCTGTATAATTATTTAAAAAAAAAATAAAAGAATAGAAAAATACATTAAATTTGTTTAAATGATGAATGAACCAAATACTCCGGCTTCAATTCCTGTTATTCTGACAAGTATAATAATTAACAGCTTACCTTTATAACCAAAAGCATTTTTTTTTCAAAATTGAGCCTAAAATTTCATTTGTTTGGACTTTTTTGTGATTTGAACCCACTACGATGCAAGTAACAGTGAAGCGTTTTGCCGATATGTCATGGTCTCTGTTGAAAATTGCGTTATAAATTTGATTTTTTTAATATACTCTGTCGAAACAATAATTTGTTTGAGTCAAGTTTCAAACAAATGCGTTTTATTTCAGCTTTTCATTTTCACTCTGCATTAAGGCAATAAAAACAAGTTAATTTGCATTTGGGTAATTTAAATATTTTGCATTTGTTTTTTTCGTTTCATGAATTAAATATTATAACTTTTATCGCCAATCATGCTTGGTTAAACGTGGCAATGATTGTACACCAACAAATTCAACAAACACTATAAAAATAATTAAAAAAAAAATGCAGAAAAACTTCGTCCTTCTGGCTGTGCTCGACTGCACAAAATTAGTTAGCCGGCATTTGGTGTAAATAATTGAAGCAAATTGATGATGTCACACTCTTTGTCCTGCATCTTCGTCCTCTTGGTCCCACACGGCGACAGGTGAAAACTTTTTCATTAAATTTCCAATTTAGAAATGGAATATTTTAATTCAATTATACAGCAGATGGGAATAAAGCATAATAATATGAATTTTGAAAATTAAACTCTATTTCATCAGCAGTAAAACACACTGTTTGCTCATAAATTCAACCAAAATTAAAACAATTTTCTGCACTTTTTGCATCAATAACAACTTTTGTGCAAACTTAACCGAAAAAAGAATCTATTAATTTATAACGGAAATTATATTAATGCTTTTAAACTTTCAAAAGAAGCATTTGGCCAACACTTGGAAGTTGTTAGCTCTCCAAGAAATGAGTATCTAAAATCAGTTTCGTAGGACATCAAAGTCTGCGATGGTTTCAAAGTGTAAATTTTCGTTTTTTTTTCCTGATTCTTTGACATGACGACGAAATATCAAAATTTCGCAATTCAAAGAAAGTAAAAATAAACTAACAAAAAATAAATTGACTGACGATAAATGGATGAGAAAGTTCTAATACTTAAACTATGCTGTGAAAGTACCACAAAATCAAAATAATTAGCAGCAGAAGCAGTAAGGCAAGTTGATTTTGTATAGTAAACAAAAAACACTTTGCATACTATGCAAATCTGTGACAATATTGAAGGCAAAATTTTCAAGTTTTTTCAGTTGAAGCAGGACTTAAGGACTTAAGTAAACTTTTTGGAATATCGCGAAGAAATGAAAGTGCAGAATAAGAAAGTATTTTTAGAAAATTAAGAGGAATAAAATTGAATCACTAGAAGAGAGCTTTAAAAGTATTTAAGAGAAGACACAGGATATTGTTTTTTTTTTTAAATATCAACCAAGGCATGTGCCTAAACAACGTTTGGTCATTAGCCTGAAAGAAAAAGGATAAATTATTAGAGGAAGAATTAATTGCAACCAATACCATGGAGTTATCGATTAGTTGGAACAAACGTAAAATACAATTTTAATTGCTTATAACCGGGGCTAGTGTTACGAATTAACCCCGGCAAGCAGTTACAGCTCTCAATTGTTCTTGTCCTTTAATTCCACATTTTCTACAATTTAGTTGTGGATTTTTTGTTTCAATAATTCGTAAATGCAGTAAAGAACAAAGAAAGCAAAAAGAACCATGTCCGAATCCGGATTCAAACCGGTGACCTCTGAGTTTATAGTGTATCGCACTCTTCACAAAGCTACAAATGCCGACAATATTTACTTAATTTGATGCTAATCTATAAAATTAAGTGCTAGTATTTCATTCAGAGTTTTAAATAATTTATTTCATTTTAGCTCATGCAAGCAAAAAATAAAAGGTAAATATAGCAAAAGAAATTGCAATAGAAAATATTTGTTGCAAGATTTCAAATTAGCTAAAATAAATTTCTTGAAATCCTGAAAAATAGTGGAAAATAATACTTTCTAAAATTTTGTGGAAGTGGAAAATTCTTGCTAAAATTGTAAAGTTGTAAGTTGTAAAATCGCTACCAAATTTTATAGCAAAATGTACCTTTAAGAGAGTTTAGAATAAGAAGTGTTTTCGAAGAACTTTTTTTTTTGGAAGTGAATAACAGCTATAATAAAACAAAATATTAAAACTTTTTCATTCCAATATTTTTTGAGTCAGTAAGAAAATTAACTTTTAAACAGCTTTGATTGAAAAATGTATGCATTGGTAAACAAAATAGCAAGTTACAAGCAAAAACCAATTTCTTTTTACCCACAAAAATTATTTCAGAATAATCAAAGTCCCGATAAAAAAATTTGCGAACGAATAGCGGTCGAACATGGGCCAAACAGCCGTACAATGGTTAAACATGGACTTACAATAATCCAAAAAGCCTAGTGGCCGAAAGTTGGGCCGAACAACGGCCGTACAAGGCCAAAATTTAATTTTTAATAACACAAATAGCTACATATTGTTTCAATGAGTGAAATGTAAGTATATGTATCTTAACTTAGTTTTGTTTTATTAAATAGATTTATGTATTTTCAACTGATTAGACTAGATTTTAAAAATCTTAATTGCTTACGCATTTTATTTAACATTTTACAAATAATTGAATAGTATTGAAAAAATATTTTCCATATAAAAAAAAAAAATTATTAAAAAATATTTATAATAGTATTGCATTTGTTTGTGATAGGCTAAACATACATATGAAATACTAATGATGGCATATTTTATTTGTCTACTAAATGCATCGTCTAAAATTTAATACATTTTGGCATGAAGCTCTAATTTTCGTTGAAAAACTGCTCATTTTTATTGTTGAATAATCACTGTTGTACAGCCGAAATTATTTCAAAACGACTTTGCACGGAAGCTGTTTGACCAAAAAGTCCTGCAAATGACCTTTTCACTGTTGAGTAAAAAATTTACAAATTAGGCCTTGTTTGGCCGCTGTTTGGCCTTGGCTGAAAGTTTTTATTTTTACTCGAGAGGCTCTGTACAAACTTAGAACAAACATGCTGAAATGATTTTTAAGATTTTTTCAATCTAATCTTCTTATTTTTCTAATCAAATCTAATATATTTGCAACAATTTACAATTTTATATATACAATAAAAATTCATCCTGGAACAAATGCATCTTACCAAATGCATAAAGCATCTATTAGAAATCTTTCCAAACATATATGCATTACGAAAAGTAAGCAAAAATTAAGTAAGCGATTATTTATGTAGTTAGGAACAAGTTCGTAAGGGAAGCTGTTGCGTTCATAGTGTAAGAATTGTATCGACCTTTAATAATTGAAATCAGATTTTGTTACATCCCGCCTACGTTATGCAGTACAATGTCATCACTGAGAAATTTTTATAAGTGTACTCAGAAAACAAGTGGGGGGGTTCTCACTCATGGCTTCCAAAATAAACTAAATATGAGGTTTTTACAACTTCCTTTACGGCAATAAGAGCTTTCTTATGCATATTCAGAGAACAATAGTATTTTAGACAAAGTCTATAGTGGACGCTTATTGCTGAGCCAAGCCCAAAAACACATTGGAGCAGTAGAGAACGCAAGTCATGCATCTATTTTGCCCTAATGCGTTTTTGAGTTTCTGTTCGGGTCGGCTCAGCAATAAGCGTCTACTATAGATGCGCCCTTAGATAGCAATTTTGGTTGAAGTTATCAAAACTTCATAAATTGCCCACAGATCAGTGGTGCCAACCAGAGAAATGCACAAGCCTACTTGAAGTTCAAGCTTTTTCAAGTACTTGAATTCAAGTATGTATCCAATCTTGAAAAAGCAAGCTTTAGCCAACTTGCAAAAATACCAAACAGATACAAGCCATATTCATGCTTGCTCGTTGGCTTGGCTTGTTTCGGCCTACTTTGTCGGGCAGAAAGTTGAAAAGCTTAAAACGATCGGCAAAATATTGTAAGCTCGCAAGTATCCAAATTATTGAATTAAAGCAAGTATCCAAAAAATTCAATGAGCTTCTTTAGAGAGAGCTTAAGCGTAATAGGACTTTTAAGGATTCTGTGGACTCCGTGGTTGGAAACTTTAAAATTTAAGATGGCAGATAGAGTTGCCACCTAGATTTTTTTTTTATTTTTGCGAATTCTTGTAATTTTGAAATTCTGACTACGGATTTGATTTCGAATATATTGTCTCAGTTTTAAAATTTAAGATGGAGGTTAGGGTTGCCACATAAATTTTTACCACAGTATTGCCACCTAATAATATGTATTTTTAAAAGTTTTAAACATTATTTATCAGTGTTAAGAGGTCGCTGATTTCGAATCTAAGGTCAGAATTTTAAAATTCAAGATGGTGGATAGGGTTGCCACCTTTATTTTTTGTAGTTTAATGAATTCGGGGCTGGCAAAAAAATGGTACACCAAAAATGGGTCGCTGAATCCGAATCCGTCGTCAGAATTTCAAAATTATAAAATTTTGAAATAAAAGAGGTTGCCACCTAATAATATGTCTTTTTAAGAGTTTTAACATAATTTAACAATTCAATCATGGGGGGAACTACAAAAAATTCATAAAACTACAAAAAATAAAGGTGGCAACCCTATCCACCATCTTGAATTTTAAAATTCTGACCTTAGATTCGAAATCAGCGACCCCTTAACACTGATAAATAATGTTTAAAATTTTAAAAATACATACTATTAGGTGGCAATACTGTGGTAAAAATTTAGGTGGCAACCCTAACCTCCATCTTAAATTTTAATACTGTGACAATATATTCGAAATCAAATCCGTTGTCAGAATTTCAAAATTACAGGAATTCGCAAAAATAACAAAAAATCTAGGTGGCAACTCTATCCGCTATCTTAAATTTTAAAGTTTGACAGCATCTTCGAAATCATTTACCCTAAAACTTTACACCACGGAGTCCACAGAATCCTTAAAAGTCCTATTACGCGTAAGCTCTCTCTAAAGAAGCTCATTGAATTTTTTGGATACTTGCTTTAATTCAATAATTTGGATACTTGCGAGCTTACAAGCTTTTGCCGAAGGCATCAAGCTTCCCTTTACTTGAAACTTCGTGCCGTTCGCTTGTAAGCTAGAATAGGTGCAAGCTGTGCGTGGGCTTATTTATATTCAATTACAAGCTATACTTGATTCAAAATTATCAAGCTCAAGCTAGCTTGAACTTGTATTTTAAGCTAGCGCTTAAAATAGACTTCAAGCAGGCTTGTGGAGTTCTCTGGTGCCAACTACACTTAAATTACGGATTTCTGCGAATATTTAAGCCTTACATAGATAAACGGACAATAGTGGCAACATAAGGTAAATCTACGAATTTTGAAGAATTTCACTCAGAATTTTCATAGATTTCGCTTTTTTTTCACTAAATTTTATTTTAAAAATTTTGGAATGGTAAAAAAAATGTACTTATCACTTTTACATAATTTACATAATTTGTTAAAACTTTGCGCTTATCAACACTTGCAAATAAGGAAACTGTTTTAAGGAATCTAATTTTGAAGTGAGCCAGTGGGCAGCCTCATTTGAGGCGAGTGTATGCAGCTTAACACATTAATGCTCACCACCAGAACTCGTTGAGTTTATTTTTTGAAATTTTCGGCATTCATTTGTATTAATGTAAGACGGAAAATTCTGAAGTTTAAGAAAAAATTCAAAGGATTTGGGTGTGGCGAAGTGTGTAAACGTATAAGATCATAAACATATAAGGGGTCTGTAAGTTAAGAAACAAAAAAATTAGAATTTGGAAAATTTCCATTTTATTGCGCAGCCGTTCAACTCTAACTACAATTTTTTAAATTGTATTTTATTTCTTCTTGATCTTTACATAAAAAAAAATACTCATCTGAGTGGAATTTTTCACTTTTCTTTGAAATACTGCACTTAAAAAAAAACTCATCTGAGTGGAATTTTTCACTTTTCTTTGGAATACTGCACTTTAAAAAAAAAACTCATCTGAGTGGAATTTTTCACTTTTCTTTGAAATACTGCACTTAAAACTGGTTTAACACTTTTAAAACCGGTTGAAAAAAATAAACAAAAAGGTTTTAAAGGTAAATTGTAGAATTTTTATGGAAAAAGCATATTTTTGGCTTTCTAACACTGTTGAAAGCAAAAGCTTTACAGTGGCTGCGAATTTTTGAAAAATGCTTTCATCGCGTATGACATATCATACGTTGTCATTAATGGGTTAAAACAAACTTAATGTTCCAGTAAAATGCATTTCAATGTTTTTGTATTTTTTAAAAGATTTAAAATATCTAATGTTCTTTAAAAGTAATAAAAGTTAAGTTTTATGTTACGTTTTTAAGTTTTAGTTATAGTAACATAACTAAAAGTAATAGTTATAAATAAAATGAAATGTTATGTTTCATTTCCTTTTTGTTTTTCTGTGTTTACCCTTATTTTCGTGCAGGGCGGGTTTAGTTTAAACATTGTTACTTTGATTTTTTTTTTCTTCTTTTCTCTTTTTATCTTTTAGTTAAATTTAAGTATATTAATTGAATAATTGAATAATTGAATTGAATATTGGATTTGTTGCATATTTTACTTAAATTAGTTTTGTTTTTTTTTGCCATTTGAATTTACCCTGTACAATAATTAGGCCATTCTAGTGGCTCATCATTGTATTAAATAAAATAAATAAAATAAAATAAATAAAATAAACTATTTTTACCTTAGTTATGTTTTACGTTGTTTGTAACTATTATAAGCTGAATGCAAATTTTATAATACAAATCAAAAATACAAAAAATTTGTAAAAAAATATTAATGACTTCAATTGAGTAATTTTATAAGTTGTTAGTTCTTAATTGAAAAAAAATATATAAATTTGCTAACATGTACTTACACGAATTTTTTATGTTAGATTTTTACTCTCCTCGGGTTGGCATCACTGCCACAGAGGTGACTGAACAATTTTTATCAGCCCAATTCTGAATGATTTTTCCCGGGGAATCGGAAAAGGGAGTTTTCATTTTTAAGATAGCAGATAAAGATATCACTTTTTTTTATTTACACTTGATGACAGATTGATGACAGATGAACAAATTGGCATTAAAAATTTCCAAAATGTTTTTGAACCGTATCTTAAATATGAAAACTCCCTTTTCCGAATCCCCGGGAAAAATCATTCAGAATTGGGCTGTACGTAAAACGGTCCCTTGTTCCGAAAAATACGGAAAATTTTTATTGTTCTCTTTTTTCATCTTAGAGGTAGCACTAAGCATTGCAGTAATAAAAACAAAGTAGTGCTAAAGTGCTTTTTTGTAGAAATCTTTTTGCAAAGGCAGTGGGAAAAATCTAAATTATCGTATTTAGAATTATGATATACAGTAAGAATTTATACAAAAATTGTACTAAGCCGTAGATACAATTATTGTCATCTGATAAATTATTATAGTTAGTCCTATGGGGGGTGATCTATTAGCCCTAATTGATATGCGCCTGGTTCCATCCAACTACACATATCTCGTAAAAAATAAATGCCTCAACAACGCATATAAACTTAATCGAATTCCCTATTTTTTACTATTTATTACTTTTCGATTAACTCTTTAGTTTTGTAGGAATAAATCTAATTGTCAAAAATGATAGTTCAATTATATAAACTTAATTAAAAATTCCTTGAAAAACGATTCAATTCATTAAAAATTCTTTGATAATCGATTCAATGAGATGAGTCATTTATGATGTGTAAGATAAGGGTAAATAAAAGCAACACACAATATATTCATATTAAAAGTGAATTTGTGCAATGGCCCAAAATTCACATAGGAATTTATTGTGATTACTTTCCCAATGAAAACCCTTATTCGAGTTGGCAAATATTTAAACTTGACCATTAACTTTTTGCTTATATCTTGCCAACATTGCTTTTTACATATTTTGCTTTAGCACTTTAATATCAATAGACAATAATTTTTCCCAAAGATCCTGCCTTGAGTCGAAATGAGTTTTTGTATCCTTAACAACTGTTGCAAGAAATTCACAAGAATTTTAACTGGCAATCGACTTAAAAGCCTTAAGCATTTCAAGGACACACCATTAGTGAAGCAACACAATGAAGTAGATTTCCCAGGCATAGTTATTTTAGCCTTGCTCAGATATTAGTGTTTTTTGTTCCTTCTTACTTGGCTTGCATTGCTTAGCCTTACTTTTCTCTGCTACATTTACCAAATCTTGTGTGTGTCTCTGTAAATGTTGGCTGTGAATTTGGGTCGCACATAAATTGTGTTAAACGATATGTTTACTTGTGTGTGTGTGTGTGTGTGTGTGCATGAATTCGAGTGCGTGTTTGTGTTATTGTTGTTGTGGGTAAATGTGTTTTAGCCTGGGTTTGTTTTTACTGCATTTCAGTTCGTATTTTTTTAACTGTTGGGAAAGATCTGAAAGAAAGTCAAGTGTTTTCCTTGTTTATTCTTGCAAAATTGTTTTTTATTTCCTATTTCAATTACAGTTTTAACCAAGGTAGACGAAAATTTATAGCCTCTCGCAGCAGTTGTTAACTTAATTATTCCATTCATTGCAAACGCAGCAGGTCTGTTGCCAGGATTTTTCATGGTAGGTGTTTTGATTACAAAAATGAAATGTGTACAATACAATATTTAGAGAAAGAATGTGTGATGAAAAACTTTTTTTATTATTATTGATCTTAAAAGAAGCTATTATTATTTTAAAATCATCTTGGCTACTTATTTTTTTAGCGAGTGTTAAGAAAATGTTTGTATTTATAATTGCCTATTATTTCTTTTCAATTGTCCTTTTTGAATTCTCCTTTTCTTTATGGGAAATTTAAAAACTAAAAAACAAAGGTATTTAAGAGTGTTTTTCACATTATTTTTAGGATTAACTTTTACAAATGGAATTGTATTTGGTTTTTCTTAACTAATTATGTATCATTAAATAAATAGAAATAGAAATTGGCTGTTTCAGTCCTGGGAAGGACTTTGACCGAGCTTCTATTAATAAATTATATTGTGAGTGTTATTTAATATTTGAACACAAAGAATTGAGAAATATACCTACCAGTTTTATGCCGACTACGAAAGGCTTATGCTCTCAACGGGCAGTTCTTTAGGCTACGGCCACATCTAATATTCTATAAGAAACATTAATTATATTTCAACTGAGAAAATGTAATTAACTGTATTGTTGCGTACTCTTTCGATTTCCGGCATTAAATTAAAACAATATGACGGATTTTAAGCGAAAAAGTATTGTATAATTAAATTTAACATATTAACAAAAAAATTTATTTACAAATGTATACAGATTATATTCCTTTGTTATAGTGTGGTTGAACCCCAATTTAATATTGTTTGCTGGATTTCTTTTAGAGACAAGTTAATAACATAGGTAAAAGCAAGTGATTGTGAGTTTAATTGAATAATATTGTTTTATTTACAGCCACCTTCTAACTTTGAAAAACTTTTTTCCAAAATATTTTTATTTGTTTTTTAACTTTTAAGTCCTTGCAACTTGTGAAAATTTCAAGCAAATCTATCAAATAATTTTTTGGCGAATTTTTTTGTTAAGACAAGTCAGGCATAAGACATGCCATACGCAAATATATGAGGATCAACGTTTATTCATACATAGATTATGTGTTCTTATGAGAAAACTGATAATGTATGTTGTTACAACATATTTTACATTTTTTTTTTTTTATATATATATACAGCGGAATTCGGTTATAACGACCCTGAAGGGACCGGAATATTACGTCGTTACAATCGAATGTCGTTATATGCACACATAATTTTTTTTTTTTGTTCATTATTAACTTAATTCATTTATTATAAAGAAAAAAGTTATTATCAAAAGTAAAAATAAAAACATAAAACTTAGGGTAAATAAATGCAATGCTTTTTTGTTACTTTGACTTTCTGAAAAAAAATGTTTTCCTTTTAAAACTTCCATCCATGTTTGCAGCAACCAAAACTGTAACACGAACAGTCAAAACTTTTCCTTCTTTACACTTTTTACCTTGAAATTTTAAAATTCTATCGGGCATAAGTTTAAAGAAGAACCTTGTCTCATCAGCATTATACATTTTTTCTGAATCCAAATAGCCATCTCGAAGTTTTGGGAAAAGTTCTGTAGTCACCTTGTACCTGAAACCTTGCATTTTCGCTGTCGAAAATGGCAAATCAAACTTTCTAAACAAGAAAAATTAGTTTTACCTAAAATTTTAACTAAATCATTGGCTTTTTCTTGTAAAATATGATAGGTTAGAGCAGGAGTGGGCAAACGGTCGATCGCGATCCGACATTTTTAATAATTAACTAGGTTAATTTTAAATCTTTTTATTTAAATATGTACTTTAAATATAGCTGATGATGAATTAAAAATCTATTGTACAACTGACGTGACTAATTCCCAAGCAGTGCATCTACTCCCTTCTATTTATTTTACTGCATGCGTACGCACTTTTTATTTTTACTCCCTGCTATACACTTTCTCTTAATACTGCGCTTGCGGTGAGATCAAAAATAACAATATAATAAATTTAGAAAACAACCCCAAAAAAAGGTTTGTATATTTGTGCATCAAAAAAGTATGCCATTTGCTGAAAAAACAAATTTGCCTTTTGCATAAATTAGTTGCTATGCCTACTGACGGAGCACCTTCAATGATTGGTAGATATAATAGATTTTTAGCCCTTTGCAAGAAAAATGAACAGTTTCCTAATTTTATATCATTTCATTGCATGATTCATAATAATGCGATGATATTATGGACGTGGCAGTGAAAATTGCTAATTCGATAAGAGCGCGAAGTTTAAGGAGGCGTCTCTTCTGCAGTCAACTTGAAGATAATAACTCTGAATATAAAGATTTACATCTTTTTTGTCATGTTAGGTGGCTCAGTCCAGGAAGCTTTTTGGAAAGATTTCCAAATCTTTTGCCTGAAATTATTGCATTTATTTATGGACACATTGGGAGAAAAACATGAACAATTGGAAGATCCGGTATGGGTAAAAAAATTAGCATTTCTTACGGATTTCATGGGCCTTTACAACTCGCTCAATTTACAATTACAAGGAAAAGGAAAAAATATTATTGGGTTGTTCAGTTCAGTAAGTGCATTTAAGGCCAAATTAAAACTTTTTGCTTTGATTTTTTTTGTGCTACAGATTTAGTTAAGGGTATTTTTCTTTCGAAATTTTAACAATCAGCCTAACCAAAAAACATTTTAATGTCGACTCTAAATTCAGTGCAAGCTTTTTGACAACAAATTGACAACAAGTGCATGATATCTATTCGCGCCACCCTGCCTGTTAAAACGTATAATCGTGAGCTCTTGAATTTATGTATAAATATCGTGTTAATTTTCAACTTTCCTAACTAAACTTGAAACACATATGCATAACCGAATTTGCCTTAACTATGCGACGTGATTTGTTATAAATTTTTGCTGCTAATTGTGAAAATCTGCAATATTTAATAAACTTAAAACTCTATATATTGCGTGAGACTTGGTTTTGTGCTGGCTGCGATCACTCAATTACATAAAACGGTGAACTCAAATAATAACATTAAAGGCGCGAAAAAAGCAAAGTGTTAATAAAAAAAAAGCAAAAACAAAATTAAAAATTAAATGCTCTATTAGTGACGAACTAGCCGCCCACGCTCAATCAAAGCTAATATAAACTCGTTTGCTCTTGCTCTCATCACACTGCATCACCTCTACATTTTCGTCATTGTCTTTTTGCAGTCAGCGCTTTGTTGCTGTTTTTGCCACATTTTCTCCTAAATCATTTCAAGTTGGTATAATGACTCCCTCGCCTATGCAGACTCGCCAACAACGTGAGCTCGTTCCTCGAGTCGTTAACAAGACTGAGGGAACGCCTAAGATGGGTACTGATGGTCAAAGTAGCAGCGCTGCTTCGTTCTGCACGCAGTTAAAAGCTTTGGAAGAGCGGCTTAGTGTAAATGCTAGAGAACAATACGCAACCTTAGAAAATTGACTCAGACAGCATGCTGATCAACTGTTTTTGCGTCTCTCATCAGATCTTGCAACTAAATTTGATAAATTGGATAATGAAGTGGCCTCGATCCAACAACAACTCACTAATAAATTTTCCGAGTATGACAGCAAAATACTAAACTTGGAGAACCAAGTAAGAGCTCTCTCATCACTCTGTGAAGATTTAAAATCATCGATGTGCAACAACAACAATAACCACAACTATGCTAACACCACCACTTACAACAACAACATTGCTGATTCAAATTCTGATGCTGTTCTCTTTGGTATCACACAAACTAATGGGGAGAATCTTAAAGGCATTTTTAATTTTATATGCCGCTCAATTGATTTTATGGCGCCTCCAGTTAAAGATATTTTTCGGGTTAAACCTAAAGATAACCACCCTAACCCTGTGGTAATTGCTAAATTCTATACGCCTTCTGATCGCAATCGAGTGTTGAAGGCTTTTGGGGATTATCGCAGGCAGGCAAAAAAAGCGGTTAATTTGAAGAATGCTGAGCTCGACTTAGATTGCGATGTTTTTATACATGAAAGTCTTGCCCCGGACGCCAGAAAATTGCTACAAGCTGCTATCATTCTCAAACGCAATAAACGAATTTTTAATGCGTTTACTTTTCGTGGCTCAATTTTCATTCGCATGTCGAAAGGTGCTGAACAGATCAAAATCAACAGCCATAATGAGCTTCAGAATATCGTGTGTGATGATGCTGTTGCTGAAACTGGATGCGACTATTAAAACTCATGTATCACTTTTAATCTTTATTCTACTTACTTATTTTAAGTTTATTTTTTGCTTAACTTTATATAACTTTTTCGTTTTACTCCTATTCTTTTTCTATTTGTTTTTTGTTTCTAGAATTTATTTGCCTGAATTTTTCTTTCCTCTATCTACTTGCAATGACTGACCCTAGTAATTCGTCTTTTGGCACTAATGAAAATTTAAAATCTCTAGTTCATGTTTTGTGTAGGCAACATGGGGGGCTTAATATTATTCATTTCAATGCTCGTAGTCTTAACATGGCGAAACTTGATTACATAAAACATATTTTTAATGATTCGTTAGTTGATATCATTTGTGTTTCTGAAACGTGGTTGTCAAGTACTATATGTGATTCAATTTGTGATATTAATAGTTATAATGTGTTTAGAAATGATAGATTTTGTAAAAAAGGGGGTGGTGTTGCTGTTTATTGTAAAGTTAATTTGAATGCTAAAATTCTAAACAAATCTATAGGTCCTGGAATTGAGTTTATCAACATTAGTATTTCGGATAACTGCACAAAAATTTTGTTGTCTTGTGTATATAATCCTCATAAGTGTAATTCTGTTGATCCCTTGTTCACAGATTTGCTAAACTATAATCTAAATCATGATGTAATTTTAATGTGCGGAGATTTTAATATAAATCTTTTAACGAATGATTCATATCGACAATTGTTGACGGATAAGATATCATTGGCCGGGTTATCTATAGTAAACACAACTGAACCAACTCGTTTCTGTCCTAATGCTACTCCAAGTCTTTTAGATTATTTTATTGTATCTGACCTATCGCTCGTTTCACTATTTGATCAACTGTTGTTTGTTTCCGATCACGATTTAATTTTCTGCTCGTTAAATATAAATATGTCTCGTCATGTCTCTTCTACTTCTTTCTCGTACCGTGATTATAAAAATATCAATTATCCTAATATGTTTCATGATTTGTCTTTAATATCATTTAATGACTGCTGGCATTATAGCTCAGTTGATGATAAGCTTTGTTCTCTTACAACCCCTGTTAAATATCTATTTGAGAAACATGTTCCTTTGAGAACAATTGCCTTAAAAAATTCATCTTGCCCTTGGTTATCTCAGAATATTCTCAATGCTATAAAAAAGAGGAATAGATTACACAAGCTTTGGAGAAGAGCACCCTCATCTGCAAACTGGGAAAGTTATAGGTTGGCCAGGAACGAATCTGTTCAACTAACAAGGCAGTCTAAGACCCGTTATTTCACTGCCAAACTTAATCTGTCCCTTTCTACTAAAACTTTATGGAGCAATATACGGAATCTTGGAGTGAGAAAAAATAATTCCCCTCCTTGCAATATTCACCCAGACTTATTGAATGATTTTTTTGTTGATAATACTGCACCTTTAAGTAATAATATTACTTCTTTTGGTAGTTTGCGTGCTCCGTTCTTGTTTGAGTTCACACCTGTTAGTGAACTTGATGTTGGGAATTGTGTGATGCAGATTTAGTCAAATGCTTTGGGTGAAGATGGTATTCCCATAAAATTTATAAAGCTCATTCTTCCGCATATTATACGTCCACTAACGCACATTATTAACCACTGCTTTATATCTTCTTCATTCCCGAGTGTATGGAAAATTGCAACTGTCTTGCCCGTGGCTAAAAAATCTAACCCTTCTGGACCTAATGATTTTAGGCCAATAAGTATATTGTCCTCTTTATCTAAGGTATTTGAAAAACTTATTAGTCTCCAAATTAATTATTTTTTGGTCAGGAATAATCTCTTGTCTCCTTATCAATCTGGTTTTCGGCGGGGGCATGGGTGTGCTTCGGCCGTTGTTAAGGTCTTTGATGATATAAGACCTCAATTTGATGCAGGGTTATTGTCCTTACTTTGCCTACTTGATTTTTCTAAGGCTTTTGACAAAGTTAATCACTCATTTCTATGCCAAAAACTTAGGTATATGTTTGGGTTTTCTTTTAGTGCAGTTAACTTAATCTCCAGTTATTTGTCAAATAGATCTCAAAGAGTGAAAGTTGGCCACAACTTTTCCCACCATAAGCTCGTCTTAAGCGGTGTTCCACAAGGCTCGATTCTAGGTCCGCTTCTTTTCTCAATTTTTATTAATGACATCTTTTCTGTCTGCAAACATGCTTCTCTTCATGCCTATGCAGACGATATCCAACTTTATCTCTCTGGTAGAATTGAATGCTTGAATGAATTCTCTGGTAGATTGAATGAAGATCTTAGTAACATACATCAATGGGCTTGTTGTAATGGTCTTCAATTAAATGCTGCTAAATCGTATGTTCTACCAATATGTAAAAATAAAACTATGTTAAATGCTGTTCCTGAATTATATATTGGTACAAACAAGCTTAATATTGTTACGAAAATTGTAAACCTTGGTTTTTGTATGAATTCGTTCCTTTCTTGTACTGATCATGTTAATAATGTTGTCCAAAAAGTTTATTATATCCTACGTAACTTGAGAATGTCCGCCAACTTATGCACTATTGAATTAAAAAAATTACTAGTCCAGCAACTTATCATGCCCGTCATAACTTACTCTGATATAGTTTACAGTAAACTTGATTCATCGTCTCTGCTGAAACTTAATGTTGCTTTTAATTATGCCACACGTTTTGTGTATGGGTTAAACAAGTTTGACCATCTTTCCAGCTTTAGAAATGCAATACTTGGTTGTAGTTTGAATGATTATTTCCACGCTAGAAATTGTATTTACATCCATAAAATCATTCACACTAAAACACCTCATTATCTCTACGAAAAACTGCAATTTAGCTTATCTAGGAGATGTAACTTACTAATTATCCCCAGACATAGCTCTCTAATCAGTTCAAATCTCTTTTTCATTAATGCTGTAAGACTGTGGAATGCATTGCCTCGTAGAATAAGAGAAATCTCGAGGAGGGAAACTTTTAGGCAATCAATTTTTTCTCACTTTTCTACTACTTAATCTTATCTTATTTTTATTCTCTAAAATTTATTATTTCTTACTTAGTATTTTTAAGCTAATTAAATGGATTTTACTATTTTTTTCATGTTTTATTATTGATGTTCACTATTTATGTTTTACTAAGCTTAAGAAAAAAATAATTTGTTGTTATCTCTAATTAATTCAATATTGTTAGAATTTATTTTTCATTGTACTGTAAAAGAACTTAGTTTCTTATTTGTACTCAATTTTTCGATTTTCTAAAATAAATAAATAAAAAAATTCTATAGAAATAATGTCAGAAAAGCTCACAATTAAAAAGGCAAAATTAAAAATATTTTATACTTATATTTATAAAAACATATTAAACTTACTGGTGCGTGTAATATTGAAATGTTTTGTTCCGAATTGGAAATTGTTTATCAATAATTTGAGAAACGATTTGCAAATCTCAATAATTTTCAACCGATATTTGAATATATTTAATTTCCTTTTGGAGAGTTCGATAACGAGGATATTTTATCAAATTTTGCTCATATCATTTTCGATTGAATTCATCGGATGTAGAGTTAGAAATTTTAACAATACAATCAGATATAATTCTGAAAGCACTTTCAAATGAAAATAAATTTTTGGAATTTATAACCAGAGCGTTCGGTTACCATTATTATGATCGGTGTCAATGAGGATATTTGCTTTTTTGGTTCTACTTATCTATGTGAAGCAGCATTTTCTCAAATGAAAAACTTCAAATCGCAATT
The DNA here is from genome assembly GCA_963920525.1 of Dichetophora obliterata. NCBI lineage: Eukaryota > Metazoa > Arthropoda > Insecta > Diptera > Sciomyzidae > Dichetophora > Dichetophora obliterata. The sequence continues at coordinate 201,093,766 of OY986438.1, read as the reverse complement.
TAAGAGCTCTCTGACTGATGACCACTTAATGGCGGCTATTCTCTTCTTTCAAGTCTTTGAAAGTCTTTGATAGACTTGTCGATGAAATGGAATGTCACGCATCTACATCAAAAAAGTAATCAAAAATATTTAACAATTAAGAACATTGCACAAAATATTATATGCAATGAATTTAATATATTGTTATTAGTAAAGACTTTAATACAATTTTTTTTTTTGTTAATTAAACTCACTTTTCGAAGTCGATCGCGCATTAGTAAGAAAAATTAATGTCGATCATACCAGTATTAAGTTTGCCCACCCCTGGGTTAGAGGTATATATCGCGATTTTTGGATTTTCTACGTTTTGAGGAGGTGTGATCCTTATATTTTTCTTATGTTTCCATATTATGGATATTGAAGAATATGACGCAAGAAATTCCTCGCCGTTTTCAAGCCGCCAGATTATTGCAGATTTTTCTTCAATGATGAACGCGTTACGTTTAGTTTGTGGAGGCATTTTGTGGAGGACAGTAAAAAATCAATCATGCATTTGAAGGAACAAATGTATACTGAGCAAAATCACATGCGCAAATGAAGTTATGCAGTTTTGTTGTCAATGAATTTTATACGGTTATTTCCCTTTCAACAAAGCAAAAATTGCAAATATGTTCAGTGAATATTGTTTGATCACGTATAAATAAAAAAAAATTCATAAGTAAGCAAATCTAGTCTCAACTTGCTTTCGTCGTCGCTATATGTGAAAATGTTTTTTATAATTATGGAACCTGCGTCATTATATGCGAACTCGTCGTTATATCCACCGACGTTAAAAGCGAACGCAATTCCTAACGAATGAGAAATTAGAAAATGCGGACTTCAAGAATACGACGTTATAGCAGAAATATTGCTATAACCGAGGTAGTTATAAGTGAATTCCACTGTACGTAAAAATTGTTAAAAATTTTGAATTGAAAACTTTGAAAAAAAATCTTCATAGTTTGTTTTACTCTCAATTACATTGGTTTACAAATAACGAAAAGTTGTTTTTACAATTTAGGCCACTATCCATTTGTAATGTAAAATCGATCGGTGATTCCGAAAATGTAATTTTTGCCTGTCTCTCTGTTTTCGCGATACTGTCCACTGTAGTTTTTTTACAAAAAAAAGTTGGTCTTATTTAATAGCATATATCTCCAGAAACAATAATAATAATCAAAAATATTATATCAAATTAAAGCTAGTAAAATTTCCTACAAACTTAATTCTTAATACCCCAATGCTTAAATTAGTTTTTGATTCAACGTTTAGTTTCGGCAAAATAAATTAAAGTTTTCGGAATTTTCACGTTATGCAGAAAAATTTACAAAAAAAAAAAAAAAAATAACCAAACTATTAGCAAATTTTGGTAAAAAATAAAAATATTTTGTAAGTTTTGATATTTTTTTTTTACTTAAAGCCAGTACTTTTCTGAAAGAAATAAGATATTTTTGAGTGGCGTATATCACTCGTTTGTGTCTTCAAATACCAGTCTCTTTGGCCAGATAAAAAAAAGCAATCGCTTAGGTGACAAAATGATCATCTCCATATCAGCCGAACCTTAAATTTCATGTATCGTTTTTTGCATTAGCTCCATTCAGACAATATTAATTTGCAAAATCGACACAAAATACTTGGTTTATAAATATTATCCAAATCTTATTCACGGTTTATAAATATTCCCATCATCAATACCAAAATAAAAAAGATATGACGTTTGCTGTAAATTCGTAAAATCGAAAGTAAATTCACCGCACACGTAGCAGAAAATATTTGGATCACCTGAAATTCTCGCAGTCTTTTACTCATTTTATTTTGTAGTTTATTTTAATTTATATTATTTTCTTTCTTTTATTTATTTATTTATTTATTTGAGTCTTTGGAGTATTAATTCCTTACAGACTAAGATTAAACTATTTAACAAAGATTTAAAACAAATTTTCGACATTGAGAAATCAAACAAAACTCGAAGCGATAAGTCATTAAATAAGGACAAGCTCTCTGAATCGGTTCATTACGCGCATAATTGAATCTATGAAATTGAATATAGAATAATTTAAAACGCTGCAACTGTCTTGAAGGAGTATTAAAATGTATTGAAGCCAAAAGAGAAAGACTATCAATGTTACCTGAGATAATATCATAAATACAATAAGAGTTTTTATGCCTAAAAGCAAACATCTTACATTATATGGAGGAAGATCATCATGATGGTATAACGAGCGAAGAGCAAACTTTGTTGAATTTGTTCCAACCGCAACGAATGAATGTTATAATTCGGATTCCAGATGAAAGATGCGTATTCAAGTTTCGACAGTACAATGGCATTAAAAAGTGATATTACTGTATGAGGATCAGAAAAATCTGAATTATTTGTGAGTATAAAGGCTAGAAGAGAGTATGCTTTAGGAAAAATAAAATTAATATGTTCATTAAAAGTGAACTTTAAGTCAAATATGATACCAAGATTTTTAATAGATCTTTTGTTACAAATTGTGCGCTTCTTTTGTTTGCCACGCTTTTTGCTAGAATGCTAGATTATTTTTCCTTCTATTTCTTTAATACAACGCGATATCGTTGCAGACATGGTACAATAAGACCAGGTAGGTTCACGACTGACTGTGACTGACAGGCGTTTCGATTTGTTGGTTTCGGCGTTCGCACTCTCAGTCGTGAGCCTACCTGGTTTTATTGTAGCATGAAAACAAATGTTTTCCGTTTAGTTTTGACAGTATCGGCGTTTGCACTCTCAGTCATGATCCTACCTTGGTTTCATTGTACCATGCAAACTAATGTATACCGCTTCGTTTTAACAATATCGGTGGTTTCGCTCTCAGCCATGAGCCTACCTGATTTTATTGTACCAAACAAACTGATGTATTCCGTTTCGGCGGTCGCGCTCTTAGTCGTAAGTATGGTTTAATTGTAGCAAGCTGGTTTGTATCTTTTGTGAGCTTTCCTAAAACATCTGATTTGACACTTAGGCCTTATGAATAATAAAAATTTAAAAAACATTTTGTTTTACCTGCAACATGTCTTACTTAGAATGTATTTATATGATATTAAAATTAAGCGAATTGTATAAATAGCAGGGACCGTAAATAGCTGTTATCAAAAGAATTTTTTCAAAAAACTCATGGTCTTGCAGATACCGCCGACATATGAGGTCTTTATTAAAATGATCGCATTGAAATATTTATTCGAAATCTTTATGATATTCCAAAAAGTCCTAAAATCAAATTTTTATTGTTATTTTCAGAAACAGAAACAAAAACATAAATAAATAAAAATAAAAATAAAAACAAAAAGGGAAGAAGCAGGGAAGAAAATAAAAATTATTTCGGACTTTTATTTTTTTCGCCTAATTAAACTTTTATTTTTCAACTTTTGTTTTTCAGTCAAAAAATAAAAATCAGTTTCGGAATTTTATTTTTCTGTGTTTTAAAAAAATCATTTACGGATTTTTATTTTTTTCTGTTGGAAATAAAAATCATTTTTGTGTAATTTCTTAGATATTGTAGTGGAATTACATTTTTTTTTAAATTTGTGTAAATTCCCTGCAGGACCAAACGTAACTAGTCCGAAAAGTGAAGTAATTTTAATGTAGTTATTTATGAAGAAACTTTCATTTAGTTGAAAAGTCATCGAAAAGTAGTGAGTTGAGCGGCACCGAACAAGAATTTAAGGGTTGAAGTAACGAGCAAAGCAAAAGTCTGCGTTGTATCAATTTGTTTCTCCGTGATCAGGGTTGTGATTTGCTTGAAAAACAGATACGATAGTATCGGAAGTGTAGACGTAAATTTAATTTTGAACAGAACAAATGGAAAAAATGTTTTGGAAATTTTTGTATAGCACCTATTTCACATTTCACACTAAATTTTGAGTCGACTTAAAAATATTTTTTGGTAATGCCTAAATATTTTCCATTTCCATTTCATATGGTTTATAAAAAACCATTTAAAATGTAGTCGTTTTACTCCTCGCTAGTAAGTAGAATGAATGTAACCAGATATAAGCTAATTTTATATAGACTGACTACTAGTTGGTGTCAAAAGGACTATATATAAACTATTCAATCTCTCATATCGTAGGTAGTGCGTACTGGTGATTTTGCGGCCATTCCATAGAGAAAATCACTAGATATTTTCGATAAAAATAGTTGACTATTCAACCACTTGTAGTTTGTTTTGAAAGTAGTTTGTAATCACCTTAAAGTTGGGTGAAAGTCATGCAGGGTTATGTTGTATACTTTCACTCCATATAATTGTTTTTTCCAAAAACCTCTTAAAAATAACTTTACATACAGAATACACAACACAAAAGACAAAATGTTTAATTAAAGGAAGACGCTGAATTAATATATTTTGAGCAGGCATTTTTGTGTATAGCTCCAAATAAATATTTTATTCACTATTGTTAATTTTCTGGATTTTTCCCAATTTTCAAAAACTAAACTTTAAAAAAATCACCCTTTATAAGGCCAGCATAATAAAAATGGTCTTGTGTTTTTGTATTCTGTATAATGTTTTTTTAGAGGTTTTCGGAAAAACAATTATATGGAGAAAAAATATACAGCAGAATTTAAAAAAAATTAAATAAAAATTATTTTAATGACAATACAGTAGTAATTCGATAATCCGAACTAATGATTGCAGATCCCCATTTGGATTATCGAAACAATCGGATTATTGTATAGTTTTATTTTCCATAAGTTTATTAAAAAAATACAAACTTCAATGAAAAATCAAATATGTAAGTATTTTATTTTATAGCGATATACATATAAAAATAATAAAGTTAGAGTTCATTTTTGTTACGAGTTTAACAGTTCAGGTTTTTTTATTCAATTAGTTAAAAATATAATATAAACCAATCAATTTTAATATAAATCAAAAATCAGTTAAATCATGTAAAAACATGTTTAAATAAATAAAAAAACTAGGTCTTAAAAAATCTTTTATGGTTGTTTGTTTTACACTATTTGTACATAACTCCAATGCTTCATTTCGCAAATCTGTCAGCTGTATAACTTTTTCATCCGCAAGATCTTTTTGTTGAGCCCATAGAATGAATTTGTTTAAATAAGTAAGTGCTTCAGAATTTGATATTTGATCACCTTTTTCGACATGAATTTCAGCTTCATCGTCTTCTGACAACTGTAGACTCTCATCTTCATCTTCATTATCAGTATTGTAGCTTTCTTTAATCCATTCATTTAAACTATCATTGGTCAAATTAATGTGCATAGTGTTTTGAACAAGTTCCCTCATAAAAATCCATATTAATGCTTTCTTCTGGTGTTTCTATAGTATTTTTATTTTGTCGAAGGATAGATAATGGTATATCATCTTCAGAGATGCAGTTTTCATCAAATATTTTTGACCAGCAAGTTTTAATAACTTACTTTCGAAGGTTGCCCCAAGAATGCTTGAGTAAAATACATGCGTCTTTTAATGTAAATGACTTCAATGCCTTATCGTAATCATCACCTCCTCCAATTATATGACATAGGAGTGACTTTTTATACGACATTTTGGTTATTCTAATGGCGTTTTGGTCCATGGGTTGAATTAAACTTGTGCATTTAGGTGGTAAAAACAAGCATTTATAATTTTCATGAGAAAGCTCTGTTGGATGACACGGTGCGTTATCTATTATGAGCAGGGCCTTTTATTCCAGATTGTTTTCAGATTGGTATGCTTTAACTTGTGGAACAAATGAATTATAAAACCATTCCGAAAATATAAATGAAGTCATCCAATCATTCTTAAATGAAAAGTACTCCACCGGAGGAACATTCTTAAATGAACGCGGCTTCTTTGATTTTCTTACAACCGCAATACGCAATTTATGATCTCCAGATTTATTTGCACAGCAGAGAATAGTTACTCGTTCTTTTGACATTTTTCTTCCCGGAGCACATCGTTCTTTACCATGCACCAAAGTTTGACTCGGCAGTAATTTCCAAAAAAGTGCAGCCTCATCTGCATTATAAATTTGTGTGTCGCATAAGCCTTCTGCAGATTGTAATTCTTTTAATTGCAGCATGAATTGAGGTACTAAATGGGGTTGGATTGAGAGTTTTTCTCCAAAAATTTTTAAATAACGAATGTTAAATCTTGTCTTGAATTTTTGGTACCATCCATATGAAGCATTAAAAGTCTTTTCATTGCCATACATATCTTTAAACATCTTTTTGGCTTTTTCGCATACAATTTCACGCGACAAAATGTTTTGCTTCTCCCGCTGCTTCAAAAACCAAGAGTAAAGGCCTTCTTCGAATTCGGGATACTCACCAGTTCCTAGAGTTTTGTGCAATTTTAAGTTTTTAGCGCGAGAATTCGCAAAAAAACTATAAACAAAGCAACAAATTAAAAAACTTACATTTCAGTTATAAGTGTATCTCTTACAAACCTTTTTAACTCATTTCGTTTCTTTTTAATATCAGAGATAGTAGCACGTCCCACTCCGAATTGGTTGGCTAGGTCTTTACAGGATTTTCCTTGTTTCAGACCGTCTAATATTTTAATTTTGTCTAATAGAGACAGTGTTTTATGAGCACGTTTTTTATTATTCATTTTATGTATGTGTTGTCACTCGCAATAACTCATAAACAATGACAAAATATACATAATACACTCTCGCTCAGTTGCGAAATTCTGACTGCTGAAATACGTTATATTCCCATTACAACGTTGAATTCTAATGAAAACATGAGTAAATCATGCAATTCGGATTACAGAATTGCAATTAATTCGGACTTCAGAATAGCCAGCGCTGTGAAAGTAAACCGTCGGATTACTGGATTTTCGGACTACAGAGTAGTCGGATTATCGAATTACTACTGTATTTAAGAAATAACACAAAAAAAATTTTTATATCCAACAGAAAAAATAAAAGTCCGTAAATGATTTTTTTAAAAGACAGAAAAAATAAAAGTCCGAAACTGATTTTTATTTTTTGACTGAAAAATAAAAGTTGAAAAATAGCATTTAAATTAGCCGAAATAAATAAAAGTCCGAAATAATTGTTATTTTTCCCTGCAATAAAAATCACTTTCTAAGAGTTCAATTATAATTTTTTATTCTGTCAAAAAATAACAATTTAAATTTGACTTTTTTAAAAAAAGTCGCAAAACAACTATCTCAAATTAACTTTTTTGATATCTCTTATAACAATTACGGTCCCTGATAAAAAGACAATCATTCAATTTGGATGCTTTCGTTCAACTAAACAGAACTTTTCCATTTCTCAATAGATTTTCTTCAAAAATGTCTTATTTGTTTCCAAAAAGTACAGACTTTAAGCAAAAAATACCAAAATATATTGATTTTTTAACAAAATTTGCAATTAGTTTTGTTTTTCTTTGTAAATTTTTCTAAAAAACCCGAAAAATCTTCAAAAATTAATTTTTTTTCGCCGAACCTTTATTTTGAACTTTTATTTTAAAAGTTGAATCAAAAAATAAAGTAGGCATTGCTTGTAGGAAATTTTATAATAATTAGTTTTATATATTTTTTGTTTAGTTATATAGTTGGTTCTGGAGTTTATGCTTTATAGTGGAACTAACATTTTTTTTTTTTTAAAAAAAACTACAGTGGGCAATATCTCGAAAACGGAGTGACAGCAATAAAAAAGAATGATATTTTTCATTAAAAATTGATAGTGGCATTCATTGTACATTTCTGGCTGTAAGCCAGTGTTATTGGTTGTATTTATTACAACGATAGATACGCTTATTAGATGCAATTTAAGCCATTGAATTTTTTTTTGCCCCAACAATATTTACGTTTATTCTACTCCTTCCTTACCTTCCTTCCTGTCCTGTTGTATTCCAACCACAATTTTCATAAAAGCATTAAAATCGTGTTGACACAAAAAGTGTGCGTGCAATCAGCTCGTTGCTGCTGGCTGATTCTCTCCGCATCAAATAAAATCCTTTTTATGTATGAGAAAATATAAATTATTATAATGAGCATACAATTAAATGCTTTAGTATGCCTCACTTCCAGTAATATTTTTTATATTTTTTTTTTTGCTTTAACTCTTACTTTTGCACTTTTGCTTTTGCTTTAATTGTTTGTTTATTGCTTGCCTGACCGCACATATAAAATTTATTCCCGCTGTGCATTGATTTTACGAGTTGATATTAAAAAATATTCACCAAAAATATTGTGAATTAATTTGTAAAATTATTAACGCCTCGTTGGCATTAATGTTTAATTATTTTCTTTGGAAATAAACATTTATAAGGACATGCATTTTTTTTGTGCCTGTTGATAATTAATTCAATTATATATGCAAATTATTTCTTATGCTCCAAGGAATCTGCAATTGATGAGTTTTTACTTTTTGTCACATTACCAATCAGAATGCACTATTCTGAAAATAATTAAGTGCTAAATATCATGACAAAACATTATTTTCTGTTTTAAATAATATATTGCTCAATAACGTTACAACTCAAAAAAACTGGCTTTCCAGTAGAAGAATTTATAATTCAAATAAATAAATTAAATGGCTCTTAATTATGGAACTAATGGAACTAATAAGGAATTAATCTAATAGTTTTGCAATAGTTTAAACCTCAGACAGAGGTACCGCAAAAATATTCTCAGTTCATTGAGCATATTGGAAATTTATTAAGATGAAGTTATCACAAGGTCGAATCTTATGTGGATATAATAAAATATAATATAGATGATGGTAGAATTTTGTACGAAGAACGTATATACAAAATAAACTCGATTTTTAATTTAATTTTCATTATGAGTTATTAACGAAAACTGGCGATATAATCAGAATTATGTCAATTGATTTTTTTGCTTCTTGAAGTAAGTTAGACAAAGAACTATAGAAAACTGTATGAAACCTTAAAAGGCAAACATTTTGTGCCAATTCGAAAAAGGTGTCGTTATAACCTCATTAACCCTAAAGAGGTAATCTACGTTGATTCGACGTAGATTGCGTACATATTTTCAATTTTCTCATTTCTGTCTCTTCGTACCTCTGTTGCCAACTTGGTGCTTTTTCTTACCAGATTAAATGCATTTTTGAAATGTTGATGCCAGAAAAATTCGGTTAGGTGCCTTGTACATGTTTTGCTGCTTTTTTAAATTTCGGAGGCACCAAATGTGCCTTAGTTTATGTCTTAATATATAATGGAAATTTATCTCAAGATATGATTTCATAATACAAGTATATGAAAACATTAGTAATTGTATGTGCACACAGAAAAATTTTGCATAGTAAAATCATTGTGATGCATAGTTGATTTCATTTTACGTGATTTCATATTTCGTGGTGACAGACACATTAAAATTATTGTTATTTCATGTAAAATCATTGTGATTTCATGTAAAATCATTGTAAAATCATGTAAAAAAACACGCACGCACACGTCCATGGTGTGTATGTGTTGATATTAATTTTGCAGAGTAAAATCATTATGATTTCATGTAAAATCATTATGAAATCCATTAAAATCATCATTGCATAATGTAAAAAGTTAATCAACATGATTTCATGTAGAATCATTATGACATCATGTAGAATCATTATGGAATCTAGTAAAATCATTATTGCATCATGTAAAAAAAAATTGTAAGCGTGCTTAAGAAGTTCCGTTAAGTTCTAGTGAATTTTTGCATAACAGAAATTTAATCGCGAGTTGCAGGTAGCGTCGTGCAAAAATTAAAAGTGTTTAATGGAAAATACAAGTGAAGAAGTAGAAGTAGAAGTAGAAGAAATAAAGTTTTATAATTATACGTCGAAAATTTCTTTTATATTTTTCAATAAAAAAAATAAAATCACCTTTAAGTTCTTTTTATTTCAAAATGAGGTTAGGATTCAGCTGGATTTCATGATTTTATAATGATTCAACAAGACCATCATAATGCTTTTACATGATGTCATAATGAATCAACATGATCATTATAATGATTTTACATGATTTCATAATGAATCAACATGATCATCATAATGATTTTACATGACTTCATAATGATTCAACATGACCATCATAATGATTTTAAATGATGTCATAATGAATCAACATGATCGTCATAATGATTTCACATGATTTCATAATGATTCAACATGATCATGATAATGATTTTACATGATTTCATAAGGAATAAACATGACCATCATAATGATTTTACATGATTTCATAATGAAAATTTGTTGCGATTCTTACATGAAAATCACAATGATTTTACTATAAATCTCTATGAATCATTGGGGAAACATGTAAAATCATTATGTTTCTATTTGATTTTACAATTTTGTTTTTTTGTATGTGTTAGATTCGTTAAATTAGCTTAATTTAAGTATTTAAAATTGTGTGAAGTAATTCTTTTTAAAAAAATTTTTAATAGTGGCAGCTCAGAATATAATTTCATTTTTAAATTTAGTTTGGTGTTTTATATTTTTAAAAACCTAATAAATCTGGTGCATGTTTGAGGAAAAAATCCATTTCTTTCGCTTCTTTGCTGGATTTTAAAAATGAAAAGTTGGCAACACTGTTTAGTACTGCATTCTCTTTTTACATAGTTTTAGTCATTGATGCGCTCTTGCAATGTGTAAACATTTAACTTAGCTTGGCGAAGATCTATGACAAAACTAAAAACACACTACGTAGCTGCGACGTAGTTTACCTTTTAAGTGACTTTTTATGTTTTAGTGCTTATGGTGTTGTGCTCTATTTTATTTCTTTACATTGCGTTATAGAGCCTCAAAATGTCTCATAGAGAGGATTATCGAATGCGTTGATTTCAAAAGTTTAAACGACAATAATGATTTTAAAAAGCTGCATGAGAAAGAGTCCGCTGAGCTTTCGAGCGAACACAAAAGAGAAAATTCCTAAAATTATTAATGATAATGACACTACAAGTGTCAAAAATGTCAAAAAAGACAAACAACAAAAATATTGTCTACGGTTTAACTATGCAAGTTATGCTTTTATGACGACACAAAAGTTGATCACCTGAAACATCACCTAACAAAACTCTACATTTTCTGCATAGCTCCATTTAATAATTTATTTGTTTTTCATTTTCCAAGATAGCCAAAGTTACAAAAAATATCAACATGTTGTTATTTTCAATGTGATTGACAACAACTGACCACTGAAAATGGCACAGTGAAAACCAAGCATTAGTGTTAGGGCATAAAGCCGGTGGCCAAAACTGTCATAACGAAGTTCACAGCTCATACAAAATCTGCAACCGATGAGAATACGATAAGAAAGCAAAAATAGGCAAAGTATAAGAAAAGTTAAGAAGTCAAAGTTTTTACAAAAAATAATTGAATCACTTAAAAGCGAATATTTTTAAACTTTGTTGACACTAAACACACAATGTTCAATTCAGTTAGTCAAAGTTTTATTTGAGTACCTCTTCGCAAAATAGCGAAATAGCTGATTTTGTCAGTTCTGGTCAATAACACAGAGAGCACATTCAGCCCTAACGCTACGTTGTCTAGTTATACCATGATATTGTTCTCATATTAAACGACGAATGGCAAAGACTGCTTCCAAGTCATGCGATCCAATATATGTGGAAAGCAAAAAGTTGAACTTTGCATTTCTTGCTAAAATTAATATATTTTATAATTTTTTTTTATTTTGTGAATTTAAACTATTTAGTAAGCAAATGTAATCAATTTCCTGAAAAATATTTTTATGTTTCTATTTTAAATAAAATTATTTTTTTTGATTTAATGCATATAAGGTTCAAAAAGAGCTCCTTAAAATATTTAAGAAAAATTAAATAAACATTATAAACTTTTCTGTGTTTGTAATATTATAAATCTCTAATACTATATATTTTCAAGTTTGGAGGGATTTATATTCTTTTTGAAAAAAGGTTTAAACTGAACTACGTTGATCCGACGTAGATTATCTACAACGTTTGTAAAATATGATTACCTCTCTAGGGTTAAAATCATTTCTGAAGTAAAAGTGATATTCTTAAGAAAGTACAAATAACTTATTCGAAAAATACTTTTTTTCCACATTTTTCTAAGGAACATTTAAATTAAGGGGACATTCCACAGAAAAGTAGAAGTGACCAAAAAATTAAAACTTATCTTAGTATTTTATGACATTATTAAAGATAAACATTTTAATTTTTTTAATTTAAGCCAGTTATGCATAAATTAATTTGCCATGATGATTAAATCGTTTACATTGTTTCAAAAATGTAGTTTTTTTTTTCGTAAATGTTTAGTTAATGTTTTGTAAACTATTTTGTTTTAGTAAAAATGGAAGGCATTGGCTCAAGATAATAAAAAAATGGTTCAGGCAATGAAAGAAAAATATATAGAATTATTTTTTAATTACTAAATTACATAATTACTTAACTACCTAATTACTTAATTACCCAAGTATACTACAGCTTTGTCAGTCTGTCAGCCACGTGACGTGATTTGTCTCCACGTGACGATGTGTAAATATAATATTAAAAAAACCACTGTGAACTTTATTTAAAATCTTTTTACGCCAAAATCATGTTTATGAGTAGCTAATAAACATTTGGCTTTCAAATACTTTTCCCTATGTTAGTTACTTTCGCTAAAATTTGTAATCGAAAACAACGATTTGCAACGTTGGCTGAATGGACCCGTCCTGCACGTGACGGTAGATTTCTTATTTTTTCTCTTGCATTTAATAAAATTTCAAGAAAATTTGAACGTACAATGAAGAAATAGAATGCCTTTTGTATATGTAAATAGACAAAAGGACTTCACTTTTAATGTGTAAATTTAGAATTGGCTGTACAATCAGCTCAAAAAATAGTTGAATTTGTCTGTACATGACCGTGGAATGCTCCTAACATAAATATAATTCTGTAATCATATTGAAAGCTTTATATATCATTTTTATCATAAGAATATCTTATAGCAAAAATTTTGTACATAAACTAAAAAGCTTTAAAAATGTTTGGTACTTTCTTTATGTAGTATAACATACATAATTTTGTCCCCATCCTTCTTTTTACCAACTAACGCCGTATACAATATATCAATTTTATCACAATATATCAGAACTACCAAAACTATCACTATCCGTAACTTTCAAGATATAAGATCTAGTATCCCGAATCAAGAGTTAGTTACCTCAGTCAGCCATGTTATTTGTAGCAAAGCTAACGAGTTTTTGAAATTAACTTAGAATAAAGAAGTATTGTACCTAAGTTTGACGTTTAATTTTTATGATATCTGTAATTTTTTATTCTTCAATTTTAGGAAGGTTAAGCAGAAAAAAGTATTACAAAAACTAACTATTACAAAAAGGTAACGATATTGGACACTGCACCTTGAATTTGTATGAAAAATTAGTAAAATTTAGCAAAGGAACTATACGTTTAGAACTGTAATTAATACAATAATATCTAATCTGACCTATAGCTCGTTTCATTGCCAAAAATTTTATATAAAAAGGTCAGAAATTAATAAATTAATATCCGTAATATCATAAATACTTAGACGATGTTAACCAAGTCAGTGCTTTTAGCACTAGATCTAAAGTTTCTCAATGTTGCAATGCGCTTAGATTTTGTAAAAATTGCACCGGATGAAAGAAAATGAATATGATGCATTTTAATTGAAGTGCATTTGACAGTTTTAATGTGCGTATGATAAATCGGGAAACTGGGGGCGAACCTTTACAATGTAACATGTCTGACTGTCTCAACCTGTCTCAACCGTTAGTTTGGCGGCTAATCTGAGCTGCGGGCCCCCCTAGGCTTTAAATAGGTTGTGCGTCGGGTTTGAAACTCATTTCAATGCAAACAACTAAGAAAAGAAGAAAACTGATCCCCAAATCTGATCACGACTTCCGCAAACAAAAAAATGATGATTTGTAGTTGGCAAGAGACTGCCGCCCCACGTCCTGCGATTCACACCTGTGAAGGAACGACTTGTCATAATCTGCATCAAGGTTAAATTTTTTAATATAAGCCTAATATGTGCGCACGCTCCGACAGAAGACAAGGACGATGAGATCAAGGAAATTTTCTACGAGCGCCTTGAAAATGCTTACGTGCGCTACCCCCGTCACGACGTAAAAATCGTGCTTGGTGACTTCAACGCTAAGGTGGGCAAGGAAAATATATTTACTCCAACAGTCGGAAAGTTCAGCCTCCACGACAACACCGCCGACAACGGAATGAGGCTGATTGACTTCGCCGCAGCACGAAACATGGTCGTAAGTAGCACTAGATTCAAGCATCTCAATATTCATAAAGCCACTTGGATGTCCCCTGATCAAAAAACCAAAAATCAAATTGATCACGTTTTGATCGACGGAAGGCACTCTTCCAGTGTATTGGATGTACGCACGATCCATGGTGCAAACATTTACTCGGGATTGCAGCCAATATCCGTATACGTCTATGCGCAGCCAAGAATACACGCGACCCTACACAGAGAAAGCTAGACGTCGACAAGCTGCAATCGAAACAGACAGCCGATGCTTTCGCCACTCGACTCTCACTTCTCCTTCAAAGCACTCCTCCAATCGATGATATATGCACGCAGTAGACACACATTTCCAACTCCATGCGTGCGGCTGCTGAAGAGGTGATTGGCTAGCACCGCCCTCGCCGAAACCAGTGGTACGACTAGGAGTGTCGCGACGCCACTGCAGAGAAAGACACCGCCTACAAAGCCACCCTGCAGTCGGTTGTAACGCGCGTTGCTAAGGAGCGATACAAAGAAAAGAGGAGGGAAGAGAGACATATTTTCAGGCGGAAAAAAAGAGAGGCAGAAAAGCGCGAGCAAGAGAAGATTGAAATTTTTGGTGACAGGAATGAGGCCCGAAAATTTTTCGAAAAAATAAGACGCCTTGCCGATGGTTTTAAAACGGGGCCTCTTCCTGCAAGGATGAAAACGGGAATCTAGTGACAGATGTCCAGAGTATACTGACGTTATGGAGGGAACACTTCTCTAAGCTTCTAAATGGCGACGCTGACAACAATCCCGCCAATAGAGATGATATTCCGGAAACCCCAATTTCGGATGACAGCGTTGAGGTTCCGCTGCCCGACTATGATGAAGTTCTGACAGCTATAGCTCGGCTTAAAAATAACAAAGCCGCGGGAGCTGATGGCTTACCTGCTGAGCTGTTTAAGAACGGAGGCGAAGCTCTACTTAAATGCATTCACGAGTTTCCATGCAGAATATGGTCGGAGGAATGCATTCCAAATTCTTGGAATCTCAGTGTGCTCTGCCCAATCCACAAGAAAGGTGATCCCACTATCTGTGCCAATTACCGTGGCATAAGCCTTCTTAATATCGCATATAAGGTCCTGTCGAGCGTTTTATGTGAAAGATTGAAGCCTATTGTAAACGAACTGATTGGACCTTATCAGTGTGGCTTCAGACCTGGAAAGTCCACCATCGACCAGATTTTCACGCTACGACAAATCTTGGAGAAGACTCAAGAAAAACAAGTCGACACCCACCATCTTTTTGTCGACTACAAAGCCGCCTTCGACAGCCCAATAAGGAAGCACCTGTACTCCACCATGTCTGAATTTGGTATTCCTGAAAAACTAATACGACTTTGCAGGATGACACTGAGCAACACCAGCAGCGCACTTAAAATCGGGAAGAACCTCTCCCCACCATTTGTTACCAAACGAGGTTTCAGACAAGGTGATTCCTTATCGTGCGACTTTTTCAACCTAATGATGGAAAAGATCATCCGAGCTGCTGATCTGAGACGTAGTGGCACAATATTCTACAAGAGTGTTATGCTGCTTGCGTATGCTGATGACATCGATATCATTGGCCATAATACGTGCGAAGACAGTGCAGCATTTTCCAGATTAGAAAGAGAGTCAAGTCGAATGGTTCTGTCAGTGAATGCAGATAAGACGAAATACTTGTTGTCAACAAACAAACAGTCCCAGCGTCTTGGAACCCACGTTACAGTTGACAATACCTCCTTCGGACTTCGTTTATCTGGGATCCAGCATTAACTCAACCAACGACATCAGCATTGAGATCAAACGAAGAATAACTCTTGCCAACAGGTGCTATTTTGGGCTCAGTAGGCAATTGAGAAGCAGAGCCCTCTCTCGACGAACGAAAATCACGCTCTATAAATCGCTCATCATGCCCGTCCTACTTTACGCATCACAAACCTGGACGCTGAGCAGTTTAGATGAAAATACTTTAGGAGCATTCGAGAGAAAGATTCTTCGTAAGATCTACGGACCAATCTGCGTCAATGGCGAGTACCGAATACGGTGGAATGATGAACTGTATGAGCTGTACGCTGACATCGACATAGTCAAGCGCATTAAAATCGAGCGGCCTCGCTGTCTCGGTCATGTTCAGCGCATGAAAGACGATGCTCCAGTGAACGCAGAAGAAGACGACCACATCTTCGTTGGAAAGACCAAGTAGAGGACAACCTGACGAAGCTTAGAATTTCCAACTGGCTCCAGCAAGCGAAAGACAGAAATGGCTGGCGCAAATTCTTAGATGAGGCCAAGACCGACATACGGTTGTAGCGCCAACTAAGTAAGTAAGTATGATAAATCGATCCTTCTTTACAAACAAATTGAATATAAGTCGATAGATTTTCCAAAAAATATGCCAAAACCATGAGGTTCATTTGTTACAACCCTTTACGGATAAGTTAAGTTAAATGGATTAGTTTGTAAAAAAAGCTTTTTTTTCAATTTTGTCAAACGCAATACTTACTTAGAAAAAATAATACTTTTATGTTGTATAATTTTAATCTTAAAACATTTGCAAATTTATAAATTCTTAAAAAAGTGAATTCAATTATAAAAGGAAAAACTTATTATCTTATATATGTATATATTACGCAAACACAAGTTTTGTCCGGCGTTAGGCTTTTTAAGTACAGGTCCAATCTTAATAAATTTAGTTTGGTTTGGTAGGTTTAGATCTGTAGATGTGCAAACTGGACTTTTTATTTATTAAAAATTTATATTTTTTAAGTCATAGCGAGTTAAATTTGCATATAATTGTTGGTGTTGTAATTTCAGCATATGCCTAAAAATATGTGAGGTGTTTAGCGCCACCTATCGGCTAATAGCTATGAAACTGTTATACTGACGAATAATCTTTTATATTTTCACAGCTAAAACTTTGAATTGATATATTCAATATCAAAGTGATACTGGAATGATTTCTTACAGTTGAAAAAAGATTTCTAAGCTGTTGGTCAGAAAATTTTTTAATTTTTAAAAATTTACACAAAAATTTAATAAGAAATTGAAATCTGGTAATGAAACATTTTTGTACAAGCAATTTTCAACCTGAAATCAAGAAATATTCTTACTTCTGTATATTTAAATAAATTTGGGTACGAAATTAAATATGCTAACATTATATCGTCGTTACGCGTGCAATACTGCGTATATTGCAAAAAGACCAACATTAATTTCATTTCAATTTTGATCAGTTAAAAATCTATTCAATAGCTTAAAATAAAATCTAGCTTTGTTTGATTTTGGTGTTTTAACGCAACACGGGCTTACTAGTAAATCTATAATAGTGACCATGTTTTAAATGACAGGTCATGCCTCCTGGTGAAAAAGTCTTTTCAATTAGCGAGAGTTCGAGGATCTTTCGTCTGATGCTGGAGCGGCTAAGCCATTCTTCAGTCTTTCTCAAAAAATACCCCCTCACAAATAAATTTTAAAGAAAAACCAGTTAATTAGTGTTATTATATCAGATGGTCTGATTAAATTGTCTTTGCCAGAGCTACTTGTAGCAACATCATGTTTAGTAACAGTAGTAGTATTTTTCAAAAATTATTATTATTGATGTTTGAACCTGGAAAAAATTATAAAAATATGTAAAATATATTTTATTAAAGTTAAATCAAATATCAACTTTAAAAGGCTAGCATAAAAGTAAAAAAATAAGTAAATTAAATCGTAGAAATTCTTGTGAATATAACTTTGGCAGCATTTGCTCTCGTTTGTATCATGTTGTTGTGTTCTTTTTCATTTTCGTTGCATGTTTGGAGCAGAGCAAAGTATCGTAGCATTCCTACTCCGAAGATAGCTTACTGTGTACGGTAGATGTCATCAGTGTTTTAGCGGTCTAAAAAGGAAACTGCCAAATATAGTACCACTTAAAGTTAATAGAATTAAAAACTTCCGTAACATTTCCTTGACCTCGCAATGTGGTAACATCAGGCGAACGACAACTCAATTCGATAAATTTTTGTGCGAAAATCCAAACTTTTGTTTTATTTAAATAGATTTAGAATAGTTTACACACTGTTCAAGATTGCGTGTCGATTGAAGTGCAATTGTATGAAGCAATGTTTTCAACAACTTTGAAAGTGTGTATTTGTTGGGTTTTGGCTTGCTTTAGATGTGTTGAATCCTGCTGTGTGTTTTTGAGTTGTGGTTGCATTTACAATAAGAAGCCTGGAGCCATCGAAAGGAATGAATTTCTTGCAATTTGTGTGCACGCTGCGCTACGTTGCATTTCCTCCGAACAACAGAAGAGATGAAGAGCAGGAAATGCTATAAATTTTAAATTAAAATACAAAATAATTTTTTGATCCAAGCAATTTCGAATAGATTTGTAAATTAAAATTGCATGAATATGAAATTAAGCTTTCGTGTTGTAGGTAGGACATGCAAATATTATGTGGCAAGCATGTGGCAACAATGTTGTTTTTATTTGTATAAATTGTGTTTTATGCATGTTGCGTACTCAATATGCACTCAAAATAGTAAATTCCTGTACATAAATTACTGTGAAGAATTTCCATAATACGCAAAAACATTATACAAAATTATTTTCTTAATATTTCTAACTTTTCTTTTGGGATAAGTTTGGTCCAGTTGTTTCGGCTACTGTGTCAGACCTAAATTTACTTTCTTTATGAATGCAAATTATACTCAAAATAAATAATAACGAAGAGTGGTCAAATCTTGAAATATTTGAGGTTACTTTAGGGTTGGGTTGGCAAAAAGTTTGTGAACTCTTTATGTTTGGACACAATCGAAATAGCAACTCATTTTCTCACCCTCGATAAATTTGTTCCAAATGACCGATAATTCTTGCCCATATCTGAAACGAAGGAAATGAAATTTTCCAGCTTTCCATAGTGGCGGATGTTTTCATTTTTATTGCTTTAGTAAAATGCCTGAAAACTGCTCTGCTCAAATGCTAACACTTTTTGTCTGCTGACCTCAACTGCTACAGACCTAAAAATAAATTACCAGGAAATCAACAAAATTAGGAACTGAAACAGTTGACAACAAAGAACTAGTTGTGTTGGCATTTTTTGCTGTACTAAGTGAAAAATTTTTTCAACAAAAAATACTTTTTTTTAAAAGATAGAAAATCATTTTGGGAAAAAGTTAATCTAGCTAGCCTTACTTGCTGAACTCAATCAATCTGAGATGAATGCGCGAACACGTTAGAGAATGATGCGAATAAACTTTACACAAAGGACGCAACAAACATAAAAAGAGACAAGTTTTTACTCAGGTTGCAGCCATTAACTAATATCAACAATGGCAAACCCAACAATAGAACAAAATTGAAGTGAACGACGATCCGGAAGAATACTGCCTTAATATTAGGTTTGACCCTTTTTGCACACACTGACGCAAAAAACCAAATAAAAACAACACAAAAAAGTACACAATCTCAGAACAATATCAAAGGACCATTGGAAACTGTGAGTCAAGTAGGCAGGCCGTTTGTGCCATTATAAAATCCTGTTCAATACATTTGGGATTGACATGTTTTCAAGGATACATATAGGATACACTGATGCGAAAGGGTTTTGCTACGGTTTACTTTTGGGGAATATCTTTGAATACTTTCCTACGAGGAGTTCAAGCCTTAAACTGTGCTCATTGTTTGTGATAATTTGGTGTTTGTGTGTCAGTGTGTTATTGTGTGTGTATGTGTGTGTGTGTGTGTGTGGCAACATATGTAATATATTATTCTTTCATTCCATTTTGTTGGTTTTTATGGGAACAGAGGTTTTATTGTAATTTTTTTATCTATTTTATTATCGGTGTTCATTGACAATGAAAGGATGTTTCGAAATTTATTGCAAATCAAATGGACATTCATTGTGGTCAATCATGTGTGAGTGTGAGCTTAACTGTTGTCAATAGCGTAGGCAGGGGAGAAGGGGGGGAGAACCACACCCCTAAATCGGAGATTTTTTATTTAAGAAATAGTTTAGGAAAATTATCCAATCATTTATCGCTAAATTGAAGAAACTTGACGCAATTATGTTGAAATTTTATTACATTTTAGTGAGTTTTCTTACCGTTTGTTTATCATCGGCTTTAACTAAGAGAAAAATTTTCTCTGAAAATGAGAAATTTTTCATCAAAAACACATTTTTTAAGATTTTAAACAGCATCCTGTGAGAATTGTGATTTTAATACTGACAAAAAAGTGCAAAAATTATTATTATTATCTTCTATATATTTATTTCTATAAGGGTCCCCTTATTCCAGGAAATCTATAAACGCTACAAAAACACTTTATATCAGGGCTGTGGAGTCGTCAAAAAATAGTTGCGACTCCGACTCCGACTCCAACCGCCGAAATTTTTAAAGTACGACTCCGACTACGACCAAAGACAAAAATAAATCAACATAACATTTTATTTTTTAAATATTTTATTAATTTTTATTAATTCTTTTAATAATAAACAAAATACTATAATAACGAAAACTTAAAATAACAAAACTTCAAGTAGTTAATCTAAAATAAAAAATTATTTAGCATTTGTTTTTAAAAATAGGATAGCCTCAATAATATCTGGCTTCATTGGCCGTGGTACTCAGGGTACTTTGGAATTGCATCTATTATTGCTAAATTTGAAGAACGGTTAAATTTCTCCACTTCCTTTAATACTTGTTAAAAGTCTATTTTAAATTTTTAACGTTTTTATTCAATCAAAAACACAACAAAAATCAACAAAATAAATAATTCAAATTAAATAAACTAAAAAATAATTCATTAAAAAAGATTTAGTCAACTTCTGTAAAAAAGGGAAATATTTGAAAATTAAAAATATTGAAAAATAAAATTTGAAAGGATTTTTATTTTGTAAAATATTTGAAAAATTATTTTTCGGAGTCGGAGTCGCGAGTTTTTTTAGCGACT
Organism: Dichetophora obliterata; assembly: GCA_963920525.1. Taxonomy (NCBI): domain Eukaryota; kingdom Metazoa; phylum Arthropoda; class Insecta; order Diptera; family Sciomyzidae; genus Dichetophora; species Dichetophora obliterata. Next base: position 201,072,601 of record OY986438.1, on the reverse strand, counting down.
CCGACTCCGGCAAAAACACCGCGACTCCGACTCCACGACTCCGACTCCGACTCCACAGCCCTGCTTTATATATCCTAAGAAATGTCTTGGGCTGTAGGTATGCACAAAATTGTAAGATTTTTAAAAGGTGATACCGTTTAGCAGACATCAGCGTTTAAAGTGGAAAAAATGGCATAAAGACTTAAGACACGAACTCGCTTTAACCCTCACGGCTTTCTTAAATTTTTAGACAAAACGGTTTCATTGTATGCTTACGCATACACGTTACTATGTAACGAGTCAGAACCCAGTAGGCATTGGCAGCGCTGCTAGCAGGCCTTCGTATGAATTTTAGAGTACTGCCGCACTCATATACAATTACACTTGCTTTTTTATATGAAATTGAAAAATTTTTCAGGCCTTCCGCTCTCGAGAGTCAAAAGAGGCCTGCTAGAAGCCCTTTTAAGAATGCACGTTAGAAGGAAAAACAATATAAATATCAACTTGAAATAAAAGACGACTAACAATTTCAGATTTGAACCATGGTCCTCTCACGTGGCGATCCGACATCTTACCCACTCGTCTATCGTGGTTGTTAAGAATCAATAGCTTATTTTGCATCAATACAAATGAAAATAAGCTTTAGGGAGCCCGGGTTCGAGACCCAGCTTGGAAAACAATTTTTTTTTTGTTGTTTTTTTAAATCTACATTTTTTTACAAACTGTTCTGTGTATTTAAATTTTTTTTTTTAATGTTTTCATATAAAATAATATGAAAAGAAGGCCTTCAAAAGGTAGGCCTTACAGAAGCACTCATAAATGCAGTGATCATGGAAGGTGTATTGACGCCAATAATAGTGTGTAATGCACCAACAAAATCGTAAGTAGCTTTTTGTTGTTTTAGCTTATTTTTTTGTTTGTTTTGTTCAAAAAAATATTTGACAGTTCAGTTGTTCTGGACATGAAAAGTTAGGTATTGGTTCTTGTGTAGGCGCACGCATACACAACGAAATGCTTTGCTGGTAAAATAGTAGGCGTGCGCATACACAAGAACCAATAAGTAACTTTTCGTGTCCAGAACAACTGAACTGTCAAATAGTTTTTTGATTATTTTGATTATAATCCGTCTAAGTATATATGACCTATGACCAAGTAAAGTTGCAAGTTAAATGCGTCCGCATAAAAAGAACCCGTGAGGGTTAGTGTGAATGAGAAAGCGTGACTTCCAAAGCGAATATGTTAGACATTTAATAAATATTTGAAATATTAAATAAATATTAATAAATATTTTAAATATTTAAATTAAAAGAATCTACTTATATATTTATTTCCTTTTGGATCTCTGAGATGTCAGGATTGGCAGGGTCTAGAATAGTAAATAAGGTATCGAATGAAAGTGCTACATGTGGAGGCGTACACAATTTGGTTGGTTTTTCGATTAGTGACCTTTGACTTGAAATATGAGCGTTTAGAGAAAATTTCTTAAATAAAATCTAAACTAAAAGAGATGAAAGAACATGGTGTAAGAAGGCATTTAAGACATTGCTAAGATGTACAACAAACACTCCAGACATTTTTCGCTATCTCTTCCGGATACCCTGCAATAAGCATTTTTTATGTAACATGTGTGAATATATATTGTGATGATTAAATTTCTTTCAAATAGTAAATTTTAAAAATTCCCGTTATTTTTTCATTAAATTTATGCAATATCTGGAAAAATTTAGCTATTCGTATAACATATTTTTGTATGAATAGTCGTTGGTAGCGAGATAACGGTATGCGAAAGTTTTTCGATAATATTTTCCACGGATATTATGTTAAAAAATTTATTCAATTTGATAAATCAAACCAAATGTACAAAAAAATCACAAGTCAATTTACGTAAAATAATTAAATCTAATTTCAAAAAAAAATGTGATCTATTCAAAAGTACTCGTGCTATTAAAAGTTTTTTAACTGCTTATGTTATTGTTTATGTTTTTGTAAATGAATTGTTTTTTATTATTTTCATTTTAATAAAATTTTAACAAAATAAAGCTTGCTGTTTCTTTAGGGTTACAGTTTTTTTGTTTGTTGAAAATACAGTTTCTTTTTAAGGTTACAGTTCTTTCGTTGACAATACAGTTTTTTTTGGAACTTACAATTTTTTAAAAAAACTTCAGGCAACGCTGATTTACTGTCAAAAAATAATTACAACTTGAGAAATACTGTGTGCGGAGCAGCATGCTTGCCTTTTATGAATTAAGATATGCATACTTTCAGGCTGAACAGTTTGAGAGATATTGGACACGGAGCAGCGTGCTTGTCTTTTATATATTAAGATGGCAAAATTATGTATACATATGGCAGATCTCAGATAGGTTTTTATGATATCCCTATTAAAATAAATATAATTTTAATTAAGCCATAATATGTTTAAATCAAATAATTTCTTTATTTTATGTGTCACGTTACTTAATAAAGGGGGGGGGGGGGGGTTATTGTCGACCTCTTATTGTAAAATACGTTAAAATAAAAAATCGACATAGTTTTTTGTTTATTATGATTGCTTACCATATTAAGATATAATATATTATAGTTTATGGAAGCCATTATAAAAATAAATAACATGAAACGCTTATGAAATAAAACAAAAAGTAGGTAATGTAACAAAATAAATTGATATAAAAAGGGAACAATATCAAAGTTATATTTAAGTGATTATAAGGCAATTTATAGAAGTAAGTAAGTAAGGTAGAAGTTCTAATTTGAATGTTAATTTTTTTCTAGTTCCATTGTTTGCCTGGACTAAATCGGTTTTTCAATATCACAGATTTTCATTCAAAATTATATTAATATTCTAAGTTTTTTCTATTGAAGTCTTAAGCTCTTTCAACCTTTATCCTTTGCTTATTTATACATTACTTAAATCTTTTCGTTATTTATAAATCTCTTCGTTTAAACGTTCTGCTTGTCAATTAGTCTTCATTTATTCTGTCATTTATTATTTAATCCTCTCTTGTTTTTTTTTCTTTTTGGAAAAATAACCAGTAGCGCGTAATTCAAACATGAACATTACTCAATTAGCCGCAATTATATATGTATGTGTTACTTTTTTTTAAGTTTTTTTGTACCTAATGCTAACGCTAACCTTGTAGCTTTTATTGGCTACTAACGAAGTGCTTAACGAACGAGTAGAAGCGTTGGTGCACAGCCTTGGAACTCGATTGCTGCTGTCCTGATCCTTTGGATATTCTATTTATTACTGTATCGTTTTTTTTTTTGTGTCTTCAGTAGCTTTTATGTAATAATGTTTAAATTGTTGTTGTTGTTTTTGATGCAGTTGTTGCTATGTTTTTGAAACAGACAAGTGACAGCCTTAAACGCTATTCATTATGGCTGCCTGGTTTTAAGTGGAACCAATGTGAGTCACCTGAAAATCGCTTTAAAATGTTTTTGTTGACCTAAAATCGAGAGAAATATGGAAATTCGTGGCCATTTTTTATTTGCTTTATTTTCTTTATGCATAAGTTTGCCTCTTAAATGGACATAATTAGTAGTATTGCGCGGATTTATGTATAGTAAATTCACACTCAAGCGCACAGCATGAGAGTAATCAGTGAAATTGCGAGAACGAACAGTTGAAGCACAACGATTAATTAATTAGCATTTATTTCATCTGAAGAGGTAGAGAGAGTGCTTCAGACTACAGAATTTAATGAATTAAAATAATTATAATGCAGTGGTAGGAAAAATTTCTTTTGTAAACGTAAGGACAGATATAATTTGCGAGAAACACTAATACAATACAATTTAATACTTAAAAAACATGTATAAAATTATGTTAAAATTTCCAAGAGTTACAATATGACAGATATATAAATTTCTATCTGTTAAGATTTGATCTTCTTGATAATTTGTATGAAACACTGGACATTTTTAGAATGGAATTTTTATTTCGATAATATTACGTATTCTTTAATATAGTTTTGACTCGGCAATATCAAAAGAGCCATTATTAGAGTTTGTTCATTTAATTTAATACAATTAATTTTAACATACAATTATTTTTATATACAATTATTTATAAGATGAAAGTTCCCATATAAGACAGAGTCTTTTAAATACAGTAAGAATTGCAGAATAAAAGCAACTCATAAACAACAAATACTTATAAAAAACTACATTTCGTGATGTGCCTTTAATTATGTACATCACAACGATAACAAGTTGATTTTTCAAAAATCCAGAAAATATCCTTATGCAAAACATTGATTAAAAAAAACCCTATTGGAATGGCAATTTTTACAGCAAAATTTTTCAAAAACATTGGCAAGAAATTTCCATTTTACAGCTAGGATTAATATGAGATACTGGTAAAGCTACATTCTCTTCATAGATATTTAGAATATCCATAGAATTGATATTAAAGTAATCATAATTTATATAATTGACATTAGTTGAGGATATACGATTTTCATATATGAACATTTAAAAAAAAATTTTAAAAAATAAGTCATTTAATTCCATGGATACGAAACTTAAGAGTTGGACAGAATTAGTCTTTTTTTAAGAATTCTGAATTAGCTGTTTAAGTTATTGTTGCTGTTATTTTGGTCCGTCTTCTCCGCTATCCTCTCCCAATAGTTTAGTTTGTATATAGGGTTGCACAAAGAGGTAAATTGTGCGGAAGTAAGGGAATAAAATTTGCATTAAAACATTTCTCCCTCCCATACCCTCCCTACATAGTCCATTGACTACATCACACAAAAAATATCCTTTGAAAGGAAGTTAGATGTATCCATTCCCTCTCAAGAAGTGTGGGAAATAGGAAACTGCACACCTCACGATGTCATTGAGATCGTTACTGATGGATGAAAACTAGATGGCAAAGTAGGTGGATGAGTCGACTCAGAAGCATTAAGCATTAATTAAGCCTTCAGGATTTCTGACCATTACAGTGTATTTCAAGCTGAAATTGCTGCTATACATGAATCGCCAATTAACTTGGCTTCAGGTGAATGAGATATCTTCCATGGATATTTGCATACTATCTGACAGTTAAGTCTCTTTGAAAGCCTTCATAACTCTTTAAATAACATCTGAAACAGTTCTCAACTGCCGCAGATCTCTAAACGAGAGGGCAGAGCAGCTCAAAATCAAAATCTTTCTAAGCTGGATTCCTGGACATAAGGATCTTATAGGTAGCTGCAAAGCTGATGAATTCGCTCATACAGGCACTACAAAACAACTATCTATAGATAAAGCAAGCCTTGGTATTCCTCTCACCACATGTAAACTCCTTACACATGAGTTATCCGGTATCACAACCAACAACAGATGACAGATGGTCAGCAAGTAACACGTGTAATATAACGCGGCAAATCTGGCCAAGACTCAACCCTAAGCATTCAAAAGAACTCATTTCTCTTAGAAGAGACCACATCAGCACCATGCTAGGGATCCTTACAGGGTACTGCCTTATTGGCAGTCACGCTCAATGATTGAACACACCCCATAACGACTTCTGCAGAAGCTGTAGAGGATGAGGTGGAGGAAGAATCTACAGTACATTTCCTCTGCACTTGCCCACTGCTGGCTCAAAAACGCTTCCTCCACTTAGGTAACTGGTCCTCCAATGACCTTGAAGAGCTCTCGGAATCTTCGGTTTACCAAATCCTAGGATAAGTAAATAGCTAAAACTGGTTTAAATAGAGATAGGAAAAATTAACCCTTGGTCTTACAATGGTCTTCATTGGGCTAAGTGTGCCTCGTTTGAGACAGTCACACTAACCTAACCTAGCCTAACCTTAAGGCATAAAACTTGCTTCAGTACTTTTGTATTGATCATGTTGTGCAATTCTCTTGCAGCCGTAACTAATTACCTTACATGCCCTTGTTTGTTTGATGTTTGCTTGGTGCGGAAATTTTAAGTCATCAATGTTGGCGATTTTTTTTTTCGGTCTATGGTCATTGTACATTACATAGGCCTCAAATAATGGCACAAGGATAGACGCAGGTGGCCGAGGATGCAGATCCACTAGATTTTCAAATACCTGGGTATCGCTTACTGCCATTGTTTTCTTTGCTTAGGGGCATCGCTCTTTTTATAAGAACGGATATAGCATACCAGCGTGAGAGGAGTCTGAACGCAACTGATCTAGAGTTTAGTTTAGTGTGGGTTAGGTTCAGGCCTCGCTCGCATTTGCTACATTACTGCTTTATTTATAGAAGTTCGAATCTGGGGAGGGAGTCAATTTTTAACAAACTGGACTCTCTCTGACTCGACTACGAATATTTTAAAGTTGTTTTATGACAGTGAGCTCAACCCATATATGTAAGCTAAATGTCTACAACCCGGCTTGGTTACTTCACTTAGGCCCATTGACACCTGTTGGGCAAAATGTTGAGATATTTGCTGAATCGAACCAATTGATTCAACTAGTGAAGGAAACCACTTTTTTCCCTTAAAGTGATATGCAAGGCCATAATATACTTGACCTTTTTCTGACTTCATATCATGGAAAATATGATGTGATTGTCAACGCACCTCTTGGTAACTCGGATCATTGTATCATCTCCGCTGCATTTCCATATTCTAACTCCTGCACGTCTAATCCTAAAGCGCCGAAGAGGTCAGCATAGTTTTATGGAAAGGCAAACTGGACTGCGTTAAATAATTTTTATCGAAATTTTAATTGGAAATTACGTTTCGCTGATAGAAATGTGAATGCCGCAGCTGTCATGGTATAAGAAATTATTTATTTCTAATAAGAAGAGATGCATTAAACCAAAAGATCACTCATAGTTTAAAGAGACTTGCAGGATTGCAGTCAAGTCCATAGAGGAAGCCTTACAGAATTGAAGCAAAGAATCGCTATAATGCAATTTTAAACCTTAAAAAAATGCTGCACAAAGCTCGTATACGAGAAAAGATTCTTTTCTGCCCCAAAGGGAACAAAAATGTTTGGACATTTGTTTAAGGAGTGAAGAATCACGCATCTTTATCTATTCCAACTCTTTTAAAAGACGGCCAAATCTTCACTGACTCGGCTGATAAAGCGAAAATATTGGATAGATTTTTTGCATAAAATTCCATTTTTTCGGATAACAATCAGCTACTGCCCTTTGTCGAGAGTCGATCTTCTGCAATACAGTAGACTTACTTTCAAACGAGAGCACTTAAAAGGGTCCTTACAAATCTCAACGTAAGCAAAGCCTCTGGTCCTAATGACATACAGCCAATTGTGCTAAAAATATGTGCTTCTTTGCTGTCTCGGCCTTTGCGCAGCCTTTTTAACATCTCCTACAGAACAGGAGTGTTTCCATCTTGTTTGAAGGTGGCAAATGTCCAGCTGGGTCCTAAAAAGGGCGATGTCACGTACCCTGTAAACAACCGACCCATTGCGATATGCTCTACGCTTTCCAAACACTCAGAAATATTTGTGTGTAAATACTACTAATAACTGCGTCCATTCTAAGAATTTTATTCGTAGTTTTCAGCTACGGAAAGGATTCGTAGAATCGTCGTATTAGTTCATATTACGAATGTTTTATTCGTATTTGTACAAAAACAAATGTATATTGTACGAATACATTTGTTACATTTACGAATGATCATAATATCTGATAACAAAAAAAAAATTTGTCTGAGCTGGCTCTTTAGCTTACGAGCCACGCACTCTACTAGTAGGCTACAGCAACTCTATTATAATTACAATTCCTTATAGTCTCTATTTGTTCGACAAACCACCAAAAAAAAAATTCCGCTTGAGCTGGGGTTTGAACCTTGGCTCTTTAGCTTACAGGCCACGCACTCTACCAGTAGGCTACAGTCACTTCATAACCATACAGTTCCTTATGTTCTGTAGTTGTTCGACAAGCCAGGCTGAACGATTTCAGTTTGAAATTTTGTAAACTCAACTAAAAATTCATACATTGTACGAATAATTTGCACTGTAAACCTACGAATGAATTTTATTTACTAATATGATTTTTCATTAGCAAAAAGTACAAAAGCATTAATGAATACTACGAATGTAATGGAAAAAATTACGAAATTATTCGTACGAAAAATTTGCGACTATTATTATTTATATGAACACTAGGGTGTCCCAAAAAAAAAAAATCGTGTTTGATGTACGCGGCTTTTCCACTTCCACTTGAACTTAGAAACACACTCTATGAAGTGCATCTCAATTGGTAAAGATTAAGAGGTCGCGAATTCATTTTTGAATTTTCCCATACAATTTGTATAGGGAAAAATCCGTTTTGCTGGTAAATTGTATTTAGAGCCATTATCTTTTAAGCAAAATGTTTAAAAAACCGTATTGGCTCAAATTTTTTCTATTATTACATATCGAAATTGCATTTTCATCTGATTATTTATTTGGTGGTCTGTGGCTCACTTCTTAGAGCTACCTATGTAAATGATTACTTTTACATAGAATTATTTCATTAAAAATCAATATCTCTTAAAGTACGCCATTTTCATTATAGTTATTGGTCTTCAATTATTGGTTCCAATAATGATAGTTGGAACGCATAATGAAGAAAAAATTCATAGGGTTGTTATATGTTTTTGGATTAAAAATTACAAGTAGTTTTTTGTATTTATATTTTTATTTTTTTAATCGTTTTGGGCAACCACCAAATAATAATCCGATGAAAATGAAATTTGGATATGTCATTTGAGGACAGACAAAATTTGAGGGAACACGTTTTTTTAACCATTTTGCTTAAAAGATAATGACTCTAAATTCAATTTACTAGCAAAACTAACTTTTTAAATATTTTGTCGAAGTCGATAATGTTAAATCTACATCATTTACTGCGAAATCTGGTATCCCACAGAGCAGTTTATTAGGACCTCTTCTTTTCATTTTATTTATTAATGACATAAGTCGTTGTTTTTCTTTTTCAAATTATTTAATATATGCTGATGATTTAAAAATGTACAAAGTGGTACGCAACAGTTTGGATGTATTTTTGTTGCAATAAGATATATTTGCTGTTTTTGATTGGTGTAAACGTAACCGTTTACTTCTAAATATCAATAAATGCTTTCACATGTTTCTTATGCCAAAATTAGAAATGTTGTAGCTTCTTCATTTAATATTGAGTTTGACTTGTGTTAATGAAATTATTGATCTGGGTGTTTGGTTTGATTCAAATTTTTCACTTGTTCGACATTTGACTTATACGCTATCTAAATCTTATTCTATGTATGCGTTCTTAAGGAGAAATTGTTCGAACTTCAATGATCCAAATACGTTAAAGTGTCATTTTCTATGCTTTGTTAGATCTCGTTATGCGGTCCATAAACTGAGACTTAAACGAATACAGAAAAAATTTCCTAAATTTGCTCTGAGATCATTTAATTTCGCTTAGTCTATACCTTCCTATGAAGATCGCTGTTTGCTTCTAAATTTAAAATCGCTTGAAACTATTCAGTCAGCGAACTATTCAGTCTTTAATATTTCTGTATGACATTGTTTGTGGTACTATTAATTGCCACTACTTGTTAAGCTCAATTAGTTTTAATATTCCGACAAGAAACTAGCGTCTTTCTGACTATTTTAAGATTTACTATTATAAAACAAATTATTTGATACACGAACCTTTACAAAGAGCTCTTAAAGAATAAAATTCATTTTGCTGTATAATTGATATCGATTTTTGTGATAATAAGAATGTATTTACTAATGCTCTTAATTCATATTACTGTAAATTTATTGTAGGTTAGCTATATTTTAATTTTTAAGTATTAAATTTTGTTTACTATGCTTGTCTGAAAAAATTTTAAAATTTATAGACAATAAACATCTAAACTAAAAAAAAAACTTATTTTTCCTCATACAAATCTTATGGGAAAATTAGAAAATGAATTCGCGACCTCAACCTTTACCAATTGAGATCCGTTTCACAGAAGATGTTTCTAAGGTCAAGTGGAAGTATTAAATCCACAGACATCTGTCAAAATAAACAATCATTTGTACAATACACTAATACGAATTGATTTATTACTGTTTACGAATGTCATTAGTATATAAAAAGAATATATTCGTAGATACTACATCAGGTATTAGTAACATTTTACGAATGAATTCGTAAAGATATCACAATATAAATACTTCATATATTGTACGAATATTTTTAGAATGTAAGAATATTTGTTTACTATGAGTTGAGTAATAATGATTTGAGTTAAGCTATGGAGAGCGTAATAAGCTTCAACGTTATGAACTATCTCGAGTTCAACCAACTGCTTAGTGACCGTCAATAAGGTTTCCGTAGGTTGCGCTCTACTGGTGATCTAATGGCTTTCTTAACCAAAGAATGCAATCAATGCCTTCACTTTTTCGGCAAGAGCAGGGTTGTTGTTCTGGATATTTCAAAAGCGTTGGACTGAGTTTGGCATAAAGCGCTCATGTCACTACTTAATGAACCTTAAAAAATTCTCGGAGTGGGGTCGAGCTAATAGAGAAGAGTTCAGTGCAAGCAAGACCCAGTGCTGTCTGTTAACCCACAAGCGGGTGGATTGTGTTTTAGCTCCCATCAATATTAATGATGAGAATCTTGTGAAATCAGCTGCTCTTGACGTTCTTGCCACACGGATCCAATCTGGTCTTCGTTGGAATGATCAACATATTTTCAATGTATCGAAAGAAGCGGACAAGTGCCTACATTTTTAAATACTGCGCACATTTCAGCAGAGACTTCAAGATCTTATTTTGAGCTTCTGGATCGAATTCAACGTCATGCGATATATTTGCTAGGGAATGAAAGTATTTCATCCTTTCTCAACTCCATTGGGCATTGACGTAGTGTTGGTTGCCTCAGTCTTCTGTATAGGCATTACCATTTGAAGTGTTCAAGGGAGATACATGGCCTGACGCCACCAGCTTGTGTGTTTCCCAGGACCACTCGGACAGCCGTTCAAGCCTACCTCTCTACCACTACCTCGATGCCCAACAAAACCTCGCATTACCGTGATAATTCGTTTTTTAGTCACACGGTAAAGTTGTGGAATAGTCTCACTGCGAACGTGTTTCCCGATAGTTTTGAGCTGTGCAAATTTAAAATCAATCTTCACCGAAACCTCTTCATCTATCCACCCTCCAAGATCACCCATCTTTCAAATCATCACAATGCTTATACATTTATAGGGAGCATCCCCTGAGCTTTGGAGCGCATCAGTCTAAAAAAAAAGAAATACTTATCTAAGTGACGCTTGCTTCCAGAATTACCTTGGGTCTGACTTTAAACTGCTTTTAATAATATTATTGTTGCCAAAACGTTTTTAGTCTAAGTTCTTTGAATTTTATTTTTTAAGAAGTCGTGTTCTTTTGAAAATAAAATTTTGGTTCAGGAAAATAACGCCCAATTAAATAACGCCCAAAATAAAAAATGAAATAAAGCTCAAAACATTTTGGACATAAAAAATGAAATAACGCCCAAAATAAAAAATGAAATAAAGCCCAAAAAATGAAATAACGCCCAAACTGAAAATTAAATAAGACCCAAAATATTTTGGGCTTACAAAAATGAAAAAGCGCACAAAATCAAAAATTAAATAAAGCCAAAAAAAAAAATTAAATAACGCTCAAACCAAAAATAAAATAAAACCCAAAATCTTTTTGGAAAAAAATTCGGAAAATTTTACCGGCTCCGCGAAATAATTCCTAATGAAAGAACTCCAAACAGTAAATTCCTGGTGAAATAAGACCTAAAAAAAATATGAAATAAAACCTGACATTTAGGAGTATGTACATTATGATATAAAACCAAAACGGAAATGAAAAATTAAGTCGTAATTTTCAGAATATTAAAAAAAAAACAATTGTGGTTCTTCTAACCGCGACTATAAATAAACAAATATCGAATAGCAGTACCAAAGCCCCTGTTCATAAGGAACTTGTGATTATTGAGCGGTTTTTAACAAGAATAAAAAAAAACTAGATTGTTGCTTTCAGTTCCTTATCCTTTACCAAAACGTTCGTGGCATTAACACAAAACTAAATAATATATTAATTTTGAGACACAACCTTCACTTTAATAAAATTGCTTTTAGTGAGACTTGGCTGAAACCTAACACTCTAAATACTGAAATTCTGTGCAACAAATTTAGCATATACCGCAAAGATAGAAACTCCATTCCTGGTATTCGCTCTAAAGGCGGGGGTGTGTTGATTGCAGTCAAAGCGACACATTTCTCTGAAGAGTTATTAATTCCAGAATCCTTGGACATTGAATTCTGTTGTGTTCATGTTAAGTTTGGTTCCTTGAGTCTTTTTATTACATGCTCATATATTCCTCCCCTTTCTACCTTAAAAGTTTATAGCAAACATTTGGCTTCTATTAGTAAAGTTTGCCCAAAACTGCAATCTAATGATCATATTTTAATAACTGGAGATTTTAAAATGCCAAACGTTTCTTGGAACTGCTGTTCTGAAATTCCTGAAATATTTTTACCTTCGTCTGAAAGTTCATCCGATAATTACTTTTTAAACGAGCTCTCAATCCAAGGGCTATTCCAACTTAACTGCATTTTTAACAAAAATAATCGTTTGCTTGATCTGGTGTTTTTTGATGACAGCAATATCGCTTCTGTGTCTAAATCAGATCCTCTGGTTACACCCGAAGAATCTCATCATCCAACATTAGAAATAATTTTAAATTTTCCAAAACCATCTGTGCAGTACTATGATCCTCAACCGCCTATTGAGTTTAACTTTAAAAAACAAACTACGTGATTTTGAAGAATAACTTGTCTAATATAAACTGGAATTCTATTTTAAATATTAATACAAAAAGTTTATCTTCTCAGAGTCTTGATGATGTGGTATATGCGTTTAATAGAACGCTCAATGATTGTTTTCTTAAGGCTGTTCCACAAAGGAAACCCTCTTTGATATCGGGTCCGGTATGGTACACAAATAAATTAAGAAAAATGAGAAACTTGAAATCTAAATACTATAAAAAATATCAAAAAACACATAACATATGATATACCTCGATTAAATACAGTTACCAACAGTTATGCAAACAATCCTATAATATCTACTTAACAAAAGTGAAATTAAACATCAAATCTGATGCTAAATCTTTCTGGAACTTTGTTAACACAAAACGTAAGATTGATTCCTATCCTTCTTTTATGAAGTATAATTCTGTTGAGTCTGATAATGATAATAGTATTTGCAATCTTTTTGCTGACTTTTTCAAGACGACTTATTCATCATCGTCCTATGATTACTTAAATTATCCTTTTAATATTCAATCTGGGGATATTTATTTCCCAATAATTGACACAAACACAGTCTTATCATTTTTAAAAAATATGAAAACATCATATAAAAGTGGTCCTGATAACATACCTTCATGTGTATTAAAATACTGCTGTAAAGAATTAGTAACTCCAATCTCTTTACTATTTACTTCATCATTAAAATCCTGCTATTTTCCTGCAGCCTGGAAGCATTCATTTATCATTCCGCTGCATAAATCCGGAAATAGGTCTTTAATTGATAACTACAGTGGCATCGCAAAATTAAGCGCTTTGCCTAAACTTTTAGAGGAAATTGTTACATCACGACTATCGCACAGCGTTAAATCTTTAATGTCTCCTTTCCAACATGGATTCCTTTCTGGAAAATCTACTGTTACTAACCTTCTCGAATTTACATCAAAAACTATAGAAAACTTTGAAAAAGGCATGCAGACTGATGTTATTTACACGGATTTTAGCAAAGCTTTTGACGTTGTAAATCACAAACTATTGATCTTTAAATTACATCTTGTTGGATTTCCTATACCGTTGGTAAAGTGGATTGAATCTTACTTAAGCAATAGAACACAGTCTGTTATTTTTAAGCTCAAGAAATCACATGAGTTTCCTGTTACTTCAGGAGTACCTCAAGGAAGTTATCTTGGGCCCCTTCTGTTTCTACTTTTTATAAACGATTTGCCATCTGTCATAATGCATTCTAGCATCTTAATGTTTGCTGACGACGTCAAACTCTTCCTTTCTTTTAAAAATGATAATGACGCTGTATTTTTGCAAGCCGACATTATCATCATCATAACTGGTGCAAAACGAACCGTATGAACCTCAACATGAAGAAATGCAAGCATATGTCTTTCTCGCGCAAACCACCAATTAAATGTACCTTCAAAATTTGTGGTTATCCATTGGAGTCCTTAGATAGTTTCAATGATCTTGGAGTTACAATGGATCCTAAACTACGCTTTAATATTCATGTAAATAAAATAATAAATAAAGCAAATAGTACTTTAGGAATTATTAAACGTTGGGCAAAAGAGTTTAATGATCCATTCGTAACGAAAACCTTATTTACTTCCCTAGTGCGGCCTATCTTAGAATACGCTTCAGTTGTTTGGTGCCCACGATACGGTTGTTACATAGACGACATTGAATCAGTGCAGAAACAATTTCTTTTGTTTTGCTTAAGCTATCTTTATTGTAATACTGATTTTCACTTACCACCTTATGAATATCGGTTACAACTCTTAAATCTTCCTTCTTTAAAAAATCGGAGAATTATGATAAATGCTTGTTGGATTATAAAACTTTTACATGGTTATGTAAACAGTCCATATTTATTGAGTAAAATAAATTTTAATATTCCTCTTTGTCCTAGAAGATCTTTTGAGTTACTCCACATGAACTTTTGTAGAACTAATTATTTGCAAAATGAACCTCTTAGAAGCGCTTGCGGTGATTTTAATTTTGTATCTGATGTTATATCCTTAAGTGAATCCATGGACTCAATCAAACATAAAATTATAGATTACCTGCAGTACCGTCGTTGATTATGTAAAGTTCCTTCAAACATATATCTGATGCATCTGGTGATTTGTAAACACATTATCATTAATATAACAATCTTATTGGATAAATGGAAGCGTAAGCGTAAAATGGAAAATTTTGGTGTATAAACATCTAAATAATCTGAATGGACCTAAACCTGGTATCTTCAATTGCATCTTATCTTCATGATGATTGTGACTACATTTGTCGACGGTACCGTGGTGTCTTGGTGTCTTTTTACCTCTTGAAACGCTACGTTAGATCGATTTGTAATATATTAATATGAGTGGCCGATAAGACCTAGTTTGTCTTGGTGCCTGCGTTCGCAACTGGTTTTCTTTATTTTATGAAAATTGATTTGGTGAAGTTTACCTAGTTTGTCGAGTAACCACCCTGTCAAGCCTGGATCTCACCGGCTTCAGGAAGACATAACGATATATATTATATATATACCTATTGGGGAAGCGTTTTATTGGGCATGAGACCTTGTTTGTCACACGACTCCGCCGTATACAAAAATTGTTGCTAGCTTGACCTTGTTTGTCTTGAAAACGCAACCCTGCTTTGCTGTCTGATATCATTCGATTTGACTTAACTTTTTTCTTTGTTATTTTTTATACTTTAATAAAATTATATACTTTAAGCAATTTATAAAAACTTTTTAGTTTGTTAATAATACATGATTTCAATCAAAATCATACTCTATATTTTTGAATTGTATTAAATATCTTATTTTTTTATTTTAAATTTGCTATAAAACCTGTTAAGATTTAGCAATCAGGTAAATAAATAAATAAATAAATAAAGCGACCAGGGAAGGCTCTAAACCTCTGAAAAATGCATACAAAATGAAAAATTAAATAAGGGCTCAAATTCGGTATCTTTTTTAATACGAAATATTGCCCCACCACATAAAATGATATTTGGCCGATAAAATGGTTTTTTCTTGTACGCTATTTCAAAACCGCATTTCGTATAAAGGCAAATCCTTATATCATTAATAAAAAAACCATTTGGGCTTTATACTGACATGCCCTTATTTCGTTTTACGGTACTTCTGGATATAATTATCTTTTTAATAGGCGGCATCCGGCCGCTGCTTAGGGATTACAACCCTCAGTAAGTCCAACACCGGCTTCGCTGTCTACAGTACTTCTGAATTGAATTTGAAATTGATCTAACATTTTGATGACAAATAGTTCACATAAAAAGAGTTATATCTGAATAATAATGAATAAACGCCCAAATAGAAAAATGAGATAAAGCCCAATTCCGATAAAATAACATCCAAAATTTTGGGCATTATTTCATTATGAAATAACACCCAAATTAGTATGGAAAATTTTTGGGCTTTATTTCACTTTTGATTTTTGGAATTTATTTCATTATGAAATAACGCCCAAAATAAAAAAATGAAATAAAGCCCAATTTTGGGCCAAAATTTTGGGCCTTATTTCATTATAAAACAACGCCCACATTTGTATGGAAAATTTTTGGGCTTTATTTCTTTTTTTTTTTTGGGCGTTTTTCATTGGGCGTTATTTCCCTGAACCTAATATTTTGTGTAGAAAGTTATTAATTTTTTTCCAATGTAGACTTACAGCCCTATTCTGGCAAAGTAACAATTGTTAACCAGTGTTTTGAATATTTCCATGTGTTTGTTGTAATTTTTTGATTTCAAAACAAAACTTTTAAGCTCAAAAATATTAAATTTTTATAAAAATGGTGATTTTATTCTAAAATATTATTTTTTGCGCTTCAAATTTCATTTTGAAAACAAAAAACGCATAGAAATACAAAAAAATACTGGTAAACAATTATTTATTTGCCAGAATAGTGCTGTAATTCTGCTTTCTTTTTTAATAGGTAAAATCATTTAGTTAACGAAAAATTGATAGATAAAGAAAGAAACTTAAAGTCTTTCTAATAAGTTTTGTTGCTATTTTTACAAACATATTTTCCACTGATAAGAACATTGTAGCAACAAGTCAGTGTTGCCACTGTTGACATTTGTTTGTATCTTCAAAGCCAATGCATTGCTTACTCACTCAAAGTATTATCTGTTCTTTTTGTTGTTGCAATTTTTGTTGTAACTTTTGCATGTTTATCATATTAGCGTAGAATTTTCAAAAAATTGTTCAAACTTTCTTTACACGCTCTCGAGTGTAACGATAAAAAGTTAAACGTTCCAATTTTAAGCGATCTTTGAAAGGGTTTCCTTGTTGTCAGCAACAGCAATAGCAGCTGAGAAATGCGGTATATGAAGCAAATAGTAAAGTATGTCAACATTATTTTCAGTGTTCCTCTTGCCTTGATGCTAAAGTTAAGTGCTTTCAATATCCCTATTATTTACTCAACTAACTGCATGACTGTTTTATAACTAAACTTTAAAGCACTTTTTAACGAGCTTTGAGTAACTTTGAAAAAGTTTTCCCGAATTTGCTGTGGAATTTTAAGCTCAGCGTTGAACGACTTATATAACAACACGTAAGCGAAAGGAATGATTTTATTTATATCATATCTTTAAGAAAAATTATTCTGTATCATGATTCCTCAATAAATTAACTAACTGCATCTTTATGTAAAACAGAACGAAGGTTGAACGTGGTGGGAAACACGGAAAACACATTTTGTTGCAAAAAATATTGTTGCTCATTTCTTTCACTACGTTCAGCCTTCATTCTGTTTTACATAAAGAAGCAGTTAATGTTTAGTGATTTCTGGCATGTTGACAGCGATTTGCATTCTTTAAAAAAAGTAGTAACTTATTTCATATAAATTGGCCGAAAGAAGTGTAGTAACTATAGAGATACATAAGAGATAGAGGTACTTAATTTGTTTGCTAGACAATTCAAAAATATTGCAGGTTAGGCAAACGATTTAATTAATACGAACGCAACAACTGTCTATCAGTCTGTGTGCTGCGTCTCAATTGTGTTCTTATTGTTTTTGTCTGAGTTTTAAAACACTTGAAATCTGCTCAAGGTTGCTTAGTGGTATGATTCAGCGAAGACGCCTAAGAGTCTGCTTCGGTTTCTTTTTTCTTTTTTTTTTTTTGCATTTACAGACGTAAGCACTTAAGTAAATCACTTTTTAAAAGCTTTTTTGGATGAGAATAAAATGCTATTCTTAATGTAATTAGGCGTAAAGAAAAGCATAGAAACAATTGCTTTTTATCTTCTTAATCTTTTTAAAAATATCTTAAACATTGTATGCATTATTAACGAAAGCTTTTATAAGTGGATTAGAAAATATTATCTCACATTGCAGTATCTGAGACAAAAATGGATTAATGGAAGTATCTAAATAATTTAAAATAGTTTGAAAAAATGTATTAAGCTTAAATAAATAAAAATAAAACAAGTTGGCATTTCAGCCCTAGAGCTTATTATCTTAATTAAGTATACTCAAATAACGTTTATATACCCGATGGACAAAAAATGTTATAAAATAACATATTGTATTTAACATATTGTATACATGGTTAAAAATCTTTGACAAAATTTTAAACTTTTTTGGATGACATATAGGACAACATCAAAAAGATATTCCTTTTTAATTCCAAAGTCTAATGAAGCTAATAAAGAAGAATCTGCTACTGTTGAGGTATCTGTACATATATCAGAACAATAAAGTTTGACAAACGATTTCCCCAGACAAAATTTTTGGCCGGAAAATGAACTTAAAACGGCAGACAGGTAGTCTGTTTATTGGAATAGAAATGAAATTATTTTGGCCCAATTTTGGCAGGGCAGGGCGGGAATTGTACCAAAACCAGCCAGTTGACTGCCACTGAACAGAACAGCAGACTGGCTAACAGAGGCTATAAAAATGTATGAGAGAGCATGCAAATGGCGTTCAGTGGCAGCCAGTTGGCAGGAATGTGCAGAGCAGAATAGAGGCAGGTAGTGGCAAGCTATTGGATGGGACATTAATATGGCATCGAATAGCCGAATATTGGATTCCTGGTTTCGTAATTTTATTTCAAATAATATCCAAATAAAATAAAAATCCTTTTATAAATATAATTTTCCTTTTATAGAGTAACAGAGTTAAGAAGAGAGTTAAAAAACGTGGAACACAAATAGTTTAAAGTCGGTTAAAAAGATAAAAATAATAGAAATTAAGAGTAAAAAAGTTTAAATACAAATCAATAATGTAGGTTTCATAACTAAGAGATAAAACGAATTTAAAATAAAAAGAAATAGTTGCAATCGATGCATTTGCAGGCTTTCCGATTCCTGACATGGGCTTACGACTTCAGCAGTTTCCTGAAAGTAGTTTTATGTTAAAACAGTAAGCATTAAAATTAAACTACTTACGACAAGTTTTGCCTTTGGGATACTCTTATCATGGTATCCCGATCGCAGCCCGCTTAAAAACGTATTAAGAATTTTTGTCATTTCCCAACTACCTAATGGTTTTTGCTCTTTGCCTTCTTCGATTTTTCGTTTGACCTCTTTATGAGGTCATTAGCACATACTTTTAAAAAAGAAAAGAAAAAGAAAAGATATTAAAGAATATAGTACGAACAATTTTGTATGCTAAAAACAGAACATGTTTATGTTATCATACTTGCCAAGGCGTCCAATAAGTCAGGAGGAATTCCATTTTAACCCCTGCCCCGTGCAGTCATTTTCTTCAACGCTTCAAGCGGAACCAGTCTCATTAAGAGCTCTCGCACAAGGCTTGCTCCACAGCCACCAGCCACAAGGTATGCTGACTGCCTGTCATCAGTGTTAATGAAAATGTCATGATTTTTCACAAGTGCTACCTGAATTGTATAAAGGTATTGAATTAATTTCAAGATTCCTGATTTTAGCTAGAAATAAGGCTTAAGAGCGATACCATATTTTCTTTAGAGCTTACCATATTCTTTCCAGGCAAACAGTAGTATTTCTGCAGTGGTTTTTTACAAGTTGTGCTTAGGCTTATTTCTTGCGATTCGGAGGCTACAATGCCAGTAAGAAGCTCTTTGACGCCGTCCAACAAGGACATGCTTTCTATAGATGCTAAAAAAGAATCAATTGGATGCCAATACAATGCTTGTTTTTAATAGAGTTCCTGTGCTTGCCAGTATAGGGCGAAAGCATTCTGTTCTGTAGAAAACAAAACTTTTAAGCCTGTCCAAATATTTCAGTTCAAGGACAAAATAATGGTTTCATTGAACAGAGATCATATGCCTGCCGTTATAGTGCGTAGGAAGGCTGCTGCTGAAAAACAAAAATGTTTGAGCTGCTTGAACATTTCAGTTGCCGTCCAATACAATGCCGAATTTCGACACACTGCCTTCTACTGACTTTTCCATGCCTTCATGCTGTTACTTTCTGGCAGCCTTTTTTGATAAAAATTAAACTTGCTGCCACCACATTTCAACATACTGCCAGAACTCTGCTCATTTGCCACAATTATGCTGATATAATGCCATTTTCTGTCGAATATTTTGTCTGGGGTAGATTGGAAAAATTTTAATTTTTTTATAGAAATATCTAAGGTGTCCAGTATTAATAAGTCCGCGTAAAAAAATTATATTACGCATATTCAAATATTGAATCAAATTACAACCAAGAATTTCCTTGCATTTCGCAGTGATATGGTTAAACCGTTGGATTTTAAAAACATACCTAGCAGCATTGTAAAATGCAATAAGGAGCTTATGCTGTGAATGTGAGTCAATTTTACTGTACATTAAGTCTGCAAAAGTTATGTGTGTCAAAATAAATTGTACAACAAGCCTTCGCCGAGATTCAAGGAGGGTGAAGTCAGAAGAAGCGCGCAGGTAACGCAATCCAATAAAGAAAGTTTTGAATTAACCCTTTGAGGACCAAGGGACACATGTGTCCCAAAAGATTAAATCTGCCTTAATCAAAAGCGAATAACAAAAGTATTGGTTTTTTCAACCATTCGAAATTAAAAAGTTAGTTTTTTAAGATTGGAAGCAATGTTTTGTAAAAAAAAGTTATTGTAACGGTATTTACGCAGTTTGAAAATCATGTTTTACAGCTGGTATAAGTGGCATTTTCAAACTATTTTATTTTGTGTACCAAAAAATTTAAAGAAAAAAAACTCCAACAATTTAGTTTAAATAGACAATATTCTACTGATTCATATTAACTTTATGTATAATTTTGTTACAAACATGTGCGAACTTTGAAAAAAAACGAAAAGGGACAAGGGTGTTCCTATGGTCGTCAACGGTAATTTTGTGTTTGAAATATTTGAATGTAACTGCTTCATATGGACACTCAACTAACGTAGCAATAATGTAGAAGCCATAAAACGGGGTTTTCTCGATTAAGCTTGAAAACAACAATTGCTGGCGTAGCTGTTTGAATCATTAGTTTATCTGGCGAACTTAAGAAGCAGTCGTGTTGTTTTGTGTCTTATGAAAGTATTAATATAAAACTAATTCGTGATATTTAATTTACTGATTGATATAATTCGGTATGTATGATAAATGTAGAGGCTGAAATATGTTTATAACAATTAAAATTTTAGAAACATGGCTTCAACGCGTCGTAGAGAATTTCTCCTGAATGAAGAAGAAATAATTCAATTTCTCATGGCAGATAATAGCGAAGACGAAGATGGTTTACAGCTGGATCAAGAAGACCAAATTTTCCTTGAAGAAGATGTAAACGCAGGTGCAACATTCTGTGAAATCGATGATAACGCTGTAAAACAAGTAGACGAGCTTCCTAGAATATCGATCGGTGAACGTGTAGTAAAGTTCAAATGGAGAAAGTCATACGTTCCAAACATTTTTACTGATAATGATTATGAATTTGGAAAAGTGCAAATTTGCGATGTTAACGATCTCAATACTAAACTGTCGCCATTTCAAATCTTCGAATTGAGTTGTAACTTTGATGTTTTGCTTAAATTTTTAGTTCGAGAATCACTAAGATATGCTGAGCAAAATTGAAGGGTTTTCGATCTTACCACTGATGATTTGCAGGCATTTCTTGGCATAAATCTGGTAATGACATATCATGTTTTACCGTCAATTCGTGATTACTGGTCAGAAGATTCTGATATGGGTGTACCGTTTGTAAGAAATGTCATGACCAGAAATAGATTTGAAGAAATACGCTGTAATTTGCACTTCGCCAATAATGAAGATCAAGCAAATACGACTGATCGGGCCTATAAGGTCAGACCTCTCATAGATCATTTCAATGAAGCATTTCAATGCGCAATGAAGAACACATACAAACAATCAATTGATGAACATATGGTTAAATTTAAAGGTCATAATGCTATGAAACAGTACATAAAAAATAAACCAATAAAATGGGGATTTAAGATGTGGTGTAGATGTGACTCAGCTACTGGTTATTTATTTGAATTTGATCTGTATTCTGGTAAAAAAGAGTCTGGAACTCAATATGGCCTAGGTGAATCAATTGTGCTTCAGTTGACTGAAAAGATCAAAGACTTGGGCTCCGAAATATATATTGACAACTTTTTCAACTCACCATTGCTGCAGTACGAATTGAAAAAACGCCAAATTAAGTGTTGCGGAACAGTTCGAAGCAACCGAAAACAAATTCCAAAATGTGTGCCAGCCGATAAAAATATGAAAAGAGGTGATATTTACATACAAAGTTTTCAAGGCATATCATTCATAAAGTGGATGGATAACAGAGGGGTAACTCTCCTTACAAATTTCCTTTCGCCTTCGGAGACGGATATTGTAAAACGTCGCATCGCCGGTAGTGCTGAGAAAATAAGCGTAACATGCCCAAAAGCCATTACACACTACAATAAAAATATGGGAGGGGTAGATTTAATGGATCAACGCAAGTCTTTCTATGAACTAGACCGTAAATCTAAAATTAAATACTATCTTCGGTTGTTTTTTGACATGTTTGATATAAGCGTGAACAATGCCTTTGTAATTTATACCGAATGTAAAGCAAAAAATCTTGTGAAAGGATCGCAGCTGAACTCTCTTGACTACAGACGATTGGTTGCAAAAAACTTGATCGGTGACTATTCTATGAAAACGAGAGGAAATCGAATATTTCAGAAATCTAAAACTGCTGCTGACAAGAGGTTGGATATATTGCACTCCATGCTCAAAGGCGACATAAGAAAGAGATGTGTCCATTGCTCTAAACAAAAGGTTGAAAATCGCACCAACAACTATTGTAATGCATGTAAGGTGCATCTGTGTTGCACAAATAATCGTAATTGTTTTACAGACTACCATAATCAGACATAATTAGTTATTAAGAGTACAATTTTACATGAAAAATGTAAATATCTTTGAAAAAAACACTAAAACCAATGTAACATAAAAACAAGATTTTTGACTCCCTTAAGGACCATAGGGACATATATGTCCCATTAAAAAACTACATAACGGAAAATACATTTCTATTTTTTTTTTTGTATTCATGCCTTAGTTGGATCTCAATTAGCGTTTTTAATGCCAAGATTCTAAAAGAAAATTCCCCAAAGGCTTATGGTCCTCAAAGGGTTAAGAATAAAGCCAAGGTTTTTCACAATATTCACAAACTCTAATTTATTAGCTCCTATCAATAAAGGCAGGATATCTACAAAGCAAGAATCAGTCCTCGCTCTTAGCAACACTTTAAATTTTAGCGAGTTTATAAAAAGCAAGTTAGTAACAGGCCTCTTTGTTAGTAAAGAGAAATCACAGTTAAATCTTTAGCTTAAATCTTCTAGAAGACCAATAGGCTTAGAGGGGTAGAGCTGAATATCATCAGCATAAGCGTGAACTGTATCATTATTACAAACATTGAAAATATCATATAAAAATATGGAGAATAGTAGGGGACCCATAATAGACCCTTGGGGAACACCGACAGCAACTGATTGCAGGGAAGAAATATTATTTCCAACTCCTCTTACACGCTGCTTTCTTGCCTTTAGTTAATTAGATAAGATTTTAACTGCACTGTCGCTTAACTTGAATAAATATATAAGCTTATAGCAACTTGTGGCGGTCGTAGCCTAGTGGGTAGAGTGCGTGGCCCCTAAGCTAAAAAACCGCGGTAGCCCGGGTTCAATTCCAGCTTCAGACAGAAAAGTTTTTTCAATTGAAATAATTTTTCTGTTCGGCCGTCACCTCTCTGCAGACAATGGCAAACCTCAGAGAGTAAAAAATTGCCATGTAAAGCTTCTTGAGGACATAAGCCGTTCGGAGTCGGCATAAAACACGTAGGTCCAGTTTTCGGTCATTTGTGATCAAACATTTAATAACACGCACAACACAATTGATCAATAGAAGCTAGGTCAAAGTCCTTCCAAGGGCTGAAATGGCCAGTTTATTTATTTTTTTTATAAAAATGCAGATTGTGATTTACCGAGTCAAAATCTTTAGAAGAGTCAATCAGGCAAAGAAGAGTTACAAAGTTTTTATCATAATATATTCTTTTGTCATCCATTATTTCATTAGTTGCCTTCACACAGCTGTGACCTGTCCGAAAACCAGACTGAAGCGGCGATAAAAGGTAGTTTACGTTTAGGTATTCATAGATTTGGTGAGGCATTTTATCATTTTATCCGTTCGAAAACTTAACCTAGCGCTGGCAGTATGCTTATGGGTCTTAAGTCCTTGGGATCTGAGGCAGAGTTAGATTTGGGAATTGGCATATTCGCAGCTATTTGATTAATAATATGAGTGAGGGGCACTAATATAAAGTGGATAACTTATTTAATAAATTTAATAGGCATTTCATCGATCCCGACTACATTGGAACTGATCTTCATTATACACTTGGCAGCATAGTTTTCGCTGACAGATGCAAACTCAAATGAGGGAAAGGGAAATTGGTTAGTTTGTTCTGACATCCATTTGACAAAAAATGATTATTCAGTAAGTTAGGCTCCAAAGTACACTCACTTGGCGCTTTTCTATATTTTTTTAAATTTTGCCAAAGTTGCTTAGAGCTTAAACCAGAATTTAGCTTAGAGCTATAAAATTTGGTCTTTTCTTGTCGAACAAATATGTTAGTTGTATTAACCCTGGATAACAAATCATATTTCTAATACGTTATAACCAATGTTTGTCGATTCGACTAACACGCTCGTATTCATTTTTTCATATGAGATTTTATAGAAAGGCCTATAGTGTCGATTAATACTATATCAAAAGCTTTTGTAGGTGTAGGAGTGATTGATAATTTTTTCTTCTTTTTAGGCAGTGATTTATTGAGTTGACATTATTTACAACTGTTAACACATGGGCATTTTCAGAAAAAAGTCTACCGTGACCAAAAAATTAAAAAAGTTATTAAAAACTTATTGCTTTATTATATTATTTAAGAAAAACATTTTAGTTTTATTAGTTTCAGCTCGTAAAATCATCAAATCGATCAAATCGTTTGCACTGTTTCACAAATGTAGCTTTTCTTTTTCGTAAATATTTCGTAAGCTTTCTTGTTTTAGTAAAAATGATTGTAGCAAGGAAAGGACAATATATTAAATTTGTTTTTTAATTACCTAATTACATAATTACTTAATTATTTAACTACTTAAATACCCAATCAAAATGCAATAGAAATTTTAGTAACGTAACGCCAGATCAAAAATCGTAATTAAAAAAAACCAGAAAAGATTTTTAAATTTAATCACTTGAAAAATAAACTTAAGTTATTTTAAAACCTTCTTAAAAAAAGTTTTATACAAAAAGTCTTGCCCGGTTCAGAGAGTTTTGCAAATTTTGTAATCCAAGTCGGAAATGACTTCCGTTTTTTCTAACGTAACGCCAGCACACATATTTGCTTATATCTTTAGATCCTTAGGGTTAATTGTTGTCATTATTTTTACTTAATATAGTGCTATTTAATTTTTACATAAATATAAAAGAAAACCAGGCAGAAATTGCAATCAGATCAGCTAGTGATTTTTTCCTTTTCATATTGGAAAAACTTTGTTGTTGTTGTTGTTTCTTTGGAAAGATTCGTTAGAACAATTAATTGTTCTAACTTTGACCTTAAGCTCAATAAACGATTTTAAACTATCAAACAACTAGAATTTGTATTTAAAATCAAGTATGATTTAAACTATCAAACATTTAGAATTTGTATTTAAATCATATAAAGTCAACATAAAAACTTTTTAAAAATTAGACTTTTTCATTCCATTTTTTTAATATTTATTCTTACAAATCGTCCGTAACGCCAGTTTGGAAATTCACATATTTAGTAATATCATTTGTCATATCTTTCCAATAGTATGTAATTAATTTTTTTCTTCGTTTGTTGATATTTTATTTTTGGCGTTAACGCAATTTGTACATGTTTTTTTTATACCGTTCGCAATATTTTTGAAATCTTTGATTCGATTTTTTTTAAATATATCATCATTTAATGAAAGTTGCAACTTTTTTAATTTTTTTAATATTGACTATACCTTGGGAAAAATTGAACTAACTTGATTTTTCCATTAATAATAAATTCATTTAATATAAAATTTTCTAAAATTCTTAATTCATGTTTTAAAAAACACCTTGGGGTTTTTTTTAGATTGAATTTTAGGCAAACTACTTTATTATTTCGTCAAAATTAAGTATTTCATAAACTCTTCATAGACTTTTAATATTTGGTTGATGTTATTTTTTATCTGTTCAAAATCTATTCGTGAAAATGCTCCGCAATTATCTCTGCCTTTTATGTATTCAATTTCAAAGTCATATTCTTCTAAGTCTAGACGGATTCGTGTTAATTTTGATGAAAGGTTTTTCATGGAAAATAAACATGTCAGAGGCAAAAACAAGTAGATTACTGTAAGGTAGATTTTATATAAACCAAAATAATTGTAATTACTCCAGACACACAACTGCATTCTTAAAGATAAATGGGAACTTTCCAATTATATAGAAAATTTAAAAACAAAATTCAGTTTTATTAATAGTCTGGTATGAAAAAATTGATTTGTAGCCTTAACTTTTGATTGGAAAGAGATATTGGGGTAATTTTTCAACAAAAATTATTTTTAAGACTTGGCTTTTTTGTAAAAAAAAATATAAAAACAACCTTTTGGAAAAAAAAATTTGCAAAAATAAATGTTGTTTTGATAATGAAAACAGTAAAATAATTTTTGAAGAATAAATGCTATGTCATATCAAAAGTAGCCAGATGTGCAATTTTTAATCGATTTAATTTTTACAACAAAAACCATTTTTGAGTTTTTTTTTAAGTAAAAAGTCAATATTTTGGACCTTTTTTGACATAATCATAAAAATATATACACTGACTTAACGGTACAGTTCAACCTATTTTTGTGAAGTGATTTTATTGAACTTTTGAACAAAAAGATTTGAACGAAATATAATAATGGACAGCAGAGATATTTGCAGCGAAAGACCAAACTTTGATTTTCAAGTCGTTTTTTTTTCTCATTCTTAGGTAACGATGTTTTATGAAAAAGTCGTTTTACTGAAAATTTCTACAATTTTGAATATATGAGACTGTTTTTGCTGTCAAATAACAAACAATTTTTAAAATTAAAAACACAAAAAACTCCGATATTAAAAAGGTATTATAATAACAAAATTACCATTAGTTAAAAAATTTCGAAGGGGGCGTGGCAAAAACTATGTATGTTACATTTTAATTTAGGATGCACTTATTTTGTATGCTTAGTTTGAGCGAAATCCGTTGAGACGTTTAGATTTTTATAAAGGTCAAACAAACAAACAAACAGAAAATGAGTTTTATTACTATAGATATATTGGATTTTATTATACGTACAAGCGTGTACGAATCTGTGTTGTGTTCATATCATGTTTTTAAAACTTGTACCAAAATTCTCAGAAAATAGAGTTATATAGGTCACATTTTCTTTAGGCGCATTATAGGCTTATCATTATCATTCAGAACGCCAACGGGATTAATATAAGAAAAACATATGCGAATGAATGTAAAGCCCGTAACACATTATTTGCCAATATCGAACTTTGCAATTTTTTAGGGGTGAGTTCAAACCAGAAAATGTATTATTCCTTAGCTCAAAAAACTTCTAAGGAACCGTTAGTTTTGCTTCAAGGCCAAGATTTTTTTCCGTGTTTATAATATATTAAACTAATGCCTCCATCTGATCACCACGGTATTAAACCAGTAATATATTATTATTATTATTATTATTATTATTATTATTATTATTATTATTATTATTATTATTATTATTATTATTATTAATTAATTAATTAAGTACAATAAGACTTAGTCTTTTATAGTACATCAATGAACATATTATAACAACATTAAAAAACTTAAATTAAAAATGAAAAAATTACAATAAAAATTATATTACAATAATAAAATATGCAAATAAATAAACATTATAGTTAATTTAAATCAAATCAAATAAAATGAAAGCTGAATTAAGTTATTAATTAAAAATTTAAAAACTAAAATGTAAGAAAAGATAGGGTACGGGAAAGAAATAGTAGAACGGAACATCAGAATAGAATATAAATTATAAATAGGAAAGAAAAGAAGAAAAAGAGATTTAATTCAAGAAACGAAATATTTAAAAATGGCTCGTTTGAAGTCGTTGCTCGAAGTTAATTGCTTAATATTAATTGGCAAGGAGTTCCAAATTCTAATTATGCTAATAAAAAAGTACCTACTTGTATTAAGATAATTATGCCTAGGGACAATAAAATTAATACATCTGACGGACTGAAAAAAATTAAGTTTATCATAAAGATATTCTGGACGTTTTATATATATTAGTCGATGCAAAAAAATGAGGTTACGAATTTTAAGATAGTCTAATAAATCACATCCCAATATATTTTTACTTTTCGCAGAAATGTGATCATACCGATGTACACCATAGACATATCTTGCTGCGCTGTTAAACGCTACTACAAGTTTGTGTAGTGACTGTGAGTCAAGTTGACAAAGAACAGTTTCAGAAAAAGATATAAGAGGCATTATAAGTTGCACAACAAGTCTGCGGCGAGTTTCAATTGGGGTATAGGCAAAGGAGAGTCGTAAATTTCTAAGGGTTCCATATATTTTTCCTACAGTATTATTTATATGGTCAGTACAAGTTAGATTAGAGTTCATTATAAAGCCCAGATTTTTAGTCTTTTCAACAATTTCTAATTGGTCAAAACCAATAAATAATGGCGGAATGTCGACAAAGCTAGAGCAATTTCTAGCAACTGCCATAACTTTGGATTTTAAAGGGTTTATTACCAGCGAGTTAGCTACAGCCCAATTATTAATAAATAATAAGTCTGAGTTAAGTCTGAAGCTTAAATCTTCTAAGAGGCCAACAGGACGAGACAGGTACAGCTGAATGTCATCAGCATATGCATGAATAGAAGCATATTTACTTACTTCAAAAATGTCATTTAGAAAAATTGAAAATAAAAGAGGACCTAAGATGGATCCCTGTGGAACACCAGTGTTAATGGTTTTGAAAGATGAAAAATTGTTTCCTACTTTAACTCTTTGTGTTCTTCCGTTTAAATAATGTCTTATTAGACTAGTTGCATTATGACTAAAATTGAAGTACATAGCTAGTTTCTGACAAAGCAAAGTATGATTAACAGTATCAAAGGCTTTCGAAAAATCAATAAGACACAGCAGTGTTATACAATTTTGGTCATACGCTATCCTGATATCGTCAGTAATTTTTAATATCGCTGTCGAGCAGCTATGTCCAGATCGAAAACCTGACTGAAAAGGCGATAGGAGTTTGTTTTCATTTAAAAATTGAGAAATTTGGTCCGCCATGATCTTTTCGAGCACCTTTCCTAATGCAGGCAGTATGCTTATTGGTCTGTAGTCTTTATAGTCTGATGCGTTTCCAGTTTTAGGTATCGGAGTCACTGTGGCAGTTTTCCACATGTTTGGGTACTGCGAGCTAGATAAACTACAATTAATAATGTGGGTCAAAGGTCCAATTATAAAAGGAAGAACAATTTTAATAAATTTAATTGGCATCCCATCAACTCCAACAGCGTTGGATTTTATCTGCATTATACATTTCGTAACAAAGTTTACGTCGACAGGAGTGAATGCAAACGAAGGAAAAATAAAATTCCTTTGTATCAAAGATGAGTTTTCGTAGTTGGTACTTGTACTTGGGGTACTCAAGAAAAAAGCATTGAGAAGGTCAGGATCTAAATTACATTCATCTGATTGCTTTCCAAATACTCTCAGACTTTTAATATTCTTCCACAGCTGTTTTGAATCCAAATTAGGATTTAGTTTTGAATTATAGAAATTAGTCTTTTCCTGTTTTATTATTGCTGATGCATTGTTACGAGATAATCTATAATTTTCCCAGTTTTGGCTAGAGCGATTAATTTTCCATTTAGAATGTAGTCTATTTCTCAACTTTATAGCACCTAAAACACGATTAGTGAACCAAGGACAGTTGTTACTAGAAACATTCACAGTACGTAAAGGAACATTTTGATCAAAAACAACATTCAATTTATCCATGAAAACACTTAGCTTCTCATCCACTGAGTCATACATGAAACAATCATTAAAACTTACAAAAGACAAATTATCACAAAGATTATTTATATTTAGAGATTTAAAGTCACGGATTGTAAAACAGGACTGAGCAGTGTGATTCAAGTTAACATTAATGGAACAGAAAATTAAGTCATGGTCTGAAAGAAATGTCATTTGATCGAATTTTAACACTACAGATATATCAGAAGCTAAACAGACATCAAGTAAGCTAGGTTCAGAATCGTTCGCATATCGAGTTGGTATGTAATGGTTAGCTAACTCCAAGCCACAAGTTGTGGAATGGTAATAAAAATTTTCTGTCAAAGCATCATTGTTTAACAAATTAATGTTGAAATCACCACACACAAATAAAAAATCATAATTAGTAACCCTATTAAGTAGGTCATTAAAAATAGGTTCAACATTACAACAACGATTAGGGTTATAAACACAAGATATTAATATTTTGGAATAGTTATCAGTGATTTCAACATTTAAAAATTCACAGATATCATTACTTTTATTTACAAACTGAACATTCAAACAAGACCGACAATAAATTGCAACGCCACCTCCCCTTCTACCATACCTATCACTACGAAAAAGTTTAAATCCTTGAAAGCTATAATAATAATCAGGTACATCACTTTTAAACCATGTCTCTGACACACATATCACATCTACGTCCGAGTTTTCAAAAATGTATCTCGCATAGTCCAGTTTGAATCCATTCAAACTCCTAGCATTGAAATGAATAACATTAAAACCCTTGTCTTGTTTACAAAGCACTTGAATTAGTGCTTTGTAACAATCTATAGCACAATTGGAAAGTCTCCTATTAATACTAGCCATATGTATGTATATAATAAAGAGCAAGCAGACAAAAGCAAGACAAACAATCAAAGAGTGAAATAAGTAAGAATGAATTTTAAAGACAATTGACAAGAAGAAAGAAAAGAAAGATATATATATAGAAAACAAAAAGACAAAAAATGGAAAAGAAAGAATTAAGATATTATAAACTAATAAAAATAATTGATTAAATATAAAAATAAAAGTATAATATGTAATCGAACGCTTTTAAAAAGTTGATGTATGTATATCGGCCTCATGAAGTTGCTTCATACTTATAAAGCCATATTAAAAATAGTCTTCATTTATAATTAAATTGTTATGCATAATTATTTTTGGCGACAAAATTCTTCGAACCTAAATATAAACAGCATGCTCTCAGAAGTTGACCGGAAACAATATCATTGATAACATAATAAAAACATTGAAAATTGTAAATTTAAGGACAAGAAAAAAACCAAGAAATTGTGTAATTTAGAAACACAACTAAATTAAAGAGAGTCAAAAAGAAATTTAAAACAAAACGGACAAACACAAGCCAAAAGGAAATGTTGTTTGCGCACGTAAAACACCGAGTTCAATGGACCAACACAGCAGTGAAGAGGCGGATTTCTACAGTGTCGTCGTCATCATGGTTTGTAAAAATTAACTAATGGTAAATTAAATCGACCAAAACGAATATCATAAAAGTAAAAGTGACACATGGAGCGGATGGCAGTAAAGTTAAAATATGGCTAAACCATAAACGTACGTATTGGAGACCAAGAAAAACGAAAATATTTGCAGCTTTTCAGTGTCCCAGTGGGCAAGCGCTGAGTAAGGGTGTGTGGGTAGATAAAATACAAAGCAGTTATTTATTGGATATAGGTCTAAGCGAAGTGCCATAAAGCTATTCTACATGAATTGCACACAATATGCCAGTAAAATAACGAAAAGAATAAAAATTGCTTAGTTATTAAGGGAAGGCATGAACATAAGCGATCATTGTTGCCAGTTTGGTGGTATAAAATTGTATTTTTATAGTCCAACGAAACAGCAGTAATCCTTCTTTGTTTGTACTTAATATAAAGTCATGTTGGATGATGTTGAAATTTGCTTCGCTGTTATTAAAGTGCTCTGATGATTTCAGCGTATTTTTTCCGGCTTCAAAAACCAAAAAACAATCACTTTATATCATGACTTAAATTTAATTTCCTACCGTAAGTGTTTGTGTTTTAATCTTTGTGTTTATTTTTTAGAACTTGTTTGATTGTTTACGCTTAATTGATTGTTTTAGACTTATTTGCATAACAAACAATGATATTTTTTTTTCGTAAAAACAACAGTTTTTCCTTTTAAATTTTAATGAAACGCAAAAAAAACCCAACATTTAAATTAAGCCCAGTGTTTACATTAGCACACAGTCAGTTTGGCTTCTTTTTCCAGTTTGACAGTCATTGTTGTATGCTTTGATAAAGGTGTTATTTTAATTGGGGTCGTATCGGGAAGTATATTCGTGATTGTGTGTGTACATGAGTGCCTGCGTATAAGTGTTTGTGCACATGTGTGCTTAAAAGTTAATGTGTTTAAATTGTTATCCTTCGTTGTTTCGCAGATTAATTTCCAGCAAAAATTATTGCCTTTAACCATATTTAATTTTAATTGCTTACCATAACAATTACGCAAAAGCATCATATTGCACATCATCAAATTACTTACCGTAAGCTAAGGCTCGCATTAATCCTCAATAATTAATTAACATCAGCTTAATTGCACTATATTCCAAGTGGGCGGTACCTCTTAGGTAATAATCAGAAGAACGGTGTGTCCAACTTTGATGACATTGAATTTTTACATTAATGCTTTTCAGTAAAATTTATCAAGTCCTGCTCAACTGCTTAATTGTCAAAGTTAACAGCTGTTGATGTCAACGCATCTGCTAAGACATCAATAGCTACAACCAAGTGCTAAGCTGATATGTTAAAGGCACCTGACAGACTTCTACAGCTAAAAATCTCTTCAGTAATCAGTATCCAAAAATGTATTTTAATTTTTATATACAATATTACAGTGCGTTAACACTTTTGATACATTTACTACTCAGAAACTTAGTTTTACTCAGAAACTACAAAATTTTTATTTTTGTTATTAATAAAGGGAAGTTTTGAGACTTTGAAGCTACAAATCAAAAATAATTTGATACTTTTTGGAACTCATTCCCCAAAACTATTTATCACTACCCTAAATAAGTTTGACGTTTCAGACTTAACAAGTGGTATCTGCTAAACAAAAACACGGTGTTGAGCTTGTTAATTTGCTTACAAGCTGCTAAGTCATTTTCTATACAAAATTTTGCTAGGAGTTAACAAATTTGTTAAGCTTAGCAAGTTAGCAGGGCTTAAAAAATGTAATGAAAACCATTATTATATTTTAGGAAAGAAAAACATCAACTTATGGCATAATCTCATGCCATTACTTATCATAACCAACAATTCTTCTCAAGATTATAGACTATTTTGCACAATATTGACATAGTTTTATAAATTCACTCAACCAAATTAAATATTTTGGCTTATTTTTTAGCGCGTAATTTGTTGACATTAATCACGAATATGAAGTCAATTTTTGCCCATTACATCTAGTCCTCTAACAATCCAACATTTAATCATAAAACCTAAGTCATAAGAACACTTTACTTAGAAATAAACTAAGTACAATGCATGAGTTATTTTAATATCCTGGCAGACATTATGACGCCCTGTGTTACTAGCAGAACAGTGGCAGAACGGCTAAAAACAACTAGCATGTATTATTATTATCTTGGAATCTCTGTACTTTATCTACCATACTTTAAAAGATATAAAAAACTACTTTTGAAATTAAAGTAATTCGTTGTTGTTTTGAATTTAAATAAAATGCTCACTCAAAAATCATTTGATTTAAAGCAATTTTTCATCATACATTGTAAAGGGTCCGCCAAATAACATTTAAAAAAAAAACGCATTGGGCAGTCAGTTGGCTTCAACTCCTGAACCAATTGGACTTTGTATGGCGTCATACCAAGGTCTTTATGCAAAATTCGTCTCAATGATGTCTCCGAAATGTTCAATTGTTGAGAACGACGGTGAATTGATGGCGCTTCACGCATACTTTCTGCCACAGCAACAATATTCTCGGGTGTACGCACTGTTTTTGGCTTTTCAGGCTTTGGTTTATCGATGAGGATGCCAGTTTCTTTAACTTTTTTCACTAGATAACGAACATACGGAGCTGACGGTGCTTCTCTTCTTCCAAAATCCATACGCAATTTTCGCACACATTCTGCAACATTACCATGATTTTCAAAGTAATGCCGCAATATTTCCCAGCGTTGTATTTATATCAGCGGAAGGATAAAACTAATTATCTGTCAAATCAGACATGAGCTAAGTGTTACCATTCACGAAATTAGCACTAGTTGAAAAAAAAACGTTAGATGGCAGACCCTGTAGTTGCTTGCTTAAATTTAAAATCACTTGCGTTTTTCTGAGCATCAACAGACGTTGACAATCCCCCCTATTGACAAAATCCGACTCTATTCTTTGACCACTCTACTAATGGACTCTGAACCAGCTCTCGGATTGGATCGGGGCAGCATACGAGGATCTTTCAATCTCTGAATGTGGGTTCGGTTCAGTTCGGGGTCTCAGAGCCTGTTAGTTAAATCTCTTCATCTCTAATAGGGGGAGGGGGAGGTGGTCGTACGAGCATGATGAATTTGAACAGTAGAAAACAAAACACAGATAGACACAGAATGCCAATAAGGTTAAACTTTCAGCTACACCAGACAAGCGGTTTTCAAACGCTACTCGTGGCCAAGAAGTGCAGTCTATGAATGCTTTTGCAACGAAAACTATTGTAGTAGTCACCAAGCCTGACACCAGTAGAGGAAGCAAAAAGGGTCCGGCTAAAAAGACGGAAAATGTTTCTCGGAAAGCAGCGCTAAAAGTAAAGGATGCCATTGCGCGTGATACCGAAAACCAGTGCCCCGAGGATCTAAAGTCATCGCCCACTCGAAGTGGGCGGTGGGCATATTCAAAGAGTCACAAACTCCCCCGAAACTCAATTCGGTGCCCACAAAGCGTCAGAGATCTCTAGAAGAGGTCCCTCAACCTGAGACTTATAACATTTTTGGTAGCACAGCCACTCCAAAGCTTTTCAGCGAAATCGCAGCTAGACAAATTAATAGAGATGAGTCGTTTCGAACCTGTCGGACGTAATCCAATCGTTGCTTGGATTAATTTTTAGCATATCCAAACAGTTGCGGTTGCAATCATTTTTTAATTAACCGACATCACTTTCATACAATTTACGGTTTTCACGAATTTGAGATCGACTAAAAGTGCAAATATGATGTCTTTGAGTGAACAACATAATTGATAAATGAAATTATAAGATAACATTTTGTCATTCTTGTTGTGCGCGATTCTCTGTTAATTACGTTTTTAATATACTTTCATTCAATCAAATGAAACTGGCGGAACTAGATAGTTCTGCGGACATGTTAAAATCAAGAGGAACAGATTCCAGCTAAACAAATACAGCTAAACAGATACAGCTAATACAGCCATCCGCCTTGAAACCACCTCCTAGTGTAAAGAAGGTAAACTAGGACACTCTTGCATTAGAAAATTTACTCCTCCTGTACCTAGATCCATCGACTACATACCACAGAAACTATCTTTTGAAAGGTAGTTTGATGTATTCATTCCCTCTCGAGAAGACTGAGAACTGGAAAACCTTTCACCTAACAATACCATTAAGATATTTACCAATGGATCAAAACTAGATGAAAAAGCAGGTGGAGGAGTCTACTCTAACGTATTAACTATTAATGTAGCCTTTAGCATCTCTGATCATTTCAGAGTATTGCATGCTGAAAGCGCTGCTATATATGAAGCGTTAACTTGGCTTTAGGTAAATGAGATATCTTCCAAGGATATCTGTATACTATCTTATAGTCAAGCTGCTTTGAAAGCCCTAGAAACCGTTGAAATAACATCTGAAACAGTTCTCAACTGCTGCAGATCTCTAAATGAGTTGGCAAAGCAGTTTAAGATGCTTTTATGCTGGATTACCGGACATAAGGATTTTGTAGGTAGCTACAAAGGAGATGAACTCGCTGGTACAAGCACTACCAAAGAATTATCTACAGACAAGGAAAGCTTTGCTATTCCTCTCACTACATGCAAACTCCATACACATGAGCTATCCTGCAATAAAGCCACCAGCGGGTGTTTAGCAGGAAACAAATGTAATATAACGCTGTAAATCTGGTCCGAACTTACCATAAAGCATTCAAAATTTTTCTTCGTAGAGACCAAATCAGTACCTTGATAGGGGTCCTTACAGGGCACTAGCTGATTGGAAGACACGCTCAGAGGCTGAATATCCCCCACAACGACTTCTGTAGATGGTGTAGAGATGAGGAGGAGGAAGAATCTACAGTACATTACCTCTGCATCTGCCCAGCGCTGGCTCGAAAAAGCTTCTTTATTTAGGTAACTGGTTTTTCAACGACCATGAAAATCTCTTGGAATCATCGGTATACTAAATCCTAGGCTTAGTATATAGTTCAAATTGGTTTAAATAGATTAAGGAAATTAACCCTTAGCTTCATTGGCCTATGTGTGTCTCAATTGAGGCAGCCACTTGAACCTAAACTAACTTAACCTTGCTTACCCTAACCTTACTTAACCTTACCTTAACTTACCTTACTTTACCTTACCTTACCTTGCCTTACCTTGTCTTACCCTTCCTTGCCTTTCCTTACCTTACCTTACCTTACCTTACCTTACCTTGCCTTACCTTACCTTACCTTACCTTACCTTACCTTACCTTACCTTACCTTACCTTACCTTACTTTACCTTACCTTACCTTACCTTACCTTACCTTACCTTACCTTACCTTACCTTACCTTACCTTACCTTCCCTTCCCTTCCCTTCCCTTCCCTTCCCTTCCCTTCCCTTCCCTTCCCTTCCCTTCCCTTCCCTTCCCTTCCCTTCCCTTCCCTTCCATTTCCTTCCCTTCTTTTCCCTTCCCTAACCTAATCTAACCTAACATAACATAACATAACATAACATAACATAAGATAACATAACATAACATAAATTAACCTAACCTAACCTAACCTAACCTAACTTAACTTAACTTAACTTAACTTAACTTAACTTAACTTAACTTAACTTAACTTAACTTAACTTAACTTAACTTAACTTAACTTAACTTAATTTAACTTAACATAACTTAACTTAACTTAACTTAACTTAACTTAACTTAACTTAACTTAACTTAACTTAACTTAACTTAACTTAACTTAACTTAACTTAACTTAACTTAACTTAACTTAACTTAACTTAACTTAACTTAACTTAACTTAACTTAACTTAACTTAACTTAACTTAACTTAACTTAACTTAACTTAACTTAACTTAACTTAACTTAACTTAACTTAACTTAACTTAACTTAACTTAACTTAACTTAACTTAACTTAACTTAACTTAACTTAACTTAACTTAACTTAACTTAACTTAACTTAACTTAACTTAACTTAACTTAACTTAACTTAACTTAACTTAACTTAACTTAACTTAACTTAACTTAACTTAACTTAACTTAACTTAACTTAACTTAACTTAACTTAACTTAACTTAACTTAACTTAACTTAACTTAACTTAACTTAACTTAACTTAACTTAACTTAACTTAACTTAACTTAACTTAACTTAACTTAACTTAACTTAACTTAACTTAACTTAACTTAACTTAACTTAACTTAACTTAACTTAACTTAACTTAACTTAACTTAACTTAACTTAACTTAACCTAACCTAACCTAACCTAACCTAACCTAACCTAACCTAACCTAACCTAACCTAACCTAACCTAACCTAACCTAACCTAACCTAGCCTAGCCTAACCTAACCAAATCTCGCCTAACCTAATCTAACCTAACCTAACCTATACATATTCGTATATGTAATTTATGTTTTCGGGCCTACATTCGAAAAGTACTGAAAGTACTGATATTAAATTAAAAATGTACTAAAAATAAAGTTTTTATCCTCGTGCTTTTTTTTAAAAACAAAGCGTATTGCAACATCCAAAAGCACTTACTTGGCAACCATGATTATTTCTTTCATTTTTTATAATCTTATATATTAGGCGTGTTTTATTCGTTCTGGTTAAACCAAATAGGTTCTAAATAACATGCAGAACACTAACAAAAAGATGAACTTGCTCAGTAGCTAGTTCATCTCGTTGATTTTTTCGCTACGGCTCTATAGATGTCGCTGTGCTGTTTAGTCATATCATCGTCGACAATGCCCCAAGCGGTCAGAAGTAGTAATGGTATTGTTTTGCAATCAGCCGTTTGGTCATATCATTTGGCGACAATGCCCCAAACGGTCTTAGGGAAAACTTACAAAGCTTTAACTAATGCGATCTATTCGTTCACTGGTTAAACCAGAACGAATAAAACGCAGCTATTAATAGGCAAACATAAAATGTTGTCGTACACTTTTTCGATATTAATTTTAGAATAAGGGCAAAGAAACTTATATCATTCGAAAGGTACTGCGACTTATATGTGCAGAACCATTTTAGATTTTAAATTTATGACCTCTGACCCGAAATATTAACGTTGAAAGCTTGTATTATTTTTAGAAAGGAATCTCAGGGCTAGGAAGTGGTAGGATGGTGAATGAGGTATCAAATTAAAGATCTGTCTGCATAGTCTGATTACATTTTAGATTTTTGACCTTCGACCTGGAATATGAGCGTAAAAAGAGCATTTTTTAAATAAAAGACAAACTGTAACAGATGGAAGAATATAATGTAAGAGGGAATTTTAGATATTGATAAGGTGTGCAAAAAATACTTCCGTTATTTTGCGCCATCTCTTACGGATACCCTACAATAAGCATTTTTTTATACAACAAGAGTGAATATTTATTATGATGGTAAAGTTTCTTACAAATAGTAAAGTCTGAAAAATTTCCATTATTTTCACATAAAAATTATAGCGATATCTTGAAAACTATAGATGCTCTGAGTACAACGCATTTTTGTATGAAAAGTCAATGGTTAAGGCACATAACGGTATAGGAAAGTTTTCTTGGTAATATTTTTCACATATAGAATGTTCAAAAGAGATCCCCTTAAAATGACCATTAAATTGTTTAGATATCTCGAAAAATGTATATCTTCTCAGAACAACGTATTTCCTTGAAGCAAAGCCATCGCCTCAGAAAAAAACTATTGAAATTTCAAGTTTTGACTTTGCAAGCAAATATCTCAGCCATTTTTTAATCGATTTTCAACAAATTTTTTTTGTCTGACAGCATAATTAAATGGCTTTGAAGAAATAAGAAAAGATTAACCGTTTTCTCATCAATTCAATGTTTTATATTGTTTTAAAAAAACATCTTAAATATTTAGGTTTTGCTCAAAAAATCAGACAATCTTTTTTGTTGTAATTTTATTTTTTCACACTCTTTCATATGACATATCATTTATTTGCAAAAATTGCCTCAATTTGACACATAATTCAAAAAACAGTTTCTATCATCGAAATTCATGAGCTTACCCCCTATGATTTTTTTGATGAAATATCAATTTTTCTAAATGTTGTTTTTATATTTTTTTACAAAGTTTTACAGCTCAAGAAATAATTTCTGTGAAAAAGTTTTCAAATATTTCAAACCACTCCAAAGTTATATACACAAATCTATGTTTTAATCCATTTCAGTCTATATAGAAATATGCGTGGGAGAAACAGTTCTTCCGTATTTCTGAACCGATTTTGATAATTTTTTTAAAGAAAATAGAGTTGAGAGAAGGAAAAAGTTCACTGAAAATTTTTGTGACCTTTGACCTGAAATATTAGCGTTTAAAGAATATTTCTTAAGTAAAACCTAAACTATAAAAAATGAAAAAACATGGTGTAAGAGGAAATTTTCGATACTAATAAAATGTACAAAAATTTTTTTCGCTATATCTTACGAATACCCTACAATAAGTATTTTTGTATGTTACATGTCTGAATATATATTGTGATGGTCAAATTTCTTATAAATAGCAAATTCTGAAAAATTCCCTTTATTTTGACATCAAAGTTTTGACATCATCTTGGAAACTATAGTTTTTCTCAGCACAACGTGTTTTTATATGAAAAGCCCTGGTTGTGAAAAATAACGGTGTACGAAAGTTTTTATGGGTGATGTTTTTACAGATATTTTTAAAAAATGTAGACTATTTTTATATTAAAATTGTTGCGATAATTTGAAACTTAAGATTTTCTTAGTACAGCACATTTTCTTAAAGCAAGGTCATGCCTCAGAACTAGAAAACAAAAAACGATTGAAATTTCAGAAGGTTGGTCGAATTTTGGCCACAGGCGATACTAGTATATTAAATAACTTGATGCGCTTTTTTCATAACAAATAATTTCTTAAGTCACGCGTAAAAAATTAAAAAATTAAGTAGCACAAGAACAAAAAATGTAAGGTCCTTTTTTCAATAAAACTTAAAAACCTTTTATAGTTGCTATCCG
This sequence comes from Dichetophora obliterata, assembly GCA_963920525.1. Lineage (NCBI taxonomy): Eukaryota > Metazoa > Arthropoda > Insecta > Diptera > Sciomyzidae > Dichetophora > Dichetophora obliterata. The sequence goes on along the minus strand of OY986438.1, from coordinate 201,031,923 downwards.
TCTGAATGCTGTTTGCACATCTTCGTTCAAAAAACGCCCCAAAGAATTTATTTGTTTTCTCTGCAAAATCTTCATGAATCCCTCGTGTTTCTATAAACCTTAATGGCTTCAAATTAAGGCAAAGATGACAAAAATAAAAAAAATAATACTCACACAAAACACAAATCCTCAAATCGATGGCACAATTTTGCAAACTACAACAACAACGAAAGATTTACCAAGAAGCTTCTAAATTCCAAACATGCAAAACAGACAATGCAGACAATAACATTGGCCAAAATGGCAAAATATGTACAAATAAAACAACTCGGATAAATATACACACACCCACAAGATACATCACACTCCCATACACATACATATAATTATAGAACTAATACAACTGCAAACGATTCACGCTGTAAGGCAAACAGCAACAGCAAAAGATAGCTGCAACAGCAATTCCAAAACAGCAACAGCAGTTTTGGGAAAAGACTAAACAAAAAATAAAAACACAGAAAATTAAACAAATATTGATAACAAGCAATGAAAACATTTGAACCGAACGACAATAAAAATGTGCCAAATAAAAAGTCAAACACAGTAGTTGCCAAAAGTGCCGCAAGACGATGAAAATAAATACAATAATACTATAACCGCAACAATAACAACAACAGTCGAGGTTAAAAGTTGCTGCAATTTTTACCGTAATAAATGTTTTGCTGCTTACTTATTTCCATTTTTCATAGTTTAAGAGTTACATATTTCAAAAATATATTAGGCCAATTCACAATCTTGTGTATTTGAAATTGGAAAGTGTGCAATTAAACAAATTTCTTTTACTTTGCAATACTTGTTGCAAAACATGAAAATAGCGGCTGATTGATGAAAATCTAAATTATTTCCTTCTGGAAATTTTACTAAAATAAACTTGATGTCGAAAAAGCTTTTTTATTGCTTATATGCTTATCTTTCACATCAGTTTTCTTCGCCTTTACTTTTTCATTTTCAGCTGTCATTTTCATGTCAGTATTGCAAACGTTTAGTAAATATAAATTCTAGGCTTTTACAGCCCTATTCTGGCAGCTTAACTAAGCTCACCACATTAACAAAATAGTTAATATTAACTATTTGTTAAGGTTTCGTATTCTGCTGCAACTTTAAAAGCTCTTTTCCTTACAATTTTGTTAATAACAGAAAGAGTCTTAACAACGAATGAAATGTATGTGCTTAGATAGAAAATTGTTATGAAAATAATAAAAAAATACAAATTTTAATATAATATTGAGTTTAAATACATTAAACTGAAAAATGAAAGAATTTTTTACTTATTTTAAGTGTTGATAATGAAATCTTTCAGTAGCCGTGGCAAATTTTTCAAGCGCTTGCAAAGTCACAAGCTGCACTCGAAGCATCTGTTTATATAGCGCATCTCTTCTTTCAACAGGCATATCGATTTTCACCATGCATGGTGAACTTTAAAAGCTTTTTAAGCTTTTATGTTGTTAATGATTTTTAAGAATACCAACATTTACATAACATAACAAGCAGCTTAACAAGAGCTCCTTAACTATATCTTGTTAAGTTAACAACCAGAATAGGGCTGTTAGTGTCGCATATTTGCAAAAGCTTAGTAAGAGCATTTCTGTATATTTTGTTAGTGTAGTGTAAAAATATACTCTATTATTTTGCCAATTCTATGATGCAAGACCATTTGCTCAAGGTTGTGAATTGACCTATTATCAAACACAAAATAATTAATGCATTGTGTGCATTTCAGGTAAAAGAAAAAAAAAGTTTCGAGAAAATCAGGTCTAAAGTTTTTGAGAGCTTGTAGCTTGTATACTAATGGTTAAAAAATTCTGATGTTTAATTCAGTGATTGATAAAGTATTTACATTAAATATTTAATGATAAATGTATATTAAATTTATTTATTTTATTTTTTTATAATCATGTCACACACTTTTTTGGAATAAAATACCTTTTATCACACCGATTTTGATTAAATTTGGTACTCATGCTGATCTTTTGATAAATCACCAACTGTTGCTCAAGTCAATTGCAAAACTCGAGCTATATTCGATATACGCTATGTTTGAAAACTGTTCTGCAATTCTCTTTGAGCCCTAAATTAGTCATTAGTAACGTTACAAAGTTATATATAAAAGTCCAAACACTTCATTTTTCATTTGATTTATAAAATTGTAAATTTTTTTGATTTATTTACTGATCATTTTTTGTAATTTGTAGAACAAAATATTTATGTAATAAATATGTTTGATTAAACAAATCTAATAAATCTAATGCATTTTTGAGTTTAGAAAAATTTAAAGATGTTTTGTCCAATTTACCTTTTGTGACAGTAAAGTAAAGATTGGATTGAGACTTTCGTTCCAAAACTGGCGTTTTTATCTTTCTTATTTTTCAAACACACATGAATTAAGTGACTTGCTACCATCGTTTTTTTAACTTTTTTTAAAACTTTCATATCTTTTTGGGCCAATCTGCACTCTCTGGTCGCATGAAAGGCGTTAAGGACAAAACATCCTTAATTTTCTCAGATCACAACATTCAACTAGTAAAAAATTTTACTCTCTTATATTTCTTGAACTAGTCTCATTCCGTTGTGACTCCTGAGACAGTTTACTACAAAATATTACTTTCTTTCAATTTTGTAGACGACTGTTTAAGATTTTCAACAGAACCAATTACTTGTACTCCGATTACTAGATTCACCGTTATTCTCTACATTCTTATTAAGCAATCAAATAAAACTTATTTTTTGTACTAAATTTTTGAATAACTAATTGTAACTGTCGCGTCAAAATAAATCAGCTATTCACACCTTTGATCATTCAGTCTAATTTTTGGTGTTATTGTATGTTATAAGTTAGTAATGATACAACCATCTCCAATAGAAGACTATGTGCTAACTGACACCAAACACTGCATATAAATTATTATATTTGTGACTGTCGGGACAACATTTTGTGACCGTTTGGACAATTTAGAAATAAAAATAAAATACAAATTTTTATCATCAGCTATTTTTTTTCTTCTTATAAATATTACATATTGTGACATATTTTCGATCTACAGCTTCTTTGCCATGACTGGATGCAAGGAAGCTCCAATCGATTTTCACGCTCCAGCCAGTATCTGAGAAACAAAGTGTCGATAGCGTGAATCGGTTTTTAAATTGCTCAGCAAAGCCATTAGAAAAAGTCATAAAACACTCAGAATAAAGTAAAAGAACAAAAAGAAAACTGATAAGGCTTCGGAAGAGAAAATTTGTAAATCGCAGTAATTTAAAAAAAAATTCAGTAAATCGAATTTTCGCAGTAGTTTTTTGTTTAGTCGACAAATTTAAATTTTTTTTCAAAAATTGTAGCAATGCAAGTAATGGTAAGAAATATTTTATTTTGTCTGGAATTAATCAGGCTGCAAACATTAAGCTATAAAGTTAATGTATATTAAGCTGAAACTGATTGCTGAATACATTTTTTGTAATTTAATAATTTCGAACTCGAATATAAAACTCCAATGCTGTTTATTTCATGGAATGCTCACTTAACACGAAATTTATACAATTTTTAATCGTATTTCCCAAACAAAAAGGTGAAAATTAAATTATTGTTGCTAAAATAGTTTACTATGTAATTGTAGATATTAATTTATGCCACGAACATAATATGTTTTATCTTTACATGTTTGACTGTGACTGTCGGGACAAATTCAAAAGAAAAAGAAAATTCACAAAATCAATTTAAAAATAATTAGAATAACATATTCTTGTGCTGTTGAAAAAGAAAAATATTGTAACAATTAAATTTTGCAGTAAAACATACTTTTATACGAAGAAAGCACGGCTCGGGTTCGATTCCCGCAAGCATTACAAAGATTTCTGATGACGCCTATAGCAGGGTCGAAATTGCAATAAAATCAGCAAGTGGTGTTTTCCTTTTCATATTGAAAATATTGTTATTGTTGGTTCTTTGGAAATAATTCGTTAGAGTAATTAATTGTTCTAACCTGACCTAAGGCTCAATAAACGATTTTAAACTATCAAATAACTAGATTTTGTATTTAAAATCAAGAGTGATTTAAGCCATCAAACATCTAGAATTTGTGTTTAAATCAAAGAAAATTAATATAATAAATAACACTTTACTTTTTTATACAGTTTTGTGTGACTGTCGGGTCTTTTGATATGCTTCTATTCAAATGAATATAAAATTCAAACTAAATTAATTTTTCCTTTTTTTCAACCTCAATAGTTTATGGAACACTGCTTCGATAAATGACCAAACCTTATCTTTTAGTTGTAAGAAAAGTCTTTAATTTTGCTTAATTAACTTAAGCAATATTTATCGATCCAGTAGCAATACATATAGTATTTATTTTTATAGATTGCGCATAAATGGGCATTTACCCATACATTGTGATTTAACCCTTAATAGCCTACTGGTACCGCTAGGAACCAACCACAAAAAATGATAACTTTGTTAGCAATTTGTTTTTAAATTTCCCGCTGGGTCTTTAAAAATGTTTGTTGGTGTAGGCGCCACCATTTGAGAAGATCGCCACTTGCAGCCAACTTAATTTGACACGTGTCTGGTTAGTAGTGTAACACAACCTCGAGAAAAAGCACTTTTGTGAAATCGCGAACTTTACAAAAATTATTTTTGTGTTAAATTCGTTTAAATCGAAGCTGAAAAAAATATTTCCGTGATCGTTATAGTATCTTAAAGGTATTGTGAACGTTTGAAGTGATTTAATTTTTATATTTTACTAGATTTTGTACCAATTTTTAGTTGGTTCTTTGCGGAACCGTCAGGCTCCGGGACTTCGAAATTATGCTTATATGAAGTTATACAGAATTGCTTATGTTGTGTTTTTTTTAGTTTATTAGGCAGAAATGGCGCGAAGAATTCGTGATCTTCGAACAGATGAACAACTTTCCGAGTACGTCAATTCAATTGCGTGGTTGGAAAGCGAAAATCATGGTGATTTTTCTGCTGACGATATGGATGACCCAGATCTCGACTTTCAGTCTGCTTTTCGTAATGAAAATTTAGGATATGTACATGGAGACAGTGAAGTGTTGGAAGATATTCAAGACAATTCTGCAGTAGACGTGAGCGATGTCGAAATGGCTAATGCCGATTCAGGCAATTTAAGTATTGAAGCGAACACTGTATCAAATCAAGGTGATAATTTACAACAAAACCTATTTTTGGTCTGTATTGACATATATTTGTTATAGCTATTGTAGAAGACCCAGTTATTGTTGGTGATCGTTCCCGATGGCGAGAATATGCGACAATGTTTGAAGGCGTATCGATTGACAAAGAGTGTAATGTTTTTAAAAAACCATTGTGGCGAAAAACAAATCTTCAATTGTATTCGAATTGTATTAAATTTCAAGGAAATGATGACTTGACACCAGAAATATTAGCATTGAACTCACCGATTCAGTTTTTTCTTTTTTCATGACGGATGATATTATTTCAAATATCGTCGAACAGAGCAACTTGTACGCGATGCAAAAAAACGTTGATAAACCACTGAATACCACGCCAGATGAGATCAAACGATTTATGGGAATAAATGACTATATGTCGGTTTTTAAGTACCCGAACGTTCGATCGTATTGAGGTGAATATGGTTTTAAGCCTATTATAGATTGCATGACACGAAATCGTCATGAAAAAATTCGCCAATTCTTACACTTCAATAACAACGACACAATGCCGCGAAGTCATCGTGTGCAAGAGCCATCAACATCTGATCAACAGCCATCGCTGTCTGATCACCAGCCATCGACATCATCTAACGGTGCACGCAAACGCAGACGTAATCGTGTGTCCGAAGCAGTTCAAACATATGGACCCATACCCCAGCACAATTTGGGCTATGATCGACTATACAAAATTCGTCCGATCATCACCGCTCTGAACAAAAATTTAAAAAAAGTGCCGAAGAGAGCAAGATTGTGTGTTGACGAGCAAATCTGTGCTACGAAGATTAAGCACTATCTGAAACAGTACATGCCAGACAAACCTCATCCTTGGGGAGACAAATTGTTTCTTATGTGTGATGATTCCGGATTTTGCTATGCATTTGAAATTTATTCTGGCGACGACGACAATCGTGAGGAAAACGAGCCCAATTTGGGTGCGTCTGCGAATATTGTGGTACGATTGGCGCGTTCGGTTCCTCGATTCGTAAATCACGTCATCTATTTTGATAACTATTACACATCGATTCCGTTGATGGTGTATTTGCGGACTCAAGGCATATATACGCTTGGAACGGTTCGACGCCCACGACTTCCGTCATGCAAATTACCGCAGAAATTTAACAATCGAGGTGATTGGGAAGAGTATGTTGGAACGTTTCATGGAATCGACGTCTCAACAGTGGCATGGAATGACAATAAGGTTGTAAATATGGCATCAACAATGGCCGGAGTGAAACCATATATTTCGCCAGATGGTCAAACTCCTGAAAATGCACCAACTATTGAGCGATATAACAACAAGAAAAAGGTAATGGAAACCATTCCGTGTCCAGCCATTATTCATGAATATAACAAATACATGGGCGGTGTTGATCTTCTGGATTCGTCACTAGGCCGCAGTCATATCCGCATAAAGTCGCGCAAGTGGACAAACCGTTTGTTCTACCATATGTGTGATATGGCAATGATTAATGCCTGGATTTTATATAAGCGACCTCATGCAGCAACTAATCAAACGGAACCGATGAAAACTTTGCATGAGTTTGTGTGCGAAGTTGCCCATTGCTTGATAAAATCTGGAACTGAGATGCGAGTAGGAAAAGGGCGGCCAAGTAATGTTGAAGTTGAAATTGTTGCAAAACGTCATCGCCCAATGTCTGCACCACTGCCACCGCGTGATATTCGCCTGGATAACGTTGGGCATTTGCCAGAATTTATAAAGGAAGTGAAGCCACGATGCAAACTTCCAAAATGTACAGGGTTGCCAATATTCGAAGCGCCATTTTATTTTTAAATAAATCAAAGAAACCACAATTTTTTGTCTGTTCGTCATGAATATCATTTAATTGGGTTCAAGTAGATTTGCTTACATTATTTCTTGAATATGATATCTCGTAAATGGTCGCCATTGGCCTCTACGACATATTGTTCCCGTTTTGCAGCATTTTCCATGGTTTTCTTCAACATTTCGATGGGAATGGCGGTTATTTCTTGACGGATGTTGGTTTTCAGCTCTTCTAGGGTCTTTGGCTTGTTGACGTAAACCTTTGATTTCAAATAACCCCACAAAAAGAAGTCTGGAGGCGTAAAATCTGGTGATCTTGGCGGCCAATCGAAATCACCATTTTTTGACATCAAACGGCCAGGGAACAATTGCTTCAAAAAATCGATTGTAGTGCGGCTTGTGTGTGGTGGCGCATCATCTTGTTGAAACCAGTAGTGCCTGATACGCTTTCGACGAACGATTGGCATGAAAAAATTGTTTATCATATCGCGATAACGTTCCTGATTGACAGTAACTCTGTGGCCATTATCATCTTCGAAAAAGAACGGCCCAATGAGCATTTTAGCACAAACGCCGCACCAAACAGTGACTTTTGCATCGTGAAGAGGTACCTCTTGAATCTCTTGTAGATTTTCAGTGGCATAAATACGGCAATTTTGTTTGTTTACCGTTCCGTTCAACTGAAAATGAGCTTCATCGCTCATGATAATTTTATGCCAAAATTGCTCTTACTATTGACTTGTTTTGTTGAATGTAAATTTCAACAATTTTGGAGCGTTCGCGTGGCGTGTACTGTTCCATTGTAAACATTTGCTTGGATTGACGCTTCAAACGCGGTATGTCATTAGTCGATTTGGCATCACTGCGGAAAGTTACAGTGTTGCCAGATGGGCGCTTCGAATATTGGAAACCCTGTACATCCCGTACAAAGGTCCGGTGCCAAAAATGTGGGATACATTTGTGCTTTTCAGCTGAAAAAAACTGCTTCGCTGAGTTTCATCAAAACTAATTGGCTTAATAACACTATTATATACATAAACAATTTTAAATTTCCTATTCACTTTTTAATGTTTCTTAATAAAATTGGTTAATGTTTATAAAACAAAAAAATTTCGGTACTATAAACTTTCTTTTATAATTTTTGATGCCCGGGAGCCTAGTGGTTCCGCAAAGAACCAACCAGGTATTCTTTATCTAGCTCAGGTAAATGTCACCTATCAAAAAAATCGTAGAACAAATATTGTTTAGAATAACAACATTTATAACGTCAATTTTTTTCAGCTCAAAATAAAAAATCAGGCTATTAAGGGTTAAGAAGTTGAAAACAGTGGTACTTTACTTTTTTTTTCTTCTTCCCCTTATTTTTGGTATGGCCCATTTGTAACTTTTTTGAAATAAAATCTGTTGAAAATTTCGTGTTTATACGTAGTAAATTTAATGAACTAGTTTACAAATTGTTGTGATTTTTGCGTCGTGCTTGTAAAGTGTTAAGTTATTTGTTTATTTTGATAAAAAAATGCGTTCTTGAAAACAACTCAACTGCAGTCGCAATCAGTTTCAGCCAGAAAAATCAAAGCCAATGAATTTTAAGCTTTATATTGCTTAAACCAGAAAAAGCTGTGACTAAAAGCGATAAAATTAAATAGTTACCTAAAAACAAAGAAAAAAAAACAAAAAATTAGATAAATTCGCAAAGCAGAAGTCAGGAAATGCTGTAAAAGCTGCTTAAAATCCATGCTACCAAGACGGAAACACATACAGACAAACAGACAGACAACATTTAACTTTATACCCAATCTAGGATCTAGGTCTTCATGGTCATTGCAAGTTGTTGTTGGCGTTGCACAACAACATTGTCGAACAAATGCCATGACACAGAATGAGTGCGTCTTTGTGCGAGACTTGAATATTGTACGGAATACACTTTATGAGTCAAGCGACACGAACAACATCTTTGTACGAGACAAAAACGTACCGAATTCGACAGTGAACAGAAGCAGAATGAGTGATAGAATTACAAGTAGATGGGTGGCAACGATGATAATAATATGCTGACAGGAGCAGAGTGATGGAGGTATTTTGTGGGTCTGGGAAGGATTTGGCTGTAACATTGATGCGGGGGCTGAACTAAATAATGACTTTAAGTCAAGTGTTTGTTAGTGGTAGTGATGAGGTGGTAATAGTGTTGGGACAGAAAGATGCCTGGAGTGAGTAGTAAATGAAAGTGGTACAAAATTGCGATTGGTTATTAGAAGTGGATTACATGCAGCTCCATCTGACGTCAGCCAGACATTTTTGCTGCTTTTACTCGATTGTTTTTTCTGATTGTCATGCTAAGATTATTGTTTAATTTTAGCTCTTGCAAGAGTATGCTGGTTATTTCCTGCGTTTTGGTTGCAAAGCGAAAACGTTTAATTTTTAAGTTTGTTATTTCTTCTATTTTGTTATCCTAGTATGCTTTTAGCGAAAAAATCAATTCGGGTTTTTCGCCAATGTAAGTTTGTGTGACAGAACGCCAAACTTTTGTTACTGGAATATTACAGAGATTTGGCAACACTGTTGAATTTTTAATATAGCGCAGGCGTGTTTTTTTTCATATCTCTTTTGACACTTTCAGATAAGAGGAAAACAAAATTTTGTATTTTCCATGACTATGTTGTTACGAAAATACAAAAAAAATAATTTTGTTTCGAAAGGGTTTTGTTTAAATCCCTTGAATTGAAGCAACATGTACGTTAAAATTGGATACATACAGACATGTTCATCACACAAAAAGTAAAAAGTTGAAAATTGACAGTAAGTTAGGTGTATTTCTTAAATTTTGCTTAAAAAAGTTGTATTCAAATCTATTTTGAATTGAGTTTCAGCAAAACAAGAAAGTTTTGAACTTTTGCTTTTTGCAAAATAGTAGAAAAACACTTCTTTGAAAGGCAAAAAGTTGATATAATTCCTCTTTTATTAAGCAAAACTTGTGTCTATTAGCTTTTCAAAGAGAATGTTATCAATAAGCTAGAATAGACTACTGCAAAGTTGATGAAGCGATTAACGTAACAGCTGCTTGGTTGTTTGTTCTGTGAAGAACTTATTGTTGTTACAATCCATTACTTCATGAACTTATATGGCTCAAATATAACTCTAAAGAATTTATACATATTTTTTTTTTTTTTTAATTATAAAATTACTAATTGAAGTATTCCATCCGTTTTTGACCAAAATTCGACTATTTTCAACTTTACCATTTCCGATTTTGATGAAAGTTTGTACACCCATATCCTAAGTTGGTGTCAGGTCTAGCCATTTTTTTTTAATTTTTTGCACTACTGGTTACCGAGTTATAGGTAGTCAAAAATACAAAAAAGTCCATTTTTTTCATAGAGTGATTTTCAAAAATTCATAACTTTGGTTGATTTTATGTTAAAACAACGATTTTGGATGCAATCGAAAGATAATATCTCAAATTATCAGCTTCTTAAAAAATAAAGTTATGCCATCATATATTTTTTTGCAAATTTTTAATGCAGAAAAGTTTGAGCAAAAATATCTCTTACTGTGTATCCTGCAAAATGGTTGCAAAAAATATATATTAATATTTAACATTTCTTCTTGCTATATCATAAAAGAATTTCTTTGGACGACAATGGAATCACCTACAAAAAATTTGCAAAGTCTACTTATTGAGATTTTTGTTCTAAAAATAAAACTTTTCAAATTTTTAGCAGCAAAGAATTGCTTAGGCTTTAGTATTAACTAAATATCTATGTGCTTGGCAGCAATGCTTAGCTGTTGCTGCGAAGCAAAACTTATTTTGGTGATTTCCGAAAGCCTCAATTTTTCAATGCTTAGATGTTGCGGAGGAGCAAAACTTATTTTGGTGATTCCCGAAAACTCAAATATAGTGGATAAGAAATATTTTGCCGAAGGTTAATAAAAGAATCTTTGAGAACCAAAATTGATTTTTTTGCAAGGATATTGTTTTACTAAATAAAATTAAGTTTTCTACCTTATGAGTTTAACTTGCTCTGTTGTTATATATAAATATCTTTATGCTAATCTTTTGAATTATTATAATTATCAAAATTTTTTTATTTATATTCTATTGAAATTGTTTCCTTCCTGCACGAATCCGTGAAGTGAATAAAAAATGTCTATATATATAAACATGTGTTGCAACCCTTTCAATGAAATGGGTCATAATAGCGTAAAAAAAAACTTGCGTCCAGTTTCACAATGGATGATACAAAAAATACATTTCTGGGACTAATTCAAAAAATTTGCGACAAATGCAGAAAAAAAATTGCCTACATGAACATTTGTACAAAACAGGAAGAAGACGTTATGGTAGAAACCAGAAGTTCTTGCGACGCACCTATAATAGATTTTTATGTTGCGCTCTCTTTCCTCAACTCAACTCTGCAAGTTCTTAATAAAACGCCTATAAAGAAAAAGCGGTTAAGCGAAGTGAAATATCCAAAAAGAAAAATTAATAAGGTAATAAGAACCCTTAAAAGAAAAGTGTTGTTTTTGTATGAGGATGAAGAAGAACTAAAACCACAAGCAGAAGAAGAAATTGTCCTTCAATTGAAAGAAAAACTTAAAAGCTGCACAATAAGAAGCGAAAAAATATAAATTCGAACTGTTTTACCAAAAAGCCGAACAGTAAATGAGCTTAAAAATGAGTTCAACATTACTAACTACATGGATAAAAGAGTAGAAGAATTAGTAAGGCTTAAAGGTATTTTCTCATCACCAAATTCAAAGTATTCCTACACTTTAGACCAATCCTCTGTTGACATCGTACAGAATTTTTATTGTTCAGATGAAATGAGCAGGGTAATGCCGGGAAAGAAATATTTTGTAACAGCTAAAATTAATGGTACGAAAGTTCAGTTGCAAAAAATATTGGTTCTGAATAACTTGAAGGAAATTTATGCTAAATTTAAAGAAAACTATCCAGATGTGTCCGTTGGGTTTTCTAAGTTTGCGGAGCTGAGGCTAAAAAATTGTATTCTACCTGGTGGAAGCGGAACTCACACTGTTTGTGTATGTACCATTCATCAAATTTCAAGTTAATGCTTTGCGGCTTACAAATTAACAAGTTAACTCAAAATGATCAAAGTCCAATAAAAACTTACAAAGACTGCATTGCAAAAATTGTATTTTCAACTTCGCGTCCAGCTTGCTTCATAAGCAATGCAAGTTTTGTCCTGGAACAGACGGATTCAGAGAGTTTCTTCAAGAACTTTTGGAAAGTCGTGATGTTGATAAGATTACATATAAGCAATGGGTCTCTGTTGATCGAACTACTTTAGAAACGATAACGAAGTCAACAGATGACTTCATCGACATTTTTTTTTGAGAAAATGAATGTGCTAAAAAGACATTCTTTTATAGCTACCGAACAGTCTTTATTTTAAAAAAAAATTGAAAACTGAATTAATCGAAAATGAATTCTTGGTTGTTTGTGACTTTGCCGAAAACTACTCTTTTGTAGTCCAAGATGAAGTGCAATCGTATCATTCGACCAACGCGCAGGCAACCATTCATCCATTTGTTGCCTAATATATCAATGGCGACGAATTAAAACATATCAGCTTCGTTATAATATCTGAATTTTTAAAACATTATACTGTCGCAGTACACTTGTTTCAATCACGCCTGATAAATTTCTTGTACAACAAAATTGGCAAACCTCAAAAATTATATTACTTTTCGGAAGGAGTAGCGTCACAGCATAAAAACAGAAAAAAAAATCGTAAGCCTGTGCCACCACAAGGAAGATTTTGGAATTGCAGCTGAGTGGCATTTTTCAGCAACCTCTCACGGCAAAAGCGCAAGCGATGGCGTGGGTGAAACTGTAAAATGTTTGGCTGCTAGAGCAAGCTTACAGCATCAATACGATGAGCAAATACTAACACCAAATCAATTATATGTGCTTGCAAAAGAAAATATAGACGGAATAAGTTTTAATAACACAACATTTCAAAATCATGATGAGAAGAAAATTAAACTTAAAGAAAGATTTGAAAAATCACGGCGAATCGATGAAACACAAAAATTACATTGTTTCACTCATTTAAGTATTGATAAAATGATGACGAAATTTTATCCTAATTCCAGAGATTGCAGAATTGAGATAGTGTCAATATAATCATTTAAAATTTTACTTGCACTAAATCCTGTTTTTTGTGTTTAATATTTAAAAACTACCATATGTTATATATATTTTTGTGTCTTATTGTTTATGTTAATAAATTTCATTTGATACCTTCTTACTTCATATTGACTCATTTTCAATCCTTTTCAATTTGGCTTTCGGGAATCACCAAAATAAGTTTTGCTCCGCCGCAACATCTAAGCATTGCTGCCAAGCACATAGATATTTGGTAAATACTAAAGCTTAAGCAGCTCTTTGCTGCTGAAAATTTAAAAATTTTATTTTTAGAACAAAAATCTCAGTAAGTTGACTTTGAAATTTTTTTTTAGGTGATCCCATTGACGGCCCAAGAAAGTCTTTTATGATATAGCAAGAAGAAATGTCATATTTTTAGATATATTTTTTGCAACCATTTTGCAGGATACAATGTAAGAGATATTTTTGCTCAAACTTTTCTGCACTAAAAATTTGCAAAAAAATATATGGGTACATAACTTTATTTTTTAACAAAATAAAAATATGAAAGACAATCTTTCGATGGCATCCAAAATTGTTGTTTAAACATGAAAACAACCAAATTAATGAATTTTTGAAAATCACTCTATGAAAAAAATGGACTTTTTGCATTTGTGACTAGCCATAACTCGGTAACCAGTAGTGAAAAAAATTAAAAAAAATGTTCAGACCTTACACCGACTTAGGATATAGGTGTACAAAATTTTATCAAAATCGGAGATGGTGAAGTTGAGTGAGTGGTCGAAAATGAATGGAATTCTCCAATTTATTATTTTTTAACGTTTAAGAAATTTACTTTTTTCTTGTTTTTATTTCATTATAGCTGTTTAAGCTATTTGATGTCTCATTTTTAGAAGTTATATTCTTATTTATGCAGGGACATTGCATACAAACTTTTTTATGTAAAGAAAAATGTTGTTGAAAACTTAACATTGTATAATGTTACAACTGTAGTTAATGGATAAGAACAAAAAAAAATCCAAATATACGGTAGTTATTGAGCTTGGAGTAATATTTTTACCTCCTTAGTAAGTAAGTAAGCTAGAAGTTTAAACGAGTCAAAACTTGATTATGTAAGAACCGTTTTTGAAAATTCAAATGTGGACGTTATTTGTGTCTCCGAGACATGGTTTATTTCCGATATTCCCAACGCTTACTATAATATCCCTAATTATACTCTGTTTAGAAATGACAGAGCTGGTAGACGAGGAGGAGGAGTTGCTATTTATTGTAAATCATGTCTTAATTCAAGCCTTATTAACAAGTCCTGTGAGTCTGAGGTTGAATTTATAAAAATAGAAATTTTTGATGCCAATTTTAAAATTTTTGTCTCTTGCGTCTACAATCCTAACAGAAGTAATAGTGTTGAACCTTTTTTCGTTGATCTTTGTAATCGTGTGACTGACTTTGACTGTTATTCCATATGTGGTGATTTTAATGTGAACTTGCTCAACAAGGACAATGTATCTGATAGTTTTTATGACAAAGTCAATGCAGCTGGAATGACAATAATTAACTCCTCTCTTCCGACTCGTTTTGCTCCTAACGCAACCCCTAGTCTAATCGATGTTTTTATACTTTCTGATGAGTCTTTGCTTATACTTTTTGACCAAATTTCTTTTATCTCTGACCATGATCTACTTTTTTGTACTATTAATTGTAATGCTTGTCGTAATAATGTCCCAATGACTATTTCTTACCGTGACTACAATTCTATTGATTACTCAATGTTGTATGATAATCTGTCTCATATCTGTTGGAATGATTGTTGGTTCTGTGAGAATGTGGATGATAAATTAAATATTCTTGTTTCTCATGTCTGCTGTGCTTTTGAAAATTTCGTTCCTCTTCGTACTTCAGTAATCAAAAATAAGTCTTGTCCTTGGTTCACGTCATTTGTTAGTTTAGCCATAAAAAAAGGAATAAATTGTATAATAAATGGAAAAAGCACCATAATGCTGAAAATTGGGAGCATTTTAAGCGTGCCCGCAATGAAGCTGTATCAGCAATCAGACATTCTAAGAAAATATTTTTCCAACGTAAATTGAATTCTAACTTGCCATCCAAGGATTTATGGAAAAATATACGTAGTCTCGGCGTGTGCGGTAAATCTGATCTGAAGTGTGATATCAATCCTAATCAGTTAAATAATTTCTTTCTTTCGAACATCATAGCCTCGAATGATAATTATCAATGCGTTGATCATCAATTTCGTGATGAAGACAAATTTTCTTTTAAGCATGCTACTGAAACTGATGTTCTTAATTCTTTAATGAAAATAAAATCAAACGCTATTGGAGATGACGGTATTTCATTAAAATTCATTAAAATCATATCACCCTTTATTATAAAACCATTGACGCACATAATAAATCACTGCTTTACTACCTCTTGTTTTCCATCTTCATGGAAACTATCCACAGTTATACCAATTTCTAAAGTAACTCACGCATCAACAGATATGAAAGATTATAGACCCATTAGTATTCTGTCTGCTCTTTCAAAAATCTGTGAATCTATTATGGCTGGCCAAATAAATCAGTATTTAAAATCAAATAATCTCCTATCACCATACCAATCTGGCTTTCGATCCGGACATAGCTGTGCAACAGCAACGTTAAAAGTTCTTGATGATATTCGTTCATCTTATGATGCAGGTCAAATTACTTTGGTATGTCTTTTGGATTTTTCTAAAGCATTTGACTCTGTGAACTATTTTGTCTTAGTTAAAAAACTTAAGTGTATGTTTGGTTTTACTAGTAGTGCATTTAACTTTATTGCCAACTATCTTAATGGAAGAAAGCAAAGAGTAAAGATTGGCAACTGTTTTTCTGATTATAGCGATGTTAAAATGGGTGTGCCCCAAGGCTCAATTCTTGGGCCTTTGCTCTTTAGTATTTTTATTAATGATATTTTTAAAGTGTGCAATAACGTAAGAATGCACGGCTCCGCTGATGATATTCAGTTATATACATCCAATTGCATCGGACTTGTTGAGGACTTATGTTGTAGACTAAATGAAGACCTAACTGCAATCGCAAAGTGGGCATCAGATAATGATCTATGCCTTAATGCCAAAAAATCATATGTTCTTCCTATCTCCAGGGATAAACTTGACCACCAACAAATACCACCGATCTTTTTAAGTAATAATTGCCTACTAGTGGTTGATAAAGTTAAAAGTTTAGGTTTTTATATTAACTGTAGACTTTCATACTCTGATCATGTTAACAATATTGTTCAACGAGTTTACTACACGCTTCGATGTTTGCGAATGTCTGCTAAATTTACTCCGATTGAGACAAAAAAGAGGCTTGTTGTACAATTAATACTTTCAATCATATCTTACTCAGAACTAATATACAGCAATCTTGACTCGCACTCTTCGCATAAAATTCAGGTTGCTTTTAATGATGCAGCAAGATACGTGTTTGGCCTGAGACGCTTTGACCATGTATCTGAAGAGAGTAGAAGCATTTTAGGTTGTAGTATTATAAACTACTTAAATGCGAGAAATTGTTTATTTTTGCATAAATGAATTTCCTGTAAAACTCCCGCATACCTCTATGAGAAGTTACGCTTCAGTGTTTCTACTCGAACACACAACCTTATAATACCTAAATTCAATTCCCTACATACTAAGCGACTTTTCTTCATCAACGCCATCAAACTCTGGAATTCTTTGCCTTCTAGTTTAAAATCTATTGTCAGCACGAATAAATTTAAGTCTTATCCCAGCAGCGGATTTGCCAGTGGCTACCATAGAACTAATACAGAATAAATTACCAGGTAAGGAAGCATTACTTTTTTCAAAAAGTAATGCGTCTGCATATAGCAGAAGTAATTAACTCATACCTCATTACCTGTAATGTAGCATACAAGAAAAAGTAATGCAGTGATTTTTATACCTTAATACAAGTAGTATGTTACTCCATAACTTCTAGGTAATGCTGAACGGAGGCGATCACTTACCTCATGTCTCATTCAATGTTAAATGTAAGGCCTTTTATGCATAGTAAGGTAATAAAGTCGGAAGTAGTGGTCATTACAAGGTAATTGATGCTTCATATATTCGGAATATATTCCATCCGCTACTGGGATGTTATGTTATACTTTTCAAACATCTAACTATCTATTACTTCTTCTATCTATTACTTCTTCTATCTATTACTTCTTTTTTCTAAGTATTTATTTTGTCTTCTTACTACGTTTCATCTTTGTTTTTATATTTATAAGACTGCCTATTTATTAAAATCATAAATAATATATCTAGTATTTTAAGTTATTTTAAGTTGTCAAATTTTAAGTAGACAGTTGATTATACATATAAATTTGTTGCACTATTAAAATAATAACTATATATTAAGTATTTTATGTTATTCTAAGTATTCAATTCTATGTTAACTGTTGATTATGCATATAATTCTATTGTACTATTAAAAGATCTCCTGTATCTTATTGTACTAATTAATATCTAATAAATATAAATATAAATAAATATAAAAAATATAAATGTTTATCTCAAATTTTAGATTGTTAATTTAAATTTGATTGCAGTCAATAATTTTAATATTGACGCATCTTACAATGCGATAGAAAAAAAGGAATACTGCTTTTATTTTGTATAATTTCATTGCTATCTAAGCAAAAGAAAGGCTTCTAGTAAACAATAAATTTCAAATGATTTCCATATATATTCTAAGTTAACGTTATATGAACCCAAATTAAAATTATTGGCCTTGCCTTCAAGGCTTCTAACTACATGAATACTTATAAGATGGATGATACAGTTATCACTTCTACTTAGTTTTAAATTATTATACAATATTTATTTGAAATATATTTTTGAAAATGACTATGTACAGATCTATACATGGTCATGCATGCTTTCAGATTTTTTCTTCCGAAAACTTCTAATGTGTCCATGTACGATGGTGATATATCATATTTGACAACCATACGTTAAGATAGGTCGAATAAATGATTTGCATAGCATGACCTTAATTTTTTGCTTTATATATTTTGAATAGAAAAAGTTTTGTATGTGAAAAATATCATTCCTTTCTTTTGGTTTTGATTTATCCAGATGTCTACTGACGGAGGCTCATATATATAGACCAATTCTGATCCTTAGTGGTTTCGGCTATAAGCAAAGAAACATTTGGGGTTAGTTAAAGTCTGTAAAGATTTGCGAGTACTGCAATGTTTTTGATGCAACAAAGTTTGTTGTGTTCTTAAAGCTTGAAATGCCTTTTCTAAGGCCGCGTTCATAGTGGACGCTTTGGCTGAAGCTGATTCATAAAGCAGCTTTGTCGAGCTTTTTTAGATCATAGTGAATGCTTTTTCAATGCTTCACATCCAGAGCTAGGTGATAAGAATTACGATTACCACACAATTACGGTTACAGTCATCTTGAAAAGGAAAAAACTGGATTAAAATTAAAGTAAACCTTCATCGAATGAGCTAAGATTACGATTTCAGTAATCGTAATTTTGAAAAAGTCCAAATTAAGATTACTGTAACCGCAATTTTAGCTCACTCGATAAAGGATTACTTCGATTGTAGTTCCGTTTTTTCTATTATAAGGACTAACCGATTGCAAGTATTACTTTTATAGAATATTAGTGAAAACTTCTGTTAGTTGCTATAGAAAGTGCAATTCAATGAGAAAAAACGGAATTACAATTGCAAATCGAATGAGATAAGATTACGTTTATAGTAATCATTATTTAAACTTTTTCAAATGGCATTAAAATAATCCTAATCCTTGCCGCAATTAATTACACATGTAATCCTTGTCGTCCAGCTCTGTTCACAAGGTAGCTTCTTGAGCTCATTGGTGTTTATAGTGCACGCTTTCTGCTTGTGTGAGCAAGCGAGTTAGAAATATAAGCGCTGAAAATCATTGAAAAAGTAGCGTTATGCTTGGAGTCAGCTTGCACTATGTTCACTTTGAGCTTTTTTTAATATGATTATACACAAAGTGTTGTTCAGCAAAACCTATCAGCTCAGCAAAAAGTGTTCACTATGAACGCGGCTTTAGAAATGAAATTTGAAGGTTTAAGAATACAATAAAATTTGTTGTATCTAAAACATTGATTTCTTAGGGGGAGGCAATTTTTTTTAATTTGTTTGTAATGTACAACAAGTCGGAGAGTATTGTGTTAAAATTTTAAGTAAATCAGAGCAAAACTAATGAAGATACAGCGTTTTAAGAGCGACCGGCCCTACTACTGGTATGTTCGAGGATGAATCGAGTATCGATTTTCTCACAAATCGTTCGTAAACATTATAACTCAAAATCTACTTGACCGAGCCTTTTGAAATATTAAACACTATTTCTATACTTATATAAATCAAGAGGTGGTGACGAATAGTTTTTTTACCATTTTTTCCATTTTATAATAACAAATTAACCGAAATTTTGAGCGAAGATAGCGTTTTTCACTTCCAAATGTTGCCAAAAATAAAAAAAAAAACGGAAAAAGAAAAACTCTTGGTCACTAATAGGAATGTCAATCCCGAGATCCTGATATTTTTTAACACCCGAATATCCCGGGATTATTCGATTCGAATCCCGAGATTTTTGAAAACAATTTTTTTAATAGCTAATAAAATTTTAAAACTACCATCACAAATATCGCCCTTTCAACGATCAACGATTGAACTAACAAGCGTTGAAACGGAGCGGTGCTTCAAATCTGCAGGTTGCATAAAAGACCTGGTCTTAGGTCTTAGTTAGGGGATAACACCAAGATCTAAATTAAGGTCTAGGATAGGGGATAACACCATTAATGCTTTAATTTTTTAAAGGTAGTATTTTCATCAAAAAAGGAATAATTTTGCTGTGCTCTAAATATAAAGTGTTTTGTTTTTTTCTAAACTTAAATGTATTGACTTTTTTTTAATTTAAATGTACTATAGCATATAATTAAACTATAAATTGTCGGCCTTTGTAGTCTAGTGAAGAGTGCGATAGACTATCAGCCCAGAGGTCCCTGGTTCGAATCCGGGCTCGGGCATGGTTTTTTTCACTTTCTTTGTTCTTTTCTACATTTAAGAATTATGGAAAACTAAAAATTCACAACTAAATTGTGGAAAATGTGGAATTAAAGAATAGGAACAACTAAGGGCTCGAAATGCTTGCCGTGGTTAAAAGCAATTCAAATTGTCTTTCTCGTTTGTTTCGCCTATAAATAATTCACGTATTGTTCCACTCAATTCCTCTAACTAATCTTTAACTTTCCTTTCAGGTCGAAGACAAAACTTTGTTTGTATAAGGCACATGCCTCGGTTATTTAATCTTAAAAAAAAAGAATAAGGAGTTTTTAGGCCAAAAAAGCGGTTAAAACTAAGACATATTTTACAAGATTTTTTTAAAAAATTTTATTACATACACAAAAAATTTAATTTGCATGTTAATTTTATTTTATTTTAATTAACTATTTTAATTATCAATGTTAATTTAACATTATCAGCGTCTCCAGATCGTCTAAAAAGAAAATGCTTTCGAAAAAACACTATTAAATGCACATCACCAAAATGGAAAATCAAGAAAATAACGAAGCGTGGAAAAAAAATTAAAAAATTTACATTATTTTCAACCATATTGTTGCGTGTAAAACCTAGAAAAATTTTTCAAGATGCTCATTTTAGTAAAAGATGTGTAGAATTACAATACAAACAGATTTAAAAAATTTTTATTGGCCTATAGTTTCTGACAATTAATTATTTTACAATTATAACACTAGCAAATATTTTAACAAAAAAAAACTCGATTTTAAGATGTTAATTAAAACCATTCCAGCTCACGGATGGCTATTACTAGAATCGAAATGATTGGGGAATCATCATAACATAAACGAAGGATAATTTTGAGCATTTGCGCCGAACAATTTTTTTTTTATTGAGCGTAAGGCGCCTTAATTCCCATATTGCATTAATAATAACACATTTATTACTCGTGAGTGTCACCTTTAATAAAAGCGTAATAGCCTTTGGCAAAAAAACACTTGTTGTTGAAGCTCATTATAGAAATAATGAGGAATCAAAAATAACCCTTTTATAGCGCTAACCGGTTCCAATTAAGCTAAAAACGTGGAATTTCGTATTTACCTATTTTCAGTCTAATTACACAGGGCAACACTGATTCTGCGGCATGGAATTTGGTAGTCAATTTTAGTATATACATTCATGAAGATCTTAGCCTATTTTTTAAATTATTTGAATTGTCTCTGGTTCTAGCGATAAACCACTATTTTAAAAATTAAGGAGATTTCATAACAGATCTTAACATAACTCCAGAACAGTTAGTGTGATTTGGTAAAATAAAAAATCCAAAAATTCGCAGCTTAATTACCTCCAAGTTACATTATTTTTTAATTAGATGAATAGTTTCGGAAATATTCAGAAAGTTCTTCTGAAAAAAAAACATTTTTTTATGCAAAATTTAAATTTTTTTTTTTTATATCATAAT
Source organism: Dichetophora obliterata (assembly GCA_963920525.1). Lineage (NCBI taxonomy): Eukaryota > Metazoa > Arthropoda > Insecta > Diptera > Sciomyzidae > Dichetophora > Dichetophora obliterata. The sequence continues at coordinate 201,010,269 of OY986438.1, read as the reverse complement.
TCATAAAAAATTAAAAACGTTAAAAAAGATCCTTTTTGATATTCAGTTATAAACGCACATGTGTTACAAGGAAAATGAGCCATATTTTATTAAAATCAATTGGCATGTTTTGGTTTAATTAATTTTTCATGATGATATCTCATATTGATAAAAATTTTATAAATAAATACCCAACAACAAGAATTTTTTTCTGCGGCATTCATTTTTGCACAAAATTCAGATTCACTTACTATTAGGTCACCAGGGCATTAATGGTAACGAGAGGTCTGACAGACTAGCAAAGAAGGGCGTCGGGCTTGGATCTAAATTCATAGAACGTAGAACTAGGAGGACTTTTCATCAGAATATCAAGACTGTGGAGAATAGATATCAAATCCGATGGGATTGCTATATGATGGCAGACTACTGCTGGACATTACAAAGGGACTGTCCTGAACAATAATACAACAGACAATCACTTACAAAACGTTTTTCCTAACTAATTTTAAAATATTTTTGATAATTTTGATTGATATCGTTACGAGTTATTAATTGCATTTTTCGCTTACATACAATATTTTCAATATATTAAACATTTAACAGTTATTTCGTCTTGATTTATTTTATTAGAGATTTAAGCACTTGTAGCCCAATAACTTGACGAATTTACTTCTTATCCATATAATTTGTACGTCGATGATTTGAAATTAATAAGCATAAAATACCAAAGAAAATCCCATAGGAAACGATGGATTTTAATGAAATATGGCTTATTTTCTTCGTAACATGTTTATGTTTATAACTAAATATCAACAAAGAGCTATTTTGACTTTTTTGATTTTTTATGAATTATGAAATAACAAAAAAGTTTAAATTTTGCATAAAAAATTTTTTTTCAGAAGAACTTTCTGAATATTTTCGAAACTATTCAGCTAATTAAAAAACAATATAAATCTAACTTGGAGGCAATTTAGCTGTGGACTTTCGGATTTTTTATTTTACCAAATCAGATAAACCATTATGGAGTTATGTTAAAATATGTGATGAAACCTTCTTCATTTTTAAAATAGTGGTTTTTCGAGAGTACTAGAGTCAATTAAAACAATGTGAATTATATGATTAAAACTTTACTATCCCATATATCTTAATTGACTCCAAAAACTTATGCCGCAGAAAAAAATGTCTTTTTTGTTCCTTTGTGTTATAGGATATCCAAGTGAACATATTCAGAAAAATTGTAAGTTTCCGGGAAATTTCTTTTTACACCTGGAGCTGGTGTCAAATTTAATTTTATTGAGCCAGATATTGATAGTGAAAGTTTTTTAAATATCTAAAGAACCAATTTTTGAGTTTTTCCTTAAAATAGTTTCCATGATTTTTGGAAGCTTTAAGATTTTAAAATAAAAGTATTTGGAATATATAATAGTTTAATTCAAAGAAGTTTTTGTTTTACATGTAAGAACTTACACAAAAATTATTAATTATAAACTGAAGGTTGCACATGGTTATTTTTATTGGATAGACAAATTTTTATTGGGGAAAATTTAAACAGATAGTCTTTGAATTTTGATGTTTAATTGTTAGTTTAATATTTTATATTATATTATATTAATTTCTTGGTTACTAATTACAATTGTAACATGACGTTACAAATATTACATATACTTTTATACACTAGATAATCTATAATACTAAATAAGTTCGATGTATATATTCATATTATATTACTTAATATTACTTTTACTTAATTCATATTATATTCCTACTTAGTACTATAAAAACGTCACAAATATTATATTTCCAAACTACGTAAACTATAATACTAAATATTATCTATATATATATATTTTTATTAACTTAAATATTTCTATTGATGATTAATAAAGCAGCAATAACACACAACCGCACTACGACACCAGACCATAGAAACAAACACATGCTACATACCTACTTAATAAAACTAACTGGCAGCACCCAACCGCACTACTGCATGAGCCACTAATTAATACACACACACTGCCTACCCATGCATAGCCAGGCAGGCCAAAGACAACACACAACCGCACTACTGCATAAGCCACTAATTAATACACACACTGCCTATCTATGAATAGCCAGGCAGGCCAAAGACAAAACTAAACGTATAATTCCCAACTGGTTTTCTGTCCATATCGAATAAAAGGGCGACACAAAACCAACCAAAGCAGCATTACTTCAGGTAAGCTCGAAGTAGTAACTCTATGGCGAGTCAGCTTGCTGGCTCTTCCCTTACAGTTTCTGCTTGAGATGTCGTACTTGCGGTGAGAACCAATACTTGGTTCGTTCAACGCAGTCGGCATACTCTGCATTTTTTGTCGCAGTGACTCAATGGCGAGCTAGCTTGCTGGTTCTTCCCTTTGAGTCTCTGTGTGAGATGTTGCACCGGCGGTGAGAACCATCTTTGGTTCGTCCACCGCAGTCGGCATACCCTACGGGGGGTTTGCTTGGGTTTTGGCGCCGGGACTAGATGGCGAGCCAGCTTGCTGGTTCTTCCCTTTTAGTCTCTATTCGAAACGTCACACTTGCGGTGAGAACCAGTCTCCGGTTCGTCCAACGCAGTCGGCATACTTTTGTTTGTTGTTTTGTTTATTTTATCTCGGCTGCAGTAGCTCAATGGCGAGCCAGCTTGCTGGTTCTTCCCTTTGAGTACCTGTTTTAGACGTCGCACTTGCGGTGAGAACCAGTCTTTGATTCTTTCAACGCAGTCGGCATACCTTTATTTGCTAGTTTGTTTATTTTATCTTGGTCACAGCGATTCTATGGCGAGCCAGGTTGCTGGTTCTTCCCTTAGAGTCTCTGTTTGTGTAATCGCACTTGCGGTGAGAACTAGTCTCTGGTTCGTCCAACGCAGTCGACATACTTAAATGGGGGTTGTTTGGATTTGGTCACAGTGACTCGATGGCGAGCCAGCTTGCTGGTTCTTCCCTTTGAGTCCTGTTTGAGACGTCGCACTTGCGGTGAGAACCTGTCTTTGGTTCGTCCAACGCAGTCGGCATATATATAAAATTATTTATTGATTATATCTATTTACATGATGCGAACCTCATAGAGGTTTTCCACCATGATTATCTCTAAAAATATTAAATGTGAGCATTACTTCAGATTCTTTTAGGATACGAGCCCCTGGCAATAATCAACCACCGACTACCGCTCTACCGATTAACGAATTACCGATTGCTAATCTAGCGATTACCGAAATACCGATTGCTAATCCACCGATTTACCGAATACCGATTTTGCCGCCAACTGGACTCACGACCTCCGACCGCCTACAATTGACCGCCTACATTCACTTTTACCCAAGCTACTGACGTCACGCTGCATTAAGTATTTTTAAGAAAAATATATCAATAAAATACAAAATTATAATATTAAATCAACACCGACTGCGTTCTTATTTAAGGGAAGTTTGTGGATCTTCCACTTGATCCTGGCAAGGGTGAGCTGACCTCACCCAGAAGATAAAACCACTGTTACACAAAAGTGAGTTTTTAATATTACAAAAGTCTATGAAGTTTTAAATTTTAAAACTATTTAATAGTAAAATATAATTTATGAAGTTACTGCCAAACTATTCAGACAATATTTAAAAAATTTAAGGATATTAAACATAAACTAAACTTTTATAAAGTTACTTCTATCGTTATAGCTTAAAATATAAAATACCCAACAATTAAACATTTCAATAAGCTTTCAGTATGAAAGTATAAAATTCCGCATTATGCAAGCTATAAAGTCAAAAGGTAAGACATTGCGTTTTCACAGCATTAAACGCAAATGGGTTAAAGTACTCAAAGAGATAACACATCTCTTACTTGCAGACATCTTAAATACTAAAATTCTCCAGCTTTTGAACGAACAACACATTTATTTATATTGAATATTTTCATCCCGCTCCATCTAATCTTTATCGATTCAACTTCAGTTCACTCGACCCCAAATTGCCGGTTTGGCCCAGTCTGTGCAAAATTGTGTCATTCAAAATAAAAAGATTTGACGCACACGAAATCCAAAGGATTCTTTCGATCTTAAGTGCCAAACTTTGAAGTGCAAATAATTTTATATAGCTTTTTTATAGAAAACTCCGACCTGACATACTTGTGCTGTGAAATGGATTTTTTCAATTACCATTATTCTGAGATTATGCAGATTTTTCAGTCAACACAATAATATCAAGCTTTTTCCGCTTCAAGTAAAGCAAGCAGCTTTAAGCTGAGGTTGTAATCAGTTGTTTTAATCCTATAAACTATTTAAAAACTTTAAGCCGAAAATAAAAAAAAACTTGTTAAACTTTTCAAAGTTGAATTGTTTTTTTTAACTTATACTTTCTGAGATCTTTGTTGTTGTTTTTCTGGCAACCAACAACGGATCTGTTGCCACGTAACCATTCATTTATCCATTCATTCTTGAGTCTGTTCAAGTGTTTGTTCTTCGTTTACTGTTGCTTCAGTGTGTGTGTGTGTGTGTGTATGTATGTACTTTAGCTCTACCGGTATATTGAGTGAACTTATGAATAGATTATATATTAAAGTCTACTTTTTGGCGCACTGCTGAAGATGTTATCCGAACGTTAATAATAATAATTGTCGAGTCAAGAAGTTATTTATTTATGCTCAACATTTTATGGGGCAGCTGCTGCCTTGTCTGTGGTTTATTATTATCATAGTGTTGTTGTTGTTTAGTTTAGTTTTAGTTGTAGTGTTAGTTGTTGCTGTTGTTTTTGTTAGTGTTGTTATCATCAACCATTACATCATGGTTTCTGGTTTTGGTTATTGCGCTCTTGATTCATTAAATATTTCCTGTTCCACAGCCTTAACAGCCTCAATGCACTGGACCAGTAAGCACAAAACAATAACAAAAACATAATCAACACCAACTGTAATTGTGTATAATAAAAATAACCAAAATATATACCCACAATAAAACATGTTGGCTAAAATTATATTAAAAGGATTACGAAATTCTGTTCGTGCCAACTTATTCTACACCTGGTAGCTACGTTCGGCAAGCATCCTCAAATCTTAGGTGTTAAGCATAAATAATATATGAAGAAAATTAAATACAATTAAATAGCAGTACACAGAAAAAAAAAACACAACTTAAAGTCTATTACAAAGGTATTCACATTTCATTCAAATAAAAATAATAAAATATTATCTTTGACATAATTCTTAAAAAAATCGGTTTCGATAAGCAATAACCACTTATGTAGACTTAAGACATAACTGAGTTATTGATTTAGTTGTCATTTTTATGACGGCACAAAAAATTAACACGTGAAACTTTACAGTTGATTTTGCCTTTAATAAATTATTTTGAAGTGGTGTTTAGTAATCTAGACTCACATTCGTTACATAAACTGCAAGTGGCGTTAAACTATGCGGCCCGTTATGTGTATGGTCTCAGAAGATTTAGCCATGTTACTGGTCTAAGCGCCCGAATTCTAGGATGCAACGTAGAACATTATTTAAAAGCAAGAAATTGTATATTCCTGCATAAGCTGATACACTCAAAAACTCCAAACTATCTATAATCTAAACTTCAGTTTTGTTTATCAGCCAGAAGCTTTAATTTGGTAATTCCTCGCTTTAAATATTTAAATTCCTCAAGACTTTTTTCGTAAGCACCATTAGATAGTGGAACTCCTTGCCGAGGTATCTTAAATCTATTTCCAACGCACAAAACTTCAAGCAATTAATATCTGCACATTTTTCTTGAATTCTGGTTTCTCTTTTACTTTCTCTCTTCTTCTCATTTAACCCTTTGTTATTTAGTTATTCATAAGGTATAAGTATGTGTTGATTTTATTATTTTAATTAAACTACTTTTAGAATTTAACTTTAGTAATTTTAAAATATAAATTTAATAACTGTTTGTTTCTTTTTCATTCTGATCTTATGTTTGTTCGAGATATATATTATACTATTTTATTGTACGCAAAAGAGTAACTATTTCTTATGTATTAATATTTGAATAAAGCAAAATTACAAAATATCACCTTAATAAAACTATAGAACATGTTCCGCACAGCTCCATTTAATAATTTATTTGTTTTTAATTTTCCAAGATTGCTAGAGAAAATTTCAACATGTTGTTATTTTCAATTTGATTGAACAACAACTGACCATTGAAAATGACATAGTAAAAACCAAGCATTAGCTAGGACACGAAATACCTTTTCATATTATTTATATGGCGATTGAAAACTTTGATGCAATATTGTTGTTATTGCGTATGGACACAGAAATATTTTTTCAACTGTGGCAAATTCTGCTGTTACTTTTTTTGCACATAAAATTCGTCAAATATAATTTTTTTTTTTCAGTGTAGACATGCATAGAAATGAGAATACATGAAGCTTGATTAAAGCAAAAGCTGTCAGAAATAGTTCATGACAATGCTCTGCTAAGGCTTAATTTGGGTTGACTTTTTATATCAGTAACTGGGTGTGGTTAAGTGCTTGCGCAGATCTTTATTACAGTTGTTATATATCTTTATAATACTCCAGCGTTAACAAAAGCACACAGTGAGAAGAACAGATGGTCTGCAAAACAGGCAACTACTGGCAAAATTGTTGTTTGTATTTTTTAATGATATTTAATGGTTTGATACTTTTAAAAATAATGTACAGTATATATTTTTCACAAGAGTACATTAATTTTTTCTCTTACTTGGTGTAAAATTGAAGGGCTTATTGCAATAACGTGATAAGCCCCATGATCAAAAAATCAATTTTTTGGATTAAATTCATTACTCAATGCATTGCCAGCAACTACTGAAAAGGTAATAGCTATTTATTATTAATTATATAACCTATTTGTAAAAGTTTCCGTGTTCAATTCCATTTTTTCATACAAAAATAAATTTTTTTCAAAACTTAAGAGTCGATTATTTAAAAATATTTTTTATGTGGCTTATCATGTTTTTGTAATTAGCCCTTCAATTGTGTTTTTTGCATTAGGTTTGGTTAGGTAAGTGGGGTCGTGCACCGTTACCGGAGCTTCCGCGGGCCTATAGGTCCATTGCGAATCCCTTTTTTATTTTTTTGTGGTACCATTGCTCCAATTTATTTCTCAAACCAGCCTGTGCTTTTTATGAACATCCAGATGTCTAGCAGTGGTTTATTCGCTGAAGTCCTTATTCTTCCAAGTCTTTGAAAAATCTGTTCCCCATGTATTGGAGTCGAAGACTTTGTACAATTTTTATTCATTCAATTTTTATTCATTCATTGGGTTTTTATTTTATAAGTACAATAAGAACTATGTTCTTTTACAGTACAAAGTCTAAAAACAAGATACATTTTGAATTTAGTGAAATTAAATTAATACATTAAATTTATATTATACAAATAGTTTAAATTAAATTAAAAAATTATATTGGAAAACATTAGCAAACAATTAAAAAACAATTAAATCAATTTATAATTATTTGTTTAAGTTAAGAGAGAAAGAAAAAGAAACGAAAAATAGAAAATAAGGTAAAGATAAGAAAACTGAGTAAAAGAGTAAAAGAACTGTTTACCTAGTAAATGTACAGTGAAGAATAATATTCCAAAATGGCATGTTTGAAATTTGCTATTCTGACAATAGATTTTATACAATTCGGTAATGCGTTCCATAATCTGATGGCGTTTATAAAAAATAATCTTGTAGAATTCAAAAAATTAAAGCATGGAATGACAAGCATTTGGTTTCTTAACGATTGACCAAATTGTAATTTTTCAAATAAATAGCTAGGCGTTCTGATTTGAATTAGTTTGTGCAAAAAGATGCAATTCCTGGCATTTAAGTAACTTATAATGTCACAACCTAGTATCAAATTTTTAAATTGAGCTAAGTGTTCATGAGTACGCAGTCCATATACATAACGCGTAGCATGATTATACGCAACTTGTAATTTATGTTGTGATTGTGAATCTAATTTACTGTAGACAAGTTCACCATATGTGATCACTGGAAGTATTAGTTGAACAACAAGCTTGCGTCTTGTATCAACTGGTGTATAATCAGCTGACAATCTAAGGTTCCGCAAGATGAAATATATTTTACGGACAACATCGTTAATGTGATCTGTGCACGTGAGAGAACAATTGATTTTAAAGCCAAGACTTCGAACACAATTGACTAGTTTAAGGTTCTTGTCACCAATTGAAAGATCAGGAATATCCCCGTGATGAATTTTTTCTTTGGATATGGGCAACACATGTGATTTTAGCGCATTTAACTGAAGATAATTTCGTTTAGCCCACTGGTAAATACTGTTCAGATCTTCATTTAGTTTATATACCAAATCTTCCATAAGGTTTGTTTTACCAGATAGGTATAGCTGAATGTCATCAGCATAAGCATGTAATGACGCGTATGTGCAGGTATTGAAAATGTCATTGATAAACAATGAAAATAGAAGTGGACCAAGAACGGATCCCTGGGGCACACCACTGCAAACTAATTTCTGCTGCGAAAATCTACAACTAACTTTTACTCTTTGTACCCTACCTGTTAAGTAGCTATTCAATAGTTTTACAGCATTCTCACTAAATCTATAAAAGTATTTTAGCTTGTGACAAAGAAGTGCATGATTAACGGTGTCGAATGCTTTAGAGAAATCAAGCAGACAAAGAAGAGTTACTTTACCATCATCATAAAAGGACCTAATGTCATCCAAGACTTTGAGGGTAGCCGTCGAGCAGCTGTGACCTGCCCGAAACCCAGATTGTAGAGGAGATAAAAGATTATTTAGTGCTAAAAATAGTGGTCTATTCGATACAGCGATTCTCTTCTTATTGAGCGAGTACGCCAGTGTTGCCACTTTATGAGAAATTCCTCAAAACGTGAGAAATTTAAAGTGACTGTGAGTAATTTTTGTAGTTTTGGACATTCGCATAGTAGGTGAGTTATTGTTTCTGTTTCTTCCGGATTCTTGCAGCTCCGACATAAGTCTGGGGCTGTTATGTTCATTCTTTTGGCCATTACCCCAATGGAACAATGACCTGCCAGGAGTCCATCAAAAATCCGGATTTTCGTTTGACCAAAAGCAGAAGGTTTTCGGTTCTCTTATAATTTAGCTCCGGCCAGAGCCTTCAAGATATGTTGCAGTCACCTCTGGTAGCCCAGTTAGTGTTAGCATTATCTCTGGCCTTAAGGTCAATACTCCATTTGACGACGCCTATTGGAATGTGCGATTCTGTATCAGCTCTGTTACTACTTGCGGTTACTCCACGCCAGCAGTTCATCCGCTGCGTTGTTCCCTTCGATATTGCTATGTCCGGGAATACAGCATAGAGTGCCGTTGTGGGTATTGCAGATACTGTTCAGCGCCAGTTTACAGTTTTTTACCAGAGATCTGCAACAAGCGCTTCACTTCATAATGCACTCTTCCTTCATCACTACATTTTCTCTTTTCACACGCATTCGCATTCCACAAACAATTTTGTTTGCTTCACATTGATTCGTTCGCTTTTTTAATGTTGAGTGCGAACTAAGTTCTTACTCTCTACTTTACAATATGCGCTTGCTTCGATCATCACGTTGAGAGTTGGGCGAATAAACGAAGAAGCAAAGTGAATATAGTGATAATTTTACCTGCTTCGCGATTCAGCAGAGAGTTGCGAGAGTCAACGAACAAGCATAGCGAACATAGTGAAAATTCTGTCTGCTGGGAGACTCAGCTACGTTGTTTATGACAATATTATTGTGGAAAGAAGAAATCGTACGGCTCCCAAGACTATTAATAGTTTATTAATTTTTAATTAAATTTACAAAAAGGAGAAATAATAATGAACAATTTTCAAACAAATATTTTGTATTCATTTTGCTAAAATTTAATTATTATGTACTCTGGCTCATTCCATTAGATTTCGACTCAAAAAACAAGTCGCCTCACTATCTAGAAAAAAATTGGCAAAAATATATATAAATTTTTGAGAATTTTTTTCTAGATGGTGAAGCGACCACCCTTGGCGAATTCTGATGGAATGAGCCTTTTAAGTATAAACTCGTGATATAAGTTAACAAATACTAAAAAAATATATATATTGAATTTTTATTTTTATAAAATATCACAAACAATAAAAGTCAACTCTAAATTTAGTGCAAGCTATTTGGCAACATATTATATGGGAAAAATAGTCAAAAATGCTTATACTAAATTAAGAGTCGGCTTTTATTTTGTTAATGATAATGGGCCAATATAGTTATAAATTTAATGCTAGTTACAAAACAATAAACTTGCTGTAAAATATTACTTTAATATTTTAACCACTTTTAAAATTTAACAATAATAGTCTCTTCCACTAATTTTCTACTTATTTTTTGTGCACGATAAACACCAGCGCAGTTGAAATCAGCGCAGTAGCAAACTGCCTAGATGGCTCGCTGTGATCTGCTCAAGCATTGAGAGCCATGCTTATCAACTTTCTGAGAATAGGACGAGTGAGGAGCTTTGAGAGGCTGAGTGTTTTCAGCGTTGTCTATTCGATACAGCGATTCTCTTCTTATTGAGCGAGTACGCCAGTGTTGCCACTTTGTGAGAAATTCCTCAAAACGTGAGAAATTTAAAGTGACTGTGAGTAATTTTTGAGGAATTTTATTTTGAGGAATTTTAAAATTTTTAGCTTTTTTTTAATATATATACAAAAAAAAAACGTTGGCATCACCTTTTTCTAATTGATAAAAACATACCTTTAATTTAAATTGAACACTGAAATTTCTGATTGCGTTTCCACGACACTTTTAAAAAAATTGAAACAAGTTCAAACGTACTTAGTAATTGGCGTACGGTCTTAGTTAAAATCAGTTTAAACATAAAATAAATACAAGAAAAATGATACAGTGTTTCAGTCTGCATCGGAAGCGGACTAGTGACTATTTTTTCTATTGTAGCAATTATTGATTACCTCTTTAAAGACAAGGCAATTTTTTCAAACATGGGCTTATTTTGACTAATATTTATTTTGACTAATTTTTATGTGATACCGTTAGTTTTGTGAAATTCCACATAGTGATATCATATTAAATACTCGTCCTTATTGGGGTAAAGTCTTTTTAGAGCACTCCTTCAAATAAAAGCCAGTAAAAACAAGCATGAAAATTCAATAAAATTTCGCTGTTTAAGACCTTGGTAATGACTAGAGAGACCATACATTTTTTGATCATGAGAAGTAGAACCTCGATTATTTTTTAGATACATAACCGTATTAAAAATGGGTTTTCAATATAAAAAATTCAGTAGATATATTTATGTTTTCAAATTTAGAAAAAGTAATATCATAACTAGTATTTTTTCTAATGCTTTAGTTGAACGAGTATTAAGTAAATAATAACACTAGTTTGAAAAACCGACTTTATAAAAAAAAAACAGTTTTTTCATTTCTTTTTACTAGAGAAGGATTTAATAAAAGTGGTGATGTTCTATTCTAATCATATTAAAAAATGTTTTAATTGAATTGGAAAAATAAAGTTGCATATACTTAATTTATGCTTATTACTAAAATTTTTTAACAAAAAAAATACATTAAAATTAAAAAGCTTAAAATTTTTTGGGAACCCACAGAGCGTTTTAATATAGATACCCAATAAGATATTTATATTAATATAGATACCCAATAAGATATCTTATATATGTAGAAAAAATTATATATATATTAATGTTTTATTAATAAATAAAATATCGTTTGAGAAAAAATGTTTGAGGAATTTTTTTAAAATTTGAGGAATTTTTGAGGAATTTGGGTATTAAAAAGTGGCAACACTGGAGTACGCATTTTGTTAATTCGTTGATAGAAAATACGATTCCCGCTCGCTACTCTGATTTTTAACGAGTGCTCTCAGTTTTCTATTTCGTATCATTCGAGCCTTTGTCGTTTTACTATTCAGCGCTTTGATGGCCGCTTTGCTATCCACAAAAATTATTACGCGCACAGTGATTTTTTCCTTCTTTCTTCTGTGTTACGTTTCCAGCTCAGCTTGTTATCAAGGATAATTCCAAGGTATTTAGCTTCCGTGGAAAGCTTTAGAGTTACTGCGTTGAGTTTCGGTAAAGTGAAAATTTCTATTTTTCTTGTGAACAGAAAGAGTTCGGTCTTGATTGTGTTTACGCCAAGTCCATTCCATTTTGCCCACCGCGATAGCTCATTCAATGTCCCAGTCATTAGTTCGTTAACTGTTTGCATATTAGAATGGCAACGTCATGGGCATAGACTACCACTTTTGTTCCACCAGGTTTGTAGTGAGAACTTTGTCAACCACAATAGGCCAAAGCAGGGGGAATATGACTCCTCGATGCGGTGTGCCTCTTGTGACCTCTTTTCTCACTACGCTCATTACCATTTGTGAGCTTATACGTATGCTATTGGGTATTTTAAAAATCCACTGGGTTATTTTACTGTTAACTCCATTGCCTACAAGAGCACTTTTTATGGAATTTGTATTTGCATTGCTGTTTTTTGCATTAAGTCACTAATGAATTGTTTTTTGAGGCTCGAAAACAGATAAACAAAAAAAAAATAACTTCCCATTAAATAAAAAACGGTGGCCCATAGCTTTATGAACTTTGATTTAAGTCACATTTAAGACAATGTTTTGAATTTTAAATTGCTATTTCTGTTGACCGTGATCTTTTAGCAAATTATGGCAAAATTTTAAGGAGTAAAAACTTCAATTCAAGTCTTCTTGAGAACATAAGTCATTTAAAATGATATCAAGCTTTTAAGTCCGGTACTTATTCATTTGTGATCTCGAACATTTTACCCTATTAAAAATCACAAAAAATTATTGATATAGGTTTTGATTTCTTTTAAATAGGCTAAAAATTGATTTTTTAAGAATCAGCTATTTTAAATACCCAACACAGGCCCATAGACAGGGAAATAAAAACCATTAAAATTTAATATATTTTGGAAGAAGCTCTTTAGGAATCATAAAATGCATTTTATGTATTTTTAATATTTTGAAAATATAAATATGACTTCATTTAATATACTCAATATCATCTTTTTATAATATCTTAAAGTTAGGTGTATCGGGATCAAGGTCCAAATAATATTTTTAATTGATATACAATTTTTGGCAATCATCCTAAGGGCAAAATTTCAATTAAAAAAAAATTTTAGGAGTGATTGTAAGTAATCTTATAGTTTTAAACATAACAAATTACAATGCAAAAAGTTTTAGCTCAATCGGACTTGAAGTTTTTCCATAATCTTTGTCACCGTTTTAAAAAATGCTGTTCTGAGAAAATCTCGTTTAAAGTTTCAATTATGAAAAAAAATCATAGATTATCTATCCATGGACCGGAATCGGGCTGATTGCTTGAATGTCCAAAACCTAAAAAATTCTTGAAAAAAATAATCTTGAAAAAAAAATCTTGGAAAAAAATCTTGGAAAAATAAAATCTTGAAAAAAAAATCTTAAAAAAAAAATTTAGAAAACAAAAAATATGCAAAAATCTTGAAAAAATCTTGAAAAAATATTGAAATTTTAAAAAAGGTTGTTATTTCGAATAAAGTGTAAGATTTCGAAAAAAAATCGGAAAATGTGTCGAAATTCGATAACAACAATGTCAAATTTTGGCAAAAATATGATGATTTTTCACGAATTTAATTTCCTAAACTAATTTAGAACGTGCTTTTTTTGCATATTTGAGTTTGAAAGGACCATATACATATAATAAAAATATTAAAAAGTAATTGGAGTGTGGATCCTAAAGTAGAATCATTCCTTTATTTGTTCAATTTGGCACTTATTCAAAATTTGACACTTTTTAAAATTTTGACACTTTTCAATATATAACACTATTTTAAAATTTCGCATTTTTTAAAACTTGACCATTTTTTTGCAATATTTTACACTTTTTGAAATTTCACACTTATTCAAAATTTTCAAATTTTTTTTGGAATTTAAAATTTTTGAAATAATGAAATTTTTTCTATATATAACACTTTTCGAAACAGTGTACAAGTTTCATTACAGATTTCTTAAAAACCTACTTAAAGACTAATTGAAGAATACTTTCTATACGTAGATTTTTCAAGATTTTGGGTTTAAAGATTTTATTTAAAAAATTTGTTTTTTAAATTTTTTTTTTATTTTTTTTTCCAGAATTTTTTTCACTGGTCTAATTTTCGTACTCATTACTTCTTTACTTTTATAAAGTGTTTCTGATCCTTCATTAAAAACGTAGGTTACAATATATCGCACGCATCCTTGCCAATAAAACTGTGTGGAATAACCAACAAATACAAGCGCGTCGGAAGCTAATTTCATCTGGGGGGGAAGTACAAATGGTGGTGCAAAAAAAAGTTCACCAAAATTTCTTCAAAGAAACATGAATATGAATAAACAACTTTTTTATTTTAGTTTAAAATAAAAAAAATATAAAAATATATAAAAAATATTAAAATTTTATTATTTTAAAAGTTCTTCCAATTTTAATATTAGAGATCATTCTTTAAAGGATCTTTCATATGGTAATATGAAAATATAAGAAATAATAGTTGCTTTTATAAAGCAAGACTAGGTATATCTTTACATGGTTTAAATGCAATAAGATACAAAAAGTTATATCAATTTAAATTATTCCAAAATGTTTCTTTCTGTCCTTGCGAGAAACAAACTCTTTCACCACCTCCATCGAATTCAATTCTTCGGTTTTATATTTGTGAATGTGTATAAGTGCCGCATGAGTGAGTCGGTTTTGTGTCATAGTTGCTCGAAGATACGTTTTAAGTCGTCTTAGTGCACTAAAAGAACGCTCAGATGAAGCTGCTGATGCAGGCACAGTCAAAAGCAAAGCAATAAGTTTTTCAACTTAATTTAATAGTTTTTTTACAGTATCCGAGCTTCACTCAACCGACTCACCGAATGTTAAATCAAAGTGAGTCGGTTGAGTGAAGCTGGTGTAAACATGCAAAAATAAAAAAAAAGTAATATATCAACCTGTTTGATCGAATCTAGCCGTTATCTCATTTATGGGAAGATCTAAAATTTCGAAATAATCTTTTCGCAGCCGATCATATAATAAGCAACTGTACTGAAGGAACCGGATTTGATGTTTCTTCAAAGCGTCGAGGTGGATTTTCATCAGCTAATTCACAGTAGGGGCTTTCGCATGGTCCACAACATTGGACCAACATGGCAGATTGTACAACATGTAGTACCATGCGTAAGCTAAAACGATAGTCAAAATTTTTGGTTTTTTTTCTGCTGATTGTACAATATTGTACAATTATGTAAAATTACTGCTCAATTGTTAGGGCATCTAAAAGTTGCTTAGCTATTAGCCGGATGTGTTCTGCTTGAGAACTTGCAATTAATGATGTTGCTTTACAAGTTGGATCGTTCGAACGCTCAATCAAATAGTCCCATTAGTTTTCCATCTAACTTATCGTACAACATGTCGTCCAATATGGAAAGCCCCTAAGAACATGTCAAATTTTTTCTTACCAGAGTTGCAAAATTAACAAGCATTAAGCTACATACTTAAGGGTGCTTTTAATCTGAAGTGGTGGGTTTGCAGTAGAAACTCTACATTTTGTTCTATCTTTTTGCAAGCACAGAGAAACAAAATGGTTATCCTCAAGCATGCTTATGAAGAAGAGAGAAAGAAGAGGAAAATATATAATACAAAAATATTATCGTTGTAAAAAAAACTGATATTTTGAATAACTTTTGAAGTTTTCCTTTTAAATTGTTTATCTAGCTAAAAAAGTGGGGGCAACTGCCCCCCTTTTCCCCCGCTTCCGACGCCAATGAACAAATACCTAGCTAAAAAATGCTCCAATTGAAGCTGAAGTGGAAGAGAAATTCTTGAAATCCATCCCTTACACTTTCATACCCAGAAGGCATTTTTTAAACATATATGTATGCATTTGACAAAACCATTTATCTCACAAATATCAACTTTTGTGAAGAAATACTTTCGACCTGCACAAAACTATTTGCTTACATTTTTAAATCAGTATTAAAATTGTTTATTATGATGAGAACTTTTTTTAGTTTTGGTATTATGTGATGTTAATATTTTATGTTTTTTATGTTAATACTTTATGGAGTTGTTAAGCAAAATGTAGAAAAGTGGTTTTGTCAAACAGATTATTGAAACAAAATTGAACTTATCTGAGTATATGTGGTTTTCTCGAATTTGATTTGACTGTAAAGTATTTCAATTTTTGGCATTTATGTAGCCTTAAGATGTTTTTTCAAATGCAGAATTGAGAAAATATTTGAATTAGGTTTATTTTCAGACAATACGTCACGTTTTTTTAAACTATTTTAATAAAAGTACACAATTTTAATGAGTGTATATAAAAATCAAAAAGTTTTTTAAAGTTAAATATAAAAATAACAATAAAAATTGTGAGAAAAATAACGTAGTGATAAAAAGTGTGTATTAATATAATTCAATTGTATCTACCATTAAAATCTGGGCCAACTTCACCAACGCACTTTCCCTTAGCTATTCAATTCTACTTAAAATGGTAGAGGTTTGCATTAATTGGCGGTAGCATGTCCGAAATTTGCTGACTTTATATATAAAGTGCTAAAAATTTCTTGACACTTGGTTTCGGACTCTAGTTTAGAGTATTTATCCTGATAGAAATTGTACAATCAGCTAGGTTACCAACAATAATTTGAAAAGACCACCCTTCATTTGAAAACTTATGTTGAGAGGACTTGAGTACCTTACAAATGGTGAACCCAAAATATGGCCCAAGTGGTCTTTTTTGTATAACCTTAACCGATCGTAAAAACAGTACGTCGATGAATAGATCTTAATAAGGAGAACAATTTGGTCTCAAAATATTTTTATCTCCATTTCTATCTTTGACTAGATATTTAAGTTTTTCGTATGACTAGGTCTTGTATCAATACTGCGTTTCTAGGGCCATTGTGCAACTATTGTTTAACCATTCGGCCTTTGTTCGGCCGTTGTTCGACCGCTATTTGCTTGTTGATTGGCCAAAATAATCGACAAATGCCCGTCTGTTGACTTTTGGGTATACTCTTAGCCCAAATTCGGCAGGTTATTATTTTTATTCGGGTAAGTAAATGTTTTTCTCACAACAAATTAACCATAACATACAAACAGTTAAGTCGACCCACGTATTTACTTGAAAACTTATTCAAATTTTTCACTGAGATTAAAACTTTTGCATACATTACTGTTGGACAGTCATTGTAATGAGCAAAGCTTACGCTAAGAAAATTCAAGTTCCTGCAACAACATTTCTAATAATCAAACAATGAATTTAAAATATTTACATAAATTATGTAAGTTTTATCTTCATTACGAATAGTTGCTTAAATAACAAAATCACCAAAAATGTCACTCCATACAAAATAGAACAGAAATTCACAGTATTCATTTTTTAAAACTCAAATTTAGCTAAAAGCCAACAAAATTCCCAACCTTATAAATTATTTAAGCTCCATAGACAAATAAATAGGCGACTTTTCTTTTTCCAAAAGCGTTTGACCCATCAAAATGTAGTCATGTGAATCGAGCCAACAGTAACAAACAAACAAACAAACAAATGAAAAAAAAACCTGAAAAAGTTTTTTCATCACTTAACAGTTACCTAAAAAATTTATCATATGCCAAAGCAAAAGCCGAAAATTTTCAACAAATTAATGCCACACAGATATGTAAATTTTCTGTGATAGATTTTAAGGTCAAATCCCAAAAAGGAACCCCGACCAGACTGATGAACTTGTTGTTGTCCGTCCCATAGCTGAATTGAGCCGGGTAGCCGAAACTAGCAACGACAGCAAAAGTAAACGAGAATAAAAAAGCACTGTTTGCCAAGCAACAACAAATATTGTTCTAAACAAAAAGTCAAAAGTTTGAAAATTGGCTGTACACAAACAAGTAGCTCCTAATACAAAAAGAGCCAGAAAAATAGCAAAACAAAAATTAAAAAAATTTCACCAAAAAATAGACCATAATAAAAAGAGCAAAAAGTTAATTAAAGTTTTTGCACTGTCATGCCTGCTGTTAAAGTGGCACGCCCACACGTGATGGGCTGTTTGTAGTGTTTACTATTCGAATACTACGTGCAGGATACCGAAACTTGTTCTAGTTGAAGCAAAATTTTGTGCCCTCGGGAGGACAGCCGTTGTCCAGCTATGTCAATATTTGAGGATATAAAAGAAAAAAAAAGGAAAAATAAAACACAATAAAACAAGCGACAACACAACAAAGCAAGCAATAACGATGTTAACAAACAATTTAGTTGAAACAACAAATAAAAACTGTTGCTGCTTCATTTGCACAGTTAACAAAGAACAAAAAAGATGTCTTAAAAAACGGCCTATAAAAATGGTTTTACTTAAAATTCATTGAAATTCGTTAAAGGACCTTAAAGAATAGCTTGATAGTGAGCGGTTTGCTCGTTAGTAATTTATTCAAAGTCAAATGCATTTTCACTGTATTAAGGAAATTCAAAGATATTAAAATATGAAATGTCAACAAATGCCAAGTACACAAACATATATTCATAGCATTCATTTTTAAAGACATTACTTTAAAGAGGCCCCAAAAACAGTGAGAGTCGATTAAAGTGAGAGTCGATTAAAAAAGAATACCGCGACAAACTTGAGCCAGAAACCAAAGCGCTCTCTTGCTTTTTATTTTAATTATGTTCCCCTCTTTTAACAGCAATGGTGAATTAGTTGTGGTGAAAAGCTTTAAGGGCGTTGTACATGCATTTCTCCACGTTAAAACTTAATTCGATCAAGCAAACGTTTTAGTTTAAATGAGTAGCAGTTGAAATACATTATATTATTCAATGCTTTTTATAACAATTCTGCAACCAATGAAAAGGTGTTCGGAGCTCAACGCCGTAGATAGGTATTTCCTAAGAGGGGGCATTTACTGAAGCAAAAAAATTTTTTGTTTTTTTTTTATTTCCATAGGGATTTCTGAAGGCCTAAGATTTTTTCAAATTTCTTAACTGATTTCAACAGTCGAAGTGCAAAGAGTAAATGAAATTTCTTATTGAAATTCTTTACATACAAAATTAATTCAATAGCTTGGTTTTGAGCAGAACGACAAGTATTTATTTAAGAAAAGCAACGAAAACAGATATTTTCAAAAGATAGACATATTTATACATAGTTGTAGACAAGGGCATAGGCAGGGGAGGGCAGGGGGAGGCAATTGCCCACCTAAATCTGAAATTTTTTTATTCGAAGGATTTTTTATAGTTTCAAAATTAGGTTAGGTTAGGTAATGGTGGCTGAGCCGATAGACGACTCGTACACTTAGGCCAGTGTAGGCCCGTTGTGATACCACATGATCTCTTTAAAAACCTAGTAGAGATTTCCCTCCTCAAACCAGTTCGAGCGGATAATGAATTTAAGGATATGCTTGATTTCCAGGCATGAGACTTCGGCAAGTCCATTTAAAAAGGGAAGGCCCAGGGTTACCATTCTCCTTTTAGCTAGAGCCGGACATTCGCAGAGGAGGTGCTGAACGCTTTCTACCTCCTCCTCACATCTGCAGCTTCTGCAGAAATCGTTTGATGCAACTCCCAACCGAAGGGCATGCGCTCCTATCAGGCAGCGACCCGTTAGGACTCCTACTATTTTTGACAGGTTTACCCTGCTTAACTCAAGCAGTGAGTTGGTGCGTTTTAAGTCGTAGGTAGGCCATGTTAGCTTAGTTATCCTACATGTATCAAGGCGTTCCCAGCGTTCTTGTGCAAGACCTAAGGATCTGTTCTTGCACTGGAGTTTATAGGAGGAAATGGGTATACCAATAAAGTCCTCATTTAAGAGGGTGTTAGAGGTCGTACCCTTCCTTGCCAATTCGTCGGCCAAATTGTTGCCCTCGATATCCCTGTGTCCGGGTACCCATATGAGGTGAATCCTGAGTAGCATTGCCATCTCGTTAAGAGATTTGCGGATCTCAGTGAGAGTTTTAGAGTTGTCAATATTTGAGATCAGTGCTTTCAGTGCAGCTTGGCTATCTGAAAAGATGGAAATACTTTTTCCTTCAAGGTCTTTTTGACCTAGAATTTTGGTAGACACTACAATAGTTAGGAAGTCTAAAGGACGCTTCGATTTCGAGATCCTGGGAGTAGATACCTCCCCCTACTTGTTCTCGAAGTTTGGATCCATCTGTGAAGATTTTTATGGCGGAGGTAGTAAGGGGGATTTTGTTTGCCCAGTCTAGCCGTGAAGGGATGAAAACTACATAGTTCTTTTCAAGATTTAAGCACGGCACACAGTAGTCTGTTTTGTCGGGTGCAGACGAGTTCAGAACAATTGTTTGGCCGCAGTTGTTACCTATCCAATTACCAGATTCTCTAAGTCTCAGGGCTGCTGTGTTGGCACATTCCCTGGCAAATATATCGAGAGGAGGAAGGTGAAGCATGACATTGAGGGCGCTAGTTGGTGTTGAGGACACTGCCCCCGTGATACAAAGACCTGCGCTTCTTTGCACCTTTGCAAACTTCTGAAGTGCGGTTGCCTTATCAAGGGCCCTCCACCATACCATAGCCATACATTAGTATGGGGCGGACAATTGCGGACAATCCAGCGTACTATTTTGGGGGAGAAACCCCATTTTTTACCTATAGCTTTTTTACAGGCAAATAGTGCTATGTTTGCCTTTTTAACACGTTCCTTAATGTTAACATTCCAGATAAGCTTCTTATCCAGAATAACTCCTAGGTATTTCGTGCTGTCGCTAAAGAGCAACCTCGTGCCGTTCAGACGCGGAGGTTCTAAGTTGGGGGTTTTATATTTCCTAGTGAAAAGAATGAGATCTATTTTCTCGGGGCTTACACCATCTCGAGAGAATTAAGAGTGCTCTCTCCATGAGTTGACAGAGAGTCTGGGGAAACTTTCCGTTAAAAATTATTGCAATATCGTCTGCATAAGCAACAACCTTGTAACCTTCCCCTCCATGATACGCAACAGCTGGTCAACCGTCACGGACCACAGAAGTGGAGACAAAACTCCTCCCTGCGGAGTGCCTCTGCTTACAAACCTACGAGTGGAGGATCCCCCAGTTCTGAGTTCACCACCCTGCCCAAGAGCATCTGGTGTATGAAACTCATGAGAAAATCCTGCACCCCCAGTTCCGACAAGGCCGAGGTGACTGCAAGTGATTTTTCGATGGTAGACACAAGAGGGTACAGAGCTGTCTCTGTAGATTTGCCTTTAATGTAGGCATGTTGGGATTCACATAGTTTCTATATGTGATCCTTTTTTAATGTGTAATTTTACTTTTTTTCTCTGAATCTAGACCTAAAAAAGTTAAATGCAAATCAGTTTTTTTAAAGTGATATTGAATAATTTTATAAAATATTGTATACTATTCAAATAGGAATTTAAAAACTAAGATATTTACATGAAGTAGATAATGTGAACATTTTTTGGTTTATAATTAAATTGTAACATTTTCATGATTTTACAAGGTTAAAATTTTTAAAGCTTTAGGTCAAGTAATTTATAAAAGAAAAAAAACTGCAACATTTTTCGTTAGACAGAAATTAAAGTAACTTTTTTCAATACCGTTTGTATTGGAGACTAGAGTATTGGAAGTAACCGAATAAATGTGAGAATTGCCAATATTGAATTGCTTCAAAATATTTTCCACTTCCGTTTTTTCGGCACTTGGTCGGATCATACAAAAAAAAAAGTTACAAATTAAAAATACCTCTCTCGGCTAATGCCAGTGGTAAGTTAATCGTAGCAATCTTTTCATTTGTAACTACAGCCAGAGTTACATTTTAAGTTGACGAGAGCTGCCATATGGTAAGCAGTCAACGCCAACTTAGGGATGTGCAAGTCGAAGTCGAAATAATCCGAAAGTCGACTTTTGCTTGATAATTTTCGACTTTTTGCAATCGACTTTCTGATATTAAAAAAAGGTGAAAGTCGACTTTTACTTACGACTTTTACTTTCGACTTTTTTCATTTTATGCGAAACAAAAAGCTTAACGCTAATCTGTGAACTGTCTTCTTTAAACTATTAAACGAAATAGCTGTTTAACAACAAATAAAGCTGCGTTGGCAACTCTTGATTCGATAAATGTAAAATAGTGGTCGGCAAAATTAAAAATAGAGACTGTAAGTGGAAATGTGACAAAGCAACTGCGTATCATCTGATTACGTTACACGCGTAACAAAATTTTTTAGTGTAGTTGCCACTATTTGAAAATCAGGTGACAATTTTTATCAAAATTTATTATTTTTGAGCTTCAAATTTTGTTTTGAAACATTAACAAAAAAAAAACATTACAACAAACACATAGAAATATCAAGAATACTAGGTAACATTTGTTACATTGCCAGAATAGAGCTGTTAATACAAATTTATATTCACACTACGCTCAAATGAATTAATTTTTTAATTTAGAAAACAGAGTAATGTTCCACTTTAAGTCGAATTGGCAAGAAATTAAAACGAATGCTTGCCATTGAAATCACAAAAAAAAATTTACAATATTGAATTGGTAAAATTATATGCTTTTTTTAATACTTCTCTCAAAAAGCACGCATTTCATAATATCAGTGAGTGTTCTCAAGCAATATCTCACCTTGGCAAGCAGCAGTACATAAATAATTACAGCAAAATTATCCCCCTCCCCCTTCATTTAGCATATCTTATGAATGCCGATATGAGACAAGCAAGAATTTGGAATAAAGAAGTTGTGATAGCGGCATCGACATCTTATAATCAAGAATCCGATAACAGTGATATATTATGCTTTTTGGATGAGGTGGTTAAAACAAATATGGACTCTACAAATGATGAAATCGAAGGGGTGCCCACTCTGCTGCGCCTTTATCTGGCTCGCAAGCTGTTGATCGAAAACTTAATAAAAGTTAGCTTGTTGTGTGAAAATGCATGAAAACTGAATTTACTTATGTTTGGGCCGTTGCAAAAAAATATTTATCAATTGTTGCAACTTCGGTGCCATCCGAAAGGTTATTTTCTTGATTTTCTTGATTTTCTTGAAAGGTTGATGAAGAAATTTGCATTAAAAATTTCCAAAATGTTCTTAAACCTTATCTTGAAAATTAATTCTCCCTTTTCCGATTATCCCAGAAAAATTATTCATAATAAGTCTGATTATCTATATAAGAACTAAAATTGCAATATTTTGTGTTTTTTGTATACTATTTATTTACTGAAGTACCATGCTTTTGTTTATTTTTTAACAATAGAACACATTTTTCATATTGAATCATTTGCTTTTTTAATTGTAGGGCAATGCGGCACAAAAATATTTTGAAAAAAGTCGAAAAAAGTTCAAAAGTCGACTTCTAAAGGTTCAAAAAGTCGATTAGTCCACTTTTACATTTTTAACGGTTAAAAAAGTCGAAGTCGACTTTTGCTGGCCAGCTATCTGTGAGTTGGAGCAAACTTTCGAAAAAACTGGAAAACGAAGTTGGATATTTTAATTGATCAATACGCATGAAATTCAATTTAGTAAAATCTGCAAAACTCTTTTATTATACAGTGTCAGACAAAACTAAAGCACAAAACTTACCTTTTAAGCATTTCATGAAATAAAATTTTAAAATAAGCTTTGGGCTAATTGTATTCTATTGAATTTAAACAAATATACATTTAAGGTAATAAACCAAACAAAAATTAACATAATGTTTCATTAAAAGCAAAAATATTAAAACAAATATAGGATTATTACTAAAACTTCTGCGACAAAACTAAAGCACATTACAAGGAAACACATGAAAAACTTAGTTTTTGCTAATATTTGGTGGCGTATCCATTGTTTTTTAACACAGCTTGACATCTGCGAGGCATCGACTCTATTAAGGTATTTAAAAAGTCTTTTGAAATACTTTTCCATGCCAATTTCGCTTGTGTGAAGAGAGAATCCTTTCCCTTGCCGTTTTCTCGTTCAATTTTCCTATCTACAATTTCCCATAGAATTTCTATGGGATTGAGATCAGGAGATTGAGCGGGCCAATCCAACACATCGATTTTGTTTGCAGCAAACCTAAGGAGTGGTTTTGCACACATTTGGTAGTGTGTTTAGGGTCGTTATCATGCTGAAAGATCCACTTCAACGGCATTTCTTCTTTTGCATGGGTTAACATAACATTTTGGAGAATATCTTTATATATGAAACGATCCATTATGCCGTTGATCTTATGAATTGGGCCGATGCCATGACCGGAAAAACATCCCCAGACCATGACGTTGCCTCCGCCATGTTTCACAGAACCTGTAGAGTAACGTGGATTTAAGCGCTGCCCTTTTGGCCTGCAAACTAGCTTTCTAATTTAAAAATAGTTTAAGTGTTATTTGTTTACAACTTTTATTTATATATTTATTTCATTATCAGTAAAATAATTTTCACTTAAACTATTTTTAAATTTCAAATTCAAAATGTTTTGTTCAACTAAGTTATAAAAAATTGTGTTTTTGTTGTTTTCGTTTTTAATAAAAGATCCCCTGAAGAAGTTGAAAAAGAATCAACGAAACGTCGGGAAAATTATGAATTAAAATTTTAATTTAATTGCATACAAAAGAATTGATCAGGAAGCCTATTCAAAATATTGAACATATTATAATAGTTTATTTTTTACATGTAAAAGAAAAATCGAGGCTCATGCACATTTTGAATTTGTAAAAAATAATTTTTTCCATATAGTTAAGGCTCACTCTAATATACAGACATGAATTTATTTAACCAGATACCAAGTAACATATATGCAAAATATTTACAACACGTTCGAAGACAGATAAACCTTAAGCAAAAAAATGCAATAAAAAATGCAAAAACAGGTACAAGATAAACACATTTGTTACTGTTTCTAAAAAAGAAAAACACCAACAACAACAACCAAAACAAAAATATCGACAAAACAAGCAAACTGGAAAAAATGAGTATGCTTAGTAATTGCAATGGTATAAGAAAAGCAACAATACGTTTTTAGCAGAGTTGTTTCACATAAAATAGTATTTTTTGAGTTCGCGCAAATTTGCGCAAAATTTTAATTCTGATTTTGAAAATTGAAATGCCTTTTTTTATATATATAAAAGGACTTTTGGTAAATTATAGTCAATTCACATTTAAAACTCAGCATGTACTTAAAAAAATTCCGTCGCATGAGAACTTTTTTAAAAAATAAATACAAAATAGTTTTCAAAACTTTTTCACACCACTTTTTTTAATATATGCATAAATACCTGACGTTAAAGGCACTATTTATAACATATAGTATTTTTTTGTAATTTTACGAAAAAAAATTGATTAAATATGTTAAAAAATCAGTTTTCACCACTTTTCGCAAAAATACAAACACTAAGTGAACTTTGACAGCGAGCAGTTACATTAATAAACAAATAAAAATATAAAGAAATTTACTTAGTGATGCGGACATATATCTACTTTAACTCGGTACCAAACATTATTGTCAAAACTTTGTTTGATTTTTTTAATTAATCCTCGTTGTTGGTACTTTCTTATCCAGTGTGCTTTAGCACGTTAGCATCAAAAGGCAAAAAATAAAGTTAAATATTTATACTGTATTATATTAAACTTAATATATAATCAAACCACTCATTTACAATTTTCAATTTGTCTTCATGTTTTGGCAAAATTAAATAATTTGGAATATGTGTGTTTTTATTCAATATATAAAAATATTCTGGATTGCTAAGGGGGAGGGGGAGTTTGAACCCCCTTTATCTACGGCGTTGCCGGAGTTCATATGAATATATGAAAGAAAGACAAGTTGAAGAATATTGTAGAGTGATTCACAATTTAACAAGATTTTGCGAAGTAAAAGGTGCGTTTAAAGTTCAAATGAAATTCAACTTCACTTCCACACGACTGAGCTATGGCAGGTTCGGGTAAGGGATGAATCTCAGAATCCCTCTTTTTTTTAACTGAAAATCCCAGATGTGAATTGCAGGATAAATAAATTAATCTGTTTATTTTAAATTAAAAATGAAAAGTTTCCATTTTTACCCATTTTATAGTGTACAAAAAATTGTGGCCTCGATAGTCTAGTGGTAACGCGCCTGACTGTCGCTCAGGGGTCCCGGGTTGGAGTCCTGGCCGGGCCATTTTTCTACGCTATACCACTTACTGCATGTTCATGTAAAACGAAATGGAGGCTAAAAGCCGTACGAGACACGGTAAGCAATACATTTCTCCAAATCAAAATATATTGTTGCTCGTTTCTTTCACTACGTTCAGCCTTCGTTTCGTTTAACATAAATTTGCAGCTAATATGAATCAAATAAAACATAACATATATTCTGAAAGGGTCTGCTCTCGAAATCTTTATTTTGCTAATAAACACTTGCTAACGCTTATTCAGCAACAAAAACAAGTGCATTAATGATCAGCTGATAAAATTTTACTAGCCACGCTTTCAGCAACATTCAGGGTTGCTATGCGGTATAACTGTATACCATTTTTTAGTAATATAAAACTTTTCTGCTATTTAGCTTGGTGCTGGTACAATTGTGTACCACTCTGGACGAAACGGTTAAATAGTTTTGATTTGCATTAATAATACTTATACGCCAAGGTGAACTTTTATTAAGTAGCTTTTAATTAAATGCACTCATACGTCATGTTGTATTTTTAATTGCAATTAAATTATTTAAAGAAAATTTTGCTTTTTATAAGGTAAAATCATGAAAATAAGATTTATTACATGACTTGCCGACAACTTTTGAAGTCACTTTCCAGTGGCCTCTCTTAATATTTTTTCCGAAGCCTCTGGCTCATTCTACAAATAACACTGTACGGCACGAAAATCTGTATTTAA
Source organism: Dichetophora obliterata (assembly GCA_963920525.1). Taxonomy (NCBI): domain Eukaryota; kingdom Metazoa; phylum Arthropoda; class Insecta; order Diptera; family Sciomyzidae; genus Dichetophora; species Dichetophora obliterata. Next base: position 200,983,483 of record OY986438.1, on the reverse strand, counting down.
TAATTTTAACCTTTTTCACTTATATATGAGGAATCCCGTGGTAATATCCATTTTGCCAGTTTATCGAAGACTTGAGTGCAAATTTTTTTTTTAAGTACTCGAGATATGTGTTCATTTCCATGTTGACAACTCTTGAACCAGTAGGATTTTCAGTTTGGTTTTTTCAGCAAAGTTGTTCCTATTATTCTTCCCAACAACTTGGCTGAACAAATATATATATATAAAAATCGTTTCAAATTGTCTTAAAACCTCTAATAAGCCACATATGTCTTGCCCGCTTTCAACTCTTCAGCAAATAATGTTACTCATACGCAATGTTGTTCGAATTTTTTCGTTTTACTTTCAGCAAGACTTTTTGTAAGACTGACTCGATAAGACCCACTTAAAGCGATTTTTTCATATTTATTTGTTCAGCAATTTTTTTCATCGATTTTTTCATACTTATTTGTTGACCAGAATAATAGAAAGAACTCCTAATGGGTCAGGAGAAAATGAGTGCATATCTTGAGTAATTTTCGATATATCTTAAAAAAAAATATGTTCTAAAATGTTCGGTTAAGTGGCAAAACAAGTGTCACCACAAGATTCCTCATAAAAAAATTAAGTGAAAAACGTTTAAATTATCAAATACAGGTAAAAAAGGGTACAAAAAGGGCACAGTGTAATTGATGATATTATTTTCACATTGACTTTTAAAAAACATGTTGACTATGACAAACATTTTGTGATAAAAAAGTGTGATTTCCATTTAAGCGTCAAATTGATTAAACTTATTTGTAACATAAAAATTAAAAGTCATCAAATACTCACAGAACGCCATCAAAGTGTCAGTACAAACATAAAATTCATTTTACTTTAAACAGCTTATGAGTAAACACTTATTTTAATATACCTAACATGCGTTTGTTTATAATTTATAGCACGTATTTTTAAGCGCTGTCACAAGCACATCACATGTGAAGCGTTTGAAAATAGCACAGAAATTAATATTCCGGAAGAACTAAAGGCAATTTTCGAAATAGCTATTTTTATGTATCCGACACACTTCCAGCCGGATCGATTTGCCCTCAATATTTTCCCCTCAAGAGTTCCATAGCAAGTTCAACAGCAACTTCGTCATAAAAACGTAAAATAATAAAAACCAAAAATTTATAAAGTAAGCCCAAATACAAAAAATTAAGGAATTCAAGATGAAAACATAATAATCCGGAACGTGTTTCTTTTTAACTGCCTTAAAGAGCACCGACTAATCTTAATGCGATATTTTACGTTATTTACACATTGTGACGCATAACACTTAAAAGTCGCGCCAAAAACAAAGATTATAAAACATAAGAAACAACAAATAAAAAAATAAACAGAAAAATAATCTAAAAGGAAAAAAATATTTGCTTTTTTTTCAATACATTATAAAACCAAAATAAACAAAAGATTAATGGTACCAGCATGCAGCATCTGCTGCAGAACAGCAGTTAAAGATGATTTTTATCTTCGGCTAATGCACTGAGAAAAGACAATTTCTGTCTGGAAAGCCAGACTTAAAAAAAATTTAGAGACTTTTTATATTTTACTATTAATAAAATTTTATTTTTGTTTTTATTTTTGCGTATCTAGTTTTGGAAATTCCAAGCTTCCAAGCTTCTAAGCTTGGAATTTCCAACTGGCGCCAGCAAGCGAAAGACAGAAATGGCTGGCGCAAATTCTTAGATGAGGCCAAGACCGACATACTAAGTAAGTAAGTAAGTAAGTAAGTAGTATCTAGTTTTAATATTTGTGTAGCAGTCATGAGTTAAATTTTATAGATCTGTTTTCGTACTTACTTTAAGTATTTTTTTAACACAAATTTCTAGCTCGAAAGTGAAGAAGAACAAGAAAAATGTCACACTCTATTCTGTTACAATTACTCGAAATTTGCTTTAACTTTACTTGTAAAATGAAAAATTGACAATTAAAAAAAACAACTTAAAATTGAATTGATAATAAATAAATATGTAGATGGTAGGTCATTTTTATTTATTTAAAATGTTTTTATTTTTGTTGTTTTGTAAGCGGTAAAAAGGGGTTCAGCAAAATTATTTCTCTTAATCCATCTCGAACTCAAAGCAAATCGACTGCAACCATATGAATTACAAAATGTTTGTCGAATACGACCCAAACCGTTGAAATAAAATATTTTCATTGGATTGTGGGCGGTAAAAGGGGGGGCGTGGAATCCAATTTTTAGTACAGTTGCTGACAGTAACCATACCAACTAAGCCAAAATTTTATTTCAATTGACCCAGTAGTCAATTTTAATGATTTCTCAAAAACTGGGTGTGGCTATATAACGACAACGCCCATTTTTAATACAGTTGCCGAAAGTAATCATACATTGGTACTTAAGTACCAATTGTAAGTCTTATATGGCCAAAATTGCTTGAAATATAACATTTTCACTGATGATTATGCGGAGTATGTGGGCGAAAAAAGGGAGCGTGGAAACACATTTTTCGTACAGTTGGTGACAGTAACCATACAAACCAAATTACCAAAATAAAGTCTTATACAACCAAAACCGTATTTAAGAAAGCATTTTCATTGGTTTGTGGACGGTAAAAAGGGGCGTGGGCACACATTTTTAGTACAATTACCGACAGTAACCATATAAACTAAATTAGCAAATTTATGCCCAATACGACAAAAAACCCATACCGTGTGAAGTATAGCATTATAATTGATTTGGGGGCGGTAAAAGGAGTGTGGCAAAACACTTTTTCTTCTTAAACCATCTCCTATCTGAAAAAAATCGACTGTCTAAATTTCAGATCAATCGGCCCAGTAGTTTTGGAGTCTATAGGCTTCACACAGACAGACAGACAGACAGACAGTGTTTTGCTTTTTATATAAATAGATTCAAAAAAGTTATTCATAAACGTTCAATAACGAAAAAACCTTTTGTCACAGCTTCATAAATGAGAGAATTTTAAAATAGTGGTGTATCCCCTCTGAGAGGATACGCGTGGGTTCTACAGTCGCCGAGCCTAAGGTTTGTTTGCCGGCGCTTAAGAGCGCCACTGGCATCTATTAAAAAAAATACCTCTTTCGCCGTCACCCTTAGGTGCATTAAGGCGTGGCGGTTTTTCTTTATACTTACTTGTTGGTATCCTCCGAGTTTAAGGTCTGATCTTCTTCAGGAAATAATGACTGCAAGCGTTTAGGTTTTATTCACATCCATCTTTATTTTAGCGGGGACCTGATATTTATAACATATCTGGCCGCGCTTCTTCTTCTTCATTTTTACAAACTTATTACATACCTAATTCTACTTATTGATAAATCAGCGGTTGCGTAATTTTGCCTTCCGCCTCTTGCACAATAGTTTGGCTTAAATTAACTACATTATCAAGTTCCTATGATGTAATTATTTTACAGTACGTTGACATTGGTTCTTACTTTAAATATATATTCCTACATACTTATTTAATAATGCCCACTTGGGCTAAACAAACATACAACAACATACAACAATAAAATATTAAAATCAATTTACCTCTGGTTTCTGCTTGGTCAGCTTTTGACGCTGGCTGCACAGAAGTAAATTGTTGGCTTTATTTATTGTCTTTAAATAAAATGAAAACTGATCGCCCAGTTGTTGCGGTAGATCAGTGTTCATTTTATTGTCTTACTTTTATTTTACTTGACTTGGTTTGTTTACTTTACTGGCCTTGGCATTGAATTCATATAAAAATGCCGCAATGCAATGAATGTTGACCGCTCGCTTAGTTGTTGCGGTGGATCAACTTTCATTGCCAGCACTTGGCCACTAGTAGAAAGACAATATTTTGGGGAATACCTCGTTGTGAGTCACAACAATAGGAACAAACCTTCTGTAAACCTCCTACAAAGCTTTTTTTATTATAAGCTTTAATTTATCTTGCTTCGTTCGTATGTGTGTATGTATGTATCAGAGATCTGCAACAAGTAAATTGAAAATCAAGCTACTTGAAAAAATATCAAGCTTTGAATTGATATGCAGGAACTTGATTTATTTTTTTCCTTACAATTCGCGACTGGCTTCTGAAAAACGAATCATATGTCTGACGTGATTCTATTTTGTTTCTACCCCACATGAGTTGATGGAAATAGTCAAGTTTTCTACTTTTCAACTCTGGTTTCGACTCTATGCGACTGCACTGCCGTCAGAAGCGACTGACGATCGTTTGTTTCGTTGTTCGTGTCATTTATTATGCGAAGTTCGTGTAACTTTTTTTCTGTTGTTATTGCCATAATATTAGGTGGCAACCCTTTTTCAATTTTTTGTATAATTTGAAAATTCTGACAACGTATTCGGATTCAGCGATCCATTTTTGGTGTACCATTTTTTTTGCCAGCCCCTAATTCATAAAATTAAAAAAAATTTATGGTAGCAACCCTATCCACCATCTTGAATTTTAAAATTCTGACTTTAGATTCGAAATCAGCGACCCCTTAACAGTGATAAATGATGTTTAAAACTCTTGAAAAGACGTATTATTAGGTGGCAACCCTATTATTTCCAAATTTTATAATTTGGAAATTCTGACAACGGATTCGGATTCAGCGATCCATTTTTGGTATACCATTCTTTTTTGCCAGCCCCGAATTCAAAAAACTTCAAAAAATTAAGGTAGCAACCCTATCCACCATCTTGAATTTAAAAATTCTGACTTTAGATTTGAAATCAGCGACCCCTTAACACTGATAAATGACGTTTAAAATTCTTGAAAAGACATATTATTAGGTGGCAACCCTATTATTTCAGAATTTTATTATTTGGAAATTCTGACAACGGATTCGGATTAAGCTACCCATTTTTGGTGTACCATTTTATTTTGTCAGCCACAAGTTCATAAAACTTAAAAAATTTAATGTGGCAACCCTATCCACCATCTTGAATTTAAAAATTCTGACTTTAGATTCGAAATCAGCAACCCCTTAACACTGATAAATGATGTTTAAAACTCTTAAAAAACATATTATTACTGTGGTAAAAATTTAGGTGGCAACCCTAACCTCCATCTTTAATTTTAAAACTGTTTCATTACATTCGAAATCAAATCCGTTGTCAGAATTTCAAAATTACAAGAATTCGCAAAAATAAAAAAAAATCTAGGTGGCAGCTCTATCCGACATCTTAAATTTTACAGTTTGACATCATCTTCGAAATAAGTTACCCCGTAAACTTCCAACCACGGAGTCCACAGAATCCTTAAAATTCCTATTACGCTTAAGCTCTCTCTAAACTTGCAAGCCATTTTTCTACAACTTGTTGGTATCCGATTAAGCTGAAATTTAGCTTACATATATAAGTCCGGTGACAATGCAATATTAAAGGGTCCGCCATCTAACTTTTTTTTTTAACTAGTGCTTATTTCGGGAATGGTAACACTTAGCTCATGTCTGATTTGACAGATAATTAGTTTTATCCTTCCGCTCAACGAATATGGTTGCGTATACGCTTGAACAACGCTGGGAAATATTGCGACATTACTTTGAAAATCATGGTAATGTTGCAGAATGTGTGCGAAAATTGCGTACGGATTTTGGAAGAAGAGAAGCACCGTCAGCTCCGTATGTTCGTTATCTTGTGAAAAAAGTGAAAGAAAGGTAATACTGGCATCCTCATCGATAAACCAAAGCGTGAAAAGCCAAAAACAGTGCGTAAACCCGAGAATATTACTGCTGTGGCAGAAAGTGTGCGTGAAGCGCCATCAACATCAATTCACCGTCGTTCTCAACAGTTGAATATTTCGGAGACATCATTGAGACGAATTTTGCATAAAGACCTTGGTATGACGCCATACAAAGTCCAATTGGTTCAAGAGTTGAAGCCAACTGACCATCCAATGCGTTATCGCTTCGCTAAGTGGGCCTGCGATCGACTTACAGAAGATGCCGATTTTGCCAAAAAAATCATCTTTTCAGATGAAGCTCATTTTGATATTGGCGGGTATGTAAACAAGCAAAATTGTCGCATTTGGGGCACAGAAAACCCGCGCGCATACATTGAAAAGCCGCTGCACCCAAAACGAGTCACTGTTTGGTGCGGATTTTGGTCCAGAGGCATAATTGGGCCATTTTTCTTCGAAAATGAGCAAGGAGTGGCCGTTACAGTCATTGGATATCGTTATCGGGCCATGTTGAACGAATTTTTGTTCACAAAAATTGAAGAGGAGGATATTGGCAACATTTGGTTTCAACAGGACGGCGCTACGTGCCACACAGCCGAAGCTACACTCGATGTTTTGCGCCCTGTTTTTGAAGATCGCATTATCAGCTGCAGAGCTGATGTCGTTTGGCCACCTCGGAGCTGCGATTTGACACCGTTGGACTATTATTTGTGGGGTGCCCTCAAAGATAAGTGTTACGCCGACAAGCCAGAGACAATTGACGCTTTAAAGGACAATATTCGTGAAGCCATTGGTGAAATACAGCTGTACACAATCGATAATGTGCTTAAAAATTGGACCGATCGTGTAGGCTACTGCATGGCCAGCCGAGGCAGCCATTTGAATGAATATTAACCGGAAGGATTCCATTATTAACCGGAAGGATTGTACTTTCAAATAAAAAAAGAAATTTGAGAAAATATCCTGAAGTCTTTTTTTATAGAATTTTCAAAAAAAAAAAAGCTATTTGGCGGATCCTTTATGATAAAATTTTTTCACGCCCCCTTTTAGCACCCACAAATCAGTAAAAACGCTATATTTCTAAAACTACGGGGCTGATTCAGCTGAAATTTTGGCAGTTAATTTCCTTCAAGTAGAGGATGGTTTAGGAAAATGGTGCCACACCCCCTTTTACCACCCACAAACAAATAAAAATCCTATATCTTCAAAACTACGGGGCTGATTATAAGCCGATAATAACATGTATAACAATAACAATATGCATGTATGTATGTCCGTCAAAATTTGCAAACCGTTTTTCGCTATTTTGCAAACTTGTTGGTATCCGATTAAGCTGAAATTTAACATACATGTGTAAGTCTGGTGACAATGCCATATTAAAATAAAATTTTTTGCCACACCCCCTTTTACAGCCCAAAAATCAATAAAATAGCTATATCTGCATAAGTTTTGAAAATAAAAGATGTTAATAATAAAACTTTAAGACTAAAAAGTAAAAAAAAGTAAAATTTTTTTTTTTTAAATAAACTTTTATTTAAAAAAGACGTGAACTAAAAAGAAAAAAGAAATTTTTGTGACATTTGTCATATATGTATATAGTTGATATATTCTTGGTGCAGAAGAACCCCTCTCTTGGTTACTCATCATCATAATATAAGCGTACGTACATTGGTAATTTCTAAGGACTTATATGAATTTAGAATTTTTCAAATACATTTATGTTTAAAAGCTTAAGGCACTGATATTGTGTAGAAAACCTGTATAACGGATCACGGACATCGGTGCCTCAAGCTTTTATATATTTATATAAGTCCTTAGAAATTACCAATGTACGTACGCTTATATTATGATGATGAGTAACCAAGAAAGGGGTTCTTCTGCACCTAGAATATACCAACTATATACATATATGACAAATGTCACTTAAATTTATTTTTTTTCTTTTTAGTTCACTTCTTTTTTAAATAAAAGCTTCTTTTTTAAACAAATTTTTTACTTTTTATTTTGTTTTTCTAATGTATAATGTTTTCAATTTAGAACAATCTTCTCATTTTGTGGCAAACTAAAATGTCAACAAAAAAATAAATAAATGAAAATAATTGTGTTTTGTGATCAGTGTGACCATATGGTCAGATAACACTTTTTTGCCAGTTTTTTGAGAGGGTAGACATTTTTCCATTTTTTGCCTAAAAAATACAGTTTTGTTTTATTTTACCCAGTTTTTCAAGTTTTTACGATTTAAACAATGCTTACTAGTTTTATGAATCAAATAAAATAAAATAAATTGTATATTACTATAAAATATAAATATTATTTGAAGCTACTACTTTTCACGCCATTTCAAAAATTTTTTATGTGGTAGCGCTGTTGCTATTATTGTTGCTTTCGTTGTTTCTTTTATTTTTTCTTGATTTCCACTCGTCAAGTCTTGACGGTCAATATATATATGTATATATATGAATATATATGCTTTGAAAACTATAAAGAAATTGATGTAAAAGGTTTTAAAAAAATCCTAAAGACATTTATTTAAGAGCCGAGGTATATTCGGCTTAAGTTCTACGCATAAATTGTTCGAATCAGATTAATTGGATGATAGAGAACATTATTTGAAATTTTATGTTGAGCTATGCAATTGTTTATTACAAAAGCTTGAGTTTGGGAATGATTTTCTAAAATGTGTCGAAACAACTACGAAAATTCTAAGGAGGCAAGATTTGACTATTTTCAATTTGTGTATTTTTCTACCATCCACATAGAAAAATTGCAAGAAATTGACGATGAGTTGCGCCACATTAACTTCAGTGATTTGAATTTACTGAATGAAAATAATATTTAAACTTTTTGGGAAGCAGTTTTTGATCAGAAACGTGGAGATAGTTCCGAAGTCTTTTCATTACTTAGAAAACTTGTTATGTTGTTTTAACGATACATGTAACAACAGCAAATGTAGAATGTATTTTTTCACAAATAAGTATTAATAAAATTAATACAATATTTTATATAGGATGTAATTTAGTATGATCTAAAAAATTTGTAATGACATTGATATTCATATAAATATCAAATGTTTATTTATAAAAATTTTTAAGTTTTTTAATATATTGATAATTTAAATGATTTTAGTGAATGAATGCGATTGTTTTTGTTTTGTTAAGTTATTAATTAAATTTAAAAAATTTATTTCGAAATACAATTAAATACAATTATAAAAATTTTAAAGCACACATTTTTAAAATATGTGTTTAGTTATTTTTTTTTAGTTTCAGTTTTTTCACAAAAAAATAAGGTTTTTCTTGAAAATTAAAGTTAAAAAAAAGATGGCAACTCTGTTTTTTATTTAAAGGTAAAAAATATTGTTCCTACTTTAAGCATCAGTTTTCTCACTTCAACTTTAAGACTCTTAAAATTCGTTTATGAATACAACGTTTTTAAAGCTTAAAATACACTTTTTAAAAAGCATTTTAACTAAAAAACGTTTGAAAGCTTTTTTAAAATATTTTTATGAATGCGGCTGTTAGATTAAAGATAAATAAAATATAGCGAGCTACGACTTTATTTGCTAGTATTAACCATAATTTGTTAATAGTCAACATGTATGAATAGACAAGCGTTAACTTAATTAATTGACTTAAGCACATCAAATTTTTTTCTTAGTGTACCGGAAGAAGGAACGAACGCGTTTAACACGTTCTTTACGACATAAACAACAAAAAAATCAATCTTAATAATTTTATTTTTTCACTCTTAAAGTTGTTTGTTGTTGTTGTTCTATGCCACACACTCCGTCGCTCTCATCATTCATTCATTTTTATTTTGGCATGCTTTGCCGTCATTCCGCTATTTTATGCCTACGTTTGCGCTGCTGTCGTGGTGTGATGTAAATTAATATAGCCTCAGCAACAAGACCAAGCACTTAAATTTAATATATCATGTGCTTTAAAGGCCCAGGTTTAGATCGGAGGTCATGCAAATGTGTGACACTTTAGAGAAGCACTAATTTAATTTTCTTGGAATTTTGTTTTTGTTTATGTTTTTTTTTTGGCGCTACTAAATACAATATTTGGTTAACAACCAAACGTCTATATGCGCAAGTACTTGCGATATTTTTATATGCTTATGATTTTTGTGTACATAATTTTGTTTTATTTTCAATCTGGGAAATTGTTGAGAAAATGCTAATTTGAAAAAAGTAGAATGTAGAAAAGTTTTGACTTTAAATCCACTAGTACAGTATTCGCTGGATATAAGCATAATCAAAAATACACGACATGAAGTACTTGTAAGCAGGGAGTTCTATTAAAATAATCCCGATTATAAGCACTGAGAGTGCATATATATAAACCACGGTTATATGCACTATCGAAGCTTATATCTGAATTCACCTCTCACAATTTGATAGTTATTGAAGGAATTAATTAATCCATTAATGACGAATGTTACATGTATGTAGAGATGCGGAACCATTATTTTTTATAGAAAAACCAAAACCCAAACTCGAATGATTCGGTGCACATGTTGAATTTTTGGCGTTCGGCATTAATGGGTTAATGTAATTTTTTTGATAAAATTAAAAATTATTTATTTAAGAAAAATTCATTCATATCAAAAAATATATTATGTTTAAATTAACATTGTGATGAGATTGATATAGGCTTTTGTTCTCCATGCATTCTTTGTATACACAGATATGTAATTAAAATATTAAAAATTGATTTTATTCTTAAAAAGTCTGTTATTTTTGACTGAACATTATTCATCGTCCCGAAATAGTATTGCTGAATATCCTCAATTTCTTTTAAAAATTTATTTTCACGAATTAAAGCATTGTAAAGAACACTAATGGAATGAAAAACTTCACTCTTTGAAGGAATATCATCTTCTAAATTGCTAATGTCAGAATCATCTTCAGACATATCTGAAATATATGTATATTTCTGCCTCTGGAAGAGCTTCTGCAATTATATCTTCATCAATAAACTCTCCGTAGCAAGGAAAATTGTCATCAAAGTCAGTGAAATTTTCAATTCTCTCTGAAGAAACTCATCGCATGTCACAACTTCCATTACATCATTCTCTTCTTGCTCCATGTTCTGCATCTCAAACAATTTATCAACAAATTTACACTATATAAAATACATATAAAATAGGGCGGGTCAAATTTTTTATCGATCAAGCGTATAGCAGAAACGTTATCTATGATAAATTCTGAGAAAATTTCCCCAAGAAATCATAAGTCTAAAATCAATCCCAATATCACGCATATCGAGGTCAAAATTTGTATATGGATTTTATAGTTTTATATAAAAATACTGTAGAATAGTCTTAAAATGACAGCGTATGTCATTGATTTTGGGCTTGCTGAAAAGGAAATTTTGCCAGTTCTCCGCATCTGAGTTTATTTGAAAAATGTTTTTAGCTTTTAAACCAAATTTTGCCAGCCTGATATTTAAAAGTTGCCAAAAATGTAAAAATCGTCGTTGATAATTTTTAATTTTACTTTTGAATTCTTCATTTTTACTATTTTATTTCATGCTTCACATTTTAGTATTTAAGAAGTAAACAAAACTGGAAGTAGTAACCTTTGCATTGCAAAACTGACCACATTTTTACTAAAATACTCGTAAATAAAAATTTATAGTAAATAGTTTGAAGTCTTTAGTTGATCGATCGCATTCATAAAATAACGTGTTTTTAGAATTCTCAGCGTGATTAAGTGTTTGAAGGGAATACTTATGGAATCTTCTACAATCTCCATTGATTCCTCTGTTTCGGAAATGGACGTTTCATTTCAAATCTCAGAATCAAGTTATTTGCCATATCAAGACATCAATGATTTTGGTTCTTCAAGCGAATGAAGTGAGCTTAATTTTCCAAATATTCGCGATATTTCAAAGTACTATTTCTTTTTAAGTGAACGTGAGAGAGAAAATGGCAAACACTTTTCTTATTCAATTAATATTAATAATATTGCAATAATTAATCCAAAAAGTGTCACAAATCCAACATATGACAATAACTTACCGAATATGGATATTGATTCTGAATTGACATTTGTGATACCAACAGCCACCCACCATGTTACATTAAAGAGGGTACCGTATACCAAAAGGTATGATGCAATAATTTTGTCATGATATGCGATAGATTTGGCATATCGGATAGAGTCGCATCTTGTTTGGCTACGGTTTTTTTTCAAAGACATTGGCTTCAAAATGACCATGGCGATTATGTTATCATAGATAAAGCCAAAGTGGCTCGCAAAAAAAAAAGAAATGTAGAGATGCAGTGTGTCAGCAACACCGTGGCGATACCAATATAATTGCTTTTTCTTTTGACGGCAAAAAAAATGAGGAATTGTCGAGAGTGGAAATAAATGGAAAAGTTCTTTTTTGGATGGTTAAAGAAGCTCACTTAGTAGTTGTTCAAGAGCCAAATATAAAATTGTTGGGACACTTAAATATTGACGCTGAGGACAAAGCAAAAACAGCTACACGAGTTCTTTCATACAAAAAATTTATCTCTTGACGATTTGGTTGGAATTTGTTGCGATGGAGAAGTAAGCAATACTGGTACTGTAAATGAAATTCTACGAAAGTTTGAAATAGCTCTAGAAAAACCATTACATTTGGATTTGACAAAATTAATTGAAACCTGAACAGTTACAGGTAGTTTTTACAATAATTGGACTTTATTTTAAGTCAACCCACTTTTTGTTATAGGTTGTATCTGATTTTGAACCCATTTTGTTTAGAAATATGCCTCCACTGTTAAGTACTGGAGACAAACACGGTCTTTCTACAGATGTAAAGTATCTGTATCGACAAGCCAAAGCCGTGTCTGAAGGTTTTTGTCCCGCAAATTTAGCCAGCATGAAAACCGGGCAAATAGTTCATTCTCATTGGCTAACCAAAGCTAGCCAAAGTAAGCAAAATTTACACGGTCAACGCAATATTTGCCACCAAACCTTAGGGATATTGTTAACGCTGTAGTTCAAAATAATGCCTATTTATCAAGAAGATTTTTTATTATAGAGATAAGCTTTACTGTCTTTCCAGAATCATGTCGTTGTCGTGTCGGTGAGAGAGAATCGCTAAGACTTGGCCCAGAATTGTAGCGTTGGCTTGAACTTTCTTCAGTGTTCTCATCGTACTCCGATTGAACTAATAATTACTTCACTTCCATTTATTTCACTACTTTTTGCAATACTCTTCAAATAAATTTACTGCTCTTTCAACTGAAGGCTACTCTAATCATTATTATAGCAAGTAGGAACACTGTTTACTCGCTACATTGGTTGACAGATTCTTCAAATTTTGTTAAAATATGGCAATATTTTTAGAGAGAAGCTGAGAGAGCTGTCAAATAAACGACAAAGTCAAAATAGAAATAGAAACATTTCTATCTTGGAATTTTCTTTGTCGAATTCTGCCGCAATTTTCTATCATAAGGTTTGCATTGTCTCTGTCAGCGCTCTGCCTGCCGACACGACAACGACATGATATTGGTTAGACAGTTATGATCCCATAGTATTAAGGACTTATAAAAAGCATAGCATTAATTTTGATTGCTCAGACTATGTTGATTTGATAAATATAGATGATGACAGCATTTAACGTTCCATACGAGCACATGCTAAGTTATCTAGAGTTTGAAGATCCGCCGCTGCCAGACCCACAAATTCCATCGCATATTCAGGGAGCTGAGCGATTTGTTTAGTTACTTTCAAGTGTTTCGCGACGCGTAATTGAATAAAATCGAGACGATGTTATGGCAGTAGCTACAAAAATTCGATCTAAAATACCCCGCATTGAGAGCAAACAAAACTTAAAATTCTAAAATTATACTTTTTGCACTGACTGAATAAAAGATTTTTAGTAAATTTATATCGTTTTATTTTTGACAGTATTAAAATATTAGATTGGCAATATTTGGCTTAAAAGAAAAAATATTTTTAGAATGAATTCATATTCAGAGAGCTGGCAAAATTTTCTTTTTCAACATGTCCAAAATCAATTATATACGCTGCCATTTTTGGACTATTCGTCATAATTTTTATATAAAACTACAAAACATTTTTTTTAATTCATATACAAGTTTTGACCTCGATATGTGCGATATTGGGATCGATTTTAGACCTATGGTTTCTTGGGGAAATTTTCTAAGAATTCATCATACAATAGATTACATTTATGCTATACGCATTCTTGGTTTTTTCTCATCCGAACAAAATGACCCGCCTTTCTGCTCATAGTTAAATAACTATAACCACCTTGCTGAAACAGTTAATAATGGGTTCATGTTTCACCATCCACCAAGTACGATGAATCATATGAATCGACGTCAAAAGACTAATTGACTTTTTAAAATCTTGTTTTTCCTTCCTCAACAGCAAGCAGTTGCTTTCTTATTATATTTTGTCGATAACATGCCTTGAAGGCGTGGATTATACCTTGCTCTAGAGGCTATGAAATTGATGTGGTGTTTGCGGAAAGGTAATAAAGTTTAACATTTTTCAAATGTACTGGCTTGTGAGGAGCGGCATCACCGATGAATAAAATATCCTTCCTATTCTGACTTTGCACGCCATCATTTTATTTTATTTAACACAAATACGAGAAAGTGTACTCGTTGAAACAAACTGAACATTTTTAAACAAATAACGCAAAGCATGCTCTTCGATGATATAAAAAATGAGACAAAATATTTTAGAAAAATATTAACAGATAAATTCAACAGTAGAAATTTCCTTAAAACCGTATATATAACGAAGAAAAATTTTAACTTGAACGGATATCTTTCAAATTAAACGTGTTTATATTACAGTTAATATTTTTCTGGGCTTAGTGCCCAGAAAGCAATTCAAAAAATTCGCTAGCACTTTCAATATTAGAAGAACCACCTTTTCCATGCAGCTTCTTTAAACGTACACCTTCACGTTTTTACCAGATGCTCTCATTTAGTTAAACCAGATGGTTACGGCACGATCAATTTCGGATGAACTGCTGCATCTACTGCGCTTCCTGTTAAAGTTTTTCGACACATTTCTTTTCGTCAAGCTTTCTTTTTCTCAAATTATTCGATTTATGGTACCCGAGACCATTTATATTTAATAAATAGCTCATTTTTCCTCATGCTTTCCAATTCAGAAAGAATTCGTAGCTTTGCGCGATAAATCAAAGATGTTTCTTACTCATGTTTATTTAAATATAAAATACAGATGTGCAATCTTGGTTGTCTATCAAAAGTAAGGTAGTGTTGCCATTGCTTTAATAAGTTTAGCGCCGTTTTACAACTTTTTAGTTATTCTATGTTATTTTATGTTGGTGCTTATAAACGAACTTTTTTTATAGAAAATTTAAATTTCCACAGAGATTTTTAGTGCTTCTAACCGAAGAGTGTTTAAAAGCGGGACGCATATATAGAATAAATTGTACACATTTAAAGACGAGAAATAAAGCTGAACTACTCTCAGTACTATTAAGCAGGAGTTATTTTTTTGCGGGTGTATATAAATGGAGAATACTGTATTTACTGATTCATTAGTATTTTGAAACAAATCTGTGCATTATAGTTCTGAATTTCTTTCACAAGACTTTGCATCACGAGTGATCTCTAATTCATGACTTCTTTGAAAAAATATCCAGAACCAATTCTTGAAAATTTTTTATTTGACAGCTTCTTTCTTAATATTTCTTTTCAGTTTTTACAGTACATTGTTTAGTACCAGTAACTTTATTTTCGTTTAAGTCTCTAAATTTTCCATGACAGCTCTTTTCCATTATGACAGGGTAACAACCCTTTTCGCATTCTTTTCCACAATTTTCTTGTTTTTATTTTTGCTATTCTGACAATTTGGCCAACAAACAAATTTGACTGCTATGAAAGTTTTGACATCGCAACTTATAAACTCTGCAACATAAATGACAGCAACAACAAAAGTTACAACAACTTCAATTACAATCTCGTTGGTTAACTTAACTGCTGACAGTCATATTTAATAATTAGTTGCTGCTTATTGTTGGTCTATTTAAACCCTTTCGGAGCCACTTTAGCACTGTGGGGTCAAAGAAGTAAAAAAAAATTAAACAAAATCTTCTTTCAAAAACCTTCTTAATTCTTTCTATCGTTTAATACCAGCAAGTTATTAGAGCTAATACTAATTCGTGATAATAAAGTGAACAAAGAGCACAGCAACAAATCTTTGCAGAAATAATGGAGTAAATTTTTCAACTGTTGTTTTTTTTTGCAAAATAGTAGAAAAAATATAGTTTTGAATGGCAAAAAAGCACATTTATTTATTTATTTATTCGATTGCTAAGCCTTAACAGGTTTTATAGCAAATTTAAAATTATAAAATAAGATATTTAATACAATTAAAAAAAATAAAGTATGATTTTCATTGAAATCAAGTATTATTAACAAACTAAAAAGTTTTAATAATTATTGAGCAGTGGACCAACAAATATTAGAAAGCAATTAGCGACATATAAGGTTTTAAACATGAGTCTTAAAAGAGTCTTTAATATTAGTCCTTAAAGAGTTATTTATATAAGTCATAAAAGAGTATTTAATATGAGAGTTTATTGAAGATTTTTAAGGGTCATAAAATAGTCATTATTATAGTAATTAAGAGAGTCTTTAATATTAGTCATAAAGGAGTCATTTATTTGAGTCATAAAGGAGTATTTATTATGAGTGTATTTATGCTCCTAAAATAGTATTTAATATGAGTCTTAAAAGAGTATTTAATTATAGTTAAAGAAATATCTCTTGTTTTTTAGTCATAAAAGAATCTCTAAAAGGATTCATATCGGGGTACCCTCAAACTTAGAAAAAAGACTCAAAAAAGAGCCTCTTTTGAGCGCATAATGATGAAAAAGCCTCATAAATAGGAGTCTAAAAAGAGTCTTAATGTTGGCTGGGTTGTTTTAATGTTAATTACTTTGGCACATAGTAATGTCATTGTAGTCCGAGTATTCTTTTATTGCGGTTCCTTTCATTGAATATGACACCAAATAGAACATAGTGAGAACTTCAATCGAATCGAGTCACATCTTTTAGCTTTCAGACACACTTCGCCTATCGAATTCCTGCCAAATAAGAATTGAAATGATATTAATGTAACGCATTGCGTAACACGTTGATTAAAAGCTTGTCGGAACAGGAATCATATCTGTATTTCAAACTTTAATCATGACGCAATTGCGTTAACTCATTGCGCTGATACAATAAACTGAGTTTCATTTCCGTATTCCGCACTGTATTTTTTACTGCGTTATCCGTGTCTACTGTGCTGTTAGCTTTGTTCACTTAATTTATGAAAAAAAGAATTTAATAAAAATTTATAAATCGATTAGAATTAAAAAATTTTAGTTTTAATTTAATTAATTTAATTTTTTTAATAAATAAATTAGAATTTTATGAATTTCACTTTGAAAGTCTAAATTTTTTTGGTAAAAACTACTCTTAGCTAATGCATGACTTACTTTTGCTATAACCTACAATAATATGACATGAAAAATCAATCAATCAATTTCAATTTATTTCGATACAAGACAGAGTAATAAGAATTACATAATAAAAACAAGTGCCATAAAAAGTTTTTTTTTTAATAAGAAATTTTTTCGTTTGATTTTATTATGAGTAAATATTTATAAGACCCCGGAAATATATTTATTTTTTTTGCATAGTACTTAAAGCATATTTTATTATTTATTCGAAAAAAAAAATATTCAGCAAGAATTGGGACATTGACCTCAAGTATCTAAAGCCAAAGTGAAAATACTGTTAACAAAAACTGAATAAACTTTGAACGAGTAAGCTGACACTGCAACATTTTGTCGCAAATTTGTTTCTTATATTCAGCTATAAAGGTTTTTAAGAACTTCAAGAGATTTAAATTCTTGTAGCCTTAAAAAATTCCTTATCAAAATTTTAAAAGCAAACGCTTATAACTTAATTATAAATTTAAGTGGTAACTGACTTTGACGACTGAACACAAGTAGCCGTGTGTGGTTTATAATACAATAATAACAAAAAAAATTGCATGCACGCTACAAAAGTCGAGACGGCGTAAGTTGCAACAAACACTAAAGTTGCTATTTTATGCAACAGCACTGGTTGAAGCTATTTGTTGTAAGTTTGAACACGAAGAAAAGAGCTGTTGATGGTGAAAGAGAAAGGGCAGGGGGGTGATGAAATAAGGATTTTGATGGGGCGGCACAAAAACCCATTTTCGAAACGCCATAAAGTTAAATTCATTTCCGCTTGTCGAAAATTGATGAAACCAATATGTTGGCAAACTTAGGCACGCACACCAAAACACACAGCCACGCACACATCCACACACACACACACACACTCACTCACTCAAGACTAATGCTGTAATGTATACAGTTGGCAGCAGTGAATAGTCGACTCATAAACGGAAACTTCAAAGTTTTTGCTATTAGTTTTTGCTTCTTTTCATTGCTTTTGCTTCATGTGTGTTGCATGATTTTTTGTTAATTTAAATTTTAAAGCACACTTCCGTCGATTAAGAGAGGGGGAGGCACACAAGGATTGCATGCTCTTGGCTGAGTTGTAAGCAGTGCTGATGTTGTTTTATTTTTTTTTTTTTTTTGTTGTTTTACTGGCTCAAACACACATTTACTTATATGATTATACATGTCAAGCTTGGAGGATTTCAAGGATTTTTGTTATTTTCAAATAAAGCTGGCTACGCTGAGGCTGGTAGGCTGCTAAAAGCAAGTATAATAAGAATAACAGTAGCAAGAACAACAGCACTTTTATGTAAAACATCTGCCAAACCATGTTACCAATACCAAGAGTTAAATTTTGATAAAGGTTTTATATATTGCTCATGCTATTTTTTTTTTGTTCATGTTTTTGTTCCATCCTGCTGCTTAAGCTTGCTGCTTATCTACGTATTCAGTGGTGTCAAATTAATCAGCAGCAAAATGTTGCAAGCTTATTATTCGTGTTTTTTTTTCTTGCTGTTGTTGCTTTTGTACAATAATAAATTGCGGCTTGCTTGGCTTAATTTAAACAAATTTAGCGTTGCATGCAAAGCATCGCGCTTGGCATGATTTTCACTTTCTTTTGAAAACTTTTCTCTTTTCTTATTTTACGAGGTTTTCTTCTTAAGCTGAAAATCATGATATCGCTGTACAGCAACAACAACGCAAATTTTTTTTTCGTCGTCATAAGACCTTGAGTGACAAATTGAGTAAATGTTTTATTGTTCTTTTGTTGATTAGGTGGCAAGCCTATAAAGTGCTTTGCAAGTCTGCAATTTTTGTCTTGTGGAATTGTCAGCGTGTGTATTTGTGACATTTTAATCATTTTGGGTTAAGTTCATGTTATGGCTGTCATTTATGCAATGACGCGATTTTTTTGTACTAAATATTGTTGAAAAAAATCTTAAGTATGTATATATCAAAGCAGAGTCATGTTATTTTTTATTTATTTCTGGTAGTATTTTGTAATATTTTAAATAAAAAAAGAGGAAGAAAAAAACTTAATTTTAAAACATGTGAAAATATTACTGTATAAATTTCAATTGCTTTCAGCAGTTACTTAGTCCTTTGAACATACCCACCAAATGCTTTATTTTGGTTAGCTCGAATAAGAGATTTTCTCAAGGTCAAATGAAACAACATTGTTTTTCATATCTTTTCATTTATTTCTTTACCTCAGTAAAATTATTATTTGAGTTATTTAGCAAAGTTGTTGTAAAATGTTTGGCCAACAAAACTGAGCAACAATGTTTTCTCGAAAATCATCTGGAGAGATTACAACAACCCCTCAAAGTACAAAAATTAATATAATTCATGAAAGATTAGTGACATTAGTTTTTATGATTTAAAAAAAAAAATGTTCAACGTCTTATCTAGAACTTTTCAGAACATTGCATTTTATAAAAAGTTACCCTTCTAAAAAAAGTCTAACCAAAGTTTTTAAAACATACAACCATAATTGTAAACATTGGGCAAAGAATTTTTCAGCAATTTTGTTAAGGGTTTCATGTTGAAATTTTATACAGCTTAAATGATAATTACATTTCAAAGTGTGAATAAATCATAAAATTTTAACTTGAAAAAGTCGCTTATTTAAGCAAATTCACAAAAATACCTAAATGTTAATAGTTTTTATGAGACACCGACTGTTGAAAACTCTTATGATATTTGAAGTTATCTACAATAACCTCGAAACTGCTGAAAAGTGTTATTCGAAATTTAGTTTTTGTTTTCACGTTTTGTTTTTATGTTCATGCAAAATAATCTCTGGGCCAAAAATTTTGCCATTAACCATTTTGTGACAAAAATGCATAAACTCATGTGAATTAAAGCCACGCGCATTTTTGTCACTAATTTTTGGTCTCAAAAATGCACACATCCTTGTTAATTAATACAAAGCGCATTAATGGCACTAATTTTTCGATTAACGCTACAGACATTATTACCATACGCTTTTAGTGCCAATAATGCATACAGTCATGTAAATTAAAACCGTACTCACTATTGCCACTTCTTTCTTGCGGCAATAGTGCACACATTCTTGTTACTAAACGCCAAATTCATTATTGAAACGAATTTTTCGTCGCAACAAAAAAGTTTATTAACGACCACTTTTTGTTGCAAAAATGCACACATCCTTGTTAGTTAATATTGAGTGTATTTTTCACACTAGCTTTTCGAGACAATAATGCACACAGTCATGTTAATTAACGCCATAGGATGTGTGCATTACTTTCACAAAAAGTTTGTGACAACCACAATACACATCCTATGCAATTAACACCACGTGCATTATTGCCACTAACTTTTATTGATAGTAATGCATACAGTCATGAAAATTAACGCAACACGAATAATTGCCATCAACTTTATGTAACAATAATGCAAACAGACATGTAAATTAACTCCACCAATTTTACCTGTGGCAATAGTGATCAGTCATGAACATGTGAAGCTATAAAATGTACTAGCATTCTTGCCACTAACTGTTCGTGTTAGGTAAGGTTAGATTCCTAGTTAGCACAGATTTCGATTTTGATCAATACATTTGTTGTAAAAAAGTTTCATCAAGTTTTGAAAAAAATAAGTAATTTTCACGTTTAATTAACATTATTACAACATTTCTTTTTGTAGCACCTATAAAAAATGTATGAGTATTGTAATTGTAACAAATACAGTAACGAGTTGGCAACATAGATGCGACTTAATTGCTTTATGTTTATATTAAGTTATATCAATGTCACAATAACTAAATGTTCAAAACTTGGATATGAAGATGTTTTTATTAAGTTATAGGGAAGTCACTACAACTTAATGTTTCCAATTTTGCTGTGACGCACTAAAATGCCATAAGAAAAATATAAATTTATTTTATTCACAAAAAATTCTGTGTTGCTTGTCAATTTCTTTGTGTAGGCTTCTTTTACCATGTTATCCATTTTTGTTTTATTTCAGCGTTAAACGAGACTACCAAATTGAAGAAATTTTTCGTTGAATTGCATTGAATTATTGTGAAATTATGAAAATTTGTTTTGTTGCAAGTAGGTTGAAATGTTGTTTTTATTCAGTTACAAGAACATTGGAAACAGTCATTGCAACCTTATGCTGTATTGAGGTTATAATTCAGTTGCTACAACTTTAGGAAACATTCCCAGCAACATTTTTGATACAAATATGACATGCATTCTAAGGGACGCTGCTTCTAGAATGCATTCTATAGATCCAATTGTGCTTCTTTTTCGCCTTATCGAGAAGAGCTCTCAAACGGTGTTCTCATAAACTACTTCTGGAAGATATTTCAACAGCATTAAAATACAATTTAAAAAAAAATTTAATAATAATAATATATATAATAGAAATTTTGCGTGGGATTTTAGAAATCCCCAACAAAACCCAACCACTTTCTTCTGCCAACACATAAACGCCGTGAAAATCAGGAAAAGGGATATTTTACGCGTGATTTTTTAACCCCCCCTAATCCTTAACCCTCAAAACAATTTTATTCCATGAAATGCCTCCTTAAAGTTCTCCAGAAAAACATCTGCTAGAATCTTTTCATTAAAGGGCTTAAATAAATCTTAAATTGAAAAAATTCTGGAAGGACTTCTACAGAAAACTAAGGAAAGCATTCCTCCCAATGACATGCATATGTTAAAAGAATGCCTTCTGGGTATGAAAGTAGAAGGGATGGAGTTCAAGACTTACCATTCCACTTTATCTTCTTTTGGAAGCACTTTTTTTGCTGGTTTATTATAACCAAAAAAATGTAGTAAGGAAAACTAACGTAGAATTGAGGTTTTTATTAAGTTGCAAGAATATTGAAAATAATCATTGCATGCCTGTGCTGTATTAAGGTTATTATTCAGTTGATGCAAGTTAAAAAAACAGAATTGTAACTTTTAAAATTTTTCTTGATATAAGAACGATGTGTTGAGGTTATTATTCTGTTGCAAGAACTTTAGAAAAAACCATTGCAACTTATATAATATAATTAGTTACATGAACGTTGCATTGGAGTTATAATTCAGTTGAAAGAAATTTTGAATAAAATTGTTGAAAGTAAATGCCGCATTAAGGTTATTCAGTTGCAACAACTTTAAAAAAATATTTGTTACTTTTGATATTTAGTTAATTGCAAGAACTATGTATTGAGGTTATTATTCAGTTGCAAGAACTTTGGAAAAAGTGTCGTAAGACTTCATACTCGCCATATTTAATATTTTTTTTCTACACTATGAATTTTGATTGGAATAAATTAAAGTATGATTTTCTGTAGTATTTATTATTTTATTTTAGTATTTTCGGTGCAATATGACACTAGGAACTTAAAAGAATGTATTAAGCTATATATTAAATATTTTTACGCGGAAATTAGAATATCGAAATATGACTTATTTTCAAAGTATTTTACAAAGTTTAATATTTTGTGTGGCGCTTGAGTTTTCTAGAGATAAAACATAAACATTCATCGACAAAAAGGATTTTGTTGTAAAATTTTAGTATATAACTCTTCATATTTTCAATTTAGTTTCACGTCTTTTTAATACATTCCAATTTGTCTTTGACTTTCAAATACACTCTTAAAATTATCACTGATTTAGTGAAAATTATATCAAGGAATTGTGTATGCAAAACACAATTAAAAAAGTTCTTAAAATTTTAAATAAAAACTTTTTTTCAATCAGGAATATTTATGTCATCAGTACTCCTTCCTTGTTAAAAAAATCTGTCATTATAACAAAAAATAACTTCAATAAAACAAGATATTTGTTACATTCACGTTATTTTACCTGAATTGTAACGTAAGAACAACACAATAAAAACTTTTTTGGATGTTACAAGCATGTTTCATCTTGTGGCGTGCAACTTAAGTTTGTACCAACAGCACATTTAAAACATTTTTATTCAACCCACACACACTGCAACCAAAACATTAGTGGAACTGCAACCAGATTACGTATTTTTAAATACGATTGATACACACTCTGCGACGGTTGCAGTAATCCATTTTGCCGTACACTCCGCAACACATGATAAGTTACACTTCCAGCTTTGTTTTGGTTGCAGTGTGTGTGGGGCCATTATAACACATTTTTCGCCTAAGTTCTTACAAAATAAGCGCAAAATATCTGCTTTTTATGTTGTAATTACGTTACAATTACGATTTATTTCTGCTAGCTGCGTTAGGTTCGGTTAGGTTCGGTTAGGTTAGGTTAGGAGAGGTTAGGTTAGGTTAGGTTAGGTTAGGTTAGGTTAGGTTATGTTATGTTATGTTATGTTATGTAATGTAATGTTATGTTATGTTATGTTATGTAATGTAATGTTATGTTATGTTATGTTATGTTATGTTATGTTATGTTATGTTATGTTATGTTATGTTATGTTATGTTATGTTATGTTATGTTATGTTATGTTATGTTATGTTATGTTATGTTATGTTATGTTATGTTATGTTATGTTATGTTATGTTATGTTATGTTATGTTATGTTATGTTATGTTATGTTATGTTATGTTATGTTATGTTATGTTATGTTATGTTATGTTATGTTATGTTATGTTATGTTATGTTATGTTATATTATGTTATATTATATTATATTATGTTATATTATATTATGTTATGTTATGTTATGTTATGTTATGTTATGTTATGTTATGTTATGTTATGTTATGTTATGTTATGTTATGTTATGTTATGTTATGTTATGTTATGTTATGTTATGTTATGTTATGTTATGTTATGTTATGTTATGTTATGTTATGTTATGTTATGTTATGTTATGTTATGTTATGTTATGTTATGTTATGTTATGTTATGTTATGTTATGTTATGTTATGTTATGTTATGTTATGTTAGGTTAGGTTAGGTTAGGTTAGGTTAGGTGAGGTTAGATTAGGTTAGGCTAGTTTTGGTAAGGTTAGGTTAGGTTAGGTTAATGTGGATGCCTTAATTGAGATACTTTTAGGCCAAAAGGCCCAGTGTGGTAATAAAAGGTTGCTTTCCTTTCTCTATTTAAATCAATTTGAGCTATTTACCGAATATTCGGTATACTAGGACTCGGTATACCGAAGATTCTTAGAGTTTGTCAAGATCATTGAAAAACGATTTTTCGTGTTAATATTGCACATTAGCGCCGAGTAAAATTGTGATTTGCGTGTGCATTGTTGCCACAATAAATTAGTGAAACTTATCCTAAACAATAATTCATACGGTCGTAAGATTTAGTGCCATCTATTTTGACAATCATTAAAAGAGAAATATATAAAAAAAATCCCGGACAACAATAAACTGACTTGCAAGTGGATTTGTATGTGAAAGTATGCAGTCGGAAAGTAAGCAATGAATTTTTGAGCAATTAAATTATATTTGCATAAATTTTATTTTGGATCTTTCGAAATCGTATAAATAAAAAGAAAAGCTAAATAAAAAAAACTTTTGCTAAAAGTAAAAAATAAAAACATTGGCTATCAATAAAATGTTAACTGTTTTATAACCTGACTGTCAATTCATTACAATAATCACACACAAGTGTAATAAATGTTCTTTTTTAAACGCATTTTTGTGAAAAACATATAAAGTTTGCATATTAATTCTTTTTAATCAGCAATCTTTAAAACTGTTTTACAAAGATCAGGCACTTATATTCTATTTCAGTGTCTGCTTTATATAAACTCAGCACTTGAGCACCCACGAAACATATAAAATGTCTTTATTTCTGATTTTTTATGCTTCCCGCGCATTTTTTGTTAGGTTAAGGCTAAAGCTTAGTATCTGTAGGAACGAAAAAAAATTAACATAAGAAATACATTGAGATTTTTGACAACGAACAGGCAGCGAAATTTTTTTCGCCAGCTAGTACGCTGTAGAAGCGAAAATTATTGCTATGTTGCCAAATTTCTCTTCGTAAGTGGAGAGTTGAAATGTCAAAATTTCGCTGTCGATTATATGCCCGTACATTTAATTGGCGCGGAAATTTGCCACTCAACAATAAAAAATAAGCAGAAAGTGTGCTTAAGTGTTGAATTTGTTATTTTACAAATTTATTGTTGCATTTATATAGTTTATTAATGTGTAGTCTTGCCTTTTATAGGATATAAAATTGCAGCAATAAAAATATGAATCTGTCAACCAGAACAGCAAGTGCTTTTTCTCCACACAAAAATTTTGAATCTACACCAAAATTTCGCGTGTAGAGCTATATGCCCAAAAATTTTCATTCCTACACCATACTAAGCTTAAGAAATAAGATTTGCATAAAAAAATGGATTTCAGTTGTTAAAAAAAACCCAGGCTCCTTAGTGTTAAAGTCCCAAAAACAGCCTAAAAATGATAATTGAAATAATTACTTCATAGCTCTTAAAATAACATTTTTACGCTCTAAAGTTGCATAAACAATTTTACGCGAAACAAAACAAACAAATATTTTGTTTATACCCAACTTTGACCTTTTATGGTGTTTTAAGCGGTCAAAGTCATATTTTTTAGGTAATATTTTTTTTTTAACAACCCTTGTAAATTTTTAGAGGGAGATATTTCTGAAAAATTAATTTCATGTTAAAGAGCATTTAATGAAGTTTAGTTCAGAGATTCTCCTTTTCCAAAATGTTTATTTTTAAGGGCATTTTCAAAGTATTTTTCAAAGCAAATGACTAATATTCTTCACTGCCTTTTTTGAACCTCTAAGCCCAGGGGGCCGGAATTGTTTCCACTACCGACATCCATTTTTTATGCAGGTCTTATTTCTTAGCCTTAATCTAACGGAAAATGCGCGGGGAGTGAAGAAAATCAGATAAAGGCGCATATGTGTGTGCTCTACTCAACACACTTTGGAACGTCACAGAAGACAAAACACTAATTAAAGAAAAACTCTAACAGACACAAAAGCAATTTAAAACACACTTATCGAAAACTGTAAGGATATACTCTAAGGTATCAAATTTACGTTTTTCAATTTAAAGGTTTTAAAGCACGCAACTTGAGTTTTGAAGTCACCTGCAAACAAGTCATCTAAACAAATTTGTGTGTTTTAATGAAGCACATATTTTAAAAGATACTTTAACCAAGTATAGTTATTTTGTCTCATCCACGAACTTACACGCAATTTTAACTGATGCTCCTTATTTAAACATGGTCGCAATAATTTTATTTTTAATATGAAAAAATTAATTTAAAGAAATAAGCCTACTCATATGCCATATGTCGGGCAAACAAATGCTCAGTTAGTTTGCCCCTCAAGTGTAATATTCACACTAACACACACACACACACATACCCAATGAAAGAAATGATTTTTGTGCACGTTATTGCTGTTTCACAACAAAATATTTAATAAACAGAATATTACAAGAAGAATTCTTTACATTATCGTGTAACGACGTGTGTTCCACGATGTCAACTTTAATGCTTTGCTTTGAGCCACAGCAACCAACAACAACTTGTTTATGAGTGTGTAGGAGTCAAGCAATATCACTGTAGACACTGACATAAACTTGATTTGGCAGAGTGTTGGTGTGCTACCATCTGTATTATAGATATGTATAAGCAAGTTTGCGCTGTCATGGCTAACGGTTTAAATAAGCTGGTGTTGTTTTTTGTCTTTTTTAATAAATTCACAGTCTTAAATTTGTGTATGTAAAATGAGTGCATGTTTTAAGCAAAGCTGTATACATATATTTGCTTGAGCAAAATAAAATTTGTGTGCCTAAAACTTGCTGCGCAAAAAGTCAAGCAACGTTTATATGAAGGTTGACTTGAACGCAAGCTCTACCAGCAGTGGCATTGAAACGTTATCCTTTACTCGTTTATTAACATCAAAATGCTTAGGTATTTATAAGAAAATTGTAAAGTGTGTGTGTGTGGCAATTAATGTATATGTGTGTAACTCCGTGTGTGTTACATTTAATGTTTCTTATAAAAGTGTCAGTTTGTCGTCTTATCCTTGAATGTATAAAACTTGTATATAATTACAATTTTATAAATTCAATGTCATTCTATGTGTCTGTTTCGGTGCGCTCTTTTTTGGTTTTTTATTTTTTGGGTCTGTTTTCTTTACAGTCTGTTGCTTGGAAAAAGTTGTGAAGGTTTTAAAAGTCAAATCAGTGGCTAATCCTCGACTTTGCACGGTGTTGAAGGGTTAAGCGCACTTAAGTCGAAGTCAAAATTTTTGAATAAACCAATTCTGGTGTGAAGTCATATTTTATTGACACTAAAATTATATCGCTGTAAAGCAAGGATTTTTTTTTACACCTAAAAAAGCAGTACGAAATATTATAATAATTTTATGTTTCCACATCCGAAATTCAGATTTAAATTTTGAATCTAACTAAAATTTTTAGTATCGAAATTAATATTTAAATATATTTGTTTAATAAAAAATTTATAATTTTCAACCAGTTGCTATGTAGATTGAGTTTTTCACTTTTTTTGATTTAAAAACTTTGTTCAACCTGTGAGTCAAATTTTTAAGGCATACTTCTACAAAAATTTTGGTTAAAATTTTTAACTTCGTTTGGTTGAAAATTGATTTATTTAAAAATCTTAATTTGTTTATCGATACCCAGCGGTGGTCAACGCAGAAGAGGACGACCGCATCTCTGTTGGAAGGACCATGTAGGAATTTCCAACTGGCGCACAGTGGTCCAAGACGCCAATCTAGTGGAAAAAAGTCAATTTTTTATGTTTCAAAGTTCACATAATTTGTTTGGTAATTGTTAGATAACTATCCACTGTGGATAACTGTATATCATGTTTTTTTTTATTTTTTGCGTATTTGCTTTGTTATGATGTTTTTAAAATGAACAATTGCATTGTCACTGTTGTTATAGCAGCTCAGTCGATTGACAGCATCACATTTGAACTGATCTGATCGTAACATCAAAGAAGAGCAAATTTTGTCTTTATTTTTTTACACTGCATTATGTCAGGTATGTTTAAGCTATATTATAAACTAATGTCGAATTTAAATGTTCTGTGTGAAAAATAATAGATAAGAGGAAATATGTGTTTTGTGTAGTCAAAATTTAGCACTTTATGGTTCTTAGAGCAACTTTTAAATAGGATTCCCGTGGATTCCCGTGAAATGAATTGTGCCCTGTTGATCTGTGTAATGTCCACTTTAGATGGAAAAAAAATTGTCTGCAATTATTTACCGGTAAACTTTTTATATACATATACAGATAACATACCCATAACACGGAGAGAACTATATAATCTGTGGATTGCCGAAATGGAAAGCAAAGAAAGGGTAGAAGCTGTCATTAGCTATATTCTTGCTAACAGTGGGTTACAGAAAACTAAAACAGAAGATTATTGCAATAAAGTTAAGTTAGCTGTACGGAGATTAACGTATTCAATTAACGAAGGATGGATAAAAGCAAGAAGATCTAAGAAATATTTTGAAGACTCCAACAAAATATGGTTAAATGGAGTATTTGGTCTTCCTTCTGAAAACGTGATTCAAATTCCAGAAGATTTAGGGATCCAACCGTCAACGATCAGATTTTTCAGGTAAATCTGAAAAAGGGTAGCGTTTGGAAGTGTCGGCTTTAGTAAGTGGATGTTCACCTGAGAAACTAGTTTTCGCTGCTGGCGTAAGTTTTTATAAATCTGGCAAGAGGGATGCTGCCGCGATTCTAAAGAATATAAATGAATCTCCAACGAGAGCAACTAAAATTAAAAAAATTTTTAATGCACAATCTAAGGAACCAGTACCATGTACAGATGAAGAAGCATTACTTTCTTAATTTTAGAATTTTAGAAGCTAAAGAAAAGTGCTGCCCCAGTAATGGAATCAAGGTATCCTATGTAATAGCAAAAGTGCCTCTGCAGGACTTAGTTGATCACACTGCATGTAGAATTTTAAAGTTACAAAAAGAGGTCATAGAGAAAATCAATTATACGGAATTGACTTTGATTTATAAATGGGGATGTGATGGAAGCAGAGGCCACTCAACCTATAAGCAAAACTTTAGTTCAAATGATGAAGAAAAGATACACTTCTAGCCTGAAGTCCCCTTTCAAAAACCTTCGAGATTGAGGACAACAACGAAATAGGTCTATAATTGTTTTTATCTTGCCTGCTACCTTTTTTAAACAGATGAATAATAATCTCATT
The DNA here is from genome assembly GCA_963920525.1 of Dichetophora obliterata. Taxonomy (NCBI): domain Eukaryota; kingdom Metazoa; phylum Arthropoda; class Insecta; order Diptera; family Sciomyzidae; genus Dichetophora; species Dichetophora obliterata. The sequence goes on along the minus strand of OY986438.1, from coordinate 200,954,200 downwards.
CTTGAGCTGACCAAGAATGATTCCAGAAAAGACACTGAAGCTTAAAAGGTGTCCTAAAACATCAACGGCATTCAGTGCTACATTTTTAAGGATGCAGTTGGGTATACCATCACAACCGCAATAGAAAGAGCTGTCTAGCGATTTAATAATTATCAGGAGTTCCTGTCCAGTAATGAAATCAAAGAAAAAAACTGAGGGAACTGAAAAAACGGAGAGAAAGCTTCCATCGAGAAGGCATGCAGGCCAATTGAGGCAAAGTGACTATTTAATTCATTTGCTACCTCTTTCGTGTTGGTATTGACATTATAACAATTATTTAAAATCATAGGCTCAACTGGATTGGATTCAGCTCGATTTAAAATGCTATAACTGCTTAATAAACAGTGGCTCACAGCTTATTTTATGCAGTGCATACTTTCAATTTTAGGGCTGTATAACAACGAAACTAGCAGGAATAGAAAAAATAATATAGTATTATTTAAAAGAACAAGATGTTTAGTTTAATAAATTAACTTAATTTATTGTAAAAATATATATTAAGTTGCCTTAAAATTAAGAAACCCGAAAATACTGCTTAATTTCATATCACCGCTTATTTTATGCAGTCACTTGTTATTTATAAATTTTTCGTATAAATTAATGATATTTAATATTTTTATTATTTGGTATGATAGCCCTTGTTGTCCACAACAGATCTAAGTTTTTGAGTCATAGTTGGAGAAATATTCGCCCACTTCGTTTTCAATACCTCATTCAGGTGGTTTTTGTTTGAAATTTGATGTTTCCGGATGCTATTTTCCAATAAAGACCACACATTTTCAATAACATGAATGTCTGGTGACTGTGCTGGAGGCGTCATCTATTGTGGGCAGTTGTATATTAGCCTGGTTTGCCCAATACCCGCTTTTTGCTTTTAATCGTCATCCTAGTAAAATCGGAAATTCAATTTTATACCCAGAAACTTTGCACTCTGCAACAAATTGTTCTTCAGGATCTGTAGGTACTTAAATTTGTCCATTGTTGTTTCAATAAATGGCAACTTCCCAGTACCAGCAGCTGACATTCAGGCCCAAACCATGCCGCTGCCACCGCCATGTTTCACGGTTTGTTTTAAGTTTTTTTTTGTTGACCTCGGTATTCGGTTTACTCCACATATACCACATACCATCTGAACCGAATAAATTGATCTTTGATTTATCTGCAAAAATAACTAAATTCCAGTACTTGTGGCCTTAAGCATATGTTCTTTGTCGTAGTTGAGTCTGCATAATCTGTTTTTGGGGCTAATGAACGGCTTGTTTCGTGTTACTCGGCCATAAAAGTTCTTTTTTGCGCAAGACACGTCGAATAGTTTCAGCACTACACTGTTTGCTTAGGTCAGTTTGAACTTCAAAAGCCATTTTCGGAGCTGAGAGTCTCGGGTTGCCGTTTTCTTCCGTACAATATGCCGCTCGTCGGTTGCATTAAAAATTTTATTTGGTGCTTCTTTGCTCTTATTGTGCAATCGATTCTTATAGATGAAGCGCTCGATGATCTTTTGCACTTTAGAGGAATTGACATTAACCATTTCAGCCATTTTTTGCTGCGAGCTGTTGTTTTTAAAATAGTATATAACCAATTCTCGTTGTTGTAGCGTTGTGCGCGCTCCTATTTTAAATAATCATTGAAGCAGACACTTGAAGCAAAAAAATCAGACTAAAAAGCTAACACAAAGCAATTATAGAAATAGAACGAAGGCATAGCTAACGAAAGTACCGTTAGACAGCGCAGCATAAGAGTACCGTAACAAAAAGAAGTGACTGTATAAAATAAGCTGCGAGATGAAATTAAGCAGTAATTTCTGTTCTCTTATTTTTGTAACAACTAAATATATATATTCACAATTAATGAAAAACCTTTATTTAACTAGACTTTTTGCTCTTTTAAATGACACCATATTATCATTTGTATTCCTATTAGTTTTATTTTTATAAAGCCTTAAAGTATAAAGTATGCACTGCATAAAATAAGCTGTGAGCCACTGTAAGTTTAAACCGTCTACAGACACGCTCACCTCCATACGAATTTTTTGTAAAAAATTGTAAAAATAAACCTGGAGCTTTGATATTTAAATAGAATGCTTTTTTCAGTTATATATGAAATATTTGAGTCAAATCCACCTACAGACACGCCCACAAATAGTAGAAATAAGCTTAGAGCTTTGAAATTTGTTAGGAATGCTTTGTGCAGTTAAATGTAAAAACATTTTGCTCATTTTTCAATTTGCTTAAATATTACTCTTCTGGAACTAAAATATTACCTAGGAAATGTATTGTACTTACAACTGATTAATTTAGTTGTGGGGTTGTGGGGTTAATGAACCTTGTTCATAATAATTTTGTTATTTTTTTTAATTTTTGTATCAAATTGTTTTTGTTGAATTAATCAAAATTGAGTAAAATGTTATTATCACGATTTTGGAATTGATTCAAATAAAATAATATTTTTAAAAAATAATTATATAAATCTAAACATTGATGACCCCGCACACACAAAAAAAATAAATGAACATGAACCTACATCGCAGTCGAATTTTAACTCGTGCAAAAGCACGCCAAGAAGCAAATAATAATTCTACTGGAAATAAAAGCTTCACAATTCCACCTGCGAAACCCTCTTAACCTAGAAAAATTGCTGCCACATCACAAATTCAAAAACAACCACCTATCTGGCCACCTCTGTCAACTATTAAAGGGTTTTGTTTTAGGCGACCGACGTCCAACTTAATTTCTTCAAGAAATGCGCAGTCTTGTCTCTGGAAAGGTAAGCGATGATGTATTGAGAACACTGTTCTTGGTCCAAATGCCAGAAAGTGCATGCCCTATTATGTCCATTAACAAATCGTCACTAACAAATTTGGCCAAACATGCAGACGTCATATTAGAATCCATGCACCCTACACTTAATGTAGTCAGTTCACAACAAACATTGCCAAACACAAATCCTTACTCACTACAAAATTTGTCCGCTGAAATAGAAGAAATGCAAAAAGAAATTCAAATGTCAAATAGAAACGCTTAAAATCGATCCCGTGAACGTTTTCAAACACGTATCCGTCATAACTCTCGAGACAATTCACGAAACACTTATTCACGAAATCGTTTCCGCACTCATAAGTGGAATCAATCTTGGTGCTGGTATCACAATAAATTTGATATCCGAGTAACGAAATGCATCTCCCCATGCACATTTCAACCAAAAAACCAACTTCAGCTTAAGATTTGTCGTCATCTGAAACACGATTCACAAATGGTCGCCTATTTCTAAAAGCCAAAAACTCAAACAACATCGATACAGTTTCTGATGTCTCAGTAGTCCCTCCCAGTCAAAGAAACAAATCAACAAACATTTCTTCAACCCCTTTTCTACTATTTGCCGCAAACGGTTCCACTATAAAGACATATGGAACAAAGCTAATCGAACTTAATGTTGGACTCCGACGTCAATTTACCTGGGTTTTTATAGTAGCTGATGTAAGCAGACCAATAATCGGTGCCGATTTCTTAAAGCATTATTATCTTTTACAAGATCTTAGAAATATGTCTTTATTTGATGGCAAAACTTTGCTATCAGCACCTACTCATTATTCAAATACACCTTAACTAGGAATAAGCATGATTCGAAAAGACGATATTGTTTATGATCGACTCCTAGAAAATTATTCGAAATTGTACTCAATAACTCCAACAAGCGACTCGTCAAATTCTAGTATATTTCATCATATCGAAACTACCGGTCCCCCAATTTCATGTAAGGCACGACGTCTTGATCCTAATAGATTAGACATTGCAAAGCGTGAGTTCAATTTTACAATAAGACATAATTCAGCCATCAAAGAGTAATTGGGCTAACCCACTTCATATGGTTCCAAAAACCAATGGAGATTGAAGGCCATGTGGAGACTATCGTCAATTGAATCGTATCACTGTACCAGACCGTTACCCAGTTCCTTTCATAACTGATTTTAGTGGAAAATTGCCAGGTTGCACAGTATTTTCGAAACTTGATTTAGTTAGAGCTTATCATCAGATCAGAATGAATCCAAATGATATACCGAAAGCCGATATAAATAAATAAAATAAATAAGTATTTTCGTTTTGTACTTGAAGAAAGACACTTCACAAACCCAAGACAATGCCGACAATTAGATTTTATATCGCAATTTACAACTGATATCAGACATATATCTGGCACTGATAATATTGTTGCGGACAATTTGTCACGAATTGAAGAATTAATATGCATTGATTACAAGAATTTGGCAAAATTTCAACAAGATGATGGAGAGCTACAAAATATACTGCAAAACAGTACATTAACAAGTTTGAAACTAAAACAAATCTTAATTCCAGAAAGTAATGATCATTTTCCATCCAGGTGCTCGTATCACTCAAAAACTGTTAACAAAAAGATTTGTTTGGTCGTTAATAAAAAAATACACTCAAGAATGGTGTCGAAATTGCCTAAGTTGTCAAAAATCTAAAATTAGTAAACATGTTAAATCTACATATGTTACTTTTGATATTTCTACGCATCGGTTGAGTGATGTTCATATTGATATTTTTGGACCATTACCTCCATCAGAAGGTTGTTCGTACCTTCTAACTGGCATGAATCGCTACAGTAGATGACCAGAAGCAATTCCTATAGCAGATAGCAAAATTCAAACAATTTGTCGTAAGTTTTATGATGTGTGGATTTCTAGATATGGCATTCCAAATTCAATAAATACTGATCGAGGTAGACTATTTGTATCTTTCACATTTAAAGAATACTTAAAACTTTTGGGAATTCAACATAAAATTACAACAACATTTCACCCTCAGAATAACGGAATTGATTCACCGCGTTTTGAAAAGAGCTCTCATCTGTCATAACAACAAGCAATGGACGAAGACAATTTCTACAGTTTTTTTAGGAATAAAAACAGCCATTAAGGAAGACATAGATATTTCTCCTGCAGAAATTCTTTATGGTGAATCCTTAAAATTACCAGGAGATTTCTTTATTAAAGCAAATGCAGTTCTTAATCCGACATTGTTCAAGAAATTCAACATTTACATAGTAAATTTCGCCCCGATTTTCTTAATAATCATTCTCATTAAAAACCCTTCGTATATAAAAATTTGGAACAATGCAGTTATCCAACAGTGGATAAGAACAAATTCAGTAGAAAAACCATTATCGCCCAAATATACTGGACCCTCTAAAGTACTTGAAAGACATCAAAAATACTCCAAGATCTTCATGAATAACACAGGTCTGCAATGGTTTTCCCTTTACAGTTTTGATGATTGATTTAGATAGATTATGGGGCACTGATTACAAGAAAAATATTTAAAAATTCCATCACGTCAGGTTTTAAAATTATTTAGCATCGTTATTTTTTGCAAAAATTATTTAGGTCTTCCATTTATTAATTCATATTTTATTTAAATCGTTTCCTATGAAACAAAAAACGCACTGAATGGTTGCATTAGAGACTAATGAATAAGTTTTTATAAATAATTAGTTAAATATAACTTAAAGAACTAAATGGCATAACATTATTTAAAAAAAAAAAAAATTAGACTTTTAATTCATTTACTTAAGACCTCATTTCCAGTAAACCTTAAGTTTTTTTTTGTAGAAATTAACAATCCTTAAAGACGGTTAATGAAGGTAGATGATTTATTTTTGTATAAATAGCATTATAGTTGTTTTGACAAAATCAGCACTTCCATACAATTTGTAATGCTTAAACTTAGTATGCTGTAGAAGCGAAAAGAAATCTGTTTACTTTACACATAAAACTGAGGATGATGAAACAATTTGTGAAGGCACTGAAAAAAGAAGGAGAAGGTTTTAAGTATATACACCAAATTTTTTCATCCCTGTCTTGAAGCTAAACTAAATGAAGGTATTTTCGTTGGTCCGGATATAAGAAAATTGATGAAATATACAGTTTTCGATGAAAAATTGGGTGAAGTTGAGTTAGAAACCTTGAAATCTTTTAAGGAAGTGGTGAGACATTTTCTAAAAAACCACAAAAGTCTTAATTATGAGGAAGTTGTGGAGAAAATTATTGAAAATGTCGGCAAAATGGGATGCTTGATGAGCATTAAAATTCATTTCCTTAATTCAAATTTGGACTACTTTCCAGATAGCTTGGGAGTTGTAAGTGAAGAGCAAGGCGAAAGATTTTACCAGAATTTGAAAGAGATGAAATGTCGCTATCAGGGAAGGTGGAATAAAAAAATGGTGGCAAATCGGAGCTTCGGTGAAGAAAAGCAAGACACCACAAAAGTATTTAATATTTTTAACTTATTTATTACTGTCCCAAAAATGTATTTTTAATGTTTTAAAGTTATGTTATTGTTTCTTGATTGAAATAAAAAAAAAAATACCTCAGTTAAGTCGATTTTCTTTTAATTCACACAAAGCTATTTTTCAAAAAAACTGAGGGTGATAGGAAAAATGCAAGTACATATTCGTAATCTACTCACCAAAATACCCCAAACCAGCATTCAAATCCAAAAGGGGAAAATAAGAGTTAAAATTTGCAGACCTGTGTAATCGACAAGACAACATTTCAATTGACCGCTTAAAGCCAGCGCACTCTGATGAAATTTTATCGTTTCCACTAGAGGGGGAGTAATATGGGGACGAACTTGTTCATTTTAACTTTATTATTTTTTAATTTTTGTATCAAATTGTTTTTGTTGTATTAATCAAAATTGAATAAATACAGCATACTAAGTTTAAAGCATTTAAGCATTACAAATTGCACGGAAGTGCTGATTTTGTCAAAACAACTATAATGCTATTTATACAAAAATAAATCATCTACCTTTATTAACCGTCTTTAACGATTGTTAATTTCTATAAAAAAAAAACTTAAGGTATACTGGAAATGAGGTCCTAAGTAAATGAATCAAAAGTCTAATTTTTTTATTAATGTTCTCATTTAGGTCATTAAGTTTTGTTTAACTATTGGGGGTTGGAATTAGTTTTAAAGGTTTTCTAAGAGATGGCGTAACTATCAATAGATCGCATCGGGCACACCTGTGACTATATTCATTTCAAAGCACATTGTCTAAGCTTCACTTTTCAGTATGTGTCATTCCACTGAAGTGTAAACAACATATATTTTTTTCTCTGTGAACATGTCAACTTTCGTTCCAACAAAACGCAATTTGCGGGAAGGTTTACTTTTGTGCTTCCATTTGAAGAAAAAAGCGGTTGAAGCACAACGCACGCTTACTGAGGCTTACGGGGACTATGCTCCATCGATTTCTACTTGTGAGTACTGGTTCCGTCGGTTTAAAAGTGGTGATTTTGATACGGAAGACAAAGAGCGTCCGGGCCAGCCGAAAAAGTTTGAAGATGAGGAATTGGAGGCTTTGCTCGATGAAGACCCGTGTCAAACCCTTCAAGAATTGTCAGAATCATTGGGAGTCGACTTATCAACGGTCGGCAAACGCTTGAAGGCCATGGGAATGATTCAAAAGCAAGGAAATTGGGTGCCGTACCAGTTGAAGCCGAGAGACGTTGAACGGCGATTTTGCATGTGCGAACAACTGCTTCAACGGCATAAAAGGAAGAGTTTTTTGCATCGTATTGTCACTGGCGATGAAAAGTGGATCCATTACGATAATCCTAAGCGAAAAAAATCGTGGGGACCACCCGGCGATGCATCAACATCGAGGGCCAAGCCGAATATTCATGGCGCCAAGCTTATGCTGTGTATTTGGTGGGATCAGAAGGGTGTCGTGTACTATGAGCTGCTAAAACCTAACGAAACCATCACTGGGGAACGCTACCAACAACAATTGATGCAATTGAGCGGAGCATTAAAGGTTAAACGGCCGGAATATGCCAAAAGACACGACAAAGTGGTTTTTCAACATGAAAACGCACGACCACATGTTGCAAGAACCGTCAAGGAAACGTTGGAGGCGCTGAATTGGGATGTGCTACCCCACCCGCCTTATAGCCCAGACATAGCCCCTTCCGACTACCACCTATTCAGATCGATGACGCATGGCTTGGCTGAGCAGCGCTTCACTTCTTACGAGGATACCAAAAAATGGGTCGATTCGTGGATTGCCTCAAAAGACGAATCGTTCTTCCGGCGCGGAATCCATATGCTGCCAGAAAGATGGGAAAATGTTGTAGCTAACGATGGACAATACTTTGAATAATATACATTGTACCGTTGTTTCTAAATAAATGCTCAAAAACCGGAAAAAAACCTTTAAAATTAATTCCAACCCCCAATAATTGTTTATAAAAACTTATTCATTAGTCTCTAATGCAACCATTCAGTGCGTTTTTTGTTTCATATTATTATTACGATCTTAGAATTGATTCAAATAAAATAATATTTTTAAGAAATAATAATACAAATTTTAACATAGTTATGAAAATGAGGACATGTTTTTAAAACAAGTTTTAATTGCCCGTAAAGCTAAAGCTGTAGCAGTTATTTTGCTCCTAATGGCAACTCCTTCTATTTTTTCTTTCTTTAATCTTAAATAGCTGGTAAAAAGAGCAGAATATACAGGGTTGCCCATATTCGACGGACCCATGTTTTTTTTAAAAAAATCAAAGAAAAAATAAAAATTTGGCGGTTGGCAATCTTAATAATTTAATTTGTTCCAAGTAGATTTGTTTACATCAATTTTTGAATATGATATCTCTCAAATGGCCGCCTCTGGCGTTGATGGCGTATTCTGCCCTTTTTGCAGCATTTTCCATCGTTTTCGCCAACATTTCGGCCGGAATGGCGGCTATTTCTTCACGAATGTTGTCCTTGAGCTCTTCTACGGTCCTTGGCTTGTTAACGTAAACCTTTGACTTCAAATATCCCCACAAGAAGAAGTCAGGCGGCGTCAAATCGGGCGAACGCTGTGGCCAGTCCAAATCACCACTTTTCGACATCAAACGGCCCGGAAACAAATTCTTCAGAAAATCGATTGTTATGCGACTTGTGTGCGGTGGAGCGCCGTCTTGTTGAAACCAGAACTGCCTCATACGCTTTCGACGAATAATTGGCATCACAAAATTGGTCATCATGTCGCGATAACGCTCCTGGTTGATGGTAACAGCATGGCCATTTTCATTTTGGAAGAAAAACGGCCCAATGACCGTTTTCGCACTAACGCCGCACCAAACTGTGACTTTTTCGTCATGAAGAGGCACTTCTTGAATCTCCTGAGGATTTTCAGTGGCGTAAATACGGCAATTTTGCTTATTTACGGTCCCATTCAATGTGCACTTCTCACATTTTTTAATCTTTTAAAAGCACGTTGAGTTTTCACAATTGACTTCTTCTGTTGAATGTAAATTTCAACTATTTCAGAGCGCTCGCGTGGCGTGTATTGTTCCATGGTAAAAATCTGCTTGGACTGACGCTTCAAACGCGGTATGTCATTAAGCGATCTGACATCTCTGTCAAAAGTTATGGCGTTGCCAGATGGGTCCGTCGAATATGGGCAACCCTGTATTAGCAGATGGTGCAAAATATCTTCATTGTTTGCAATCCTACACTAAAAAAAAGCTGTTTCGCCAGCTATTTTGAACTTAATGGCAACAGCTTTTGTTGGTCATTTCGTTCTCAAAAACGGAATTTATTTGAGACAACAGCGCAGAAGCATTTTATCAATCAACAACTTTCTTATTTCGTATTTTGGATTCAATAGTTAAGTTGTTGCGCCAACATTTTCACCCTTGGTATAACGTAATCGCACCGATTATCGGGCTGCAGATTCTTTTTATTGAATGGATATACATATATGAAGAAAATAATTTTTAATGTAGCTATTACATAATTTAGTAATTTATCAATGTTATTTCATTGGCAAAATACATTAACAACTTTCAGCTCGGCTCGGCTGAAAGCGCGCACTAAAAAAGCAAATCATGGTTGACTTTTATTGAAAAAAATCGCCTAGCACATATCGCAAGCAAACTCAATTCACGCCAACACTACAGCAATTGCGAATCACGAAAAGATTTCTTTTAATTTAAATAAAATAAACAGAGAAATAAGCACTTTTATTTGAATTATAGCTAAAATTTAAAAATCGATTTTTTTAACGTGTTAATAAATGAACAGTTCATAAACAGTTACGATACCAATGAAACCCTCTGAAAACGAGGATCTTTTATCCGTTCTCATTGGGTTAACTTTGTTCAAAAACATAGAAGTAGAATATAATTAGAGAGTTTTATTAGCTTTCCAACAGTGGTTTACCGAAAATAATCGGTCAAGAAATGGCGCAGTTGAGGTCTAAATCACATAAAAACGCATCCAATAAAGTCATAAAAAAATCCAAAACGCGCAGATTTCTCAAAATTTTTAATGCTGATATCATTCTTTTTTGAAGCTTTTATTTTATTTTTTATTTTGTTTTTGAAAATTCTTAGGAAGAAAAAACTTTTCCATACTAAAAGTGGGATTTTGCCCATAAAAAGAAAGTTTTTAAACAATCCCAGGAAGCGTACGGATTAACACATTGTATTTGTATATGTATTTATTTAGTAACAATATGTTGACATTTAAGACATTTATAGCATACATAACAACTTATAAGATTAAAATATTTTGTGAATTAATCTTACATTAGAAAGACAAAATACAGAATTATTTAAACAAATATTAATATCAAATTAAAATCAAATATAAACATACATTAGTTTTTGAACAAGAAAAATGTTGATTTTAAATATATATTAAGATATTAAATGTAAATATTTTAAATTACTTTCTCAGTTCATAAAATAAAATTTGAGAAAAAGAATTAGTTGAGAAACAGAGTTAAGATTTAAGAACTGTAAGAAAATTAAAAAAAAAAAAACAGATAGAAAAAGAGAGTTAAGAGAAGTGCTCGAAAATTAAATGCTTAAAGTACCTACTATTGGAAACATTTTTAAAGCTGTTTGGCAGTGAGTTCCATAGTCTTATTGCACTAAAAAAAACAATCTACTTGAGTTAAGAAATTTATACTTAGGAATAATTAGGTTCTTGCTTTGACTTGATCTACAAAATTTAAGCTTCTCAAAAAGATAGTCTGGGCATCGCGAGTGGATGATCCTATGCAGGAAAATGCAGTTTCTTGCCTCAAGATGGTTGGTTAAGTTACTGTCTTATAACTGATAAGTAAAGCGTGAAATGTGATCAGTCCTTTTAATTCCGTAAACGTAGCGTGCAGTTTTATTAAAAGCAACTTGTAGTTTTTGCAAAGATCTCGAGTCCATTTTGCTTTAGACAACTGCAGTATGTAATAATTGTCAGTAAAAGCGTTAACACTAGTTTTTTTCTGATGTCAACAGGTACAAAATCTGCAGTCACTCAAAGATTTCTTAAGACATAGTAAATTTTAATTAGTTTTTATGATCTATTGAATAATTACATGAATTAAGATTGCGAGCTTTAGATCAAGTAAGTTTTCAAGAAGGCAACAACAACAACAACAACTCTGTATAGAGTCAATCACTTAGCTGACTAGACAGTCTGTTTCGGAAATCGCTACATTTTCCTCTTCAGTAGTCTTTGAGTGATTAAGCTGTGATCAACGCACTGTTTAAACTAGCATATGAATGTGCAGATTTTTGGAATTCATTCTTATGAATTGTATGGCTGCTAATCATATTACATTTCAAAACAGTAGGCTATTCATAGATCACCGCCATCAACTCTATGTTCCAGTTGCTTCTTCATTTATTTCAATATTCATTGGTGTTCGATTGCATTGTCGAAATGCACCATAGAAATTAAACGAGTTTTTGCTTCGCCAGAAGCTAGTGTTCTAACTGAAAGGTGGCAGTGAGTTGATCACAGCTTAAACACTCAAAGACTACTGAAGAGGAAAATGTAGCGATTTCCGAAACAGACTGTCTAGTCAGCTAAGTGATTGACTCTATACAGAGTTGTTTTTGTTGTTATTGCCTTCTTGAAAACTTACTTGATCTAAAGCTCGCAACCTTAATTCATAATAAATTTTACTGACGCAAGAGTTAACATGGTCATCGCAAGGCAGAGAAGACTTTATTTTATAACAAAGATTTGTGGCCTTACATACGAATTTTAGCTGCACGTTACTAAGGAGAATCGGTGGAATATCTATATTTTCAAATGCAGTCTTTGAAACGTGTAGGATATACGATTTGTGAGGGTTTAGCATCAGTTTATTAAGACTCGCCCATTCCGCCACTATAATTAAATCTTCATAAACTTTTTCAATTAAATCTTCAACTAGTCTAAGTGGCCTGGACAAATACAGTTGTAAGTTGTCAGCATATGCATGCATTGTTACATGATTGCATTTACTGAAGATATCATTTATAAACATGGTGAAAAGAAGTGGGCCAAGAACAGAGCCTTGTGGGACTCCACTCGTGGTTCTTTTTTTAAGCGAGAAATTGTTCCCTACCCTAACTCTTTGAGACATGCCTTTCAAGTAGCTATGCAAAAACCGAACCGAAGCATTGGAAAACCAGAAGTAAATATCAAGTTTTTTGTAGAGTAAAGTGTGGTCTACAGTATCAAACGATTTAGAAAAGTCTAATAGACAAAGCAAACTCAGATGACCTCTATCATGTGGCAATCTTATATCATCTAGAATTTTTACTAAAGCAGAGGAGCAGCTATGTCCGGGCCGAAAGCCTGACTGCAGCTTAGACATCAGGCCAAAAGTAGTTATATGACGAGAAATTTGTTCAACCATAGACAATAGGCTAATCGGTCGAAAATCGTAAGGTTCCGAAGCATTTGATTTTTTTTTCAATAGGAATGACTGTCGCCACTTTCCATATCTCAGGGTATCTCGAAGTTGTAAAGCAGTGGTTTATTATGTGTACAAGTGGACTAAGTACATAAGGCAATATGCATTTCAGAAATTTTACGGAGATACCGTCAACACCAGTAGCATTTGATTTAATATTTTTATGTAGCGCGCTACATCCAACACGCTAACTGTATTAAACTGAAATTCAAATGTCAAGTTATGAGAAACATGCTCACCATAATCAGGCGTGTCTATAGATGTAGAGTTAGCAATAAAAAAGTCGTTTAATATGTTAGGATCAATGTGGTATGCTTCAGATTCCTTGTTGCATATTATTAGGCCTTTAAATTGCTCCAGAGCTGTTTTGAAGGTAGTTTAGGATTTAATTTTGATAAAAAACCTATTTTTTGAGATCCTGATGGCGTTTGTAGCTTCATTCCTAACTTGCCTTTAATTCTGCCAGTTTTGTGCAGTACTATTTCGTTTGCACTTAGTGTAGACTTTGTTCCTTTTTTTCTCAGGAGCGATTGTACATTGTGAAATCCTTCTGTGGAGAGTAAAACAATAAGCCAAAGAATATTTTGAACCGAGTTTATCAAAAACTTTTTTTTTTATGTAGACCGACCCGGCTTAATATATAGTAATGAACAGATAAATTTGACAGATATTCAAAACTGAAATTATTAATTCACAAATAAATTCACAAAGCCAAAAGTTAATGTGTCGATTTGCAGTCAAAATGTCAGCCTTACAACTTATATAGACACATTTAAAAACATACACTCACACAAATTGTAAAATTAACACATGCATGTGCTAATAAATACAACAACACACTCATGAACCTAAATGTTTCTGGTGCATTAAGTAAGCCACATTTATGCAGTAGCAGCAGCAGCAGCTTCATTCAAGTCGAAATCATTCACCTGCAATACAAGGTAATATGTGCCAAACATATGCAAACACACACGCACAGACACATTAACCAAAGTTAGATTTGCTTCTTTGGCTGTGCAGCCAAATGTCTTAATGATGGAAATTACAAAATTTTCAGTTCATTTAACATTGAGCTTAAATGTTTTAATTGTGTCAATGAAATTAGTGCAAATTTGTAAGTGTAGCTGCTGTGAGAATGAGCATGTGTGAGTATGTGGCTATACACTGACTGTGCTGCAATTTGAATATAGAAAAAGTGTGTGAACCAAAAATTAATTGAAAACTTTGTCAGAAACACATTTAAGACTGCAAGGTTTTTGCAATTTGTTTTTTTAGAAATAAATATGCATTATCTTTCATTAAGATATAATCATTAGTTATAAAATATTTATAGGTTTCCGTTTTAGCAACCTTTACGCTTAGTACTCAGATATAGCATCTTCAATTTTATACTTAATTAACAAGTTGATGCAAAGTGCTTTTCCATAAAAATCCAAGCACTTTTATGACGATTCTTCAAAGCTCTCGTAAACTTTAAGTGCTTTAAATGGAAATTAATTTCATTTTTGATATTGTTTTAAGCATGTCGTTTTATTTATTTTAAAAATTTTTTTATTTCGTTTTTTGTGCTCTGCTCTGCTCTACTTAACATTGCTGTGCTCTTCTTCTGCACCGTTTCAACAAATTGCGGCATAATAAATTTTTTTTCATAAATTATGCGCGCTATATGAAAAATTAACTCAATTACTATGCTTTTGACTACGCTTTACAGTAGCTACGTATGCTATTTTTTCCTCCTCGTTTGTTTTTCTTTTTTATTTTGGTTTGCCTTTTTTATTTATTTTTAGCGCATTTCTTGTTGTTGGTGTGAACAAAAATTCAAACACTAATTAATTAGCCTGCATTTTGCAAAAAAAAAATCGTTTGGAATAACTTGCATAAAGGACGCTGCAAGTGACAGTCTGAAATTATTGAATTACGGAAATGGTTTTTGCTTATGGCTTAAAATGTTTGTCAAATAAATTACTTGACGATTTAAATTGAATTAAAATCACGTATACGTCACGAGTTTATCGGTAGTCACAAAAATGCACAATATTAACAAGTTTTCTTTTCATATAATAAAATTGTTGTTTTTATAAAATGTAAGTACATATAATGGATTTTTTTTATTGATTTATGCATAAGTTAAGTTTATAATAAATATATTATCATTTTTCAAAATTATTTGATCACTTCTGAATTTGAATTAAATAATTTATTTGTAAATTTTATTGATTTTTTTCTGCATTTCAATTAATGCTTACCAAATTTTTTAAAGTCAATTAATTCTTTTCAATTTTTAATTGATATTTTCTTAGCTAAAATTTATGTATTTGGAATTTCAAATTATATTTTCAAAATAAAACAATCTTTTTTTTTTTAATTTCAATTGACTCTTTTTTCTTAATCTTAACTTGTAGTGATCGTCTCTGAATTTTAATTGATTTTTACCCTGTGAACTAAGTTTTAAATATTTTTGAGTTCAAGGTGTTAAAAATCACTTCGTTAAAAGAAAAATTGAAATTATAAATATTTTTATTTTTCATATAAAAACCTCAATTTAAAGCTAATAACATATGTAAAAATAAATTGAATTTAGACATTACAGATTTTATTTTTTATAACCTGTTCTTATATTTGCTGATTATAAGTATGAGTTCAAAAGAACTCATTTCCCTTGGCTGAGACCACACTAGTACCATAATACTGCCGTCACAGGGAAGAGAGCGACATCTAGCATGAAAATCAAAATCAGTTTTATTGTTTTTTCTTAATCATCTTTCTTCCATCTTTAAGAAAATAAAATAAAAATTTCCAATTTTTTGCTCAATTGTTTTATATATTAACATGAAATATCATATCTGCACTAATTAAAGCTATCATTTAAACAAAAAATGCAGTATCTATATAAAAAGAGATAAAAAGCGGTATCTACAGACAGATACTGCGTTTTCCTTTTGTATTTGTAGTTAATGCTTTGTAAAATGCTTTTTATTTCTTTATTTTTGTGACAAACAAAAATTTTTAAATATTGAATTTTTAAACATAGCATATTGATTTTTTATTTTATATCCTTGTGCAAGATATGAAAGTTTTAAAAGTATATCATTTAAATATCATAAATTTATAAGCAAAAAAGCTTTCTACTATATAAAACGTACATTTGATGTAGATACGGCTTTTTTAACTAATTTAAATTTATGGAACAAACAATAAAAAAAGCAGTAACTACAGTCTTTGTTCTACAGTTTTGGTATTTTTAATAAAATCGAAAGAAATTTCAAAAATATTGAAAGCAAACTGGATTTCATTATCCTGTAGAACCAAGTATTTATAACCATCCAAACTCCAATCAGTGAATTATTGATAAATTGCTGTAAGTCGTTTATCTCAGAATATTGAAATATTTAGATGCAGCCCTCTTCCTTATGACGGCTGATTAGGGGTATTAACATGGCATTGCCTGAACGGCAGACATGCTCAAAGGTTCAGCATCCCCCACCACGACTTTTGCAAAAGATGTACATTTACTCTGAACTTGCCCAGCGCTGGCTCAAAAACTTCATTTAAGCAACTGGTTTTTCAAGAACCTTAAAGAACTCTTGGAATTGTTGGTACACAATCGAGAATAGAAATCAACCTCGTGGTACCACAATGGGCCTAATTGGGGCAGCCACTTTAAGCTAACCTAAACAACATAAGTATGGGTAATACAAATATGCATAAAAAGCAAAAAAACATGTTGAAGATATTGTAACTTTCAACCTCATTTTGAATGAAAACAAGAATATTGTCTCTCATATCTTCTAGTTGTTAAATAAAGCATGGTTTATACGCTTATCTTACGTATCTGTAAAAGCAAAAACATGAGATTGCATCTCTATTATTAATTATTACAAGACCATACAAATATTTGTCTATAACACATCAACATCAAAATATTTACATGATATCTTCGATTGAAAACAAACATATCCTTATGGCGCTACCCTAACATTATGTAAACTTTTCCTTATTCATTAATTATTTGCATCCACAGTGAAATTTATACAAAATCAATATTAAAGATACCAACATAAATTACGGTTCATTTCAGACTTCAGAGAAAGTTGTAAGGCTATTCATAAGTTTTGAAGGCCAACAAAAGTTTTGCACATTCAAATGAAATGAACGCAAGCCACAGCAAACAATGTCCAAATTCCAAGGATAAAGTTCGAACTAAAACCACCTACCTTCATCTACAAACACTTACACCAATAGTTTTGCCAACATGTCTTCTCGGTGTCGGTTTAACACATAGATTCATTCTCTCTGCTCAGCATGACGTCCCCCATCCGCATCACACTATCTATGTCATCTTTATACCACATCATCCTTCGGTGCCTTCAATTACCGTTCTATGGTGTATTATTAACAAACTAAAAAAAGATGCTAGTTTATTTTTATTGAAAAACTTTTGCTGAAGATATTTTAAGAAGTTGGCAAAAATTGCAAGTGAGATTGAGTGCGACAGCGCTAATGGCACTTGAATAAAGCTCATGTGACATCCATTGTTGCATTCTCTGGGACAATTGTAAGAGGAAAGGCCGAAGGATATATTCTCTTATTCGTGTTCTTTTTCTTTTTGTTATTAATTTTTGTAATTCTGACTTTTGCATGGATGCATAATTAAAATGACGATTTATGCAATGGCAAAACTTAAACACTTGCTTTAAGCACACCGACGTCACTCAACAAACATACACACATACACACACACACACACACCCACACACACACCCATATCACCGTTTACACAGCTCAAAACTTTTCTCATTTCGGCGGTGTTGAGAAGCGTTGTAAAACTCGGCGCTGTGCCAGCTAAAAAGATCACCTCAGGGTATCACATTTTATTGTTTTCACTTGTTGTTGCTGTTTTTGTTGTTGTTGTTGTGATTGCTGGCATATTTATGTAAATGCAGCACATGTGTTTGAGCACAAGTGTTTGTCTTCCTGCGCATTGCACATGTTATACAATAAAAAGTTAACTGTTTTTACCAAAATTTAACACTTATGTTAAGTAAAGTCCTTTAACAGTCAAAACGGAATCGGAAGTGGAAACTGTGGCAAGCAGTGTAGTTGCTGTTTCCGTTTTAATGGCGTCACATTTGGCAAAATTTAATTTCAAAACCAATTAAATACTTGAATTATTATTTTGTTGTTGACATAAAAGTTTAATTTGCTCATTTCGGATACAAGCATAGAGTATATTTGGCGTATATTGGCGTATATTTGAAAATGTTTATTTAGCTGTTATACATTGTTACCGTGTGAATAAAAAGCCGCTTTATATAAAAAATGGTTTTCTTATTTGTGAAGTCGAAATTATCAAAAATTTGTAACTACAACATTTTCAATTGTATTTTTAAAAAAAACCAAAAGAAATTAAGGGGGGGTTAGTTTGTTCGGTCAACAAAATGCCAATTTTCAAGAATTTTTTATAAAACATTGGTATTAGAGATTTATTTTGAAAATAAGTATATTATAATACAACATTTGAAGAATATTTAAAAAAATTTTGTACAATAATAAAGAGAAATAACTGTAATAATAAATAATAAATTAATAATTTGTGGCAGTTTTGCGCTGGTGCATCGAAAAAATTTTTTGCGGTGACCGCGGTTCCACAGCAGTGGATTTTATCTGATATAAAAAAAAAACAAATTGTTTTGATCAGTTTATTCGTTTCTCTCTCTATTGAAAACGAGATTTTTTATTTTATAAATTTTTAAATTTTTTGCATAACTTTAAAATTGAAATGTTGATTTTTGACAGTAAAATCGACCTATTTGTTATTGCAATATTGATACTAATTGAAAAATTTAAAAAACTCAACGTAACTTGATAGTTGCTGGTATGTAAAATATGTTTAAAAATTTTTAAAACGATCTGTTCAGTAGTTTTCTCGGAATGGTGGTCACCGACTTTAAAAATTACACTTTTGGGAAAATCGATTTAAATTTTTTTATACTCGAACATCCCAGTATGAGGCTCGATTAAAAATTAAACAAAAAAAGTTTTAAAACCTCAAAACCCCTCAAAAAAAGATAGACTAAAAAGTAGAAAATAGCAATTAAAACATAAACATAAACATTAGACATAAACATAAACATAAACATAAACATAAACATAAACATAAACATAAACATAAACATAAACATAAACATAAACATAAACATAAACATAAACATAAACATAAACATAAACATAAACATAAACATAAACATAAACATAAACATAAACATAAACATAAACATAAACATAAACATAAACATAAACATAAACATAAACATAAACATAAACATAAACATAAACATAAACATAAACATAAACATAAACATAAACATAAACATAAACATAAACATAAACATAAACATAAACATAAACATAAACATAAACATAAACATAAACATAAACATAAACATAAACATAAACATAAACATAAACATAAACATAAACATAAACATAAACATAAACATAAACATAAACATAAACATAAACATAAACATAAACATAAACATAAACATAAACATAAACATAAACATAAACATAAACATAAACATAAACATAAACATAAACATAAACATAAACATAAACATAAACATAAACATAAACATAAACATAAACATAAACATAAACATAAACATAAACATAAACATAAACATAAACATAAACATAAACATAAACATAAACATAAACATAAACATAAACATAAACATAAACATAAACATAAACATAAACATAAACATAAACATAAACATAAACATAAACATAAACATAAACATAAACATAAACATAAACATAAACATAAACATAAACATAAACATAAACATAAACATAAACATAAACATAAACATAAACATAAACATAAACATAAACATAAACATAAACATAAACATAAACATAAACATAAACATAAACATAAACATAAACATAAACATAAACATAAACATAAACATAAACATAAACATAAACATAAACATAAACATAAACATAAACATAAACATAAACATAAACATAAACATAAACATAAACATAAACATAAACATAAACATAAACATAAACATAAACATAAACATAAACATAAACATAAACATAAACATAAACATAAACATAAACATAAACATAAACACAAACATAAACATAAACATAAACATAAACATAAACATAAACATAAACATAAACATAAACATAAACATAAACATAAACATAAACACAAACATAAACATAAACATAAACATAAACATAAACATAGACATAGACATAGACATAGACATAAACATAAACATAAACATAAACATAAACATAAACATAAACATAAACATAAACATAAACATAAACATAAACATAAACATAAACATAAACATAAACATAAACATAAACATAAACATAAACATAAACATAAACATAAACCTGATATAATTTAGTTGATGTATGCCTTTTGAATGCAATTGTTGAATTTAAAATTTATTCAGTATTTTAAGTAGTATTTTCTGACTTGCAAAGCAGCCTTAACAACATGCAAATATTGAAACTCCAAAAACTTGTCTGCTTTCAGTCAATAGTCTTATGCCTCATTTACACGGGTAACATATTTGTCATTTTTTACATCATTAAGGCCCATTATCGTGTAAATGATGTTATTTTGTTTCATTATTTTAGTCATAAAATAATGATTAATACCAGATGTCACTAGTTTTTTCACTTAAATGACATCGTGTAAGCCCGTCTACTCTCATAGTAACCAACTTAAAGAAAAAATGAAAAAGTTCATTCTTTACTGACAGAGTGTGTTAAACTGTTTCTAGAAATTTAACTGTTTGCTTTAAAGTTTTTTAATAACTCTGGGTCTTTTCCTTGTAGCTGGGAGCGAAGTGTCGGATAGAAACTACTTCCTTCAGCAAAAAAAGACGGATCCATTCTAATCTTGGTTTCCTCTGACGCTTCGCGTGCATTGCATTCCAGCGTTCTTCTTCCTCCTCGTCCTCTTCTATTAATAAATATGTTAAATAAGCAACAGCAAGGTGAAAATACCTTGAGCAATAGCTTTTATTTTGTTGTCTTCCATTTGTAGAATAATTTTTAACTTCTTTGCTTTGTCAGTATTTGAGAATTATAAATTTTGTCACTCATGTGAACGCTTACTTTGCTGGTCAAATCATTATGAATTTGAAAGTTGCCAAAATACAATGAAACGTAGTGACAAAGCTCTGGGCAAGTCACTTTTTTGTGCCGTCTAAATAGCAACGCCATTATGATATGTCATCAAGTCATTATTAAAGTCAGTAAATGTCACTCGTTTAAATGAGGCATTTTAATGCATCTTCTTTTAATTTTAAAGCTTCTTAAAACTGACAGCATAACTATTACATTTTGCATGTATCATGCATGTCGCACTGCTTATTCCTGTATCTAAGCCATTCATTAAGACACACATCCTCCAACTAAACATACACAAGCGCAGTGATCCGCTTGAACTGAGGCAATGTTAAGCATATAAACTCATGCACACCTCTAAGCTCTGTGCTCAACGAACGTTACTGTCCGCTTTTGGAATCTGTTTGAGTCTCAACACTTTCACACAACAATACCGCTAAATACAGTCAAAGCCTCATTATGCTTCATGGCTTGCATATACCGTAACAACAGAGGCCATCTCAAAGCAACCTCAAAAACATGGTACCAAAACTTTTAATGAAGTTATTAGAAATCTTATCACGCATTAGCTGATGCACGTGAGGTATTTGTATAGACGTGAATTTCTATTGAATAACAATGAATAGTAGTATTGAGTAAACAAGTTTGTGTGTTGGTGTGTTTGTGTGTGTTTGTGACATTGCCACAAACATGTAGTTATATTACTTGTAGTTGAATTTTATGCTGCACGCAGTTCTCGAAGAGAAATATGACGCATACATCAACACGCACACACACACACACTCACACAGCATACCAACGAGTGTCCTTCAAAATGCAAAGTGCGCGTAAGTATGTGCGGCTTTGAGTTTCAGAGGGTGGGTGTAAATGCGATATCTGTCAGCGCTACTGCGTGTTGAAGTGAAGCTTGTAGGTGCTTCGGTAAAGTTTGTTGAATTCCATTCGTTATCAACGGATTGCAGGTGCTTTGTGCTTTAACCCTATCGGAATGAAAAAGTCAATTGCCAAAAAAGAACTAGCAAAGAAAGTACTTTAAATAGAACTTCTTTAAAATACATGCAGCATGCGTCAGTTCGGCCTAAATTCATATTGCTATTGTGCTTTGCTTATTCTATTACGAATATATTTTTTTTTTGTTATTTTCCTGTTTCTGTTTTTTCATTGCTTCCTTCTTGTGTAATGACAAAAAATAAACAATAGATCAGATTAACAAAATTTTGCATGCATGAATTACATTTTAAGCCAGCAAATGCGAAATGCGAATGTTCAATTAAATTTAATTTGTGAGTTATAAAAAATTAAAATGAACTGTGGCTACAGCAAAAGAAATTAAAAAAGATTATTTAAGAAACAGAAAGCGGAAAACTTATCAATGTTGCAAAAAAATAACCTCGAAAGTGAAGTAAAAGAAAGCAAACGTGAAGAAGCAAGTGCATGTGCATTGCGGCAATGAGAAGATCAAAATATTAGCCAGCAATTAAATGAAAAGTTTCTTTATTTATTGAATTTCGTTATGATAGCTCTAAATTTACGGCTGTTTTCGTGATGACAGACGGACAGACAGACAGACAGAAGGTCATGGCCAAATCGACACAGGCGGTGATGCTGATCAAGAATATATATACCTGCCACGCCTCCTTATCGGTGTTACAAGTGGAGAGACAAAGTTAATGTACCCTTGAGCAGATGTTTGTAAAAATAAAATTTCTAAGAATAAAGGGTACCCCATTAAACATGCGGAAAAATTTAATCTGCTTAACGAGTGTCCTTTCGCACTAAGTTAATAGTATTTTTTCCATAGATTGAATCAGTAAAGTCTCTGATGAGGGGGAACCCAAGAAATAAACTAATTTCGGTTATAAATGTATATATAATTGAAGTCGTGAGTGGATGAAGGTAATGTGTCGCAAAATTTTAATTTCGAGAAAATTTAGTTCAAAACTGCGCATTTGTACTGAAATCTATACTAAATCAATTTTTGTGAAGAAGTTATTTTCTAAAATAGCCAAAAACATGGCTGTTTTAAGGTTTTAAATTGTTTGTATGTATATTACATCTTCATTGATGCATTGAACAGTAAAAATGCGACATATCACCTTCATCCACTCATGTCTTTAATTGTCAAATACAACATCGATGGCACCCACGGTAAAAAGAGGCTTAAGGACTTCACAAGCTTTCACGCAGCTTTATAGGGTATATATTTATAAAAAAATTATTTATTTATTGTAATTTGTAATTTTTTTTTTCATTTTTCTTTCACTAGACGCCCTCTGTACTATGGAAGAGACATACATTAAAGGACATTGTTTGAAAAGCTTTCCAGGCTGAAAAAAGCGTCATTTTCACGCAAAGTGTCTTTAAAAAAACAGCTCTAAATTTGGAAATACATTTTTTGTATATAATTTGAAGGAATCTTATGCACAAATGAAATAAAATTGCAAGTTACTTATTTAAATAAATCTACAATTTTAAGTTTTAAGGACTATTACTTTTAAAGTAGTCCAAAACTTTTACAAGTTTTAACCAAACAACTAACCAAGTTTTAATAATTTAAAAATGCTTCTAAAGTATTTGAAAATAATACATTTTTATACTAAATTACTTTTGTAATGTTTTTGATTAAATTTTTTTTTGTGTAAAAAAAGGACCTACCTCAAGTTCTTTGCCGGCGCTTAATAACGCCACTGGCTCTAAATATTTAATATTTTTATTTTTGATTGTCAGCCGGCATAAAAATGCACTTAGGCTTGAAATAAAAAGATAAATCTGATTTAAAGCTTGTAGAATTAATGATCTTTATTTTTCAAAGTCGGTGCGTATAAAGCCAAACAACGGTATTTTCTTAAATCGAAAAAGTGCATAATTCTATACATAAAAAGTGCGTGAGTGACAAATAAATATTAACTTAATGTGTAAGTGCGTAATGCAAAATAAATATACAACAAAAATAATAAACATTGAAAGTGCGTGAGTGAAAGAAAGCTAAATATTAACTTAGTGCGAAAGTGCGTAATGCATATAAGTATATAACCACGGGTCAATGTGCGTGGTGAATAATAATGTATATAGTCGCGTTCAATAAACTTTCTTACATAGTTTTGCAAAGACTCGAGTTACAGTGTAAGCAATAACTTTGCATGCAGTGCGTATGTAAAGTAATTGTTTAATTGTTAGTTGCTTAATTTGGTGCGCACTACACTTTAAAGCACTTTTATAGTAGTTGAACATAAAGTATTTTTAAATTAGTTGAAAACACATGCAAATTTATTTTTTGACGTTAAGTTTTTTTTAAAAAAAAATCTTTATTTTCACAAAAAACTTAACAATCAAAAATATTCTTATAAACTAAATTTTAAACTGAACTAGAACTGCAATGAAACTGCACTCTCTAAACTCTTAACTGAACTGCAAAAACTGAAAAACAACTGAAGAAGTATTCTAAGTTCATACTTCTTTTATACCTTAATTTCCTTATTTACATCTTTACATAAACTTATGTATAACATATTATTTATTAATGTATTTGGACCTTCCCACTTAGATACTTTAAGATTTTATCATATAAAGAAATTTGATCATAAACATCATCCGATCAATATTCCCATGAATCAGTTATAAACAATGAAATATGATTAAAGTTATAAACAAAGAAATATGATTAGAAGCATACTTTAATATGAAAGGCATTAAATCTTATTTATAATAATTTTTGTTTATATTATCTATTAAAGTTACCAGTAAGTGCTAACTTTCACTTGCACAGTACAATAACTGACTTACACCAATGACAACCCCCTGTTTATAAAGTCAGTTATTGACAAGAGAAAAAGATAGAACTTCAACTATTTTTAGTTGAAAAAAAGTGGTTTTAACTACTTCTAAATTAGTTTGTTTTCCTGCAGGGAAGTTATTTGTGTGCAGTTGTTGTCCAGGCGAGTGTAATTGCGTGTGTGTGTGTGTGTGTGTTTGTTTGTGTAGTGTGGAGTAGTCCTTATGTTATCAAATAAATGTACAGTGTTGATATATTTGTTCATTACCGTTACAAACACATAATTAATTAAAGAATTGAAATAATTTAAAAACCTTTTAATGTGTAGAAAAATTAAATAAGACAAATTAACAAAACCATTTTGCCCACCGTATCTCACTATGATTTTCTTATCAACGTTGGCGCACTAAAATCGAAAATCATATTTAAAACTTTTTAAATGGTAGCTTTTCGAGATAAAAATTTTTGAAATTGTCTTTCAATTTTCGGAGCTATTCTGACATTTTTCACTAAATCTCGTGTTTAATTGACCGATTTTACAAAAGAAGCACTTTACTTAAAGGTCACTAAACTTAAAACATTTTATTTTTACGAAGTTTTGAGATCAGCTCAGTAGTTCAGATACTAGCGATGTTTATAAGTAAAAAATATGAATTTTTGACAAATATCGAGGCCGAAAATGTACATATTGTCATGGGAAAAATAGAATTTGCAAAAATAAAATTTGCATTATTAAAATGTGCATTATGTTTAAATTCTAGAAAAAATAATAAATTCTAAAGAAAATCGTATTTAAATTTATTTCAATCAAAACTTATAGTGTAGAAAAAAAAATCAAATGTGGCGATTATGAAGTTTTAGGCACTTTTTCAACCTTTTTTTCTTTAAACTGAATAATAACCTCAATTCATAGTTCTTGCAACTAACTAAGTATGAAAAGTAACAAATATTTTTTTAAAGTTGTTTCAACTGAATAATAACCTTATTGCAGCATTTACTTACAACAATTTTATTCAAAACTTCTTGCAACTGAATTATAACTCCAATTCAACGTTCATGCAACTAATTACGTTATATAAGTTGTAATGGATTTTTCTAAAGTTCTTGCAATAGAATAATAACCTCAATACATCGTTCTTATATCAAGCAAAATTTTATAAGTTACAATTATGTTTTTTAAACTTGCATCAACTGAATTATAACCTGAATACAGCACAAGCTTGCAATGATTATTTTCAATGTTCTTGCAACTTAATAAAAACCTGAAATCAACGTTATTTTTTCTAACTACATTTTTTGAGTTATAATAACGTTTCCTAAAGTTCTAGCAACTGAATAATAACCTCAATACAGCATAAGGTTGCTACGACTATTTCCAATGTTCTAGTAACTGAATAAAACTCTCATTTCATCCTTCTTGCAACACAACAAATTCTCATAATTTCACAATGATTCATTGCCATTCATCGAAAAATTTGTTCAATTTGGTAGTCTCGTTGAACTCTGAAATAAAACAAAAATGGATTGCATGGTAGTAGAAGCCTACACAAAGAAATTGACAAGCAACACAGAATTTTTGAGAAAAATAAAATTTACATTTTGCTAATGGCATTTTAGTGCGTCACAGCAAAATTGCATACATGTAGTTGTAGTGACTTCCCTATAAATTAATAAAAACATCTTCAAACCGAAGTTTTGAACATTTAGTTGTTGTGATATGATATTACTTAATATAAACATAAAGCAACTTAGGCCTTTTCGTACACATATCGCAAACGTAACAAATCGCCGATTCAAATTGCAGCAAGCCGTGTTGCATTGAACTGGATGCGAATGTGTTGCCAATTTGTTGAGTACAAGTTATTTCATATGAAGGTTTCGGTATAAATACATTGGTTAGCAACTTTTGTTTGCAGTTGCATTACTTTTCAATTGCTCCATGTGAAAAAGATCTTAGGGCCAATTTTTCAGTGCGAGTTTAAACTCTAGTCAAATTAAACCGTACTTAACTCACTAAAATTGGACGTTTAAACTCGGTTTAGGTAAAAGAGAAACACATTACATGATAACTTAAGTCAATTAAACTAAAATATCTCATTAAACCGAGTTTAAGCGCACAATTTTGGTGAGTTAAGCTCGGTTTAATTAGACTAGATTTTAAACTCGCACTGAAAAATTTTCCCTTAGTCGCATCTGGGTTGCTTATTTGTTACTGTATTTGTTACAATTACGATAAATAAACATTTTTTTATGGATGTTACAAAAAGAAATGTTGTAATAATGTTAATTTAATGTAAAAATTACTTATTTCTTTTAAAAATTTATGAAACATTTTTACAACAAGTGCATTTATTTGTAACATTATTAACACCATAGTTTAACTTATTTGCAACAACACGAATGATTTGTTACAAATTACTTATTTAAAACTTTAATACAACCCATTTGTGACTAAAGTTGTTTAAAAAAACTGAAACACCACTGAATTATAACAAATTTTTGTTACAAATCGAAATCTGCGCTGGCTGGGTAGTGTAATGAAATTAATTAAATTATTTACTTGTGTTGTGCAACTCTTATGGCGTGTTCTTTTCTCGAAATTCTGCCCTCTTGAGGAAAAATTGTGAGCTCTAAAATTGACTCATGTACTTTGCTCGCAAAAGTTGACTTCAAAAGTAGAAAAAATTCAGTTTTCTCAAAGAAGGCAGAAAGAGGGCAAACAAATGCAGCATTTTTTAGAGAAAAGAAAACGCCATTAATTCTCAAATTTTTTCACTTGTTGAATTAATAAGCTCTTACTATTAGGTAAACGCACACACGTACAAAATTCACTGAGACAGTGTAAAATACTGAGTGTTATTGCGTTGAACTCGCTGCAAATGTTTTGACAGTGACCAAGAAACCGCAGAAGATTGCATCACACACACACACACACAAGCCAAACAAAACTGTTTGAAGCAGGTCCCAGACGCACACACACACACACACACACATGCACTTACAACATTTTCGCTTTGAAGATATGCAAAATGCTTTTAACTCATTCAACTCTGCCACTTGACACAAACTCTTGTAACCACTTATACACTCACCCACTAACTTACAGACACACATAATACATTTACCTTCCCAGTAGTTCCAGTCTTTAAGAAATCTCAAATGAATCATGTACGATTTTTCTAGATCCTTGACGAAACATGCTGATTTGGCCATACATTTCATTAACGAAAATTTCATATAAATGTGCCAAATTCGAGCAAGACGCAATGCAGAAACGTTGGGATTTATCATGCACGAACCCAAATCGAAATATTGACGAAGTTCCTTTAACGAAAAGTAGACAGCAATATAAAGAAAATTCATTCAGGAATTAAAATCGAAACGTGCTTCTCGACCGAATTCAACGTCGTGCGATATATTTGATAGGGGATAAAAATATTTCATCCTCTCGCAACTCTATTGGAAATCGACGTAATGTTGGTTTCGTAATGGCCTGACGCCACCGTGTGTTTTCCAGGTCCACTCGGGCAGCTGCCCAAGCCCATTTCTTTACCATTGCCTTAATGCCACACAGAACCTCACGTTATAGTGATAATTCGTTCTTTAGTCGTACTGTAAAGTTGTGGAATAGTCTCCCTGCGAGCGTGTTTCCCGTCAGTTTTGAGCTGTGAAAATTTAAAACAAATCTTCACCGAAACTACTCCATCTTTTCAACCACTAGCTAACTAGCACCCATCTTCCAAATCAACACAATGCTCATACATTTAAAAGGAACATCACCCGTGCTTTCACTCAACTTGAAGTTTAAGTTGTCAATCTTAAAGTTGTTGTAATAGAGTGAAAAAAGTTAGGCTCTGACAAGCGCTACTTTGCATTATATTTTGTATGAATTTTTTCTAAGTCCAGCAGCTCATGCAAAAATTTCCTTTAAGAAATCATCACGATAAGTTCGTCAATGATGCCGTGAACTACTGGGTTGTTGTTTTGCGTTCTTTATATGTGTTTTCTTGTATGAATTTTTCTTGTCTACTTGCTGGCTTTATTTAGCACACATTTTGCAAGCACTGCTTAGATATGATATAAATAAAAATTCTAACAATTTCTTTTTCTTTAGGCAATGCAATATTTCCCAAGTAAGAGAAAATTTAATGATCTTTTCCCTTTTTTTTAGGTATTGCTTAAAATCGAATGAAAAACAAAGGATTTGCTTAAGCAGGTTAACAAATTGCTTACGATTTTTCAAGGAGTTCTACTCCATGGTTGAAATTGTTAATTTTGGTTTTTATTTCTTTTATTGGCAAATATTGACATTTTTTAAGGCTCTGACTTGTCCTTGCTGGTTACTTTTGATTAAATTTAATTTCTATCTGATTACAATTTAATCTTTTGTTACCTCTATATCAGTCTTAATAGAACTTCTAAGGATGCCCGCAGAGTAAACGCCGAAGCAGACAGCCAGGCAGACAGGCAGGCAGGCAGGTGGAAAACTGTGTGAATAAGAGAGAAAAAAGTTATTTCTATCTCGTTTCTTCGCAGGGCACTGCCTGCGCCTGCCTGCCTGCTTCGGCGTTTACTCTGAGGGCAGCCTTAGGCTAGGGCATTAGCTTGTTCACATAGTTTTACTACGCAGGAAAACTATGTAGGCAAGCGAGAAAAAAGTTATTTCTATTTCGTTTCTTTGCAGGTTAGGCTGATCGCAGAGTAAAAGCCGAAACAGGCAGGCAGGCAGAGGCAGTAACTTGCAAAGAAACGAGATAGAAATAACAACTTTTCTCGCTTGCTTACATAGTTTTTCTGCGCAATAAAACTATGTGCACAAGCTAATGCCCTAGCCTAACGCTGCAATCAGAGTAAGCGCCGAAGCAGATAGCCAGGCAGACAGGCAGGCAGGCGCAGGAAAACTGTGTGAACAAGAGAGAAAAAGGTTATTTCTATCTTGTTTCTTCGCAGGGCACTGCCTGCGCCTGCCTGCCTGCCTGCCTGCTTCGGCGTTTACTCTGAGGGCAGCCTTAAGCTAGGGCATTAGCTTGTGCACATAGTTTTACTGCGCAGGTAAGCAAGCGAGAAAAAAGTTATTTCTATTTCGTTTCTTTGCAGGTTAGGCTGCGCGCAGAGTAAAAGCCGAAGCAGGCAGGCATGCAGACAGGCTCAGGCAGTAACCTGCAAAGAAACGAGATAGAAATAACAACTTTTTCTCGCTTGCTCACATAGCCTTCCTGCGCCTGTCTGCCTAGTTTTTCTTATAATGGCTATAAATCTATAAATTTCAATGCCCTATATGCTACGTTATGTAACATGTGTCGAAACGACTGCAGGTTCTATGAATTGGTAAATAATAAACTAAAAGCGTTTACGAATAACTAAGATGGTGCCATAAATTTTCATGTACCTCAACGCTCGATTCATGTTTCTAATAACTTGCTCATCTGGCATAAGCTTATTTACACTAAATGCCCAAAATATCTTTATGCAAGACTTAAGTTCCTTCAATCATTCAGGTAAAACTAAGTTACTGATTCTTTTTAAGCACTTTTATCTCAACAGCAGCAGTTATAAGCACCATTAGGCTTTGAAATTTTTTATCTGACCATTTAAAACTAAGTACTTTAAGAACTAGCTTCAAGCACGTGATTTATTTCTTTTTTCTTTTTTTAAAGAATGTATTTTCTCTCTTATCTCTCACTGTAAGTCATCTGAATATTTTTATTACTTTACTACTACTTTTTTTTTGCTTAAATAAAAAAAAATTAAATTATTTAAGTTAAAAGATTTTTATAACTACTTTTTGACACTCTGATGATGTACTAAAAAATACATCGTCTTTTTGTACAACATAATCAAAATAAATAAAATAAAATAAACTCGCTGCATTCAGTTGAACACTCGCTGTGTTCATTAGAATGAAAACAAAATTTATGATGTTCGAAAAAATGCTGACATGAAGATTATCAAGCTTTCAGATTTTCAAAATTTATTCAAGTTTTCCTGAAACCAAGTCCCTTTTGCTTAAGCGTCCTAGTAAAAGTAGCAAAAGCTAAAAATTTTATTCATAAAACAATGAAGAGTTTGTCTTTTTGACCATTGTTAATTGATTAAAAGCTTTAAATTTATTTAAATTTTTTTTTATTTTTTTATTACACATTTATTTTTTTAAATTTCTTCAAAGGCTAAAATTTTATTCATAAAATAATAAAGAGATTGTCTTTTTGGCCATTGTTTATTGTTTATAAGCTTATAAGGAATTGCTTAGTTGCTATGCATGAGGCTCAATGTGTTTTATCGGAAAACCATATGTCAAAAAAAACTGTCCACACATAAAATTTCGCGCTATGGAATTAAAAAAAAAATAGAAAAAATTTGTCAAACAAAAAACTTTTAGATGAATTTCTCAGTAGCGCCACCTCACCGATATCAAAACTCTACCATCGAAATCTAGTGCGTTTTTGTCGGAAATTTCTATTTTTGCTTTAGTGCTTCTTTTATATTAAATATTGTTTGTTGATAATGACTACAAAGTAACCTTAAATTTCCCCAAAACATTTTCGACAACTTGACAAAATGAAGCAAGTTGGTGAAAGTGAAGTCAATAGAAACACATTTAAACTCAGCACGCACATTAACGTAAAATCTGCCACCCACACCAATGCACTCCTACACATACCAACGCACGTGCCTATTGCTGCTGTCGATTTCTACCTTTCCTAACTTGTTGCGAATTTTTTCTGACTTTTCAATTTTTTCATCTAGTTATTATTTATTTTCTTTTTCTTTGCATTTATAGAGCAAAAACTTTTTCTAACTTTGTATCTCTTTCTCTCTTCCGAATAAAAATTACTTTGTCAAATTCTTACAAATATCTGCTTGAGAACAATTTTCTAATTTCTTTTTTCATGCGTTTTTTCTCTATTGCGTTGGTCGAAGATTTGATTTTCTTTTATTGCTTAATGTTTAAGCTAATTTAACTTATTTCTTTGATTTTGATTTGATTTTATTTTTCTTAGCACTTTTAAAATTGAGTTGAAAGTTTTGTTTGTAAATTTTTGATTGTATTCATAAAAATTTGTGTAGAAAATAAACTTGTTTAACAATATTTTCGGAAATTGGCTTACGTTCGTAAAAAATAACTGAGATGGAAAAATCTGAAGTCATGGAATCAGGTGCAATTAAGAGCAATTCTTTATAATTTTTTTTTTTCAACTTTAAAGCTGGTTTGCGAGGAGAAAAGTCTTCATATATTATGGATAAGAGAAAGAGCGTATGCTTTTCTTATACAGAAATATGGGCTACTCCTCAGCTAGTCATAATTTATGTATATTATGCATAACACGTGAATAAGCTTTATTTGTATTTTATAACTTTTTGGTTCAATTTGAATACAAATAATGTAGTAAAAAAAACGAAAAATCATACATGATGAATAAGTAAAGCTTAACTTCTTATGGATTGGTAGTTTGTGAATATATTGTATTATTAATTATTATAAACACAAAAAAAAAGTCATAAGCTAAAATGCATCATAAGCTTGGGCTTATTTACAAGCTGCGATTACTCTTAAGAGTCAAAAGAGAATCTATAATGCTTTCGCTTATCGGGGTTCAGTGTTTATCAGGATGGAAAAGGATGCTGATGGTATTCGTGTATGTAGTATTGATGAGCTGTATAATATTATATCGAATATTGTTACTCCTTAGAACTAGTTTATTGCATTCTATATTTGTTATTATTTTAAATCTTAATTTTCCCTTCTATCTATTTTTTTTCCTTTCTCGTTGTTAATCTTCTTTCTTCATGTTATTTGCCTAAATATTTCTTCCCTTTCATGACTTCTTATTTCGAAACCTAGCAGGTTATTGTTTGGCGTTAATGAAAACCAGAAAACTTTAATTCAGGTTTTGTGTAGACAACATGTCGATCTTAATGTTGTTAAATTTAATACCCGAAGCCTAAACTTGGCTAAGCTGGATTTTATAAAATAGGTTTTGAAGTTTCATCAGTTGATATCGTTTGCATTTCTAAAACGTGGTTGTCTAGTAATATAAACGATGCAATCTGTAGTGAAAATAGTTATAATGTTTTCAGAAATGACAGATCAGATAAAAAAGGTGGTGAAGTTGCTGTTTATAAATAAATCTTACCTAAATGCCAAAGTTCTGAGTAAATCAAACGGTCCTGGAATTAAATATCATACCATATGTATTTCTGATAATAGTACTGAAATTGTCGTTTCTTGTGTGTATAACTCCAATTAATGTCATTCTGTAGATCCATTGTTCTCCTAAACAATGATTCCGTAAAGCAATCAATGTGTGACAAGATATCTTCAGTAGGTCTTTCTGTTGTCAACAATACTGTGTCCACTCGTTTCTCTAATAATAAAACCCCCAGTCTACTATATTATTTTACTGTGCCAGACCCTTCACTTGTTTCTCTGTTTGACTTAATATTTTTCATTTCTGATCACGACTTAATCTTTTGCTCGTTAAATGTAAATTTTTCTCGTTATGTAATTTCTACATCGTTTTCGTGTCGTAATTAAAAAATATTAATTATTCGTCCCTGTTTTATGACTTGTCTGTGACTTCACTCAATGATTGCTGGCATCTTAATACAGCTGATAATAAACTTAATTCCCTTTTAAAAAAAAATTAAAAGTTCTTGTTTGAAAAGCATGTTCAATAGGTTAAAAAAGGTTAAAAAAATCATCATGTCCTTGTTTCTCAAAGGGTGTCCTAAATGCAATAAAGAAAAAACATTATTTACCCAAGCTCTGGAAAATTAATCCATCTTCTGCTACTTGGGAAGCGTACTTTGGCCAGGACTTTAACAAAACAATCTAAATCTCGATACTTCTCTGCCAAATTAAATGTTTCCCTTCCGACCAACGCAGATCAAATTCTAGAGATATTCAGATTTTTGTTATTTGACCATCCTTTGAACTTCATTTAAAAATTTTTTTATAGTATTTTAACAATTACTTTTTATTATATTTTCGAAAATACTTCCAACGTAAAAATCAAGTTACTTACTTACTTACTTAGTTGGCGCTACAACCGTATGTCGGTCTTGGCCTCATCTAAGAATTTGCGCCAGCCATTTCTGTCTTCGCTTGCTGGCGCCAGTTGCAAATTCCAAGCTTCGTCAGGTTGTCCTCTACTTGGTCTTTCCAACGAAGATGCGGTCGTCCTCTTCTGCGTTGACCGCCGCTGGGTACCGAATCGAATGTTTTCTTCAATGGAGCATCGTCTTTCATGCGCTGAACATGACCAAGCCAGCGAAGCCGCTCGATTTTAATGCGCTTGACTATGCAGATGTCAGCGTACAGCTCATACAGTTCATCATTCCACCGTATTCGGTACTCACCATTGACGCAGATTGGTCCGTAGATCTTACGAAGAATCTTTCTCTCGAATGCTCCTAAAGTCTTTTCATCTAATCTGCTCAGCGTCCAGGTTTGTGATGCGTAAAGTAGGACGGGCATGATGAGCGATTTATAGAGCGTGATTTTCGTTCGTCGAGAGAGGGCTCTGCTTCTCAATTGCCTACTGAGCCCAAAGTAACACCTGTTGGCAAGAGTTATTCTTCGTTTGATCTCAATGCTGATGTCGTTGGTAGAATTAATGCTGGATCCCAGATAAACGAAGTTCTTCACAACCTCGAAGGAGGTATTGTCAACGGTAACGTGGGTTCCAAGACGCTGGGACTGTTTGTTTGTTGACACTAAGTATTTCGTCTTGTCTGCATTCACTGCCAGACCCATTCGACTTGACTCTCTTTCTAATCTGGAAAATGCTGCACTGACTTCGCGCGTATTATGGCCAATGATATCGATGTCATCAGCATACGCAAGCAGCATAACACTCTTGTAGAATATTGTGCCACTACGTCTCAGATCAGCAGCTCGGATGATCTTTTCCATCATTAGGTTGAAAAAGTCGCACGATAAGGAATCACCTTGTCTGAAACCTCGTTTGGTAATAAATGGTGGGGAGAGGTCCTTCCCGATTTTAACTGCGCTGCTGGTGTTGCTCAGTGTCATCCTGCAAAGTCGTATTAGTTTTGCAGGAATACCAAATTCAGACATGGTGGAGTACAGGTGCTTCCTTATTGGGCTGTCGAAGGCGGCTTTGTAGTCGACAAAAAGATGGTGGGTGTCGACTTGTTTTTCTTGAGTCTTCTCCAAGATTTGTCGTAGCGTGAAAATCTGGTCGATGGTGGACTTTCCAGGTCTGAAACCACACTGATAAAGTCCGATCAGTTCTTTTACAATGGGCTTCAATCTTTCACATAAAACGCTCGACAGGACCTTATATGCGATATTAAGAAGGCTTATCCCACGGTAATTGGCACAGATAGTGGGATCGCCTTTCTTGTGGATCGGGCAGAGCACACTGAGATTCCAATCGTTCGGAATGCATTCTTCCGACCATATTTTGCATAGAAGCTCGTGAATGCATTTAAGTAGAGCTTCGCCTCCGTTCTTAAACAGCTCAACAGGTAAGCCATCAGCTCCCGCGGCTTTGTTATTTTTAAGCCGAGCTATAACTGTCAGAACTTCATCATAGTCGGGCAGCGGAACCTCAACGCTGTCATCCGCAATTGGGGTTTCCGGAATATCATCTCTATTGGCAGGATTGTTGTCAGCGTCGCCATTTAGAAGCTTAGAGAAGTGTTCCCTCCATAACGTCAGTGTACTCTGGACATCTGTCACTAGATTCCCGTTTTCATCCTTGCAGGAAGAGGCCCCGGTTTTAAAACAATCGGCAAGGCGTCTTATTTTTTCAAAAAATTTTCGGGCCTCATTCCTGTCACCAAACATCTCAATATTCTCTTGCTCGCGCTTTTCTGCCTCTCTTTTTTTCCGCCTGAAAAAAGTCCGTCTCTCTTCTCTCCTCTTTTTTTGTATCGCTCCTTAGCAACGCGCTTTACAACCGACTGCAGGGTGGCTTTGTAGTAGATATCACAGGGTGCATGCCGAATGCAACCCTGTCCCTTCCATCGCATTTCTTGGATAGCAGTGATATCAGCTTTGTATCTTTCCAAGACATCAGTCAGTTGGATAGAGGCACCTTCCCAATTAAGGGTAAATCATTAAATCATTATCAGTTTTTCGTTTGCGGTAGTCGTCATCAGATTTGGGGATCATTTTTCTTCTTTTCTTATTTGTTTTCATTGAAATTTTAAGCCTAGGGAGGAAAAATCAAGTTAGCCTTGTGTAATCTATGATTTTTCAATGGTTAAGCAATTTTGCATTACTCTCCATTTTGACTAAATTTGAATGTTAAACGTAAAATCTTAAGCAAAATCTTAACAGTTTTTTTACTCAAATTAGTATTTTTATATGTAGATTAAATTCTGAAAGTTTAAGCAAAATCGGAGTTGGTCAAAATTTTTGTTCTCCAAAAATAAGGAAAATATAACAAAAAATGGGTCTAAAAGTGACAAAATTTCAATCTCAAATATTTGGAGATTTTGATCTGATTCTGAGAAACTAAATTCTAAATAACTACTGAATAAACTGAAATAAAACGACAAAAAAAAAATTTTTACGTTCTCGTCATCTTCGTGTGTCTTTTTGACATCCCTACAGTGTTATTAAATAAGCGTAAAAGTAAATTTAATTTGTACATTAGTCAGTTTCACGATTTTTTAAGCTGTGTGTGAGTATCGCAAAGTGATTTTGAAAAAATGTTCTCCTCAAATTCTAGCGGTAACACTTCGTCTCAAGCACACCAATTAATGTATGCAGTTACGAGTTCAGAATTTTTCGTTGCAATTTGTTTAATACATAAAATAAATTAATTTACGTCAGCTTTGACTATACTGTTGTAAAAAATCGAAAAAGATCTAATAGAATGATGTTATGGATTAGCGCTTTT
Organism: Dichetophora obliterata; assembly: GCA_963920525.1. NCBI lineage: Eukaryota > Metazoa > Arthropoda > Insecta > Diptera > Sciomyzidae > Dichetophora > Dichetophora obliterata. The sequence continues at coordinate 200,917,568 of OY986438.1, read as the reverse complement.
AAATATTCATAAGGATATTTCTATGAACAAGGAAACTGTCATCGATAAATTACGCGAAGCCAAAAAAAATTAATGAACTAACTATGTAAGTATCTACAACTATGTATATTAAGGAATCTAATGCTCCATAAAAAAGAAAAAAATTTAATCGAGTCTTTCCTTCAAAATAAATCTGGGCTTATGTTATGATAATTCCCTAAATATTTTGACTCTACAGATAGCTATCCCTGAGCTACAATGGTTTGAAATGACCTATAAAAATCGATTTTTGTGAAAAAATATTGGCTGGCGTTTATTTAAAAATATTTTTTAAAAAACAAACTATCAGAACTTATAAGCCCTAAAAATCTCTTTCAATCTGCATCAAAAAATTATTGATATTTTTTATTTTATTTCCATACAAAAACTTTAAAAAATTAAGTAACTTCATAACTTTTTTTAATATCTTTGAATATCTTTTCAGTAGGTGTTTATTTTATAATTAATAATTTAGTTTTAATTTTTTCAGCTTAAGCAATTCTGGCCAGCAATTCTGACCAGTGAGGATATCATTAGAAATAATTAGGTTTTTTGAGCTTTAGTAAAAATAACTTAAACAAAATCATCGAAGTGCACGAAAAACATTATTATTTTTAATTCGAATGCAAAAATGTAAAATTTTTTGATGCCAATTGGGAGAACTATTTCAAAAATATTATTTCAGAACATTTCACTTTTTTTAACTAACACACCAGCCAATATTTGTACAATATTTGTACATTTTTAAAGGTTATTTCAAACTATTGCAACTCAAGGATGGCTATCGCTAGAGTCGAAATATTTGGGGAATCATCATAACAGAAGCCAAAGATTATTTTCAGCCTCCAACAAATTTTTTTCGTGAGGCGTCTTTTCTGTTTAAAATGTCTGTTTTCGTTATATTACTTAAATATATACTTGTCGTCCTGCTCTAAATAAAGCGATTGAATCGAGATTTTTTTATATTTTTTCTTCAGCAACCCCCCCCCCCCGTACCCCATCACTCATCAGAATCTACAGCTTTGTAAACAGCTCACATTAGTTAAAATAGAAATTGAGTAGGGAAATTAACCCCATGGTATCACAACTAGCCTCATTGGCTTAAGTATGTCTCTGAAAAGTGACAGCCACTTTAACCTAACCTAACCCCCCCCCCCCCCGCCAACTTATCTACGGCTTTGCTTCAGACTAAAAACCTGTGAAACAATAACTAAGAGACTTGGAGTAAGTAAAAAGACAGTCTCAGAGTGCCAAATTGATCCGGACTTGTTGAACAGTTTTTTCATTGAAAACACTGCTCACTCATCCAATAACAATATTTCAATTACAAATACCTATGTTAACCAACCTTTTGAATTTACCTGTAAGTGAGCTTGATATTGGAAAGTGAATTATGCAGATAAAATCAAGTACAATAGGCGAAAATGGTATTTCAATTAAGTATATTAAAATAATACTACCTTACATAATCTGTCCATAAACGCATATTATTAATCACTGCCTTATATTTTCTTCATTTTCTTCAATAGTTTTATCTGTGGCTAAAAAGTCAAACCCTTCTGGGCCTAGCGATTTAAGGCAAATAAGCATATTGCCCCCATATCTAAAGTCTGCAAAAAACTAATGAGCCAACAAATAAATAATTTCCTAAAACAAAATAAAGTTTTGTCTCCATTTCAATCTGGTTTTCGAGCAGGTCATGGGTGTGTTTCAGTGGTAGTTAAAGTTATGGATGACCTACGGCCTGCATTAAATACCGGTTATGTGTCATTACTCTGCTTATTAGATTTTTCGAAAGCATTTGACAAAGTTTTGCCATTACTTTTGCCAGAAACTCATGACTCTCTTCGGGTTTAGGGAAAGTGCAGTGAATTTAATAGCAAGTTACTTGTCAAATAGATAGCAAAGAACTCAAGTTGGTATTGCGTTCTCTAACTATAAATCTGTGTTAAGAGGTGTTCCACAAGGTTCAATTCTTGGCCCTCTTTTATTCTCTATTTTTTGCTGTTTGCAAACATTCTTCTGTGCATGCGTATGCTGATGATATTCAAATCTATCTATCAAGTAGTGCTGACTTTCTAGATAACCTCTGCCACAGACTTAATGAGGATTTAAGAAACATTCATCAATGGGCTATTAATAATGAACTTCAATTAAATTCTGCCAAGTCATATGTACTATTTGTAAAAACAAACATTACCTAGATAAAACTTCTGACCTCTCTCTACATTGGTACAAATAAAGTTGGTGTCGTATCGAAAATCGTAAATCTTGGTTTTTTTATGAATTCGTCCCTATCATGTATTGATCATGTAAGTAGTGTTGTCCGTAAAGTTTATTAAGCGAATGCTAGTGAAGCAACTAATTTTACCAGTTATTACTTATTCGGAAGTAGTTTACAGTAGACTCGACTCATCTTCTCGACTAAAACTAAATATTGCTGATAACTATGCCACGCGTTTTGTATTAAGCTTAAAAAAATTTGACCGCCTCTCAACTTTCAGTAATGCAATACTTGGGTGCAACCTGATTGACTATCTAAATGCTAGAAACTTCATCTGCCTTCACCTTCGCCTTCATCACCTAAAAAAACACCACATTATCTCTATGAAAAACTACAATTCAGTATTTCTAGAAGATATAACGTTCTAATAGTTCCTAGGCATAGCTCTCTTAATACCTTCAATTTGTTCTTCACTAATGCCGTAAGACTATTGAATGCTCTACCAAGTAGCATAAGAGAAATAACTCGGGTGGACAAATTTAGGCAATCTATTATGGCTCACTTTTCTGCTCCTTAAATTCTGTCTCTTTCCTTGTTTTCTTTTTCAATATTTCCTCTTTTATATTTAAATTTTTAATAAATTTGTTTATTTTTAAAAATTATTTAACTTTGTTTAATTCCAATGTTTATTAACTTGTTGTTGTATCCAAATATATAGATATGTAAATAATGTTGTTAATTTATACTTTTATGTTGTACTGTAAAATAACTTAGTTCTTATTTGTACTTATGCTATATTTAATAAATTAATAAAAAAATAAAAAATTTATTTCTGAGGTCTCTTGTCTCCTTACTCACCTAATATGTATCATAATTTTTTTTCCCCATTTTAACTAAACATCTCAATTTGTCGTTTAAATTACCGCAGCATTTAAAAAGCTCTTTACTGATTGCCCAAAAATACAATCAACTTAAAAATACTCTCATAATTACTGGTCATAAATAAGGACATTAACTTAATAATAATTTGACGCAAAAAAATTCCAATGTGCTGTCACCAAAATTCCATCAAATAACCGTAGCTTCAATGCTGTCAATATTCACAACCATTCCAAATTCTATTCGAAGTGTTGTAAGACAAATTAATGGCATTTTATGTAAGTGTGGGAAAGAGTTGTCCAAATGTGTCTGTGTTTGTGTGTTCATGTTTGCATAAAACCGAAAATATGTGAGCGTGTCTGGTTTTACGATTTGGTACAAATACTTCAGCAACACTCTCCAACAACAAAACACAACGACATTTAAAAAATTTATTACCACCAGCATGTTGGCATTATTAAATAAAAGTTCATAAAATATAATGAATGCTTGTGTGTTTGTCATGCTTAGTTGCACAACATTTATGGCTGCTTGGTTGGAACATTTATTTTTCCAAATCAAAAAAGACAAAAATATACATACAGGGTGTTCCAGATCAACGTTTCAATCCGACGTTGGTTTATTCCTTGGGTCAAGACAAGAAAAAATTGTGTGGCACGGGGGTCCATCTCCCTCTGTTTTGAATAATAAGCGGAAGTATAGCAAAAAATTACATTCGTAAGTGTCATCACTTTTAACGCAATACCTTGCAAAGTATTACGGATAGACACCAATTGGAAACGGTTATTGAAAGCGTTTTAATTTATATACTAATATATGTTAAAGTTTTTGGTATTTTAAGCCACGGAATAATTTAAAGCCACTTAAATATGAAAAATATGTTTTTTATTTTTTTTATTTCACTTTGAGCTCGTTTTGCAAAAACGCTTGGTGCAGTTTTAATTTCCAAATAATTCTCTACAATATTTCATTATGAGACTTTATCGAAAAGCAACGAATAAAAGTGAGTTAACTATTTTATGAAAACATACACTCAAAAAGCATTTACCAATCAAAACGGAAACAGCAACGTTTATTTTCAGATAAAGTTTTTTAGACATAAAACCGTAATTAAGAAATGCATATCTCTGTATTTTTTTTTTCTTATATTATATTTTTTTTTTAATTTTCTTAAAAAACAAATTAGATTCAAATGTACAGAAATGCTGAAAAAGTTGTTTCAATTTAAATTAAAAATTAAAGTTCAAAAACAAGTTGGGAAGCTCAAAGTGGCTTCCTACAGCATTAATGCATGCTTCAGCTCTCTTTTTTAAAGTTGCAGCATCATTAAGCTCGGCCTTATATAGGCTGCAGCTATCCCAATTCTTTTTGTAAGCTCTTCTATGCTGCCTACTTCTTTGAATGAAAATTGAGTGAAAATCGAGTGAAAATTGAGAGAAAGTAATATTTTCCCAACTTTTTTTTATCATTAGTTTATAATTTTTTTTTCAAAGATCAAAGCACCAAGGCATGCGCCTTTACATACAAGGTTTGGTCTTTGACCTGAAAGGAAAGGAATACATTTATTTAGAGGAATTAATTGAAACCATACGTGAATTATTGATAAGGCGAAACAACTGTGAAAAACAATTTGAATTGCTTTTAACCGAGGCTTGTGTTATGTCCTAACCTCGGTTAGCATTTCCAGCCCTTAGTTGTTCCTGTCCTTTGATTCCACTTTGTCTACAATTAAGATGTGGATTTATAGTTTTTCATAATTCTTAAATGTAGGAAAGAACAAGGAAAGTGAAAATAACCAAGCCCTAACCCGGATTCGAACCGGATTCGACCTCTGGGTTAGAAATAACTTTTTCATCATTTGTTTACATTTGAATTTAATTTATTTTTTAAAAAAATAAAAAAAAAATATTATTTATGAAAAAAATAAAGAAATAATATCTTTATTATAGTTTTAGGTCTAAAAAACATTATCTGAAGAGAAACGTTGCTGTTGCCGTGTTAATAAGTAATTGCTTTTTGGGTGTATGTTTTTAGAAAATAATTACTTCGCTTTTATTTGTTGGTCTACGATAAAGTCTCATAATGAAATATTGTAAAAAGTTATTTGGAAATTAAAACTGCATCAAAAAAAAAATTAGAACTTTTTTGAGTACAAAGTGAAAAAAAGAAAATAAAAAAGTATATTTCATATTTAATTGACTATAAATTATTTCATGGTTTAAAATACTAAAATACTTTAAAAGATATTAGTAAACAAATTAAAAAGCTTTACATAACCGTTTCAAATTGTTTCTATTTGTAGTACTTTGCAATTTATTGCGTTAAAAGTGATTACAGCTATGAATGTCATTTTTTGCTATCCTTCCGCTTATTCCTCGGAACAGGGGGGATATGAAACCCCTGCCATACAATTTTTTTCTTGTCTTGACGCTAGGAATCGACCAGCTTCGGATTGAAACGTTGATATGGGACACCCTGTATGTATATATATGTATACATGCGACATTAACTTGTTTATATAAACTATATTTAATAGCTTGAGAAGAAAAACAATATCACAAAAAACAAAATGGTTTTTATTAGAGTCGTACAGAACATCATAAACATGACCAAGTTCGTAAGACAATATTTCTTGTTATTTGCAATTTGCGTTTGTCTTCCTTCGTCATCTATATAATTCAAGATCTATAAGAGAAAATTCAAATTAAAGTAAATGCTAATTTTCACAATAGGGGTATTCACACTGACTTGGGTAGTTGGGTGTAAGTAGATTGAGTACTTTTGATTATTGCGAGCATCCTTAATTGTAATTGAGTACTTTGTAGAATAGTTTTGGTCACTGCTGCATATTTATGTAGCCCGGTTTATGTAGCTGATGAGTAGGGATCGACTTTTTATGCAAAACGTTTGTACAAATGACCTAGAAGCATACAAACGTTTGTTTCTGGAATTTGAGAATTGCTCAGCTGCATTATATAATGAGTATTTGGATAATATGAAGCTGAGTATTTTGTCTGATCCAAGAAAATTTTGGGGATTTATAAATGTTAAGAAGAAGACTGATGGATTTCTTTCTTCTTTCAAACTTCAGGATGGATTTACTGACGATTCCACCATTATTTGTGGCTTATTTGCCAATCTTTTTAAAGAATCATTTTGTTCAGATTCTTTTAATCCTGATTTAGCGTATTTTGATTATATGAACAACGCATCCAGAGTTTCTTTGGGGCATATATCTTTTACCTCAGAATATATTTTGAAGTATATTGAATCAATCGATGAGGATTTTAGCGCTGGACCAGATGGAATTCCTGCCGCAGTGTTAAAACAATGCGGCTCCATTTTATGTCAGCCACTTTCGTTACTTTTTAATAAATCAATTAATGAAAGTAATTTTCCTTTTTTTTTGGAAAAAATCTTATATCAGTCCTATTTACAAAAAAGGTTGCAGAAATGACGTAACTAATTATAGGTCTATCGCTATATTGTCTTCGATTCCTAAACTTTTTGAGCGAATAGTGTACGATCGAGTGAAAATTCACTGTGGGCAAGTCATGACAACTCGTCAGCATGGTTTTGTTACTGGCAGATCCACTGTGTCTAATCTCCTTGATTTCACTACATTCTGCTTAAAATCTATTGATTCTGGTAGCCAAGTCGATTGTATTTACACTGACTTTAGCAAAGCATTTGATAAATTGCCACATAATCTAATTTTATTTAAACTTAAATTAATGGGATTTCCACAATATTTTGTAAACTGGATCAAATCGTATTTGATGGAGCGATCTTATCAAATACGGTTCCGAGGCGTGTTGTCTTCTGAATTTGTTGCAGAATCGGGTGTTCCTCAAGGAAGCCACCTGGGTCCACTTCTGTTTATTTTGGCAATTAATGATGTTACCCACGTCATCAAACACTCTCATTTGCTTATTTATGCAGATGATATGAAAATATACAGAACAATTGATTCTAATGACAATTCAGACCTGCTCCAGTCAGACTTGAACTCCTTTGAGGTTTGGTGTTCTAAAAATAACATGTTTTTAAATCCAAATAAATGCCAAACTATGACCTTTTCGCGTAAAAGGAACAATTTTATTTTTGATTACAAAATTAAAGATACTGCTTTAAGTCGTGTTACTACCGTCAAAGACCTTGGTATATGCATGGATTCTAAATTGTCGTTTAACATGAATATTGATACAATCCTCACTTGGAGTACGCAAGTCAAGTATGGTCCCCACATTACAATGTGCATGTTGATCGTATAGAAAGAATTCAAAAACGTTTTGTTCGGTTTGCTCTAAGAGGATTGAGTGGAACTGACACATTTAACCTTCCTCCATATGAGGATCGTTTGAAATTATTAAAAATGCAATCTTTAAGTGAGAGAAGAAAATCTGCTGATATCGTCTACTTACACCAACTCATTACTGGTGTATTCGACTCTCCAGAGCTTCTTTCTCTTATAAATTTTAACACTAACCGTAGAAGTAGTAGAAACTCTAACAACTTGATTTATTTACCATTTAGTAGAAGAAATTATATGTTAACTGCTCCATTAAATTGCATGAGTATCTTTGTTAACAACTGTAACGTTTTTGATGTTAACTTGTGGAAAGGTCAACTCAAAAGTAGATTGAAAACTAATTAAGGATAAGATCTATGTAAACGCATGGTTAGTTGTTATGTCTTGTGTTGTCCCTGAGCCCAACCCATATTATGGTGGGTAAATTTTTCTCCCTTTTGGTTTTTTTTTGACCACTTCTATCGATATCTTTGAGATATTTCAGTGATATTTGGATTGGTTCTTAAAATGATCTATTGCGCAGAAAGTGTGAAAAAGCTGTAGTAGCTGAACTCTATTGTTATTGCATGATAAAACGTATAATATTATAATATTATATAATTAGTGTCAAAAATCTGAACTATACACATTTAATGCAAAATTTTAACACATTTAGATCAGTTTTGTGTATTTAATCAATATTTTAAAAATACACAATTCACGTTGCTATCCTATCTGTACACTATCCTAATTGTAACGTAAATTTTTCGATTGCAAAGTCAAAAGTTATGTCGCAAAAGAAAACTAATTTAAATAAAGTAATTTAAAATTAACATTGATAGTTAATTGTGATCTTATTCTTTAAATTGTTACATGAATTTAATTCTGAGCTTAAGATCAAGTAAGTTTGAATTAGGCAATAACAACAACAACTGCTCTCGCAGACTTGTCGAACTCCAATGAATATCGAAAGAAAAAATAAGAAGCAACTAGAACAAACGGCAATCCTGCTAGAGTTAAAGGCTTGATCTAAAAATAGCTACTGCTTTAATGGCATATGATAAAGTGGCCGATGAGAACGTTACAGTTCTTGCGAATTTGTTCGAACACGTATCAAATCATATAAGACTAACAGTGGGTTGGGCACAGCTGAATCACTCAAGACTACTGAAGAGGAAATGTAGCGATTTCCATAACAGGCTGTCTAGTAATTTAAAATTTTAATTTTAGTTAACAAAATATATTTGTAATATGGAAAAAATATAATGCAAAACATAAATAATTCGAAGTTATTATGATATGTTCAAAATAAATAGATTTTTAAAGCACAACGAGTAGTATTGCATGCGCAAGCCTGTGTATTAGCAACACATACTGGTTTCTTACCCTCCAGGAAAAATCGGAAGGCTTCCATCTAAATCTGATAAAGAAACATTCCCCACCGCATCTTTTGGAAGCTTAAGGGTAGTTTTGTATTTATGTTATTTTCAAAACGCGTCGTTGCATGTGGAATTTTTACTTATTGTATAGAAATGACAACAGAAAATATTAATATCATTGTTTTCTAGCCGCTTATTGTAGAATTCGATAGTCTAGTGGTAGCGCACTTGACTGTCGCTCAGGGGTTCCGGGTTCGAATCCTGGCCGAATCCATTTTCATAACAAGGGAGAGGAATGTTTCCACATTAATTCTTAAAACAGGGGAGAGGACTGCTTTCAATTCACTTTTGAGGACAGCGGAGAGGAATGTTTCCACATGACTTTTTAGCACAGCGGGGAGGAATGTTTCCCTCTAATGACATGCTATGTAAAAAAAGCAATGGAGTGTGCAACAATGCTTCTTACATTCCATGAAATGTTTCCTGGTAACATCCAGGAATGCTCACATTTCCTGGAGGGTATAGCTACACTCATCCCTATTCTCTATTGTATTTATCTTGCTGACAATAAACAAAACCAATAACAACCGGCAAAAACAAAAGCAACTGATGTGTATATATATAATATTTTGCATACATATTAATACCAACAAAAAAACAAAAGCAGCACAATAACAAACGACACTATTGCGAACTAAACCAACAACCACAACAACAACCAACCTAACAACCATTACAGCAGCATAAGCAGCTACTCAGTGGGCAATTACAGGAATACGAAGGCCTTCTAGCAGGCCTGAATTAGGTTTTTATAGGCCTTCCACACTCCTTGCAAACACCGTTTTATTGCTTGTATGAAATGGGAAAATTTGTCAATACTTCCGCACTCGCTTTGCTAAAAAGCCTTTATAAAAGCGCTTTTTTGAAAAAGCATTCTTAAAGTGCTCTCTTCATAAGCGATTATTATTGCACTACGTTCACTGTTCCTGAAATAGGTGTTCTCTCCACAGGCCTTTGTTAAAATTTAATTGACCTATTACACTCCTTGCAAACACCGTTTTATTGTTTTTATGGAATCGAAAAATTTGTCACTCACTTTACTAAAAAGCCCTGATAAAAGCGCTTTTTTAAAAATGCATTCTTATAGTACTTTCTCATAAGCCTTGTTTTATGCTACTTTGTTTATTATGTTTGCTATTGCACTTTAACATCATTAAATAAAAAATCATTAGTCATTAAATAATATACTACCCCAACAACACTCAGTTCGTACTCCGTAATATTTTTTAATATCCACTTTCAACTTTTATTTATAAAGGGTCCGCCAAATAACTTTTTTTTTAAATTCTATAAAAAAAAACTACTGGATATTTTCTCAATTTTTTTTTTTTATTTAAAAGTACAATCCTTCCGGTTAATAATGGAAAATAATTTCATTCAAATGGCTGCCTCGGCTGGTCATGCAGTAGCCTACATGATCGGTCCAATTTTTAAGCACATTATCTATTGTGTGCAGCTGTATTTCACCAATGGCTTCACGAATATTGTCCTTTAAAGCATCAATTGTCTCTGGCTTGTCGGCGTAACACTTATCTTTGAGGGTACCCCACAAATAATAGTCCAACGGTGTCAAATCGCAGCTCCGAGGTGACCAAACGATATCAGCTCTGCGGCTGATAATGCGATCTTCAAAAACAGGGCGCAAAACATCGTGTGTAGCTTCGGCTGTGTGGCACTTAGCGCCGTTCTGTTGAAACCAAATGTTGCCAATATCCTCTTCTTCAATTTTTGTGAACAAAAATTCGTTCAACATGGCCCGATAACGATCGCCATTGACTGTAACGGCCACTCCTTGCTCATTTTCGAAGAAAAATGGCCCAATTATGCCTCTGGACCAAAATCCGCACTAAACAGTGACTCGTTTTGGGTGCAGCGGCTTTTCAATGTATGCGTGCGGCTTTTCTGTGCCCCCAATGCGAAAATTTTGCTTGCTTACATACCCGCCAAGATCAAAATGAGCTTCATCTGAAAAGATGATTTTTTTGGCAAAATCGGCATCTTCTGTAAGTCGATCGCAGGCCCACTTAGCGAAGCGAAAACGCATTGGATGGTCAGTTGGCTTCAACTCCTGAACCAATTGGACTTTTTATGGCGTCATACCAAGGTCTTTATGACAAATTCGTCTCAATGATGTCTCCGAAATGTTCAATTGTTGAGAACGATGGTGAATTGATGTTGATGGCGCTTCAGGCACACTTTCTGTCACAGCAGCAATATTCTCGGGTGTACGCACTGTTTTTGGCTTTTCACGCTTTGGTTTATCGATGACGATGCCAGTTTCTTTCACTTTTTTTACAAGATAACGAACATACGGAGCTGACGGTGCTTCTCTTCTTCCAAAATCCGAACGCAATTTTCGCACACATTCTGCAACATTGCCATGATTTTCAAAGTAATGTCGCAATATTTCCCAGCGTTGATCAAGCGCATACACAACCATATTCGTTTAGCGGAAGAATAAAACTAATTATCTGTCAAATCAGACATGAGCTAAGTGTTACCATTCACGAAATAAGCACTAGTTGAAAAAAAACGTTAGATGGCGGACCCTGTATTAAGAAAACGATGTTTTTGATACAATAAAGTTTGTTGTATTCTTAAAGCTTGAAAATTTTTTTTTGAGCTGAGAGGTTTTGTTGAAAACTGCTTTGTGTATAAACTAATGGAAAAGCTCAGTGTTTATAGTGCAAGCTGACTCCGAGCATAAAGCTACTTTTTAAATGGTTTTCAGCGCTTATATCTCCATCTCGCTTGCTCACACAAGCAGAAAGCGCGCACTATAAACACCAATAAGCTCAAAAAGCTACTTTTTGAAACGTATAATATGATCAAAAAGCGTCCACTATGTACGCAGCCTGAGAAATGAAATTTCATGCTTTCTTTAACAAAATTTGTTGTATCAAAAACATTGATTTCTTAATATAAATAAAAGTTCAAGTGTTTATACAAAAAAATATTAAAGCGTACGAACTGAGTGTTGTTGGGGTAGTATATTCATAAAATAATTAAGACAAATTTTTGCATTCGATCGTTTAAGGCAGTTATATTACAGGTAATTTAGTATTGTAAAACATTTCATTTACATTTTTTCAAATTTAATTTAGATTTCATTTATATGTTTATTATATAGAATAAATCATATTTAATATATGATTATTAAGGCAATTACATTAAAAGCAATTTGACATATAAAATATGTCATTGACATTTATATAAAGAATATTAAATAACATATTTAAAAACAATTGAGATAATTTTTTCATTTGAGATCATTTGATATATCGCACACCCACTTCAAAAGTGACACAACTCAAAATTTTACTATTTTCTGGAGGAGCAAAAAACATATTTTTTCTTCAAGGGACTCCACACAAAACGGAGAGACAAAACAATTTTTTAATTAAAAACTGAAAATATGCATACAAAATTACGATAGCCGATGTCGATGATCACTACGAACAGTTTAACACTCTTGTGTAAACAGTGTCACTTTTGAAGAGGGTATATATATTTTTGACATAAGCCCTTTGCGATGCGAAGGTCACAAAATGACCTGATATATATTTTAGTGCAAATTCACTACTTAGTTAATTTTTTTAAGATAATTTAGTAATACTAAAGAATATTTTGGTGTGCTCATGACATGTGGTCGACATTGTGCTCGTCGTACGATGCTGTGGAAATACTGGTTTTCCCAAAACGTATGTTTTGTATTTAATCGATAATTTACAGACGGTACATATAGCTCGTTGGCTGGCTTTGTTTTTTGTCCTACAAGATTTGCAGATGTAGAGGGTTGCTAGACTTCTTGTTTTTCGGACAACATCTACAGATGATTGAGTTATTTTCATACTTTCTCTACGTCGAATTAATTCCTGAACAAGATCACATCCAAGTTTTTTAAGATATAGTCTGCGTTTTAATGTCTTTAAGGTATTCCAATTTGGCATTGTGTCTGTCCATAGAACTTAGCCGTTAAGAGCAGAAATGCCAGTAATATTTGAAAGTGCTTTAAAAGGGCTTCTTAATAGTTGTTTATGTAAAAAATTTATTGGGGGTAAATTCATTTATTTAATATATTAAAATTCAACTTCTAAAAACTCTCCCATTTGGAAAATATAGAAGTAATATTTCGAAAGTTATAATAATGGGATAATAATTTGGATTAGAAAATAAATTTATATAAATAGTTACATAAGATTTTGGCTTAAATACACTAAAAAATTCTGTACTCCACATGCCACTAATTTTTTCTTATGGACTTTGGCCTTCTAAACACGAATATCACAATAAAAAAATGTTCTATGGATATGATTTTTGAAAAAATTTCCCCTTTTTCTAGGATGTAGTGTCATAAATAGCAAACTGTCTCAAAAACGAATTAACCAATTTAAAAAAAAAATAAATCAAGACAGTTGAATTACCTACAAATGCTTAGAACAAATTTTGTCATTTGGCTCAGTAAATTTGACGGAATTATAAGAAATTCGAGGAAGTTTTTTTTTAAAAAAATCAAGTCGAATAATGTTTCAATAATCTAAAAAAAATCGAAATCTCAAAAAAATCTCAGCTTGTTATTTTTTACGTAAAGATAGTTCTTTGAAAAAAAACACACTGCCTTTGAGGAAAATTCATTGTAGAATAATGAAGTTATAGACCATTGAGTGAAGGCACCGAAATTCTACTTTTTATGATTTTTTCATTTAATGCCGGTTAATTTAATATAAACACATCGGTAACTAATTTTTAATTTAAAACTTTTATTTTAAACGAAATATTACATATCTACATAAATCAATAAAAAGTACAGAATAAAAAGAATACCAAAAAAATATATTGACTTAAATAGGAAAGGAAATAAGATACAGATGTTGAATTAGAAAGCGATAAAATAAGTTCAGAAAAGTATGCGCAAAAGTTATTATATAGTTATATATTATATAGCAGAGTTCATTTTAAGCATTGACATTTTTTTTAAAGTTTTCAGTATGCAAGTAATCAATAAACCTTTTAAGCATATGGAATATAAAAACCTTCCTAGATTTTAGTATAAATTTTAGTTTTTTTTTTTTTTGTTCTTTAAAGACATTTAAGCCGTAAGATCAATAAACAAAAACACAGCACATTCAACTCACATACACATCACAGAGAACTAACGAAAACTTCTTGCCTTTCTTTTAACAGGTAGGCCTTATAGAAGCGCTCATCGATGCAGTGATGTTGTTAGGTGTGTTGACGCCAAAAACAGCAGTTAATACATGCCTTTTCCTCAAGAGGCCTGACTGAATTGCCCACTGGGTACTAAAGCAGCTTGTGTTTAACTTTTCTCATACGAATATATGAATTTCATTTGCTTAGATTTTGCTACTTTGTGTCTTTATTAAAGAAGTGTCCAAACCCAAAATTAGATATTCGTTTCATTCGTACTCTAACTGATCAAGGCTGTAGGTATACCACAAAGTGTGAACTAAAATCCTTAAATGTGCTTGAAACAAATTGTAAATATAACCATCACACAAACCGCGCTGTAAGACGTAATTCTTCTTAAAAAAAAACACATTAAAAATAATCAAAACAATGCTTAAAAAACATCAGTGTGCCTAGCATTTTTTAAAAAAACCAAAACACAAAAAAAATCAAAAATAATAGATAAATTATAAAATAATAATAAAAAAGAATTGCTGAAGAAGCCTCGACTTCTGATATCTCTGCGAAAAGTAATACATACATAAAATTGTAAAAGCAGACTGTTTAATGAATGTTGAAATAAATACTCCAGTTTAACAGTAGTGTGCAGAAAATTTGCTCATTATTTGACATGGAAAGTTTTTAAGAGCACATTTATAAGAAATTTATTTCAAAGTGTTACATAACTTTTTTTAGAAAAGAACTTTTTAATAGCAAATCTTCTCAATCAACAGCGAATTTTCGGTTTGTTTAAGAAAATCAAACTATACTGTTGTCATTTCTTTGCACGCTTTCGTCTGTTCTTGCCAGAACCTTTTCAACTCTAACTTTAAGCATTTAACGCATCAACTTGATCTGATTACCAAAGTTCCTTCCAATTAAGGTCAGATTTGAGAAAAGATATTTTTGTTACTAACAAATTAATACAACAAAACAAATACGCACTTGGTAGTATCTGCGTGTGTGTATGCTTTTTTTTAGTCCGCACTCTTTGTTTGTGTTTAAGCTTAATGGACAAAAAAGGCACACAAAAATCATACGAGTAAATATTTCCAGGAAAAGCCAGCAAGAACCATAGGATGCGAGAAATAATGGATGGCATCGAAAAAGAAGAAGCAATAGAAAAAAATGGAATCAGTGCTGAAAAATTAATGATATTCTTACAATTTCGTAGAAATAAAAAATGGTACCTACAAAAACAAAACAGAAATAAAACCAGCTTAAATAAATAAATGAATATAAGATCAAAATAAAACAAAGTTCCCAACAAGCTAAAGAAACAGAAAATAAAGTAAAAAAACAACAAGCAATAAATTTAGTGCCTGTTGTGTGCTGGTGGTGAAATAAGATACAAATAATTGCAAAACTCAAATTTGTTCAAAGACGTATTTTTCTTAACAGTGGAAGTTCGCCTTAAAATAAAACTAACCAGTGTGACCTGATGACCTAATGACCTAAGTGCAAAATGAAGTGTTTAAACTTCGTCTTAAGGACACTAAAAATTAATTGTTTTTTATATATAAACATAACAATGCATAATATAAGCTTTGTCACTTCAAACCGATTAAGTATATGAAAATTTTAAAATAATATTCAATAGACTGAAATTTTCTAGTAGAATTTAACCGAACTAATGAGATAAGTAAATTTTAAGCTGTTTTGAAAGAGTTTCATTATTTTATAGCCATCAGAATTTAAGCTTTATATTGTTCAACAGTTGTGAATAAACACATAGTCAGTACAAAGTTTAAAGTCTGCCATAAGCTCATGAGGATAATAAAAATCTTTTATATCTTCTGTAAAATTCTTAAATAGGCAAATATGTAGTTATTTTTCGTATTTTCGTCACAATTCACATTAATTCAGTTGCACAAAAAATTAATCCACAGAGGCTAATACTTTCTCTTTTTGTATTAGTATACTAATAAACTTTTGTATAAATCTGTTAAACAACATTAGTAAAATATGAAATGTATAATTTAAAGTAAATGAAAGTTTTCTATATGACCTTGTTATTTAATATGTTGATTTTCTATGATTTAAATACAAATTCTAAATGTTTGATAGTTTAAATCATACTTAATTTTAAATACAAATTCTAGTTGTTTGATAGTTTAAAATGGTTTATTGAGCTTTAGATCAGGCTAGAACAATTAATTGCTCTAACGAATTTTTCGAAAAAAATAACAGCAACAACATTTTCAATATAAAAAGGAAAACATCACTTGCTTGATTTTATTTCAATTTCGGCCCTGATACAGGCTTCATCAGAAATCTTTGTGATGCCGGCAGAAATCGAGCCCGGGCCGTGACCACCGTGCAGTCGCATTAGCGCACTACAAAGTAAAGCAAAAATACAACAACAACTGGATATATAAAAGAGAGAAAAACTGAGAAATTGACAATGAAATCTCATCGCCTCTGTGGTGTAGTGCGCTAATGCGCCTGCACGGCGCTCACGGCCCGGGTTCGATTCCCGCCCGATCACAAAGATTTCTGATGAAGCCTGTTGCAGGGCCGAAATTGCAATAAAATCAGCTTGTGATGTTTTCTTTTCATATTGAAAAACGTTGTTGTTGTTGTTTCTTTGGAAAAATTCGTTAGAGCAATTAATTGTTCTAACCTGACCTAAAGCTCAATATACGATTTTAAACTATCAAACAACTAGAATTTGTGTTTAAAATCAAGTATGATTTAAACTATAAAACATTTAGAGTTTGTATTTAAATCATAGAAAATCAATATAATTTAACATTTTTTTTATTTAGTTTTTATAGCTAAAAAAAAAATAAGTATATTTTGTCAATACGCTTTAAGCTAAAAGTGACTTGTTTTTTAATTATATAAATGAGCACATGCAAATCTAATTTTATTTATTTTCTTTTAGAGAACATTTTTTGGAAGTATCTTAAAACTTTAAGATTGAATTGCAAAAAACACATAAAGTTAATTCACGATCTTGTTGCATCATTAGAGAGTAGATCTTAATTATTATGATATATTGCAAATGCCTTACCAAAACTGTTTCTCAGTTGTTTCGAATTTCTTCTTCCGTTCATTTTTGTTGCCATGTTCCCTTTAAATTTTCTCTCTTAAAACTCCCTCCAATTCTTTACCTTTCTACATTATTCTTTCTTTTATTAAACTGTGTCACAATTTGAGGGTCATCATGGGGATCGCAGAAAATTCCAAGACAAGGTGAAAGTTTCCCTCAATTAGGGACGATTTGCCAAAGGGTTTAAAAAATGTAGCTTCTGCTTTTCCTTAAAATGCTATTTTAATTTGGTTGATTTAAGATGGCCACTAGCCTGGCTATTTTTATAACATTACTCGATTTCAATGAGCGCCGGTCTGCAAATTGTTTCTTTTTACTTGAAAAAAACACCTGAAAAATTTGAAGACGATCGGAGAATAATTGATAGACCCAAAAATTGGTTAAAGTTTTACAAGGGGATATTTATGTAAAAAATTTTTATTGTTTCGTTTTTATTGGTTTTTTTTTTTCGTTTTTCCTACATAAAGCACTAAATTTTGAATTTCATATTTAAGTTGAAGTTTGCAACAGTGTTGCTAGTGTAATTGATTTTAATAAATGTGTATTTTTGTAATCAAATCTTATATATGTAATTTTTAGCTTTTTTAAAGCTTTATTTAGCCTTTGTAGCATATGTTTTTGTTGTTTTAGGTTCTTTTAAAAAGTTTTGGCAACACTGGTAACAAATTACAAATTTTTTTTGGTTAGGCAATGTCGATTTCGTATGCGAAGGATATTTTTTCCGATATGAATCGACAACTTGAAATATAAACTGAGCTTCTTCTTCGTCACGTGTTAAAATACGGTTATAATCTTTCATAAATTAAACGCCACGTTCTACAGCGTCAATGACATTTAAATTTTGGAAGAACTTCAAAGCAGTTTCATATTCCTCATTGTCTTTGCATATGGATGGGTCGAGCTCGAAAAAGTCAGTTTGAAGTTCGAAATTTGATAAAAGAACTTTGGTTTTATACGAAACAAAATCCAATAAGTCGCATTTCAACAGATGTTGCACATTTGGATATGTGCGGTATTTGACAAAAGCTACAGTAGGGTCCTTCGCTTTCAAACGAATCACCATTTTTCGCTTGATTTCTAATGAAACACTCGGGTCGAGAAATGCCAACCCTAATGTTTCTGGAGTCAAATACCACAAGTGATTCTTCATTTTTGTATTAACCGCGTCCAACACAATTTTATCGATTTCAGAAAATTCGAAAGCAGCACACAAATCCTGATTGGGGATCTTCTCTTCTTATATATATTACGCAAACGCAAATTTTTTTCCAGCGTAGGGCTTTAAGTGCAAGTCCAATCTTAACAAATTTAGAATGGTTTGGTAGGTTTTGACCTGTAGACGTGCAAACTGGACTTTTTATTTCTTAAAAATTTATATTTTTTATGTTATAGCGACTTAAAGCTTGCATATAATTGTTGTTGTTGGAATTTCAGCATTTTGCGCCATCTATCTATAGCTATGAAACTGATGTACTGACGAATAATCTTATAATTTCACAGCTAAAACTACGAATTGATATATTCAATATCAAAGTAATACTGGAAAGATTTTTACAGTTGAAATTAGATTTCTAAACTGTTGGTTTTTTTAATTTTTTAATTTTTAAAAATTTATACAAAAATTTAATAAGAAATTGGAAACTGGCAATTAAACATTTTTTTCAAGCATTTTTCAACTGGAAATCAAGAAATTTTTTTTACCTTTGCTTTATCAAGTGCGGCACAAAATCGTGGCGTAATCCATTATTTTCTTCGTAGTGAAACACCGCTCTTTTGTTGTGAGTACTTCAAACTCATCCTCGAAATCATCACTATCTGCTTCCATGGGCTCAGTTTCAATTTCGGTTTCACTTTCGTAGCAAACTTTAATTGAGATAGATTTTGATTTCGATGAAAAAGAATTCCATCAAATTTACTCACCATATTGTAATTCAGATTCTTATCTTATTTTCCGTGCTTCTTCCTTTTCTTTCCGAATTTTCAATCTTTCTTCTTTGGATGCTAATTCCATAGCAATGCCCAACATTGAACCAGGCTTCCCTTTCTGGTGCTAACCAGATTCCAAGAAATCTTTGTCCTCTTTGTTTTTCATCATCGACAATGCATCGGCTGCATGTCAAATGTCAAAAATGTCGTCTAATACTCCCATGGAAACATATAACTTGTTCTTCATTCTGGATGCCATTTTCTCCACATTCACTTTGTTGCAAGTTTTCCAATCTTCGTACATTTCAAGAAGCTTACCGGCACATTTATGAGAATCGCGTGTTGGAATACGCGCTTGTTGCCAAAATATCAACACGCCATCAATTGTCAACCTTGTACTCTCTTTTGAGGTTAGTTTCACAAAACGCATATTATAGAAAAAAACTATCAAAACTTGTCTGTTTGACGGTAAGTTAGCTCCCGTAATTTGATGTGGCACATATCCAATCAAACTAATTTCTCCTTGTTTTTGATCAGCTTTACGTGTTTTCATCGATCAAACAGTCGAATCAAACGCTTTCACCATTTTTACATTACACTTAGAATCAGCAGGCAAATGTACAAGTGTAATGTCACACAAGTGCCGAGGCAGGCAGGCAGGTAGGCGCAGGCAGTGCCCTGCGAAGAAACGAGATAGAAATAACTTTTTTCTTTCTTGTTCACATCGTTTTCCTGCGCCTGTCTTCTTCGGCGTTTACTCTAAGGGCGCGTTAAAAGTGGCGATTTGTTGCTTTGCCGCTCCGAGCAAAAATTCAAAATCGCATGGGAGCAACAGAGAACGCAAGTCATGCATCTGTTTTGCCCCAATGAATTTTTGAGTTTCAGCTCGGCTCGGTTCGGTCGTAAGTCGGAACTTTAAACGCGCCCTAAGACAATTATTGTCAAAAAATATAAAAAATATTTTTGCATATATATTTTTGAAATGTTTTAGAGAGTAAAATTCATGAAACATCAGTCTGGCTGAATATTAAAGCATATACACGATATTTTTCTATATAAATTATGATAAGATATCCGGGTTCCTCGTCACTCTAATGAAGGTGTTTTTTTGTCACTCACATAAGGGTTAATATTAGTGTATTTTAGCAGTTTTTATATAAAAAGAAAAAAAAATGTGTACATAAATATTCCCTTGTAAAACTTTTACCCATTTTTGGGTCCATCAATTATTCTCCGATCAGTTCCTAATTTTACAGGTTTTCTTTTTAGGTAAAAAGGAACAATTTTCAGGCCGGCGCTCATTGATATCGCCATTTCAAAAAATTTCCTAACAAATCGCGGCCAGGATAATGGCCACCCTAAGATTTCATTTATGCGTAACTTGCAAACGGGTCAATATTTTTATAGACTTTCTTCCGAGGAGTCGTGATTTTATTGATTCATTCCCTTATTTTTTTTTTTTTTGTATGATTTGCAAAGAAGGTTCTTACTACTATAGAGGAAAATATGCTGTACCTGCCGAAAGAGTTCAAACTAAGTCGCTACAGAGATCTAAGCTCAACAGAGTTAGGTTCATTGCTGACTGAGCCTATTACCATTTGTTCTTATTTCACCAAAAAGACACCAGCAAAAGCAATTATTCTGCTTTCAACTCTTCATTATAACAAATCCATTTCAGATAATTACAGTTTTGGGGTTCTTTTTTTAAATTTATTTTGAACCTGAAATAATTATCGACTAATTATGGACTACAACAAGTAAAAAGGTGTTGTTGGCACAATGCATAAAATATTCATCGAATAATACATCAAAGGAAGGACTCTTCTCTGGCCACTAGAGTTTTTTTAAATATATTTGGCATAGCAGCGTTGGAACCATAACAAACCACGCTAAAATTTAAAACAATGCCAGGACGCAAAAAGAAGCGAATTATAGCCTCAAGTATCTAAAGGAGCTAGCCGTTGCCCACGTAATACCTCAAGTTATAGAGAGGGCACAAACGAAAAGATCTAGAGGGGAAACTTCAGCAAGTGAGTTGCTCGGATAAAAATTAATCATCTTCAAAGTCACAGATGCTTGTCAAGCTCCAAAAAAGAATGCCCAGGGATGACGTACGGAATTAGGCAATTGCGGATATTGCACAGGAAGACGTTAATAAGCCCTAAAGCAGTGCTATGGCTCCAATAAAATCATTTGTGCGGCTCAAACTGCAGCTAAATCGGTTTCTGCATCAACTTTCCACTGAAAAGTGGAACATATATAAATGCATTTAAAACATTTTGCTGTTTGCAAAATGTTATTTGTTCCTTCTAAAATACAATTTGTTGCTATTAAAAATTTTGTTTACCTTACAATAATGTTTCAATACAGATCCGCCCCCAAGAGAAATTTTGGATTTAAAACCCCCAGTGGGCGAGAAGTATTAAAAAATGTGCACAACAACTTAAAATTAACACAAAAAAAAAAGAATAGCGTAGTAAAGTCATCTTTGATATCAAGAAGGTTATACCCAAAGCCTCCACTTCTTATGAGAAAATCCTGCAGGAGGTGGTTAATACCTCTTGCAATACCACATACACATACTACGGTACATAATGCTTATAATGAGATACCTAATGTAAGGAATAATTGACTGCCGCATAAAAAATGTATAGATAAAAATTAATCATCTTCAAAGTCACAGATGCTTGTCAAGCTCCAAAAAAGAATGCCCAGGGATGACGTACGGAATTAGGCAATTGCGGATATTGCACAGGAAGACGTTAATAAGCCCTAAAGCAGTGCTATGGCTCCAATAAAATCATTTGTGCGGCTCAAACTGCAGCTAAATCGGTTTCTGCATCAACTTTCCACTGAAAAGTGGAACATATATAAATGCATTTAAAACATTTTGCTGTTTGCAAAATGTTATTTGTTCCTTCTAAAATACAATTTGTTGCTATTAAAAATTTTGTTTACCTTACAATAATGTTTCAATACAGATCCGCCCCCAAGAGAAATTTTGGATTTAAAACCCCCAGTGGGCGAGAAGTATTAAAAAATGTGCACAACAACTTAAAATTAACACAAAAAAAAAAGAATAGCGTAGTAAAGTCATCTTTGATATCAAGAAGGTTATACCCAAAGCCTCCACTTCTTATGAGAAAATCCTGCAGGAGGTGGTTAATACCTCTTGCAATACCACATACACATACTACGGTACATAATGCTTATAATGAGATACCTAATGTAAGGAATAATTGACTGCCGCATAAAAAATGTATAGAAGGCTTGGTGGCTCACCGGTGCGCCAGGTGTCCATCAAAGGAGTGTAGACATGCTGTCAACACAGAGGTTAAATAAATTCAGTTTTTTTGTGGCATTTTGTGATTTGTTGTGCTAAAACCAACTGCAATGGTGTTGAAAGTAAAATTTCCCAATTTTGCAAGATGAAGACAGATGAAAGAGAAAACCTCTTTATCGCAATGACATAAAAAATCTTTAAACTTTTTTTATTATTTTTTCTCAACACAAATATATAAAAACCCAATGTTAACCAAATAAACATTTCAAAAACTTGCTGTAGCATTCAAATATGTCGATTTTTTTCTTAACAGATCAAATAAAATAAAAATTTTCACCATCGCATTCGATTTGAAGAGCCCACTTTAAAGGCCGCATTAAAACCCATTGAAATCACAAAAGTTGTCTCTGCGGTTGTTTTGGCATTCGAATGTATATCGTTATGCTACCTGCGTGAGTGTTGGGCATTAAAAATATATATAACAATAAATGAATTTTTCACAATAGTCTCTTTTATCGTGGCTTTAAATTTTTATCCAAACATAAAAACGTGCATAAAGGTTGTGTGCAAAAAATAAAACAAAACATTTGAAAACTACATAACTTTGAAATACTTCGGCATTGATTGGCCACAGGCTTTAAAAAAAAATCATATAACAGCTATTGTTTTGGGGTTAAGAAAGTTTGCAAATTTTTTGCTGTAGTTCGGCATCGAAGAGAAAGGTGAGCATTTATTCATAAAATAAAAAATAGGCAAACATTTTTTCTATGATGTAAAAAAAATATTTGTGTGAAAACACCTTCAGCACCTTTTGGTGTATAACGACTGAAGTGTGTAAGAAATATTTTTGAACAGTTGTTTCTTTTTTTCGCTTAGATGGGAAAAAATATTTTGCTTTTTCACCTTTTTTGTGCTAAGGCGAGATTTTTCGACAATACTGTCGCAAATATCTTTAAAGGATAATCATCCAGAAAAAAATGTCCACTTTTTTTCACTAAAAAAAGTTCTGTTAGCAAGTAAAATGCATAATATCAAAAGTATATCCGCTGTCAAGTTTTTTGCTTTCTTTAATGTCGACGGCGCATCTTATTCCTTTATTAAATATTTTCTATGATTTTGCCGCCATTGTTTGCATCATAAATCATGCTTTTCGCGAATGTGCTTCTAGGTTTTTCAACAAAAATTTCGGCATTGTTTGTATAAAGCATGTTTTGTTGTTGTTTTTTTTTTTTTTTTTGCCTTGCAGCCTCTATTCTATATATTTCTAATGCAATTCAAATGTGGCAATGCTCTGCGGTGCCTTGCAGAGCAATGAATAACATCCGGCCAAGCGTTGTTAGAAGTCAACATGGTTGAGTCAACAATTTTAGTGAGCCGCCAGTAAAAACAACAACACCAAAAACAGTAACAATAACAGTAACAATAACAAAAATAGCAAAAATAGCAGCAAAAACCTCAACAAATACAACTTCTAGAGTCATACTTTGGCAAATCTACATTCCGGAAATTTTCGGGCCACGCATTTGGCAAAGTCTTTTTTAGTTTTTTTTAGTTTTTTTAGTTTTTTTTATCATATTCATGTTAAAAAGGGTGTGGCATGAGGCTGGTTTTAGTGTAACATTTGTCGGTCGTCAGTCGTTGGGGTCATGAGCTATGTTTGTGTTGGTTTCCATAACACAGGCGTAGTTGTTAGCACGAATGCAAGAATCATGTTTTGCCCATTGGTGGCAACGCCATGCGTTAAGAGGACATCCTGTGGCTGCAAAAATGTTACTCACATTGTTTTTGCTGTTGCAACATTTAGTTCACTTTTTCCTTTCATAGTGTGTGTGTGTGTGTATGCTTGTGTGCGTCTATCATAGAGAGCAAGGAACAAAAAAGAGTGCGCTACTTTTGGCCAAAATAAAAATGTTTGCTCCAAATGAAACATGTTTTTTGTTTTATGCTCTGCAGCTAACATTTAGTAGTGGCCTTAATATTTTTTCTACTACTACTGTTTTTAATATAATTTAATATTTTTCATGCTTTGTTTGTCAGCTGTATTAAATGTGGCGGAAATAAATTTGAGCGCTTTGTTTATGGCTTTTTCTTGGGTTTCCGGTTGAGTCTGTTTGTTGTTATTTGAGCTCAGTGTGAATGAGTATGCGTGTTTGTGTATGTTTGGGTGTGCCGGATATGGATACTGGCAACACTTTTGCCTAACTTTTCGAATAAATTGGTTTCGCCATCATGAGATACAATCAGCAGATAGGCAGAGTTTTGTTTTCTCTATGCTCCTTGCTTTTAACTTACTTTGGTGTTCATAAAGTTGTTTCGAATTAGGTACAAGTGCCGGAAACATGATTAACACGCACTTGTTATCTTTTACAATTGTTTAAATAAGTCATAGACTACAGCTAATAGCTTTGTTATACAAGTATTAGCTTGTGTAAATTGTTGCCAGAACTGTTTGAAAACTTTAGATTATGAATATTGCATTTTTTTAGTTTTTTTATTTAAAAATTTAAAAATTATAAAAGTATTGCTTGAGGTTGATCGTAAAAATCGTATTTTGCAAAACAAGAATAGCAAAAATTTCATTGACCATTTCAAAAAAATGTGAACATTTGTAAATAATCTTCTACGGCTTGGACACAGATTATTTATAATTTTGTGCATCTAAAATATTTGATAGTGATATGGTAAGATTATTTTTCTACAAACTTGTACTATCTTTATATCGAAAGCTCACAAAAAACAACAAAATTCAAAAAATCAAAGTTGAATTAAATATATACATTCAAATATTTTATTGAAATTTAAAAAAGTAGTCAATTCAAACATAAAGTCAACATGAAATTGTCACAAAGAAAAATGTGATAAAATTTATTCCTTATTCTATGGTTAGTATTTGCTTGTTACGGGTTCTTTGTGAATTGGCTAGCGAATAGTTTTATTAAATGTTTATGTGAATCACACTCGCGGTGTAGTCAAGTTAAAGCGATAAACCTTAATACTGTTTTCATTCAAATGTTATTGAAATCCATTAGAAATAGTTAATACTAACACAAAATTTACATGAAATTGCCACAAAGGAAAATGTAACAAAACTTATTCTCGGTTCTATTGTAAGTGTTTTTTTTTTACCAATTGTCGATCAAATTATTGTCACCATATTTTAGGTTAAAAATATTTTAATGCATATTTATTCAAATGTTGTTGAAATTCACAAGAAATAGTTAATTCAAACACACAATCAACATAAACAGAAAGAAAAACGTAACTTAAGTTATTCTTGACTTTATGGCAAGTGTTTTCTTGTTACTGATTCTTGAACAAATTATTATCACTATATTTTTGGTTGAAAATATTTTATTGAATATTCATTCAAATGTTATTGAAATCCATAAGAAATAGTCAATTCAAACACACCAGCAACATGAGCAAGAAGAAAACGTAACAAAAATTATTCTTGATTGTATGATAAGTATTTCTTTGTTACCGATTCTTCAATAAATTATTATCACCATATCTTGAGTATAGAATTGCTTAAGTATAAAAAATATAAAACATTTAAAGAATTCATGGTAATAAGGCTTTTAGGCAAATTAATATAATATAGCTTTGGGCACAAACACTGTGGAGTTTATTTTAAGCAATTAAGAATATATATATGTACTAGCTAATATACCAGGTGTTACTCGAGAGTAATTTATATACAATTTTTTATATACACTTCTCCATTAAATGTTTTTAAAATGCCGGAATAATAAAAAACATGTTGAGTTTTCAGCGTTTAAGTTACAAATTCCTGACTTGCCTGATATAAATTTATTTTTCTGTTTACGACTGCTCAAAGTAATACAAAAACAAATTAAGTATAGAACGGAGTAGAAATCCAAATGGTATTCAATGAATGACGTATACATATACTGAAAGCGTACAGCTATAAGTTAACGTGAAGCGCTTCCACGAATCAACCCCGAATAAAAACTGAGCTAACTGCGAAATTGTATTAAAAAGAAATTGCCATCACAAAATTAGTTGAAACTTAACAGAAATTGTAGGTCCATTAATGGTCAGTGCATTTTTAATTTCTTAAATTTAATTCAAACACTGCTTGACAAAAAAAAATTAAACCACTGTCACATAATACGCATTAGACAGAAAAAAGTTTTAAAAGTCAGCCCCTCATATGAAAGCTTACCTCGAGAGAGTTACGTGGACATAAAAATAAATTTTTAGGCACCCTGTATGAGCCGACAAAACGGTTTTTTCATCATAGCTTTGCTTCCTTGAGTCCAATTATCAAATGGTGCCAAAAAAAAAATTGTTTATCCACGTAAACCTCTCGAGGTAAGCTTTCATATGAAGTGCGGACTCTGACATTTTTTTTTTTGCGACCCACTCTAATACGCACTACACGTACTGTATACACCACTTTTTTGTGCCGTAAACAACGTATATTTAATACCTTTGTTATTGAAATTTGTTATTGAAAATTACGCTGCTGTAAACTAAACATAGGCTGCTCACATCGACAACACGGCATTCATTGAATACCACTACAATTTTAATGCGACATTATTTAATGTATTGGCAATGAAAAAACTGCTGATATCTTCTTTTTTGTGGCGTTATTGACTTAAGCAGTATGCATAAGCATTGGAAAATAGTATCCAGGTAAATGATGTATGTAGCAGAGCTGCGTAAAGAGTAACACCATCTTAAAATGGAATTATTTTAAGAAGTAGAAAGAATTTATATTTATGAATATAATAGAAAATTGGATACAAATTTTTTGGTTATAATAAAAAAAAACCGCTTTGAGCAATATATCATTGGGTAATAGGACCCGGCACCACAAAAAGTCTCTTTATCCTGGGGAATTTCAATGTATGTTGATTGAAATATTATTTCTTTACCAAGAAAAAATACTTTAAGCATCACAACTTAAAAAAAATTTAACTTCACACAGCACCTCCATCAGAAATTTTCCTGGAAGTTTTAAGTCTGATGACCCGTGGACACCCTTGAAGAAAGGAATGCACAGGGTTGACAGGCTGGAAGCCGAAAGGATGATCACTATGGACGGGGTGAGGAGTGCTATACGCTCATTTGCTCCGTACAAAACATCAGGGATGGACGGTATATTCACTGCTATGATGCAATGGGGGGAAGATCTCATTGCACCTAGTCTGTATTTCAGACGGTATGTTCCGAGAGTCTGGAGAGAGGCGAAAGTTGTCTTTCTTCCGAAGCCCGGAAAAAAAGATTATGCGGAGGCGATGTCGTTCAGACCGATCAGCCTAACATCTTTTCTCTTGAAAACGATGGAAAGAGTGATGGTTGACTGTCTTGAGAGCACCTCGTTGATGCAAAATCCTCTGAGTAGATGCCAACATGCATATAGAGCAGGTAGGTCTACGGAGAGTGCTCTTCACGAATTGGTAAGAGTGACTGAAAAGGAGGTATTTTCAGGAGGCATTGCGATGGCCACATTTATGGACATCGAGGGTGCTTTCGACAAAATATGCTTTGGAAGGCTGCGGCAAGCCCTGACAGAACGCAATGTAAGCCCAATGATAGCAAATTGGGTGGACAATTTGCTCAAACACAGGGCTGTCAACATGCAGAATGGTAGAGTAAAGACTAGAGGTAGAGTAAGTAGAGGATGTACCCAGGGCGGGGTGTTATCACCAACCCTGTGGAACATAACTGTGGACTCACTACTGGTTAGACTGGATGAATCGGGCATACACACGATAGGGTATGGAGATGACATTGCGTTGGTGGTCCGCGGCAAGTTCATTGACACCATCTCTGACATCATGAAGGGAGCACTCCGAATGGTGGAGGAGTGGTGTCGAGAACAAGGCCTTACCGTAAACGCAGGCAAGTCAGACAATATTCTCTTTACTAGAAAGAGGGTAGGCCTGAGGATAGAACCACTCAGACTATTTGGAGCTGAAATCAACATGTCCACGAATGTTAAATATCTAGGGGTAACCCTTGATAGCAAACTGAACTGGAACGAGCACGTAGAAGATAGGATTCAAAGAGCCAAGAGGGTTCTGTTCCAGTGCAGACGCGTTTGTGGTCTCAAATGGGGGCTAAACCCAGAGGCTATGAAATGGGTTTACACTATGATGGTTAGACCT
This sequence comes from Dichetophora obliterata, assembly GCA_963920525.1. NCBI lineage: Eukaryota > Metazoa > Arthropoda > Insecta > Diptera > Sciomyzidae > Dichetophora > Dichetophora obliterata. The sequence continues at coordinate 200,889,126 of OY986438.1, read as the reverse complement.
GTCATCACGTATGCTTCGGTGATTTGGTGGACAAAAGTCAGCCAGAAAACCATTAAGAAGAGACTGGACAGAGTCCAACGGCTGGCGTGTGTTGGAATAACAGGTGCAATACGCACCACTCCAACAAGCGCAATGGAGGTTCTGTTAGGTATGCTGCCGTTGGATTTAGAAATAAAGAAATAAAGAAAACAGCGGCACTGTCAGCCCTCAGGATGTTGCGAAATGCTACGTGGCATGGGGCAACGGCCCTGCATGGTCATATTCGCATCCTTGATATTGTACAGAGAGATGTCAGGGAGGCGTTTATGCCTATGGACTGAAGGCAGAGAGTAAAAATAACAGAAAAATTTTATAAAACGGATGGAGCCGTTTGTGAAGAAATCGCTGGTAGCGATATCAGTATATTCACAGACGGCTCTCTGATGAATGGCCGGGCCGGGGCAGGCGTGTACTCAAAAGAGTTAAGCCTATCCTATGTACTGAGGTTGGGGAGGTTTTTGTCTGTATACCAGGCAGAAATGCTTGGCGTAGTGCATGCGCTGGACCACCTGATAGATGGCCGGATCAGTGGCAAGAAAATTGTCATCGCTCTCAACAATCATTCTGTGATTAGGTGTATGCAACGGACAGACATCACTTCCAGGTTGACCATAGAATGTCTTACAAAACTCAATAGGTGCGCCCAGACGAAAGAGCTCACACTTATGTGGGTGAGAGGACACTCTGGCATAGAACAGAATGAAGAAGCTGATTCTTTAGCAAGAGCAGGTTCAGCAGAAGAATTCTGTGGACCAGAACCACGTATCGCCATAGGCGACAATATGGTGGCAGGCCTTATTAAACAATGGATGGACTCGGAACACAGTACAAGGTGGGAAGAAGCTGTTAATTGCAGGCAATCAAAGGCGGCCGTGAAGTGGTCTCGTAGTGAGGCAGCAAAAGTTATCCGATACAATCGAAGGACTTTAAGCTGGCTTACTGCACTGGTCACAGGACACGGTCCCTTCATGTACCATCTCGGGAAGATGACTCTGACCGAGGACGATACGTGTAGGTTATGCCTAGAGGAGCCGGAAACAGCAGCACACATTCTGTGCCAGTGTCCGGCGCTGGCAAGCATAAAATTGACCACTCTGGGACGCCCATTTATTGGCGAAGCCGAGATTGGTCAACTAACCTATAAGGATATGCTTGAGGTGACAAAGGATGCTTACACAAGGAGCATGCTCACGTACGAGTACTCCGAGCAGTAGTACCCTTTGTCCAATGGGGGACGAAAACGGACCTACTGTGGTCTGCTTCGGCAAATCCCCAACTTATTATATTATATTATTATAACTTCACACAGCTCGGATCGAACTCAGTACCTCTCACTTCATAAGCCATCCGTTTAGACGACTCGGCCATCGACACATCTATTCATTGGATATTTGCACAATTCAATAAAAACTTTGCACAATTTTGCGGTCAAAAGCAAAACTTACAAAAGTTTAACTAATGCGATCTAATCGCTTATACACCTGCGGTCACGCACATCTTACCACTTCATTTCTCGCAGTATTTTTAAAATTTTTCAGCTTATGTTTGGAATACGTGCAAAATTTTTTAAACATGAATTCATTAAATAGAGATAGGAGTTTCAACAAAATTTTATTAATATCAGAAGTGTATTTTTATTTTTTTCCATATAAAATAAACAAATGGATATTTCCTATTTGCATATATTCGAATATAAAAGTTTTCAAAACATTTAAAATTTTAAATAACTTTAAGAAAATTTTTTTATATATTTGAACAGTGAACAAAATAGTTTTATAATCTTTAGTCTAATAAGATGTCGACCCCCCTTTTGAGGCTATAACAGCTTGGATTCGGGCAGGCATTGACTCAACAAGTTTTTGCAATACCATGTTTGAAATCTCATTTTCCCAGACTTCTTCCAAAATTCTTTTTAGCTTCAGTTTACTCTGTGGCTTATGCTGAGCCACCTTGCGTTTCATCACGTGCCATAAATGCTCGATTGGATTTAAATCTGTAGAGTTTCCAGGCCAATCCATGTGTTTAATACCAAAGTCCTTGAATAATTTCTGCACCTGTAAAAAAGATTAATAGGGTGGTTTTATTATTTTTACATTAAAAAATGCGGATAAAATGATAGTGTATTTCTACAAAAAACTTACCGATTTTGCGCGGTGACATGGTGCGGAGTCCAAAATAGGCACGACAAAATCCGTTATGACCTCACAATATTTTTCTCCGTTCATAATGCCATCAACAAAAAACAAAGGACCCCGTACATAATAAGAAAAGCATCCCCAGATCATTTGACTCTGAGGATGCTTCTCCGTTCTAATTACACAAGTATCCTTAAATCTTTCTCCTGGAAAACGTAGCACGTACGGAAGATTGTCGGCACAGTGCAAGTTAAACTTGCTCTCATCGGACCAAATAATATTTCGCCATTGGTCGAGAGTCCAATTGCTGTGCATTCTGGCTCACTCTAACCGTTTAACTCGCATTTTCTGTGTCAGGAGAGGTTTTTTGCTGGTCTCATACCACAAAGTCCAAATTCTCCCGGTCGTCTGCGGACTGTTTCTACACTAATGTTAACTTTGTGCTCTTGTTCGAGATCTCTTCTTATTTCGATGGCGCTTTTAAAACGATTCTTCAGGCTCATTCGGTGTATAACGTTATCCGTTCGGTCCGATGTCTTTCTCCCAGCCCTTTTCTAACAGATGCTCTCCAAACGGTCGTCTTGGTTCTTTTTTTTCAGTAAATTTATCACTGTTGGATGACTACAGCCTATCCGCTTTGCAATTTCACGGCAGGGTATTCCTTCTTTCTCCAATGTAAAAATAATGACCTTTTGGTCCGGAGTCAACCGCTTATATTTCGAACTCATTTTTAAGGTCTATATGTTTAAATTACCACTGCTGATTTATAAATAATTTTACTTTCGCAAAATGACGTATTTATTTTTAATTTGCAGCTACTTACACAGATAAATGCATATAATTGGGATACCGCAAAATCTACCGGTAATGTAAATTCGTTACCAGTCTTATGCTTTGTTCACACTGAGAGCTTAATGCACTTTTAGAGAATTTACTATATATATTTGTCCCTGTTACTCCTGAATTTCTTTGGTAATAAGATTAACGTGACCACTACAGAATCGATCTGTAGATATTGAATGCTCTAAAAGCGCATTGAGACTCAATGTTAATCTAGTAAGAAATGTGAACGTCTGACCTTGTTGTAAAAAATTGCTTCAAAGTTCTTCTTACTAAATTTAAAAAGCACAGCAAAAAATAATGTTTCTTCAGCCTATAAGCGTCTTAACACATCGAGACTGACAGCGTTGTGATCGCAATATAGTTTAAAAAATTGATTGTGTTTTTAAATTGATGTTTACAATACCATCTAGTGGCGATTAAAATAGTTCAATAAAACCAATAAATTACTCTTAAGGGCAAAGCATTTTTTAAAAATTAAAAAAACAACATTAAAAAACATTGAGTTCGAGACAAAAATCAAAGTTTTCTTTAGTTTGCAAGATATAAGAAAGTTATTGGTGTCAAATGGAATTTTTGTTACTATATTATTAACCTTAAGAAAATTGAAAAAGTTAGTATACATTAACATATTTATTTATTTTTATTGTATTTATTTATTTAAAGGCAATGTTCACATATAAGACTTATAGTCTTTTGAATGCAGTAAGAAAAACAAATATAATAACAACACGTTATATATAACAAATTAATTTATGAAGCTTATTGCTTCACCAATAATTCAAATTAAAAATCAATTAATATCCAAACAATTTTTATCAAATATAAATAAATATTAAATACCTAAGAGAGAGAAAAAAGAAAAGAGAAAGAGATAGAATTAGGAGAAAATTTTGAAGATTTCATGCTTAAACTCACGTTTATTCGTTATACTTTAACAGCTAAGGGCAGCGAATTCCATAATCTGATCACGTTCACAAAAATAATCTGCTTGAATTTCAATAATTATGACTAGGAATAATGAGATTCATGTTTCTTGCTGATCTACAGAACTGAAGTTTGCTAAATAAGTAACCAGGAGTTTGTGTATTCATTAAATTATGTAAGAAAATACAATTTCTGGCATCCAAATAATTTAAAATGTTGCATCCAAGCAATTGATTGCTCAAATGGCTTAAATATTGAATAAAAAAATGCATACTGTAGGGTACTCATTAGATATAAAGCAAAATAGTCTAGGTGGTGTTTGTGTCCCTTTTAATTATCATAAACTCTTTCAAAGGTTATTTAAACGTATCTCTAATTTTTAACTCACTTTTCATAATTTTTAATTTCCATTATTTTGAAAAGAACCTTTTGAAGCGAGTCCTTTTTTTGGTGATAAAAAGTAGCCTATGTTCCAACCAGGGACGTAAGTAACATGTCAAGTTTGAAGAAAATCCATCCAGTAGTTTTCACGTGATGCGCGTTCGGACAGACAGACAGACATACAGCCAAATTTTTGAAAATTACATTTTTGGAATCCACATCCTTCATTTTGAAGGAACATTTTGTTCAGTGCAAAAAGAATTTCGAAAAAATATTCAATGTACAGTTTTTTTTTAGTTTTATTATATTTATAGATAACTACTTACAAGCTGAAACCCGACGCGTTGCTGATACAGAAAGCCACTATGTTTTTAACGTTGACCCCTGCCGCGAAGGCTTAATTCAACGGTGCTCCAATGCTTGGGACAAATATGAAGCGTCGGTCAACGCCCCTTCGGAATTCAAGAAAGACCATTTTTGAAAGGTTCCTCTAATTACATGCCACAGAACCCCAGCACTGATGTCAAAAAGACACTATACATGACCGTGACTCATTCAGTCACTCGAATTTAAACATGACTTGGTTATTTTAATAACCATGGGTCATCTCAGTATACTATACCAAGTAATACAACCCTTTATTTGATCCGCACAAAATCATCCCATTCATATCAGAGGTCATCACTCTCTGACACGAAAAATTAAGGCGGCAACTAGGCCTGTCACTCATGCAATCAAATTCCTCAATCTCAAATGGTCACAACTCAGACTATTTAGGTTTCCCCGTCGCCTGTACTCAAATTCCAAAGGTAACAGTATATTGATCCGGTAGTTGCTTACCTTCCTAACATTTACTGTTTGAAATTGGCGAGATTCAATCTACCATCATTCTCTTAGTAATTTAAGGGAATCACCAGCCCGAGTTCAACTAAAGTGTAACTCACACCGGCCTTTCTGGCCTAACCACAAACCAGAGCGTTATTAAAACCCCACGTGGGCCTAACCCATATGATAGTCAAAACCCGGGCAAAAGGCTCCACCTGACAAGGCTCTTCAACATCCCGTCTACAGACCAAAAGTTCTTAGAACATTTATATCTGACTGTGACACCTTCAGCCACTCGAATTGTACTTGGCAAGGTTAAAAAATAACCATAGGTTTCCCAGTAAAACCGGGTAAACCTCAATTCTACTTATGCAACGTCGTTATCCTAAATTAAGACTAATAAAAGCCTTAACAGAAAACTAAGAAGCATGAGCCGTTGTATACAAATTTGCTTATACAACGGTCCGAAGGTTAAATGTTTCCTACATAATAACCTTTATTCTAAGATAGGTCTGCAGAACAACAATAGATCAGGTCTCCTCATCATTGATGGATGACTATCCCCGCTCTTCAAGTTATGTTGGATTGATCGTCCATCGAAAGCATATTACAACTACGGTGTTATGATAACTTAATATCAAAACAATGCTTTCTCCAAGAATTTGGCAGCAACATCCAAGGCTCTAGGTAAACCTTTTCTTTTACAGTTATCAGACGAACATTCAGGAGCCGTGCCTCCAGAAAGAACTCATTATGAGATCAGTTCATGGGCCGTGCCCCATGAACTGCCCATCCAATAACCAACCCTCACACTTCCATTCCTGGCTTGGGACAGGCAGATTTCCCGAAGGTCCTCTGGCGGGTTTGCGTTGCTGATACAAAAGAAATAATTCTGTGCCGATAAACAATAACAGCTTAAGCCTGATTTCTAAGTTTCGAGAAAACTTGCTTCAAAGTTTTCAATCGCCATATAAGTTATATGATAGGGTCTTTCGTTTTTGTGTCATAACTTTGGCTAAGATCTTGCTAGAAACTCCAGATTTTGTGTGTTTATAGTGCTAGATGCGCGAAACACAGCTACATCAATTACTCAGTTCTGTCTTAAGTCGACTTAAGCTGTTATTGTTAATCGGCACAGAATTACGGAAATATCGTTTGAAATTTAAAACATTTATTATGTTTAATTGAATACAAAAGCCTAATCTATCTCATTCATATGTTGGCAATTACGATGAAAATAAATTTTCTTCGCGCAAGTGCAAGGAATAAATTGACAAAGTTTGAATAGTAAGTTTGTACCGATTCATTGATGTGTTTCTTATAAGCTGAAAGTCATAAAAGCAGTTGAGATGAAAAATGCCACTCCTCCTTGTCCAACACTCATAAAATGTTACCAGATAAACTGCACGTGTAAATTGTGGTCGAATACTGAATTCCGCGTCTGTGCGACCTAAAATTGCAAAGCTATTCAAAATCGCAAACTCTGGTTATATGGAAGGTGCCACACCCCTTGCATAACGCCCATAAAGGTTATCAGTACATGTTAGCTTTGCGCATAACCTTTTAAGCGTTGCAAACCACTCAAATAGAGCTTAATAAAAAGAGAGAGCCTTTTTCTCGCTAAAGCATTGTACTCTGTTCAGTTTCATGTGAAATTCCACTCAAATCTCATACAAAAAGTGACAGCTGCGAAACAAGCGTGGAAATTTTCACAACATGTTCGCCAGAGCAGTACTCTGCTCCGCTGCGTGAAATTATCGCAACATGTTTCTGAGCAACATTTTTTCACTACAATTTAATTTTACTGCCTATTTATTTTGAAAGAGAGATATCAAATGAAATCTCCCAACTTATTCTCTGAGTCTCTCTGAGAAACGTTGCCATAGAAATTCCTCGCAACAAACTTTAAGTCAGAAATTTCATGCAACAAATAAATAGATGTTGCCAGCGAAATTTCACGCGAACGAACAGAGTACAGGGTGCGGCTAAAGTAACTATATGATTTGTTTTTTAAAGAACTATTGAATGGAATAAAAAAAACAAAAACATTTATGATAAAAAGAAAGTTTATTTTATGTTTTTTTTTTACATTAATTATGAAAAATAATATCAGTTAAATGACAACCGTTTTCTCTAACGCAAAAATGTGCTCTTTTTATGGCATTTTCCATAACTTTGTTGAGTGTTTCTTGTGGTATACGATCAATTTCTTCTTGAATGTTGTCCTTTAGTTGCTGCAAGGTTTGGGGCTTATTCAAATAAACTTTGTCTTTGAGATAGCCCCACAAGAAAAAATCCGGTGCAGTCAAATCTGGCGATCGTTGTGGCCATCTCAAATCGCCGTTTTTAGAAATTAACCGATTTGGAAATTGTTGTCTTAATAAGTCCATCGTTGCACGGGCTGTATGAGCTATTGCACCATCTTGTTGAAACCATATATTGGCGTTTGGTGGCAATTGCGGAAATAAAAAATTTTGTAGCATTACTCTGTAACGTTCTCCATTTATTGTTTCACATACACCTTGATCGTTTTCAAAAAAAAAAAGACCGTAAACTCTTTGGGCGGTAATGCCATACCAAACGGTAACACGAATTGCGTGTAAAGATTTCAGATGAAGATTTTTGGGATTTTGGGATCCCCAAAATCTGTTGTTTTGTTAATTTACGAAACCGTTCAAGTGAAAATGCGCTTCGTCGGTCATCATTAAATTTGACAAAAAATTTTAATTTTGATCAACGAGATTTAAGACTGCTCTAGCATATTCCAAGCGCAATACGAAGTCCTCAGGATTTAGTTTTTGGACTAGTTGGATTTTGTAAGGGAAGAGGTGCAAATCGTGTTTTAAAATTCGCCGAAGAGTGCGGTCAGAAAGCTGCAACTGGGAAGATCATCTTCTCGTTGATGTCTCCGGATTTTCTTCGACGCTCTGTCGCACAGCATCAATATTTTCGGCCGATCTGCCAGTTCGAGGTCTGCCCGTACGTCTTGAATCTCCGACAGTCCCATATTCAGCAAAATTATTCACCAACGAACGAATGGTTGGACCCGTTGGAGCAGTTCTTACACCATAAAATCTTCTGTATGCACGTTGAGTATTAATTATCGAACGATGAATTTCAATGAATAGAAAAACAATCTTAGTTCTTTGCGCAATTGTATAGCGTTCCATTTTTAAATATTCTCCCAAGTTTAATTTCTGAAATAGGAAAAAAGAAAAAGTTTAATACTCGCAAGCAAAGAAGTTACAATTGTTTTACATCATATAGTAACTTTAGCCGCACCCTGTACTAGGCTTAAGGAGAAAAATAAAGAAAATGTATGGTTTTGCTGTTCTAATTTTCAATAATTTTTAAAAACATAATTAAAAATTCTTTATAGACAATGTCTCCACTGGGTATCATAGCTATAAATTAGAAAAATAATTAATGAAACAGCGCCTTCCGTTCTCAAGCTTTGCAGTCCCGAACATACACTCAAAAAATCTGCTTCCCTGAAATTAAGAAACTAGCTTCAATTCATAGTCATGGTTTTTTTTCTGTACTCTATAGAGGTTTCTCTTTAATGGAGGCAATTTTTACATGATTCAACGACCTCACGTCTTGATTTCGTTGCAGAGTTATCAAAACAGCTTCTTAGTTTTGAAGACAAGTTTTTACTTAAATATAAGTGACACTTGCAACATTCACAGCATGAACTCTGGTTATATGGCAGGTGCCACGCCCCTTTCATAACTCCCATAAAGGTTATCAGTGCATGTTAGCTTTGCGCATAACCTTTTTAGCGTTGCAAACCACTCAAATAGAGCTTAATAAAAAGAGAGAGCCTTTTTCTCGCTAAGGAGAAAAATAAAGAAAATGTATGGTTTTGCTGTTCTAATTTTCATTAATTTTTAAAAACATAATTAAAAATTCTTTATAGACAATGTCTCCACTGGGTACCATAGCTATAAATTAGAAAAATAATTATTGAAACAGCGCCTTCCGTTCTCAAGCTTTGCAGTCCCGAGCATACACTCAAAAAATCTGCTTCCCTGAAATTAAGAAACTGTAGCTTCAATTCATAGTCATGGTTTTTTTCTGTATTCCATAGAGGTTTCTCTTTAATGGAGGGAATTTTTACATGATTCAACGACCTCACGTCTTGATTTCGTTGCAGCGTTATCAAAACAGCTTCTTAGTTATGAAGACAAGTTTTTACTTAAATATAAGTGATGAAGGTATGATCAAAGTATAACTTACAAAAATTGTATAAAAGCAGAATTTATTTGAAGAAAAACTGTATTGATATCAAGTTCACTTGCAACATTCTACAGCATTATTTTTTAAATTTGGAGGAATATAAGTTACAGTACTTGGATATTTCATAGAAATACATGTAAGTTTATTTTTTGTACACCACAAATGTTTAAATAAAGGATGCTCTTCTTATATTTCCACAAAAAATGCTTTAAAATTACTTACAAAGCGAAGGATTCTTAATGAAGCCAATTTAGCGATGATAATTTAACAACAGCGATGGTAGACTGGATAAGCTGATGCACTTACACTCACGCGGCCGAGGATTAAGTCTCCGCATAGTGGTAATTTTTCAATTTAATTTAATGTTAATAATAATTAAAATAATAATGTTTGCAGTTTTTCGTCAATATAAAAATCAAAATTCTTACAGGATGCTTTTTAAAATCTTTAAAAATGGTTTTTTTTTTGCAAAAATTCCAAAATGTTTCCAGGGATTCGATGAAAAATTTCTGTTTTCAGAGAAAATGTTTGTCTTAGTTAAAGCCAATGATTAATAAACGGAAGAAAATTTCCTATTTTCCGAGAAAAGTTTTCTCATAGTTATAGCCGATTATGAATAACCGTTAGAAATAGATAAAAATTTCTTATATTAAGAGAACATGTTTCACTTAGTTGTAGCCGATGATAAACTGTAGAAATAAACGGTAGAAAAACTAACTCAAATGCAAAAATATTTCAACACAATTGCGCTAAGTTTTTTCAATTTAGCAAAATAGTTCGTAAAAACCACTGTGTGGCACGAAAATCTGTATTGAATAAATTCAACGTTTTTCTCTTAATTTAAATATGAGGAATCTCGTGGTAACATCCGTTTTGCCACTTTACCGAGGAATTAAGTGCAATTTTTTTTTTTAATTAGTCCAGATATGCACTCATTTGCATGTTGAGAACTCTTGAACCATTAGGATATTCATTTTGGTTTTTCAGCAAACTTCTTTCTATTATTCTTTCCAACAACTCTGTTGAACAAATATATAACAAAAAATCATTTGAAATTGTCTTTAAACCTTTAATAAGCGCTATATGTCTTTCCCGCTTTCAACGCTTCAAAGCAAAAAATGTTACTCATACGCAATGTTGTTCGAATTTTTTTCGTTTGACTTTTTGTAAGAATCACTCGGTAATTTTTGATACATCTTAAAAATGAAAATTTTGTTCTAAAATGTTCGGTAAAGTGGTAAAACAAATGTCACCACGAGATTCCGAGACAAAAAAGCGCACAATGTAATTGGATAGTTTTCCTAAACTATTTCACACTTCTTTCTGGTGTCAATTATATACTTCATTTTTAGAAAATCAGCCATGTTTTCTAGAGATTCTCTAGCTATTTTTTAGATTTTCTGGAAATTTTTTCTGAGTGTACTTGAGTACACTTGTATATAATATTATTGATTAATTATCGGCACACAGTATTTTTCATATGAAATCTTTGAAAAAGTACACTGAGATAAATACTTTTTTTAAAATTACAGAATTAATTGCAAAGGCGGACAGCTGTGCACAGTGGTTGAAAAGTGAGAATGAATGGCAAAATTCATAAACTTTTTTGATGTAATTTATTCTTTACGTTGTTAAGCATCTTCATTTATCATTTAGCATCAGTCCAAAATATTTCGGGGAAAAGTTCACAGGTTTTTTGTGCAGATGCCTTTAAAGTCGATTGGTGTAAAAACGCATGAATAATATTGCAAAAATTTTGTAATTTTCAAAAGTCTTTATAGACCATCTAGGGAAAATGGTTTTCTGTCTACTAAAAGTGTTACTGGGAAAACAGCTCTACATACTTACTTGAAAATTATTCTATTTTTTATTTTTATAATAAATTCTCTATGCAAATCAATATGAAGAAAAAGAGGAAAATTTAATATTGCAGAATGTTACTACATCAGCACATTGCAGTACTTCTATTTCAAATATAAAATAGTTTTTATTTGTCTTTAACTTGAATGTTTCAAATAATAAAAGTGAGCACATTTGAGCTCTTTTTACAACATTTGGCAAAAACTAAAGGCATTTCATGTATTTCTCCAGTCGTAAGACTTATTACATTAACATTTTTTATTATTGTGTTTTAAAGCATTGCTTAACATTATACAAGGGATTGAGACCCAGCTAAATTAAAGTAAAATAAAAAATATTCTGACCAGTTCGTGATTTCAACACACATCCTCTGATGTGCTGGTCCTATACCTTATCCACTCGTCCAACTCAGTTGTTAAGATAGTTTCGCTTATTTTGCATCATTTCGAATGCAAGTGAGTTCTTCTTAGGAAAGTGGGTTTGAGACCCAGCTAAACTAAAGTTGGGATTGAAAATAGTATTTTTTTATTAAAAATCCCTTTAAGCCAAAGTTTAACCGTGTAGATGACTTGCGCACGATTTATCACACTGCCAACGTATAATTGGATTGAATTGTGATTGAATAATTGGATTGGAGATAATATAGTATTCGGTTTTTTGTAGCTTAAATATAATGAAGCACTCGACATTTATCTCGTGACATATTCCAAAAGAAGCTAATGTGGAAGCATACCGGGAAGCATCGGGAGTAATGCCTTCGTTAGTCTTCTCTAGAAGTGTTTCCAGAATTTTTTTCAATGGAAAATTTCTTTGAGTCCTTCAATGAAATGATTTTATTAGGTGTTTTCCAAAGCATTTCATAGAATGGTATGGTTTGTAAGGTTTAGGGGGGTCTAAAAAATCCCACGGAATATATCCCTTTTTCCCGATTTTCTCGCGATTTTGGTTTTGGAAATGAGAAGTGTTGGGTTTTGATATCCCTTTTCCCGATTTTCACGGCATTTTGGTGTTGGAAGTGATTGGGTTTTATTAGGGGCTTAATAAATACCTTGGAAAAGTTCTTAAGCGTATATTATAATTATATGTAATTCTTTTACTTTAATTGAATTTAAATGCTATTTGAGAGCACTTCTTGACCAGACTAAGAAGAAGAAGCACAATTGGATCTATAGTATGTCTTCTGAAAGAAGTGTCCCTAAGAATGAATGTTACATTAGTATCAAAAGTTTTACTGGGATATGAGGCTAGTGAAAAAATTATGAAATATTATTATACCCCTACGAGCACCGCGTAAGGAGTGTCTTTGTCACGTCGTTTGTACCGATGGTAAGGAGTCGTGGCAGGAAAAAAAAAAGTATATGTATATTAAGGAGCCTCACTTTTTATGGAAGAAAAAAATGTTGTCCGGGTCACCCCATCAAAATAAACTTTGGTTTATGTTATGATGATTCCCCAATTATTTCGGCTATAGCGATAGCCGTTAGGTAGCAAGAATGGTTCAAAAAACCTCAATAATTTTTGTTCTTTATGGATAATTTGTTTGCCATTATATTTTTAGTAAAAAAAAAATTATTACAGATAGTTTAATTCGAAGAATTACAAAGCTCTCTCTAAAAATTTTTGGAAAATTTGCCCTAACACAAAAGATATTAAGTTTTTTGAAAAGATTTTTTTAATATTTTTTTAAATTTTTATTGAAATATGTATAGCTCCTCCATCTTTCGCCTGATTTACCATTCCGAGGTATCATTAGAAAGGTGCTGACTTCTGGTTTTCATTTATGTTACTAATTTACCCTTATAGGTCCATTTTTATGCCGAATATTAGCCTGATTGACTGAATTTGATCAAATTTAAGAGTAAACTTATTCAAATCGTATAAATGGAGAATGGACTAATTAGTCTATGAACTCTAAAGTCAAACAGAATGTTAAGTTTAACTCGTCGGTTTCTTGGTAAAACTCACCAAGTACACTAAATTCCATCTATTTTACTGAAAGAACTCTAAAAGATATATTCATTAAAAGAATACATCTTATTAGTTTATATTTTTCACGATTTTTATTTGTTTTTTTTTTTTTTTGGTAACTTTTTGTGAAATTTTTTGATTTTTAGATTTCTAGCTACGCTAAAGCTATCGGTTATCCCTAAAGCCGAAATATTTGGGGAATCATCATAACATAAATCTAAGTTTATTTTGAGGGGGTGACCCGGAAAACTTTTTTTTGTGAGGCGCCTTAATGTATATATTCTTGATCAGCATCACCTCTTGAGCCGATTTCGTCATGTCCGTGTGTCTGTCTGTGACTATAGCTGCCGTAATTTTATAGCTATCATAACGAAATAAAAAATATAATTTTTTTATTAAAAAATACAGATCAAATTCGAAAATGAGCAAAATCAGATGAAAACACCGCCCACGTGCCAAACAAAAGGTCTTTAACAAAACTGTAAAATCTCTTTCAATTTCACAAAATTTAATCAAATGACTTAAAATTTTGCACTTTTGGAGGAGATTGAATGCTGAATCAACTTGACTGCTTTGTCTCAATTTTCTTAAAACTTTGCGGGATCTATTTTAAGTTTTTTTCAATTGCCGTACTGATGCTTCTTCTTTGCGAATCAAAGTAAAATGTAAAGTACTATTTTTTTACGCAGTTACTTTTTTTGCAAATTTGCAGACACTAGCTTAGAACGATCGCGAGCTACTAATAACAAATGATGATGCAGGTACAAGAACGCAACACTAGAAAAACAATAGGTTTGTTTGATCTCTTTTAATTCTTGTAGTAGTTATTTGATGTTGATAGATAGATTTCATCAGATGAACAAAACCATAACTTAAATGTATAAACAAAAAATGCTGAAGAGAAAAAACTTTACAAGAAGCTTTCAGGCCAATTTTCTCATAATAACAACTAAGATCTCATATTAAAATTGAACTGTTAAAGTATAAGAATATAAAAATTTATGCATTTTTTTAATAGAATGTAAAAAAAAATCATTTATTTATTAACATTTAATTTTTCGATCCTTGTAGACCATTCTGTGGAAATGCCCATACAGGAAAAAAACCAACCAGCATTTTTCTCTATTACCGTATAAAAAGTAATTCTTCGTCTACACTTACGATACTATCGAAACTGTGTTTTTTTTATTTATTTTCGTTTTGTATTGTCTCCATACCAAAACATAAATATCTCTTGGATTGAGCATTTTATGCATGAGTGAGAATTGATTTCTTGATTCAAGCATAGAATGAATGCTTTATTTGTTTTTCCTCTTTGTGTTTTATTGACTTGCTGCCTTAAAAATGTGTTTCTCAATTATGGCAATACAAAAACAAATGTTCAATTTTATCCTGTTTGTCAACATTGTCTATGATTTTTTGACTTCCTGCCTGCTTTATGGCCTGATACTTATGAGTCTTCCTCTCCACCGTCGCTCCACCGTTTTTCATTAAATGTGACTTATATTTTCTCAACGAAATTGAAACTTGTTGTTAACTTTCAGCTTATGGGGTAATTTTGGCTAATTTGCGTCTTTGTTGCTTGTCGTGCTGTTCGTGCCTCCATGGATCACCACTAGTGATTGTCTGCTGTTGGTCAGAGCGTGCTGCTTGCCTGGATGAATGCTTATAATCAGGCTTGCTTGACTTGCTTGACTTGCTTTGTGAAGCGGAAGCCTGCAAAGCAATTTAGATATTTATCTCCGTTCAAGCGTTGTGGTTGTCCCTAATGAATCTGATCGGGGGAGATGCACGGCAAGCATGACAGGAAGACGGGTGGCTATAGCGATAAATTCCCGAACATGTATGGCATGCTTGGCGGCGTTATCTTGATAGATAGCTGGTCAAATTTATAGCTGTTATAATTGAGGATTTTTTTTTTCGTTTTCCGATGTTGCTTCTAATTGATTTTATTTTCCTTATTTTTGGGGTAAGCTGTAATTGTTGCTTGTGTCAAAAGAATCGAGAGAGAGAGAGAGAGAGAGAGAGAGAGAGAGAGAGAGTAAGAAGATGAAAGCTTCTATTTATTATATAAAGTATGTGAATTGTATAAATTAATTTACCTACGTATATAATTATATAAATTAAGGTTTTGCTTAAATATTTGAAGCTCAAATTTTAAAGATTAAATATTTACTCAATATTTATCCAAACTCCAAGCATTCAATTTATATTAAGAAAGCTTCTGGAAAAACATCTTGGAATTTGAAAGCCATCAATAGGTGTCCGGGATATATTACTTTACACATTGAAATATTTAAATATTTGACTAGTTGGTTTTGGCATGCAAATACAATAAATTCCAAACAGTGTTTTACAGTGTCTTTCTAAAAAAATTGAAAACTCTTTTGTAAAATGGAAACTTAAAATTTTAATGCTTATTCGGCGATGACCAGCTTTTTCTGCACCATATCCTCAATGGTGTCTAGCAAATATTGTGCTAACAACAGGATATCAAAGGCTTAAGCGGCGTATCCTTTGTGTATACGTTTGACGTCGTTGTTGTTTGTGTACTCAATTCAACGTTTCATCAACTCATGTTGGAATGGATTTTTGTTGTAAATTCCGAAGCTAAAATAGCAACGCATAACTCAATGTCACTCATTTATTCGGTCGGACGACATAGCTGCCTGTTGTCTATTTTGATTGGATTTATGTTTGTGTGACTGAGTGTGTGGGTGTGTGGGTGTGTGTGTGCTTGTGTCCCTTTGCTGGCCATCAGTAAGGTTGAGTTGAAAGAGTGCCCGCTACATATTTGAGTGCTCATAACTACTAATGTTGGCAGCAAATTGGGAAAATTATGTTTTTGCCGTATGTTTGAGGTTTTGGCCATGATTTTTAATCAGCATTTGTTGTGGGCTTTATGTATGAATATTCCTTAACAGTCACGCTGGTTTCGTAACCATAATTTCAATGCGCAATAAAGCTGATTACAATTTCACATAAAGTCTGCTTTAGCATTCTTAGAGGGTTGTGTGAGGAAATGCTTGGAATGGAGCTTGAACTCGCATCAGCATTGAATAATAAGTAATTTAATTAGAATTTAAGCTTGTGTCGTTATGGTTTCTTGAATCAAATTAAATTTTACTCCAACTTAAATGACAGAATGTGTTTTTCATTTTGCCTATCTCAAATATCATATATCATTTCACGACAACAAAACACTTAGAACACGCAGAGCTATCTACGGAGTGGATCAAAATAGGTACCTTATTTACGTACTTTAAGTTTAATCTAATTACACAATCAGATTATGATATAAGAAATTAAAACACATAATCAATCTGAATTTCGTGAGCGTACCTTCAAACAATTTTCAAAGAAAACTCAGCGGCTAAGTATGCAAATTATCGTAGAATAGCCCATATCTTTAAATCGTAAGGGTCAATTGTTGTCAATAGGGCAGTTAACGATCTTGTTGCATCGTTGCAAATGCAAAATAAACAGTTTTTACAAAAACAAAAAGCATTGTAAAGCTTTTGCAATACATGCAAAAACAAAAAGCATTGTAAAGCTTTTGCAACACATGCTTTTTGTTTTTGTAAAAGCTGTTTATTTTGCATTTGCAACGATGCAACAAGATCGTGAACTGCCCTATTGCTTTTACTTAATATATTACTATATAATTACTACGCAGATATAAAAAACACCTTTTCAAAAATTAGATTTTTTCATCCTTTTAGGTCAGTTTGAAAATGTCCATATAAGTATTACAAAACAAATATTTAAATTTTTTTTAAAAGAAATGCGAGACAAATTTTTACTTGATTTATTTTACTTGAATATATATATATATATTTATTAGGGCGGGTCGATTTGTACGGAGTGTAAAAATTCACCAATTTTCCTATGATTTCCGTATTCTATGGGTTATTCCATGAAAATTTGCCGAAGGAACCATACCTCTATCGTTAAAATCGAGTCCCCTACTTTTTGTTGGTAAAAAGTTCAAAAGTTACGGGCATTTTTGTCCAAATTTTGGACCATTTTTCCATTTTTTCATGATTTTGTCCAAGAATATTACTTTCATGGCCATTTTTTTGGCTCAATCCATTATTTACAATTTACAATTCAAAACGAAGAGTTTAAGCCCAAATTTATCGAATTCGGTTGATTAACGATAGTTTTTGAGTTATGGACGTGAACGTGTAGGTAATATTTCATACGAACGTCAATTTGGAAAAAAATCTACCAACAAAAAGTAGGGGACTCGATTTTAACGATAGAGGTATGGTTCCTTTGGCAAATTTTCATGGAATAACCCATAGAATACGGAAATCATAGGGAAATTGTCGAAAAATAAATCAACCCGCCCTAATATATATATATACAAGTTGTGAAACTAGTTTATTATAAACTAAAACATATAAAAAAAAAACATAAAAAAGTAATGTTTTTATTAATTATTTTAAGGAAAAGTTATTTATTTCTTAGACAAATTATAAGATTCTAAGGACAATTAAGCAGTCTTGGAGCAGCAGAAATGTATAATGAATAATGTATAATGATAAGGTAACCGGATCTTACAAAAACCAGTTTTAAACCTTTGAGCCCAACATGAAAGTCCTTATTCCAATTTGGAATAGAAAATTCTAAAATAAATGTATTTAAGCAATTTCGTTGAGCAAACTGATTTAAAACTATCACGTTTTCGTGTGACCGCCATAAAATATTTTTTGTTTAAAAAATAGTTAACTTTTTTTCCAATAAGGTAAGTTACCCAAATAAGGCCAACCTAACGGTTTTTTACCAGACAGAAGAGAAACGGGTTTTTTAAAACTTATTTTTGCAATTTTGTATTTTTGTTTATTCAATTCTTTTTTCAAAAACATAAAAATAAAGCATGGAAAAGTAAAAAATATATCCAGCTCAGAAGGTTTTAAAAAGGTCTGATTTTTGCCATATTAGGACCACCATATCTAAATAAGGCTCAATCTATTATGGTTTAGAAACATAACAAAACAGTTAGAAAATAATAAAATAAGAACACATATTGTTATTACAAGTGTTGGTTTACATTGACACTAAACATAAATGATATTCATAGCTTTTTTTATAAAAACTTTTTCGAAAAAATACTTTTATTGCCAAAAGCTTAGTTTGAAAATTAAAATTAAAAATAAAGTTACTCTGGCTTTTTTAAAGAGAATTTTAGTAATTTGATGGCCTTTATAGTGGAGGGCTTTCTTTCTGGTAGTTTTTTCTGCCTGGTAGATTTAGGTGTGGAGATCGGAAAAAGAAAGCCGCAAAGAAAAAATTTGTTGGGCCTTTTTAGGCGCTCTCAATATCATTTCATTAATCAAGTTTTTCTCGGAATACACCACAGTTAGATTTGATCAATTAACCTTTTTGTTTTCGTAAAAATACTTCTCTTGGTTTTTAATTCAAAGCTAGACATAGGCAATAGTTAATTCGTAGAATAGCGGACTTTTACTGCGAGCACAATATTACATCAACCACGTTGTTGACGCCACCGCTGACTTCGTTTGACTGTCACTCGCTTCACAGATGCGCAATCGAAGTAATTTTTTTTTTGCATCGTGATGCAGATATGAACATGTTTAAACGTGCAAAAAATCATTTTGCAGGGAATGCAATAAATGTGCGTATTAGAAATCGGGCCTTGTTAAGGCTTGGGCCTTATTTGGCGAAGGGTCCTTACTTTCTACAACTCAAGATGCACTTTTTATCTTAATTTTGTATGGGAGGTAGATGAAGGGTGTGGCAAATATAGATGAAATTTTGAAATGGTCATTTTGTGTATTACACTTACACTTTCTAAAACTCGAGATATTGGATTTTTATTGTTAAATTTTGTTCGGGAGATGGGAGATGTAACGACACATGCTACTCATTACATCTACTCAAAAGAATTCTTTCTATTTGTGTCCCTCATCCCATAGTCCTTGTTATACTGTGCGTCGTTCATTGAATACCATTAATTCATTGTTTCAGGAAAAGTGACCAGACTTGACTTTTCACAAGGCTTACGAAAAAAAGATCTTGCTTGTCACGGCATCTGCAATATGACAGACTGTACTCTTACAATTACTGTACCTATGATCTTAAAAGCTCATATTCATAAAAAATTTTCCATTGATTTTGTCAAAACTTTTACACATCAAGGTTTATTGCTAGATTGGAAAATGAACTGATGCGACCATTCTGTCGCACTATATCTTGAATTCTAAAAAGTATTAGAAAGGAAATTTAATATTTTTTAACTACATTCACATAATTATCATACAAAAATTTAATCAAGGTATGCCATGACCTTTGCCCAACTCCAAAACAAAATTAAAAATAAAAGAGCAATATCTCCAGGTGTAGAAAGTGTAAGAAACAAAATTAATTAACTTATTATTAACTTGATTTACATAATTACCATATAAAAATTTCATCAATATCTGCCACGCCCTTCACCCACTTCTGATACAAAATGAAAAATAAAAGTGCAATATCTCCAATTGAAAGTATATCTCCAAAAAAGTATAAGAAAGAAAATTAACTTGTTTATTTTTAACTGGTTTCACTTAATTTTTTATTCATAATTATTTTATTCAGATTGGCCACGTCCTTCACCCGCCAATCCCACACAATATTCAATGAAACTTATTAATTTAAAAATATTTATATTTAAATATATGGGTTTGTTTAAATCTATACTTATAATAAAGGTTAGCTGTATAAAAAAAACCTGTATATTGAATATTTTGCCGAAATTCTTTTTGCACTGAACATTTTGAAGGATGTAGAATTTAAAAATGTAATTTTGAAAATATTGTCTATATGTCTGTCTGTCTGTCTGTCTAAACGCGCATCACGTGAAAAGTACTGGATAGATTTTCTTTAACTTTACATTTAGATTCTTTACGTCCCTGGCTGGGACATAGGCTACTTTTTATCATAAAAAAATACCTTCTTCAAAATAACTGTTCTTTTGTAAAATAATGGATATTAAAAAAAATTAAAAGTTAGATAAAAATTAGAGATACGTTTGAATAACTTACGTTCGAAAGAGTTTTTGGTAATTAAAAGGGCTACAAACAACACCTAACAGTTTTCGTTTATCTCTAACTAGCTGAAACCCGGCGCGTTGCTGCCACGCCCCTGTTTCCATACGCCCATAAAATGTTATCAGTGAAACTGCATGTGTAAATTGCGGCCGAATATTGAATTCCATGGCTGTGCGACCTAAATTCAAAAGCTATTCAATTTCTCAAATTTGGGTTGCATGGGAGGTGCCACGCCTCCTTGTTTAATGCCCATAAAGTGATATCAGTGAAACGGCATGTTTGAATTTATGTCAAATACTGAATTCCGAAGCTGTGTGACATATAACTGCAAAGCTATTCGATATCGCAAATATGGGTTGTATGGGAAGTACCACGCCCCTTGTCTAATGCCCATAAAATGCTTCCAGTGAAACGGCACGTGTAAATTGTGTTCGAATGCCGAATCTCGAGGCTGTGCGGCCTTTAACTTCAAGGCTATACGATATCACAAATTTATGCTGTATGGGAGGTGACACGCCCCATTTTCTAATCCCTCCTGGGTATGTGTTTAATAACTTCCTAAAGTTTCATGAAAATCGGTGCTGACATACGAACTAAATTACAAAATTTTAATATTATACGATCCAAATCGTCTGATGTATAGACATTATATTAATTGCGGTTAAAATGGGTGTGGCAACATTAAGATAATACTGCCCGCCACTTGGAGCACCTGCATACCAAATTTCCGCGTTCATGAATAATGTTTGCTTCAAATGAGGTCATTTGAAAGCATCCGTTGTATTTCTGAGCGTTCGATAGAAAATGACGTGATTCTGGTGTTTCACCAGTAAGCAAAGAACGCAATGGCTCTGTTGGCAAGGGCAATGGTGGTAATTTAACCTGGCCACTGAGACAGCACAATCCAGGTGTTTCTCCAACGAACTTCAATGCACCGCAATGGTTACACACAACCTCCATTGGGTGAATTTGAACGGAAGGATGCGAGCTGTAGTCAATTCTGCAAGCGTAATGAAACGCTACTCGATCCAAATCAACACTTGAAGTACTTCTTCTTATACGTTGATTTAGATTATCACGTTGTTGAGTTGTCTCATTTGCCCGACGATTTCTCATTGATAACTGAGCCGTTTCATTTGCCGCCTGTCTTTCTTCTTGTGTTTGTGATGCACGAAGTCGGGCCATACTAACACGGTGCTGTTCTCGTGCGATTTCTTGTTCATCCGTCGTCAATTGATAGGCAATATTCCGAACTCTATTTGCATTTCGCGTTCGATGCGAAAGATTAGATCTTCTGGCTCGTGGCATTGTGAATTACACTGAGAAACGAACACACAAAACATGTGCTCAAATGTCATAACCTCACAAAATAAACATATTTCTTGGCAACTTACCGTTTGAAAATAGAATTCCACACCAAAATGATCAATCAGAATGAAATGAACAGTGAACTCGAATCGATTTTCAAAGTATTCCACCTAAAAATTAATTGCACAATCCGAAATTAACGTTTGGGTTGATTATCGATGAGCACGCAATAACAAAGAACATAACCATTTACAATGTGCATTTCATCAAACTGAACTCACCTCTATGAAATCACCTTTCGCTGGGAATTTTCACAATAAATCGTTTCAAAAGAATGTATTAAATCAAACTGAATTACAATAACTAACGAAAGCTGATAAAAGCTTAAGAAAATGCCAATATTTATGTTACTAAATTCAAGTCACATATGTCATTGCATCTTGCGTGGGCTGCCAACTGTGCATATGCATGCAACTGTCAAAAGTTGATGCACACAACGCCATCTACTGGTAATACAGCATTTAAAATCATGTTCGTTTTTATGGGTTCTTGAGTTAAGATGGCGTTGTAAATTCGCTCCATACAAAATGTATGTGAAAATGAATTTTCTTCATAATTTTTTTTTCGGGAAATTTTCCACAATTTTCTTAAGTATTCTCCTTGTTTGGGCGGAGACCTGTCCGAATTGATGCTAATCACCGAAATCGGTCCAGGCGTTCTCCAGTTATAAGCGTAGTAACTAACGTCACTTTCTTTTATATTCTCTAATGATCACCCTACGATATGCACTTTTTTATCCAATATATGTTAATGTATACTAACTTTTTCAATTTTCGGTTTTTATTATTTTTACAACAAAAGCAACTTTTGCACTATTTTTTGGAAGAAAAATACATTTTTAGAAGAAAAATACATTTTTTGGACCTTTTTTAAAAAAAATATTAAAAATAAAATCCTTAGCTATCGGAACTGTTGCAGTAATAAAATTTTTAGGATATCGATTTTTGTATTGTTTGCGTAAAAAATTTCAAGTCTCTATGCATCATCGTGTTTGCCCAATAAAGCTTTAAATTGAAGCCTTTTTTTCAATGTGGAATATCACCCTGTCATGTATTTCTTGGTATACAATTGGTGCTCATTGTCGTCAAAACTTACTTTAGAATAGTGGTCAACAAAAAAAAAAAGCTATTCGAAAGATTCTTAAACAAAAATATCAAAAACTAAATAAATGAAAGTATTTACAAAAACAATATCCATTAGGAATACTAAAATATTCCAATACAAAAAAAAATAATAATAAAAAATGAGAGTTATTTGTAGCCCGGAAAAAAAGAATGAAATGATTTCCTCAACAATAAATAAATCCATTAATTAATTTAAGATGTGTAATAATATTTTCACTTTCTGGTATTAAATTTCATCATTACATTACCCATACTTAATTTGTTTTTAAATGTTTTTGGTTTATAGAATAACTGCCGGGCAGCTTTTATTATTAAGGTTGCATTTGCAACATGGTAGAGTAATTTTTACTCTACACTAATAAAAAAGAGATGCTTTTACTACGCTGTTGCAAATATGCAGCATTAAAACCTATACTAATGGCGTTTTGTTTTCTCGCGATAATGTTGCATTTATTCTGCCCTGCGCCGCGGCTGCATAATCATAGGGTTGCGTGCTCTTTTTTCAAAATGTTGCACTTTGATCCGACAAAAGTTCGACATTTTCTACCCTTGTGAAATCGTAAAGGCGGAATGCAAAATTATCAAGAGAAAAGAAAAGTCTATAACAGTAATAATAGTATAACAGTAAATATTTTGTTATAATGGATGTTTATTGCATAGTTTTATTATTAAGCTGGTTTGTGACAAGGTTGCATTTTTCTTGTTCTGTTCTCATATGAAAAATGCAACATTTTCGCAGGGAGTATGGCAATATTTTCGTAATGTTGCCATATAATGAGGTGACATTTTGATGGAGAAAAGAAAACGCCACTAGTATTACTAAACTGCAAACTCACAGCTGATAATGAAAGGCGACAAAAAACTGAAATAAGCAAATAAAAAAAAAATTAATTGTGCCTTAAAGATTTTTATTCGGCATAAAAGGTGTGTTTTTTGACATCGCTATGTAATGACGAAATTCGAGGGTGTTCGAATTTCGCCATACAACATAGAGTTTCATAATTTTTTTATAGAATGTAATTTAATTTTAATTTTTCACTGTTAAATTATACTTTTTACCCACTATGCTAGGCTTTACACATACACGTTCACCCATACACACATATATAGAGTAGCACAAGCAGTGGAAGCGAGACAGCATACACGCATAGCAACAGGAAAAAGTAGCATTATCACACTACATACAGCAACTACCAAGATGATACGCACATAGCAACAGAAGACAAAACAAAACCAGTTTTAGCGTCATCACGCTATAGGCAGCTGGCACCGAGATCATTCTGGCATAGCAACACAAACTAGTTGCAGCCAAACAAGTTTTAACATCACGCCACATACATACATAACAACACGACACAGTGAGAGCGAGAACCGGTTTCAACATCATAGTGCGGCAGTGTGAAGTTGAAGGCATCGGACGTTCAGTACTAGCAGTAGTCATCGTGCAGTCGAAGTGTTTGGACCTATAGAGATAGCAGTAGTCAGCGTGCAGTCAAAGTGGTTGGATATACACGAGCCGTAACACCGGATTAATCATCGTGCAGTCAAAGTAATCGGACGTTCAACAAACGTGTCTGGGAAGCGGTGAGTGTTACCTGGTGGAATTAGTGTCTGTTTGATTTATAGTAGACATATTTTCGTTGGTTAAGGTCTCATTCCAACGTTAATATTTTGTACGAAGCCCAACCTAGTAGTAACCATAGTAGACATATTTTCGTTGGTTAAGGTCTCATTCCAACGTTAATATTTTGTACCAAGCCCAACCTAGTAGTAACCATAGTAGACATATTTTCGTTGGTTAAGGTCTCATTCCGACGTTAATATTTTGTACCAAGCCCAACCTAGTAGTAACCATAGTAGACATATTTCCGTTGGTTAAGGTCTCACTCCAACGTTAATATTTTGTACCAAGCCCAACCTAGTAGATACCATAGTAGACATATTTTCGTTGGTTAAGGTCTCATTCCAACGGTAATATTTTGCACCACGTAAACACCCCAGTAGACATATTTCTGTTGGTCAAGGTCTCATTCCAACATTAATATTTTCCACCCCGTCCAACCTTGTAAATACACTAGTAGACATATTTTCGTTGGTTAAGGTCTCATTCCAACGTTAATATTTTGCACCACACCCAACCTCGTAAGCACCCCAGTAGACATATTGTAAGCCAAGGTAACACTACGAAGCGGACAATAGCCCAGTCTTAACGCAAGATACACGTTACACAATCCGATTGTAACACACGTCCTAATTGTGACCACTCGCTGCTCAACAGTGACAAGAAGACCCAGGGAGCGCGCCAACGTCGTATATCTCTACCACGCCACCGCCCCAGAAAACACGCTAGCGTCGCTCGTCTTCATCGCATCACTTACTCCGGAGCTACGTACACTGTCACAAAGATAAAGCTCCGTCACGTCATCTTCTCAAGGACATCGAAACAAGATCCAGGTCAAAACATCGGCGCATAGGTGTGTGTGTGTAAGGTCCTATACCATTAAGATATTAGAGTAACGCCAATTTTGAATTGTGAATAAACTAAGGAAATATTAAAGAGAACAAAGCGAAAGGGTCTTTAATTACAAATTTTCTGTCACGAACGCTGGACACCGGCGAGTATACCCCAGCTGTAAAATCCGGAAAACGGAAGTTCATTACAGCTATATCCGCTTAACAATATTTTTTATACAAAAAATTGCTTAGCTAAGACAAGATATTTATATCCGCTTAGCTCCTAGTAGGCAATAGAAACACTATTGCAAGATCAAGAAAATGATGAAGTCCGAAATTTATTGGCATTACTTTTTGGAAAACAACTATGTTTATGTCAAATCAAGAAAAAAGTCACATAACTAAAGTCTGTGGAAGACATGATACAATAACTTAAAGGTTGGAGTGACAGAAATCCTATATGTGTTTAACGTAGACCCCTGCCGCGAAGGCTTAATACTACGGTGCTCCAAAGCTTGGAACAAATATTTAGCGTCGACTAACGCCCCTTCGGAATTCAAAATACCCACCAGATAGGTTCCCCTAATTTCATAGCACAGACCAACATTTAATAGTTTATTTAGTCTATATACATGACCGTAACACCTTCAGCCAGTGTTGCCATGAAAAAAATTTGCTTATCGTAACTTTTGCGCTCTGCTCATCGGGTTCTCGTCGGATTTGTAGAACTCTAAAAACCACAACAACGGTGATTTTGCTTCGAATAAATCAACGAAAAAAATTGTTGATTTTGGCCAGCAAAAATTAAAAAATATAAATATCAGTAAAAAGATTATATATGAAAAAATATAATTTTCATAAATACATTGCTTTATTAAAAAAATATGTGCAAAATCGAACGTTGGTTCTTTTTCCTGAAATCCTTACATTTTGGTCAAATATCGGATCATTAAGTTCAAGACTGAAAATCGTAACAAATCTGATATATCGGACAATATGGCAGCACTGCTTTCAGTCACTAAAATTTTACATGACTAGGTTATTAAAAGTAACCATGGGTCATATCGGTATAAAGACCCATTTTTTGGAACGCAACTTCGCCCTCACCATCAAAGAAGTTAATCTTTGTCATGAAAACTGGGAAGCGATACCTGAAACCAGACTATGGTACTGTCGCGTATGTTATCAAGTTACCCTATAATTTATGGACACACCTCAGATTGTTAAGGTTTCCCCGTCACCTCTTCTCAAATTCCAAAGGTAACAGTATGTTGTTCCGGTAGTTGCTTACCTTGCTAACATTTCCTGTTTGAAATTATTGAGAATTTATCTACCATCATTCTCTTAGTAATTTAAGGGAATTGCCAACCCGAGTTCAACTTAGTGTAACTCACACCGAGCTTCCTGGTATAACCACAGCCCGAGCGTATGAACCCCGAAGGACCAGCCCACGATAGTCAATACTCGGGCTCAAGGTTCCCCCGAACCAAAAGTTCTTAGAACCATTATATTGGACTGTGACACATTCAGTCACTAGAATTGTACATGACTAGGTTAATATAATCATTGGTTTCCCGGTAATTTAATACCGAGAGAGCCACAATCCTAACAACAAAACCAACAACCAAAGTTCAAGGTAAACCTCTTGTTTTACGGATATCAGATGAATATTCAAGAGCCGTCCCTCATTTTGAGATCAATTCATTGGCCATGCCCCATAAGTTGTCCACGCAACAACCAACCATCACCCTTTATCCTGGCTTTGGACCAATTCCCCGAAGATCCTGTGGCGGGTTTGGTTGGAGTGACAGTTCGTGTTGCAACCATCGAATGTTAAACAATAAAGCAAATAAAACAAATAAAACAAATAAAAAAACAATAAAACAATAAAACGCTTCTCACTCAAAATTTAACACAGCAGTTGCCAACTGTTGACTCCGCTGCATAACGACAATGTACTATAGGTCAAATGACCAGTTTTGCTGGCCAAAATAAAAAATTTCCACATGTTGGCATCACTGTTTTGTTGTCACCATTTTATAAAGAATACTTCACACAAAGTAAAAAAAACTTTGTTTTTGTTGGAAGTAATCTTCCGTCATAAAGACAGCCGTTAAAATTGACATAAAAAATTAAATTTTATTAACATAAAAAGTTTCCAAAAAATCCCACGGAAAGTATCTTAAACTTTTACTACAACTATATATAATTTTTTTACTTTGATTGAGTTTAAATGCTATTTGAATGTCTTCCAGGAGTAGTTTATGAGGAAGTTTCTTGAAAGCGCTTCTTGAGAAGGCTAAGAAGAATCACAATTAGATCTATAGAATGTCTTCTGGAAGCAGTGTTCCTAAGAATGCATGTCGCATTTGTATCTGGTATTTTACTGGGAAAAACAGAAACTGCTTTATTGTTTATTGTTGTTGTTGTAAAATACTCACATAATGTGAGTACATTTATAATTTCCGAATTTTTTTGCAAAGAAATATTTACATAAGGTTATAAAATGTTACCTTTATTTTGCTGATATACTACAACGTAACTAATTGATTGCAGTATTGCAATATTTGTTGCAAGATTTAACATGCAGAAATATCAACTAAATGATAAATTGTTTTTTTTAGGTACATACATGGAGAAAATTGTTTGCAAAATTTGTATTTTGGTTAAGCAAAACTTGCGCTTGATTCTCAGCCACTTCAAAATTATGCTAGATTTCAGCAAAAACTTATCAAAATTTGTTATTCAAGTTTATTATAACTAAGAAAATTTTTGATTAAATTCAAGCAAAATTTTTCTAAGTTATTATAAACTGCAAAAGCAAATTTCTATTTGATTCAAGAAAATATTTGCTAAGTTATTATTAATTGGAATAGCAAATTTTGATAAGATTTTGCTGAAATATAGCATATTTTTTAAGTAAAATAATTATTAGCATTAAATTAAATTGAAGAATTACCCTTCTTTTGGAGACTTGAACCTCGGCATCGTGAGTGTAAGTGCATGGGCTTATCAATTATTAACCAATCGCCGCCCAATTTTCTTCATTAATAATAAACGTTTGCTCGAGTGCTTAGAATAAATTTGCTTGAATTTAGTCAATATTTGCTATTTGATTTTATAATAACTTAGCAAATATTTGCATGAGCTTAGTAAAACTTTACTATTTGAGCTTATAACAACTTACGAAATATTTATTTGAACTAAGTAGAAATTTGCTTTAGCAATTTATAATAACTTAGCAAAATTTTGCTTGAATTTAACCAAATTTTACTTCTTCCAAGGGCAAATTCCCTTTCCGCCTGAAGTATTAGAAATGCTGAAATGTTATCCTGATGCAGAACATAAAATAGATGAGGATAGATCTAATGATGAAGAACATGAAGATGATGACGTTCATGTATATGAAAATTTTTAAGAAGACGAAATGGGCTTAGATAATGAAATAGACAGTTGTAATATATAATTTAATTGCAAAAATATATTATTCAATAAACTATTATGTATTAAAAATAATATATTAAATGTTTCTTTAAGGGGTATATTTTCTTTAAATTTTTAAAAATTTTCAATCATACAATTTAATTCATTGATTTATTATTTGGAAACACAAACACATTCTGCTTAAAACTTTCAGCCTAACCAAAAAACATGTTAATGTCGACTCTAAATTTAGTATGAGCTTTTCTGACATTATTTCTATAGAATTTGTTGTCAAAAAGCTTACACTAAATTTAGAGCCGACATTAAAATTTTTTTTTGGTTAGGCTGTTTAATTTTAACAATATTTAGAAGGGGTGCTGTCTTATAAAGGTTAAGGGCTTCAAGAGGGTTAATTTTTAAATGAAGCAGACAATTTTTTACATTAACATATAATTTTATGTTGTAAAAATATTTTATTTTGGCGCTTAATAATTTTGGCCAGAAAGAAAGGTTATTTGATCTATAATGTGTGCGAAACACGATCTCTATTTTGTTTATTTTTTATCTTTACATTCGATGGCCGCAGCTCGTGAGATATCAAGTATGTTACCTTATAGTTATTGTATCATGATGGAAGACAAGTGGAACGCAATGCTGCCAAGTTTTAAGAAGAAAAATGTTAAGCGAAATGTTTAGCGCCGATGAACGTTTTTTTGGACAAGCAAATATAGCGATACCAAAAAACACACCTAATATTGATTTAAGCAAAATTTTCATAAAAAGATATTTTGCTTTTCATCAATCATGACTGAATCACTTGTTTTGCAACAGGTGCTGCAAAGTAGACCGAAAAATACCATTCACAATTGATAGGAAATGTCTAATATTGCACAAATTTGCCATCTCAAGTACACAAGATTTTTCAAAATGGCTTATGGAATGAACCATGACATGAATCCCGGATCATGTTTGTTTTTCTTTTTTAAATACAAAAATAAAAACAAACTTATTTCCTAAAAACATGTCCTAAAATGGTGAAAATTCTAATTGTGAATCAAGGATTTGTGATATTTTTGCCACATATTTTCAAAATAATTGTATTGCTGAGAATATAGTACGGGGGTTCACGTCAATAATGCATCTCAAATTGGAATTGTGTCCCTTGTCCTCACAGAGCTTGAAGTTTATTTTGAGCTGGATCCAAATCTCAAGCTGGATACAAATACAAGTTGTGTGATAGAAAATATTCCGCTTATTTTCCAAAAATGGGCGCGCTAAGCCTTGTGGAACCTTTGACGTAAATATTTAATATGTCGTTAAGCAGTGGTGGGTTTTTAGATGTGTGAAAGGAATCTTTTATTGTTCCAATTCACAAAGGTGGTAGTAGACAAGAAGTTTCAAACTATAGACCTATATCTTAATTACCGATAATCTCGAATATCTTTGAAGCAATTGTAAAAAAATGCGTTTATAATATTATAAAAAATTCGATAACTGAATATCAGCATGACTGCGTGGTGGTAGGTCCACATCTACTAATCTTACGCTTTTTCATGCTTTTTTAATTAACAATCTTGAGGAAGAAAACAGATAGATGTCGTTTTAATAGGTTTTGTAAAGGCTTTTGACAGAGTTCAACACTACGTCTTACTTAACAAGCTTGCTGCAATGGGTTTTCATTCGAAATTTTTTAAATGGCTATCGAATTCCTTAATTGGACGTGAGCAGTTTGTGAAAATTGGTAATGCAATTTCAAAAACTGTCTATAACTTTTCGGAAGTCCCTCAAGGAAGTCATCTTGGACCATTATTTTTTCTTCTTTTTCTTAATGATTTGCCAAATTATATTCTGCATTCCCAATGCTTGATGTATGCGGATGATGTGAAGATTCTTAAATACATCGAATCTTCAGCTGACTGCTGATTTTTGCAGAGGGATATTGACCGGTTACAAGGGTGGTGTTATGTTAATAAACTAAAGGCCGTTTTCTCAATGTCCGGTTAAGCACTAATCGGAACTTTAACTGGCGGTCAGCAAAAAAGCATTTTCTCAATGTTCAGTTAGGTCTTAGGTGCCGGTTAAGTTAACGGCAAGTTGAGGTTCCGGTTAGTTGCTAATTGGAAGAACAGCTGTGTAGCGTAAAAAATAATTATATATTTTATAATTAAAAATGGATAGAATTTCGAGGATTTCGTTTTTTTCTTACTTGAATTAGATCCAAAATATAAAAAGGACATATGCGCATAGGCGTGATTACGTGGAAGAGTAGTGCACTTTCTTCATATGCACTGAAGTTCGGCACTCTGTTGCGTTTTTAAATTATTTATTAATTAGTCCTTGTTAGATATTTACAACTTTCACATCAAAAATAAAATAACTAACAAGCATAAACAGCTGATATGCAGTTTAGCGTATTCACAATTGAAAAATTAAAATAGCGTATTCACAATTAATGACTTAACCGACACTTACTTAACCAACACTTGGTGAAAACGAAATTGTTTTTTTTAGTTATCGTACGGTTAGCTAACTCCCGGTTAAGAGCTTTGCTAACCAGACATTAAGAAAACGGCCCTAAATCTCAATGTAGATAAATGTAATGTTTCGTCTTTAAACATGAGCGGCAGTAAAATTTTGTTTGCGCGTACTCTATTCTAAGCAATGGATTGTCTCGTGTAAGCAGTAAGTTGGATCTTGGGGTCTTATTTGATGAAAAGCTTAGTTTTACTAAACATTTCGATAGAATTATATCTAAATCTAATGCAATGTTGGGATTTGTAATGCGACATATAAAATATTTTAAAGATCCATGCACCTTAAAGTATATTTTTATTTCATTAGTTCGTTCGCTTCTAGAATATTGTTGTATTATATGGGATCCCTATTATGATATACATATAAAAAGGATTGAAAATGTCCAAAAAAGGTTTACTAGAATTTTTGCGTATAAGCTGAACTGGAATTTCGCACCTACTTATCTAGAGTGGAGCTTTTTTTTTTGTTTTGTTTGAAAACACTTCAAATAAGAAGAAAGTATCATTTAATAATGATGGTCAAAGATGTCATGATGTGCAATATCAATTGTGCTCAAATTCTTGGTCTTTTTAAAATCTATGCTCCTGAAAGATATATAAGGCAAAGAGAGCTAGCTGTTTTATAGTTTTTATCACAGAACAAATTATGGAAGCAATGATGTTGTTAACAATGCGAGTGTTGCAGTTAACTCTGAGTTCGATATAATTGATGTCAGTCAAGACAGGGAAACTTTTAAGAATAAGAACCGGTACAGAAAGTTTTTGCAAATTTTCAACCTTTTTTATATTTTTTCTAGAAATGGAATGGGCTTTGATTTTCAAGTTTTGTATTAAATAATCTCTGTCATTTCTAAAAAGCTATTAGATGTAACCATGATTCAATTATTATAAGGTTATTCGTATTTTTTGACGTATGCTTACTTTATATAAACAAACATATTTTGACAATCTGCTAACAGTGCTTTGTGCTGTTGGAAAAAAAGGTATGTTTCAGTGTTTCGTTGTGTAGTTTTCTTGTGTAGAAGTTTTTCAATGATTTCTTGCCAAGTTAATAAGAAAGACAAACTATGTAGGCGTTGCGTCGTAAGTGTATGCTATGTTGTATATTCTAGGAATTTAGAAAGCTCCTTTGCAAATTAAAAATAAAAAGTTAATTTTGAATTCTATTAATTGAAAGTGTAATTTAGAAGAAAGTTAGTTAAGGCAAAAAACAAATTATAAAGAAATACTAGTGGTATTCAATGAACGCCGTGTTGTTGATGTAAACTGCGAATTTTTGGTAAGTTTACAGCAACGTAATTTGCAACAATAAAATTGTAAGGGATTAAACATACATAGCTTGCGGCACAAAAATGTGGTGTATGCATAATGTGCCCAACATTTTTAAAGTAAAAAGAAGTACACTCACAGACTTTAAAAAGAGACGCAAAAGAAGTACATAGAATAAATATAGAATTACAAAATAGAAGTACATCCACAGAAAATAATGAAGATATTAAATGATGCATGAATAAATCCATTAAACAAACAGTTTAATTTATAAGAGATTCAAAATTAGATCCAGCTTACAATTCATTGCTAGTTAAAGTAGTAGTCCACCAGTTTGACGAATTCAAAATATCAATTTTTTTTTAATTTTTCTCAATAGAATGTAAAAATTAAATCTTACAAATATACTCTAAAAGTCTTAGACCTAAATTGAAAATATTTTTAAAGTTACAGCCAAAAGAAGACAAAGCGTCGTAACGTATATTAAATTGCTGTAAAAACTTTAAACACGATTTTTTTTGAAACTTCGGGGAAGCACTAACTAAAAACTATTCGACCGATTTGGCTAAAAATGTCACCTGTTAAGTCTTACATAGCTAGTTCCGGAGCTTTAAAACAATCAATTTTTCAATAAGTTAATTTTTTTAAACAAATTAAAAAAGTTCGCTTTACAATTTTTTTTCACAAGTTCGCCATTTTTTATTTGTTTTTTTTTTAAATATACATATTATAGGGTAGTGCACTACAATAAAGCCTGCAGAACGATATTCTATTTGATTTTTTTTTTTTATTTCAAATGAACACGTAAGGCTGAGTGCTTCCTCCAAAAAGCACACCTTCTTTCGAGTACTCTTCTTTAATATAGATAACTATAAGCAAATTAATGTACAATCAAGTCAAAAAAATTTCTTTTGCACACTTTACGACATCAATAAAACATGTTAACATTTCAAAACGATCGCATTTTATTTTCTTATTTAAAAATGTATGAAAAAAGTCGACATTTCGGTCGTCACACTGGGCTACTACCTTAAAATAAATAAATTAACTTGAATCGAGTACAGAAACAAACCTGAAATTTGTTTGTTAGAGAGGTGTAGTTAGAGAGGTGTATTTTGAATAGATTTATGAAAAAATTGTCAAAATAATGTCAAAAAGAAGTACAACAAGTAAAATGAAGTACTTTTAGCTTACTAAGATACAAGAAGTACAGCGAGAAAAAAAGAAGTAAAACACTCCCAAAAGGAGTTGATCACATTATGTATACAGTACATATAATGCGTGTTATGCGACCGTGGTTTCATTTTTGTTTTGACGAATTTTTGTTTCTTTTTTCTTACTAAACAGTTTAAAAAATTATAAATGCACTTACCATTAATGAATCTAAAATTTCTGTTATGTTCCTAATGATTTTGTGATGGCAATTTCTTTTGAATACAATTACACAATTAACTCGGTTAATTAACTTATTTAGAACACGCCACTAAACGCTCTTGTTTAGGTTTCATAGTTAGGTTTAATGTGTTTATTAAAATAAAAGAACAAATTGTATATTTTTTGTATTTATATTACTTATATATTTATTAACATAATTTTCACTGAAGTTAGTAAATAAAAATAATTTAAAAAGCTATTAATGCACTAAGAAATTGAAGCAGTAAAAGTAATAGAACAAAATTAATAGTAGTCAATATAGTACCAATTAGTATGATATTTGGACAACCGTGTGCATTTTTATGACATTGCTCTCATGATTTTTTTTTTTGCCCTCATTTTCAAATAAGCATATCAATTTGAGAAAACGACAAAAATACGAATAACCTTATAATAATTGAATCAGGGATGTAACTATCAGTCAAGTAAGTTATGAGAAAATTAACTCGATCGAGAAGTTTCGCAAAAAAGTTTTGGACATTTAGACTAAAAATCCCACAGTTACTTATAAAGAGCTAGCAAAACTATCTGGATCTTCTTTCCATACAGCACGAAGAGTCGTTTTGAGATTTAAGGAACATCTCTAAGTACAAGATAAGCCACGAAGTGGGCGCCCGAAGGGGTCTGCAGACTTAAACCTTGAAAAAAATTGGTTTCTCTGGTAAAAGCCAATCGATCAATGTTAACCAGAGAAGTAGCTTAAACAGCTAGGACCACTCATGGTCAGATAATTGCATTAAGCAACGCAATGTTATTAAGACTTATAAGAAGAAAAAAGTACCAAAACGAAAAACACGCAGAAAAAAGCATTTCTCTGGCACGAAAATTGTACGAGAAAAAACTTGCAAACAAAAATGTCTGTGTTGTTATGGACGATGAAACGTACTGGATTTAAGGACTTTGGCTGGTCACCAATTTTTCTCTCTGGCACCTAGAGAAGTTATTGAGGATTCTGAAAAAACAATTCAAATAGATAAATTTGGAAACAAAAAATATTAATTTAACAAGCTATTTGCGAATTTGGAAAAAAATCAACTCCATTCTTTACAGTGGGTACAATAAACACAGATATTTATGTAAAATAATGCCTTTAAGAAGGACTTTTGCCTTTTTTACGGAACCATGTTGGTCCAACATTGTTTAGGCCAGATTTAGTCCCCGCATATTACGCCAAATTCACTCAGAAGTGGTACAATGATCACAATGTTCATTATGTGACAAAGGATATGAATCCACCAAATGTGCCAGAACCAATCGAACGCTTTAATGAAAGGAAAGCTACAAAAAATGGGAAAAGCAACGAAAACTCTTCCTGAATTGAAAACCATGTGGCGTAAGGCGTCCTCAGAAGTGACAGAAATGGTTTTACAAAATTTAATGGAAGGTCTTGCAAGGAAATTACGGGCATATAGAAAGCAGTCAATAAATTAATATTTTTTTTTTTTGAATAAATGTAATTTAAATATGTATTTCAGCATTGCTAAGAATATGAATTAAATCAAATTCTCCATTTCTTTATAAGAAGATTTTTTTAATTTTGCAAAACTTTCTGTACTGGTTCCTAATCTGTTGTCTATTATTTAATAATAACTTGTCTCTCTGTGTATGTATTATTTTATTGTAATCGTAAGTTAAATAATCTACAAGACTTGTGTAGCTAGATAATCTATAGTAATAAAACTCATTTTCTGTTTGTTTGTTTGTTTGTTTGTTTGTTTGTTTGTTTGTTTGTTTGGCCTTTATACAAATCTAAACGGCTCAACGGATTTTGCTCAAACTAGGTGTACATATTAAGTGCATCGCAACTTAAAATGTTACATACTTAGTTTTTGCCACACCCCCTCTGAAATTTTTCAACTAACGGTAATTTTGTTATTATAAAACTTTTTGCCATCGGAGATTTTTGTGTATTTAATTTTAAAAACTTTTTGTTATTTTGACATCAAAAACACTGACATATCTTAAAAATTGGAGAAATTTTCAGTACAACGACTTTTTCATAAAACATCGTTGCCTAAGAATGAGAAAAAAACGACATGAAAATCAAAGTTTGGTCTTTCGATGCAAATATCTTCGCTGTCCATTAATATATTTCATTCAAATTTTTTTTGTTCAAAAGTTCAATAAAATCACTTTACAAAAATAAGTTGAATTGTACCGTTAAGTCAATGAATATATGTTTTATGAGTATGCCAAAAAAGGTCCAAAATATTAACTTTTTACTCAAAAAATGACTCAAAAATTGTTGTTGTTGTAAAAATGAAATCAATAAAAAAAGCAAATCTAACTACCTTTCATATGACAAAGCATTTATTTGCAAAAATTCTTCCAGCTAAGCGCAAAAATTATTTTACTGTTTTTGTCATCAAAACAACAAGGGTGAGGATTGATTTTGATTTTTTTCGCGAAATTCATTTTTTCCAAAATGTTGTTTTTTATATTTTTTACCTAAAAACCAAGTCTCAAAAATAATTTATGTGAAAAAATTACCCCAATATCTCTTTCCAATCAAAAGTAATGGCTAAAAATCTATTTTTCCATACCAGACTATTAATGAAACTTAGTTTTGTGTTAAAATTCTCTATATAGTTTGAACGTCCCCATTTATCTCTAAGAATGCAGTTGTGTGTTTAGAGAAGTTACAAAAATTTTGGATTATATAAAATCTTCCTTATAGTAAGTAAAGTAATCCTACTTAGTTGTTTGCCTCCTCCCTCCTGTTAAATTTGTTTTGTTGTGATGGCTCTATTTTTTCCCACTATTGTGTCACCGTTGGCACTTAGTTCTTTATCAATGGTTCTTTAAATGTTGTATATATATCACAATTTTATCGAAAAAATGACTGTGAATAAGAATGCTGCAAAAGTTAATATTTTCATGGAATCATATAGCTGAAGCTATATGGCGATATAATAAAACATATGCGCATCTGGTCAGCACAATTATTTCATTAGTTTTGATCTGTGCGTTAAATTTACAGATAGATGGCGCCACATTTGTAAGAACTGTGTGTACAAACTATACACCTTGCGGTGAATAGCTGAATGTTTTTCAAAAGTTTCTTCAAATTTAACCCCACACGTTTGGGATAACAGACAGGTGGCGCTATTTTCTGCTTACACAAGAATAGCTGATGTTCTTATGCAGCTAGCAGATAAGTTTTGCGAAATATTTTGCAAAAATGCTATTGCTACCAAACTTTTAAAAAGTAAAATAATGCAGTACTGCCAGTTTTTTCAGTCGCAGCGTCATCTAGCGTCATCAACACTTAAAAACATAGAATTGGATGAATTTAAATGTCCAGCCCACTTGCTGGATTTTTTGTTGTTTTTGCTTTGCTTGCAAATGCGATTATATGATCCTGATCTAAAATGAAAAAACGCAGCTAATAGAAATTTTAGTAGGTACAATCATTTTTAGCACAATGAATTTTCATAAAACATTGATAGCAAATAATGAGAAAAAACTTATATGAAAATCAAAGTTTTTACTTTTAATGCCAATAACTCCGCTGTTTTAAAATATTTCATTAAAAATTTTTTTGTTAAATAGTTCAATATGTTTTTTTTTATATAAATCTTTGTTTAGACGTTAAAATGTCCATATCTCAAGGACGCATTGAGTCCCACCATAATTTTTATTTTGTTGAAAAGATAATTGTGCTTGCTTTAAGATTAAGTAAATATAAAAATTCTTTTTAATTTTTAAAATATGTTTTTCGTACCCCTTCTTTGAATTCAATTAGCTCACCGCAAGAGGTGGAACCACCAACAACAAAAATTTTCCTAAACTTTTTTGGTTTAATGTTCGTTCAATTACCTTTCTAACTGTAGATAAATATAATTAAATAAATTAAAATTCAAATAAAATTCAACATGTTTTTCATTATTCCCGATTTTAAAAAACATTTAATCAAGAAGTGTATGTTAAAATGTTTATATAAATGACTCTCGAGTAACACCGGGTATATCACCTAGTAATAAATAAATAACAAATTTCATAGTAAAATTTTGCTCTTTACGCCATTTGGCGTTCACGAAATATCTCAGTTTCTGGCAGAGATAGCCAAAAACGGACTGCAGCTTTAAAAAATTTGGTATCAAAAACCCGAGATGATGCCATTAACTCAAAAACTTCAAAATGGCGCATGAAATGAACCGTGATATTAATTCCAGGACGACGAATTGTCAATTTTGAAACTAGAACATTTTTTGTCAGTGTAAGATTTCTCAATGTAATATAACGATTTCAGTTTATATTTTATGTCTTTATTTTAGGTTTTGTTTATTCCCTTGACAGTCTTCGTAGTAATAATTTAATTTTTGTGCTCCACTGCATTACTTGGCTGAATCCTTAGAACGAAGCCGTCATCAGCTACTTAATAATGTACTACTCATAAAAAAAAAACTTTTTGTGCAAATCACGTTTTGTTGTTTTTTTTACGCTAGTAATTTTCTTTTTTTTAACCTTGATTCAGAATGGCGTTTTTTGAGCTTCCACTGCAATGGCATAGCTTGGAAGCTCAACTGTGAAATTGATTTTCTAATTTATAGTCATGAACAGCAGCTCTTTTGTGTAGTTGGCGTTGGTATATTGTGTTTTTTTTTCTTCTTTCTTTATCGAACGCTTTTTCACTCGCTCTTTCAGCGTTTTTGAACTGTGTTTTTTTTTTATTGAGTTTTTCAGCGGACATTGACAGCTGTTGTTGTCGTCCAATAAATGTCCAGCAGCTCTTGAATTAGCACAAATTCAGCTCATAAAATAAGAATAAAGTTCTATTCGTTGGATGGAGAAAAAGACCTAAAGGATTCTATGTACTTGAATTTTTTTTATTACATATAATAATTACTAAAATTAAGCTTTTTAAAAAATATTTGTGTTGTTATTTTAATTTTTGCTCATACTTTTTCAAAATAGTTTGCTGCAATTTATCTAAAAGGGTCATCACAATTGTGCTGCAACATATTTTATGCACACTATGTTTTAATAATTTCAGTGGTACTTTAAAGTTTCCAATATGTAATCCAAAAGTATCGTCTAAGCTTAGACGGATCAGCTTTTTCTCATTATCGAGCTGTGGAAATATGTTTCTATATAATATTATAAACTTTATTTTTAATTTGTTTGAAATACTACCATAAGATCGAAAAGATTTATTTGTGGCTCAG
The DNA here is from genome assembly GCA_963920525.1 of Dichetophora obliterata. Lineage (NCBI taxonomy): Eukaryota > Metazoa > Arthropoda > Insecta > Diptera > Sciomyzidae > Dichetophora > Dichetophora obliterata. Next base: position 200,850,083 of record OY986438.1, on the reverse strand, counting down.
TATCATTGCAAACAATTATTGTATCAGGCAAAACCTCCAGTCTATAGATCTAAAATTATAATTGATAACATAAAAAAAAATATAACCTGCTGGTAAGAGTAAAAAAAAAAAGACTAAAATTACCTGATCTGCATTTAGTGAAGGACGAGTTGAGTGTGTATCTATCGGAAATATGATAACATCCAGTATATTTCTATGCTCGCGTTTGCAGACACTTAAAGCGTATAGCTCTAAAAGCAGCGCAAAGGTCTGTATCAAAAATTTAATTGTTGAGAGGTACACTTCTTCAGACCGCTGCACCACTGGTGCATGATACATCTTCTGATCGAGCTCCATTTCCTCAAAATCCTCGAGTAACGGATGCAACGTTTCGTCATCGTACTTAAAGGCCTTCAGCAAGCAGTATATAGCATAGAGCAACTCCAGGATGCGTAGCAACATAAAAAAGCTAAAATAACATGATGCTCGCTGCTGCACCGTCTGCAACAGTGGCAGGATCTTCATGAGTTTCTCTGAACGTTTCGCAGTCTTGTTGCTAGCATTAAGCAGCAAGTCACTCAGCTGCCGACAGTAGCCGCTTAGGAGCACAAAGAATACAAGCAGCAGCAGTAGATGTAGCGCATACAGTAAGTAGGTCCAACTGGTAAGCAGCAAAATCAGCCACATCATATCTTTAAATTCACATCCCGTCAGAAACCATTTCCGTATATTTTTAAAAGATGTCGAAATAGTGATTCCTATAATATAAATTATGAAAATGAACAGAATGTAGCTCAACAACAAGAGAATATTGGAAAACCGCAGCTGCGTCTTTTTTCTCCACAGCGCTCTATGAATGACCAGCAGTTCGTTGCCTAACGTTACAAATCGTTTCTGATTGTATTTAAAGAAGATGCAGTTGAAAAAATAAAAGGCCGCAAATGCTGAATCAGTAATGGTTTGTGGTAAATTTGGTGGTGGACGTACACCTGGTTCAACGGCGTACATTTTCTCTTCCGTATAGTTCATTACCAAGCGTATTGCTATGTAAATCACTGTCGCCGCTAGGTTAATGAAGTACAAGAGACGTGAGTGGAACAGCTCATAGTAGTTCTCATCACTTGTCAGCAACTTAAAGGACTGTTGATGTGCATTATAGTAAACACGAGAAAAACCACACAATTTGAAGAAATAGTATATCAACCGCAGAAGTGGCAGCAAAAACGAAAATGTAGCCATCAGCTGGTGTCAAGCTGCGTCTGGAAGAGAAAAGTAAATTATAAATGCCACTAAGATCAGTTTTAAACTTCTTCTGACGTAGCTTGAGGTAGATGTCGAGCAAAAAGCACTCAAAAATCAAATGCTTGTAGGCAGAATTATAAGCGCAAAGTTTTTGAATAGCATCCACGCTAAGATCTGTACCACAGACAACCCCATAGACAACGGTAATCTCGCCTCTACTCTGAAACCTAGAGGTAAGTGAACTGCTAGTCAAACTGGAACAAGAGTTGTGTAAAGAGATAGCTTATGCTAATCACGTAGCAATTGTTACGTCTGAAAAATACATATCTACTTTGGCATATGTCTACTCTTATGCAAAACTGCCTAAATACTCTAGTAAACTGGGCTATCAGCTACAGTTCAGGTAGGCTCAGCATTTATCCAAATAAAATTAAGTTAGTGATTTTCACCAGGAAACACAACTTACCAATAATCTGTTCTCTAAAGAGATAAAAAAGTGAATACTGCCCCTACGCATAAAAAAAAAGGCAGTTGGTAGCAAGTGTGGTCTACAACCAAGTGTTACGTACCAGAGAACAGCTTGAGTGCATTCAAATGGTGTTTCGATTGTCTCGTCAATAAACGAGCACCGAATGTGCTTCCTGCATTTAAATTAATGCGCAAATGCATGTTACCAATCGCTGTTGATACGAATGCCTAGAGTGTGAGCGCTAGCGATTACGAACGTCTGCGACACAAGAATGGCAAACAATATGAGGAACAATCGCCAAAAGCAAGGAAAATCCATGCTTTTATGCTCATTCGCACAAAGGAAAAATATTAGTTGCAGTGTTGCATTTTTTTTATTTTGCGAATGTTGTTACCAGACACAAAAAATTGCAATATTATAAAATAAGACTTTAATTAGAGTTTTTATCGCACAAGTTGGCGAAAAAATATGTCAACAATCAACTACTATGCTAATTCGACTGCGAGGTGGATAGCAGGAATTGAATACGATTAATATGAAAATTAATTTTATTAATATAGCCAATGGTATAAAAAAATTTGTTTGAAGCCATAACCTTTGATTGGAAAGAGATATTGGGGTTATTTTTTCATGTAAATTATTTTTGAGACATTAATTATAAAAACAACATTTTGGTATGCATAAATTTCGCCCAAAAATATCATAGGGCAAAAAAAAGACAAAAACAGTTAAACAATTTTTGCTCAAAACTGGACGATTTTTTGCAAAAGAATGCTATGTCATAAAAAAGGTAGTCAGGAATTTTATATAATAGTATAGATGATTCCCTAAAAATCGGCTGTAGCGATAGCCATCCGTGAGCTGAAATAGTTTAAAATCACCTCTAAAAATAAAGTTTTTTGTAAAAATATTGGCTGGTGTGGTATTTTAAAAAATATAAACGGTCAGAAATAATAGTTATGAAAAAGTTCTTTCAATTAACAACAGCAAATGTTAAATTTTTGCATTTGGATTAATGAAAATGCTGTTTTTCGTGCATTTATTAATTATTTAATTACTTATTAATTATTTTTAATTACATACGAAAAAATACAATTATTTCAAATGCTATTCTCACTTGACATGAATAAAATTGCGAGCTTAAGATTAATTTAGTTTTGAGATAAAATATATCAAAAATATGTATGAAAAAAAGCATTATCTTGTATCCGATTGTATACATTTCAATTGTTGATGCAGAAAGGAAGAGTATTTTTCGCCATATAATTTCTGGCAGTTTATTTCTTAAAACTATTACACCAACCAATGTTTTGACAAAAACTTTATTTTTAGAGGCTATTTCAAACCATTCCATCACACAAATGGCTATCACTATAATCGAAATATTTGAGGAATCTTCATAAATGCTATTGCAACCAAGGATTCTTTTGAGGAACTGACACAAACAACTTAACTTTCAGCCTTTAATATTAATCGCACAAAGATAAAATATATAATTGAATAAACGAATGAGACGAATAATTTATTAAAAATTTTCATAAAATATTTAATATAATTTTTTCTTACAAGATATTTATATTGTATCTAAAATGTTGTTTTATTATTTCGTATTATGTATTAAAAATATTTTTATTATAGAAACAATAAAACAGTGGCATATCATAGAAAAATATAATAAATATATTAACAACCAGGGCTCGTAGTTTGATGACCTGAAAACTAACATAAGTGACATCAAACAATTACATAAAAAAATAAAGAAAAAAAGGCTTAAAAATTAAACATTACTAAACACGTATTGCTGTAAGAAACTTTAGTAAGTTTGCAGAATAAATTTTCTATTTGTTTTAGCATGGATATGTGAAAAATCTGACTAAACTAACGTATACGTAATGTTACCAACTATACTTACTTTGTAAGTATCATACTTATTTTCAGCTTCATATACTTACTAAAATTCCATACTTATAAGTATACTTACTTTTAAGATTTGTACTTAATTATGCTTACTTTTCAGCTCCGGTTGAACGTTTTTATTTGCAAAAGTGGAAAAAGTTTGAAAATTGTAACCAACAGCGTTAAAAATACAGACTCTGGAGTCAATTTTATTTTTAAAAAATAATATTGAATACAGCTGTGTCGAATTTTAAAATTTTTTAAAGACAAGACCTGAAATATTAAGGGTGTACTGTAGTTCGTCGGCTAAAAAAATAGGCTATTTTTGGGAATTTCTCGTGAGCTTGCTATGAAAGATATGTTTATATAAGTAGTAAGGAATGATAAATGAAGTCTTAATTTATAAAAATAAAAAAAAAATTATTAATGTTTTTTAATAATTTGGAGGCAGGTCGGCTCCCACACGATATCTCGGCATCTGTTTATCTGAAACAGAAAACCAAAGTGTTTTAGATTCAATATGACAAGGACTATAAAATAGACTATTAATATTTATTTTTAGCAATTGTTGTTAAATTTAAGTAACAAAAACCAAAAAATTTTTTTTTCGCTGTTATTTGTAAAAAAATACAGTAAACATAAATTTTTTTAACACGATTATAGTTTTTTTGTAAGTAGTTTTGTGTTAAATATGTGGTTAAAATTTCAGAAGGATCAGCCCACCGGAGAAATAGTGTGGGGCGTCCGTGAAAACGTTGTTTTGAGAAAAACGCTTTTAAAGTTTTTTAAATGCGTTCTAACATGAGTTCAGGTAGAGAAAGTTTTGGGTTGAAAAAATTATTTCATAAAAATTTAATACAATATTCTTAGTACATATACAAAAATTGTAAAAAAAAAGAAAAAACTTTCGAAAGTGACCAATTAGACTTCACACTTAAATAAAATTTACAGCCAAGACAAATACGATTTCAAGCAAAAAGAAAAAATCAAATTAATGTAGCGCTTCAATTCAGTGACAGTGAGAGCGAATAATGATAACTTTTCTTTGGTCTCTGTATACATTTGAATGTGATTTTTTTATTTTTTTTTTTATTTGACTACCTTGAAAGTGCGTATAACTTTTAATTTTTTGTTATGCTTTTGTTTGTTTTTAAACTATTTTATATATTAGAAATATGTATGAATTTCAAATATATAAAATTAATATTTTGTTTATTTTTTATCTGAAGACTTTTTGGTTTTAGATAGATTGTAAACACAAAACTTTTCAAGGAAAACAAAAAGAGGGTGTGACAATATTTAAAGAATATTGTGGGTTCTATTGGTTTTAACATAAATTAGTAAATTGTATCAAAAAAATATTCAATTTGTTTTTCTAAGGTAAAATACTTACTCATACTTATTTTAAAAAATTATACTTACTAATACTTACTTTTCAGTGTTCTAAGAAGCAAATATACTTATTTTTTAATAACATGAGTTGGTAGCATTACGTATACGTGTGATTTCACAAGTAGGGTGGATTACACCTAGTAGCACTACATTCAAAATTATTCTAAGCATAGAATTAGTGAATGAAATTAATAATAAAACCATTTATAACTAATAAAATAGGTTTAACTAATTTCGAATTTAAAAATTTTTAAGATTTATACACTTGAATCCTTATAATTGTGAGTTTCATTGACGGGTGTTTTCATAGGTTAGTAATAAAGGGTTAAGCAAACTCTCTTTACTTATACTTAAACTAATTTTTGTTTTCAGTTTTACTGTATCTACTATTAAACATAACCGATTTTAATTTAAATGTAACATAATTTTAAATTGGCCATATTCGCCGCTTTTGATAAATATCACAGACACCTTTAATTTTGATCAAATCATATTCTACGCCTTTCTTGGACTTTTCTAAACATATTTTGGCATCAATTTCTTATAGAAATTTCGCAGTTCTTACACTCGAAATAAATGGTATTCAATTAAATGAATCAAAATTAAAGACTGAAGTGTTTTTATCAGTTCGACTACACAACATAACCTAAAATTTTAGCCATTCTTTGACAAGTTAACAGTTGTACAAAATTTGTTTTATTAACAAATACCTGCTCGTTTTGAAAAATTCCATACATTTGGGTTGAATACTCAGTTTTCTGGGCTTTTTCTATAAAATTGTTTAATAAAACTTTGCAGCACACGTTGCTTCTTTACAATAGTAGTCAGAAAGATCTCTTTCTAACTTGCACAACTTAGCTCAGCTCGTGACATTTTCTAAGCCTACACTTTCTCACATTCATAAAAAAAAATATTAATGACAAGTTTGTGTTGGTTTTCATCAAACATTTTTTAATTGTCTTTTAGCTTTGGTTGCGCTTGTCATGAAGGGATAAAAAATATTCATTGAAAGCAAAACATTATTGTTATTTTACCAACAAACTTTCAATAATAGTTTGTTTACTAATTTAGGTCACTTTCAAGATTAACTTTCATGCACACTCTTGGTTCAAATTTTAGCTCAGGTTACTTTAAAAATGTACTGTCATAAAACTTGCTACTGGCAATACTGATTGCTCCACAGTAGAGAAAAGAAAACAATAAACTAAAAGGAAACAAACAGCACAAAGAAGAACGCGCTGCTAGAGAAGGTCAGAGAAGTATGGAAACAACAAAAATTCATGCAGCAGCTGACACTCGAGCTTTAAGTGAAGCATCCAAATCATAGTAGAATACAGGTATATGCACTAGATGAGAGCATACTGCCGGAATTGTAAAAACTTTTTCTTTATTTTCTTTTGTTTCCATTCGCCACACAGCTAAATTTGACAGGCATGGCAGTATGGAAAGAGAGCACAGTCAGCGCTGCATATACCTCTATCCTTGTACCATGATCCGAATGATCTCGTGGTCTGGAGGCTGCCTTTGCATCAATTCGCAATCGTGACAAAGTGTGCTTTGCAGCAATCGTTGTTTACGAACTCGAGCGGTATATATGCATTTTTTTCTTGTGTGCGATTACGGCTGACGACGATTGTTACTCGAGTTGCAAAAACTGACGAATGGTCGGTCTCATACAAATCTCTGTTACGTACTGCCTATATACAGCAATTATAAGGCCAATCTTGCTATATGGGCATTTCCAGAAAAAAGTCTACCGTGACCAAAAACTTAAAGCTTATTAAAAACTTATTATTTTGTGATATTATTAAGAGAAACATTTTAATATTATTAATTTAATAAATTTCTGTACAAATTCATTCACCAGGATGATCAAATCGTCTGCACTGTTTCACAAATGTTGTTTCCTTTTCCGTAAATGTTTAGTAAATGTTTCGTAAACTTTTTGTTTTAGTTAAAATGGAAGGCAATGGCTAAAGATAATAGAAAAATGGTTGAGGCAAGAAGAGGACAATATATCAAATTTGTTTGTTAATTACTAAATTACAAAATTAATTTACTACTGAAATAAATTAAATGCACTTATTATGATGTTTCTTGATTGGTTTTACTTTATTTTCTTGATTGCACTCTTGTGCTCCAATCAATGTCCAACCAAAAAGTATCGAACCGGAAAGTTCTTCTTTTCTTCTTCAATTTTCATTTTTATGTTTTCAAAACAGTGGTGCCAATATTTATATTATCTTTTATAGATCTATTAGAATTTATAATTAAGATTAGATATAGTGTTACCACACTTGAAAACTAAAGCTTACACTACCTAATTATTTAATCACCCAATTTAAATTCTAGAAAATTTTGTTGCGTGAGTTACGGCAAATACTTTTTGGAAACTCAATATATTTTTTAATAAGCAAAATCCAGTGGTAAAGTGGGTTTATTATGAAACATTACTGTTTTCCCATTATTTAAAAATTAAAAACAAAAACAAATTATACTGGAAAATTCGCTGAGTTTTTACGATCTAATCATGCTTGTAAAGCACACTTCCTTTTTTTTGTCGCGTAAGTTACGCCCATATTTACCACTGCCATTCTTAGTAAGTTACAGGAACGACAATTTTGGTAGATCATGCTATGTCTTGTAAGACGAAGAAATTTTTTTACATCAATAACATAAACTTCCGAGAAAACGAAGCTTAAACCCATTAACCGCGGCTCCCAAACGCTTTGTACGATTATTTTAAAATTTCATTTACTTTCTTATATTGATCACAGAAACGACCACATCAAATTTCAACTTTGTATTTTTCACCGTAGTCGAGATATAAGGTGGGTATAAAAATACCCAAGCGTCGTTAATGTGTTCTAAATGGGCACAAATTCCTTCTGCAATGACATCACAGTTTTATACTAGAAATTTTCTATTAATAGCAGGTATAGTTAATCAATTGTCTAAGAGATATTTTATAATTGTTTAAAATATAAATTTTTTTGCATATGATAATAACATAAATTTTCTGATTTTTAAACATAATCACTTTTGACTTGGAAAATTTTTGACACACTCCAAAAACAATTTATAGCTCTATGTTTTCTTAAAGCAACAAACAAAAAATTAAACACTTAGCTGTTACCAATCTTGAGATATGATCAATTCTGCGGAAGTATTTTCATGGGTAAAAAATACCCAACCGCGGTTAATGGGTTAAGTCGTACGCATGTCGCGTGAGTTACGATGGAAATGCCCATATAGCACCATCGTTTGAAGGCAAGCACTCGACAAGCCGTAAAGTTCAAATATCAGCTGAAATATGCATTAGTGCAGCACTATGAAGCACTCCGTGAGGAGCACTAGACATTATGCTCCACTCTACACTACATGATATCCTAGTGAAACAGATGGCAGCTTAAACATTAAACAATAATACGGTCTTCAGGCTCCCTGACCACTAGAGAAGTTAATTCGAGTCCTTTTAAATCCCGGTATTGTCTTTCCTGATTGTCTCTGTTACAAATATTCAGGTAAATGCAAACATTTCATTTTAAGTTGATATGAATATAGAATTAGAAAAAAGTTTTATTGAGGCTGAAAAAGATTGTTGGGACGATGAGTGTGAATCAGGGGCGCAACCAGAAATATTTTTTTGGGGAGGGTTTTATAAAATTTCGGGCTTATATATAAAAGAAAAATTAAGTAACTATAGTAACTGTGGTGTAGTGGATAGTGATTCGGATAGTTGCACTAATGGTTCCTGTAGTGGAATTCCCAAAAAATTAAAGTAACCATAACGTTAACGTTAACTAACAGCGTTCATGGTTTGCAGTAACGTTTGTCGTATTCCCAAAACCACTCTCACCGACACTTTCAGTAAATAAAAACTTTTAAAATCAAAGCGACAAACATCGTTAACACATATGGATAATATGGCAGCACTGTTCATTTTGACAATTAACACAAGTAACAAAAATTTTAAAGACAAATAAAAAAATTTAACAAATGGAAACAAAAAAGAAAAGATCGACCCGGACTTCAAATGAGCAGCATAAAATTATGCTCGATTATTTTACCACCAACAAAGGGTTGGCAGAAGGAAGGTTTGCTTCTTTGCATGGAAGGCAGGAAGCGGGGGAAAAATGGGAGGAACTCGCTGCGCTTCTCAACAGCGTTAAAGGAGCAGAAAAGACCGCTGCGCAATGGCAAGTGGTAAGTTAATTCATTATATTTATAAGTATATTATTATATTCATATAAAAATTGCTAAATTTTAAGACTATTTTCCTTAGGCTTGGCGTGACTTCAAAAGCCGGACATCGGTTAAAGCAAGGGAGCGCAGGAAGGAAATGGCGAAGACGGGTGGAAACCCGCTTACACTTTCTGCGCTCACCGAACTCGAAATGCGCGTATTGGAGGTTATTGGATATAACTACAGTGAAGGTAGCTCCATATGTCCCGAAAGCTTTCCAGGGGAAGAGGTAAATTCATTTTTATAATACCATTACTTAACTTATTGGTTTTTTTAATATAGCATTTGCAGATTATTTTGGAAACTGGCGAAAATGATATTTTGTACCAGTGCCCAACAGTTCCCAATGTAATGCCAATTGAAGTGGATGAAGTTGTAGGCGAGGCGGAGGAGAATTGGCCAATTGAATTGCTGAATGAAACAGCGGAAGAGCCAGCGGCAAAGCAACCCTCAAAAGCTGTTCTTCTCGAGCGCCAAAAAAAAAAGTCCCAAAAAGGACTCAAATGGACTTTGCGCGAAACCAATTTGCTGATATAGCAAAACAACAGGCTGAAGCGATCATGGTGAGTAAAAATATTTGTAATGCGAGCTATAAACAATACAATCCAACTGTCAACTGAGTCGGTTGTTGCTCAAATCAAAGCGTGTATGGCTGTGTCAATGGATCAGTTTGGCAGTTTCCGAGTTGGTTGATGAAAATCAAAAGATTTTGATTTTTTCAAGTTTCCTGGCAAGTCTTTCAATTCGATTGTGCTGTGTATGGTCAAATAGTTTGATTAGCTATCATCATACATATTTTTAGATGTCGTTTATGAAGAAAATTTAATAATTGTTTCTAAATTAATAATATATATTTGGCAGTTGAAAGACAATCTTTCAGTTAAGTTTATACAGTGTGTGGCCGAGAATCCATTCAATTGAAAGACTCAATTGCCAATTGGATTGCATTGTGTATGGCTCGTATAAGAAAATTTACTTTATATATTGTGTTGATAAACTTGTTCTTACAGATACAGGCAAATGCGTCCAAATTATTGGCTGAAGCTATACTACGTATAGCCAGTGCTTTAGAGCGATTGGCGACTTCCTGGGAGCAGCTGGCGCTAAATTCTAATATAAATTGAAAAATAATATAAAAATATCAACAGTAATAATGAAAAAAAAAATGATTATACAATGATAATAATAACAACTAAAGTGATAATAATAACAATAATAATTAGCAAAAAATTACGACTGCTAAAATTGAAGTACCTTTTTATTTTTGAAAAATATTCTTTATTCTTGAATATTTAAAATGTGCCTGATTAGGTCTTAAGTTTTTGTACTTTTTTTATATTTTACTTATTTTTAAAAACAAATAAAAAGTTAAAAGAAAATGAAATTAAAAACATAAAATGAATTTATATACATAGTGTTTTTATTTATGAATTTTTTTGCAACTATACGATTACAACTATAGACAACTATACAACTATACAACTATAAGATTATAAAGATTTTAACATTTTTTTAAAATGATGATCGATGTTTAATTTAGTTTAAAAAATAAACAAATTAACTATAAATGAAATATAAAAATGGAAAGAAATTTTTTGAAACTTAGCTTTATGTTAAAAAATGTTTATATTTTTATAAAATAGGGAAATATTAGCTTAAATTAATTTCAAGTCCTTGTTTCTTATAAAAATGTTTGCACAATCAAGCGTTCTTGAATACGCTTTGCAATCGATGAACGGGACCCAAATTCTATGTTACCAGTTTCTGCAGCTTCAACTCGTATCGGTTGTATATCTCTCAAATGCTCCATGATTTCATTTTCTGTCAATATGTTAATGCTCATATTGTGGAGAACTGCGCAAGCGTTTAAAATTTTAAGCATAGTACTCTGTTCAGTTTCATGTGAAATTCCACTCAAATCTCTATACAAAATATGACAGCTGCGAAACAAGCGAGGAAATTTTCGCAACATTTTCGTCAGAGCAGTACTCTGTTCCGCAGCGTGAAATTATCGCAATATGTTTCTGAGCAACATTTTTTCACGACAATTTAATTGTATTGACTATTTATTTTGAAGTGAAAAGAGAGAGATCATATGAAATCACCCAACATATTCTCTGAATCTCTCTGAGAAACGTTGCCATAGGAATTCCTCGCAACAAACTTTAAGTCAGAAATTTCACGCAACAAATAATAGATGTTGCCAGCGAAATTTCACGCAAACGAACAGAGTACGAGGCTTTACCAGCAAACCCAGGTTCGTACATCAACACTCTCTGGTTCAAAAGACAGCGAAATCTTCCCTTAAGGACTCCAAACGTTCTTTCTATGCAATTTCGGGACTTGCACAATGCCCTATTGTACCGAAACTTTGGCGTATCTTCAGGCTGATTTGTCAAAGGAGTCATTAGGTTCTAATGGATAACCGGTTCTAATGGATAACCAGAATCGCCTGCAAGGGAATAAGTGTTTATAAATATTTTTTAAAATTTCTTTTCAAAAATGTACCTATTAGGAAAGTTTGACGGTCACCACGTTCAAACGCTCTCTGCATGACGTTACGAACTGCACAAGCATTCCATATAAAGGAATCATGTCGAGCGCCAGGGTACCTTGCATTCACATTCAAAATTTTTAAATTGGGATCGCTTATCTAAGAAAATAATTTTAAAAAAATGTTTTATGTACCTTCAATTAAGAACTCACCATGTGAACGTTAATTGAGTGATAACCATGATGGTTTAAATATGCCTCTTCGTGAATTGGTGGACCGATTATGGCGACATGGGCACAGTCAATTGCTCCAATAGCACCATCGAATGGCTGAGGTGCTGTCCGAAATAGCGTGCGTGCTGCTTCCCGCTCGATGTGCGTAACTGGGTAGCGCACATTCGGTCGAAATATTCTTGCATTTATTGCATCTGTAACACGATGGATTGAACGGCTTACAGATGACTGACTCATCGTGATGCCTTTTTGATTCCCTACTGGTCGCTGGTAGCACCCAGTCGCATAAAACCGAAGAGCAGCCAGGACCTAGGTATGTTAAATTGACGAATATAACTTGTTAGAACTAATTTGTTTTACTACTCACTTGACTTTCGGCCGATAAAGCTGAGATTGTATTTCTTTCCAAGTCACTTCGAATGGAGTCGATAACGTTGTAAGCTTTATCGGGTGTTAAACGATATAAACATCTAAATTTTGATTCATTTAAATCAAATGGACTGTCTACCCTTCGTAGAACAGCCCACTCCGACGCACTTTCTCGCATGGAAATTTCGTCATTCAACAACGCTGCATCCATTGCCAAATACTCAAAGGCCATTTTACAAATATTTTTTAATAGTTTTCAGCTTCTTATCACAACACTTTAATAAAAAATGCTTATTTAAAACTAAACACAGAAATACTTCACTCAAAACTTGCTTAACGTTGTTTAAGTTTGGGTTAGCGGCACCTAAATAGTCGACGTTAAATTAAAGATAAATAACTTTAACGAACTGTCAAAGTTAAGGACAAACATTGCTAGCTTAGAAGTTGAGAATACCAGTTAACAGTAAATGTAGTTAAGGGCCAGTTAACGATAACTACAAGCGTCGTTAACGCGTTTGGGAATTCCACTACTGATCCGAACTTCAGCCAGGGCAAGGAACATATTAATTTCCAACGGTTTCACCTCACAGCAACAAATTTGGAGGTAATATTTGCTTATGAAAGCATGGTAAAGCATGCATCAGTGTAGAAAGATGCAACTCATAGCCTCGTTAAAATGAAGCCATTGGTTTCTGCTTGTTTTGCAACATTCACATACAATTTTTTTTAATTTTTTATTTCTTGCAAGCTTATATTGGCTAAATCGACTGCTTCTGTCAAATCAATGTTTCGAGTTTGAAGAAATTTGCATAAACCATATGAATAACCGAATACATGGTTAATACACTGCAATGATATAAGAAATTCTGTTTTTATAAGGCAGAATTCAGTAAATTATCTTGGTTAGAGATCCTCATCTCTGGTATAAAACTTTTTTCAATTGAATTAATAATTTTTTGGCCGTCACCTTTGTATTAGCGTTTTTTTTCGAATGCGTTTGTGTGTTGTTTTTTTTAACTGATTTATTTTATGTTATGAAAGTGTAATAAAATGTACTTGTGTGCAGATTAATGTATGTTCTTAAGAAAAACCATAAAATTATCAAACCTATGAAACTGCGAAAAAGTTTCGCTTCTCTCGTGTGCCTAACGACGCACCTGTGTTTTTTTATTTTATCCTATTTTCTTTTTGCTATAGTACAATAGTTTGGGAAGGGTTTAAGCCCCAAAATCCCCTTTTGGTTGCACCACTGGTGTGAATCACTGTAGCAAAGACTTTACAAAGTTCTAGAAGAATTTGCCACATCAGGAAGTCAGCTTTAAAAATTGTCAGATATTCTGACATGGGAAATAATTTTGTTTTATGGTGAAGGCAATCGTGACCGAAACTTACAAATTGCTTACGACTATTGCACAACTATTTCTCCAACTAGCATAGAATCAGAACTGTGCTTATCATCAGCGGGTTATATTTGTTATAATATTTGAACAAAACCTTCCAATAAAAAAAAGCAACGAGTTGATCTGCTTAATGTATTTCTTTAAAAATAATTTAAAAAAATATAATTTGAAAAGTCTTTTTATATGCCTTAAACACAAAAAAACATGAAGACGATGTACAAAAAAAAGTGTAATATTTATATAGTAAAACCTTAAATTGTGCTGTCTTTTTTATATTTTTTGTTCTTTAACCCTTTCAATGGCTAGGCTAAACTAAGAACAAAATAGTTTTTTGAGGTAATATTCCTATCATTAAGGCCCTTAAAAGATGAAAAAACATACCTTTCATTTTAACCTGCTACATTCGTTTTACAAGCTTGTACAAAGAAAAAATTATGTTGCTCCTGTTCGGCACAAAGTTCTTTTTTTAATGTTTTAAAGGCTTCTCAACCCTACAGATCTTTGTTTTTTAAACCCTCTTAATATTTGTATCATTAAAGCCATAGAAATATAAAAAAACATAAATTCGATCTTTGTCCGGTTGATTTTTTTCTTATAAAACATGACGTGTTCAATATATTTGGCAAGTTGTTTTTTAAAAAAAACAGTAAAAAATCACGATCTCAAAATTCTTGGATGTTTGTCTACATATGTCTTAAAGTAAAAAAAAATACATACTTTAACTAACAATATTTTGGCGAACACGATGCCACTCTTGGTTTTTACCCGCAGTGTCCTGTGTGAAGGATATTCGAATCTAAAGGTACATTCGAGATAGCAGAGAACTTTAAATGGTTATCTGATTGTCTAAATTTTGGCGATTTCGATTATAGTGTTGGAGTTTTTCTTAAATTTGGCGAATTAATAATTTGCATATTTTTTGCATATGCATTTTCTTGCATTTGAGAAATGTATACTTTCTTTTTCAAAAAAATTAATTTAAAGTTTTATAAGTCGGGCACCAGAAGTAGTACCAAAGATAATTTTCTTAATTTAGATTCCTCAAATATTTCTGAATAGCACCCTATCCAAGAGTATCAATTTTTATCAGGACCACGATTTTTTTTCCTTTTTATATTTTTTAAAAAATTTTCCTTTCCTATGAATTTTATTATTTCGTTAAAACACCTCAACTTTGAATTCACAAAAGTATTATACTAAAATTTTGAGTTTTTGAGTTTGCCATTCGATGGGTCTCAATGGACTTAACAATTGGTATTAAGAAGTGTTTTAATGAAATAATAGCCATAAAGAAGATGTGAACAAAATTTTACATTTTATGCTTGAAGTAATTTTTTTTAAATATAGGACAAATAGGAAAAAAAAATCGTGGCTTTTCCTAATGTTCAAAAAAATATATTTTTCCCACAGGGTTTCGTTCAAAAATATTTGCTGAATCCGAATTGAGAAAATTATCTTCGATACCACTTCTGGTGCCCGAGATATAACACCTTATATTCATTTTGTTGAAAAAGTTAAAAAATTGCATTCAACTTAACATTTCTCAAAAACAAGAAAATGCATATGCAAAAAATGTAAAAATTATTAATGTGCCAAATTTGAGGAAAACAGTAACACTGCAGTCAATATCACCAAAATTTACACAATCAGATAACAATTAAAAGTTCTGCGCTATCTCGAGTGTACTTTTAGATTCGAATATCCTTCAAACAGGACACTGTGGGTAAAAAGCAAGAGTGGCATCGTGTTTACCAAAATATTGTTAATTAAAGTCTATACTTACTTTTGCTTCAAGACATATATAGTTTTTCTTACAAAAATTAAAGCATTTTGCAATCGTGATTTTTTACTGTTTTCTCAAAAAACAACTTTAAGAAGAGATCCTAATTTTTTTTCTAAATTTTTTTTTTTTTTTTTTTTTTTTGGGTGATCTTGAGACCTTTTGCTTGAGACCTCTTAGAAAGTGAAATTCGAAAAAAATTATAATTCAATACGCCCTAATGAGCACCCTTAATAGAATTTGTGGTTGGGAACCTACCACTATAGCTTTTTGTTGCTATGCAAATAAATTAACTATCCAATTTGATATATTTTTTGATTGTATATGGCATAATAACTTGCATTTTGAGCTTCTTTTATTTTTACAATTAGATAATAACTGGCAACCGATCAGTTGCTTATGAAACTTTAAAAACCACGTTCGTTAAACATATCATTGGGGTTCTTTAAAATACCACACTTTTGGTTTTTAAGAGATTTGATGTAAAACAGAAAAAAATATAAAAACCGCTCGGTAAAGTGTGGTACAACCCCACGGAGTTTTTTAACTGAAACCCGCGCAATTGTGAACATCTTTAATGTGTTTTGTTTTTTTTTTTTGTGACTTTATAAATGAATTAATTTACATTTTCAGTTTCAATCCCAATCTTACAATAATCCCGGGATCGAGAAAAGCTTCTGGGATTGGACTTCCTACTGACCACTGCAGTGTATACTAAGCTGAAGACACCGCAATACATTAAGCTACAACTTGTCTTCAGGCAGTGGCGTAGCTACACGGTTAGAAATCTTAAACTTAAATTGAAGCTTTTCTGTTCCACATATAAGTCCACACCAGCTTTGGTTTCAAATCTAGTAAATACTAAAATTGGATTTTAATACAGCTTTGGTTTGAAATTTAGTACAGGCTTGGATCAAAATATTAAAAACAAAAAAAAAAGAAAACAACGTGAGTTTCGAACCTACGACATCCAGTTTGTCAGTTCACTAGTCTAACGACTGGGCTATACTGCTGTGCATAATAGAAGCATTAAGCAAACATATGAACCGAATCGCCTAATATTGAGTCCAAGCCAGGCCCGTGGCCAGGATTAACCCAATGGGGGGTGAGGGTTTTGATTAAAAAAAATCGATAGAATTTATTTCGATAAATCAAGAAAAGTATTTTTATTATGTATAGGAAGCTAAATCAAAAAAATTTTAATATGTAAACTCACGGTCAAAAAAGAAAGCCGACTAAAAAATATGATAAAAAATATTTTTTGTTTTAATTATACACAGTGTGACGAATTCGCCAAAAAAAAAAAAAAAGCACAACCAAGCTTTATAGATACTCTTAAAGAGGAACATGTTAACTTTCGTCACATTTTTTCAATTTATTTTTAAGGTTAAAGTGTTCAAATTTTGTTGTGTCGACATTCATTGAATTTTTACAGCCATTTGCATTGTTGAAAATTAAAAAAAAAATCCTTGTCTTTTTTTGGTTGAATTTTGCGTACAATAAGGTTTTCTAAAATATATTACGAAATGCGAGGATTTTTTATGGTAGCAAACTTATTTATTGTTGGAATCAGTTTTTGACTAAGCAAAACAACACTCAAAAAATATTTAGGATAAAATTACGAATAAAATCTTTGTAGAAATACAAACAGAGGCTATTCGTAGAATGTACAAATGTTTTGTACATAGTACAAACGTTTGTAGTGTTGGCCGCATGAACAAAAATTTTTGAATTCGTAACTTTGTACATTCTACAAACGCTAGTTTGTAAAAATCTATAATGTATAAATTTGTGAACTGAACGAACATTGTTTGATAATATACAAAGCGGTGGCAGCAGCGTTCGTATATTTGTTCGTATCTTTGCAGATGAAACGAATGCGTTTGTAAAATATACAAATATTTCTTTGTACAATGTACAAACGGTCATATGTATTATTCACAAAGTCGTTCGTAGGCTGAAAAGAACAAACAGCTTTGTAGAATATAAAAATTGTTTTGTACATAGTACGAAGCTTTTTTTTGGGTGAACGTTAAAATTGCCACCATTTAGCGAATTCTTAACCGATTTCGATGTTCTTGAGTTTAATAGAAAGTTATTTTTACGCGCATTTTTTGTAAAAGTTTTTGTAAAAAAATAAACATCATTATTGGAATATTATTTAATTAAAATTAACAAAATCACATTTTTTTAAGTTAAAGAAAAGTACAAGAATTTGTTTCGCTACACGCTTCATTTTGTATTTTATTGAATTTCTCTTCACACAGCTTTATTTCCCGCAAAATTCTACGGAAAATAAATTTATTGTTTTTTCCTTTTCAACAAGTCAAAGAACTGTAAAAACTCAATGATTGTCGACACAACAAAATTCAAACACTTCAACTTAAAAAAAAAATTAAAAAAAGTTACGACATTGAGAGGTCAAATAAGGTGCGATACACGCTCAACATGTTCCTCATTAAGAATATCTGTAAAGTTTGGTTGTGCTTTTTCGACTGTGCTGTCGATTTCGTCACACTGTGTTAAAATTAAAAAAAAATATTTTTTATTAAATTATTAAGTCGTTTTTTTTTTTTGATCTTGAGTGTATATGAAATGTTTGCTCAAATTGTTGATGCCACAGGCTAAAAATAGTCAATTTGATATTAAACTTAAATCTATAAGGTTTCATGCCGATTGATAAACTTTTTTAACTCGCTCAAGAGCCCAAAAAATGGAGAAGCGTCTTAACCCATTAAGCGCCACTGTACTCATTTGAGTACAGCAAAATATTTTAAAGTTTTCTTTGTTGTTAAGCATTAGTGAATTTTTTTATTTATTGCCAATTGTAAAGCGGGTCAATTCCATTTGTTTCTCACCTTTTTTTTAATATGTTTTCTTAAAAAAAATTAAAAAAATAAAAAATATAAAAAAAAACATTTTTTTTTGCTATTTTAGTTTGTTTTCTATTGTAAAATAAACATTTTTTGGACTTTTCACTTTTTCTTTTGATTTGGCTGTTAATGGGTTAAAAGAGTTATGCCTAATAGTTGATAAAAGAAGTAATAAAACACATCTCTTGAAGTACATTTTTTTTTAAACTGGAACTCATTTCGTTGTTAATGTAAGTGTTATTTAAAATATGTTATCAAACATAAAAAATCGGATAAAAAGTACCAGAGTTGTGACATTTTACTTTTAGAAAGAATTCTATTTTCTTTTTATTTTCAATAAAAAAAATCGTAAAAATCCAAATTTGAAGAAATTGCAACGAAAGGTTGTTGAAATATTTTCTGAAACAACACTTAATACAAATACAAAAAATTGTGGGATTCCGTTGCTTCCTCAATCCCCAAAAATAGAAAAATGCAAAATTTAAAAAAAAAACTACATAGTTAATCGGGTGCTATATCATAGTCCTTAGCTACTTTGTGAATACAATTACAAAAACCAAAATTCTTATCAAAAGGTTATAGTAGTTGAAACTTGAATTTTTTCTTCAAAAAACCTCAAAGTGCCTGTGTCTGGCATTCAAGCATACAAAAAATCATAAGAAATTTAAAAAACTATATTAATTATTTGAAATGACTTCAATAATACTAAAAAATTTTTCTGATATTCGATTTTAAAAAAGCTCAATCCTAATATACAGGTGTCTAGTGTTTGAGTACGAATATTTACGGAGGTGAAAGAGGAAGTCGAGTTAAGCAAAAACTTGTATAGGAGGGTCCATTTTCGCACCCTTCGGAGTTACGAGGATAATTAGTATTATTATTAGTATTATTATTAGTATTAGCAAAAAAGCTAACTCATAAAAAACTTATTTTAAGAGCTCATTTGAAAGGCAAAGAATTGGCCTTTTTAGCGGTTTATCAACAAACCCACCCAACTTATCCATTACCGAGCTGTGCCATTATCCAATCCGTTGAAACTACAAAATTTCAGGATTGAGCGCAATTTTCTCAGAATTTCGCATAATAAATTAATATTTTTTTAGCTTCAAATTTATGATTTATTTACTTGTCTTTTCAAAGACATAAAAATCATAAACATGTCTTTATAAGTGACAAAGTTAATTGTACTTTAAAAACTTTACTTTGGACAATTTTTTTAATTCTTTTTTTTAACGCAATTTAACACAACTACGAAAAATGCATCACTGATTTCATTCGTAACGCCATTTGTAAGATTTGTTACGAAGTGTTTTGGCTGTCGGAGAAAATTTTGATAAAAATTCATACAGTAAAAGTGGTTATTCCTTCTGAATTTTATTCCAAAATTTTTTTCGACAACCAAAACACGCCGTAAAAAATTACTTCAAAAATCTGCGAATGACGCTTTGAATGAACTCAGTGATGCCTTTTTCGTAGGTTTTACGATGTCGTACTTCGACGGGACTCAGTGATAGGGCTGAATATCGTTATGTTTTAAATTTAGTAAAATTTTTTAAGTACAACTAACTTTGTTAGTTTCGAAGATGTGTTTATGATTTTGACATCATTAGAAATAAAATGAAATAAATCACAAATTTTATGCTGTTAAAATATCGATTTAAAACGCGAAATTTTGTAATTTTAACGGATTTTTTCTTATCTTCCACACGAGCACAGCTTGGTAATAGATAAATAAGGAGGTTGTTTGATAAACCGTTAGAAAGGTTCAGCTATTACCTTTGCAACGAGTTCTTAAAAAAGTTTTCCATAAGTTAGTTTTTCTGGTATAAACAATAGTATGAATCAAAGTAGTGAAATACCAATTAACCCCTTAACTCCTAAGGGTGTGAAAATATACACCCCACCCCCCTTCATTCATTTTTGCTAAACTCGATCTCGTATTTCACCTTCGTAAATATTCGTACTCTTGCACTGGACACAAAAACTTTTTCATTACATTAAATTACAACTCTAAAACATAACCTAAGCGAAATATAACTGTTCAACATTTCAATTGACGTTACTAAACTTGTGATTAATATGCTTACTTAATTTTTCTGTTCTTGTTATTTTGGGAAAAAAACAACAATGAATGTAAAAATGCAATCTTGATCTCAAATTAATATAGTTAGAACTGAGTTTTCACAGACTGTCAAACGGGAGGATGTCTGAAAATATGTCAGAGACAACGAAAATGAAGACCAGACCAATTTGAAAATCCAGAATTTTTGTTGTTTTTAAAATTTAAAATGAGAGAGCCGATATTGCGGTATTACGAAAATCGATTCCGATGTCTAGAGCTTCAATAAAGGCATCCTGTAGCTCTTGATAAGTAAAGGGTGTTTTTTATAGAGTAATACAAGTTTAAATCATAATAAAACATAGTAATATATTTTTAATATCAATGTAATGGGCTTCATTGGATAGAAAATTTTAAGGAATTAATGCTTAAATATGATTTCGGCCATGTAGCCGCCACGGCTGGCGCGTACAAGGCGCAATCTGGAACACCAATTTTCACAAACTTTTCGCAGCATTTGCAGCCGTATCTCGCCGATAGCTCTTTGAATGTTGATTTCCAGATGTTCAATTGCTTGTGGCTTATCAACGTAAACAAGTGACTTTACATAACCCCAAAGAAAATAATCCAATAGGATTTAATCACACGACCTTGGGGGCCAATTAATTGGGCCATTTCGTGAAATTATTTTTCCATCAAAAGTTTCCTTGAGTAAATCAATTTTAGCGCCCGCTGTGTGGCATGTGGCTCCGTCCTGTTGGAACCACATATCAGCAAGATTAATGCCAGCTAATTGAGGTACGAAAAAACTTCGAATCATGTTCCTATACCGTTCACCATTGACAGTAACATTCTGACCATCATCGTTTTTGAAGACATATGGGCCAATGACGGCCGTTGTGGCGGCCGTAGCCTAGTGGGTAGAGTGCGTGGCCCCTAAGCTAAAGAACCGCGGTAGCCCGGGTTCAATTCCAGCTCAGGCAGAAAGTTTTTTCAATTGAATTAATTTTTCTGTTCGGTCGTCACCTCTCTGCAGAAAATGGCAAACCTCAGAGAGTAATAACTGCCATGTAAAGCTTCTTGAGAACACAAGCCGTTCGGAGTCGGCATAAAACACGTAGGTCCAGTTCTCGATCATTTGTGATCAAACATTTAATAACACGTACAACACAATTGATCAATAGAAGCTAGGTCAAAGTCCTTCCAAGGGCTGAAATGGCCAGTTTATTTTTTTTATGGGCCAATGACTCCGCCACCCTATAAAGCGCACCAAACAGTAATTTGACAAAAAAAAAAGTAATTAGACAAAAGTT
This sequence comes from Dichetophora obliterata, assembly GCA_963920525.1. Lineage (NCBI taxonomy): Eukaryota > Metazoa > Arthropoda > Insecta > Diptera > Sciomyzidae > Dichetophora > Dichetophora obliterata. The sequence goes on along the minus strand of OY986438.1, from coordinate 200,828,339 downwards.
TGTTGATTCTCCTCACTCCAAAAAATTCTGTTTATTTACGTACCCAATCTTCAATGCTTTCCTGTATAGCGGCTACAGATTCTTCAGTGCGCACTGTTCGGTGTCTCACGGGATGCACATTATCAGTAACAGTAAATGTGGTCTGAAAACGATCTATTGTTCTTCGAATTAGTAGCTCTGGAGGACGATTATGTACGGCATAAAATGGACGAAGTGCACGATAAGTTTGACGAATAGAACCATTATTTTGATTAAAAATTTCCACAATTTCAACACGTTGCTCTGGTGTAAGTTAATTTACAGTAAAATGTCAATGCAAACTTAACAAAAATCAACTTTCAGCTGTTAAATAAATGGTCAAATAAAGTAGTGATGCCAACCCAAAGTTGTATCACGTTATAAAAAACACCCTTTATTTATGGATTCATGTCTTGCAACCAGGGACCGTGACGGCTATAATTTTTTCTAAAAAGTCAACAAATAATCGTTATTTTTTTGACTGATTTCATTTCAATCTTTGAAAAAACTTTTAGTTTTTCGTTAAAAAATATAAGTTAAAATTTGACTATTATTTTTTTTATTAAAAATAAAAGTTATATTATGACTTTTATTTTTTGATCAAAAATAAAAGTTAGAATTTGACTTTTGATTTCGATCAAAAATAACGGTTAAAATTGTACTTTTATTTTTTCGATCAAAAATATATATATATACTAGCTGAACCCGGTGTGCTTCGCTACCCCCTCGTTTAAAATAAAATTAAAAGTATTTATATATTTACAAAAATTTATTTATTTAATTTAATTATTGCAATGCTCTGCCTCTTTTTTTGTTGTAAACCAATTAGAATTCAGCGCTGAATCGCATGTAATTTGCTTCATGCTCCCCCTTTTTATTTTTAGACCAATCAAAAAGCAGCAATTACACAATCAGCTGTTTCGCAGTCTGTTGTGGGAGAATGAGAATGGGGTTACCCCACTCTCTATTTTAATTAACACGTATTATAAAATCAGCTGTTTTGAAGACAGTGGTAGAAGAAAGAGAATTGAGCTACCCCACTATTTTAATTAATATGTATTTTAATGATTTTAATGACATGATTTGTGGTATAGCCGTTAATAAACGTAGTAAAAAAGTAGGTGCAGAAGTGTGCATGGTCGAAAAATATTATCATGTAATAAGTATTCCTTAGTCAAAGCTGAACGCTGTGAAAATTTAAGATCGGTTATCAGGTCCAGCCTCCAATATATCGCAAACAAAGGGGCGTGCTCCGCCCACTTTTCTTTTGGTACGTATTTCTATTCATGCTTATACCATATATAGCAAATACTGCCGCCGTTGGTCAAAAAATGCCCAAGATATGACGATTTTAAAATTTGGGTTATATGGGCGAGGCCACGCCCCTTCGTCCACTCACAACTTTATATAGTCAAGAATTTATTATTTCGTAAGAATATCCTATTGTGAAAATTTAATGATGATCGGTCCAGTAGTTAAGACTATATTGCGATTTTTAATTTTCCTAAAAAGGGGCGTGGTCTCACCCACTTTTCTCATGGTACGTATTCCTAACTATGCCAATACCATATGTACCAAATAGCATCAACGTAGGTCAAAAAATGCCCAAAATATGGCGATTTAAATTTTTAGGTTATATGGGCAGTGCCACGCCCCTTTGTCAAACAAAAACTTCATATAGCCTTTTATTCTTTCCAGATTCATAGTAAAATGCTGTGAAAGTTTAAGGAAGATCGCTCCAAGGGTTTGGCCTCCTATAAAGCACAAACAAACAAACAAACAGACAGACAGACATTTTTATATATATAGATTGAAAGCAGATTTATTATAATTAAAGTAAAATGGGGCGAAAAAGGGGGATTTGGTAATAAAAAAATCTATGGCTACCTTACCTGTAGATAAAAACTATATAAAACTTTAGGTAAATACATATTACAAAAAAAGTATTTTGTATAGCAAACATTGTTAGTGGTATAAGTAAGTATCTGAATTAAAAAAGGGGGCGGTGAAGTGGGCGTGGTTCATAGTAATATGGCGACGTTAACAGTATTAAGAGCAATATACTACCAAATAAAAAATAATCCGTTGGAAGGAACAAATTTGTACAGAGAACAAAAAGTTTAAAACTTAAATTTGGCGTGAAAAGGGGCGTAAAAGGGGGCGTGGCGTAAGAAATGTTTATTTCTACCTCGCCTGGAGTATAATGTGTATACAATTTGAAGTAAATCTGTTAAAAACTATATGGGAGCCATTACATAATTTTAAAAAAGTGGGCGTAAAAGTGGGCGTGGTCGAAAAAGTACCCTATTAATCATGCCAGAGTCCCAGTTAAATGCTGTGAAATTTTCAGGAAGATCGGTCCAGAGGTTTGGTCTCCTATAAGGTACAAACAAACAAATAAAGAAACACACATTCCATTTTATATATATAGATAGCTTAAACCTGGCGCGTTGCTGCCGCGGCCCCGTTGCCAAACGCGAATAAAATGTTATCAGTGAAATTGTATGTGTAAATTGTGGTCGAATACTCAATTCCATGGCTGTGCGACCTATAACTCAAAAGCTGTAGAATTTCTCAAATTTTGGTTGCATGGGAGGTGACACGCCCCTTTGTCCAACGCCATACAAAGTTATCAGTAAAACTGCATGTGTAAATTGAGTTCGAATGCTGAATTCCGAGGCTTTGTTTGCTTTGTTTGATTGACTCAAAAGCTATTCGATATCGCAAATTTGGGTTGTATAAGAGGTGCCACGCCCCTTTGTCCAACTCCCATAAAATTTTATCAGTAAAACGCCACGTGTAAATTGTGGTCGAATTTCGAATTCCAAGGATGTGCGGCCTATAACTCCAAAGCTATTCGATATCGCAAATTTGGGTTGTATGGGAGGTGCCACGCCCCCTTGTCCAACTCTCACAAAATTTTATCTGCGAAGCGGCTCGTGTAAATTGTCGAATACCGAATTCCGAGGCTAAGCGGCTTATAACTCCAAAGATATTCGATATCGCAAATTTGGGTTGTATGGGAGGTGCCACGCCCACTGTTAGTAGGAGGTTGAAATATACTTTACGACCTATTCTCATACCTACAAAATATACATACAAAATTTCATGAAAATCGGTCGAGCCGTTTCGGAGGAGTTCGATTACGCACCCCGTGACAGAAGAATTTTATATATTAGATATATATATATCAAATTTCGAGTTAAAATTTTACTTTTATTTTTTCCGATCAAAAATAGACAGATCTATTTCTTATTATCTATTATAAAAGTTTAAATTTTCCAAAACAATTAATACATTCGTAACATTTTTGCACAAAGATAAAAACATTGCTGTCGATCTTCATATGACTTTTGACTGAAAAAATAATAGCAAAACTTTATATTTTTGATCGAAAAATAAAAAACAAATTTTAACTTTTATACATGATCAAAAGAATTAAAGTCAAATTATAACTATTATTTTTGATCGAAAAAATACAAGTAAAATTTTAACTAAAGTTTTTCTATATGACCTTGTTATTTATTATGTTGGCTTTATATGTTTTAAATACAAATTCTAAACGTTTGATAGTTTAAATCATACTTGATTTTAAATACAAATTCCAGTTGTTTAATAGCTTAAAATCATTTATTGAGCTTTAGGTCAGGTTAGCACATTTAATTTCTCTAACGAATTTTTCCATTAATTGTTCTAACCTGACCTTAAGCTCAATAAATGATTTTAAACTATCAAACAACTAGAATTTGTATTTAAAATCAAGAATGATTTAAACTATCAAATATTTAGAATTTGTATTTAAATCATATAAAATCAACGTAAAATTTTAACTTTTATTTTTGGTCAAAAAAATAAAAGTCAAATTTAAACTTTTATATATAATCAAAAAATAAAAGTAAAATTTTAACTTTTATTTTTAATCGAAATTAAATTGATCAAAAAATAACCATTATTTATTGACTTAAAAAAAAATCAGAAAAATTAAAATCATTAAAGAGTATTATTCCTTAGCTAACAAGCATCACATTGCTATATTCAAATATCGAATAGACTTACTCTATCCTTTTGATTTTTTGAAAAGAAATTTCGAAAATAACTGTTATCTTTCGGACATTAATCAACAAACCTTTATGCGGAGAGTGCGTACAAAGGAGAATATTGCTGCTGTATCGGCCAGTGTCAATGAAGATCGCGATATGACAATTCGTCGCCGTTGTCAACAAATGAGCTTGTGTTATTCAAACACCTTGTAGATTTTACGTTAGGACCTCGGTAAGAAACCCTGCCAAATACAGCTGGTGCAAGAACTAATGCCGGCAACTTATCACAACGTCGTTTCTTTGGTGAATGATCCTTAAAAAAGTTGGACAAAGATCATCTTTTTTTTTCTAAAAATTGTCTTTAGCTAAGAAGCTAATTTTTGACTCAATTGGTACGTCAACAAACAGAATTGGCGGTTTCGGTCTGAAGAGTAGCCAAAGGCAGTTCAAGAGCTGCCAATGCACCCTAAAAAATGCACTGTTTGGTGCAATTTGTGGGCCGGCGTCATCATTGGGCCGTACTTTTTTAAAAATAGTGAAAATCGCAACGTTACAGTCAATGGAGAAAGGTACCGTACAATGATTGCCAACTTTTTTTTGCCCAAAATGGAAGAATTGCAGTTAGTTGACATGTGGTTTCAACAATACGGTGTCACAATCCACAAGGCATGCGATAGCATGGACCTATTGAGAGGCGAGTTTGGTGAGCAATTAATCACACGTTTTGGAGCAGTCCATTATACTATTTTTTCTAACTAGATTTTTTTTTTTGTGGGGCTACGTGAAGTCTTTCCTGTACAGAGAACAGGCCAGCCACAACTGCAGACCTGGAAGACAACATTACAGCTGCCATGAGATACCAGCCAAAATGCTAGAAAAAGTATGCCAAAATTAGAGCTTATGGATGCACCACCTCAGTCGTAGCCACGGGCAACATTTACATGAAATAATCTTTAAGAAGTAAATAGCAGGCATTGACGTATCGCTCCAAATAAATATTTCATTCACTATTGCAAGATTTTTGTTTGATTTTTGGATTTTTGAATTTTTAAAACCAAGCTCTTAAAAATCATTCTTTAGCTTTATAACTATTAAAAGTATATTTCTTTATTCAAAGTATAAGAATAAAGATTTAGTAAGTGATATTTTTGTGGTGACTAGAGTAAATATGAGATAAATATGAGTTTTTACCTTTTTATATATTTTTTTTTCCACTCGGGCAAAAGTATTCTACAGATGAGACAGACAGCTGACTTTTAAAGAAAAAGTGGACAATATGAATTGATACTTCGAAGAGCGTTTGTTTTGGCTGCACTTTTGTTAATGGTTCGATCGATGATTGACCAAATAAGCTGTTGAAGCAGAAAATGTGGTAAATTTTGACTATTTGGCTGTAGCTTCTATGGTAATTGCAGATAAATTAAGCAAAATTGCTAACTATTATGATATCTATTCTTTATGTGTGCGCATTAGAGCGCTGATGGCAATATTTTGGAACACCTGTTAATTTAATAGCAATAGAGTAAATATTAAAACAAAAGCTGTTCGTTCTCTGAAATACACAAGATTAAATTAAGCTCTTCGTTAACTTTTTTCCTTGCCAAGTTTGCAATTAGATGAGTTTCAATACATTTTTTTTAATGTTAGTCTACTAATTAACCTACCCAAAGTGCTAACCGTTTATAGAGAAGCACACACATCTAGTCATATTCTTTTTAATCCTAATGCAATTAAGTCCCATTCTTGAAATGCCACATAAAGCATGTAACCAACCTCTTTACAAAAGCTTGCAGCAAAATTTAGTTGCAAGCTTCAGAGAGTCCTGTCTGACACAAATACTGCGCAGCACTTCCGTGGTTAGTTCATATTTTTTTATAGCGTTTTATAGAGCGCTAATGTGCACGTGTATCTGTAATTCTTCAGAAACACGAACACAATCAAAATGACAATTGTGTGTGTAGTTGTGAGTGTATGTTTGTACTTCCATCTGTGTGCGTTTCCTGTTTCAGCTACTGCTGGAGTGTTTGTTGAAGTGTTGCTGCATCTTCTATTCTTCCCACAATTAAATTTATGTGTTCCCTTTTATATCCCTTGCAACTACTGTGCTTCTTGGTTTCTCTCTTTTAGCTGAAAATTCTTGCAAGTTTAACACGTTTCTACACGTTGCTCCACTTTGTTAGCAACTCATAAGATTGATGTTTTTTTTCTAATATCAAGTTCATCTTCCGGCTTTGGCTGGTTGGTTTTTTGTTTCTATTCAGGTACGCTTTCTTGATGAAGTCCTTCCTTGGTTAAGTTGAAGTTATGTGAGAGTTTGTTTCTTTTTTTTTTGCATCTTTTCTGAATTTACTTTCATAATTGTAGGGAAACAGTGCAGATTTTTAACTTTTGTTGACATTTACATGTTCAACCCTAAAATTATTTTTATTAAATCCTGTACAAAGAAATTAAGTCATTGAAAACATTAATTATGGAAAGAGATAAAAACCTAGAACACCTGTTAAATGAAAATGAAATGAGAAATTATGATCTAAAAAACTGTTTGTTTAAAATTTATAAGAAACTTCCCAACTTGAAACTTGGACCTCAGTGGTAGAGGCATGCCCCTGGTCTCTTATCTTGTACTCCTTTTAACACATCGATGTCATTGACAGGACGGACCCAACGTGCATTACCATGAGCTTTACTATTCTCCTGTCCCATTGGGCAGTACCTGTAAAGGTTTGAAACGTCTAATGAAAACGATTATATTTTTAAAAAACCGTTTACTTTATAATGATACAAGTTCATCATAACTGAAAGTGCTTGAAAACATAAGGAACAAGCAAAATCAAGTTTTTATACAGGAAAATTAATTATTGTCTGATTACCTGTCAGGTTTTCAAGCAAATCGAGGCTATTTAAATACCTTATTCGAAGTAACTGAGGACATAAGTGTGAACATTGACTTCAACAAAGTAACATTTTTAGTTCTACTAGATAATGTAACATGGCGTTACAAATACTAAAACTACCGATGAAATTTATTATTACATTATATATTTATTTATTTATATACTTATTTATTTATTTATTTATTTATTTATTTATTTATTTATTTATTTATTTATTTATTTATTTATTTATTTATTTATTTATTTATTTATTTATTTATTTATTTATTTATTTATTTATTTATTTATTTATTTATTTATTTATTTATTTATTTATTTATTTATTTATTTATTTATTTATTTATTTATTTATTTATTTATTTATTTATTTATTTATTTATTTATTTATTTATTTATTTATTTATTTATTTATTTATTTATTTATTTATTTATTTATTTATTTATTTATTTATTTATTTATTTATTTATTTATTTATTTATTTATTTATTTATTTATTTATTTATTTATTTATTTATTTAGAGAAACGTGTTGGTACAATAAGAACCAGGTTCTTTTATAGTACGATATAAGCATTAGCTTGAAAAACAAAAAAAAAACAATAATACTAAACTATACAGTCATAACAACAAGTATATACTTAAGGTTACGTTAAATTTTTAAAAGAAAGAAAGAAAGCTATAATAAATATTAAGTATATTAAATGCTAAATTGAATCACATTGCAATTATTTTTGAAAAATTAATAATATAGAGTAAAGAATACAGGAAATAGATTAAAATATAGTCATAAAACTATGAAGTAGAGAAGAAAGATAGGATAGAGCGCCTAAAATTACCTCTCCCACTAATCTCTCTTAACCAACGAGGCAAAGCATTCCACAATTTAATGGCGTTAATGAAAAAAAGATGAGACGAATGTAACGAATAATGCCTAGGGACTATTAACCATGACTTCTTCTTGAAAGACAAAACTGGAGTTTTTCAAACAAGTAGCGAGGTGTTTTTTCATGTATGATTTTATGGAGATACATACAGTTACGAGCACTAAGATATGTAGTTAGGTCACATCCAAGTATAGCGTTTCTGAACGTGGAAAGGTGGTCAAATTTTCGCAAACCATATACGTAGCGTGTTGCATAATTAAAAGCAATCTGTAGTTTTAATTGGGAGGAAGAGTCGAGTTTACTGTACACTGTTTCTGAATATGAAATTAAAGGTAAGATCAATTGTTTTACCAATCTATGTTTTAAATCAACAGGAGTAACACTAGCAGGCATTCTTAAATTACGAAGGACATAATAAACTTTTTGTACAACACTATTAACGTGGTCAACACAACACAAAGATGAATTTATGACAAAACCAAGGCTTACTGCTTTTGATACCACATTTAGCTTGCTAGTTCCTATAAACAGGTCAGGGACATCATCAACACAAGTTTTACTCTTACAGATGGGAAGGACATACGATTTGGCAGCATTGAGTTGAAGCCCATTACATTTAGCCCATCAATGCTACTGAGATCTTCATTCAACCTGACGCACAGATCATCAAGAAGCCCAGTTCGCCGAGACAGATAGAGCTGGATATCATCAGCGTACGCATGAACAAAAGCGTGCTTACATACATTAAAAATGTCATTGATGAACAAAGAGAATAGCAGCGGGCCTAGAATGGAACCTTGTGGGACGCCACTTTGTACAATTTTATACGATGAAAACATTTGACCGACATTGACTCTTTGAATTATGTTACATAAATAATTAGACAAAAGATTGACAGCACTATTACAAAACCCAAAGAGAAATTTAAGCTTTTGACACAAGTAATTATGGTTTACTTTATCAAAGGCCTTGGAAAAGTCAAGTAAGCAGAGTAAGGTCATAGAGCCAGCGTCATATTCAGGCCGAATATCATCAAGCACTTTCAAAACTGCAGAAGAACACCCATGTCCTGCCCTAAAACCCGACTGGTATGGGGATAATAGTCTTTTCTGAGATAAGTATTTGCTTATTTGTTGCGACATAATTTTTTCACATATTTTAGACAATGGCGACAGAATGCTTATTGGCCTAAAATCATTTACACCAGAGGGATTTCGCTTTTTAGCCACAGGTAGAACGGTAGCAATTTTCCACATGTCAGGAAAGGAAGAAGTTATGAAGCAACTATTTATAATGTGCGTAAGGGGACTAATAATGTAAGGCAGTATAAGTTTAATGAATTTGATGGGAATACCATCTTCCGCGACTGCATTAGATTTTATCTGCGAAACACAATTCCCAACGTCGAGTTCGTTAACTGTTTCGAACTCGAAAGATTGTTGCATGGTCAGGTTAAAAGTAAGATTAGGATTATCAGTGCAGGTAACAGAAGTATCGACAAAGAAATTATTTAGGAGTTCAGGATCTTCATTACATTCAAAGCGGTTATTATTACACAAACCAAATCTTCTTATGTTGTTCCACAACGTTTTGGTTGGAAGAGACAAATTTAGTTTTTTAGAAAAGTAACGTGTTTTAGCCTGTCTAATAACACGAACAGATTCATTTCTGGCCAGTCTAAAGGATTCCCCGTTTTCTGACGATGGTCTAATTCGCCATACTTTCTGCAATTTATTTTTTTTTTTAATACTTGTAACAACATTCAGAGTGAACCAGGGACAAGAAACATTATTTACAGTTAACACACGAAGAGGAACATGCGTATCAAACAGATATTTTATTGGGACTAAGAGGGAACTGAGTTTATCATTAACATTATGGTGAAGCCAACAGTCATTAAAACATAACATAGACGCATCAAGATAAAGGGAAGAATAATTAATATGATTAAAATCACGATACGAGAAAGTATTATTAGTTCTATGATGGGATAAATTGACATTTAACGTGCAGAAAATTAAATCGTGATCCGAGACAAAAAACAATTGATCAAATAAAGACACAGCAGAAGGATCTGAGACAGTAACATAATCAAGTAAACTAGCAGTAGAATTATTGCAGCAGCGAGTGGGCACAGTGTCGTTTACTACTGAAAGTCCTAGTGTCGATATTTTATCGAACAGTACTTGTTTTACGGAATCGAGTTACATTACTCTGTAAACTTATTAGTAAACACCACACTACTGCATAAGACCCCTGCAGTCCAAGGCATCGTGCACGAATATGTCATGATGATTTCTTAAAGAAACTTACTGCGTGAGTTACATTTGTCGCTAATTCTTTAATAAATCTGTCTTGTTTTCGTTCATCGGAATCAGAAAGCTTTAAGCAGTGCACGAATTTGGAACTTTTGTATGAGATTTTCGTCAATGTAATATATAAACAAATTAGCATGTTTTGTCAAAGAGAATGAAAAATCGTGCATAATTCATTCGAGATTTCATTCAGAATTGGACTGCTGGGACACTAAACAATATACACAAACACACATACTTACTTATGACAAAATAGCACAAAAGAGAAGTGACAACAAAGACACTACATCATCGTCCAGCAATTAATATAGACATACACACACGGCAAGCAACGAACGTATAATTCATAACTGGTTTTCACGCACCACAATATAAAACGGCGACACAAAACACGAGATAACTAACCATGCGTTTACATAGATCTTATCCTTCATTAGTTTTCAATCTACTTTTGAGTTGATCTTTCGATAAGTTAACATCAAAAAATTTGAGTACTGTTGTTAACAAAGGTACTCATGCTATTTAAAGGAGCAGTAGCCATATAATTTGTTCTACTAAAAGGTAAGTGTTTAAATTAATAAGAGTTAGGAGTTCCGGTGAATCGAACCCACCAGTTATGAGTTGGTGTAAGTAGACGATATCAGCAGACATCCTTCTCTCATTTAAAGATTGCATTTTTAATAGTTTTAAACGATCCTCATAAGGAGGAAGGTTTATAGTGTCAATTCCTCCTAAGCCCCTTAGAGCAAACCGCACAAAACGTTTTTGGATTCTCTTTATACGTTCAACATGTACATTGTAACTTGGGGAGCAAACTTGACTTGCATACTCTAAGTGAGGTCGCACAACGTTTTCGATCTAACTTCTTCTTTTTTTTCCTTTTATAAATAAGTTATGAAGAATTTAATGAAATTTTTTGGATGGATTTTACAAAAAAGTATAATGGTATCAGCCGCAAAACGACACCTGAGTTGCTACGTATATGATGGTTGCAACTAGGGCTGCCATGTTTTTTTTAAAAAAATCGGGATTTTACAAAAAATAAATCGGGACAAAAAAATCGGGAAAAAGATGAATGCATGTCGCTCGTTTTTTTCAATAACGTCACAACTCAAAAAATGCAATATCTAAGTTAAGTACATAGAAATACTTGTCATAGATCAATTTTAATTGTGTGAACGATAATGATATCTTATTTACTTTTCGCGATAGAGGTAAATGTGCCGCTCAATAGTTCAGAACCACAGACAGCAAAATTTTTGATGCAAATGTGACATGCATTCTTAGGACACTGCTTCCAGAAGACATTCTATATATCAAACTGTGCTTCTTTTTAGCCTTATAAAGAAGTTTTTTCAAGTTCTATTTTTATAAAATTCTTCTGGAAGACATTCCAATGGCATTTCAATTCAATTTAAGTACAAAAATTATATATAATATAATGTATGTTTTAGATATTTTCCATGGAATTTTTTAAACCCCCAATGAAACCCAACAACTTGCTACTTACAACACCAAAATGCTTTGAAAATCGGGAAAAAGGATATTTACGTGTAGTTTTCTTAAACCCCCACAAAACCGAAACACTTTTCATTTCCAACACCAAAATCACTAGTCTAGAATGTAGAGAAAAGGGATATTTTCCCAGGGATTTTTTAACTCCCAAGCCACAAAAACCATTCCAGTCCATTTAATGCCTTCTTAAAGTTCTCCTGAAAAACACCTACTAGAATCCTTGATTGAAGAGCTGAAAGAAATCTTCCATTGAAAAAGTCCTAGAAGCACTTCTAGAGAAGACTAAGGAAAGCATTCCTCCCAATGACTTACATATGTTAAAATAATGCCTTCTGGGTATGAAAGTGGAAGGGATGGAATTCAAGGATAGACATACCCTTCCTCTTTAGCTTCTTTTGGAAGCACTTTTTTCGCTGGGACGCTGCGAAAAAAAAAAACTTAAAATACGTTTCTTCGATTCGTATCGATTTCTTTGAAGAAAAAGAGCGATATGTAGCTTTAAAAAATATATTTTATTACCCAAGGAAATAAAACCACACCAAACAGTGCGTTTTTCAAGTTGTATTGGCAGCACTTGAACTGCCTCTGGCTGCTCTTTAGACTAAATTCAGCAATTCTGTTCAGCAATTTTCTAAGTCAAATGGACACGTACAAACTGTAAGTGAATAAGAATATCTGTACAAAATTAGTGATGTAGAAATAAAAACATAGAAAATATTTTGAAAAAGTAATAAAAATAATAACAAATTAAATCGTATTTCGGAAAATAGTGATATTTGGGGTCCCGCTTAAGGTCTTCGTAAGACGCACATTTTTAAGCTGAAAATCGGCACAACCCGCGTGGAAATCGTGACCTTGCAGCCCTAATTGCAACGCCAGTTTGTAAAGTTGTGTATAAATATGTTTATTACCAAACTCGACTTTTTGCACTTTTACACTTGAACCAATTTTTCAACACTACTTTAATACTTAAAGTGTCATTTAAAATGGTAAAATATTTTGCAAAAATCATGTGAATAAAAAAATTAAGCATTCAAAAGAGAAAAAGTGCGTTCGGCAAATGGTTCTAAATGGACCTGTCGTAGGACGGTCTTTTGTACTAGTTATTATAATTCTACGTCTGAACTTACGATTCTATCAAAACTGTGTTTACTTTTCTTAGAAAGCGGAGATAAATACACAATGATTTCTGAGATCAATGTAAAAATTCCATTTACAATTTTCATTTTTCAGTATGAGTCATTCCACTGAAGTGTAAACAACATATATTTTTTTCTCTGTGAACATGTCGACTTTCGTTCCAACAAAACGCAATTTGCGGGAAGGTTTACTTTTGTGCTTCCATTTGAAGAAAAAAGCGGTTGAAGCACAACGCACGCTTACTGAGGCTTACGGGGACTATGCTCCATCGATTTCTACTTGTGAGTACTGGTTCCGTCGGTTTAAAAGTGGTGATTTTGATACGGAAGACAAAGAGCGTCCGGGCCAGCCGAAAAAGTTTGAAGATGAGGAATTCGAGGCTTTGCTCGATGAAGACCCGTGTCAAACCCTTCAAGAATTGTCAGAATCATTGGGAGTCGACTTATCAACGGTCGGCAAACGCTTGAAGGCCATGGGAATGATTCAAAAGCAAGGAAATTGGGTGCCGTACCAGTTGAAGCCGAGAGACGTTGAACGGCGATTTTGCATGTGCGAACAACTGCTTCAACGGCATAAAAGGAAGAGTTTTTTGGATCGTATTGTCACTGGCGATGAAAAGTGGATCCATTACGATAATCCTAAGCGAAAAAAATCATGGGGACCACCCGGCCATGCATCAACATCGAGGGCCAAGCCGAATATTCATGGCGCCAAGCTTATGCTGAGTATTTGGTGGGATCAGAAGGGTGTCGTGTACTATGAGCTGCTAAAACCTAACGAAACCATCACTGGGGAACGCTACCAACAACAATTGATGCAATTGAGCCGAGCATTAAAGGTTAAACGGCCGGAATATGCCAAAAGACACGACAAAGTGGTTTTTCAACATGACAACGCACGGCCACATGTTGCAAGAACCGTCAAGGAAACGTTGGAGGCGCTGAATTGGGATGTGCTACCCCACCCGCCTTATAGCCCAGACATAGCCCCTTCCGACTACCACCTATTCAGATCGATGACGCATGGCTTGGCTGAGCAGCGCTTCACTTCTTACGAGGATACCAAAAAATGGGTCGATTCGTGGATTGCCTCAAAAGACGATTCGTTCTTCCGGCGCGGAATCCATATGCTGCCAGAAAGATGGGAAAATGTTGTAGCTAACGATGGACAATACTTTGAATAATATACATTGTACCGTTGTTTCTAAATAAATGCTCAAAAACCGAAAAAAAAACCTTTAAAATTAATTCCAATCCCCAATATTTATGCATTTATCTAACGCAACCTAAATAGAATAAAGTTTTTTATTTAAAAAAAAATAACATAACGTCTTAAAAGTAGTAGAGCTATTTAAAACTCCGTTTTGGTGAGATGTCTTTTTTTATTAATTTCGTCTGTCAAAGAATTGTTCATATTTATATCTGATCCCCTAATATTTTAAACATTTTCTGACTAGTCACACTCACAGAACTGGCGATGCTATCAAAACTTCGCTTCTTCTAGCGGTAATATTACGGTTCTCAAAAAATTTAATATGCGAGGCTCTGACAACTTCCATAAGGGCTGTTAGATTCCTGTTTAAGAGATGCTCTGCCGGTTTTGACAACCTCACAGAAAGTTGTAAGAACTTTTAATGGTGAGAGGAATTCGGTTTTGACAGCCTAATTGTGGAGGGGTCATAAAAGCGCCTTTTTCGATGGTGAGAGGAATTCGGTTTTGACAGCCGAATTGTGGAGGGGTCATAACACCGCTTTATGCGATGGTGCGAGGAATTCGGTTTTGACAGCCGAATTGTGGACGGGTCATTACAGCGCCTTTTGCTATGGTGAGAGGGATTCGGTTTTGACAACCGAATTTTGGAGGGATCATAACAGCGCCTTTTGCGATGGTGAGAGGAATTGCCGAATTGTGGAGGGGTCGTAACACCGCCTTTTGCGATGGTGAGAGGAATTCGGTTTTGACAGCTGAATTGTGGATGGGTCATTACAACGCCTTATGCTATGGTGAGAGGGATTCGGTTTTGACAGCCGAATTGTGGAGGGGTCACAACAGCGCCTTTTGCAATGGTGAGAGGAATTCGGTTTTGATAGCCAAATTGTGGAGGGGTCATAACACCGCCTTTTGCAATGTTGAGAGGAATTCGGTTTTGACAGACGAATTGTGGAGGGGTCATAACACCGCCTTTTGCGATGGTGAGAGGAACTTGGTTTTGACAGCCGAATTGTGGAGGGGTCACAACAGCGCCTTTTGCAATGGTGAGAGGAATTCGGTTTTGATAGCCGAATTGTGGAGGGATCATAACAGCGCCTTTTGCAATGGTGAGAGGAATTCGGTTTTGATAGCCATAAATCCTTATGTTGAGGTTGTCAGAACTTTTTCTATTTAAGGCACTTACCTCTGCGCTTTTAAGGTTATCACCAATTTCTTAATGCCGTTTGCTTAATAAAAGTGTTATTTTTAAATACTTTTTAAATTTTTATTTCAATCATTTGAAAAAATATTACTTTTTTGATCAAATAAATATAAAATTTTAATTGTTCATCTAACTTTTTTTAATTTTTTTTTTATGAAACTTTAAAAATTCCATATTGTAAACGACAAACCATTAGCATGCATCTGAAACATGCTAACAAATTGTTTTAGACAATGGAGTTGTGAAATAGTCCATGCCTTCTTCAATACAATAGGCATAATATTTATTATCAAAGTAAAGCGATTATCAAAGTAAATACCGATTAACTTTAAAATCAATTTTTTTAATATTTGCCACCAAGCACACTGCAAAGCCAAAACTAAAATGGAGAAATTTGTCTTTTGTGGTTTTAGTATCTTCAGTAAAAGCGTGAAAACCGTATTGAGGCTACAAAAGCCGTATTGGAGTTTCTCTACATGCAAGATTTAAAAGTTGATTGCAGTAGCCACATTACTGAATGCATCACAACTGTAACCACAGCTCTTATTTTCAAAAGACGCTCAACATAATTTTTGTTTTTTTTTTATGATAACTGCATATTCAATTAAGGCTATGAGAGCTCTCATAAAGTGCTTGCAATAAACTTTCAGCTAAGGTGACTTCATTTCATATATAATAACTCTAGTATGGCTACTACAGCCTCATCTTTTTCATGGCAGCCGTGTACGAAATTCAATAATTCCCTGAGTGCATATACGCTGCCATTTATATATACATATATATATTCGTAGCCTAAACTAACACTGCCACCTAACGAACTTCATCAAACAAGCAAAATAATCAATTGTTATCGTGATTTGTGATCCGTGAGTAGCGCCTGTTTAGCTTTCGCCAAGATATATCAAATATTTTTGCAAACTTCAAGGATGTTTTTGCACAGACAGCTAGCATTTTTATTTCTTCTGACGGTATCCGAACTATTTTTAGTACAATGGTTTTTTGCAGCTGCTTCCGGTACAGCGTGCATTAGCTATCGTCGCACAGTTGCACTTGAAAAGCAACGCTATCAACGTCATATTCATACTTTGCATGTTTCCTGCTGTTAGGTTTATGTGTCTGTCTGTTGTTCTGGCAGTGAGATTGTGTGTGTGTGTGTGTGTGTGTGTGTGTATGTGTGCCAGTCAGTCTGATATGCAGTAAACTGTTTTAAGAATCTCTGTCAGCACAATTGTTCCACACGTCTGTTTCTTATTTTGATGCAGTTGCTCTGGCTGCAGCGGTTAAATTTGGTGGCAACAATATTTAGTGGAGAGCTTTTTCATGATACATAAATATGTTAAAGTTTTCTTTAAACTATGAGCAAGTTTTATTAAGTTCAATTAGAAGAATAGCTTACCGCTAGAATGCTTTAAGCTTTATTACTTACCTACGGAGTGGCTTGGAATGCACACAGTTTCTTAACAATGCTATAAAGACATAACTAAGGGTTAATTACCTCAGAAACTTATTTTAACCCATTAAACCTATTATTATTCTTAAGTTACGCGCTCCATAAATAAGCCTTAGGATAATTTTTTACATTTTTTTCCACAACTTTATATAATAAACAAGTCCTTGTAAATATTAAATTTTTGCCTATTTAACTTAAAATTCCAGTTGTTTGCCTCGCGGCTATTTTCTTGTTGTTGCTTATTTAGAATGTATTTGTCCAATAAACTTGAGCATTATTATTGTTTTAACAAAGAGTTCTAAGCAAACTAAAAGTTTTTTAAGTTAATAAATTATTAAGTTTGCACAAACTGTACTCAATTGCGCCATTTTAAAAATGTTTAACCTTATAAATCTGTCACGTAGTAGTGCAGAGTAGGCACAAGGTGCTCGTAGATGCAAATCAACTTTAGGAAAGCAGGCATAAATTTTAGAGTTTATTTTCACCTGCGCGACAAACTTAACGAAGCAATAATTTTGGCTCCACTCAACTTTTATTTCTTGCTCTGTTTTTATTTATATTGTTTGAATTGGTGTTTTATAGCCCGGAAACGGCCATAAATATGCTTCATTATGTGAGGCTGAAATTATTGCTCCCCGTTGTCCACTTCGGTTTAACAAAATTTCAAACATTTAGGGGGAAAAAATTAAGCCTTTTAATTAGCTAGATCTCCTACGAATAAATCTGTTGCATTCATGACATTAAATTTTTTTTATAAGCTCTTTATGGTAGATAGGGACCAAATGTATGCAGATATTATCTATATATTTTGCATTTTTTTAGGACTTGAAAGTCTAGATTTTCAAATAAAAAAATATTCTTGTATAATTGCAATATTCTTTGTTAAACCAAGTAATGAAACAAAAGTATGAAAATATGTAAGGGAGTGTATCCAATTATGGGACACGATAGGTTTTTGGCTCATAACTTTTGATCAGGTGTATAATATGTGGACATATGCATAGCTATGGAAAGCTTATCAAGTAGTAGTAACTTTATTGATTTAGTCAACTAGGAAGGGTTCATTTTTTTGCCAAAAAAAAAAATTCTTCCCGGTTGTGGGACATTTTGAAAAATCCATTAAAAATTGGAAAATATGAAGAAAAAACACCAAAAATACGAAAAATAACAAAAACTTATTAATTTCAGATGACACAAAAAGCAACAGAAAATGGCACTTTTTTACTTACTTACTTGCGTCAAAATGCAAACAAAAGTATTTAAATACGTAAGGGAGTGTCTTTGGAAATGGGATTGCATAGGATGGGTTTTTGGCTCATAACTTTTGATCAGGTGCATAATATGTGAACATATGCATAGCTATGGAAAGCTTATCAAATAAGCAAAATTTGCTGAAGTAACTTTATTGATTTAGTCAACCAAACAAACTTTCAAAAAATAACAAAATTTATTAATTTAAGATGGCACAAAAAGCAACAGAAAATGGCACTTTCTTACTTGCGTCAAAATGCAAACAAAAGTATGTAAATACGTAAGGGAGTATCTTTGGTTATGGGATAGGATAGGATAGGTTTTTGGCTCATAACTTTTGATCAGGTGCATAATATGTGAACATATGCATAGCTATGGAAAGCTTATCAAATAAGCAAAATTTGCTGTAGTAATTTTATTGATTTAGTCAGCCAGACAAATTTAACGACCAATTTTAAGAAAGGTTAATTTTTTGCAAAAAAAATTTTGCCCGGTTGTGGGACATTTTGAAAAACCTATTCAAAATGGAAAAATATGAAGAAAAATAACAAAATTAATAAAGTTAGATAGATAAGTAAAATGTAATTTAATTTTATTCATCATCTTCTAAATGCGTAAAAATACCAGAAAACACAAATGTAAATATGATATGTTGACAAACTCTATACTTTTTGACAATTTGTAAGTAAAACGCATATTTTAAATATAAAAAATGCACCTTTAAATTTAAATGTATCTCACAGCCGATTACATGAGGTGTCTTATAGCTGGGAATGTTAGCCATTTCGAAAGTTCCCAGCAAAATTTTTGATACAAATGTGACATGCATTCTTAGGAACACTGCTTCTAGAAGACATTCTATAAATCCAATTCTGATTCTTCTTAGCCTTATCAAGAAGCGCTTCCAAGAGACATTCTCATAAACTACTTCTGGAAGACATTCAAATAGCATTTAAATTCAAAGTGAAGAAAATTAATGTAATTGTAATCAATGTTTAAGATACTTACTGTGGGATTTTTTAAAACGCAACCACTTCCTACTTCCAACATCAAAATGCCGAGAAAATTGAGGAAAGGGATATTTTACATCCCAACAAAAGCCTAACACGTCTCATTCCCAATACCAAAATTCCGATAAAATTGGGTAAAGGAATATAATCCTTGGGATTTTTAAACCCCCCCCCCCTAACCACGAAAACCATTCCATTTCATAGAATGCCTTTTTAAAGTTCTCCTGGAAAACACCTACTAGAATCCTTTCAATGAAGAGCTCAAGGAAATATTCCATTGGAAAAATTCTGAAAGCCCTTCTAGAGAAGACTAAGGAAAGCATTCCTTCCAATGACATGCATATGTTAAAAGAATGCCTTCTGGGCATGGAAGTGGAAGGGATGGCGCTCAAGACTTTCCCCTCCACTTTAGGTTCTTTTGGAAGCACTATTATATGGTGAACATATTTTACGATACTGCATAAATTATGCATAAGTAAATCTCTTTATAAGAAAATTTTTAGAAATTAAAAATTTCATAAAAATTTATAAAATATTTATTTAGCAATAAAAAATATATTTTTCTTCTAAAATATTGTGTATTATAAGATATTTTGGTGCTATTGATTTTTATGGTAATAAGATATATTATTGATCAAAAATATAATAGATCATAACACTTCTTTTAAATTAAACCAGTTCAAATAATAGCACTCTCAAAAAATTCAAAAGTTACTATTTGTGAATTAATTTCGATTTTTTTTTTTTCAATGCTCACAGCAAGCAAACAAATGCATGTATTCACGTCGCTGTTACCAAAATAACTAAGTACTGTCAACCTACAAGTTTGACAAAACGATATTTGCCTTCTGTCAAAAAATACGAAGGATGTCCCACAACTGGAGACACTCCCCTTTATAAAACTAAAACTTGTAAGGAATTATCTTCTACTGGACTGAAGTTAAAATACCCGCAAAACCATGTTTAAGTGTATTCAAAAATATGCGTGTACACGAAATATATGCGTGTTTAGTGTATTTAACATTATTTTGATGATGTTACTTTTATGAGGATTTCTGTAAAAATTTTCTGTATTTTAAACTCAGAGTAGATACGTTTTTTAATTTTTAAAGCTTATGTGTTAAATGTCAATTTTATGCATTATTTTTTTAGAATTAGCGAATTCGTTTTTCTCATATGATAACGTCACTTTGTATACTAAATAGACACAGTTACAATTTTATTTAACTAAATTCCAAACGTAAAGTGCATAGTAATGATTTAAAGTTATTTGCGCAACTTGAAGGCACTGCTTTAATTTTGGTGGAGTTAACAGAGCTCTTATGGTTTTTGTGAGGCCACTTCGAAGCCACTTTGAATAGAAGGCAGGCATGGTATGCGCTTTTGGCAAGTTTTATACTCAGAATACACATTAGACGTTGAAGCTTATTTGCAAAATTTTAAGTTCAATGATTAATTTTTGTGGAACTTGGAAAGATTTTATTTTTCTGATAAAAACACTTTATCTGGGAGATAGGCGTGTTTTTTATCTCATTTGGCATATTTTCATAGTTGACTTTTTTTCAAAAATAAGCTTCTATGTAAAATTTCGTTTTGAAGACCAAGCTATTTAACAATTAAACCTTACACCTTAAACAAATAATATTTCCAAAACGAATATCAAGACTCTAATTAAATCTGCAAGCTTTTAATTCTCTATACTTTTTAATACATAGAGTAAACAATATTGGACATCAACTTAGCGACAAAAAGTATTTTGACTTTCAGCGGGTTTTGTAAAGTGATCAATTCCAGGTACTTTTTTGGCAGAGTATATGTTTACTATACACTAACAAAAAATACAGGGATGCATTTACTACGCTATTGAAAATATGCAACACTAAAGCCCATTGTTTATATATACATTTATTTAAAATGTAAAACGTAAATTTAATTTAGACACAAAATTGATTTACGCAAAATTTTCATTAGAAAATAATTTCGTTTTTTATAAATTAGCGTTGAATTTCATGATTTGCAACAAGTGCAGTAAAGCAAAATTAAAAATACTGTTCACAATTGATAGAAAATTTGCACAATTGCACAAATTTGCAATCTCAAATACACAAGGTTGTGAATTTCCTTACTGTAAATGCTTTCTCATGTTTTTAGATAAAAGTGATAGCTGTTATGTTATAAAAGTTTTAAATTTCAACATTATAATAATTTATTACTAAAAACCATAAAATGATAAGGTTAGTTATTTTAATATTTTTATATAGGTCTTAAGAAACTAGCACCTATGCTTCATTTTAAACTATGCCCTTTTTTGTGTTTTTTTTTTAATTTTTTGTTGTATAGTGACATAACGTATGCTTAGTAAAAAAACGGTTGAGTTATTTTGTCCAAATTTTAGTTGGTTCTACTCTCTTGAGTTGCATAGACGCAATAATTTAATCAGATTAAAAGTGAGCCATAGTTATATCTACACGAATAAAGAGAAAATTATCACAAAGTAATAATACAAAAAGTTTATAACTTTTTCTAAATGTTTCTACTGATAAGTTAAATCATTTAAATTTCATAACATAAATTAATAAACATTAATAAAGATTTGCGTCAAATAATGGAACCACTAGCGAAGGGCGAGGTAAGTATGTATAAAGTAAAGTAGTATATAATAAGAATGCTGTATTTTAAATAGTTCAGAACTATTGAAGTATCAACAAGTAAGTGGACAGAAAGAGAAACGTAACGTGTAGCTTCTAAAACCTAATCCGAAAACAACAAAAATTTTAAGATTCTCAACAGAGCCCAGTGTTGCCGTGATGATTATAAAAAAAGTATTTATGAAAAGGTTAAAAAAGTATCCAAAAATATCCACGTATCAAAATCCAAAAACCTATAATATATTGATTTTTTTATAATATAAAAATACAACTTTAATATTTCTAAATAATGAAACCCAATTATTCAAGCTTCCATAATAATTTTATTAATTTAATTTTAAGACTAAGAAATATTTTTATTAAAATGTAATAATAAGAAACAAAGCATTGATTTGTTAATATGAAAATGGAACATAAATATCAGTTACTCAGTCTTTTATATGTGTTATTATTGTACTTTAGTTATATAAACTTTATAAGTATTATATTTTTACAAAAGCAATGTATGTACAAAGCAGTTTGTGATAGCATAAAACAGCAACAAAAATTAATAACTATTTAGTTTAGTGTAAAATAAATTATATGGATTTCTATTTGCCTTTAATTATATCAAGCTATCATTGCACGTTGAAAAAAAAAGATTCAATTTAAAAAATTTATTGTGAAAAAGCATTTTACGTACTTAATACAAAAAACAATATTCTTACTAAGTATATTTTAATGCATCTTCTTCTCGCGAGGTGGCTTATATAAAATAGTGGTTTTCAGCTAGGGTCACTACAATTTATGGCGTTTTCACTTCTCGAAAAAATGCAACATTTTTTCTTCCCTTTTTGGAAATTCTGTCCTCTTGAGAATAAAAACAGTGACCTCTAAAATTGACCTCAAAACAAGAAAAAATTCAGATTTTTCTTAGATGGCAGAAAAAGGGCAGAAAAAATGCAACATTTTTTCGAGAATCGAAAACGTCATTATACTATTTTTTTTTTTTGAGTTCCGTTACAATTTCCAATCGCCTCGGGGATCTTAAAGATTAAAAATTACAGATTTTTTAAAAAGTCTCGCTTATTTCTTAATAGTTGGCTAAACTAACAATAAATGTCTAAAACAAAGCCCTTTTTCTTCAGCGTGCAATGTCACCTTTAATTTAGAAATTCAAATTTATTTATTTATAAGCATTTTTGAAAACAAAATATTTTCTAATATTGTAACATTTCCAAAGAAAATCTATTAAACTTATCGTTTTTAGTTAGTTTAAAATCAGAAAAACTACTCAAAATATTTTTCAATTTAATGCATTTTTTAATAAGAAAATATTGCCCAAAAATGTGTTCATGTCATCATTTATCTAAACGCTTTTGTCAAATTTAAAGGACTGCCGGCTCATTTTTTTATATTTGCAAAGATAAACATATACATATTCATATTAAAGAAATTTTTTAAAAAAGTATCCACTGATTCTTAAAAAAAAGTATCCGTAAATTTTTGAAGGGAAAAAGTATCCAAATGGATCCAATTGGATCCGAACGGCAACACTGACAGAGCGGAAGAATATGATATCAGTTTTGACACAAGAGAAGACATTGCCTGCTTTCACACGAGAAGCAAATGCTGAAATGAATTCAAATTTGTTGTTGTTTTTCCAGCTAAAACTCTCTGCAAGTTCTGTGAAAATGAACTTTGAACGTAATCCAAATTTTAATGACGCTCACGACCTGAATCATTGAGCTTAGGAGAGTAAAAGAGAACAAAAAGAAATGATGAACTTCAGCATTTGCTTCTCGTGTGAAACCAGCCATTGCCACTAACTAGGAATTTCTAATATGTTTCGAAATGCGAGAGCTTTGAAAAATGAGAGCGCTCAGTTAAGAGCAACCAGCTACATACTAGATAGGTAGATACTTAAATTTTTACTATTTTTTTAGGTTGTTCTATGTTGCTGTCTAAATTTTGTAATATGTTTAGCTCTTATCAGCTGATTGTGGTAATTGTTGTTGGCAGTGAAGATTTTTTGTTCGTAGATAAAATTTCTAGCAGGTTATTCTACCAAACTAAAGGGGTGGGTTGGAGTCTTTTTTCTAATTTTTTTTTCTCCTTTCCAAAACAGAAGTCATTTTTGAAATTTGAAATAAACAAATATTGATATTTAAACGTGCCACAAGCCACCTCAATATTGAAAATCTGATTTATATGGAAAAAAGTATTTTTTTTAGTGCGAATTTGGAAAAAAGTTTCACGCACATCGTTTTTCTATTAATTAGGTATCAAACATGAAAATTGGACAAAAACTAAAAGAGTTGTAATTTTTTAAATTTTCGAACTAAATCTAATTTTTTTTTTGCTGTATAAAAAAACCAACGCAAAAATACAAAAATGCAAGTATTTCAGCCAGTATGCCAGTTCTGAAGCTTTGACTCATATGTACACAAAAAATGATGCGATTGTATGGAATAACCTGATCATTATAAAAGTTTTTTTCTGAAAGTCAGTTTCGAGTTTAATTATTTTTACGAATAAAATAACCAAAAATTCAGAAGTGCAAAATTTAAAAAAAAACAACATGGGTGGATATAACATAGTCTCGAGTTATTTTTTGCAAAAATTAATACAATATATCAAAAATTTGGAAATATATGAAAAAAAGTTTAAGTTGTTGAAACTGAAATTTTTTTTAAATCCTTCAAATGCACGCAACAAAATTTTTGATATAAATGTGATATGCATTCTTGGAGAAAGTGCTTTCAGAAGACATTCTATAGATCCAATTGTGCTTCTTCTTAGCCGTATCAAGAAGCGCTTTTAAGAGACATTCTCATAAACTACTTCTGGAAGGCATTCAAATAGCATTTAAATTCAATTAAAGTAAAAAACAATTTTATATAGAATAATAATATATATTATGAATATTTTCCTTGGAATTTTTTAAACCCCTAACAAAGTCCAACCACGTCCAAATTCCAACACCAAAATGCCGAGAAAATCGGGAAAAGGCATTTCTTACGTGGGATTTTTTAAACCTCCATCAAAACCCAAACACTCCTCATTTCCAACACCAAAATCGGGAGAAAATCGAGAAAAAGGATATTTTCCGTGGGATTTTTTAAACCCCTCTAACCACAAAAACCATTCTTTTCCATGGGATGCCTTTAAAGATCCTCTAGAAAGCACCTACTAGAATTCTTGCTAAAAGAAAGAAGAAGGGCTAAAAGAAATCTTTCACTGAAAAAATTCTGGCATTGTACCTTAGGTTGGCAACATTGCACACTGGTTCGAGTAGAGCAATCTAGGTTGACAAAATTGAAAACTGAAGTTGTAAATATTTTTAACGCCATTATTTCAGAAATTATACAATTTCTAGTAGGAAAATTTTACTCTCTGCTTGTTTATTAAATCTCTAAGGTTGGGAGGCAGTTCAAAGCGCACCTAACAAGACCTTCAATAATAGCATGCATTTTCGAATAAATTTTTAGATATCTACTGAAAAAACAAAAATAAAACGAGGATAAAAATAATATAAATTTGTAAAAAATGACCTGCATAAAATAAAGTCTTTCGCATCAATATAATATGGTACATGTTTTTTAACATTTTTGGTAGACCGGTTTTTTTTTTTTTTGTAAAAGTACAGAAAGGTACACACAGTTTTTTTCATTTTTAGTAAGATAATATATATTATATGTCGGAATTAAATTAATTAAATCAAGAGTATTTGGTCCATTCTTTTATTTTTTAATAACTTTACAATGAAAAACTTAAATTCAAAGCCTTCAGAATTCTCCTATTCAATAGTTGCTAATTTATTTTTGGTTTATTTGTTAGTTTTTTGCTATACGTTTTACTTTGATGCTGTGTTGCAATAGAAATTTGTTGAAAATTGTTGTTTGTTTTGCTTAGACTTGTTTTGAGGCTCCAGTCATAAATGAATAAAACGCATCTGTTAATCTTCCTGATGTTTAATTTTTAGAAGATTCATCTAAATATCTATCCGGAAATTCTAACAATGATAAGCAAATTGTTTTTCTTAATACACAAATTTTACCTATTTAATATTATAAATTACATTTTATATAGAAAAAAATGCATATATTTTGTTACTTCGTCAGTTTTTATTATATGGAAGAACTTTTTATAAGGTTATTTGTTCGCTTAAAAGAAACATTTTCTATCGGTTTGAATTAGGGGAGGTTCTCATCTAGATATCCAAAAAAACGGTGATGTTCTTGATTTTTTTTTAATACAATAGAAGGAAGTTAATGAACACCTTGATTTTTTTGTAGCAAAATTGTCTTTTGGCATAAGATCAATGTGATGTGTAAATTCTAAAATTACACACAGTATTATAAAATGTCCTTTAATATTTAAAAATGTGCTATCAGTTATGTCTTTAGCTTCAGTACTATTGAAATTATAGCAGAAAACGTAGTGCTACTTTTTCCCACATAAATTAACCCATAGCGGGCCTTTAAAACGACTATCGTTTGAACGATACTATCCGACGATATCGTTTTTAGTTTGCTTCATATACGTTCATCGCTATCGTCTCGTCTATCGTTGAGTTTTCTAAAGTTTGAAAGCCACTGTAAAATATATATTCAGTGCCAAAAGTAGCATTTACTTTTATGTTTAATTTGTTTTTGGAATTGTTGCTTCAAAAGTGATAATTTAAGCAAAAATGTAAGAATATTTAATTAGTTATTTTGATGATAATGTTTTGAAAATATATTATTAGGCAGCGAAACCTAAGTAAATGAAAATATTGCTACACGTTATTGATGAACATCTGCAGCTGGCCAACAATTACGACGCAAACACAGTTCAGGAACGACATTCCATAAATTTGCTATGGACCATTTTAACAAACAAGCCCCCAAAACATTTCAAAATTATTTTTATTATTATTTCCAACCAACAAAAAGAGCCAAACTATACCAAATTAGCTATCGCGACAAGCAATCGTTTCGACGATACCAATGGACAGTTGTTTGCCATACATGATGCAAGCAAAACGACATCGTTTAGACGATACATACAATTAAAGGTTATAAATCATCAAACGATTCTCGTCATACGTGATGGTCACCCATAAAATTTTTTTCTTGTTACAATAACCCAAAAAAATACAACTAACCAAGAAAATAATTTTGTCCAGTTACTTTGTTCTACTCGGAACACTGTGTACTGGTTTCAGTTGAACAGCTGATTTTTTACATAATTTCCTTCGAAAATGCCGTAAAAGTCAGAAAATTCTTATAGAAAATGCCGAAGACGAAATAAGTTTTGTGGAAGATAGATTAAGTTAGGTTATGGTAGCGGCCGGTCAAAGACCCACCCACATAAACCAGATATTTCGTCCGTTATGATACCACAAGGGACCTATTCCTTCCCTTAGCACTGCCGTGGAACCAACCTGTAGCTCGGTTCTGTAACTATTGCAACAAAAACTTACTTTTTCTGACGTCACAGTGTTTCATTCAAAAATACTCACTTCTGCGAAAACTAGTGTTTCTGTTACTAATAAGCGAGTAAATAGCGGTCCGTGATAAAAAAGATACACAAGCGAAAGGGAATATATGAAATTGCAACAAGTGACAGAAAATTTTGTGTGAATTGTTAGGAGGCTCTTCTATAAACTATAAACAACAAATAAATATAAATAATTTAAATGCTTAATTTATGAATACAGCGGAAATATACACGTTTATATTGTTTATGCTGACAATTACTTGTTTTGATATTAAACACTATAACACTTAGTGATGTTGATATTAAATACACAAACCTCATCCACAAATAGCGATTCGAGTTTTCTTTTAATGCTTTTGCTTAACGCAATGGTACAGACCTTATCACGAAAGAAATTTAATTTATGAATTATTTCAATTTATATTTTCAATAAAATATACATTTTAGTTCATTTAATATTATTTAAATAATATATTTATAATCTACATGAACAAATTTAAGTTGATACCTCGTACCCGGTAGAAGTATTTGTAACGTGGATACATTTATTTCTGTAACTTTTTGCACTGACTGTTGCACAAACAAACAAAAATGTTTCTCACCAAGTTAGAACATAGTGAGAACTTCAATCGATTCGAGTAACATGTTTTTTTTTACAGAAACAGTGCGTCTATTGAGTTCCTTCGAAAGCAGAATTGAAACAAGCGAGACGAGTCACCGTTTTTTCTCATTTTATTACCGAGACAGTGCAAGTAAGAATGACGTCAGAATGACGTCAAAGTGAGAAAATCTGGTGAAAACTGCGGTGAGAAAAGTTACAGAAACGAGCTACTGTACTAATAATAAAAGGTAGTAGACGCTTAACTTCTACCTCCTCAAGATCCCTGAGATCATAAAAAATAGGCTACCTGAATGCTTATGTCTTCTGCGGGACAGAGGGGGGCATGAACAGAGGTACAATACCGTCTCCTCCTCCTCCTCATCCCTGCAACTCCTGCAGAAGTCATTCGCATGAGCCTCCATTCTTAAGACCTATAGGACCTATAAGACAGTGCCCTGTTATAAAGTCTATCAGAATGGAGAGATCTTTCTTCGCCACTGGAAGATAAGTGAATATGCATACTTAAAATACTTTCTAAACTGAAATCTTACATATAAGCAACAAAGTTACAATCGTCGTTTGATGTTGTTAAGATACACATACAGTGTACGAATACCCCTAATAATTTTTTCTGAAAAGTTTACAATTTACTTCTGTTATGGAAAGCAACAAAACCCCAGTCTGTAATTCGTTACTTTAAAAAAAAGACCTGTTAAAAGATTAAGATGTCACCGCATATAAGGAATAGGTTTATAGAGTTGCCAACATTCCAAACATTTAAAAAATGACATACTTATGTGCCTTATTGTTACTTTGTGCTGTGTATTTGGAATATTGAGTACTATATTGATTATATTGAACATCAATACTAAAGGCAAGGGTTAAGAAGGGAAGAAATTAGAAAAAATGTACCCGTTTTTACTACCCAAATGATAAAATTCACACAATTTCTCTTCTATTCCAGTTCAAGAACGTGAACATTAAAGTACCATGGGGTCATGTGGCTGGGCGATGGTACGGCAATCGCCAGTTACGTCCTATACTCGCTATACACGGCTGGCTTGACAATATCGGCACCTGGGAGCGGCTTATTCCACTAATGCCGCAACATATCGGAGTGCTTTGCATTGATTTACCTGGTCATGGGCACTCATCGCACTTACCCAGAGGCATATCTTATTATGTTATTGATTTTGTGCGCATTATTGGGCGCGTCATGCAAGAGTACAAATGGCAAAAAGTTTCGCTGATGGGTCACTCATTGGGTTCTATTATTTGCTTTATCTATACTGCATTATTTCCACAGAACGTGGATCTCCTAGTTGCGATCGATCTTATTATTCCACTCAAGCGATCCCTACCATATGCAATACGTTCTTATGAACAGAGTATCAATAGAATGCTTATAGAAGATCAGAAACTAGAATCGATGGGGCACCAAGATCCACCCGCATATTCATATGACCAGCTAGAACGTATGATGTATGATGGGAGCTATCAGTCAGTAGCTTTGGAAAATTGCAAATATATTCTTGATCGTAATATAACTAAATCCTCTAACAATGAGGACAAATATTCTTTCGTTCGCGATAGCAGACTAAAAAACTATGTGCAATTCAGGCCATCGCATGAATTGTTGCTGAAAATGGTCAGAAATATAGTAAATATGCCTTATTTTCTAATAAAGGGCAGTGAATCAACCTACATGAACGAGGACACAATTGAGGCCCTTGAAATTTTAAGTCAACAAAATCCATATTTTGAATTTCATGAGTTGGAAGGGACACATCATGTGCATTTAAATAATCCAAATGAGTTGGCAGCAATACTTAATCCATTCATTCGTCGACATCGTCCTTCAAGAACGGAGACGTCTTCTTTGGCTCAGGATGCGGCATGTAGTGAAAGTGACAGCATCGAGACAGAGCAGCCAAAATTGAACTGTAAGCCGTGTAGTAAATTATAGATAAATGTAATAATAAATTGATCACATCGAGCCCATAAAGCCTAGGTTATGGGACTTTTCATATAAAACGAAGTAGAAAATTGTAATACAAAATATACTAAAGAAATAATTTCAAACTATTACAATTATGTCTTTATTTATTTCTTTTTTTTTCAAAAGCATTTATTATATGCAAGAGCCACCTAAAGGCACAAAATGACAGCAATGCAGATCACTTCACAAATCGCACAAAAATCATTTCAAGACAATTTTTTTTTTTCTCAAAGCTGTTGGTGCCGATATGAAAATAATGGATATATTCAATGAATTTCATTGAAAAGTAGAACAAAATACCAACATTTATAAATTATTTTGATAATTTTTTTTTTACAATTTTTAAGAATAGTCTAAGTAGCCTTATTCCAAAATATTTTGGAGAAAAATTCATAGGTTTCTTGTGCAGGCGCTTTAAATATCGATTAATGTAAAAATGCATGATTAATGTCGTAAAAATATCGATTAATGTAAAAATGCAAAAAATTGGTAATTTTCAAGAGTCACTACAAAGAATCGAGAAAAAATATTGCACTTTGGTTTTTTTATCTGCTAAAAGCATTATTGGAACACATTTCTGCATATTCGAAAGTTATTTTTAGTTTCAATTTTTATATTTAACTCTTTATGCAAGTTGATATGAAGAAAAAGAGACAAATTTAATTTTTAGCACAATATAACTATATCATCATATCGCAGCACTTCTCTTTCATATATGGAATAATTTTTATTGGTCTTAAACTTAAATGTTTCAAATAACAAAAATTAGCACATTTAAGCTCTTTTCACAACATGTGTCAAAATAAACTACTTTATTTTGTATCACAAAGAAGCACACCAACGATGAGAAAGACACGAGCAGCAATACAATTTTGTATGGAAGAAAGTGTTGCTTCTCATGTCTTTCTCATCGTTGGTATTCTGTATCACGAAGAAGCACTCCAACGATGGCATGTCGTATCGAACGACACGAGAAGTAACACTTTCTTCCATACAAAATTGTATTGCTTCTTATTGCTTCTCATGTCTTTCTCATCGTTGGTGTGCTTCTTCGTGATACAAATTAATGCAGTAAATGCGTTTCAAGTGTTTTTTCAGTCGTAAGACTTACCGATTTATTTTGTGTAACGAAAATGCACACCAACGACAAGCAAGACGCGAGAAGCAATATAATTTTGTACAGAAAAAGTATTGCTTCTCGTGTCTTGCTTGTCGTTGGTGTGCATTTTCGTTATACAAAATTAAGCGGTTAGTACATTAACAATTTTATTTAGTATTATTTTAGGCTTTGCCTTATAGTATTCAAGCCATGTATGCTAGATGACTTGGGCACGCTTTATCACACTGCCAAAAAGTATGCTGATAACTTTGTAAAATTTTATTAGTACACTTGCAATCAGAAATAATTTGCTGCGAAATCCATGAGTTTCACTCCATTTTTATGATCTTTTTTTATATTTGTTTTTATAAAACCAAACTAATAATGTCTTTGAAGAAAATAAACCACTAAATTTAGCCGTTTAAATACTGTGCCTTATGAAAGTTTAAGCTTTTCAGATAAAGTTCACTGAAAGTTTTCTTATTGGAGGTAGGCATGGCATACATTTTATTTATAATTTCGTGGCATGCCATAAAATATTATTTTTTTTTATTCTACACATATATCTAAGAGTTTTGAGGGAATGGTTTTATATAGGCTCTATAACAACAAGAAGTGGTGTTTTAAATTTTTGTCTTTAATTTTAATTTAATTTTTATGTGATCTCAATTTATTTGTCAAATTTTATTAGTCTACAACGAATCCTTCTATTTATTGACACTTTTTGTATGCGGCTAAGCCACTGTGCATCGTCATGCTCACGTTTATTTAAAGGCGGATTCACTGACCACCTTCAGCAAGTTTTTTGTGACAGCTTTGGTGCATGTCACACGTAGCGGACAAGGACAAATTTGTTGTTGTTTTCGTAGGTAAAAGAAAAAACTGGAAATTGAGAGGGCTTCTCAGTCATCCAAAAATTTCCAGGCAACCGACAAAAATGTTCACGGCCCAAAGTTGAAAACAATTTGGACAACGGTTGCATTTTCTTGATGTTTTACGTTTAGTAGTTATAAAACTGCACTGCAGTAGGAAATGTACTATTTGAATTCATCAGTAATGGGATGTTTGTTGTTTAGTATTGAATTGTACGCTGCTAGTGCTATACATGTCTTGATTGGTATTTATTTATAAAAAGAAGAAGAAAACTCGACGAACATGCAATATGTATATTCCCGGCTAGCTGCAGCAAATGATTCAACTGAACAGCTGAATATTATTAGTGATTATTGTTTATGTAATATTAATCATTTAATATATTGTTTTTTTTAGTGATTGTGTATTTTTATAATTTAAAATGTGAACGTAAAATGTGTATCTGATGTTATTTATAAAAATATATGCATATATTTAACTATATTTTCCATTTATAAACTATTGAATCTATATAAATGAAAGTAACACGTCATTGTATATGGTATTTTTAGGGCTAGTATGTACAGCTGCCGCTGTCTCTTTTACTCTTGTATTTCAGGACAATCGTAAAGAGAAAATGTGAGCAGTAGTAAATAATTCTGTAATAATATTGAGCCAAGTGGCAGTCGATTTATTAATTTATTGATAGTATTTATATACTAACAGATCAAGCTAGTCATACATTACAGCCGCATAGTTAACAAATAAACTGTTTATATATACATATATCTTGTAATATCGTTTAAATCGTTAAAATTTACAATATTCTTAGAGATAAGGTTATGGCTGTTAATTGGAGTAGAAATATTACTGAAATGTTCATAAATGAATTGCAAAGCCAACCGGCTTTATGAGATATTCTTAAAAAAATGTTAAATGCTTTATCATCAGTGCATCTTAGCTCCTTTGATAAATTTATCATCCCTTTCTTATGTCTGCGAATTCTCCATGGCTTAATCCAGCAGGCTCTTTTTTCACTTTTTTTAACTCCATCCAGAGTTTCATCAAATCAGCAATCTTTTTTATTGTGACCATATCGTTGTCATCTAAATATGTGGATACACTTCCTGCATACATATTGGCTAATGTAATTAATTTTAACCCCCGGAGATCAGAATTCAACCCATCCATTTTAAATGCAAATAAAACCACTTATAAACAACCTATAGAGTGTGGCCGTTTTATTGAATCGATTGCATAAAGGAACATTGCCTGCACGAAATGGTAGCAAAAACGTAGTAAATTTAGCTTCCGCCGTTATCGAACAGAAAACTATGTGTAGCATGCCGTGGACAAAACAATGAGAGAGAGGGAAAAAATGGCGAAAATTCCAATGTTTGACGGACAAGCAGACAACGTGTGACATGCCCCTTTCTCTCTCTGTGGGAATGTGCCGCTGGTCGATTCACTGACATGTAAAACTTTCATCCCGTTTTCTATTTTTTTTGTCATATTCAACATTGCCAGACTCAATGCTTCTTTATTTTGAAGCTTCAAAAATAAAATATGCCAACTTCAACTCAAGAAACTCCATTCTGGCAACACTACTCAAAAAGATTCAGCAAGAAAATTGAAAGTAAGTTAATCAAGTCAAAGAGAGTTCAGTAAGTTTTTGTTACTCTCTCATTGAGTGTGGAGAGAGATAGAGCACAAAAATTTTCAAAACTTCATTTTAAAAAAACTTGCAAAACTTGCTGAAGGTGGTCAGGAATCCGCCTTAACATTGCATACATTTGGGCTTTGGGGAAAAGAGTTAAAAAAAAACACAATAAAAAAGAACGCTGCCATTTAATTATTGACTAATGCTAACAATAAAGTTGCAAATAACAACTGTGCGTTGAATATTTAAAATGACTGTAAATCAAGCAGAAACAATTTACGTGTTAGTCCTTGTTTCAACACGGAATGATTATTTGCTGTTGTGTTTATTTTTTTTTTTTAGTATTTGACTTCTATGTTAAAGTTTAGCTGCTAAATTTACTGTGGAAAGTTTATTTGACACACAACAAAAAGCAGTATTATTTGACTTTATGACTAAATTAGTCATATGACATTGGTCAGTTGTTGGCAACATTTTTTTTTTTTCTATAAGTGTTTTTCAACTCAAGTCAAAAATGTTCAAATTAAATTTCGTGATAAAGCCTAGTACTCTGCTCGTTTGCGTGAAACTTTGCTGGCAACATCTATTTATTTGTTGCGTGAAATTTCTGACTTAAAGTTTGTTGCGAGGAATTCCTATGGAAACGTTTCTCAGAGAGACTCAGACCATGGCAGAATAACCAGGTAGGCTCACTAGAAACATGCTCTCTACGACAAATAAAACAATAACAAAAGCGTAGCTATAATTTCAAAATATATTTTGTCAATTCAAAGCAGCCGTACATAGCGACACAAACAAATTGGTTACTGAACATTCTAACTAGTAGTCAAATGAAAATTTTATTAAAATTTAATTTTTATTTGCTTTGTTTACAGCCAAAATACAATTAATTCTGTAGTATAACTATAAACACAGCTCATTTTATTAAATTTGTAATGATTTTAATAATATTTCTTATATTTTCACACAAAAAATCTGGGTACTCGCTTTATTTATACGGTTACGAGTAAATTATACATCCATATGGCTGAAAGAATAAAAATAAATTGTCAATAGTGACATTATAGCTACGCCAATGTTTTTCTCTCGTTTTTTGCCCCCACGAATTGCATCTACCTGGTTATTCTGCCATGACTCAGACAATAAGTAGGGAGATTTCATATGATATCTCTCTTTTCACTTCAAAATAAATAGGCAGTATAATTAAATTGTCGTAAAAAAATGTTGCTCAGAAACATGTTGCGATAATTTCACGCAGCGGAACAAAGTACTGCGCTGATGAACATGTTGTGAAAATTTCCACGCTTGTTTCGCAGCTGTCACTTTTTGTATGGAGATTTGAGTGGAATGAAACTGAAACTGAACAGAATACTATGCTTTAGAATGGAATTTCACATGAAACTGAACTGAGTACTATGATTAATGATGAAAAAACTAAAGGAATAAACTAATTTTTGTAATTCTTTTTTCACGGAAACGCACAGTGGTTGCATTTTTATGGAGATAGTGGCCAAAAATACTTCTAGCAGAGATATCAGCCTGAAACTTTGGTAACAGGTTTCTATAAATGTGACAATGATTTCAATGATGTCAGAATTCTAAAATTCAAGATGTCGGATAAGGTTGCCACCTTAATTTTTTTATTTTTACGAATTTAGGGCTGGCGCGAACTAAAGGGAAAAATGGTTCGCTGAAACCGAATCCGTTGTCAAAATATCAAAATTCGAAAATTTTTCTAGACATAGGACTGCTACCTAAATATGTTTTATTTTAAGAATTTTAAAAATGAGGAAACAGTGTTGGGGGTCGCTGATTTCGAATCTGAAGTCAGAATTTTAAAATTCAAGATTGTGGATAAGGTTGCCACCTTAATTTTTTTAATTTTTACGAATTCGGAGCTGGCGCGAACTAAAGGGTAAAAATGGGTCGCTTAATACAAATCTGTTATCAGAATTTCAAAATTATAAAATTTTGAAATAATAGGGCTGCCACCTAATAAAATTTATTTCTAAAAGTTTTTAACAACATTTAACAATTCTATCATGGGGAGAACCCTAAAAGTATTTTTCAAATCAAAGTCACAACCAACAAGAAGAAAACATAAAAAAGTATCTATAAGTAAAGTATTTTATTTTTAGTATTTCTCATTTTTAAAAATAGGATTTTGGACTAGAATAGCATCTAGTATTTTTGGAGCCAATCTGTTTCGTTTTTCAACGGTAACATTACCAGCACTCTCTCGAGAGAGAAAAACTCTTTTCTAAGGTATAACACTTACAATAAAAATGCTCACCAAATCAACTTGCCTAGCACAATTCATAAAAATAAAAAAATTAAGGTGGCAACCCTATCCACCATCTTGAATTTAAAAATTTTGACCTCAGATTCGAAATCAGCGATCCCCTATAATACTGATAAATTATGTTTAAAACTCTTCAAAATGCATATTAATAGGTGGAAACCCTATTATTTCAAAATTTCATAATTTTGAAATTCTGACAACGGATTTGGATTCAGCGAACCATTTTTACCCGTTAGTTCGCGCCAGCCCCGAATTTGTAAAAATAAAAAATTAAGGTGACAACCCTATCCAACATCTTGAATTTTAAAATTCTGACACCAGATTCGAAATCAGCGACCCCCAATTCTGTTTCCTCATGTTTTAAATTCTTAAAATAACACATTTTTAGGTGGCAATCTTCAGTGTAGAAAAATTTTCGAGTTTTGAAATTCTGACAACGGATTCGAAATCAGCGACCCAATTTCCCAATTTTACAAGAAATTAGGTGGCAGCTCTATCAGCCATCTGACACCAGATTCGAAAGAAGTAACGCCCCTATACTGTTTCTTCATGTTTAAAAATCTTAAAAAAATGTTTAGTCGGCAGCCCTATGTGTAGAAAAATTTTAGAATTTCGTAATTTTGACATCAGATGCAAAATCAGCGATCCATTTTTACCTAGTGTACTCCCACCCCCAAATTCGCAAAAATAAACCAAAAATCCCCACACATTTTTTAATTAATGAGCAACACTCTAGCATTCCAATCGATATAAACTGAGAGATAATTTATGCTCTAAGCATAAAGCCGGGATTAAATGTGAACAAAACCACTTTTTTATCTCCCGATTTATACGTTTGGTATAAAATTAACCTAGAGATACTTATCACCAAATTAAATTGTATTAAATCATTATTTATTGTGAACAAAATGGCCCTTAAAGTTCTAAATTCTGTGTTTATTATAGAAAGAAATAAAATGTACCGAAAACGCTTTGGTAGTTGGAAAGTAGAAAAAATATAAAATTGTACCCAAAAGGTACTATTGCACCGAAAATATCAAACCTGAGTCGCGATGATCTTGAGTTGCTACGAATAGGTTGCGTACATAGTAGAAGAATACAGCTTCTCTAATCAGGTAGATGCACCAGATGAGAGCATACTGCCGGAAATGTCAAAACGAAACAAAACTTTTTTATTTCTTTTCTTTTGTTTCCATTCGCCACACAGCTGAATTTGACAGACATAGCAGAATGGAAAGAGAGCACAGTCAGCGCTGCAGCTACCTCTATCCTTATACCATGGTTGCGTACAACAGAATAAACATGTTCAAATGTGAGTACTTTAAACGAATGAACATCGCCTTTTCAGAATTGCCGCTTTGACGTAAATAAAGATTTTTTGTTTGATGTATGTTTTTATTGATCGGAACAGAATAGTAACGTTATGTTTAACGAACACAAAACGTTATTTGCTTTGTTGTGGTTATTGCTCGTGATCGAAAAAAAACCAAAACAGTGGCAAATGTACCCCCCCCCCCCCCCCCCGCTTCAGCGATTGTTACAGTTCTTTGCGCAGTGGACATTAATAAAAAATTTTAACTTTTGGAATTGAACAAATTTGATAGCATCGACAGATGATTATACTTTTATTTAGATAAATACAAAATATTTTTGTTTTAAAATTACGAGTGTAAGCACGGCATCATACTAAAACTGTTTTGTTTTGGAATTTGCTTAAAAAAATAAGCAACCTAAATGGTTTTTTGTTAATTAAAATCATTGAACCTTAATCTTAAAGAACGAGTTTTTCTTTATTTTTGTATTCTTGTTTTTCTATTATATTGCTTAAATTAACCAAATACAAAATTTTTTAACATAGGAGCACTCTTTCTAAGTTTTTACAACATTTTTATCACCGTAAAAATATAATTTATTACTGAATTAATGAATTAAACATATTATATCTTATGTTTTTGATTTAATCTTTTAATCCTGAAGAAATGTTATTTATTTATGTACATAGTGAGTATAATTATTTTCGGTTTCTTATTTAAAGTAAATAAATAATCAACACCTTAAATAATATATGCCTTTTTTTAAATATTTCGGAGAAGTTCACTTTATGTACTTTCATGTTTATGTGTTCTTTATGTTCTTTCAATTTATTTTTTGCACCCTTTTTGCTTCTTAAAACGTCCGCGAAATGCCATAAAAAATGTTAACCGCACCCAAACGTGTCGGAAGCACCCAAGCGGGGGGCAGTACAAATGGGGGTGCAAAAAAAATCATCAAAATTTCTTAAAAGAAACTTGGATATGAATAAACAAATTTTTTATTTTAGTTTCAAAATAAAAAAATATATAAAACTAAACAAAAAAATATTATAATTTCATTATTTTTAAAAGATTTTCCAATTTCGATATTTGAGATCATTTTTAAAGGATCTTTTATATGGTTATATGAAAATATAAGAAATAATTGTTGCTTTACGTGGCTTAAATGCAATAAGCTACAAAAAGTTATATCAAATTAAATTCTTCCAAAATGTTTCTTTATGTCCTTGCGAGAAACAAACTCTTTCATCACCTCCATCGAATTCAATTCTTCGGTTTTATCTTTGTGAATGTGTATAAGTGCCGTATGAGTGAGTCGTTTCTGTGTCATAGTTACTCGAAGATACGTTTTAATTAGTTTTAGTGCACTAATTAATGCAGGCACAGTCAAAACCAAAGCAACAAGTTTTTCAACTTCATTTAATAGTTTTTTCAGTGTATCCGAATTTTTTTCAAATTGGAATTGCAGTAGAAAAGCTGCATTTTGTTCTATCTTTTTGCAAACACAGAGAAAGGAAATGGTTATCCGAAAGCATGCTTATGAAGGAGAGAGAAAGAAGAGCAAAATATATCATGCAAAAATATTATCGTTGTAAAAAAAACTGATATTTTGAATAACTTTAGGAGTTTTATTTTTAAATTGTTTATCTAGCTAAATAAGCGGGGGCAACTGCCCCCCCCCCTTTCCCCCGCTTGCTACGCCATTGACCGCACCTGAAGTAAACGTAAGCTAATTATTTCTTACTTCGTTTAAAACAATTCGGTGGCAACCCTTCCACTCTTTTAACAACGACAAGAACAAAGCGAAATTTAACAACAACCACCGCGTTTTTATTGAAAAATACGCAAGTATTTCCATTGACTTAGGATTCATATGCTTGACTCATAGCTCATTTATTACGATTTGGTATGATTTAAAACAACCTTTTGTTTGATGTTGAAGAGTATTTAAAAGTACTTTTATGTTCGATGACTTTGATTTAAACTATTTAGATGTTTGTAGAACATTGTACTTTATGGTACTTTCTGTAGCATGAGTACTTCCAGTAGACGGTTAAAAATCTTGGACTAAATTTAAAAATTTTTTTATTACATATAAGACAACACCAAAAAAATACTACTTTTTAATCCAAGGAAAAGTTTAAAATCCAAAAAAAAAAAAATTTACTCTGACCTGATCATGATTTGAAAACACGTCCTCTGATGTGCTGGTCCAACACCTTGTCCACCGTCCAACTCAGTTGTTAACAAGGTTTTGGTTATTTTGCATCATTACGAATGCAAGTTAGCTCATTTCAGAAACGTGGGTTCGAGACCTAGCAAAATTAAACTAAAATAAGGATTAAAAAATAGCACTTTTTGGATTAAAAATTCCTTTAAACCAAAGTTTGGATTAAAAAGTAGTCCAAAATTTTCAGTTTTGGTTCACGACTTGCTTAATTGCACAAGCAAAAATGCTTACGCTTTTGTTTTGTGGAAACTCAAATAACGAAATCCCGCTCAATCAAAATGACCAGTTGCTCAACAAAAAAAAAAATACTCCTTAACTGCACTCTTTGGGTTAATTACACTGGGTTACACATAAAATGCACCCCGGATTAATTTTTTATGGGTCGGTGATCACAACAATGGAAATTTTTCTTATTTTCGCGGTTTTTCGAGATATGTATCCGTAAAAAGACGTGTTTTAGGTAGTGGATCAACTCATACCAAAATATCTCGTTATTGGTAAATTCGAGAGTAGTATTCTATATACTCTTGAAAATTCAATGTAATTATATTTAGTGACATTTTCTTTCGTTTCCCAGAAAGCTGTGAGTCACATTTTTGGGAAACAATTAAGCAGGATTTTTTATATTGATTTTTCTCAATGGCACAAATGTTGATAAGCAAATAACCGGGGAATTCAATTAAGCGGGAATCAATTAAATGGGAATAACACCGTACATTTCCTATGAAAGCGTAATATCGACACAAGTTTTCGTTCATTAAAGCGGCGAAATCAATTAAGTGTGATGCAATTAAGCGGGGATTACCGTATTTTGAAAAAGAAGAAACAAAACATCAAGAAATTAAAAGAATTTGAAAAACATATCAGCTTAGAATCGGCAGCGTATAGATGAGTAAGCTTAAATATTTTAACCCCTGCAATAAAAATAAAGATGTTAACTATTTAAATAGCTTGATGATGAATAGAAATATCCTAATGCTCAACACAATCATCAGCTGCATATATAATAGAGGAACTGAAGACAGATGCTTTAACTTAGATGGTTTCACTGATAGCGTACTTTTTTGCGACTACATCCAACCTGCCTCTCCCCCCATTTTTTGCTAAGCCGACAAATCCCAACAGAAAAACTTTTTGTACAAAGTTTATTTTGCGTATTGAGTTGAAAAAGTAGAGAGTAGAAGTAGCAAAAAAACACCACAACAGCAACATCAACAAAGAAAAACGTTGTTCTTATATACACAGTATAGCGAATTTAAGCAAACGAAGAACAAATCAGGCAAGTTTTTTGTTTTCTTCGCTACTGAAATCAAACGAATTTATGCATGAGCATCGTTAACGGGAGAGCTACTATTTTGCAATGGCAACTCACACTCTCTTTAACCCTCATCAGATCACTTCAGTTGCAGCTGCGGTTCAGCAGCTCAACACGTATTTACCTCCTCGCTGAAACTTTTTTGTACTATTGTTTTTTTGCTTAGCTGTCTTTGCAAAGCGCAGAATTTCAAAGTTTTTTGCAAACTCGAATTAGAAAAAAAGAAGAAAACCTTAAACTATTGCAAACTTCAAGAAAATCAACTGCAAACAATAGTGCAATTGAAAAATTAAAGCGGGCGCAAAAAAAATATACGCAATAAGAAATAATTAAAAAATGAAATGAGCAAAATAACCGAAGAAGAATTAAGAGAAAGTAACAGTTTTCTTAATGAAACATAAAGTTTTTATTCTGATTTCCAAGTGCTGATCATCTCAATCATTTGCTTATCTTCCAATTGATATGCGAAGCAAGAAAAAGTTTCTCAACCCAACACTCAACTTTTTCCAACCCTTGCCTGAAGCAATTTCATTTAGTTGCTGTAGGCATTCTTCTAGAACTGGCTAATTTAATGATACCAAAAAAGTTTCGGTGGCCTGGTCATTGGATAAAGTTGAATTAATTGATTAAATGGAGTCAACATTTCTTTGATGCTTAGCAATTGACTATATATTCTGTTTATTGCTTCTGATGGGCGGATTCTTTTATTTTTCTTACGTAATTGAATTAACTATGTAAACAAGTTGTAGAAAATCGAATAAAATTGAGCACTTTGATTTCGGTAGCAATTTGAAAATGAATGGCAACGCGTGGAATTTTCGTAGAATTCTAATGAAAGTAAGACAAAAGATTTGTTTTTCCACCAAAAACGGTGTTCATGAACTGGCATTTGTTTGGAAAATTAGTAGTAAAGCACTAATTTATAAACGCTTTCAAAAGCTCATTTGAATGGAAAACCGCAACAACATAAAATCATAGTCAGAAAGATCCACTTTGTTATCCGTACACGGGTAGAAATAATTTTCTTATATTGAGAAATAATTTTGCTTAATCCAAAAAATTTTAAATCATTTTAATTTTTGTTGAATCAAGCATTTTGTAGTATACATACACACTTTTACAGCATGAACTACGTATAATTTAATATTACATTAAAAACATTAAACAATACTACATTAAAACAAATAATATTAAAGACATATTTATACTGTATCATCGGATACACACTTTTACGGTATGAATTATCTGATTTTCTATTTTACAATAGGGGTATTCACGATTCAGTGCACTTGCCTGTGCAGTTGAGGACTTGAGCACTTGTTGTGCAGTTAGGTTTTCGTGAACACACCACCATCACCATTTCAAAGCTGTCAACATTTTTCAATGCACACAATTGCACAACTGCTCAAGTCCTCAAGTTGAAGGTAATAGTAGAAAAGCACTTGTGCAGATTTTTGACGTTGTACATTTTGTTTTTGTAAAGTGCACAAGTCCTCAACTGCACAGGCAAGTGTACTGAATCGTGAATACCCCTAATATTATTATATTTATAAAATGTGTTGCTTGAGTGAAGAAATTGTAAAGTTATAACTAAATTGCTTGATTCAAGCCATTTCAAACTAAATTATAATATTTGTTTTTAGAAAATTACGAACTTAATAATTTAAAAAATTATTATTTATAATTTTAAAATTACTTATTTGTTAATTTTTTATAATTAATTGTGATCTCAATTAGAGCAAGCAAGTTTTGAAGAAGCCAACAACAACAAAAACAAACTGTATAAAGTTAATCACACAGCAGACAAGAGTCTGTCTCTTTTGGAAGGAGCTACCAGAAGGACCTTTATTCAGAGTTTGTTTTTGTTGTTTTTGCTTT
This sequence comes from Dichetophora obliterata, assembly GCA_963920525.1. Taxonomy (NCBI): domain Eukaryota; kingdom Metazoa; phylum Arthropoda; class Insecta; order Diptera; family Sciomyzidae; genus Dichetophora; species Dichetophora obliterata. The sequence goes on along the minus strand of OY986438.1, from coordinate 200,786,049 downwards.
CTTTAAAACTTACTTGACCTAAATAGCTCATAATTTAAATAATGTAAGAACTACTAATTTGTTTTTTTTTTTAACTAATAATATATAAATAAAATTATAAAATAAATTTCAATTTTGGCTTATACGCTTATTCGCATAAATCTTTTTATATGGATTAAGACAGGTTTTCTCTTTTGTGAAATAAAAGTTGTTCATTCCTGAAATGCTCTTTTTATAAGAAATAATTTACTTGGATTTCAATTTTCTATTATCTAGCAAAAATGTTCTTGTTTTTAGAAAGTAATTTACTTCAATCAACTATTTAATTATTACTCCAATAAAATGATAGAGTAGAATCAAGAAAATATATACTTAAGTTTAAATAAAATTTGTTTCAAAGTAAGTAATGATCTGTTCTTAATTGCATCCATTTTATATATTTTCTGGATACAAGAAAATAATACTTAAATTAAGAATTTTATTCATGAGTGAGAATAAATTGTTTTTTTGCTTTATTCAAGCATGCTCTGCATTTTCTCTCCATTTATTGATTTCTATATTTTTTTCAGTTTTACTTCCATTCCACTCATACAAAGTGAACACTGAAGCAGCATTTGCTTTCATGCCCAAAAAATTCAACTAATGTTTGATAAAAACTCAATAAATCTGCAAACCCATTGCAACCAGGACAAATCCACTATCTTGCCAATTTGACTGTAGTACTTTTACAACCCTTTTCCAGCTTTTTATATCCACTTAAAGTTTACAAGATATGCAAGTAAAGCATTTTAATGGAATTTTCTGCTACATTTCGATACTTTTTTGAGCTCATTTTTTAAATTAAATACATTCATGTAAGGCACAGACAAAGCTTATACAATGCTTGACAATGACAGCCGATTCGGTTGCACAAAAAAGAACCACACTTGCATCAAAAAAATCATGCATATCAATAATAGTAACAGCACAACATAAACACAAGCAATATGAGTAAAAACATTTTTATAGTTATTGCTGTGCTGTGCTGATTGTTGTATCTGTCAGATACATTTCAGCTGCAATCCTCTGCTATTGTGAAATAACTCATATAGTTTTATAGAATTTTTTAAATTTTTTATATAAATTTACATTTCCACGCAGTAAAAGTATGTATGTACATTAGGGTGGACCTAGTTTGGATTTCGTATTTCTTCGAACGAAATTTTCTTTTATAAGTAAACGGTGTCCTGTTTAAGTTTCCAAATTTCGTAAACTAGGTCCACCTTAGCGCACATATATGTATGTAATAAAAGAATTCCTTTTTAAATCAGCAGAGCTCGAATCACTATTTGTTGGAAAATTTTATACTCAAATTTAATCGGTGTTGAAAGTGCACTTTCACCATTAATGTTCGAATGCTCTTTGCTATTGATAACGAAATCAGTTTCAGGGGAACATGTTTAAATTCCCGGTATGCCAATGCTTCATGGTTATGGTTGTTGAATGTCTGAATCTTTGCAGTTTTTATAGAATTTTCTTTTATATTATTAGTCGAGTGCGCATTTCATTGCATTCATTGGCGTAGCAAGCGATAATATTTTTATGTTATATATTTTGCTCTTCTTTCTCTCTTCTTCATAAGCATGCTTTTGGATAACCATTTTCTTTCTCTGTGTTTGCAAAAACATAGTACAAAATGAAGAGTTTCTACTGCTATTCCAATTCGAAAAAAATTCGGATACACTGAAAAAACTATTGAATGAAGCTGAAAAACTTGTTGCTTCGGTTTTGACTGTGCAGCTTCATCTGAGCGTCCTTTTAGTGCACTAAGACGACTTAAAACATATCTTCGAGCAACTATGACACAGAAACGACTCACTCATGCGGCACCTATACACATTCACCAAGATAAAACCGAAGAATTAAATTCGATGGAGGTGGTGAAAGAGTTTGTTTCTCGCAAGGACAGAAAGAAACATTTTGGAAGAATTTAAATTGATATAACTTTTTGTACCTTATTGCATTTAAACCATGTAAAGATATACCTAGTCTTGCTTTATAAAAGCGACAATTATTTCTTATATTTTCATATTGCCATATGAAAGGTCCTTTAAAAAATGATCTCTAATATCGAAATTGGAAAAATTTTTAAAAATAATGAAATTTTAATATTTTTTTATTTAGTTTTGCATTATTTTTATTTTGAAACTAAAGTAAAAAATTTGTTTATTCATATTCATTTTTTTTTGGTGATTTTTTTTGCACCCCCATTTGTACTGCCCCCTCCCCAGATGAAATTAGCTTCCGTCGCGCTTGATTGCATTGCTTGTGACACAGTAGCATTTAACCAAGAATTATATATTCAAGATTCCGCCTTGCGCATGTCCACTCTCTGTGTGAGCACGTGCATGTGACGTCAGAAGTGCAAGAGAAAAGAGAGTCAAACTGACTGAAAAAAAATCTCCTCATTTTCTTATAAAATCTTGGTTTTGTAAAAGAAATAATTTTAAATCAAAAAACAACGCTTGTACAGAAAAAATATTAATATTTTTCATTACTATCTTTCTTTATGTTTCTTTATGTGTATTTCGTTTGTTTCCCAACCAGCCAATCAGATTCATTTGCTTAGTTTCGTTTGTTTTTTATGTGATATTTTTGTTTGGATGTATTTTCACTTATGACGTAGACCTGCGCAGTAGATTGCCATTTCTGCGCACTTAAGGCGTGATCTTCTTTATATTGTACTTGGCATTTAACGATCAAGTATCTACTTTGAGTTCTCAAGTATGCTTGAGATTCACCAAACAAAGTGTCTATGGTTATATTAGGGATAAAAACAGCACAAGCCTGCTTGAAGTCTATTTCAAGCGCTTGCTTAAAATACAAGTTCAAGCTAGCTTGAGCTTGATAATTTTGAAATAAGCATAGCTTGTAACTGAATATAAATAAGCCCACGCACAGCTTGCACCTATTCTAGCTTACAAGCGAACGGCACGAAGTTTCAAGTAATAGAAAGCTTGATGCCTTCGGCAAAAGCTTGTAAGCTCGCAAGTACCCAATTATTGAATTAAAGCAAGTATCCAAAAAATTCAATGAGCTTCTTTAGAGAGAGCTTAAGCGTAATAGGACTTTTAAGGATTCTGTGGACTCCGTGGTGTGAAGTTTTATAATAAATGATTTCGAAGATGCTGTTAAACTTTAAAATTTAAGATGGCGGATAGAGTTGCCACCTAGATTTTTTTGTATTTTTGCGAATTCTTGTAATTTTGAAATTCTGACAACGGATTTGATTTCGAATATATTGTCACAGTCTTATAATTTAAGATGGAGGTTAGGTTTGCCACCTAAATTTTTACCACAGTATTGCCACCTAATAATATGTATTTTTAAAAGTTTTACACATCATTTATCAGTGTTAAGGGGTCGCTGATTTCGAATCTAAGGTCAGAATTTTAAAATTCAAGATGGTGGATAGGGTTGCCACCTTTATTTTTTGTAGTTTTATGAATTCGGGGCTGGCAAAAAAAAATTGTAAATCAAAAATGGGTCGCTGAATCCGAATCCGTCGTCAGAATTTCAAAATTATAAAATTTTGAAATAATAGGGCTGCCACCTAATAATATATCTTTTCAAGAGTTTTAAACGTCATTTATTAGTGTTGAGGGGTCGCTGATTTCGAATCTGAAGTCAGAATTTTAAAATTCCATATGGTTAATAGATAATAAATAATCCACTGTCAGAATTTAAAAATGACGAAAATTCGTAAAAATACAAAATAATATAGGTGACAGCCCTATTAATCATATTGAATCTTAAAATTCTGACTTCAGATTCGAAATCAGCGACTCCCTAACAGTGCTAAATGATGTTTAAAAATATTCAAAATAATTATTATCATGTGGCAGCCTTATTACATAATTTTGAAATTCTGACAACGGATTCGTATTCAGCGACCCATTCTTATTTAGTGTTGGCGCCAGCACCGAATTCGTAAAAATAAAAAATTGAGGTGGCAACCCTATTAAACATATTGAATTTTAAAATTCTGACTTTAGATTCGAAATCAGCGACCCCTTAACACTAATAAATGTTGTTTAAAACTCTTAAAAAGACATATTATTAGGTGGCAATACTGTGGTAAAAATTTAGGTGGCAACCCTAACCTCCATCTCAAATTTTAAGACTGTGACAATATATTCGAAATCAAATCCGTTGTCAGAATTTCAAAATTACAAGAATTCGCAAAAATAAAAAAAATCTAGGTGGCAACTCTATCCGCCATCTTAAATTTTAAAGTTTGACAGCATCTTCAAAATCATTTATCCTAAAACTTCACACCACGGAGTCCACAGAATCCTTAAAAGTCCTATTACGCTTAAGCTCTCTCTAAACAAGCTCATTGAATTTTTTGGATATTTGCTTTAATTCAATAATTTGGATACTTGCGAGCTTACAAGCTTTTGCCGATCGTTTTAAGCTTTTCAACTTTCCGCCCGACAAAGTAAGCCGAAACAAGCCAAGCCAACGAGCAAGCATGAAAATGGCTTGTATCTGTTTGGTATTTTTGCAAGCTGGCTAAAGCTTGCTTTTTCAAGATTGGATACGTGCTTGAATTTAAGTACTTAAAAAAGCTTGAACTTCAAGTAGGCTTGTGCAGTTCTCTGTTAGGGATATGCACACCGACCAGCGGCGGATCTGGAAAAAATATTGGGGGGTCAATTATCAAAGACACACATTTTCGATTTGAAAATATTTTGTCTTTTTACAAATAGACAAATTGTACTTTTTTGAATTTAAATTATCGAATTGTTTAAGAAGCATTTTTCCCAGACACATACACGCACATTTCCGTATTTATTTCTCTTTTTTTCAGGAATAATATCTTAGCGAAAAGTAAATAAAAATTCTAAATTTAACTAAGTTTGGAATTAAGATTGATTTATTCAAATTTTTCACATTTATTCCATTATAAAAACATTGCGCAATTATATTTTCAAGTATGTGCAATAATAAAAAAAAATTAAAGGAATATTAAACTTATTGTTCTGACGTTACGACTATGATATTGTACACTTTGAAAATTAAATGAACAAAACAAAATGTATACTGATTATTAGATAGTCATTAGATAGAGAAAAAATTAAATGACAAAATTATCGCAGTGCTTCTTTTTTGCGGCAATAACTTCGTTAATATTTATTTTAATGCCTCTATGTATATGCAATAATGCGAGTCCATCCAATCGTTCTTGTTGCATAGTTGAACGTAACCATGTTTTAAACGTCGAAGTGTAGAAAAACTTCGTTCAGCTGTTGCTACACTGGTAGGAAACGTGGCATAGATAGCAAAGTTTTAGAAATTAGTGGAAAAATGTCATTATCACAAAGAGTAAAAACGGTGTTGATATTATTAACCTTAATTTTGGTCGCCCATTTACACTGCCAAATTTGAAGTTCATGAAATAATTAAATTAGAATTAGTTCCTTATTACCGTCACAAAATGGAATTATGATCTTAAAAATGTTAACACTCAAACTGTTTAGCTTTTCATTGTTGTGTTTATCAGTTTTGTTTGGCTGGATTTCGTTTACATAGAGTTTTTGGAAAAACTTTTCGCTGAAACAAGCCTCCATATCAGCAATGATAACATCTAGTAATGGTACAAATATGGAAATTCGAAAGTAGTCTTCTGGTAATGAAGCGCTGACATTACTACGATGAACTTGTATTCCAGCAATATGAGGAATATTAATTGACATACCTAACCTCTCGTGTAATTCCTGCACATCTGCAAATATTGTCTTAATATATGATTCTGCATTTTATCTTTTTTTATCAAGCAGTGATCTTAAAGTTATTATTGAACGTTCTGCTGCATCCTTCTAGTGATTTGTATTTGCAAGATGCTACTTAAAACCTGAGATGCTCCCAATAAATCCGAAAGTACACATATGGAAATTTTTATAACGAACGGATAGCGGGGTTCACATGATCCTACATGTTATCACTCCTGGTGTGATGGCCTTGAATTTGAAACATTTCAAATTCAAGATAACATGTTGTCAGTCGGCTGTATCGAGCGTTCGAACGGTCAAATACGAGGCTTGTCCTACAATGCGTGACAACATGTAGGACCATGAGAACTCAGCTAATAGCTTACATTAATTAGCAGTATTCACATCGTCAAATTATCGTCAATTCAGTCATCGAATGATTTGACGACACAAGTTTTCACATTCAAATTTCTCGTCAAATTTCATTTATTTTTTTTAGTCAAAGCTCTTTTTGTGCTTTCACATGAATATAGAGCAGCTTTTGCTTGGCTTTATTGTCTCATATTAAGTATGTATTAATGAGCGCTTTAAAGCTTACACCTGCATTTGTAGAGCAATCAAAATACCATCAAAATAATAGAATACAATAACATTCAATTCAATTCATATGGTTTGTCATGCTATTACAATCAAAAAATGGTTGGAGATATTGATATAAAGTTTTTTTATTGTTTTCAACAATTATAAAAGTATATAGATTTTTTGTGACGTCATTTGCGTGTAGGTGACGATTTTATGAAGCAATGCGAGAAGAGTAGGACCATTTTGCTTGTAGAATAACATGATCTGTAATCATCTGAAAAAAAATATAATTATATGTAAAGCGATTTACGTCGAGGTAGTGACTTCGCCCTTTTTTAAAAAATGAGTCTGAAAGTAAAGTTACAGCTCGTTATGTACTCAAACTTACAGCCATTTTTTAAACAATCAACTTTAAAGACGCGTTATTTTCTTAGAAATAAAAATTTTTAAAAAACTCGAAGTCACTACCTCAGCGTAAGTGTTTACTTTACAAGTATACATATTTTGTTTTTTTCAGATGATTACCGATAATGTCATTCTGCAAACAAAATATCCTACTCTTCTCGCATCGCTTCATAAAAACGCCACCAACACGCAAATGACGTCACAAAAAAACAAAACAAAATTTTTTTAAATACTTTAATAATTGTTGAAATCAATAAAAAAACTTTATATCAATATCTCTGACCAATTTTTTGTAGTATTCTTTCAAAAAAAGCCTTCAGAACCGCTTATGTATACAAAAAAGTACCCTTAAACTGTCAGCACAATTATTTACTTCAAATAAAGTATAAAAAAGTAAAGTATTTAAAAGTTCTTTGGGGAATTACCCCCTTTATCCCCCCCCTTGTATCCGCCCTGACACCGACTTAGGTACACGGTTAAAAATCTTGGACTAAGTTTTAAACTTTTTTGGATTACATATAGGACAACACCAAAAAAAGATTACTTTTTAATCCAAGGAAAAGTTTAAAATTGTTAATCCAAAAAAGATTAGTTTTCGATCCGCAAAAAGTTAAAAAAAAAAAACAATATAAATGCATGCACTATATGAAGTCGCTCAAGTTTTGTCTAAGCATTCCTTTCGTTCAGTTTTTCAGCTTTCGTTTACTTTTTGAAACTTGAGAGAGAGCACTTGGCATCATGGTTTAAGGATAGAGGTAGCTGCAGCGCTGACTGTGTTCTCTTTCCATACTGCCATGTCTGTCAAATTCAGCTGTGTGGAAATGGAAAAAAATAGAAATAAAAAGTTTTGCTTCGTTTTGACATTTCCGGCAGTATGCTCCCATCTGGTGCGTATACCTGTATTCTTCTATCATGCTTGACATTGTAGTTTGTAAAGCAGAATAGGGTTGCTAACAGAATTGAGAATGTCACATTTTTCAAAAAAAAATATTGTTGTTTTTTTGTTTGTGTATATTTAAGCAAATCATGGAAAATTCTTACCTTTTTGCTGTGAAATTTGATGTTTACCACAGCTTAAAAGGCATGCAGAGCAGTGAACATGTGTTAGCTGATGGCATCCCTTTTTACACATAAAAAAACAACAAAAAAATTTTTTTGTCCGAGTTGGGTCTCGAACCAGGGCTCCCGAAAGCTTACTTTCATTTGTATTAATGTAAAATAAACAATAGATTCTAAAAAACCACGGTAGAAGAGTGGGTAAGATGTCGAACAGCCGCATGAGATAACCATGGTTCAAATCTCAAATTGTTAGTTGTTTTTTATTAGAAGTTGATATTTATATTGCTTTTTCGTCTAACATGACTTCTCGAAAGAGCGCTTCTGGCAGGTCTCCTTTGAGCAAGGAAAGCGGAAGGCCTGAAAAATTTGCCCATTTAATACATGCAATACAACGGTGTTTGCAAGGAGTGTGGAATACCTTTTTAAAACCTAACGAAGGCCTGCTAGAAGGCCTTCGGACTCCTGCAATTGCCCACTGGGTAGAGTGAAAGAGCAAGCATTGTCAAACAAAGAAAAACCGTTCTTATTAAAGACAGTATTGTAAATAGTAAAACAAAACATAAATATTTTTTTGGCTATAGGGAGAAAAATCACAATTAAAAAAGTAGTAATACAATGATTGACAACATTGTTTTTATTTGAAAGGTGCTTTCTTTATAAATAAGTATACAAAATAAGTATACAAAGAATTTAACGAGAAGCATCTCTTTATAATAACAAGCATGTTGTAACTCAGAGAAATGGCAAATCTTTATATTAACGAAAGGTAATATTAACGAAAATTTTTAAAAGAAATTTAGCAATGCTGCTCTTTTTACAACAATATTTCTTTGGGTGCACTAACAAAGCATGGTTACTGAAGTTGTTTTTAGATTTGCTGACATATCCTTAGGCTGTTTCAGTTTTTTTGGTCGTGCTCTACCATTTGATTCAAGTTTTCTATATGACCTTGTTATTTATTATGTTGATTTTCTATGATTTAAATACAAATTCTAGATGTTTGATAGTTTACATAATTCTTGATTTTAAATACAAATTCTAGTTGTTTTATAGTTTAAAATCGTTTATTGAGCTTTAGGTCAGGTTAGAACAATTAATTGCTCTAACGAATTTTTCCTCAGAAAGTTATGGAAGTTATGTTTGCTTAGAATTGCATTTGAAGTGTTGCACTTATAATTATTTTACTGAGGTATAGCGGCATCCACTGAGCGTTAGTTTAGTCTTAAAAGAAAAAAAAATCATGAGCAATTGCTGCTAAAAATTTCAATTTATCTCTTTATTTTACGTTTCATTCCACTTAATTTTTTTAAAACACCGGCTACGCAAAAAAACAATTGATTGAAAGAATTAAAATTAATAAAGAAAGATTATAATAAGTTGCGTGCCTTGTTCTTATTATTCCAAAGTGACAAGTGATTTGGACAGGGTTACTGCACCCAGAAAATAGTTTAGTTGGGGCTACAAAATTTTTTGTTCGGCCTTTTGCATTTTTGTTGTCATACAAATATTTTGCTTATTAGAAACTTCTTTCGTTAGTGCAAAAGGAAACTTGTTATCGCTAGCAGATATTCGTTTAAGCAAATAAAAATATGGTTTCTGACACAAAAGTAGCATTGCTATAAAGCTGATCTTGAATTTTATAAGGATACCTGATCGAATGATTAGTTCTCTCAATCAAATGGTAGTTTGTGTAACAAAGTAACATCGACCATGACCAACATTTTGTTTTGTCATGCAATTTATAGTTTTTAAGCCAAATTGAACAATTCAATTAATTCGACAGTCAAGAAAATATAGGGCAATGTTATTCCAAAACAAGAAATTTAACTTTTCTTAGAACAAATTTACATATTAACAGCATACAATTGAAAAGTTTTTGATACTTAAAAAAATTCATTGAAGAATCAGCAAGGTAAAGTAAATGGCAACGCACAGAAAGAGGCTATAGTCGTTGCATCTAAGCAAACCCACAGAATACTAAAATATATGTATAAATACTATATATGCAAATTATATGAAAATTATTTTTTTTAAAAACCTTTATTATCCCGCCATAATATACAGGGCTGCCAATATTTGAAGCGCCCATTTTATTTTTAAATAAATCAAAGAAACCACAATTTATTGTCTGTTCGTCATGAATATCATTTAATTGGGTTCAAGCAGATTTGCTTACATTATTTCTTGAATATGATATCTCGTAAATGTTCGCCATTGGCCTCTACGACATATTGTGCCCGTTTTGCAGCATTTTCCATGGTTTTCTTCAACATTTCGATGGGAATGGCGGTTATTTCTTGACGGATGTTGGTTTTCAGCTCTTCTAGGGTCTTTGGCTTGTTGACGTAAGCCTTTGATTTCAAATAACCCCACAAAAAGAAGTCTGGAGGCGTTAAATCTGGTGATCTTGGCGGCCAATCGAAATCACCATTTTTTGATATCAACAACGGCCAGGGAACAATTGCTTCAAAAAATCGATTGTAGTGCGGCTTGTGTGTGGTGGTCTTGTTGTTGTGGCCGTCTTGTTGAAACCAGTAGTGCCTGATACGCTTTCGACGAATGATTGGCATAAAAAAATTGTTTATCATATCGCGATAATGCTCCTGATTGACAGTAACTCTGTGGCCATTATCATCTTCGAAAAAGAACAGCCCAATGAGCATTTTAGCACAAACGCTGCACCAAACAGTGACTTTTGCATCGTGAAGAGGTACCTCTTGAATCTCTTGTGGATTTTCAGTGGCATAAATACGGCAATTTTGTTTGTTTACCGTTCCGTTCAACTGAAAATGAGCTTCATCGCTCATTGAGTTGAGTTTTCACTATTGACTTGTTTTGTTGAATGTAAATTTCAACAATTTTAGAGCGTTCGCGTGGCGTGTACTGTTCCATTGTAAACATTTGCTTGGAATGACGCTTCAAACGCGGTATGTCATTAGTCGATTTGGCATCACTGCGGAAAGTTACAGTGTTGCCAGATGGGCGCTTCGAATATTGACAACCCTGTACATTGTCTTAAATCACTCTGCTTGCGACCTAAATCATAGCAAATATACTCACTCTGAGATACAGTGTTGCCAGAGATGAGCTCCAAAAATTCCGTTCTCAATTCTAAAACGATCAAATATCCCGTTTTAAAAATAAAAAATTCCGCAAAAAATTCTGTCTCCAAATATTTATTAAAAAGCTTGTTTTCAAAAAACAATGCACAAGATATATATATATATTTCATAAAAAACAAAATATATTAGTTTTATTTTAGTTGTATGTATATTAGGCAGGGTCGATTTGTGTGGAGGCAAAAAAATTGACCATTGCTCAGTAAAAATCGTATTCTAGGGATCAAAATAAGAAACTTTGCCCGGGGAACTATACCTCTAAAACGAATTCTAATGCCCCAACTTTTGACTTTTGTCCCGTAGGGTCAAATTTTGTAAAATCTCCCTTTGACCCATTTAGAGTGCCCCAATCGAATCCAAATATATGACCGACCCCCACTAACTTTGGAGAGCCGATCCACTCATGCCAGTGGCACACCCTCTGGAACCCCTCTGGGGGTTCTCCATACAAACATTTCAAAAAATCACATTACATGAAAAAACACCCCCAGGGGGTCCAGGGGGTATGCCACTGGCATGGGTGCATCGGCCCTCTAAAGTTAGTGGGTGTCGGTCATACATTTGGACTCGATTGAGGCACTCTGAATGGGTCAAAGGGGGATTTTTCAAAATTTGACCCTACGGGACAAAAGTCAAAAGTTGGGGCATTAGAATTCGTTTTAGAGGTATAGTTCCTCGGGCAAATTTTTTTATTTTGATCCCTAGAATACGATTTTTACAATTTTTGCAATTTTTAAATCGATCCGCCCTTATGTACATATAAAAATGTAGATGCGGAATGTGTTGTGCGGAGAACTCGAAGATTTTTAATGTGGTTCTCAGTTTTATGATGACTCTGCCCTTCACTCGATCCGCAAGTGAAAGCGCAGCCACAAAACTTCCCCATAGTCTTTGGTCTGACGCCTTTCACTGGAATTAGCCAATCTGTATACTCAGGAATTTGCAACCATTTTTATTGGAAAAATTCTGGTCCGTTCTTAGCTTTTTAGGTGGTGCGCAATTATCAATACTGCTTCCGTTTGCTAAAATCGTTGTCCTAACCCGGCGTCTCGATAGGCAATAATCCATTGCTTACCATCTGAAGCAATGTTGAGTGGAACAATTCAATTCAGGAAACAAATTCAGTTGGTGGAAATCAAATTTGGTCTGGGGGATAATTTAATTCAGCTGCAGTATATACTTGCATTTCAGTTGATATTCACTACGAAAAGGCACCGGATTTTGTTATGCGAACCAATATTTGTTCCGAATTGCATCGAAATTATAGCCGGCAATCAAGAAATGTGTTAGTGTAACTACAAATCTTAAGTTGCTGGAACCTCAAAAATTCAGTTGGGCATTTTTTTGGTAGCAGTAACCAATTCGTTTCCTCAGTGTGTTTACGCAGTCGTATTATACGCAATACGCATCAGATTTAATGTGTAAAATTGTACGCAAATCGTTTCGTAAAGTACATATAAAAAATTGACATTGCGTAAAAATGTACGTAATACGCGGTTACGCAGCCCATACGCAGTGACTTGAATCCCCTTATTATTTAAATACGTTCAAGAGCAGAGTTTGCTTAGCATGGTGTAAAAGAACAAATGGACTTCATTTAAGCGTTCTACAACAAATGCACTAACAACAATACAAATACAACAATCAACGCAGAGGAATTATTTGCAATTCCATTGATGTAAACGCTGTTGATATTTTTCGCAACAGGAAACACAATTAAATTGGATTCACTTCCGTTAATAGTGCTAACAAGGACGATGACGATGATGTTTTTGATAACAAAACCTTCGTAAGAAGAAAATGATAAATGCCAAAGTGCAAGGATTTGAGAACAATATTGAAAAATCACTAACATTAAGAGCCCACTCTACAGGGATTTGTTAAATTTGCACACACACACACATACACACACACAACACAATATCTACAACATAATTTATTTCCTCAGCAACAGCAGAAGACAATAAAATTAAGTGTGGTGCTGACAGTGAATGGATGATATGGTTGGCTTGACTACCCCATTTTTTCTGTGCATAAACAAAAGAACGGCCTTACAGAATAACGGATCTCGCATTAATAGATGTAAAGAAGAAACTTTTTGTTGTAACACAAAGCATTGAAGTGTAGGAAAAAAAGGAGAAAAAAAATAAATAAAAGCATTTTAATGGATCGGCCTTAAGTGGTGATAATATAGGTAATTTTTCGACTGCTGGTTTCGAGCATAAGATATACAAATTGTTACCTTTTTTTTTTTCTTTACCTTAATGCTATTTGAATTTCTAAAAGCTACTGCGGTTGGTTACAGGCTAACAATTTGAAAATGGTTTTATTTGGTTTAATTTATTTTTTTGTGTTGGACAGAGGATTTCTTCTTCTAAAGTCAGTCTAATAAAAGTTAAAACATACAAATTGAAAATAAAGTTATTCCAATAGCAGGCACTCGATTAAAATTTAAAATTTTTTTTTTCTTTCTATTTTTGCCCCAAGTTCAACAAATTAAATGCAGCTTAGAGTGGAAAAACTCAGTATTATTTTTTTTTTCGCTGAAAGGAATAAAGCTTATTTGGAAATTGTTACAAAATCTTAAAAAACGTGTTTGGCAGTAGTAATTTTTTTAACAGAGATAAGGTTTTTTTTTAAATAAACAGAGAGATAGCAATTGTAAAGCATCAGAGCCGGATATACCTTAAAAACATATTAATTTTGTAACGAATTAGCAGAGAATGTATACGCAAAAGCCAAATTTCGACGATTCGCGAACTGCTGAAAAGGTAATTTTAAAAAAAAATAAATAATTATATTAAAAATATTAGATTCTAAAAAAAAACTATTGAAAAGTATTCGAAAATGTCTGAAAACCTGACTCGAAATAGTCGGATTTTGGAACTATCCAAAATTGTTGCTTAAAGAAAATCGTCTCTGAAAATACCAGAAAACTTAAAAAACCGGTTAATCGGTTAAAATCGAAACCTGGTTTGGAAACTCTATTTGCTTTTTGTTTCTAGCTTGTCGTTGGTATGCGTTTTCGTGATACAAAAAAAGGCGGCAAGTGAAAGCGAAAAGAACTGTCAGCATCACAAAATAAATATTTTACCATGGGTCTTAAAATGTTATAGTTAAAAGCACGAATAAGAAACACTTATTGTCTTGGGTAACTTCTCCATTGGCTTCGCTAGGTGTTGCGCTATCTGTTAGTGCTTGCAAGCTATGTTTAGTTAGTATACTCGATTGGTTTTTTACTTGGCCTTTGCTACTAACTGCACTTTTTCTTTTTTGTATATAGAGATCTAACTATTCGTTTTTTTGGCTTTTGCGTGAGCTTTGATTAGTGGCTTTGCTATCTGAAGAGTCTATGAGCTTTAAATATTATACTTGGGTGGCTTTCAAGCTACTTTAAGTCGTGCCTAAACCCTTGAGAAATTGTTTTTACAAGCGCTAGACTTGCTAAATAAAAAAAATTATTTTTTCCTTCTTACCTCTAACTATGTGAAAACAAGCACTAAAATGCTTCAATTAGCTTCCCTCGAGAAATTTCATCTCAATTTACACACACGTAAAGCAACTCTTCATTACCAACAACATCCAACAAAAAATAACTACAACAACACAAAATAACACTGCAATAAAGTTATAACGAAAACGTAAAGTAGCATGAGAAACAGTTGAAGCAACATTAAATAAAACACCTACCTAAAAAAGTACTCTTTCTCGCATAAAACGCACAAATTCACAAAATACACTACTAGCTGCTAGCCACTTAACAGTGACGCTTACCTGCTTGCAAACATGTTTAGAAATTCCCTTTTGCTTTGTATGCGCCATTCAAGAAACATTATAAAAAAAAGTAGTAGAAAAGTAGTTATCTAGAGCAAGATGGCAAGACTTTAAGCTAAGCAAACCCTGATGGCAAGATATAAAAGCCAACGTGAGCAGCAATGAATTCAAATTGCTGCTGGCTTTACTCTTTCGCAACAGCAACAACAACAAAAAAATATATTGTTGTCGTTTTAACGTCTTTGCTACTAAATTAGCCACTTGGGGCGTTTTCTTGCGGCAATTTTTTTTTTCATTTGGTTACAACATAATTCGCTGACTTATTTTTTGCCCAACAGAACATTTGGAACTCTTAAGATTTCTCTTGACACCTTCGAAAATTTTTTATGTTTTTTTTTTTTTGTTGACTTAACAAAGAAAAGTTACTGGAATTTTTGACATACTTTTATTAGTACCAAGAAGTTTATGAAAAATTTAGCAAGACGAGAACAAGCCCAAGCCTATAGTATTTATGTGAATAAAGTGAATAAAGTTTGTGTCTACTTTTTTTAGTAAAACCGTTTGTTTTGTTAATGTTAAAGATTTTTTATGATGTGTTAAATATCACCTCCGCTCTTTGACACCTAAAAACAAAACACATTTCTGCGAAATATTACTAAACTGGCTGAGAGCACGTCCAGAAGAATTGTTGTAAAATGCAAATTCATTTTTCATTACAAAAACAGCACATGCAAAACTGTCATTGCGGCGAAAACAAAATATCCGCAATCAAAAACTATACGCCACAAAAATGTTTCAACACCTTGTTGTCACTTTTTTTCGATTATATTTCATGGTGAAATTGGTTTCAACCATGATGTGTGCATCGTCCATCGATTGAACATTTCAATAAAAAATAAACCAATTTCTAGTTTCATGCTTAGCCACAAATAAATGTAATGGAAAAGTTGTGGAAATTGAAATGAAACGTTAAGGCTTGCCACACGCAAGCGGCTTTATTTTGGTGTTCATTTATTTATCGTACTCAATGTTATATGTATATTTTTGTTTATTTTTCATAAACCATTTTCAGCACTGCAATATTTGAGCCTGCCAATAAATATGCAAAAATATACTAAATCATATTGCTTAATTTTTTTATATGTTTTCGTTACTACTATTTTCATAACTTTTTGTATTTTTTCCAAAATTTATATCACATTTTGTGGCACGCATTGATTTGGTTAAGCAATCAAAACTAATGTCAAAAAATTCTGAGTTAAACAAAAAAAAACCTAAATAATATGAATATTAATTAAAAAATTGCAATTGAAATGCATATAAATCTGACAAAAAAGATAAAGGCAATAACAAAATACTATTGCAAATACTATAAGCATTTACGTTTATGACAACATTTACAAAATGAAAAAATAATACAATTTATTATTTAATAATTTCGGATGCTCGTGCTTCGCAAAAACTTCATAAATAAAAATTGTGGAAATTTGCAACAAATTCGTATGATTTAATCAACGATATCCGTTAATAGCGCAAATTTATTTGGCTATACAAATATAGCTTTTGTCATCAACAACAATATTGTATAAGATAATTTAAAAAATCTATGAACAGTCACAACCACTTCAAATATGCAAATATGTACAGAACTGTTTGAGTGTAAAATACAAAGCGCAAAATGTTAAATGTTATGTGTAATAAGTATTAAGTGTGAAGTGTAAAGAGTGAAGAGTAAAATAAATTTTTCCACTCCTATAAACTCTCGGATTGAGCAAATGTCTTATACAAGGAGTGAAATATGAAATATAAAATATGAAACCGAAATATGAAATATGAAATGTGAAACATGAAACATGAACTATGTAATATGAATTTATTTATTCGTCTCTCCTTGTAAGCCAACATTAAAAGATTAATATCCTTGTCATTTAAAATGTTGGTCACATAATAATTAACATATTGAATTATAATAATCACCTAAATAATTTTGAATTATGATCCTCAAATATATAAACCTTAAAACATATAAATTCGCATAATCATTACAAAAGAAAAGGAATAGTAATAAATCAATAACTTAAGAACTAGGAGAGATAAAAGAAAAAAAAAAAGAAAATATCAAAAATAGATGACATGGGTATAATATAGACATATGTTGTTTTACAGGAAATTAAGAAAAATAGAAAGGAAATAATGAAATAGTAGTTATTTAGCGGAATTAAAAGTTATCTTGAAAGGTACTTGTATAATTTCATACGAAATTTTCTTGCGTTGCTTAAATGCTGCGGTCTTGTTGGTACAGTTTTCCAAAGATGCACTGTATAAATAAATAGCTGCATTCAGATAGTACTTCGTATTGCTTTAACGAGATAATGGCGTTGCTAATGGCTCCTTTGTTAAAAAGGATTTTATGCAACATAAAAATGCACGAAAGTTTTACAAATAATTAAAAGGCATTTGATACATAATCAATGCGAGGCACACTGGTCAAAAATAAAAAAAAACGAAGCCAAAATTCTTAAGAGGATAATGATTAACCAAAAGAATTGTTGATATTCAAAAATATGACATATGACATAAATTCTTTACAGAAAATATGATATACGAATGCGTAGTAGCCTACACTAAATTTATTTTATTTTTAACATGAATTATTTTTTTGTTTGGTGACAACAGTGTTTTAATTAAAGAAAAATTTGTTTGCATTTTGTAACAATTCTCCCGTACAATAACAAAAGGCAGCAACTAATGTTTTACGATTTCGAATAAATCAACTTTTAAGGTTTTCTTAGCTCTTTATAGTTTTTAACTTTACAAATATACAATCTTAGTTTTCGTATTAACAAACGAACTGTTTCTGTTGACGTAAACATAAAACCGATTTAATGTTAATAGTTCATAAGTTTTAACATAACATCCTTCTATATATGTCTTTTGCGTACATTTGAAAAAAAATAAAGGCTCTAACTATATGAAAACTTTTAAACAATGCTGCCCTTGTTTCTAAATTTTTTATTTAAATTATACTTAAATACAAATTTATAAAGACATTAAATAGAGTGACTGTAATATAACGTTGCTACTGAAGTCATTCTGAAGAGAAACAATTATATACATATGGCACAAACATAAATTAACTTCACAGATGGAGAGCATAAAATTTTGTATAGTAAAAACTTGACTCTAAGAAAGACTTACTATGTCTCGAATTCACCAAAGTTAGTTTTTGATCACATTGCTCATTCTTCATTCTTAATTATTAATTTTTCGATATTCATTATTCAAAATTCAATATTTTAATTCATTGTTCATTATTCCTGATTCATTATTTATTACTCATAACTCATTATTTATTATTCAATATTCATTATTGATAATATAAAACTTATTTTTTATTATTCATTATTCATTATTCGTTATTCGTTATTCAATACTTTTTATTAGCAACAAATTATTATTTATTACATAATATATAATATATAATATATAATATATAATATATAATATATAATATATAATATATAATATATAATATATAATATATAATATATAATATATAATATATAATATATAATATATAATATATAATATATAATATATAATATATAATATATAATATATAATATATAATATATAATATATAATATATAATATATAATATATAATATATAATATATAATATATAATATATAATATATAATATATAATATATAATATATAATATATAATATATAATATATAATATATAATATATAATATATAATATATAATATATAATATATAATATATAATATATAATATATAATATATAATATATAATATATAATATATAATATATAATATATAATATATAATATATAATATATAATATATAATATATAATATATAATATATAATATATAATATATAATATATAATATATAATATATAATATATAATATATAATATATAATATATAATATATAATATATAATATATAATATATAATATATAATATATAATATATAATATATAATATATAATATATAATATATAATATATAATATATAATATATAATATATAATATATAATATATAATATATAATATATAATATATAATATATAATATATAATATATAATATATAATATATAATATATAATATATAATATATAATATATAATATATAATATATAATATATAATATATAATATATAATATATAATATATAATATATAATATATAATATATAATATATAATATATAATATATAATATATAATATATAATATATAATATATAATATATAATATATAATATATAATATATAATATATAATATATAATATATAATATATAATATATAATATATAATATATAATATATAATATATAATATATAATATATAATATATAATATATAATATATAATATATAATATATAATATATAATATATAATATATAATATATAATATATAATATATAATATATAATATATAATATATAATATATAATATATAATATATAATATATAATATATAATATATAATATATAATATATAATATATAATATATAATATATAATATATAATATATAATATATAATATATAATATATAATATATAATATATAATATATAATATATAATATATAATATATAATATATAATATATAATATATAATATATAATATATAATATATAATATAAAATATATAATATATAATATATAATATATAATATATAATATATAATATAAAATATATAATATATAATATATAATATATAATATATAATATATAATATATAATATATAATATATATAATATATAATATATAATATATAATACATAATATATAATATATAATAAATTTTAATTATTATTTATTTATTATTCGTTATTCATTATTCATATTTCATAATCAATATTTCATTATTCATTAGTAATTACTTATATTCATTATTTATTTTTTATTACGTATTATTCAGTATTTATTATTCATTATTAACTATTCTGTATTCATTTCTCATTATTTACTATTCCGTATTCATTATTCATCATTAATTATTTATTATTTATTATTTATTATTTATTATTTATTATTCATTTTTCATTATTCATTAGTCATTATTCATTATGCATTATTCGTAATTCATTTTTCATTATTCATTATTCATTATTTATTATTCATTATTCATTATTCTTTATTCATAATTCATAATTCATAATTCATAATTCATAATTCATTATTCATTATTCATTATTCATTATTCATTATTCATTATTCATTATTTATTATTCGTTATTTATTATTTATTATTCATTATTCATTATTCATTATTCATTTTGCATTATTCATTATGCATTATGCATTATTCATTATTCTTTATTCATAATTCATTATTCATTATTCATTATTTATTATTCATTATTTATTATTCAGTATTCATTATTTATTATGCATTATTCATTATTTATTATTCATGATTCATTATTCATTATTTATTATTCATTATTCATAATTTATTATTCATTATTCATTTTTCATTTTTCATTATTCATTATTCATTATTCATTATTCATTATGCATTATTCATTATTCATTATTCATTATTCATTTTTCATTATTCATTATTCATTATTCATAATTCATAATTCATTATGCATTATTCAGTATTTATTATTCATTATTCATTATTCATTGTTAATTAGTCTTTATTCATTATTCATTATTTATTATTGGTTATTCATTATTGATTATTCATTTATTCATTATTCATTACTCATTACATTTTTTAACCAACGTTTATGAAATTAAAATGAAAAAATTTATTCAATAGCATATTTTTCTAAATATTTTTTTTACGACCCTTTATCGTAAAATGCATTTTATCATTTTTTTATTTAAGTATCTAAAATTACCTTTAAACATTTATTTACTTTTAGATTTAAATATATTTATCAATTTCTTCTCTCAGACAAGCCCAAAAAGCTTTTCGAGATACCTGAATATGTAAAAACTCCTTTGTTAACATTTCTTGAAATAGTATTAATACTATTCAATACAATTATTAAATATTTATTTAATTTAATTCATTATTCAATATCCAATGTTTAAAATCAAATATTCAGTATGCAAAATCCATTATTCAGTATTCAATATGAGTTATAATTTATGATATAGGAATTATAAAGATTGAAATATAGAAGAAATATAAATTATGAAATATGAAAAACGAAAAGAAAATATGCTATGTGAGTTATAAATTTTTAAATATATTTTATTAAAAACAATAATTAATGCAAAATTATGTGATAATATAGTAAAAAACTTTACGTTTCAAATTTTACGACCTTAAAAGTTGGATTCTAAGCTGTTTTATATAGATTTTATTATGGAAAATGTTCAATACAAGTACAGGATCTGACGGCACCTGCCTTAATATTTCCTGTGTTAATTCGGTCTGTCCATCAATATTATTCCTTCAACATTTTCCTTGATGCCCAGGTTCAGCTTCTTTAGTCGTGTCGATTTAAATCATTTCGTATTTAAAGGGAGTCTGTAGTGAGTGTAAAGGCAATAGCAAAACACCACCTTAAAATATTCGGGGTCACAGCGTGTCATAACATTGCATTGTTTATACCGCAACGAACCTAAATCCTAAAAAATTTATTTCAGCGGATCCTTAAAAGTTCTCCGAGAGTTTCTCGACTTTTAATGATATGTCAAGCCAAGCCCTACCGTTATAGCTGCCCTCTCAGGGTAAGCTAAATTTATTCAAAACGTTCTGCCCTGCACGTCGCTGCACATTTTACAGAACACCGATATTTCATTTTATGCACATCAAACGCCACAAAAAGCTGACACTTAAAAAGCTGCAAAGTAACTCGCCAAGTTGGCGCGACCTAGCAAAATAGCGAACTAGCGCCCACACAACCAACTGCGTACACTGATGAGCATCATCTTTAAACTTCGCACAAAAAAAAAAACAAAAACAACAGCAGCAGCAGCAGTAAAGTTAAAGTTGAAAAGCATTAAAGTTGCTGCAAAGCCCTTCGCAATCCAAGGCAACTATGAATTAATCCATTTTGCAACTGACAAAATATCAAATCCAAAACCTTAACCCTCCAACTACCAACGTAAAAAACAAACTTATTATGCATTAAGTCGGTTGATGACACTCAAGAGCGATAAAAATTCTGCCTTGTGCAGGTTAAAAAAAACTGTTTTCACCAAGAAAAAAATAATTTTAAATAAAAAACTTGCAGAACGCAAAAATGTGGCAACCTGTCTGAAGTTGCCAAATATTCAGGCACTTAAGCGCCGGCTAATGGAAGCTGCATTACGAGCGAATAACCGCGCGCAAGACAGCCAAAGTGGCGGGAAGTCAGCGACCGAAAGGGCAGTGCGTCATTTACACCGGACGCTTTGCAGGAACCACGGCAAGAATGGCAAATGTGTGTAAGGAAATGATAGGGGACGAATGGCAGGAGTTAGAGAAAGAAAGTAAGCAGTAGGGTTGGAAGCCTAACGGCGCACTGACAAAGTACGCTGAACTTAATCGAGTTTTAAAACTTGTGGCCACTTGCCAAACGTCGATTTGCACCTAGCTTCGTAAGCGTTCAAAAGCCAGGAGTCTTGAGCTGTTATTTAACTGAAGCTCCGGACGTAGTAACGACATGTGTGCTTAATTCGCCTGGAGTGCCGCCAAAAATTGGTAGTTTTTTCTTTGTTTCTGCTGCGGAGATTTCGGCAAATGTTTTTTTTTTTTTTGTAGTGGAAGTGTAATGTTGGTTTTAAACCGTTGCATTGTCAAGATTAATGCTTGCAAATCGTGTCACGGCTTAAGCTATAACAGTTGAAATTTTTGGTGCAGTTGGTGTCTGACATTCTATACTGAACATAAATGCCAAAAGTTGGAAAAAGATTGTAACACGAAATATAAATGGTTTAAATGGAGCGTTTAACAGAGCGCGACTAACAAATTGCTTCATAATAAGACTCGAAATTAGCTACTTAAGCAAATTTGCTCAATAGCCCTCAAAAATTAACGGCCCTCTATATTTTGCTTGCTATTAAGTTAAATAGAAAAAATTCTAAATCTTAGCTTTCTCACATAATTTTCATTGTCTTACTCATTTCTGAAGTAATATCATCTTGCCTTTATCAGCAAACTCACTTCGAAAGCTTGTCACTTCGAAAAATCTAGAATTCTCATGCTCTGATATAATCATCAATTTATTGTTGAATTATTTTTTTTTTTTTTTTGTGTTGAAGTAAGCTTTTGCTTTGGTCAGCCAAGCAGCGTTGCCAGATGGTTTCAAGTGATGACGGGATGATTTAACCGGCTTAAATGACGATTTTTTTTAAATTTTTAATTAAAAAATGTCCACAAAGTTTTGGCGGAAGCAAATTGAATCCGTTATTAAATATCTTTGCAACCAGAAGAAAAAGTTTTAATGAAACACGCTTCACGTGAAAAAGTTTTACCTTCATTAAGGGGGGGGGGGGGGGTAGTCAGAATTTTTCAAACATTTTCTTTTTTTACGTTTTCTTAAAGTATAATATTTTTAAAATATTCTCTGAAAATTTGAAGTGAATCAAACAAATGCTTTTGGAGTTATTTGACAATTAACAAAGGGCCCTCGGGCGCTCCAGAACGCTTGAGAGCAACTGCTGCTAGCTGCAAGCAACCAGTTTATTATTTGTTTGTCGCCAGTATGCCTGTGATATTTAAACTGAGCAGTCGGTAAAAAACAAATTATTTTTCAAATTATTTAATAAAACAAAGTAATTTAATAATTCGTATTACTCTACATAAATCGAGTGTAGAACTTTAAATGCGTTTTTCTCAAAAGTATGTTTTTTGAACTGGTTACCACTGTAACTCAAAAATCGCTCAGTAGATTTCAATGAAATTTATACAGCTTTTGGAAAATATGACAAACTAGTGCCGGTTCGAAAGATTTTTTTTAAATTTCGATTTTTTATTAACAATCAACTGTTGGTTTTTTCCCGAAAATCTGGAGAAAAATTTCCTGAGGCCGCCATTTTGCTATTTTTTATTTTTTAAAAAAGCTTTGATCAGTCACGAGATTATCTATTAATAAAACTAATTTTTTTTTCAGTCCGATTGATTTTAGATGAATCTCCAAGGATTTGTGATGGTCACCGCAAGGAACTTCTGTTGGAACTGGACTAACGTAAACAGCCATAACTTTAAACATTTTTAATTTTTTTTTTTAAATTTTCGTGAAGTCAATTCTAAACATTATGCAATGACGTCATATTATTACTCTTATAAAATAAAATTATTAACAGGCAAAAAAAAATTATTAAAAATTATAATTTTATCATGTATCTGACTATCCCTAACCCCTTAAATATAAAAACAGCGATGTGATTTTGACTGCTTATTAAGAAAGATTTTCTCACGAAAAAAAATTAGCTGCATTTTTAGAAATTTTTGTAACCCATTTAATAACACTTGCTGGCATTCAAATTCTCATAAAAACTACGATTTAAGCGTGTTAAATGTATATATATAATTAGTTTCTTGTTATTAAATCAAACTTTTGAGATACAGGATGTTTTCATATTTTAATCTCTGAGAACATTTTCACTAATAAAATCGATACATTTCAACACATTGCAATGTTAAAAAACTAAGTTAAAAAGCTATCTAATGCAGTATCAGTCATTTCAATATATCTTCCAGATTTTAAGATATAGCATTTCAAACTGAATATTTACAATTTTTTCTCTTAAAATTTAAATTCGCACACAATTTTCTTCTTTTCTTCTTTTCTTCTAAGTTGGTGTATATTCAAAATATTTAATTTAATTATTTATAAAATTCTCTGCAATTACTTATACAAAACTTTAACGTGTGATGTACAGATTTTTTTTTTAATTCAACATTTATTTAAATAAATAAATAAAACATGTGAAAAAAGCTAAGGTTCGTTTCATTATTTTTATGCCATCTAAAAATGGTTTTTGTTTTTGCTTTGCTATGATTAAACGAATAATATGTTTTCTCTATTCACTTGACACACTCTTTTTTTTAAGCTAACTTCAAACGCAAAAAAATATTTGAGGAAATGAAGAGGATTGTGGAAAAAAAATAAATTGAAATATATAGAATATATGTAAATAAACTGAGAAAATACCTAGGGAGAATTGTTTGCAAAATAACATTTTTAAAATACAATTGTATTATCGAGTTGAATGGCTATATCTCAAGAACTAAAACAGATAAAGAAGTGATTGCCACAAAAAGCTTTAAAATGAGTGTTCAAAAATAAAAATGTGTTGATTGATTTTATTTGTGCGCAAAAACGGGCAAACATTTTTTAAAGACGAATGATGAAAATATTCTTTATCTCAAAAACTAGACCTGATGCGAGAAAAAACACATTACAAACTTGAATTAAACAGCAACGTTTATTTCAAACTTGAATTCATTGAGCAATTTTTATTTAAATACTTTTTAAAATTTCTAAAGGAGCTCCATTTTTTAAATTTTGCTGACCAGTGTTATATGTCAGAGTAAAGTTTTTAAAAATATTATCTTGTTCTTCGACTATATAAAAAATACGCTAATGTGGCCCCAAAATGCATTCAAAAATATTTAAAGGCAATGGAATTATTTATTCCAAAATTAAGGTTCATTTTGTCAACTTTTCAATTTAAATTCATTCTAGAAATTCTTAGCACATTTGAGCTTAAAATGTAAATATACTAGCATACTATATTTTCCATTAAGTAAATATAGAAAAAAACTTAAGTAAGCGCTACAGAAAAAAATACAAAGGTTGAAAAAAATCAGATTTTTGATATGAAAACATTTTAAGCAAACGATGTTGAAAAACTCAACAAAAGTATTATTTTATTATTCAAGGAATAACTGCAAGAACATGATAAGAGACATAAAAAATATTTAGAAGTAATTAACTCTAAAGTTTTGAAAAAATTAATTTTTGTATAAAAAACTGGAATTGAACACGAAAACTTTTACAAATAGGTTAGAAAATTATTAAAAAATAGCCAAAAACTCTTCAGTGGTTCTTGGCAATGCATTCAGCCTAAAAAATTGATTTTTTAGATCATGTAGCTTATCACGTTATTACAATAATTCTTTCAATTCTAAGAACAGAAAATTTTATTAGAACTACATTTGAGCTTAATGCAAAATAAATGATTAAGATGTTTAAAAATTAATCTCTTAAAATGAAAAATTCGCCTTTCAGATTTTTTTTTACAAAAAAATTAAAGAACTTTGAGATGAATTTAATAACAAAAAGTTCGGCTTTAAGTTTGAAATATTTTGTAAATTGAAAAAGATAAAAAACTTGACTTTCATATTTGAAAGAATGAACTTCAAAGTTAAGAGTTTTTCCTTTAGATTGAATGAAATTAATAAATATATACTGATTTCACCAAGAATAGTTGGAAATTACAACTTTTTAGTTGAAATAATATTTTCATATTTTAATTAAGGAGAAATTTAGGATTAATTTAAGGAGAAATTTTAATTTAAACATAATAAATTTCAAATTAGTAGTAAAATCGGACATAATATTTGTCTAACATAAATTGTTAAACAGAATTGTTTTTTAATAATTTTTCAGTACTAAACTGTATTCAATACTTGACAAATAGGTAACTTTTGAAGTGCTAAGCGTCAGTTACACCGTATTATTTACTACGTTCTTATAATTTCAAATGATCTGAAATGATCTCAAAATTATATAAAAATACCACTTTTTAGAGAGACTTCTTCATGCAGCATTTTAAAAAATATCTTTTTTATAAATTATTTTTTGGTATATAATTTTTTTGTTTAAATATTAATTATGGCATATTTTGATTACTTTATTGGTTTTTAAATTTTATAAAAAAATTTTTAGGATTGTATTTGAGCCAAATAAGTTCAAACAGGTTGCAACAACAACAACTAGTTCTTTGTAGATAACATAACATTTGTTTTTCAAAACGCTCGATGAGGCGGGAAGAAGAATGAAAGCGGCTGAAACAATACTGTGATATTTTAACGGTATATATTTTAATGTACAAAAAGTTTTTATAAAAAAATTATGCTTCAAGCCTTACCAAAAAATTTAATAATAGTTATAATTTATAACTATAAATAGATATAATTTTTAAAAATTAACCTGATTTTATTTTTTAATAAGTCTTCGTTATATACATATCTATGCATTAAAAACATAAACCTATTAAAAAAAATCTTATAATTTATTAAAATAACGATTTTAGTATGCAAATGACAATTTTCAAAAAGTTTTCAAACAATATTAGTTTTATTTCTGGCAACTCTGTCGCCAGGTTCCAAAGAAGTACAAAGTTCACTCGCTCGCAGCGCATAACTTTTATTTACTAAAGCACCTTTTATTTACCAAAGATTTTTTTATGAGAGCGCTACTTTTGTGTTCTGCCGCTCTTGCTAGAAGCAAGCTTTTTTGCTCTCAGAAACTTGTTATTTATCGACAAACTTAATTTAGTAGCATTCAAACAAGTATTGCAAACGCATAGCTAAACGGCTTACTTATTTCAAACGTTTACTTAGATAATAAGTTATAAAATTAAAATAATAAAATTTCGAAATTTGGAAAATTGTATAAAATTTTTTTTTTGCTGAATGACTGAAGATGGATCAAAATAGTGCTGAACATAAGCAAACCAAAATAGCGGTAAGTTAAAATTAAGAGAAACTTCTACTGATTTTTTTTTTTATTATTGTTTTTCTATATCTACACAAATGAATATTAAATTATCTCGAATCAAATCGTATCACCTAACAAATCAATAAATAGCAAATAATAAAAGAGTTTGATATGGCTAAATAGTACTTTGAATTATTGTTATCAATCACTAATCATAGCTTTGTATATAATACAGAGACACCTTTTTAGGGGGTACTACTGGGGGTTAAGGTTGTCACATGCAAAATTAAGTTTATCTTTATTTAAAAAAAGTTAACCTAGATTTTTTCCATTTCAATTAAACGTTTATCTCAATGTTATGAACTTAGAAACCAAATTTCTTGAAATGCACTCAAAAAAGTTTGAGGATAAATTGGAAATTTTTTCGGTTTTAATTTAATTAAAAGTGACTAAATTCTAATCGCTAATATCTCGATATTTCGACCTGATTGGAAAAAACTGAGTATGCCACTAAATTCTATTACAAAAAAGCAGTTAACCCCTTCAATGGATTGGCTAAACTGAGAACAAAATAATTTTTTTGAGGCAATATTCCTATCATTTAGTTCCTTAAAAGAAGAAAAAAGCATACCTTTGATTTTACCTGCGCTACTTACGTCTTGCAAGCTTGTAAAGACTGTTTTTTAGCTGCATGAAAAGTTTTGTGGGTTTTTATTTAAGGTTTGACAGCTGAAAATGTCCAAATGTGCTGACATTTCTGTTTAGTAAGGTTAGACAATTCATAATAAATTGTTTAACGCTAAAACAAAGCTTTCAAATGTTGGATATTAACTTTGAAAAAAATAAATCTGTTCGCGAAGTTCATGAGCATTTTTACCAAAGAATTGTGTTTAGTGATGAAGCTCATTTCCGTATATGGTGCGAAGACAATCTTCACGCCATTAACGAAAAACCATTACATCCATTAAAATTTACTGTTTGGTGCGGTTTACAGGCTGGCGGCAGCATCGGTCCTTATTTCTTTCTAAATGAGGAAGGAACTGCCGTTACGGTGAATGGCTATTTTTTGTTTCCAAACATTATTCAGTCAATCATCGACAACATTTCGTTCCAACAAGACGACGCAATTCACCATACAGCGCGCTTTACGATAAATTTATTAAAAAACAAATTTGGTGGCAACTTTATTTCCAGAAGTAGTTCTGTTAACTGGCCCCCTCGTTCGTGCGACTTAACGCCTCTCGATTATGGAGCTATGTCAAGTCATTGGCTTAAGCCGACAAAACAGCAACTCTTGAAGCATTGGAAGCCAATATTCAAGCCACCATTGACACCATACGGCCAGATTTATTGGAAAAAGTAGTGACAAATTGAACTGATCGAATGAACTATAGCACTCGTTACCGCAGTCGAAGATATGCCAAAAATCATTAAAAACTAAATGCAATGAAATTATTTACTAGATTATAATAATAAAAAATTCATTTCAATAACATATCTGTCTTGTATTATTATTTAAAGTTTATATGCATCTAAAAAAACACCCTATACTAGCTCCTGTTCGGCACAAAATTTTTTTTTTAATCTCTTGAAGGTTTTTTTACCCTTTAGATATTTATTTTTTAAACTCTCTTAATATTTTTTTTATAAAAAAACAAAAGAATAAATAAACATAAATTTGATTTTTGTCCGGTTGATTTTTGTTTTATAAAATAGGCAAATAATTTTGTTTACTTTACAATTTCAATTTATTTAGCAAAAATGTTAACACATAAGAAGGGAATCTTTTGCATGCCGCAATTAATTAAAGTAAATAATAACATTATAAAATAACAACAATTAATAATTTTATAATTAATGAATATAAATAAAAAAATCAAATTATTTCAAATGACATAAAAAATTAAATAAATTTACTCATGTTTAAATAGAGCATAAACAATAAAAAGCAATTCAAATAAAAAAAGCAAAAAATCGAAAATCAAAATGACTTCAATGTCAAATATCTCTCTAAATTTATTTTTATCATGTTGGTTCATCTTTTTTTTTCATAGAACCAATCGATTTTATTAAAAAAAGAGCGTTGTGAAATACATATAAAAATTACTTTCTGACGTGTCCAATATATTGGACAAATCCACTGAAAGGGTTAATGTGACTCGGTGTTTTCGTGTGTCTTTTTGACGTCCTTACAGTGTAATCGATAGCAATTGTTTCCCTATCAAAGAAGCACGCGCTTCACCCAGTATATAAAAATCTGATGGATGTGTAATTAGCCCAGTTGAACTATCCTTTCATATATGTGGGGAAGCGGCATGTTTCGCAAAAACCCGGTGTGACAACAGCACTCTTAAGCTAGATTTGTCTGCTTAGAATGCCGTTGCTGACGTTTTTTTACCTGAGCTCAATAAAATAGTGTCAATTGCTACCTGAAAAATGGAAAAGTATGGTTTACTTTTACATTTTTATAGCATCAACAAATCAACAAATTAACACAAAATTATGGCACACTTTTTTATGTATTTCCGTACAAAATAAAAATAGGTCTGCACAGACCTAAATGATAAAGTTAGGGCCAAAAAATTCCTGATCATCCAAGGATTAAGCTATGATCTCCAACAAATTATCCACCACCTTTTTTAATTTTCGTTACAAATTTCATTACAAATTAATATGTTCTAAAGTTCTTTTGATTATAAATAAGGAAAGAAAGGTTAGAGAGTGAGATCATGAAATGACAGGAATTCGAAAACAGGACCTCTGGGTGACAGTCAAGTGCGCTACCACTAGACTATCGATGCTGTTTTTGTAATAAATGGAATACTTTCTATGAAGATCATAGTCCACTAATCTTGTGGAGTAGACTGAACACATCAAATGAGGATATCAATGTGAAAGTAACGAATGGTCCTGTAACAATACTCCACCAGTGGTGTTAATTTTACTCTTCAAATTTGAGTAATAATATTAAAGATATATTTTTGCAATGTTCAGTTAACACTTTTCACAAATACAGAAGTCTTTGAAAAATTCGAATATTTATATATATATATATATATTAGGCCGGGCCAATTTGTATGGAGCCGAAAAATTCGATTAAAGCCACCCCCTGGGATGATTCTATGGACAATTCTAAGCAACTTTGGTGAAGGAACCATAGGTCTATCTCGATTTTCGAGTCTCCCACTTTTCAAAAAATGATTTTTCCTATAACATCATTGATTCAAAATTCGATTTTTTATTCATCGTTATATTATCTTTTTTCATGTGTATATGGGGGGTTTTTGGGGTCGAGAAATTCATTTCTGATCTTTATTTTTACCTATGACCACCGCCAGAAGGCGTTTCATGCCTATTTTAACCAAAATTATTTCTGCTGCTGTGCGAACTTTTTATCTCTGACATTTATTGTTCTTAATTTTAAGTAAGTCAATTGTTTATATTCGCACTGAACAAACTCGTCGCCCACCGCAAACTGCATTGATGTGTATTGACGGTCGGCGATGGGTTTGTGTTGTTGATGTTCAGTGCGGCCTTTTGACACTTGCTGTCATATGTTTAGTGATTTTTCTCCCGTTTTGGCTTTTCTCTCGCATTCCTTTAACCGCGTTGGTTCGTTTTTTTGCGTATGGAAGTTGGTTTTAAATAAATAAAATTAAAGTAAATTAAGTACAGAAATTGTGTTCGTATTTATAATTGTTTAAACGCGTCAGTTTTTTCGCATACTCCAGAGTGCATTACCCGGCATACCAACAGCACCACCAGACGGCACATCACCAGACAGCCGCAGCAATTAACGACACAAGGCTCCGCCACCAGCAGCAACATCATCCCCACCGACTACCAACGCACCCAGGAGAAACCAGGCAACACCAGTAACACCCACATAGTGTGTAAAAACTAATACGTTCTAACAAGAAACGTAACTAATATAAATAAAATTCTCATAATTTTTACCATTGCGTTTTTACCAATTTGCAGGTGGAAAAAATATATTCGAACCAAATGTTTTAAAATATACTAATTTCAGTTATTTTTTAAGTCTTATGTATGCAATGGATCTAAATGCATTGCCGTCTACATCGCAAACCGCAACAACATCAACAAGTAACGAAACTCATTTTAAGCATTTGCCTTCGCACGATGTTGCTGTTTTTGGTGCATCTTGTGATTTGAGTGGACTCAATCTGCCAACGAAACAGGATATTTTAAGATGTTTTTTTTTCTTGGCCGAACGTGCTAAACTCGAAAACAAAATGTTTTCGTATAAAACATTCGTACCGCACGTAACAGACAAATTGATTGAAGTTTGGAGTCAACTTAATGTTGAAATTATAACAAAAAAAAGTGTTGGTAGAAAATTGGGTACATTGATTGACAAGTATCAAATCGAAACTAAACATCCAAAAATCGCCACATTCAGAACGTTCGTGCAATCTACAAAAGAGTTATTTTACATCGGCAAATGTCAATGTGACTTGAAGGCAGCATTATGCTCATGTGGATTGATTCCAGATCATTTGAAAGAGTTTATGCGAGATCAAAATAATGTCAGAAGATTGACGATACCGGAATTCGTGCCAGAAGTTGAAGAGCCAGCACCAACGTCAACAATAATACCGACAAGCGTTGAAGAGACCCATTTAGCATATGAACCAAGTACTGATGCAGATGAGCCAAGTTCAAATCCACAAGATGTTCCGCCACTGATACGAGGACCGTATACTCCCAGATACGATGCTTCGAACTTCGCTGCGATGTGTGATCGATTTGGTGTGTCAGATAGAATAGCAGCAGCACTCTCAACATCCCTTATGCAAGACATTGACGTAAAAGATGCACATGGCAATCCGATCATCATGGATAAAAATAAAGTGCGTCGAGAAAAAGCCAAATGCAGAGAAGAATTGCTTCGTAAGCAGTATGATGCATCCAATTTGATAGCATTTTCATTCGACGGCCGAAAAAATGATGCTTTAACAATGGAAAAAATCGATGAGAAGTTGCATCCAAGGATGGTGAAAGAACCACATCTAGTTGTTTTGAAGGAACCAAATTCTCGATTGATAGGCTACACAAAAGTCGAAAATGAAGATGCTGAACACAAATTGATGACATTGAATGGATTCTTCGTCGAAAAAGAAATTGCTCTCGATGCATTAATCGGCATATGCTGTGATGGTGAGCCAACAAATACTGGCGTAAGAAATGGGATTTTGCGTCGATTTGAATTGCATTTAAATAGACCGCTGCATTGGTTTGTATGCCTTCTGCACTTCAACGAGCTGCCATTTCGTCATTTGTTTAACACTTTGGACAAATCATCGACCACTGGACCACGAACAACAACCGGAACGTTGGGCAAACAAATTGAAACGTGTGAAAATCTTCCGGTATGTATCATTTTTCTCATCGATTTTTTCCATTATTAAATGGTAAAATTGCATTTAATTCATCTAATTTCTTTTTTTTTTTCAGCTTATAGATGAATTCGAGATAATCGTGCTAGAGAACATGCCACCTGATTTAGTTCCATTTGAATTATCCACCGATTCAAAGTACCTATACAAAATGGCCAATGCAATTTCGAATGGTGTTGTTCCTGCGGATTTGTCTCACATTAAACCAGGACCAATAGCACATTCACGTTGGCTCACCAAGGCGAATAGATTGTTGCGGTTGTATGTGTCAACTGAAAATCCATCAAGGAATTTGAAAATTCTGGCAACATACATAATGAAAGTGTATGTGCCGATGCACTTCAACATCAAGTACTATAACTCGGTGGACTTCGGTAGTGTATTATTTCACAAATTCATTCGTTGGACACAATATTTGGATACAAATCTACGCCAAGTTGTGAATAATGTCATTAAAGACAATTCATATTACGCACATTCCGAAAATATTCTGTTAGCGATGTTATTTGATGATAAAAAAGAGACACGAAACATCGCAATCAAGAAAATTTTACACTACTGAAGAAATCTGTACGACCCGGCACATCTTAGAGTTAATCAAAAATCTTTGATAAACTTCAATTGTACAGATTATACGAATATGATTAATTTTAATAAAGATGATGTCTTATTCGAACCACCGTTTACGCATACCATTCCGTATGATCATTTGGAACAATATATAGAATACGATGATCCACCATTGCCTGATCCAAGAATTCCGGTACACATACAAGCAACGGAAAGACATGTTCAGTTGCTGGCTAGCGTTTCTAAACGTGTTTTACAAAAAAATCGACACAGTGTTATGGCAGTTACATCAGAAAGCCGTGCAAAATACCCCAGACTGGAAAGCAAGAAAGACTTTCAAAAATAACTTATTTCGCTTTTCTTCCACTAAATTAATTTTTTTGTTTTTTTTGCACATGTTCTTAGTTTTTAGGTTGAATTTCTGTTGACAAAAAATAAAATAAAGATCAATATTACCGAAAAAAATTTAAATTTTTCTCAGAAAATAGACGAAAAATAGTTAAAATATGCATGAAACGCCCTCTGGCGGTGGTCATAGGTAAAAATAAAGATCAGAAATGAATTTCTCGACCCCAAAAACCCCCCATATACACATAAAAAAGATAATATAACGATGAATAAAAAATCGAATTTTGAATCAATGATGTTATAGGGGAAAAATCATTTTTTGAAAAGTGGGAGACTCGAAAATCGAGATAGACCTATGGTTTCTTCACCAAAGTTGCTTAGAATTGTCTATGGAATCATCCCAGGGGAAGACTTTAATCGACAAAAAATTTGGCCCGCCCTAATATATATGCATGGGGACAATACACGGTTAAAAATTTTAAAATAAATATTAATACTTTTATACTGCCTTGCATAGGTATGTATAGATATGAGATAGATTTTATTATATATACAAATACAAAATATACAAATACAAAGAATACATACACAAAATATACAAAACTTCGTTGTAATAATTAAACTGAATTATAGTTATATACAAAATATATTAAAAAATTATATAATCCACTAAAAAGTAATAAAAATATTCCAAATTAATAACACTGAACAACAAAATCCTTTTTTTTTTTGTTTTTTAAAATAACAAGGTTCCGCCAACGGATTCTGATAGAGGTTACCAAAAAAAAAAATATACGCGTGTCGGCGTTTTGAAAGTTTACGTCTGAGTTTTATTTTAGAGGGGGTTTAATATATCACCCTTTTGAACATTCTCATAGTGATGTGTATCATTTGGTATAGGATGTGCTCAGCACATTTATGTAAAATATTACGAGTAACATTTTCGTGGAACATTTTAACCCTCTAAGTCTTCAATGTATGGGTCTTTTTTGACTTGTTTTTAGTAAAGGCCAAATAATACACATAAAACAGTTATATAACGGGTTAAAATATTCCTCAAAATATTTGCCATAAAATTCTACTCTCTTCTTTGGTTTAGAGTAAAATTTTACGCAAAACATTTTTGTTATAGGAACTAAGACCTTAACACTGAGTTTTGTGGCACATTTTAACACCAAATCTAAAAAGTGAGAAATTAACCCTTAAACACTTTTTAAGTTTTCACTTTTTTTTTTTTGCACTTAAGTTGGTTTTTGAGCTTTGGTGTATTCAGAGCCTTATAGTAGAATTTTATGGCAAATATTTTTTTGGAATATTTTAACCCGTTTTATTCCTATTTTATGGGTCTTATTTGTCCCTTATCAAAAACAGGTCAAAAAAGACCCATACATTCAAGAGTAAGAGGGTTAAAATGTTCCACGAAAATGTTCCTCGTAATATTTTACATAAATGTGCTGAACACATCCTATACCAAAACTTAAGGGTCACATGGTTTCGTTTGCCGATTCACTATGAGAATGTTCAAAAGGGGGATATATTAAACCCCCTCTAAAATAAAACTCAGACGTAAACTTTCAAAACCGACACACGTTTATTTCTTTTTTGGTCCCCTCCATCGAAATCCGTTGGCGGAACCTTGTTATTTTTCATTGTGTGGAACAGTGTAATTAAATAGCCAAATAAAAATTTACCAAAATGGTTGTAGTTATTTAATAATGATTTTCTTGGCTTTAAATATACACTATGTTGAAATTGTATAAATCCACTCCAAATTTAATAGTTTTGATATTGCTAATGGTAATTTTGAGTTAAATTGTTTCCAAAACAAATTCTCAATTCTGAGTGAATTAGAGACGAAAAATTTGTATGAGTTGTTTTAACGGTAATTTTTATACTCTTTTATCAAAATTAGCATTTTTTGCAGTTGCATTTCTATAAATCCAGTAGATCTTTGAGTAAAAATTGAAGCGTTTCAAAGCTTCCCTGTAGAAAAATCAACTAATTTAAAAGTAGTTGAAAAAGTAGTTTTTTGTCAACCACAACTAGTTGAAATTCTAACCTTCTTGCATAGAACGAACTAACATATTTTGTATGATGATGTCTGCTTAATAAGTCAATTGACTTTCTTCTGCATATGTTTTCAACTACTTGTTAAATTTTTTAAATTTAAATTATTTTTTTAACTATTTTAAAATAAATCAACTGAAAACCGCATATATTTTCAACTACTTGTTAAATTAGTTAAATTTAAATTATTTTTTTAATTACTTTAAAATAAATCAATTGTTAGCTAGTTAACATTCCACTTACTGAAGATGAATTTAAAAGCATACAAATTTTAAATTTCTATGCACCAAAGAGGTCATTTATTTGATTGTTTTAAAAAAATACGTAAATTCATATAAGTGAAAGCCTAAAGCTTATAATATTTGATGAAATAGCATGGTTACATCTATATAAACTTGTAATCTAACAAAAATTTGCAATAAAAACATGTCGCAATCAGATTAGTCGCCGCCTTAATATAATTCAAAGTAATTTTTAAGCCACTTGTTTTGCAATAAAAACTATTCAAAATTGAAGTGGATGCCGCCTTAATACAATTCAAAGTAGTTCATAAACTAGTTTATTTTAAACTAGTTTTTTAATTAGTCGTTTTTAAAAACAAGTTAGTTCGTTCTTATAGGATTATTTCTGTTTTGATATATTAAGAATAGTGTGTGTGTGTATTTTTTAATATGTCACGTGCAATCAGATAAACAGATATTGAAGGGGGAAAAATAATTGCTTTAAATTCGGAAGGCATTGGTTTTCGTTAAATTTCTCGAAAAATCGGTCAAAATCAAAAATAATAGCCTCCTTCTTATGTAATCCTAGAACTTGTGGATGTGTAAAAGGAGTTGGCAAAAAAAATCTAAATGATCACGATAAGCTAAAAATAATTAAGGCAGCAAGCAAGTCAACAGATAGCAAGCAACTTGCTTCTTTTGGTCTGTGAATGTGTGCCGACAAACAGTATGGAGGGCTCTAAAACGAAATCCCAATATAAAGAGTGCCAAAATGAAGAAGGCTCCGCGGCTTTTTCAAAGACATATCGATGTCCGCATGCAATTTTCAGAAGAGTGCATTGGAATGAATTGGAGGCCGCGAAAGAAATTTCTGTTCTGTTCTCAACGTAAGTCGTGTTAATACCCATGAAAGCCATCAGGACCGTCGAGATCAAATTTTTTCTCATTGGAAAAAGTTACCTGAAATGAAAAGTTTTGTGGGCAATAAAATAACAATGGCACAAAAGGAACTTACCGAGGTCCAATTCATTCCAATACAATTGTATGCGGGCATCGATATGTCCTTGAAAAAGCCGCGGAGCCTTCTTCATTTTCGCACTCTTTATATTGGGATTTCGTTTTAGAGCCCTCCATACTGTTTGTCGGCACACATTCACAGACTATTGTTTATGATTTCGACCGATTTTCCGAATATAAAGCAATTATCTTTCCCTCTTCAAAATCTATTTTTCTGATTGCACGTGACATATTAATAAAAACTTTTTATCAAAATAAAAACCAACTTCAAAAACACTACAAAATAAAAAATAATTTTAAATTACTTTTCACATTAATACTTGATCAAATTTGTTAATTTGTTTATACATATTATTAAATTGGAAACCTTAATACTATAAATTTTTTTCTATTATGTATTATTATCATAGATATATTAATTTCTCCATGAATATAAAACCTTTAAAGCCGGAGCGTTTATTTTTTAAAAGGTTTTATATTCATGGAGAAATTAATATATTTATGATAATAATACATAATAGAAAAAATTTATAGCGATAACTTTTCTGATTTAATAATATATATAAATAAACTAACAAATTTGACCAAGAATTCATATGAAAAGTAATCTAAAATTATTTTTTTCTTTGTACACTCAGAAAAAAAAAAAATCTTTTTGTAATAAAAAGTTTCTCTAATTTCGATGATAGAAATTTTCTTTATTTTAAATAAAATTAACTTCAATTATAATAAATTTTTACATATTCGAAGAAATATTTCCTTCCTTGTGGGAAATGAAACTATTTCATGTCTCTAACAATGATAAGTATTTTTCTCTCACTAAAAAAATCTCATTTATAGAGAAAAATTTATAGAAAATGAAAAATGTTCTTTATTGTTGATAAATAATTCACTATGCGAAATATTTTCTTCAAAAACAACAAATCCTTTCTCACAAATCGAAAAAAACTTCTTCTCAAAAATCGATATATTTTTCTTATATTGAATGAGGTACGCAAAAAAAGAAAGCGTGAGAGCAATTGATTTATGTTGTGAAAAGCAAGTGTTGCATATTTTGCATATTATGACGATTGTTCCTTCAAATGGTTTTTTTTTACTTAACATAGCTACACTAAGTGATGTTGTTTATTACTACTGTTTCTTTGGATGCATTTACAAAATCGTTTTTCAGAATAAATTTCTGGAATATTTATAAAGAGTTCCGAAAAACAATGCCACAACAATATTTCTACCTCTTTACACATTTTTAACTAATATTTTTAAAACCGAATCACAATTTGATATTAATACTTCTACTTTGCATAGAACTGAGTAAAAACAAATGTTTGACAAAAATAATTTTTTAATCGTAATTGCGGATATACTTCTGTGTTTTAAAGAAAAATGTACGCAATAAAGATGTATGTTGTATCAATGTTAAGAAAATATATCTTTCTTTTAAAGAAAGTGTTATTTTTTGTGAAAAACTATAAACGCAACTTAAAGAAAACATTTATTTAAATTAAATAAATATTTCTCTGTTTTCGTACACAAATTTACACAATAAAAAAAACGGTTGAACGTAATTTAAAGAAATATTTTTCTATTAAAGAGAAGGTGTCTTTTATTAATGAGAAAATATTTCTCATTTTCATGGAAGCTTTTTGCCATTTTAAGGAAATTTTTGGGATCACATTTAGAGAACAGCATTCTCTGGAGCAAAGTCAATACCATTTTTCACTTAATATGATGCCTTTTTTCTCATATTCCGATAAACTTTTTTCTGAGTGTAGTGGTTTTGAAGTTGGTTTAATTTTTTTTATTTTTTTTTTTTTTTTTGTTAAAAAGTTTTTATTTCTTCCTTTCTAGAGATTGTGATAACAATTTTTCCCATTCTTGTAACCAATTTTCGTACCCTAGTGTCAACATTAACTGAGAAACAGTAATTTTCTTATATTGCCTCGACTTTTTGTTCAATAACGCCCACTTTTTTGACCGTAAATTTTCATAATTATGCCTACCCTGCATCTAATTTCAGTATCCTAGTGGCAATATTATTCGAGTTACGGCGTTTTGCTACTATTTCCACGCCTTTGTCGAACAACGCCCACTTTTTTGACCGTAATTTGTAATAATTGTTCCAGCCTCTGAATCGATTTCCAGTACCCTAGTTTCAATATTAACTGAGATATTTTTGTATTTTCTATATTTTTTTCTATATATTTCTGTATTTTTTTATATTGCCACGCCCTTTTGTCCAACGACGGCTACTTTCTTGACCGCATATTTTTATAAATATGCCTACCATGTACCTAATTTCAGTATCCTAATGTCAATATTATTCGAGTTACAGCGTTTTATTATATTACCACACCCTTTATCGAATAACTCCCACTTTTTGAACATAATTTGTAATAATTGCTTCTACCCCTGTACCAATTTCCAGTGCTCTAGTGTCAATATAAACTGAGATACAGTATTTTTCTTATATTGCTACGCCCTTATGTCCAAAAACGCCCACTTTCTTCACAGTAAATTTTCATAATTATGCCTACCCCTGTACCTAATTTCAGTACCCTAGTGTAAATATTATTATAGTTACAGCGTTTTTCGAATATTTCCACGCCCTTTATCGAATACCGCCCACTTTTTTGAACATAACTTTTAATAATTGTGAATACCCCTGTACTAAATTTCAGTACTGTAATGTTAATATTATTCGATATACAAAGTTTTTCTTATATTGCCACGCCCCTGTGTCGAATACAGACCACTTTTTTAGACAGGCACCTCCGCGTCTAATGTCTCTATCTGTTGACAAAACATTGTAGCAATAGGGCAAGTACTTTAGAAGTTATCGATGTACATACATTTTAAAAAAAAAAACCAACCAACTTGAAAA
Organism: Dichetophora obliterata; assembly: GCA_963920525.1. Lineage (NCBI taxonomy): Eukaryota > Metazoa > Arthropoda > Insecta > Diptera > Sciomyzidae > Dichetophora > Dichetophora obliterata. The sequence goes on along the minus strand of OY986438.1, from coordinate 200,746,190 downwards.
CCTCCTCCTTTTTGAAGTCGGTGAAAAATGGTAGGCATTGGCTAAAGATAATGAAAAAATAGTTGAGGCAAGGAAAGGAAAATATACTAAAATTTTTTTAATTACTAAATTACATGATTGCTTAACTACCAAATTACAATTACAATTGAACTACAATGGAAATTTAAGTAACATGATGACAGATCAAAAAGCCTTATGAAAAAAAGCCAGAGAAGATTTTTAAATATAATCACTTGGAAAATAAACTTAAGTTATTTCAAACCATTCTAAAATAAATTGTAGACAAAAACTCTTTCCTAATTCCAAGAGTTTTGCAAATTTTGTAATCCAAGTCAAAAATCAACTCCGATTTTTGTAACGTTACGCCAGCATTTACTTTTGCACATCTTTAAATCCTTAGGATCGATTGTTGTCATTGTTTTTACCTAAAATAGTGCTGCTTAATTTCTACGCATATAAAAAAACCCTTTTATAAAAATTAAATTTTTCATTCTTTTTTTAAAATATTTCTTCGTAAAAATAGTACGTAACGCCAGTTTAAAAATGCCTATAGACTAATAACTTACATAACCGCAAGAAAAATTAAAATTTTTATTAATCGAATTCAGAGAATAACAAAAATATTTTAAAGAACTGTTTTCTTTTTTGTCAAAAAAATATTGAAATATACATTCAAGATGTCTTAAAGCATAAAAGTTAGAAAAAACTCAAATTTAAAATTTATATAATTATTTTGACATATTCAACACGAATATTTTCAAAAATTTTTTCTTAAAGAAAAAACTTACCGCTGAAAGGCGTTGGAAAAAAGAACCTGGTTTCAAGAATCGGCCAGAAATCTCTAAAAAAATGAAAAAATCTTTTTAAATAATTATAAAAATGAACTTGAAAGTTAAAAATTTCGTATATTTTTTAAATAAGTAAACATATATTGTTTTTAACCAAAAAAGGTTTAAAACTTAAACTGTTTTAATTAAAAAATATTTTTTAAATAGGAAGTTTTTTGCTTTCAATCTTATAAATTGTAGAAAGATTTAAAATTTTAACCTGAATTGCGAAGCCTGTAAGGCGATAAATACAAACAGAACTCTGTTAGTTAAACTGAGGTATTTAATGTAAAATATTTTTTAAAATTTTGTAAATAAATTCAAACAATTTTGGGTCACAACGCAATGTTGCTTTCTTCACTTACTTTCCTCATAAACTTGTAACATCTTAATCTGTATCTTATTCTATCTACGTACTTAAATATTATGCTCTTGGCATTTAATTTTTTTTTAATATTTATTTACTTTCTACTTCACTGCTTTTTCACTGATACTTCTTTCTTCATTCCTTGCAGTTTGTTGATGTTCGCATTTCGATGCCGTGGGGCCACGTTGTCGGTCGTTGGTTTGGCAATCGACAGGTGCGTCCTCTGCTAGCACTTCACGGCTGGCTCGACAACATGGGCACCTGGAACAATCTTCTGCCACTACTGCCACCGCACACTGGCGTGCTGTGTATCGATTTGCCCGGTCACGGACACTCGTCGAAGCTACCAAAGGGCATCGTTTATCACGCTGTCGACTATGTCTGCGTCATACTGCGCATCATGCAGGAATACGAATGGTCCAAAGTCTCCTTACTGTCGCACTCGATGAGCGCCATGATATCCTTTGTGTTCGCCTCGCTGTATCCGGAACGTTTGGATATGCTGATATGTATCGATATTGTGCGTACGCGTTATCGTCAACCCAATGCACAAATCGAATACATACGCAACAACATTGAAAAATATCTGGTCGAGGATGAACGCCTCGAGAATCCATCAAAGATGGAGCCACCCGCCTACACCTACAACCAGCTGGAGAGCGTGCTCTACGTCGGCTCCAACAAGTCTGTCGATCTGGTCAACTGCAAGCACATTCTGGAGCGAAATGTGCAAAAGTCCACCAAGTATCCGGACAAGTATTATTTTTCTCGTGATGGCCGCGTCAAATATTACTTTGAGTTCACAACAAGTCCTCCGTTTGCCGCCGAGTTGGCGCAACGCATACGCAATGTTCCTTATTGCGTAATCAAAGGATCCGAATCAAATTTTATTGATGAGGAGTCACAGGAGGTTATTAATATATTACGTAGCAATAATCCACACTTTGAGCTACACGAAGTGTCGGGCACGCATCACGTGCATTTAAATAATGCCGCTGGTGTTGCTGCCATCATTAATCCATTCATTAATCGCCATCGACCACCAGAGCTGACAACATGGTCACTGGGTGTAGACGAACAAACAGTGGAGGCGGTGACGCAAACAGATGACTTTCGCCTGCAGGACAAGGGAAATAATAGGCGAAGAAAGAGAAAAAGTAAACTGTAGGTGTTGCATCATGTGAAGCGCGCCACTGCGAGGCTATTTGATGTAATTTTATAAGGAATTTTTTGCAAACGCACAATAAATCTTTTGCTATAATTAAGGTGACCATATGTTCTGTGTTATACAGACTTCTCCTATTTTTGAAGCCATTTTTCTGTATGTTTATTTTTTTTAAAACTGTACGAAGATCTGTTATATAAAATGCTATTTGTATTCAAATTTATAAAAATCAATTGAAACAAGCATAATCTTTAATTAATCTTTACATCTTCTTAAGTGTTTTCAATTAGAACTTATTTATTTTTATGTATTTTTTTTTTAGTCCAGCGACAGAAAGAGTTGACTTATAACTAGCGCTAGCATTATTTAGAGAAGAAAATAGTTTGCTTATAAACTATGCATAGAAAATAGTACATATAATAAAACTTGTAAAAAAATAATAATTAACAAGACTCAAAAAATATTTTTACTTTACATTTTGAAGATCGCAAACTTTTTCAAAAAACAAATTAATTAAAAAAAAAAAAAAAGTTTTTTAGAAAGTCATACAATATTGGAAAACCAAATAGATGACAAAATATTTGTAAGTTTGTTTTTGAACTGCGTTGTGTTTATAGTAAGTTGGATGCTGTGAGGCAGTGAGCTCCAAAGACGAGTGGTGTTAACAAAAAATATTCGTTTGGAAGAAAGATACTTACGTTTAGGCAAAGTATGATTTTTTTTTTCGAGGTTAGATTGCATGAGTTTTATAGAATTTTGCAGAAGTACCCAGCAAAAAAAGTTCTTCCAAAAGAAGGTAAAGTGGAAGGGAAAGTCTTGAATTTCATCCCTTCCACTTTCATACCCAGAAGGCATTCTTTAAACATATGCATGTCATTGGGAGGAATGCTTTCCTTAGTCTTCTCTAGAAGTGCTTCCAGAATTTTTTCAATGGAAGATTTCTTTGAGCCTTTAAATGAAAGGATTCTAGTAGGTATTTTTGAGGAGAACTTTAAGTAGGCAATCCAAGGAATGAAATGGTTTTTGTAGTTAGGGTGGATTAAAAAATTCCACGAAAATCGGAAAAAAGGATATTTCCACGAAATATCGTGGAATGCAAATTAAAAAGTTCAGTGTTGGAAATGAGAAGTGTTTGGGTTTTGTTTGGGGTTTAAAAAAACATCCATGTAAAATATCCCTTTTCCCGATTTTCAGGGCTTGTTGGTGTTTTGAGAAGAAGTGGTTGCGTTTTGTTGGAGGTTTAAAAAATCCCACGGAAAATGAAAAAAATACATCAAAAAATAATTTAAATTAAATGATGTTTGAATGTCTTTGAGAAGTGGTTTATGAGAATGCTTCTTGAAAACACTTCTTGATAAGGCTTCGAAGAAGCACAATTGGATCTTTAGAATGTCTTCTGGAAGCAGTGTCCCTAAGAATGCATGTCATATTTGTAACAAAAATTTTGTGGGTATATATAATTTTATGTAACATGGTTATAGCTCTAAATTTAAGAAGGCTATCGATTTGGTCTAAGTGAGAATTGGTTTATGTGAACCTACATGAAGGCATCTGGATTAACCTAACCTAACCTAACCTATCGACAGCCATACCCAAAGTTGTTTTTTTTTTTGCAGACTGTGAGATATCGTATCGCTTAAGCCCAAAAACCTTACGTGCAATATTATTGTAAACAACAGTCACTTAAAGTGTAGGGAAAAAATATGTCTAAGAGCATTTTAATTTCCCAGGGGGTATGATATTCTGAAGTCCAGAGGGTACGCATTATTCCATAAGTGTTTGTGATGTTGATGTGAATTGAGATGTTGATGTGTTAGCCCAGATCAATGAACTATTAAAAACATGATTTTTGCCGTGGGCACAACTTCTATGTTTGAGCCGTTAAGACAATTCTGTGGTCACAAACAATAAACGTTTAAGTCGAGTTAAGAAAGAATTGAGTTAAGCATGTCATCGCATTTCTTTGACTTCACTGAATGTTTTGGTGAAATCGGAAAATCCATATCATTTTTTAAACAAAAGTTATATGCAAAAACATATTCGCTTATGTGTGATTGAGCACATATCATATAAGCAATAAGCACCTTAGTTAACATAAGAGCACGGATATGTGTTTAAAGATTTTGTCAAAATAACTTACATGTACTTTAGTCGTTATTCCAACTTTTTTTAAATTTGATATAATTGATATAACAAACAAAATCAAGATATGTGTTTATTGTAAGTTTTACATTATAATTTCGGTTTCTGAACTGAATATAAGCTCTTATTCTAAGTTTGAACTAATATAAAATTAAAAACTAAATCTGTGTAAGCGAACATTGAAAATATATTATTCTTACAATGCCAGTATTAAGTCCAGGTAGGTTTTTGTGTCAATTACGTTTCTACGAAAATATTTGTATTAAAGTTATTATGCTTGCAGTTCATGTGAATATTAAAAAAAAACATTTTTTTACTCTCTTAAATTGTTAAAGTTTTTTAAAGTAATTTGTTATTAAACGTTGCATATTTTACTTTTATACTACTTTAGTGAAAACTACTTGCTGAAAAAAGTTTTTTTCAATCAAACTGCATTTAATTTTTGACTATTCTCAATATTTTTTGCAGCTTCAGTTAGTTTTTATTAGCTGTGAAAAAAAGTGATTTTTGAAAAATAAAAATTTCAAAGAAAATATTTTTGGAATATAGTCAAAAAAGGATCGAATACGCTCAAAAAGTAAGAAAAAAGAAAAATCCTTTTAAATTTTTTTAATTCTGAAATGAATGAAAATTCTGAAAGAGTACAAAAAATTTTGAAAGGAAAGGATGTTAAGAAAGTTGAATGAATGTATATATTATAATAACTAGATAAAACTCCTTTATTTTAACAATTTTTATGTCTACAACAGGGTTGGCCAATAATGATTACTTTCTTGTAATGATTATAAAAATATTACTGATTACAATTTATCATACACAAATTTAATACTTGATTACTTAAAAAAATCAGTAATAATTTTAAAGTATTCAGTGATTTTTTCAGTAATCAGTATTCATGTAATCAAAATCAGTAATCATGCAAAAGTAATCAGTGATTAATTTAAGTAATTAATCATGTTCCAGTAATGAATGAATTTTTCTGATTAAGAAATTTATCAGTAATCAAGCCTAACCAATCGTTGATTGCCGATTTCTTTAACTAATATATTGTTTTATACCTGTTTTTATATATGTGGTTCAACTGTAAAACTGAGACAAGTAAAATACAGAAAAGGTTGCTGACCACTATTGTTACACTTCTTTAACAAAACCAATCTAACACACATTAACATAACTTTGATAGCTGCTGAAGAATATTGTATTTATGGTAATTATGGTATTATGGTAAATAATTGAATATTGTATTTATGGTAAACCATTATGGTAAATAGCAATTACTGAAATAATAAAATTAAATACAAATTTTGTCTGACGAGAAGTAATCTGTAATCACTGGAAACTGAATATGATTACTGATTATTTGATTTATTAAAGAATCATGTAATTCCCTGTTACGATTACTTAATTTTTTAAAAATCATGTTATCACCTCATGTAATTACTTGCCATAATTACTTTATTGAAAGTACTTTTATAATGTTTTAAATGTGATTTTTCTGAATATTAAGAAAAATTAAGTAATCTGTGCAATCTGAATACATGTAATCATAATCAGTAATCGTGATTTGTAATCATAGCCATCCCTGGTCAACAATTACTTTCTTCTCAAAAAAAAAGGAAAATATCATAAACAGAGTCAAAGTTCTGGTACCGAGGATATGAATGACTTTCTTCCAACTACATCAGGTAATAGAATTCGCGATGAAATACTTATATCGGAAGGAGTTTTGACTCGTGCAGCAGAACTAGATTTTTCTAGCGATGATTCGATTTCGGATGCTGATTATACTGTTTCTAGCTAAGACAGTAGCTTTCAAAGGAGATGATGTAGAAATAGAAATACCAAAATACATACTCTCGTAAAATATCCCAAAGAAGACTTAATAATGAGCAACCATACACTCTAACAAAAATTCACGAGAATTAACTACAATAATTGCTGGCAACTGATTGCCTACATTTATTGTCGTTAAATCCCAGAGAGCAAAATTATAAATATTTATCGTTAAAAATGCGTGAATCCTCTCACCTAAATTTATTTCTTTCGCTCTCTTGTAAAAACTCTCTTCTAAAATTATTTCTTCCATTCTTGTCTGCGCTTATAAAAAAAGCTAGAAATGCGTGAAGTCTCTCAAGTAAGTTTTGAACATGGCAACAACAATAATTCTGTATAGAGTCAGTAACTCAGCAGAAGGCGCTACTCTTTCCTACTTCAGTAGGCTTGAGTAATTAAGCTGTGACCAATCTACTGTTTAAGTTGTATATAATTTGACACTTGTTCGAATAAACTCTTTGAAATCATATGACGTTCAAGCAGAGGTGTTTATTTAAGGACAAGCATAAAATACCGATGCTGGAGCGTTTTTAGGACTATCTGAGCGAGAACACACTGAAATAGTGTAAAAAGTTGGGAAAATATACATATTTTAAGACTCTCTGAGCGAAAACATGCTGAAATAACGTAAAAAGTAGAAAATATACATATTTTAGAATTCTCTGAGCGAAAACACGCTGGAATAGCGTGAAACGTAGAGAATATATATATTTTAGGGCTCTCTGAGCAAAAACACGCTAAAATAGCGTGAAAAGTAGAGAGATATACATATTTTAAGACTCTCTGAGCGAAAACACGCTCAAATAGCGTGAATAGTAGAATAAATATGAATATTTTGGAAAAAGGCGCTGATTTTCAGACAAAATTGAAAAAACTCGCTGCATAGCGTGGTTTTTTTACAAAATCACCAATAAATGTCGTGAAATTTCACAACATTTATTGTAGAGATTTTTCAAACAGTTTTTAGAGTGTATATTAATGTCAAAAGTCGTGTTGTTCCAAAGAGAAGCTTTCGACCATTAGTTTGCCGAATGAGGTGCAAGTCCGAAATTCCTCATACGTTTCAAAGAGAATATTTTAAAATATATAGGGCGTTGGGTTCATATAACACCAACAAGTTTTATTTATTGGTAATGTAAAAGAAATAAACGATATTAAAACAAAACTTATGCGGAAAAATTCTGAAAAGCCACGTCAAAGAGACTCTCATGTGAAGTATCAGTTGCAGTATAATGGAAAAAATATCCAAGTATGCCAAAAATGGTTTAGAAAATGTTTTGACGAGACCGAAAGCTTCTAAGGAGTATGAAAAAATTAAAAAATTGATTTTCTTAATAGTGGATTTTAAGACAAACGTGGAGCAGGTGCAGTCCAAAACAAGCTCTCAGAAAGCACTATTCTTGATGTAAAAAAACACATTATTAGCTTTCCTAGCTACGAAAGTCACTACACAAGAAGAGATTCAAGCTGCACCTATTTTCATTCTGATATTATCTCAAATATTTAAACTATATTGCAATGAAAATGTATCTGGAGCTTCCTATAAACAAATTTTTAAAAGTAAGATTTTGCTGTAATCCAAAAACCATGTAAAGAGCCGAAACCAGACAGAAGTTCTGACATAAGGCCATGTGCATTCATGTGGTTTGAGATCTGTTCACTGTTCTGTCATTAAAGACCTTTGACATTGAAGACAGCAAACAAAAAGGTGTAAATAAGCCTAACTTACGAGCATTCCATTTTTTTTTTGCAATTGGAATAATAATTGTTACCTTCCAGATATAGTTGTAGCAAGAGGTTGTAAATCTGTGGTTAATTATGTGCACAAGCGAACTGAGCATAAAAGGCATTACAAGTTAAACGAACTTAATTAAGATTCCGTCTTCACCGGAAGCATTTGACTTAGTTTTACCTATACAGCGTGCGACATCCAATTCATTAACAGTGATGAAATCGAACTGAGTGGAAAATTCAGAGGCAGAACTGTCTTAATTAATCGAGGCATACGATTCATCAAAACCGGAGATTGAAACGAAGAAATCATTAAGTAAATTGGGATCAATGTTGCATGATTCAACTTTATTATTGGTAATTGTTTGTAAGTTTAATTGACAGTCTTCTTAAACAGACATTCTGTCGACTGATTATAAGTTTCGTTATATTCGATACCTAGATTTTGAAAACAAATTTTTGGGGTAATGTTATTAGCAGGGCTGGGATTTCGATGACATGTCATCTTTTTTCAGGTGCTTCTAACTGTGAAACCTAAATAAGAGCGTTAAGCGGTGCGTTGCCAGCCGCTTTCCGCTAACGCTGAATTTTCATCCCTAAATAAGAGCGGCGGCCTTACGTCAGATGTTGTCAAAAAGTGTTTGGCATACAAGCTGCATTCAGCGGAGTCAACACTTGTGAGCTGTTATGGTGGCGATACCTTAGTGAGCGATGTTTTTTTCTTAATATGTTGTTACTCTTAGGGCCGCTTTCTCAATGTCCGGTTAAGCACTAATCAGAACTTTAACCAGCAGTTAGCAAAAAAGCCCTTTCTCAATGTTCGGTTAAGGTTGAACTGTCAGTTAAGTGCTGATTAAGTTAACGGCAAGTTGTGGTTTCGGTTAGCGCCATTTTAGGGTAAATGATTTCGAAGATGCTGTCAAACTTTAGAATTTAAGATGGCGGATAGAGTTGCCACCTAGATTTTTTTTATTTTTGCGAATTCTTGTAATTTTGAAATTCTGACAACGGATTTAATTTCGAATATAATGTCACAGTTTTAAAATTTAAGATGGAGGTTGGGGCTGCCACCTAAATTTTTAACACAGTATTGCCACCTAATAATATGCCTTTTTAAGAGTTTTAAACGTCATTCATCAGTGTTAAAGGGTCGCTGATTTCAAATCTAAAGTCAGAATTTTAAAATTCAAGATGGTGGATATGGTTGCCACCTTAATTTTTTGTAGTTTTAAGAATTCGGTGCTGGCAAAAAAAAAATTATGTACCAAAAATGGGTCGCTGAATCCGAATCCGTTGTCAGAATATCAAAATTATAAAATTTTGAAATAATAGGGTTGCCACCTAATAATATATATTTTCACGAGTTTTAAACGTCATTTATCAGTGTTAAGGGGTCGCTGATTTCGAATCTAAGGTCAGAATTTTAAAATTAAAGATGGTGGATAGGGTTGCCACCTTAATTTTTTTAGTTTTATAAATTCGGGGCTGGCAAATTTTAAAATTCTTACTTTAGATTCGAAATCAGCGACCCCTTAACACTAATAAATGACGTTTAAAACTCGTGAAAATATATATTATTAGGTGGCAACCCTATTATTTCAAAATTTTATAATTTTGAAATTCTGACAACGGATTCGGATTCAGCGACCCATTTTTGGTTCATAATTTTTTTTTTGCCAGCACCGAATTCTTAAAACTACAAAAAATTAAGGTGGCAACCATATCCACCATCTTGAATTTTAAAATTCTGACCTTAGATTCGAAATCAGCGACCCCTTAACACTGATAAATGACGTTTAAAACTATTGAAAAGACATATAATTAGGTGGCAACCCTACTATTTCAAAATTTTATAATTTTGAAATTCTGACAACGGATTCGGATTCAGCGACCCATTTTTGGTGTATCATTTTTTTTTGCCAGCTCCGAATTTATAAAACTAAAAAAAATTAAGGTGGCAACCCTATCCACCATCTTGAATTTTAAAATGCTGACTTTAGATTCGAAATCAGCGACCCTTTAACACTGATGAATGACGTTTAAAACTCTTAAAAAGGCATATTATTAGGTGGCAATACTGTGGTAAAAATTTAGGTGGCAACCCTAACCTCCATCTTAAATTTTAAAACTGTGACACAACATGCCGTTAACTTAATCAGCACTTAACTGACAGTTCAACCTTAACCGAGCATTGAGAAAGGGCTTTTTTGCTAACTGCTGGTTAAAGTTCTGATTAGTGTTTAACCGGACATTGAGAAAGCGGCCCTCAGTAAATTTTAACACAACAGTTGTCAGCTGTTGACTCCGCTGAATGCGGGCATAGTGATGAATGACAAATTTTTCGCAGAAATTAAAATTTCATCGTTTTCTGCAGCCAACTTTACTTTCTAACGCTCTGTCAAAATTGGATTTTCTAACCGCTGAGCGTTGCCGCCGCGTTATTATGGTTTGCTTCATATAAATCGTATGGGCATGAGAAATTTTTGACAGATAAAAAACGCTTCCGCTCTGATTTAGGTTTGACTGTAAGACATTTCCTGCTTATTTAGAACGTCTATTTATGTTTTTCTAAATTTCAAATATGATAAAAATTTGAAATATTTTTTCGTCATTTTTCATCGTTTTTTATCAGTTTTGGTTTTCAGGTTTTTTTTACTAAATTTAGGGCATTTTCTGATCATTTTAACTGATTTTCAAGTTATTTTGTTGTCATTTTTAGTAATCTTAAATTTTTAGATAATTTTTCGGTTTTTTGGTCATTTTAGTGTAATTTTAAAAGAATTTTTTTCGTACGAAAAAATGTAATAATGCAAAATTTTTAAATATATTCCTTTAACAATAGAGTCCCTTCACTCAAAAAATTTACCTCTCGAAAAAGGAGTAGCTTTGTTTATAGACCTCGATGAAAAAAAAAAAAATCTGCGTGTGGTGAAACTGACAAAATGGTATGTACAAAGATTAAACAAGTCTTAGCTAAAAACTCAGGATATGCTAGTTTTTATAAACTGTATTTTTATGCTCTATTGATGAAATATTAGGTAAAAATATTAGGGGTAAAAATATAAATATTGTACTATGAAATTAGAAAAGTAACTTACAGCCGATGACATATCGTCTTTTAAATATGTTCCTCTCGAACAGTGCAGAAGTAGAAAGAAGTTTTTCTGTTTGCAAAAACATTTTGCCAGTCAATCAAAGTGCCTTCAATTTTAATAAAAAAAAAATTAATAAAAATTAACCTTGTAATATTCGTTTTTTGCAGTTTTTAGGTAATTTTTGTCATAATTTTAAGGTAATTTTTTGCAGTTTTTTAGGTCATCACAATTCGAGCCCTCCTATTTAGCAATATTTATGTAAGAGCATCGAAAATTCCCAGACCAAATAAAAGATTTAAAAAATTAAGAAACAAAATTTGTTTTCAGTTTTTTATGAAAATTGTCTACACTATTTTCCAAATGGATTAACTCATTAGTTTTTTAATAGTTTTTGCATATTTTATTCAATTTAAGGTAATATATACCAAAAGGAACCTGATACACCCAAATTGTGAATTTTTTTTTTCAAGAAAAAAAAAGAAAAATAGTATTTCCTGTTAAAATTAAAATAAAAATATATAAAAATAAATTAAGGTAAGAAAATAAAGAAAAACCTTAAAGATTAAGCTAAAAGAAAAATGTTTGCCAAATATATAAAAACTACGGCGTTTTCTCAAGAAAACATTTCAATTTTTGATATAGAAAATCAGAGAATTTCCGGAAAATTTTACAACACTGTGCAAGATAACATATCAAAATTTGAGAACGATCAGTGCAGTATTCTCTTTTTAATAGCAAAAATCAAAAGAAATGTAAGATTTTTTAAATTTTAGCAGCCAAAAAACTGATTGAAAACATTAAAAAAAATTGTATACTTCATGAATTCAAAAATATGTAACGTTTTATTAATTTTTCAAAAAAATGATTTTCAATAATTAGGGTGTGTCACAATATTAAATTTTAGATTTAAACACAATTTATAGTCAAAATTTGTATGGGACAATGATCTTTCAATACAAATCTCAAATATATGATTAAAAATAAACACATTTGCATTTAAACGGAACATTTTAAATTAACTGCTATTCTTAAAAAGTTCGAAAAAAATATTTTTTTCAACTTTAATCGCTTGTAGCTCCATTAAAATTAATTCGATTTCGACAAATAGCATACTTGTTGATAAAATTATGTTTTAAACGACTAGCGATTTTTGCAAATCAAATAACAGTTGATAATTTTACGGGCACATAACTAAAAATGTACTAAAAAAAAGAGTTTTTCACAAAATCTTGAATACAATTCTTAAGAAAAAAGTAGTAAGAAAGCCACGGGTCGTAACTGACAAGTTTATTTGCGAGGTCCTTACATTGGTAATTTTTCAAAGGAAACTAGTTTGTTATATATTTTGACTGCAAAAAACTCAATCGCAACATCTCCCTCTTAAAAAAAAAACGAAAAAAACTGTTTTTTCAATTTTATTACAAAAACCACAAATTGCAGGTTGGGGTGTCCTGCAATAGAGTGCAACTATTTACGGATGTGAAAGGTGATGTCGTGTTGAGCAAAAAATTGTATTGAAAGAAGGGTGGGGGTCTATTTTCACACCCTCAGGAGTTACAGGGATAACTAGTACTTCAAGACTTTATGCACATTATTTTTTTTAGCAGAAGAACGAACTCACGATAAACTTATTTTAAGAATTCATTTGAAAAGCAATGAATTGACCTTTCAAACGGTACATCAACGAATTCACCCGGCTTATTCATTACGGAGCTATACTCGTGTGAAGATGAAACCTATCCGTTGAAACTACTAAATTTCAAGTTTGAGCTTCTCAGAATTTCGCAAAAAAAATCAAATTTGTTTTCATGATCAAATAAAGAAAACTAATCAGAAATGGTGTAATTTACAAATATTTTCAAACAACGGTATTTAAAGAATCAATATGATTGTAATAAAATTATTTTTGTTTTTGCAGTAATTTGCATCCGAATTGTACGAATAAAGAAGGCAAAGTTAAATTTGGTGATAATATACATGAAACTTACATATAAGTTCTTAAAATTGCGGTTTATTGAACTCTACTAAGAATTTAGTTTTAAAAAAAAATTATCTTTAATGTTGTTTTTCTGTTGCTATGGGTTATCTTATGATTACTTTATTACTGTCTACATTGCGTATCTACTTTTAGCTACTATCTTTGTATAACACTCTCCTTCTTTATTTCTTTATTCACTGTCTGTATAAGCAACAGCTTAAAACTTGCAAAACTAACTTTTAGTTATATTAGTAATTTTGAGAAGTGTTGACAAGAGTTTGTTAAAAAATAATTTTAAAACTACATAAATTAACTGAAACATTAGAGATAAACATTTTTTTATAGCATCATATAAGTGCACTTCAACTTCATTTAATTTTTGTATAACAAGTAAGAAGAACCAATTTTAGCGCAATCAAAGCTGTCTGCAATCGATGGAAGCCCCAACGACGCGTGAGGTTTGTAGAGAGCATTTTTGTCAAATCTTATTTTCCGGAATTTGATATACTAATTTGGTAATAAAGTTGTTTTACCTTATTTAAATATTTTTAGTGATCAGTTACTTAGATTTTTGACCTTTAGATATTAATATTTTTAATGAAAACGGGCTACAGGTCAGTTTTGTCACATTTTTTTAATTTTATTTAAATAAAGTTGTTAACAACAATCAGTCATCAAAGCTCGGTCGTCAAGTGTTATTAATTTAATATTAGATGTTGTGTTCTTGTATTATCAAATGTATAAAATTCAATAAGTCATTTATAAATTTTAATATTTTTTTTTTTAATTCATTCCCTAATGATGTTTTTCAAAGAAAAACGAAATATAGGAATTAAAATTTAAATTAAAATTAAAAAATGTGACAAAACGGACCTGTAGCTAGTTTTCATCAAAAAATTTTAGGTATTTTAAGAAAAAATTGCTTAAAATAGTTTCGGATTGATCAATCAGCTAGTAAAGAAAATGTATATGTAAAATTCCCGAAACAATTTTGTTCACTTTATTTCCTCCAACTTGCTTAAAACAAACCAAAAATCGGGAAATTTATTCTGAGCTGACAACTGTTGTATGAGGCTTTCTTATTGTTAGTGTAATTCCACATGTGACCTATATTATAAAAAGACCTTTCCGTCTTGCGAAAAATTTTTTTTGTTACCCTATAATTTTGAAGTCAACTTACGGAAAGAAAAAATCAAGCATTCTCTGCTTTAATCAAGCAAATAGCCTATCAGTTTACACTCAAGCATTAATTGTTCCATTCAAGCATTAATTTTAAAACATGATATTAAGAAAAAAAAAGGATCAATTCAAAAAACATTTGCTTAAAGCTCTAGAATATTTTTTCTGCATTCGAGTCTAATATTTACTTGAAGTAAGAAAAGTTTGCTTGATTCAAGTAAACAATTTTTTGAAAACTAGAATAATTTGCTTGGTTTTAGAAATGAATTTTTCTTGAATTGAGGACAATTTGCTTGATCCAAGTAAATAGTTTGCTGAAAACTAGAATAATTAGCTTATTTTTAGAAATTAATTTTTTCTTGAAATGAGAACAATTTACTTGATTCACGTAAAAAAATTGCTGATCACTATAATAGTTTGCTTGATTTGAGAAATATTGTTCTTGTATTGAGAACAACTTGCTTGATTCAAATAAGCATTTTACTGAAAACTAGAATAATTTGCTTAATTTGAGAAATATATTTTTCTTTAATTGAGAACCATTTCGAGCTTGTTTCAAGTAAACAATTTGCTGAAAACTAGAATAATTTGCTTTATTTGAGAAATTTATTTGCCTTGATTTGAGAAAACTTTGCTTGATTCAAGTAAACATTTTACTGAAAACTAGAATAATTAACTTAATTTGAGAAATTAATTTCCTTGAATTGAGAACAATTTGCTTGATTGAAGTAAAAAAATTTACTTAAAACTAGGATAATATGCTTAATTTGAGAAATTTTTTTTCCATAATACTAGAATGCTTTTTGGAGATCAGAAACGCAATTTTCTTACTAAAAGCAGAATATGCTTGATCCAAGTAAACAATTTGCTGAAAACGAGAATAATTTGCTCGATTTTAAAAATTGATTTTTGTACAATTGAATAACGATACAAGTTTTTTGCTTCATCCAAAATACAATTTTTTGAATATTAGCATACTTTGATTTTTCTTTTAAAGAAAAGTATTTGCTTAATCCATGTAATTAGTTCTGACAAAGTTCTGATATATATGAAATAGTCAATTTACTGTCTATCGTATCATTACCCATCCGAGGGTTAAATTGAGTTTGTTTTTATTTTTTCCAACGTGCAATATAACTTTTATTCAATAATATTTTAAATAACTAGCTCTGCGTTTGATTAAATTAAGAAAATATATTCTTGATTTAAGTCTGGTAACAGATTCTGGGATCAATTATTTTAGGCTTGTTTCAAGCAATAGTTCATTTTGCTCAATTTTAGCAATAAATTCTCATTATTTTTAAAGTTTATTATATCCTGCGAAATTTAAGAATGTCTGCTAGTAAAGCAATTTGTCTTACCTGTTATAACATATTCTGACGTGGTGTACAGTAAACTCAACTCATCTTCCCTGCTAAAACTTAATATTGCATATAACTATGCCACGCGGTCATTGGTGTCGGAAGCGGGGGGACAAGGTGGGCAGTTGCCCCCCACTTTTTTAGCTAGATAAACAGTTTAAAAGGAAAAGTTATTCAAAATATCAGTTTCTTTACAACGATAATATTTTTGTATTATATATTTTCCTCTTCTTTCTCTTTTCTTCATGTTTCATGTGAAGAAATTTTGGTGAACTTTTTTGCACCACCATTTGTACTGCCCCCCCATTTGTACTGCCCCCCCAGATGAAATTCGCTTTCGACGCGCTTGCACGCGGTTTGTTTTCGGCTTAAAAAAGTTTGACCACCTCTCTCACTTCAGAAATGCATTACTTTTGTGGTTGATTATTTAAATGCTAGAAACTGTATCTACTTTCATAAAATAATACATAGTAAAACTCCTTATTACCTATATGAAAAACTGCAGTTCAGTTTGTCTAGAAGATGCAAGATACTTATAGTTCCAAGGCATGGCTCTCTAACTTCTTCCAATCTTTTTTTCATTAATGCCATAAGACTGTGGAATGCGTTACCACGTAACTTAAGAGAAATCGAACGGGCGAAAAATTTTAGGCAATCTATTTTAACTCACTTATCAACTGCTTAACTTCTTCAACTTTATTTATTTTTCTATCCTTTCTCTTTTATCTTAACATATTCTTATTCTTCATTCATATTATTATTCTTATATTTATTGATACAAAATTTTTTATTTTGATTTTATTATTATTAATCTCTTAATCATTATCTAATGTAATGCATTATCTTATTTTTAGTCACTGCTATTAATTTTTTGTTATATCTAAACAATTTGTTTATTATCTTATCCTATTTATAGGTATTTTTACTTGTTGTACTGTAAAAGAACTTAGTTCTTATTTGTACTAATGTCTTATAAATAAATACAAATACAAGTACAAATTATTTTTTCTTAATTTTAGTTTTTAATGCTTGATTTGCGCAAATGAGACGTAACTTTAAATTTTCAATTTTAAATCAAGCAAATTATTTGCTTAACATAAGAATATTATTTCCCTGCGTGCTCTTGAAGTTTGAAGCTGTCATAGCTTTTTGTGCTAGCTTACACTAGCTTCACTCAACCGACTCACCGAATGTCAAATAAAAGTAAGTCGCAAATACTTTAAAATTTTGAATACTCTTGCCTCACTTCATTCACCTTCCCACTTCCTCACCTCTTCTGTAGACGTCAAAGTGAGTCGGTTGAGTGAAACTAGTGTAAACTAGCACTATGATTAAAAATAAGTGTTAGTTTTTTCAGTTAATATTTCTCCCACCAACAAAAAAAGGCAACTGGTAAACCGTGATTTCTAATCGTGACGAAAATGCGTCTGACATTAAATTTAGTACCTTGAAATATTTAAAAAAACTGTTCATGATTTTAATACAGATCAATTGTATAATAATCCAGCAAACCAACTGATACAACTGACCTATTTAAGGTAATGATTTTTATCAATAACGAACGTCGAAACGATATCGTTTCCATATCGATAAATTACTGTTTACGATACAAAACAACTTATCGTTGTTAACAACTTAAGACAACAATTTTATGCAGGCAATTAATTTATTAAAGGCAGTCTTCAACGTTGTCACTTGACACAAATAAGCTCTTCTATTGCTTATAAATAACTAAGTATCATTGTTGATCAAAACATTGCCATGAACTAATTAAATAATTTTAAATCATGTAATATATAAAATAAACTGGCCATTTTAGCCCTTGGAAGGACTTTGACCTAGCTTCTGTTGATCAATTGTGTTGTGCGTGTTATGAAATGTTTGATCACAAATGACCGAGAACTGGACCTACGTGTTTAATGCCGACACCGAACGGCTTATGTTCTCAAGAAGCTTTACATGGCAATTTTTACTCTCTGAGTTTTGCCATTGTCTGCAGAGAGGTGACGACCGAACAGAAAAATTAATTCAATTGAAAAAAGCTTTCTGTCTGAGCTGGAATTGAACCCGGGCTACCGCGGTTCTTTAGCTTAGGGGCCACGCACTCTACCCACTAGTCTATAGTCGCCACATCATGTAATACATTTACATAAAAGGCGTAATTAATGCATTTTAAAATCAAGGCCTAGAAAAAATATTTCCCTGAATTTTTTTAAAATATTTTACTTTTTTATGTGGGGTTTTTAGCGGCATGACACTTGAAGTAACAATGGTTATCATCACTTATTTGCAAAAATTACCTGAAAAAAACTGAATAACTAATAACGCCAAAACTTCGCTAATTGTTATAGCAGTGGTAAAGTTCATTGATATTTATTGCAATTCTTATGTCGCTTTAAAAAACTAAAAATTTCAAGATAATTAAGTTTTGTATTAAGAGTCAAAGCACCGTAAATATGGCAAAATTTTAATTTCAAAGCTTAGTTTTCATGGCAGTTTGCATGTGATTAAATTGTTAATAAAATTAACCTTTGAACGCGTTCTATTTTTTTAAGGTAAGATGTGACTAACAGCGATTTAAGTATAAGACCTAAAGAAAAAACAATTTTCGCAGATGAAATACATGCATACACCGAAAAAAAGACTCTTAAATTCAACAAATGCCGACTTAGTTCTAAGTAGATTTCGCATTTGTCTTATGCTCAAGAATCAAGCGCGTCGGAAGCTAATTTCATCTGGGGGGCAGTACAAATGGTGGTGCAAAAAAAAGTTCACCAAAATTTCTTCAAAGATACATGAATGTGAATAAACAAATTTTTTATTTTAGTTTAAAATAAAAAAAATATAAAAATATATAAAAAATATTAAAATTTCATTTTTTTTAAAAGTTCTTCCAATTTTAATATTAGAGATCATTCTTTAAAGGATCTTTCATATGGTAATATGAAAATATAAGAAATAATGGTTGCTTGTATAAAGCAAGACTTGGTATGTCTTTACATGGTTTAAATGCAATAAGGTACAAAAAGGTATATCAATTTAAATTCTTCCAAAATGTTTCTTTATGTCCTTGCGAGAAACAAACTCTTTCACCACCTCCATCGTATTCAATTCTTCAGTTTTATCTTTGTGAATGTGTATAAGTGCCGCTTGAGTGAGTCGTTTCTGTGTCATAGTTGCTCAAAGATACGTTTTAAGTCGTTTTAGTGCACTAAAAGAACGCTCAGATGAAGCTGCTGATGCAGGCACAGTCAAAAGCAAAGCAATAAGTTTTTCAACTTAATTTAATAGTTTATTTACAGTATCCGAATTTTTCGCAAATTGGGATACAATGCCACTACAATTTCAAGGTGTTTGGCCAGGCAATTGCTTCAGCAATTTCATCTGCAAAAAATTCATCTGCATGAAGATCTAGTTTTGTTTTTAGATTTTGTTCAGAAGGCACTTTTCCGTTGAAGGCTTCGATTGCAATATTTTCCAACGATTCCAGAGTGTCAAGATCTGTTTTAATGTACAGAAGGCCACTATGTTTTTTAACGTTGAACCCTGCCGCGAAGGCTTAATTTAACGGTGCTCCAATGATTGGGACAAATATGAAGCGTCGGTCAACGCCCCTTCGGAATTCATGAAAGACCACTTTGAAAGGTTCCTCTAATCACATGCCACAGAACCACCAATACTGTCAAAAAGACACTATTCATGACCGTGACTCATTCAGCCACTCGAATTAAACATGACTTGGTTATTTTAATAACCATGGGTTATATCAGTATCAATACCAATAATACAACCCATTATTTTTGGCCGCCAAAATCATCACATTCATATCAAAGTTCATCACTCTCTGACATGAAAAATTAAGGCAACAACGATGGGCCTGTCACTCATGCAATCAAATTCCTCAATCTCAGTGATCACAACTCAGACTCTTTAGGTTTCCCCGTCGCCTGTACTCAAATTCCAAAGGTAACAGTATATTGATCCGGTAGTTGCTTACCTTCCTAACATTTACTGTTTGAAATTAGCGAGATTCAATCTACCATCATTCTCTTAGTAATTTAAGGGAATCACCAGCCCGAGCTCAACTTAAGTGTAACCCACACCGGCCTTTCTGGCCTAACCACAGCTAGAGCGTTTTGAATACCCCACGTGGGCCTAACCCACACGACAGTCAATACCTGGGCTCAAGGCTCCACCTGACAAGGCTCTTCAACATCCCGTCTTACAGACCAAAAGTTCTTAGAACATTTATATTTGACTGTGACACCTTCAGCCACTCGAATTGTACATGACTAGGTTAAAAAATAACCATAGGTTTCCCAGTAAAACCGGGTAAACCTCAATCCTACTTATGCAACGTCGTTATCTTAATTAAGACTTAATTAAAAGCCTTTTTCAGAAAACTAAGAAGCATGAGCCGTTGTATACAAATTCGCTTATACAACGGTCCGAAGGTTAAATGTTTCCTACATAATAACCTTTATTCTAAGATAGGTCTGCAGAACAACGATAGATCAGGTCTCCTCATCATTGATGGATGACTGTCCCTGCTCTTCAAGTTATGTTGGATTGATCGTCCATCGAAGGCATATTACAACTACGGTGTTATGATAACTTAATATCAAAACCATGCTTTCTCCAAGAATTTGGCAGCAACAACCAAGGCTCAAGGTAAACCTTTTTCTTTTACAGTTATCAGACGAACATTCAAGAGCCGTGCCTCAAGAATGAACTCATTATGAGATCAGTTCATGAGCCGTGCCCCATGAACTGCCCATCCAATAACAAACCCTCACCCTTAAATCCTGGAAGGTCCTCTGGCGGGTTTATTTAAATGTACAATAAGATTTACAAAGTGCCAGTTTACGCTAGCTTCACTCAACCGACTCACCGAATGTTAAATCAAAGTGAGTCGGTTGAGTGAAGCTGGTGTAAGCTTGCAAAAATAAAAAAAATAAAATATCAACCTGTTTGATCGAATCTAGCCGTTATCTCATTTGAGGGAAGATCTAAAATTTCGAAATAATCTTTTCGTAGCCGATCATATAATGGCAACTGTACTGAAGGAACCGGATTTGATGTTTCTTCAAAGCGTCGAGGTGGATTTTCATCAGCTAATTCACAGTATGTGTTCTGCTTGAGAGCTTACAATTAATGATGTTGCTTTACAAGTTGGATTGTTCGAACGCTCAATCAAATAGTCCCATTAGTTTTCCATCTAACTTTTCGTACAACATTTCGTCCAATATGGAGAGCCCCTAAGAACATGTCAAATTTTTTCTTACCAGAGTTGCAAAATTAGCAAGCATTAAGCTACATACTTAAGGGTGCTTTTAAACTAAAGTGGTTGGTTTGCAGTAGAAACTCTACATTTTGTTCTATCTTTTTGCAAACACAGAGAAAGAAAATGGTTATCCGCAAGCATGCTTATAAAGAAGAGAGAAAGAAGAGGAAAATATATTATACAAAAATATTATCGTTGTAAAAAAACTGATATTTTGAATAACTTTTGAAGTTTTCTTTTTAAATTGTTTATCTCGCTAAAAAAGTGGGGGCAACTGCCCCCCTTTCCCCCGGCTTCCGACGCCAATGTCAAGAATACCAGTTCTTTAAAATAACATCGATTGAGTAGTCAATAGATCCAACAATTTTTACCCATAGAACCAAAGTTGTCAATTAAAAAACAATAGTATTTGAAAAAAGTAAGAGGAAAATCGTAAATTTAACAGCGCTGGCATTTAAAAGAACTGAGTAAGAGAACTGTTACTTCAAAAATGCAATTATTTAAAAAAATTAGAAAAGAAAAATGCCAATGAGATAAAAAGCATATTTTTGTATAATAGCATCTATTTAAATAAAAAATATTTTGCAGACTGCTTTGCTAAAGCTATTCAAAGAAAAAGTTGTTAGTGCACAGTAAAAAATATGAGCATAAATTGTATACTATTTTGTATACTTATAAATGCAAACCAAAAATGTTTTAAAAGTTATACCATCAAATCTTATAAATCTTTCCAGACCATTTTTCTCGTCAGACCAATCGAAACTACTATATTTTTAAATTTTCCGATTTCGGTGAATTTTTTTCTTTCGAACCGGAATATATTTTGATTAACACATGATATCCATATGATATTTTTAAATTATTTTTGTTTTATTATTTTTATAATATTTATTATTTATTTATAATATTGAGTGGTATAAAATTTATAAATTAATTGGAATAAAAAAGTTTGTACCACACAAATGTTATAAGAAAGATAAAATTTACCCTCAAATTTTTTGCTGTGTGTGGATTCCATTTAGGATTTTCTTTGTTTGAAATTTACTTTAGCTATGACCTGAGCCAGGTCCTCTGTTGCTGTCTGAGACCATCAGATTTCCTTTGAGCTATCGGGTACTTTAGAAATACAGAAGCGAAATGAGATGAAAAGTTATTCGTGTTAGAAGAGTTGCTTTTAGCAACTATTTCGTTATTAGTTTTAAGAGAAACGTCTGAATATCAAAAGTTCTACTTTTGTTAACCAATACTAATGCAAAAACAGTTTTAAAATAAGAATATTGCACTTGCTGCAACAAATTACTTAATTAAAAGGTTCAAGGAATCTGAACACTGATAAAATTACAACTTTGTTGTTACTTTTAATGTTGCTATTTCCGACATCTATGTGGCATTCAAAAGATTTAGTCTTATTTGTCAACAATATGACCCAAATACAAATACAAATACAAAAAAAAATTCTTTTACTAAATTTAAATGTGAAAATCAACAACATTTTTCTTAACATAACAGGTTTATTGTTGTAACAAAAAAATTTCTAATGAATGTTTTTCCTACGTTTTTTTTCTCGGTGTATATAAATTAGATTAATACAAAAAACCAAAAGTATAATTTTTTGAAGGCTTGTTGAAAATCAGATTTTCAATTATATCCCAAAAACACATCCCAATAATAAATAAATAAATAAAAAATTAATCAATTGATAATATTATGATCTCATGGTCTAGCTAAATCTTTCTTTTCAAAATCATTTCTTCTGTTGTTTTATTTTATTTTGGAGCGCAGAACTGCATTTATATGTGCCTCAGTTTTATCCTTGCTCGATGCTCATCTGTTATTTTGTTGCGCTCAAGGCTCATTTATAAGGTTGTATTACTTGAGAGCGAGCTGTCAGAATGGATGAAAAGAAATCAAGAAAATAAATGCATAGAACAAAGAAAAGCCCAGGGACAGTTCCAGAGGAGAAAAAAGAGTGCATTTCTCTCAAGTGCCACAACCTTATAAATGAACCTTGGTTTCGCTAAGATAGCTGAGCAAAAAGAGAATAAAAGAGAGCAACATGGAGTTTATTGAAACTCTCGCATTTCAAATGCGAGAAATAAAAACAATTAAACATTGCGAAGCAGCTGGAATGATTTCTGAAATAACTTAACACTCTAGAAAAATGTACTTATTATAAAAATTTCGAAAAGAAAATACTCCTAAAAAGTACTGATGCTCAAGTGTGATATTAAAAACTTTTTTCATAAAAATCGGACCATTACTTTTTAAGTTTACCTGGAACAAAAAATGTATACTTCAATATAAAAATAAAACAGCATGGATTGAACACATTTTGGGATGTTTGAGGTATTTTTTTATTGCTGTGGTATTTTTGAAGGTATTTTTCATTGTGACAATATTTTTTAATTCTAAAATTTCCATGAGAATTTTCGTGATAATGGGAAAAAGGTAATTTCTGCGGTAATTTCGTTTGGCAACTATGGCACTTAAGCCCTGATTATAATAAACGGAACGGAACGGAGTCAAGTGTCATTGTGGTGGGACGAAACGGTTTCAAACGGAGTTGCGATTATAATAGCAACGAAAGAGGAGTTAAATTTTTTCTAAAATATATTTTGTTACAAAACAAATTCCATCAATTCTTCGTTTCTTATTATTTTAAAACATTAATTCAATCAAATTTTATTAAACATACGAAAAACAAAACAAATGCAGAATAAAATCAATAGTAGCATCTGTCAACATAAAGTTTTTGCTCAAAACGTAACGGAACGCAGCGGAAAAATCAAAAATCTATAGATCTCAACGTCACGTGCCGCTTCGTTCCGTCTTATTATAATCGAACTCATAAGAAACTCATGCAATAGATTGTAAAGTGACATTTCTCAACATTCTATAACGTTCCGTTCCGTCTATTATAATCAGCGCTTTAGTCACTCTTTATTGCTGGCTCTCTACTTCTGCGTCTCTATCTCTCTTTCTCTCACTCTCTTTCATCTCTTCTCACAGACACCTGTATCTACGACAACAGCTCAAAACATTACAAAACAAACTTTTGGTTACATCAGTAAGTTTGAGTTGTCAATAATATCTCAATAACAAAATATACTTTATAAATCGACTAACATCTAAAAGATAAATACAGAGAACACTGAAGCTTACAATTTGTTTGATTCTACAAAAGCGCGTTTAATTCATATTATTTTAGTATAGTTCGAAAAATCTATTTTAACGCTGTCAAAACAGTCGCATCCAAGCTAGTCAACGAATCTTATAATAATCTTAATTACCGTGATTTGATGTACAGATAAATTGATTTAAGACATATAAAGGCTATATGTTTTTTTTATAAAAAGATCAAAGAACCAAGGCATGCGCCTTATAAAAACCAGGTTTTGCCTTTGACCTAAAAGGAAAGGAATATATTATTTAGAGGAATTAATTTGAACCATACGTGAATTATTTATTAGTTGAAACAACCCGATCCTAGTGTTATGCCTTAGCCTCGGCAAGCTTTTCCAGCCCTTAGTTGTGTTGCTGTCCTTTAATTCCACATTTTTCATAATTTATTTGTGGATTTTAAGTTTTCCATTATTCTTAAGTGTAGGAAAGAACAAAGAAATTGAAAAGAACCATTCCCGAGCCCAGATTAAAACCAGGGACCTCTGGGTTGATAGTCTAGCGCACTCTCCACTAGACTACAAAGGCCGACTATATTGTATTATAAAGGCTATTCACATTTTAAACCTTCATTTAACAATTCGTTTACATAACATTTGTTACTGTTTAAACTGTGAGCAGCCCGCTATGTTACTGCCGTATTAAATAATTATGCAATCTTTTTTTAAAGCACTAAACGCAAAGGTAGCAACTGTAGACAAAGCATATATTGTAAATACGAGGTACAAAAAACACGTCCAAGGGCTATTTTAATTTACTTAAAACAACAACAGATCTATATACACTTACATAAGTTAGCAAAAAAATAACAAATCGTAAAAATAACAGACCTGCGTACACAAACCGTGAACAGCTTTATAGTGTTTTTAAATCAATTAAATTTAAAGAATATAGTTATGGTTTATTTTTTAAAAATATTTACAGCACTATTCATATTTTTTTATCAATAGGTGTTCAATTTTTTATCTAGTGAGCTCAATTCATTTCATGTGGAAGGGAGACTGTTGTAGAAATTATGTGGGATTTTAAACTTGGGAAAATATTATACAAATATTTATGGATATTTTCAAATTTTTTGTTTCTGGATTGGATATTTGTAAAGCTACTAGTTTGAAGTCTTTTTTAGAAAGTGTTATTTCACAGTAAAAAAGATCTAAGAATATTGAATCTTTTACACGTACTTATTTAAAAGTAAAATAAATAAATTAACTAAAAATACGGCATAATTTTATTTCAATTTTTTTTTTTTATAAATCTTGCAAAATATTTCTTCAAGAACTATATTTTGGATCCTAATGTAAATTTAGTCAATAAAGCAACAGTTTCTCGCAACAACAAAATAATTTACAGAACAACCACCAACAGATTAATCAGCTGTTTCGTTAGTCCCTACCATGGCACAATTATTGACAAGGTAGTAGAGTAGACTGGCTTTTTTCTCACGAGCGGCGATTGGTTGTTGTCAAAATTAACTGTTCATGCAATTAATGAAAGAAAAGTGAAAAAATAAGCGACGACTTAAACAAAGCTAGTTAACCGCAGCAAACTAAAAACATTTCAATAAAATTCGCGAATAAATTTAATGAAGCAAAGAAAAGTTAAAAATAAGCACATAGCTACTCAACAGCAGCAAACTACAACTTCTTTAGCTGCTTTCGACAACTACCAATCGCCAAAAAACTGTCACGGCCATGGCACAATTACTGACAAGGTAGTAGCATAGACTGGCTTTTTTCTCACGAGCGGCGATGGGTAGTTGTCAAAATTAGCTGTTTATGCAATAAATCAAAGAAAAGTTAAAAAATAAGCGACGAATTAAGCATAGCTAGTCAACCGCAACAAACTAAAAACATTTCAATCAACTTCGCGAATAAATTTAATGAATTAAAGATAAGTTCAAAATAAGCACATTGCTAGTCAACAGCAGCAAACTACAACATTTTTTAGCTGTTTTTGACAACTACCAATCGCAAAAAAACTGTCACGGCTACCTTGTCAAATAATTATACCATGTCACGGCTACCTTGCCAAATAATTATAACATGGTCGCTACACTATCTCTTCAGTAGTCTTCTGTAGCTTATGCATTTCACTCACTTTTAGAGCAGAGCTGTAAAAGAATGCATTTAATTTGATTTAAATAAAAAAAAAATGAATCAATGAATAACGAAAAAAGAATGCATTCAATGAATGCAAAATTGATTTATAAATAAAATTTTTAATTTACATTCAATTTAAAAAAAAAAATTATTAATTATTCATTTCAATTATTCAATTTCGTTATTCAGAATAATGAATCAATTTTCTATTCATTTCAATGCTATTCACAAAGAATGCCATTCACAAAGAATTACAGAATTGTCAATTATTCTATTTTTATTCATAATTCATTTATTATTCGTTTTTCACTTTTTATTCTTTATTCATTTGTTATTCATTATTCAGTTTTTATTCATTATTAATTTTAAATTCATTATTCAATTGTTATTTATTATTCATTTTTTATTCATTATTCATTTTATATTCATTATTCATTTTTTATTCATTATTCTTTTTTATTCATTATTCATTTTTTACTAAATACTCGTTTTTTATTCATTATTCTTTTTTTTATTCATTATTCATTTTTTATTCATTATTCATTTGTTATTCATTATTCATTTGTTATTCATTATTCATTTTTTATTCATTATTAATTTTTTATTCATTATTCATTTGTTATTCATTATTCATTTGTTATACATTATTCATTTTTTATTCTTTATTCATTTGTTATTCATTTTTTGTCATTGCTTATCAATTTGACCATATTGATAAGAACAGAAAAAAAATTTTAAAAGTGAATATACACACTTATACATAACATTAATACATTTATACAGAGTTCTTGTTGCCTTCTTCAAACTTATTTGATCTAAATAGCTCACAATTAAAGTATTTTCATTATAAAATTGGTTTAAGAAATCCAACATAAAACTTGATATAAAACGCGTCGTTCTCTAACTTCAGGAACAGAAAGATATCTGTTAATCTTTAAAAAGGTAAAAACTAATCAGTTGAATTTACCATTTCCAAAGAGAAGAACTTTAAAGCTTATACTCACCGAGTTATCATAAAAAAATTGTCCCACAGAGAGTCATAGTAACGAAATCAATTTAATTTGTCTTACTTTTAAAAACACATTTCAAAAAAATTAAATTTTAAAAAGAATATCAAAGTTAAGAATTAAATTTCATTATTTACTTTTAAGGCCCAAATGAAACATGCTTTTAATGCCAACGAATTCTCTCACCAATTTCCTTAAATTTTTTGGTGCGTTTTTTAACAGATTGTAGAGACGACGATTTAGGTTTGTCTGTTATGTTTTTTTTTTTTGATTGCATAAGATATTTATAAAAATTGTTTTTGATGTTATCTTTATTGTCAAATTAATAAAAGAAAAACATAGCCCGAGTCCTAAGCAATGACAAAAAAATAAATAACAAATGAATAAAGAATAAAAAATGAGTAATGAATAACAAATTAATAATGAAAATAAAATGAATAATGAATAACAAATGAATGATGAATAACAAATGAATAAAAAATCAATAATGAATAAAGAATAAAAAATGAATAATGAATAACAAATGAATAATGAATAACAAATGAATAATGAATAAAAAATGAATAATGAATAAAAAAAGAATAATGAATAAAAAATGAATAATGAATAAAAAAAGAATAATGAATATAAAATGAATAATGAATAACAAATGAATAATGAATAAAAACTGAATAATGAATAACAAATGAATAATGAATAACAAATGAATAAAGAATAAAAAATGAACAACGAATAAAAAATTAATAATGAATAAAAATAGAATAATTGAAAATTCTGTAATTCTTTGTGAATGGCATTCCTTGTGAATAGCATTCAAATGAATAAAAAAATTGATTCATTATTCTGAGTAACGAAAATGAATAATTAAAATGATTAATTAATTATTTTTTTAAAATTGAATGTGAATTAAAAATTTTATGTATAAATCAATTTTGCATTCATTGAATGCATTCTTATGTCGTTATTCAGTTGTACTTTAAATTCTGAATATGAATGCAGACTTTACAGCTCTGTTTGAGAGTGAAGCAATAAAACCAAGCATATTATTTATTCAGTCTCATTGTGAGAGTATTCGTGAGACCACACTGATAACAGAAAAAAAATATATGTGGTTGTGAGCGATAAAAATAAAAATTCCATATTTTTCCCGACGTTTCGTCACTGCTTTAGTGACATCTTCAGGGGAGTTTTTTATATGTTTTCCAAAAAACACTGTATTTTACAATTTTTTCCAAAAATAATTAATAAAAAACCTACTTTTCATTAAACTTGACTTTAAAATATAAAATAACGCACACTAAATATTACATTAAATAAACTTATTCACAAACAAAATATTTATTTAAACAGTTATTTAAAACTAACTTTCATAGCCTATACGTCAATTGCTACTACATAATTGTTGTTTATTTGTCAGTGTCTTATTTATAATATATTGCTTTTTCGTCTTTTTGTTGAATTCCTAAACTTTCCAATGTCATTTCTTTATTTGTTTTGTTTTCAACGTCAAAATTTTTTTAAGTTTAAAAATTCAACAAAAAGGGAAAATAGCAATAATTTATAAAGAAGACACTGACAATATAAATAACAATTATGCAGTAGCAATTGACGTTTAGGCTTTGAAAGTTAGCTTTAAATATTTGTTTAAATAAATATTTTGTTTGCGAAAAAGCTCATGTAATGTAAAGTTTTGTTTGTGTAATTTTAAATTTTAAAGTTTAATAAAAGCTTTTTTGTTAATTATTTTTAGAATAAAAACTTTGAAATACTACGTTTTTAGGAAAATATATAAAAAAACTCCCCTGAAGATGTTGCCAAACAAGTGACGAAACGACGAGAAAAATTTAATTTTTATTTTTATATATAAAAATTACAAAAAAAAATTACTGGTCAAAAACCTCAACAACACTAATTAAAAATTTAGATATTGAAAATAGCCCAACAAATAACATATAAAACTTTAGTTTGCAAACAGAAGTTCCACATCTTTTAAAAATTAATTTTCAAATATAAATGTAACTAACATTTTATTGCACAGCTCAACATAAAATCTTACACAATGTTATTTTAAGTCGATTCCTTCCGATTGTGGTAATTTATGAGTGTACATCAATGTTAGTTAAATATTTTACTGTTTGAAATAATACGTTTAAAGGTTTAAGATCTTAAATATATTTTAAACTGTCATTTGCTCTACAACACATTTTAATACATATATTAACAGCCCTATTCTGGTTGTTAGCTTAACAAGAAATAGTTAAGGAGCTCTTGTTAAGCTGATTTCTTTGTAAATGTTGGTATTCTTAAAAATCATTAACAACATAAAAGCTTAATAAGCTTTTAAAGTTCACCATGCATGGTGAAAATCGATATGCCTATTGAAAGAAGAGATGCGCTTTATAAACAGATGCTTTGAATGCAGCTTGTGACTTTGCAAGCGCTTGAAAAATTTGCCACGGCTACTGAAAGATTTCATTACACTGTGACGCAATATTCAACTTTTTGACTCCAAACAAAAAATCACTTATCCCAGCCGAAAGTACTCGATGAGAGGAGAAAAGTAATTTCTGGATTTTGCTAGATTGGTTGCCGTTCGTTTTTTATGAGCCTCTATAGTTTTTTCGCCAAATTCGATTTTGAGCACTTTTTTGCAATTTTCTTCTATTTTTCGCATGGCCATAGTTCGAAAAATGCTGTGAATTTTTTTTTGCAGTCTTAAGCAATGTTGTAGCTTTTGACTCGGCCAACAAAAATGCTGAATATATTAAGTCGGAAAAATTTCATCTTCATGCTCAAAACCCCAAAAATGTCGAAAAAATTACCACTTTTTTCACCGATTTTTTCTGTTTTTCGACTACACCTCTTGAACTATTGAAAATTTTACCAAACAATCAAGGAAAGAAATGTAGCCTATAAAATTATGAACAACTTTTTAGTACATACCAACTTCATATGACCACACCTTGACAAACATTTTTGCGCTTTTTTTTTATTTTCGTTTTTTATATACGAAACAACAAAATAAATGCGTATTTGTCAAAATCGTTGTTGTTGTTTTTTTTTTTATGAAAGAACAAAGTAAATTTATATAAGTTAACCCACATAACTCCATGACACGACTTGGCATCACTATTGTGTAAGATCAACCCTGGTTGACCTCATTTACAGCAGTGGTGACAATCAGCTGTGACGCGCGAAGTTGGTTGTGGTTTTACACTTGAAATCAACAGATGCAATGGTAAATTTTTGTCATTCTACTTTTTTTATATAAGTGATTGAAGTGAGTGATTGAAAATGGAAAGATGCTCGAAATTAGATAGTTTCTGTTACGTTTGTGGTAAACTAGAGCCAAAACATGGAAAACAAGAACGAAAAATTAAATTATTTTCTAATAATTTTAAACTCGCATATAAACTTTATTTCGGTGAAGAGGATACAAGTGGCGACGAACATACGCCAAATACGGTGTGTTCATCATGTTATGGCAATCTCTTGGGGTGGTTGCATCAAAGAAATTTATGTTTACGGTATGTCAAGCCAATGCTGTGGGTAAGAAATACGTCCGGGGTACATGACCCACATGACAAGTGCTACGCTTGCGTAAATTTTACCAAAGAAATTAATAGAAAAAAACGCAGAGCAAAAGTATATAATGCCACTGACTCCGCTGAATTACCAATACCGATGCCCGATGATGCCGAAGTACCAAAACCACCGAGTCCGAGTATGCTATCAATGATGACATCAGAAAGGGGAAACACCAACTATGGTGACTTCGAGCAGAAATCTGACACAGAAAAACGTTATCGCCAGCGGTTACCGTAAACGCCAAGCTGAGTTCCAAAAACTATACAACGTCAATGATTTGAATACGTTCACATATTGCAACGACATAAAAGCCTTAGTGAACAAAATGGGTATGGAATATAATGCTGCCGACTGGAGATTATTTATAGATGGCTCCACGTCAAGTTTGAAGGCTGTATTATTACATGTTACAAATAAAATGCCATCCATCCCGTTGGCATTTGGAACGAATATGAAGGAATGTTATGAAGTCATGGCAGATATATTGGACAAAATCAAATATACGCAGCATAACTGCAAAATTTGCTGCGACTTAAAAGTAGTAAATATTTTGCAAGGTGTCATTGAAAAAGGCGGCTTCCCTAAATTCTTCTGCTTCTACTGCACATAGGATTCGCGGTATAAACATGACCACTATAAGGCCACACATTGGGTGAAAAGAGATCTGAAGAATCAAAAGCATTTGAATTTGTTCAACAAACCGTTAATTGAGAATATTGATAATATTTTGCTACCACCACTACATATAAAATTGGGCATCGTGAAAGAGTTTATCGAAGTGGCCGTAAAAGGTAACGATCAGATTTTCAATTGTTTGAAAGGAATATTTCCGAAACTAAGCAATGATAAAATTACTGCAGGTATTGTATTTCATTTTTTAGCATTAATGTTGATTCACTTCGCTATATTCGCACTGTTTTTTATGTATGTTACTTGTTGCTGTTTCTCATTTTTTATACAGGTGTGTTAAATGGACCAGACATCCGCAAACTCAATAAAAGTGAAGCTTTCACGCAAGTATTGTCTGCCAAAAAACTTGAGGCTTGGATTGCAATAAAAGCAGTTATTCAATATGTTTTGGGTAAAAACCGCGTGGACAATGAGAAAGCAACGCAATTGGTGAAGAATGTGATTACTGCCTTTGATTCCATTCATGCATCGATGACATTAAAACTGCATTTTATGCACCATCATCTGGACGTGTACCTGAAACAACTGCCCACAGAATCAGACGAGCAGGGTGAACGATTCCACCAGGTAACCATGCCGATGGAAAGACGTTTTAAAGGTAAGAAAATCGACGCAATGATTGCTGAAGTATGCTGGTGGTCTCAAAAGATATCACAATTCGGGCACGAGTTGACGGAGGATGATAAAGACGGACATACAGAAGAAGATATACCGTTATTCACTCCACAAACTGGAAATGACGCAAAAGATATCGCCGTGGCTATCTTAAACTCAGAATCAGATGACGAATCAAGCGAACCAGCTGCAAAGAAATCTTGGCCTTCCACTTCTGGAACGTCAACTGTCAAATCATCAACTTCGCGCCAGACAGCCCAAATGGACATCGACGATACTGATTAACAAAAAAAAAAAAAAAATACAAATGAATACCCGTTTGATGCCTTTTTTTATACTTTTTCCATAATCTTTCATATATTCTCATGTTTTTCACTTTAATCAAAAAATTCAATACTAAATTGCAAAAAAAAATAATACATGTGCCTTTTTAAAACTTTTGCTCAATAAAAATAATAAAATAAAAAAAAAAATGAAAATTAATCACATTTGTGTGGCCAAATCCGTATCAAGGAGTGGTCGTATGAAGTTGGTATGTACTAGTTGTTCATAATTTTATAGGCTACATTTCTCTTCTTGATTGTTTGGTAAAATTTTCAATAGTTCAAGAGCTGTAGTCGAAAAACAGAAAAAATCGGTGAAAAAAGTGGTAATTTTTTCGACATTTTTGGGATTTTGAGCATGAAGATGAAATTTTTCCGACTTAATATATTCAGCATTTTTGTTGGCCGAGTCAAGAGCTACAACTTTGCTAAAGACTGCAAAAAAAATTCACAGCATTTTTCGAACTATGGCCATGCGAAAAATAGAAGAAAATTGCAAAAAAGTGCTCAAAATCGAATTTGGCGAAAAAACTATAGAGGCTCATAAAAAACGAACGGCAACCAATCTAGCAAAATCCAGAAATTACTTTTCTCCTCTCATCGAGTACTTTCGGCTGGGATAAGTGATTTTTTGTTTGGAATTTTTGTGTTGTACTGTGTTATCAACACTTAAAATAATTAAAAAATTCTTCCATTTTTCAGTTTAATGCATTTAAACTCAATATTATATTATAATTTGTATTTTTTTATTATTTTCACAACAATTTTCTATCTAAGCACATACATTTCATTCGTTGTTAAGACTCTTTCTGTTATTAACAAAATTGTAACGAAAAGAGCTTTTAAATTTGCAGCAGAATACGAAACTTTAACAAGTTGTTAATATTAACTATTTTGTTAATGTGGTGAGCTTAGTTAAGCTGCCAGAATAGGGCTGTAAGCCTATTTAAAAAAATATAATGTACAGTTAAAACTGTGAATATGGCAACGCTGGTAATTGAAGTCTTTTTCATTTATTTTAAAATATCAGCTGATAAAATATCACTCTTCAGCTGATTAGCGAAATGATATAAGCAAAAGTTACCATGGTTAATCTAGTAAAATGACCAGAAGAGTCGCTAGCAAAATAACATTGACTGTATGATAACGAAAAAAAACGTTTAATTGTGCCACATTGGATTTCAGTGCAAAGTTCATTGATATTTGGTACGATACTGATGTCGCACAGGTGTTCTAACATCGCTTATTTATAAATATATTTAAATGGTTTATTAAGCAAAAAATATGTTTCAATAAAATATCAGTCTATCCAAAATAAGCTTAATTTAGTATCAGCATTTATAGGTGTCGCACAGTAAACGAATTCGCTTGCTGGGAGATCAAAGCTTCATAACTCTTGAATAAATATAGATATTTGACTACGGTTTTTTCTTGATGAAATTGATATACATATGTATATGAAATTAAAAAAATAATATGATATATCATCATTTCATCTCATCTCATCATAAGATACTTTGAACTGATTTTGTGTTCCCTGACACGCTGTTTAAAAGCGAGAGGACTAGTTCTCGGTAGAATTTCAAAAGTTAGTTAAAAATAAAAATGAAATCTGTAAAGGTTTCAACAGCAATGTTTACCTGATTAAAACAGTGCAACTCTACCATCAACCATTGTTAGTTTTATATTATGAAATGCTTTTTATATTTATACAATAGTTGTATTTTTTAATACTTTATGCAATAAGTATGAAAATTTAACAAAAATATATCGCCTCTTTTTATGAAAATTAAAATATTAGTCAACAATTGAAGGGCTTATTGCAATAACGTGATAAGCCACATGATCTAAAAAATCAATTTTTTTTAGGCTGAATGCATTACAATATAATACATTACAGCAATTGCCAATAAGCACTGAAGGGATTTTGTCTAATTCTTATTAATTTTCTTAGCTATTTGTAAAAGTTTCCATGTTCGATTCCATTTCTTTATACAAAAATAAATTTTTCCAAAACTTTAGAGTCGACTATTTCAATGGCTTATAATGTGGCTTATAATGTTCTTGCAATAAGCCCTTCAATCAATAAAAATATTTTTATAAAACAGAAAATATTAAAGCATGTTTTGTTTGTTTTAACCTTTGAAAGCTTACATATAATTAAAAAATATTCTAAAAATGGGGCTTTACGCTTTGGGCTTTAATCATATCCAATGTGATTATAGTCACATAACACCTACAAAATATTTTCTCTTTCAAAGAAATCTATGTTGCTCATCTTTTATATGAAAAAAATGCGAAAAAAATCTTTAAACAATTGTCCAAAAGAATAGTTTTTAAAAAATTTTTATTTAAAAATGAAATTTCAAAAAAAAAACTTGCAAAAAAACCAAAGTTATCACCCGAAATATATATACAAAAAAAATAGTAAATTAAATAAATATTTTCACTAAAATTAAACTAATTTTAGTATATTGTATATAAAAGAAAGAGAAAAATCGATGTAAGATTTGTAAACGTAAATCAGTTATATTTAGGTAGAACATACACAAGAAAAATAAAATTTACAATCATAATATCTTCAATGCAATAAAGTATGCAATTCTTTGTTTTTCTCACCAACAGCGTTGCCATTTTGCTACAATTGCTACTTACTATGCTGACGAATGGTATATTTTTTTTAAATAGTCGTTATATTTTAATAGGTACAAAACTTAAAATATATCAAAATCGTTAAGTAAGAGACATTTTTGACGACAGATCCTATACAGCAAATTACTTCAAAAATTAACAACCAGCTATATCATAAAAATCGTAGCAAGATTTTTCAAAGCCATGTGCTATTGAACGATATTTCTTGCTTACCTATTCGTAAATTATTTCTAATAACCTTATAACAATTTTCTTTACATTTCAGTTTAGGGATGTGAGCATTAATGTTCCTTGGGGTTACATAGTCGGTCGCTGGTATGGCAATAGCCAAACACGACCCATACTTGCTCTGCACGGTTGGCTCGATAATCTAGGCACTTGGGAGACACTCATTCCGCTCCTACCGCAACATATTGACGTTCTTTGCATCGATTTGCCTGGCCATGGACAATCATCACACCTACCTAGAGGCATGACATATCATGCCATCGATTATGTGCAAATTGTTGTGCGTATTATGAAGGAATACAACTGGAGGAAAGTTTCGCTCATGGGGCATTCAATGGGTTCTGTCGTTTGTTTCATGTTTACTTCGTTTTTTCCACACAAAGTAGATCTTTACATATCACTTGATTCAATACAGCATTTACCAGGTTCCAATTATGCTCGGATACAACAATTTAGCGTGAACTGCGAACGGTTATTCATCGAGGAAGAGCGCTCAAAATCGGTGTCACTCAAGGAACCACCTTCTTACACTTACGAGCAATTAGAGCGTTTGTTATACGAGAGCTCCCACAACTCTATTGACTTGGAAAACTGCCAATATATCCTCAATCGTAGCATTACTAAATCCACAAAATATCCGAATAAATACTATTTTTCCCGTGATGGCAGACTAAAGAATTATGTTCAATTCGTGGCAACGAATGAAATGTACAAAGAAATGGCGAGAAAAGTAGTAAACGTGCCGTATTTGTTAGTGAAGAGCACTAAATCGATGTTCATAAACGAAAAATCGTGGGAGATCATAGAAATTTTGCAGAAAAATAATCCGCTGTTTAAGTTTCAAGAGACACCCGGTACACATCATGTACATCTCAATAATCCCAAGGATGTAGCTGCTCTGCTAAATCCCTTTATAAATCGTCATCGTCCGGCAAATCTGGTTGCGTGGTCTTTGACCGAGGACTCAGCGTGTAATTCGAGTAACAACGTTAAGCCAGAGTCCAGAGTGGGTTCTAAGCAACACAGCAAATTATAGATGCATAGATACAGTTTGTTATGTTGTTCAAGACATTTAATTTAAGTTTCTATTGTTTAATATGTGGAATATTTATTTGAGTTACTACACCAAATAGTACATGTTTTGTTTTTATTTCAAGCCATACTATAAGCATTATATTATTCAAAAAATAATAATTTAAAAATATGGAATAATATAAATAAAAGGTGTAAGGTTTAATATAAACTTTTAGGGTTTTTTACTAACGTATCTTTTGCATATCTTTGTTACTATTTTTTTTAAATATGTACATGCAGATTAAGAACAAAAACATTTAAAAGTTGTTATATGTTCTTATACTGAATTGAGACGGCAAACGTAAGCCATCGGTCTGACAGACCAATCAATGCGCGAGTATACAAAAGTTAAGCAAGATGAATGAATGCCTTGAATTTTTATAACTTTACATCAAATAAAAAAAATCGGCAACTCCAAAAACCTTGCTAAAGAACATTTATTTAAATTTGGGCAGAAAATGTTGGTTATTAAGAGATTAGTGGGAAATAATTTTTGAGTTTTTATAATTTTATTATGAATTTAAACTTATTTTTACCCGACAACGGTGAAGCAAAATGAGAGGTACAGTGTTGTGCATACCAAAAGCAACCAAAATTGGAGTAGCAAACTTCTTCATATTTTTTTATCGTCTTACTTCTTTCCTCAAGATTTTAATAGTTAGTTTGACTCAATCATGTATTGCACTAAATATAGCATAAAAAAAAACAAAGTAAAATATAACGGTACTTTAACAATGAGATTAGTATGTGGAGAGAGCGATTTTTGACTGTGCATAACAAAAGCAACTTACT
This sequence comes from Dichetophora obliterata, assembly GCA_963920525.1. Classification (NCBI taxonomy): domain Eukaryota; kingdom Metazoa; phylum Arthropoda; class Insecta; order Diptera; family Sciomyzidae; genus Dichetophora; species Dichetophora obliterata. The sequence goes on along the minus strand of OY986438.1, from coordinate 200,708,980 downwards.
TGAGCCAAAAAGTTTGTGCTCCAATTAACGGTAAATTTCGGTTATATTTTAAATGTTTTCTTAGTTAATACTGAGTTAGACTAAAAAGAGTCATTTGCAAATAATTTGTTGTGTGAAGAAGACTTTTAAAATTACCAAAACGTTATGGCGCGTAATAAATACTCAGAGTTCCTTAAACAGGAAATAATTTATGAGTATAAAGCAGGAGCATCAAAAATTTCTATATCAAAAAAGTACAAAATAAACAAATCAATAATTTCACGTCTTATAAGAAAGTTTGAGACTGTAAAAAACTGTAAAAACCCTTCACTTGGGTGATCCGAAGCATATAACAACACAGAGAGAGGACCGACAAACAATCCTAGCTTTTCAAAAAGATCTTTTTGTATCTTCTCAGTCTGTTGTTAATCAACTTAATTTAAACGCGAATTCGAGTACTGTTCGCCGACGTGCTATGGAATCTGACTTATGAAGTTAGAGACCAGCGAAAAACCCATTACTTACAAAAAAACACATAGAATGAAGGTTTTGCTTTTAAAACATAATCTCTTAAATCAATACAATTTTTATACTCCAGACTAAATTTTGCAAGAACTCACTTGAATTGGTCTGTTGACTAATGGAAGACAGTCCTTTTTAGTGAGAAGTCCAAAATTTAATCTTTTTACCATCGATAGCATGGCCAGAGTACGTCGAAGAAGAGGTGAGCGCCGTAAACCTCAAAACTGCGAGGTCACAGTTAAGCATGGAGGAGGCTCAGCCATGATATGGGCTTGTTTTTCTGAATTGGGACAAGGTTCATGAAATAACCCAAACAATGGACCGATTTATTTATAAAGAGATTTTAGAGTTTACAGTCATGTTGCCCTTTGCTGTGTGAGAAATGCCAACCACATGATTTTTTTCAGCATGATAACGACCCTAAGCACACCGCAAAGGTCGTTAAGAAGTGGATTTGTGCAAAAGAAATTCAGGTATTGGATTGGCCAGCCCAATCGTCTGGTCTGAACCCAATAGAAAATCTGTTCGGAATCCTTAAGCGACGAGTCGGTGGGCAAAAGTTTTCTAATATAGCTGCACTCGTTGAGGCACTGACAGCAATGGCTAAGCATACCACAAACTATCATTGATAACCTTATGGCTTCAATGCCACGCAGATCTGTAGCGTTATTCAAAATCAAGGTTATTTTACCAAATATTAATCCTATTACCTCAATTTTCAATCTATTTAAATTTCTTTAGCTTAAGTTGCTTTAGTTATGCACAGTATAATTTATACTTTGTTCTTTATTTTTTATAAACAAATTTAAAATTCTGAAGTTAAAAAAAATTTTGAGTTAGCTTTTAACAATGTGTTTTTTAATGAATATAAAAACAATATCGTACAATTATTTTAGTAAAAAACGGAAAATTTGCATGGTATAATTGGCAATGCTTTTTATGGTTGCATTTAATATGCACAACACTGTATATGTGTTTTACCGGTATGTATGTATGTATGCATGTTCATCTGTTCTACTCTCACTTCTAATGCCGTGGTTATGCTAGCCAAACATGTTTGGTGTTCATTTTTGTTAATTTGTTCTCTTCGCTGAAATGTTTGTTTGGTGGTTTTGCTATGATTGGTGGCACAGTTGCATTATATGTAATAGTATGTCGAAACACAAAAAAGCACAACCCTAATTTGCATTTGTGTACTTAAAATTAACGAATTAAAATACACGAACTGATATTACTTACTCTGAATTTTTATTATAATATCTTAAACAAAATGGTTTGCATATATCTGACATGCTAGCTAGCTGTTTATGTTAAGAGTTACGTGAAGACACAATCAACTTCACTTTTTAATACTTTTACCTACTTTTTTGATGCTATTATACAAAATGACTACAGCCAACACTGAAAAGTTCGGCATGTTTGGCGTTTCAATCAGCAATCAAAATGTTCGGTCCGAGAGCGAGAAAATGAATATCAGAGAGAGTTCATTTCTTAATTTTATACGTGAAACAATAACAACAAAAAATGTTCGGCAATCATATTTGGCTAGCATAACCACGGCATAAGCTACTTGTTATTATTTGACAAATGAGGTATCCTTGGAAGCGTTTTCATATTCTTCTGGTTAATGGCGATGTGCCGTCACATTTAATTTAATGTAGCACCCTCTAGCGGACATAAAGACATGAAAAAAATTTTTGGTGACAAAAGCCAATTCGTATATCTTTTAAACATCACTATAAATTAGTATTATTATATTCAATAAAATATATTATGTGTAAGTTGTTTATTTAATAGACATGAAAAATGTAATAGTTTGAACATAACAATTTCAGGTGAGGATATTGTCTTGTTTCATACTTTTTAGAGAGCACTTTTTAGTAGTCGGGTTTGAGTTTTTTTTACTTATTTTTTATTAATACTATAAAAAAACAGTGAATAGTGTCTTCGTCAGAAATGAATCATAAGCAAAACACATTAAAAGGTTGTTTTACCTTATTTTAATATGGTGCTTAAAAAGTTAAGTACCAGCATACTATACTTTTTTTTAATTGACTTTTGTGTAAAAAAGCATTGACCGTACCAAAACACAAATATGCTTACAAAATAAACCCACTCATAAAACCATTTTTGTTTGTTCCAATTAATTCGTTAATATTCTTACTTGAAGCGTTTTTATAAAAAATTATTCTGGAAACTTTTAAAAAGTAGCTATCGCAACGACTAAATATCAATATTATTCTTTTTAATATATTTTTCTTAAAATTCATTTTTAACCCTCGGATGGACTACGTCGTCTGGCCAGACGAAATGGTTTTTCTTTTTGAATAACTTTGTTCCTAGTTGTTCGATTAGCAAATTCTCTCTTGGGCTTTCGAGTGTGTTGTCGTTCTATATAAAAAGTATAAAATTCAAAAGTTCTATTAATGTTGGTACAGTACACGCTCGCAAATATCAACCACTTGGTAATTAGGGTAATTCTAATTTCCGAAAAATTCTAATTTCTTAACTTTTTTTTACCCCAAAAAGTATATAAACGATACTATATGATTGCAAAATTTTATTAATATGTAATTATTTACTTTAATTTTGTCAAATAATCAATAATACTTGTTTGCTTTTGCAGTTTTCGTACGCTTTCTAAGACGATATCGTTTCGCAAGGCTAAGAGACTGCTAGTGTGCTTTGACGAAAAAGGCTCATGAATTTTGCACCTTTTTAACAAATTATTAACGCTTGCGATAGCTGTTAAGTGAGATATAGCTGGAATGACATCAACAACATCGTCGTCGCCATCATCTGATGCCTCATCTGATGCTGCTGAGCTATTTTTCAGAAATGTCTTCAAAGGCATCTTCATTCCATGTGTCAATTTCCTGAATGCTGACTCTAACATTTGGAACAACTTCCGCCAAAAGATTTAAATTGGTTTGGATAACTTCATCGTAAGTCTCGCAGGTGTGCCAAAATTGTGCCAGTGGCAAATCATCATCACTGTCGTAATCGCTAGAATCCCAATTCATCAGTTTTGACCATGAAATTTTCAACAGCTATTGTGGCAACTCATTCCAATCCTGTTGCAAGAGTATTATTGCATTCCGAATCGAATGGCATTTCAAAAGATTATTCAAATCACCTTCTTCACCGATTAGTTGAGATAATAGCTGTTTTCTATAAATCAGTTTTGTTACTTTTATTGGATTCTGATCCATAGGTTGCACAGCTGCTGTCATATTTGGTGGCAAAAGATAGGCTACTATATTTCCGTCATCACTTTGTACCTACCTCTTTTATAAATATTTTATGAAACCAGTGTTGGAAGATACATGAAGTCATCCAGGCATTTTTAGAAAAGTCATAGTGAAGTGGATTATTGAATCCTTTGAAACATCATGGTTTTTTTGCTTTGCCAATTACTAATGGTTTCAGTTTGTGACTACCGTCAGCGTTAACGCCTAGTAAAATCGAGAGGCGTTCCTTTAGTATTTTATGCCCTGGAGCTTTTTTTTCGCAAGCGGCGACATATGTTTTGTCTGGCAGACTGTGATAAAATAATCGCGTTTCGTCGACATTGTATATTTGATTATCCGTTAATCCCGTTTCGTTGATCTTCGAACGAAATCTGTGTAATAATGGGGTGACCTCGCCAACATTACTAGACAGCAGCTCACCACCAATTTTAAAATAACGAATACCACGTCGATTCATAAATTTGGTGAACTATCCATCGCTTGCGTGAAAATCATTTTCATCTCTATCTCGATATATTTCACCAAATATTTTTTTGGCTTTTGCTTTTAGTACTGGTCCCGTGAGTGTGCACTTCTTTTCACGTTTACTTAAAAACCAGTCGTAAAGGCGAGCTTCCATTTCTGGATATTCAGCTTTATGTAAGGATTCACATTTTGCTTCATGGTAAGTGTTGGAAGCAGCATCTAATATTATTTCTTTTTTTGATTTCATATAACTGATGGCAGATGTGGAGACGTTAAAGTCCAAAGCTAGACGCTTTGCTAAACACTTTTGTTTCTAAAGATAGTGTGTTTTTTTTTGCACTTTTGTGACATTGTCAAGCTCTTATTTCCACCTACTTTTTATACATACATAAAGTATAGCAAAACACGACCACTTTTATTGATAACACATCAAACACTAACACACTACTGGTATACCAGCCTTATAATATGTATTAGTCGTTACGACATTAGCAAGGAGAACAGCTGTGTTCATAATTTGGTGTTTCCCCTTTTTAGTTTTATATGTTGATGCGAAAAAAGTAATAACAATCCCAAAAATTCGTCAAATAAGGTAAAACAAAAAAGCGCTCTGAAAATAAGAATCAAGTTCTAATTTTCGAGCGTTCGTTGCTTGATTCTAATTTCTGACAGATTCTAATTTGAGAGAGTACTAATTTATGCGCGTCTAATCTAGTGATAACTTCTTTCTCAAAGTAAAATTCTTCATACTTGGACTATGTCGAGTCCGAGAAGTGCCCCGACGAAATTAATTTCTGATAGATAGTAGCTTGATATTTTGTTCAATTTCATATTCTCCTCTTTACCTGGGTTCGTTAGATAACAAGACTGATATTGCCAAACATACATAGCATACATATGTATAAATGCTCTGAAGCATAAAACTACCGTTAGCCTATATTATGCTATACCTCCGTGATTGGGCACACCTCTGATTTCGTCTGGCTAGACGACGTAGTCCATTCAGTGACTATCGGATCATTTCCCATCCGAGGGTTAAAAATAATGAAAAAATTAATGGATAGCTTCAGTAAAACTAGATAAAATTTAGTATCTCTTAGTTTCGCTCTATTGCTTACGCTAGTTTCTCTGTCTCTCTCTCTCTCTCTCCCTCACTCTCTCTCTATTCACAAAGACCTCTAATGCCGAGCTATGAGCAACAGCTAAAAACTTTGCAAAACAAACTTTTAGTCATATCAATAAGTTTGAGTTGTGTTGACAAGAATTTCTCAAGAATAAATTTTATTTTGAACATCAACTAACATCTTAGAGATAAATACAAAGAATATTTAAGCTAAAAATTTGTTTTTATTCTAAAAAGGCGCGTTTAATTCATATTATTTTAGTATAGTTCGAAAAAACAATTGAAACGCTGTCAGAACAAGCCACAAGCCATTAAACGAATGGAAGCCCCAGCGAAGTGTGAGGTTTGTACAGAGCAGGGTTGCCAGCTCGTTTTTTTTTTCAAATAATCTGTTTTCACGGAGGGACAAAATATTCTTATATCAAGCAAATATTTTGCTTGATATAAGAAAATTTAAAATTAAGTCTCATTTGCTCAAATCAAGCATCAAAAACTAAAATTAACAAAAAAACAATTATAATGAGCATTTATTGCCAAAATTGAGCAAAATAAACAACAGCTTGAAACAAGCACAAAATACTTGATTCTAGAACCTGGAGCAAGAATTGAATCAAGAAAATATTTTCTTAATTAAAGTAAACGTAGAGTTGTCGCCTTTGAACAATTCAGCAAATTACAACAATCATACAAATCTTGAAGTTGTTGTAAAAGAGTCGCTAGATAACAAAATCTACGTTCAAGATCACTGTCGCCAATGTTTGCCAACAAAGTATGCGAAGGTGTTGTTGCTTTGTGCAAATCGAGCAAAATATTCTTATTTTCAGTAAATTATTTACCTGAATCAAGTAAAATGTTCTCCATTGAAGAAAAATAAATTTCTCAAATCTTATATATTAATAGGCAAACAACAAATGTTGTCGTACACTTTTTCTTATATCGTTCGCATATCGTTATATCGTTATGTGCAGAATCATTTTAGATTTTAAATTTATGACCTCTGACCCGAAATATAAACATTGACACTTTGTATTATTTATAGTTTATTATTTATTTAATTTATAATTTATTATTTAATCGCATGAGTACCTTTGTTAACAACTGTAACGTTTTTGATGTTAACTTGTCGGAAGGTCAACTCAAAAGCAGATTAAAAACTAATTAAGGAAAAGATCTATGTAAACGCAAGGTTAGTTGTTATGTCTTGTGTTGTCCCTGAGCCCAACCCATATTATGGTGGGTAAATTTTTCTCCCTTTTGGTTTTTTTTTGGACCAGTTCTATCGAAATCTTTGCGATATTTCAATGATATTTGGATTGGTTCTTAAAAGGATCTATTGCGGAGAAAGTGTGAAAAAGCTGTAGTAGCTGAACTTTATTGTTATTGCATGTATAGTAAGGAATCTCAGGGCTAGGAAGAGGTGGAATGGTGATAGAGGTATCAAATGAAAGATCTGGATGCACATTATGATTACATTTTACATTGGTGACCCTCGACCTGAAATATGACCGTAAAAAGAGCATTTATTAAGTAAAAGCTAAATTGTAACAGATGGAAGAATATAATATATAATATAATAAAGAGCAATTTTTAGACATTGATGTGGTGTGCACAAAATGCTTTCAACATTTTGCGCCATCTCTTACGGCTACCCTACAATAATCATCATTTTATACAACAAGAGTGAATATATAATGTGATGGTGAAATTTCTTAGAAATAGCAAATTATAAAAAATTTCCGTTATTTTGACATGAAAATTATTGAGATAGCTCGAAAACTATAGATATTTTCAGTACAACGTAATTTCTATGAAACGACGTTGGTTCAGAAATATAACGGTATACGAAAGCTTTTTTGGTAATATTTTCTCACATAATATGTTAAAAAAAATTCCCGTTACAATGACATCAAAACTATTGAGATATCTCAAAAAATTTAGATTTTCTCAGAACAACGTATTTCCTTGAAGCAGGATCATCGCCTCACAATGTGAAAAAAACGATTGAAATTTCAAGTTTTGATTTTGCAAGCAAATATCTTGGCCACTTTTTAAACAATTTTCATCAAATTTTCTTTGGCTGAAAGATCAATTAATTTACTTTAGAGAAATAAGAAAAGACTAACCGTTATCTTACCAATTCAATGTTTTATTTTTTTTTTTTTTTTTTAAATACCTCTAAAATATTCAGTTTTTGCTCAAAAAATAGGCCAAACGTTTTTGATGTTGTAGTGTTTTTTCTTTTAAAATTTTATTTTTTCACACTCTTTCATATGACTTATCATTTATTAGCAAAACGCTTCATTTTGACACATAATGCAAAAAACAGGTTCGTTCTATCATCAAAAATCGTGTTTTTTTATGAAAATTAAATTATTCAAAACATTGTTTTTATATTTTCTACAAAGTTCCACAGCTTAAAAAATAATTTCTGTGAAAAAAATTTTCAAATTTTTCAAACCACTCCAAAGTTATATACTCAAATCTATGTTTTAAGCCATTTCGTTATCTTATATATTAATACGCAAACATCAAATGTTGTCGTACTCCTTTTTAATATTTATTTTAGAATAAGGGCAATAAAACGTATATCATTCGAAAGGTACTACATCGTTGAAAGTTTATATTAATTTAAAAGTACTGCACTATTAACGTTGAAAGTTTATATTACTTTTAGTAAGGAATTTCAGGGTTACGAAAAGTTAAAATGGTGAATGAGGTATCAGATGAAAGGTCTGGCTGCACAGTATGATTGCATTTAAGATTGGTGACCTTCGACCTGAAATATGATCGTAAAAGAGCATTTATTAAATAAAAGCTAAACTGTAAGATATGGAAAAACATCAGAGAGAAATGTACAAAAAACATTTTTTGCTACCTCTTACGGATACCCTACAATAAGCATTTTTATATGCAACAAGTGTGAATATATATTGTGATGGTAAAATTTCTTACAAACAGTAAATTTTGAAAAATTCCCTTTATTTTATCATCAAAGTTCTGACGATATCTCCATAACTGTAGCTTTTCTCAGTACAACGTATTTTTGTATTTTTACAGAACAACGTATTTTCTTAATGTAAGGTCAACGTCTCATAATAAGAAAAAACTATTAAAATTTTAGAAAACTGGTAGAATTTCAACCACGGACGATATTAGTTTATATAAATAAACGTAAGAGAAACAGTTATTGAGTAGATATAATTCAAGAATAGCGAGAACTCTTTATTGCGATATTATTGCGAAAATTATTGCGATAATTTGAAACTTAAGATTTAGTACGACACATTTTCTTAAGGCAAGGTCAAGGCCTCAGAATGAGAAAAACGATTGAAATTTCAGAAACTTGGTCGAATTTCGACCACAGGCGATACTAGTATTTGAAAATTCCCCGAATTTTTAGTTTATTTTTATTGCTTATAAATTTTTACAATTTTTTCAGACAAGCAAACAATAAAATTAAGATTATTAAAGTATGTTAATCAGTATACTAAAGAATAAGTGCATAAAAAATTTATTTTTAGAGTAAGAAAAATCAATACTTATTTTTGAATTCAGTAAATTAAATTCACTTAAACATCTATTCATAGGTTTAAATAACAAATAGTTCGATCTACAAAAGTTAATTTTAAAATAATTCAATTTCCTTAAATTTCTATTAGGAACATTGAAATTAATGATGCCTAGTAAATAGGAGCAATTAATATTACCACAAACTATGTCATATAAAAAAGCAAGTGATTGTATTTTTCGTCTCGTTTCCAATGATTTCAAATTCAATAACAAACAACGAACGTTATATGATGGTAGTAGTTCAACAAAATTAAATGATCTTAAAGCAAATTTTAGAAATTTATTTTGAATACGCTCAATTCTCATTATATGAACCAAGTAATATGAATTCCATATAAAGGATGCATATTCAAGACGAGACCTTACAATAGCCATGAAAACTTTTTTTAACGTGTAGGGATGCGAAAAATTGGAACAGTTCTTTCTTAAAAATACATATACTGAATATCATCGCGAAAGTGTGCACGTTAAATGATTATTGAAAGAAAATTTTGAGTCCAAAATTAAGTTGAGTATTTCCAATATAATATGAAGAAATTAAGATGAAAAAACTTTTTAAGTTTTAGCAAAAGAAATGTAATAATAATGCATATATAAATATTAAGAAACAGGCGATTTCTCAATCACAAATTATAAACACGATTCAAATCTAACTGAAGTAGATAGACACCAAAACTATTACGAATGGTCTTAAAAACTTTTAAATCATCGGCGTATAGTAAAAACTTGAAAAATAGAAATAAGAGCAAGTGTCATTTATAAACAAAATGAAAAATGGCAAAATTGGAATGTATCGGTTTTCATTCTAAATTTTTGAGTTGGATAAGATCTTATTTGGCAGACCGCTTGTGCTTTGTTGAGCTTTAAATGCCAGATCCTTCAAATTTAAAGCTGAACAAAGCACAAGCGATCTGACAAATAAGATCTTATCCAACTTGAATCAAAACCGATACATTCCAATTTTGCAATCAATAAGCTATGATTTGCGGGGAATTTCAAGTCGATCGGGGAATCCGGGTATGGGATCATATATTTGTGGACTATAATAACCAATCTCTTTTTTAATGATTTAATGTAATGAATGGAATTAAATATTTTATCTAATAAGAGCGTGGTATTTGATTTTATATTAAATTGTCTGATTGCCCTCTTAAAAGTATTTTCTGAATTTTGAATATATTTTCGTTAAGAAAGGTATAGGACTTGCATTGCAATAACATTGCAAATGCTACGAAATTGGAAGTAGCGGCTCAAAAACACATTTTCCACTTTGAATGTTTTTTTTTATAGCTGAGTTTGATGAAAAATCGGATAATTTGGAGAACTGCTGGGAAAACCAAAAAATTAGTTGGCAACCCTGCAGTACACTAACTTTTTTGGAGCGAAAAAATAAAATCAAGCATGTTGTATATAAAGTCTCATTGTGAGAAAATTCGTGAGAGCGCCCACTGTTGCCAGATTCGCGGATTTCCCGCTAAATCTGCGGACTTTGTTGTCACATGGCGGAATAAATTATCAAAAATCCGAAATGCGGAATTTTGGCGGATTTTTGAAGTGAAACTTCTTAGGCGGCGATTTGATATTGAGCGTAGAATTTTCAGGCTCTTGTCTTGAAAAATGTTCGTCATGAAAATTATTTCGAGTCCCGTCACGTTTTTGTGTAAAAATTTAGAGTTTAAAATTTAGCTTAATTATTATTAATTTTGAAGATGATTGAGCACTTCTCCATTAACAATTTTTTAAAAGCAGTAAAAGAAGATATTTTGCTTTTTTTGAAAATTTGTGAGTGTTGCGATGGATATCGAAAATTTTGTATCAGTATCCTCTTAAAATGGAACAATGTATCTAATACAACTTATTTTCTGTTTGAAGTATTTGAATATAAGGATACAGCTGGAGAAATAATTTTTTAGGAAGTGCCAGACTTTTCACTGCACCTGTTATCATTGATCAAACGCTGATGTTGAACGAGTGATGCCAGACATGATGACATGACTAAAATATACCCTGGTAACATCGGGGCCGGGACATATCCCTAAGGGACATAATTTCAATTTTGGTATTATGACCGCTTTGAAAGAGGAGATAGTCCCAAAAATTGGATTTGGGATTATGACCGCATATTAAGCGGGTTCTAACCCCTTGGGATTATGTTTAAGAGGTCATAATCCCAAGTGGTTTCAACAAATACAGATATCTGTGCCGATAAGCAATAATTGCTTAAGTCTGATTTCAATCGCCATATAAGTTATATGAAAGGGTCTTTTCATTTTGTGTCATAACTTTGGCTAAGGACATGCTAACAGCTCCAGATTTTTTGTGTTTAAAGTGCTATATACGTGAAACATAAATAATAATAATAATAATAATAATAAACTGACCATTTCAGCCCTTGGAAGGACTTTGACCTAAATTCTATTGATCAATTGTGTTGTGCGTGTTATTAAATGTTTGATCACAAATGATCGAGAACTGGACCTACATGTTTTATGCCGACTCCGAACGGCTTATGTTCTCAAGAAGCTTTACATGGCAATTTTTACTCTCTGAGGTTTGCCATTGTCTGCAGAGAGGTGACGACCGAACAGAAAAATTAATTCAATTTAAAAAACTTTTTGTCTGAGCTGGAATTGAACCCGGGCTACCACGGTTCTTTAGCTTAGGGGCCATGCACTCTACCCACTAGGCTACGGCCGCCACAGCTGCATACGTGAAACATAGCTGCATCAATAACTCAGATCTGTCTTATGTCGATTTAAGCTATTTTTTCTTAACTCAGATATAAGCGAAAATGATTTGCCCTTGTTCGAAATGGTGATTACAACATCAACAAGGTCAAATCAATTTTGTTATGGTTTTTTTTACAATAAAATATTTTGCCTTTGTAGACAGCGAAGTCGGTGTTGGACGTACTGAGGGTTGTAATCTCTTAGCAGCGGCCGCCTATTAAAAAGATAAATCTAAACACTTTTAGTTTAAGTTTTAAGGCTGTGTGCAAATTGATCTAAATACGACCTGAACTAAATTGTGTTGATAAAGCAGTGCTAATTTAAGAAATTAATAATCATATTAATCTTTTGTTAGATTATTTTTGTTAATAATTAAACATTGAAACATTATTTTAATATTGGGTGATTTTTCAATTTTTTGGATGATTTTTCATATAATTTTTTGAGATATATATTATTTAGGGGATTTTTCATTTTCTTTAAAAAAGTTTAAGGTGATTTTTCAGTTCTTTGGGCCTTTTTTCATATGGTCGATGTTCCATTTTTTGTTTTTGGCGTTTTTTACTTAGGCGTTTTACATAGCGCCGGCGCTTTCTTCTTCCATCATTTAGGTAAATTAGTAAATAGTTCTTTGAAAAATTCATGTTGTTTTTACCATTCCGTACAAAAGCAAATACATTTTTTTATAATGAAATAATTTGACTTTATACGGAAAGTTGTTAATTCAGGTATAATTACCTTACTTAAAGACTTAAGTAAGTTTACAAATTAAACATTAGATTCTTTTTTAATAATAAAAGTAATATATGTAACAATATATAAGCGTCCACTACTAAAAATGCGGCCTTAATAAAAACATTTTTAAAAAGAAGAATGCAAAACTTTTATTTGGGATTATGACCGCTTAAAAAAGGGGCGTAATCCCAAATTTGGGTCATAATTAATAAGCGGTCATAGTCCTAAGTTCAATTTTTGGGACTATGTCCCCTTTTTTTAAATTTGGGATTATGCCCCTTGGGGCTATGCCCCGGCACCATAACATCTAATGTTAATTGGATCCCATGAAATATACATCAACAAGAACATTAATAAAAAATGGATTGATTTAAAGTAGTACATACTAATAGTTGTTTTTAATTGAAACTTGAATTGATATTTTCTGTGATATTTTTTTACCTTATTATACATATTTAGTTATAATTAATATTTTGTCTCTTATAAAAAATATCTTGCCTCTTAATATTTTATTGCTGATTAGCGAAATGATGCATGAAATTAGTATGGTTAATATCACAAAACGACCAGAAGAGTTGCTAGCAAAATAACATTAACTGAATGATAACCCAAAAAACGTGCGAGCCACATTTGTTTTCAGTGCGAAGTTCATTGATATTTATTACGATACTTATGTCGCACAATTACCCAATGTCGCTTACAGCAGTTTAGCTTTTGACCTAAAACCTAAAAAGCAGTTTAGCTTTTTGATCATTGTTTTAACCATTAACTTTCTTTAAATCTTACAAATTTTAATAAGGATGTATTGAAAATTGCTCAGATAGCAAAAAAGAATTGATTTAAAGAAATCTCACTCTGTCTAAATAAGCTTCAACTAAGATCAAACTATAATTTTTGAACAAATATGCATATTTGACTGAGGTTATTTTTTTTTTTTTTGTTATTTTGGAAATTGATCTATCGATGTAACACAGTCGATTATACTTATAAATTTGTTGTACTGGTAAAAGAGGTCTTGTTTTTTATTGTACTAATTGACGGGCTTATTGCAATAACGTGATAGGCCACATGATCTAAAAAATCAAGTTTCTTAAGCATAATTCATGACTCAATGCATTGCCAAACACCACTGAAGAGATTTTGGCAATTTCTAACTAATTTTCTAACCTATTTGTAAAAGTTTACGTGCTCAATTCCAATTCTTCATACAAAAATACAATTTTTTAAAACTTTAAAGTCGATTATTTCAAAATATTTTTTATGTGGCATATCATGTTTCGGCAATAAGCCCTTCAATTAATCTATACATATATAGCATCTTTAGGTAAAACGTAGCCTTCATCTTAAGCTTCGTTTGTTTTCCGACGATATCGGACAAAATTGGCTTTATGTATTTTTTTCCTTGCGTCGTCGTCCACTGTTACGTTGCTTACGTTGCTCAAATCCTCTTAACGTGAGTATTTGTCAAAAACATTATTATTATAACAGATTGTAAAAGTTCTTCATTTTGCGTAAAACTGACAAAAACCTTTAATATTTTATACTTATTCTAAGCAATATTTAATAGGTGGCATCATTTTTTGCATCAGCTGTTTTGTTTGTTTTGTTTTGTTTTTTTTTTTTACATATATGATTAATTTTTGCTGCAAATTTGATCATAGTGAAAAGTTTTGTGAAAATTAATAATTATAATGTTTTCCGCGATCGCTTTATACAATTTTAATGAATCGGATACAAAGCAGGCAAGGCAGGCATATCTGCAAAGCAGGTAAAACTCCAAGATCCAATCCAACTCCAAATTGCTCGCTTGTGGTTTTTTTGTGTGCTAAATAAAATATAAATTAATTGATTCTAAATTCTTGCATTTGATAATAAAATAATACTTACGATTTATTTTCAGCAACTTCCATGCCAACAAATTTCTAAACGATAAGAAAATTTTCATCGTCTGTATTTGACGTTTCGCCTCAAATTTTTTTTATACATCAAGCCAAGTTTTCACTGCAGTACGTTGTCGTTCATTTCTGAATCAGATGTTCTCGTTGGGCTATGAAATTATTTTTACATCAAGCGAAAACAGCTGACATTCGGCTTTTGAACGAAGCCTTCGTGAAATGCACGTTACGTTCGTTTAACAGAAAGATGCTAATAATCTAATATACAAAAATCTCGTGTCACGGTGTTTGTTACAGGACTCCTCCGAAACGGCTCGACTGATTTTTATGAAATTTTGTATGTATATTTGGTAGGTATAAGAATAGGTTGTGAAGTTCATTTCACCCTCCTACCCCCAGTTGGCGTGGAGCCTCCCATACAACCATAATTTGCGATATCGAATATCTTTGGAGTTATAAGCCGCTTAGCTTCAGAATTCGGTATTCGACCACAAATTACACGTGCCGCTTCGCTGATAACATTTTATGGGAGTTGGGCAAGGGGGCGTTGCACCTCACACATAACCCAAATTTACGATATCGAACAGCTTCTGTGTTATAGGCCGCACAGCATCGGAATTCAGTATTCGAACCCAATTAACACATGCAGTCTTACTAATAACTTTGTATGGCGTTGGACAAGTGGGCGTGGCACCTCCCATACAACCTAAATTTTAGAAATTCAACAGCTTTTGAGTTAAAGGTCGCACAGCCATTAAATTCAGTATTCGACCACAATTTACATACATAGTTTCACTGATAACATTTTATTCGCATTTGGCAACGAGGCCGCGACAGCAACGCGCCGGGTTTAACCTAGGAATATATACAAAACTACATATATTACATATAAAAAAAAAAACTATTGCAGTTTGATACAAAATTGGTTTTTCTATTTCTTTCACGAAAAATGCAAGGGCTACCAACTTTGATTTTTGCTACGCATTAAATTTTTTAAAATGTTTTTTATATTTTTTTTAAAATTCTTTGCTCTTAAGAGTAATTTCCTGCGTGCAGTTCCGGATTATCCCAGAAGCAAATTCATCTCGGGGGACACCATAAACATCATAGAAAAAATATTTGGTACTATTGCTGTTGCTACATTACTTGTTGAAGGATACTTTATTCTAATAATGATAATTTACTATCATTTCTGTTACCAAATACTAATTTTCTTCAAAAACAAAGATTCGCTAATTTTCCTCAAAAATCTTACATAAAAATATGAACTCCTTGAGATTATCCATTGTCTAAAGAAAAATGACGGTCGCACATAAAGTTGTATTTTATTGAAAATTTTTTCTGCTTCAGCGATATTACCACAATCATTACCTATATGAGGGTTGCTGGAACTCATTAGCCAATTTGATCCCTTTCTAGCGACACACATGACCAAAAAAGGTAACGCCGGAAAAGGGATCGTCTCATATTTATTTAACCCTTTGATGACCAAATTAAAATGGGTGGGGCTACACATTTTCTGAGGTCACATTTGTGTTAGTCTGTTATTATAGTCAAATATTAACTAACAAAAATTTTTAAGTCCGGATTCGTTAGTTACAGGGTGTTGCTTACTTGTTGTGCAGTTATCGAACAAACTAAACACTTTTCTCATGATTTTTTTTTGTGTATATAACTCTCTAGCCTTTATATATTTTTATTGTGTACCTAGTTTTACAATTAAATAATTAATTTTATGTTTTTATGCACTGCTAAACCCTTTTAAAACTATATAAAGACTTTTTTTGCGAAACGAACACGATTGTGATTTCGACCATTTTATTGTACGGAGAACGGTTACAGAATCGACAAGTGCAAGACACGAATATCCACAAGACCTAAAACTAATTAAGAAACTGATATTCAGCAGTTTAACCTGTAAATGCTTTTGATTTTTTTGTAACGTAAAAGACGTTTAGTGTCAATTTGACACTATGCACTTCAACCAAAGATTTATGTTTTATACCACTGAAAATTTCAGTTTTTCAACTTATATAAATGTTATATTAAAATATTTGTTATCAAAAAACTCAAGAGATATCTTTTGCCACATTAGAATTATAATATTAAAATAATACATAAAATCTTAAAAATAAAAATTTGATTCTTATTCTTTAAATACACTAAGTTTGAGCACATTTTTTACACAGCGTAAAAAGATGAATTGGACAAACATGGGAATAGCAGTTATCACATAACGTTCTGTGGAGATTAGCACTTGATTTAAACGGGCAAAAAAAATTACAGTTATAGTTTTAATTTTTTCTTTGTGTTCAATTATTAACTTAGTGTCAATTTGACACTGAATGTCGTTTGGAGGGAATTCTTTGTGTTGCTTAACAACGACATCAACTGAAATTTTTTCTTCTGTACATTTAGGCATAATTTTTGCACTGATCCAAAAAACCCAGTGGATTTGAGCATAAATAAGAAAGATATTAGCACTTCTTTTTAAAAATAGTGTCAAATTGACACTTAAAGCTATAGGAAAGGCTCGATGCTTCATCAGTATTATATCTAGGGACAGATATGCTAAAAATGTTGAACTTAAAAGCTATTATGCGTGGATTTAATGTCCGTAAAAGTTGCAAGTCGCATTTCAATAACTAAAAGTATTTATGCTTTTGTTTTTATTTCAATACCTACTCCACGTATCTCTTTCTTCTTGTGCTCATATTTTAATGTAAAAAAATTACCTGTGTCATTGTAATAAATACGTTTAACAATTTCATTAACAAGACCAATACAAATTTAGCATTGGATAGGGGGCCCACAGGCGTGGATTGCTTAGGGCATCAAGTAGTCTTAATCCGGCACTGCCTGCATGTTGAAATGCACTGCAATAATTTTGAACATTCATTGAGCTTGCAGCAAAAATCATATCCGCTACATCCTGCATTATTCTTGCAGTTTTGTTCTACTGAATGTATGTTTATATCGATTATATTGTTTCAAAGGTTACTGTATAAAATAGAGACTCTCTGTCAACTCATGGAGAGAGCACTCTTAATTCTCTCGAGATGGGCATCCTCATGTGGTTTAAGTGTAAACCCCTAGAAAACAGATCTCATTCTTTTAACTAGGAAATATAAAACCCCCAACTTAGAACCTCCGCGTCTGAATGGCACGAGGTTGCTCTTAAGCGACAGCACGAAATACCTAGGAGTTATTCTGGATAAGAAGCTTATCTGGAATGTTAACATTAAGGAACGTGTTAAAAAGGCAAACATAGCACTATTTGCCTGTAAAAAAGCTATAGGTAAAAAATGTGGTTTTCCCCTAAAATAATACGCTGGATTTATACAGCAATTGTCCGCCCCATACTTATACATATATGGCTCACTGGTATGGTGGAGGGTCCTTGATAAGACAACTGCACTTCAGAAGTTTGCAAAGGTGCAAAGAAGCGCAGGTCTATGTATTACTGGGCACTGTTCTCAACACCAACTAGCGGCCTTAATGTCATGATTCACCTTCCTCTTTGCCAGGGAATGTGCCAACACAGCAGCCCTGAGACTTAGAGAATCTGGTAATTGGATAGGTAACAACTGCGGCCACACAATTATTCTGAACTCGTCTGCACGCGAAAAAATAGACTAGTGTGTGCCGTGCTTAGATCCTGAGAAGATCTACGTATTTCTCATCCCTTTACGGCTAGACTGGGCTAACAAAATCCCCCTTAAAACCTCCGCCATAAAAATCTTCACAGATGGATCCAAACTTCGAGAACAAGTAGGGGGAGGTATCTACTCCAAGGATCTCAAAATCGAAGTGTCCTTTAGACTTCCTAACTATTGTAGTGTCTACCAAGCGGAAATTTATTTAGACATTTATTTATTTACTTGATTGCTAAACCTTAACAGGTTTTATAGCAAATTTAAAATTATAAAATAAGACATTTAATACAATTTAAAAATATAAAGTATGATTTTGAATGAAATAATGTATTATTAACAAACTAAAAAGTTTTAGTAAATTGCTTAAAGTATATAATTTTATTAAAGTATAAAAAATAATAGAAAAAAAGTTAAGTCAAAATCGATAAAATCAGACAGCATAGCAGGGTTGCGTTTTCAAGACAAACAAGGTCAAGTTAGCAACAATTTTTGTATACGGCGGAGTCGTGTGACAAACAAGGTCTCATACCCAATAAAACACCACTCCAATAGGTATATATATAATATATATCGTTCTGTCTCCCTGAAGCCGGTGAAATCCTGGCTTGACAGGGTGGTTACTCGACAAACTAGGTCAACTTCACCAAACCAATTTTCATAAAATAAAGAAAACCAGTTGCGAACGCAGGCACCAAGCCAAACTAGGTCTTATCGGCCACTCATATTAATATATTACAAATCGATCTAACGTAGTGTTTCAAGAGGTAAAAAGACACCACGGTACCGTCAACAAATGTAGTCACAACCATCATGAAGATATGAGGCAATTGAAGATCCCAGGTTTAGGTCCATTCAGATTATTTAGATGTATTATACACCAAAATTTTCCATTTTACGCTTAGGTCCATTTATCCATTTAGATTGTTATATTAATGTGTTTACAAATCACCAGATGCATCCGATATATGTTTGAAAGAACTTTACATAATCAACGACGGTACTGTAGGTAATCTATAATTTTATGTTTGATTGAGTCCATGGATTCACTTAAGGATATAACATCAGATACAAAATTAAAATCACCGCAAGCGCTTCTAAGAGGCTCATTTTGCAAATAATTAGTTCTACAAAAGTTCATGTGGAGTAACTCAAAAGATCTTCTAGGACGAAGAGGACTGTTTACATAGCCATGTAAAAGTTTTATAATCCAACAAGCATTTATCATAATTCTCCGATTTTTTAAAGACGGAAGATTTAAGAGTTGTAACCGATATTCATAAGGTGGTAAGTGAAAATCAGTATTACAATAAAGATAGCTTAAGCAAAACAAAAGAAATTGTTTCTGCACTGATTCAATGTCGTCTATGTAACAACCGTATCGTGGGCACCAAACAACTGAAGCGTATTCTAAGATAGGCCGCACTAGGGAAGTGAATAAGGTTTTCGTTATGAAAGGATCATTAAAATCTTTTGCCCAACGTTTAATAAATCCTAAAGTACTATTAGCTCTATTTATTATTTTATTTACATGAATACTAAAGCGTAGTTTAGGATCCATTGTAACTCCACGAATGATGGCTATTCACGAAACCACTAAGATTCTAGGTCAAAAAGACCTTGAAGGAAAGAGTATTTCCATCTTTTCAGATAACCCAGCTGCACTGAAAGCACTGAACTCAAATATTGACAACTCTAAAACTCTCACTGAGTGCCGCAGATCTCTTAACGAGATGGCAAGGCTACTCAGGATTCACCCCATACGGGTACCCGGACACAGGGATGTTGAGGGCAACAATTTGGCCAACGAATTGGCAAGGAAGAGTACGACCTCTAACACCCTATTAAATGAGGACTTTATTGGTATATCCATTTCCTCCTATAAACTCCAGAGCAAGAACAGGTCCTTAGGTATTGCACAAGAACGCTGGGAGCACCTTGATACATGTAGGTTAACTAAGCTAACATGGCCTACCTACGACTTAAAACGCACCAACTCACTGCTTGAGTTAAGCAGGGTAAACCTGTCAAAAATAGTAGAAATCCTAACGGGTCACTGCCTGATCGGAGCGCATGCTCTTCGGTTGGGAGTTGCATCAAGCGATTTCTGCAGAAGCTGCAGATGTGAGGAGGAGGTAGAAAACGTTCAGCACCTCCTCTGCGAATGTCCGGCTCTAGCTAAAAGGAGAACGGCAACTCTGGGCCATCCCTTTTTAAATGGACTTGCCGAAGTCTCATGCCTGACATCAAGCATATCCTTAAATTTATTATCCGCTCGAACTGGTTTGAGAAGGGAAATCTCTACTAGGTTTTAAAGAGATTATGTGGAATCACAACGGGCCTCTGGCCTAAGTGTACGAGTCGTCTATCGGCTCAGCCACCATTACCTAACCTAACTTAACCTACTGTATAAAATAATTGACAAATAAAAGGGCAACCGCCTTCTTAAACCAATGTGCAAAAAAAAAACAGATGCGAAACGTAACCTAACAAATGACTGCACCATTTTTCGTATTAATAAGTAATTCTGAGAACTTAAAAAATTGCTTCAATTCATAGACTGCAGAGAGAATTTTTATTTTTAGTTTTTTAGACAAAAAAATTCCGTATTTTTTTCAATCAATATTTCTACATACAGCTATAGTCAATAACGCAACAAACAAATAAGATAGCAGCGGTTTTTTCGTTGCCAATACATTAAATAAATTCCAATAGTTTTTTACTCCATGTAATAACAAATTTAATTTTTTATAACTTTTGGCAGTCGCAAAGAGTACTTTAAATAAAAGTACTTTAAAGAAGAGAAAAGAGTACTATAAATTAAATCTCAAACAATTTATGGCTTTGTAACTTAAACGCTGAAATTTGGTAACTTGCGGACAACATATTTTTTGTTATTCGGCATTTTTAGAAACATTAAAACGAGAAGTATATGTTAAAATTTATCTATTTAACCTCTTGGTAACACTGGGTATATCAGCTTGTATCAAATAAATATCAAAGATCAAATATCTGCAGATGCAATTTAAAAAAAAATATAAGATTTCTTATTGCCAGATGCTTAAATTTTAGCTTCATGTGTTACGTGACACAGAGTATGGGATTTTTCCAACAGGATAGTTTTGAAAATACAATGTAAATTAAAAATAGTTAAACTTGCATGTATGGAACAAAGTGAACACCTTCAGATCGTATATGGGTAATTCCGCCAAAGGTGCCCTTTTTTCAAATGTAAAAATGGAAATATAAGACTCGACGCTAGAATTATGGTTTCTTTATAGGCCAAAATTCCATGGTTCCGAATAGGCCCCAAATTTAATTAAAATCGCTTGAGGTCACACGGTATGAGGTAATGATATTGATTTGTATGCATTGTGTGTGTTTTTGAGTGCTTACTGTAATTACACAGAACTGCAATGGAATGACGGTTACAGGAATGACAAAATGGTCTTTATTTGGAGATCGCAGACATCAGTGAAAACTAAAACACTTTTCAGAAATTTTTTATAATTTATTTGCTAACTACTTTAATATGTTATACTCAATTTAGTTTTAATCACTAACTGAATACACAGTTGGTTACAGAAATTGCATTATTTTTTAAAATATTAATAATATGACAAGTTAAATGTTGCACTTGAGCTTCGCACTTAAAACCACTGATGCATTTCAGAAATTTGAATATAAGTAGTGTAAAAAAACACACCAGTTCTTTTCCCGTACTAACTTCAAGCTATTGTAAAAGAATAGAGATTAATATTTTGCATGCTATTTCTTTCTCGAGCTTAAAAAACTTGTAAAATAACGCTTCCAAGCAACTTCAAGTTACTTGAATTGAGTACGGGAACAGACCCTTCGTGAGGGCGCTTAAACGATACTACTTCCTTAGTTTTTCTAACGCAAGGCGCAAAATTCAAAAAGTAGTAAAATCGAGTGGCAAAAGGTTTGTAGATGAAACATATGTTAAAAAAAATTTTAAACTGTTAAGAATGGTAGAAAATGCACACGGTATACAAAGTATTTTGACCTTGTCATCTAGAACATGTAGAAATAAAACTTGTGGAAGCTACAATCTTTGAATTGTTATAATTTTGATCGACGCGTTGCGATGTCAAATTACAGAAATGACATTTGGGGCCTATTTTTGACATTTTCGCATGAAAAATTAATTTTTCAATTACCTGCTACTACATTAACTTCAAGAAAAAACATTTTAAGAAAGCTGGAGTAATTTAAAGTAACAAAAAATGGTTTTTATATCACTCAAAACTGTGAGGACATGTAAATGGGCACTTTTGGCAGAATTTCCCATGCACGAAATATATGTGGGCAATTCCCAAAATCTTTTAAAATCTATGATTTTTGTATAACCTTGTTAATAACTTTCATGTTTCTTAAGTTAAGTTCAAGTTTTAAATGAGCGTCTACTAAGAATACATGGAACAAAATTTCTTCAATAATTTCAGTTTCATAAGTTAATACCTTAAGTTGCTACTGGAATCGAAATTAAAAAAAAAACACTAAAAACTGAGTTGATTTACACACAGATTTTTACTTTCTAAGCTATATAAAAATCGTGCGCCACCAACTTTCGATAAAATTTAAATAGTGTTTGCACGAAAATACTTAACTACAAAATATATATTTTTATTATTGATGTGCCATGAAGCTAACGAAAGTTATAACACTTTCAAGGCGTGATACCACTTTAGTGGCATTTGTTAATTTTTCATGTTTGTTTCATGTAGTTTTTGAGATATAGAAAACGCGCGCCATAAAAAAAGTAATATTTAAAACTCATTATAATACATTCTATGAGATTAAAAAAGTTTTGAGGAGGGTGGCATTACTATTACCCACACAGCCAAGGGCGTCCGCAGAACTTTTTCTAGGGGGGGGAAAAGGTGTGCACATATATGAGAATGAACGTGAAATGTTACCTATGTAATTTTATTGTTTGAGATTTTCGGTGAAAATTTTGTGAACACTGCACGTTAATGCACTCCACATATGCAACATATTAATAAAAACAATAGATGCACAACAGACGACAAATAGAAAAAATCTATTGTTAATCGTTAATCGCTGATCAGGGCTGCTTAAGGGCCATATAGACTGCACAGACTATTTGCGCAAACAAGACTTTTTTTCTCGTCATAGCGACGACCATACACTTCACAGACTTTATTTTTCACATTTTTTCGCAGACTTTTAATTTGTATTAATTTTTTTCTTTTCTGCTTTCATTTTTATGTATTTTCCTTCACAAAAAGTGATTCACAGCTTATTCTATGCGGTGCATACTTTCAATTTTAGGGCTTTGTAACAACGAAATTAACAGGAATAGAAAAAATAATATGGTAGCATTTAAAAGAACAAGATGTTTAGTTTAATAAATTAACTTAATTTATTGTAAAAGTATATATTAAGTTGGCTTAAAATTAAGAAACCAGAAAATACTGTTTAATTTTATATCACAGCTTATTTTATGCAGTCACTTGTCATTTATAAATTTTTCGTATAAATTAATGATATTTGATATTTTTATTATTTGGTATGATAGCCCTTGTTGTCCACAACAGATCTGAGGTAGTTTGGCATTGATGCGACCAGTTTTTAAGTGATAGTTGGCAAAATATTCGCCCACTTCGTTTTCAATAAAGACCACACATTTTCAATAACATTAAGGCCTGGCGACTGTGCTGGCGGCGTCATCAATTGTGGGCAGTTGTATATTAGCCTGGTTTGCACAATACCCGCTTTGTGCTTTCGATCGTCATCCTGGTAAAATCGGAAATTCAATTTTATACCCAGAACCTTTGCACTCTGCAACAAATTGTTGTTCAGGATCTGTAGGTACTTAGATTTATCTATTGCTGTTTTAATAAACGGCAACTTCCCAGTACCAGCAGCTGACATTCAGGCCCAAACCATGACGCTGCCACCGCCATGTTTCACGGTTTGTTTTAAGTTTTTTTTGTTGACTTCGGTATTCGGTTTTCGCCACATATAGCACATACCATCTGAACCGAATAAATTGATATTCGATTTATCTGCAAAAATATTTGAATTCCAGTATTCTGGAACCTTGGACATATGTTCTTTGTCGTAGTTGAGTCTGCATAATCTGTTTTTGGGGATAATAAACGGCTTGTTTCGTGTTACTCGGCCATGAAAGTTCTTTTTGCGCAAGACACGTCGAATAGTTTTAGCACTACTCTGTTTGCTCAGGTCAGTTTGATCTTCAAAAGCCATTTTCGGAGCTGAGAGTCTCGGATTAGCCTTTATCTTCCGTACAATATGACGCTCGTCGGTTGCATTAAAAATTTTGTTTGGTGCTTTTTTGCTCTTATTGTGCAATCGATTCTTATGATTTTTTGCACTGTAGAGGAATTGCTATTAACCATTTCAGCCATTTTTCACTCCGAGCTGCTGTTTTTAAAATAGTATATAACCAATTCTCGTTGTTGTAGCGTTGTGCGCGCTCCTATTTTAAATAATCATAGAAGCAGACACTTGAAGCAATAAAATCCGACTAAAAAGCTAACACAAAGCAATTATAGAAATATAACGATGGCATAGCTAACGAAAGTACCGTTAGACAGCGCAGCATTATAGTACCGTAACAGAGAGAAGTGACTGCATAAAATAAGCTGCGAGATGAAATTAAGCAGTATTTTCTGTTCTCTTATTTTTTAAACATCTAAATATATGTATTCACAATTAATGGAAAACCTTTATTTAACTAGACTTTTTGCTCTTTTAAATGACACCATATTATCTTTTGTATTCCTGTTAGTTTCGTTTTTATAAAGCCCTAAAGTTTAAAGTATGCACTGCATAAAATAAGCTGTGAGCCACTGTACGTCTTCACTGTATAAAACTTTCGGTATTATGGCAAGTTTGCGCAAACACAACCAAAACTTAAAATATTTTATAGCAGACATCAGCACAAACCTAAAAACAGCCAAACACACTGTCGAATAGACTGCGCAAACACTTGTTTGCGCAGACAATCTGTGTAGTCTATTTGGCACTTTATGCAAACGTATTGGAGCGTGTTGTAGCGCTACACAAAATTGCTGTATGACCAATGCGTATAAGTAGTTAACGAAATCGTAACAAAACGTGACAAAACTAAGATTTTTACCAAAATATTAAGATATTAGGACTCAGGCTTAGAACTTTTTATTTTTTAAAATTTTTTATGACTATATAACATATACACATTAAAAATAAATATTTATAAAATTTTTCCCGTCTAGGGGGGGGGGGGCAAGTGCCCCCCCTGCACCCCCCCGTGGACGCCTTTGCACACAGCAACTCCTCAAAAATGGTTATTTAAAACGAACACTATCAAAAGCTATAACTTTTTTCGCTGGATCATCGAAGATCCTGAAAGTATGAGAACGCTCCTCCTTGCACATGCATGCTTTCGACATTTTTGAATGTTTGCCAAAAGGCGCGCTTAAAAATTTTGAATATTTTGGATGTGCCACGATGATCAAAATCCGTTTTTTTGATAACGCGTAAAGCTCAGTAATTTAAAATTTGAAGAAGTTGCCCAAGAACCATGAAACTTGGTAATAAGCATAATGACAAATAGACATGATACTAAAATGGGCTAAATTGGATCACTACTTCGTATACACTTCATAAACCATAAATGGTCAATGTGAAACTAATCCCACCTTTTTAATATTACATTGATAAAAATTGGCATGGTGCCTTATGTTATGCATACCAACAATCCTGCGAAAAATAATTGATATTGGTTTGATTTTAAGCCTACTGTTGATACTTACATCTTGTGCAAAGTAGAGCACAAGCGCAAGTTTTTTTGACAAATTCGTCTTTTGAGCTTTATGTCAAAATATTGAGCTGTTATCGAAAATATTAACCTCTATAAGTCGTTTTTATCTAAAAGCAAACTTTTAGGTATATTTACTGTAAGTAGGGTAGAGCGAGGATTATTTGACGAAAGGCTGATTCCATCAACTTTTTCTTGTTGAGTACGCAGTTCATAACTAATATTCTGGGTTTCTGTAAAAATTGTTAAAATATTAACATGAATTTGTACAAAATACTGACTTGTAACTTTTTTGTAAGATTAACTAACAAAATTTCTGGCATTTCAGTCAAAATATAAAAAAAATTGTATTCCCTTGAACTCGTACGAATCACTTGATACACATTACATCGAAATCGGTGGACTAGTTCTCATGCTATAGGGTAAAAACTACAAAAAACCACTAAACCGCGCTCCTTTACCGCGCGCCACGATAAATGTTGTGTTCGCTTTCAGATTTATTATTTTGATGGGCTGCTTTTTGAGTATGCAAATTTTTTTCCATTTTTCTCTATACCCAAATGTTAAAAGAGTTTATGAATTGCTCATATACATAAAATATGTTAAAGCAATATCAATATCCAATTTAAAAGATTTGCCATTTGTAGAATAGTCAAAAATAAAATTATATTTAAAATCTTCATTTTTTGATATTGAGTCGACAAGTTAAGTAGGAGGCTTCGCTAAAATGTAGTATTTTTTTAAAAGACTCGTAACTTAAGAAGAAAAAGTCTTGGGTGGCCGCTCAACAGTAACTTCAAAAGAATTAGAGTAGTTTAATAATTCAACTTAAAGAGATCTACCAAGTTGTTTATAACCTCAAAAGTAGAAAAACCTTTTTTTTTTTTTGAGAACATAACATCATATAATGAAAATCATGAGGTGATAATCCAATGCTCAACACAGATTCTATGCAGCAAGCTACTTAGAAAAAAACACCAGCTATACCATAAAAATATTTCAAAATGTTTCTAAGGGATGATATTTTTTGCCTACCTATTCAATAATTATTTCTACTAATCTAATACAATTTTTCTTTTTATTTCAGTTTAGGAATGTGAGCATTAATGTTCCCTGGGGATACATAGTCGGTCGCTGGTATGGCAATACCCAAACACGACCCATACTTGCTCTGCACGGTTGGCTCGATAATCTAGGCACTTGGGAGAAGCTCATTCCGTTCCTCCCGCAACATATTGGAGTGCTATGCATCGATTTTCCTGGTCACGGACAATCATCGCACCTTCCTAGAGGCATAGCGTATACTGTCATAGATTATGTGCTCATTGTCTTGCGAATTATGGAGGAATACAAATGGAAGAAAATTTCGATTATGGGTCATTCAATGGGTTCTAACATTGGCTTTATCTTAACATCATTATTTCCACACAAAGTTGACCTTTTCATAGCCCTTGATGTGATAAAGCCCTTCCCACGTTCTAATGATGGTCTTATAGAACAAATTAGGATGAGCTGCGAACGGTTACTCATCGAGGATGAACGCTTAAGCTCGGCGTCATTGAAAGAACCACCTTCTTACACTTACGAGCAGTTAGAGCGTTTGTTATATGAGGGCTCAAACAACTCCGTGGACTTGGAGAACTGCCAATATATCCTTAATCGTAACATTACGAAATCCACAAAATATCCAGGACAATACTATTTTTCCCGTGACGGCAGGCTGAAGAATTATGTCGAGTTTTTGGCATCGCATGAATTATATAAAGAAATGGCTAGAAAAATAGTCAACGTACCGTATTTGCTAGTGAAGGGAAGTGAATCAGTATATATCTATGGAGAATCGTTGGAGATCTTAGAAATTTTGCAAGAAAATAATCCGCTGTTTGAGTTTCACGAGGCACCCGGCACCCATCACTTACATCTCAATAATCCTAAGGATGTGGCTGCACTGCTAAATCCTTTTATAAATCATCATCGTCCGGCAAGTCTGGTTGCATGGTCTTTGACCGAAAATATTGCGAATAATGCGAGTGACAATGTTAAGCCAGAGGCAGAGTCGAGGGTGGATTCTAAGCCAAGCAGCAAGTTATAGATACATAGAAGCAGATTGTTATGTGTGCCAAGGCAAAGTCGAAGTTGTTTTTGTTTTACATGTAAAATTTTCGATATTCTAATATACCAAATAGTATATGTGCATAGGTATTGCTTTCTTTTTGAGCGATGTGATAATTATTATTTTGTTAGTAAAAAAAAAAATTCATTATATAGATAAAAGGTAAAAACTGGAGGTTTTTAACTGACGTATACATATTTCGCATATCTATGTAAAAAATCATTTTCTTTTAAACTGTATTTGTGTCAAAAATGTTATAAAAAATGTATATATGCTAATATCTATATAAAAGGGAACTGTAAAAAATAAAATATATAATATCATATTGGTATTGAAACTAACTTTCAATTGATACAATTATTGTTCAAATTTCTTTAGAACCCCAAGAAACCTCTTTCAGATTTTTTCGAGTTTTGAACAGAAAAATTAATTATATAGAATGCAATGGAAATAATATATTATTTTTGAGTGTTTTTAATAGCATTACGACTGGTAACACATATATTTTTATCACTATATAGTGATCTTACCGGAACATATTTCAGTACTACGCATCGATTTGCCTAGACATGAATAATCATCGCACTTTCCCAGAGGCATTGCATTCACAGAGGGAAAAACCTAAGGACTCACTACATAAATTTATGAACTCATGACATAAATTTCTGTTTATATAAATTTGGCAAATTTCTTGTACTGAGTACATATAAAAATCTGTATTGACTATATAAATAAAAGTCAATAAAGAATATTATGTAATGTAATGTTTATCACATAATTATTGTAAATAATTTTATGTTATGAGTGCAGTTCCGATATATGTAGTACATAGACTATTGACCCATTACATACAACTATAAATAATTGTATGTAATGAGTATAGTTAAGATGTAAATAGTACATAGTGTTCAATTTAAGTATTTTAACTGGAACTTTTCCTGGCCATCTTAAGAACTCGATTGTTATTCCACTGTTTAAAAAAGCTAACAGAAAGGATAAAAATAACTATAGGCCAATTTATCTTTTTTCTTCACTTTCGAAAGTTTTTGAAAAAGCACTTAAGGCAAGAGTAATCAAATTTCTTCAGAAACAAAACTTTTTTAGTGGTTGCCAGTATGGTTTAAGAATAAGTCTTTCAACAAAAGACGCGCTTCTGGACTTCTGTTCTTCAATCTACAAAGGACTTGACAATAAAAGAAGTTATGCTGGCCTTTTTGTTGATATCACAAAGGCATTTGATATGGTTAATCATAATATTTTAATGAATAAACTACAAAACGCAGGCTTCCAAGGTATTATCTTTAATTGGTTTAATTCTTATTTAAAAAGCAGAACGCAAAAAGTAAAAATTGCCAATGAGCCTCGTGACCCCCGTAGTATTAAGCTAGGTGTTCGCCAAGGATCTGTTCTTGGTCCTGTACTATTTCTAATGTATATTCATTCTTTATTTGCGCAAAACTTCGTAGGAAAAGTTACAGCTTTAGCGGATGATGCTGCAATAGGCTATACATCAGTAATGTGTAAAGTAAACATCAATCATGATGTTCACTTTTTAAGAGTATGGTTCACGGAACATGATTTATTGTAAGCAGTAAAACAAAGCTAATGTATTTTAGCATATATGGAATGATGAAAACAGACATTGATATAATATTTCATGGTCACGATTGCTGTCGAATCTGTATTCCAAGGTGTATGTTACAAAATTGTATTACTACATATGACAGCGAGATACTTTGTAGTGCAAATTGTTTTACTTTTGGTGTGATGGTTGACCGTAATCTGAACTGGGCTGAACACACTTCGTTGTTGAAAAAATACCTTCTTTCATCGGTCAGATGTTTCTATCGCTTAAAACAAATCAGCTCTTATAAATTATAAGTTCACACAGAAAAAAAATCATTGTAAAATCAACTAGAAACATAATGATTTTACATGTTTCCCCTATGATTTTGCTTCATAGAGATTTATAATAAAATCATTGTGATTTTCATGTAAAAATCGCAACAAATTTTCATGTTGAATCATTATGAAATCATGTAAAATCATTATGATGGTCATGTTGAATCATTATGAAATTGTTATGAAATGCAGCTGAATCCTAACCTCAGTTTGAAATAAAAAGAACTTCAAGTTGCTTTTATTAAGTTTTTTTTACTGAAAAAAAAAAAAATACGACTTATGATTACAAAACATACCTCAATTTTTCTCCAACTAAATAGTTTTTCTCGATAACGTGCACGAAGTCCTATGGGTGGTATAGCTTCCTGTTTATCTTCCTTAGATAAGTACCTTAAACTTTCCTAGTCAACTGAAGCGTCTGTTTCTATTGAAAAGTAATACAGCATTTTGATATTATTGTGTTATAGCAACATATGTAAGTCACATATCACATTACCTTGTTCATCTGCGTCGAAGTTAATGGATTCGACTACTTCCACTTGTATTTACTTTTTATTCCACTTGTTTTACTTTTCCAGCTATTACAAACTATTTTAATTTTTAACGAAGCTACTTCTCGCGATAAAACTTCTAATGTGCTAGAAACAACGGAACTTCTTCAGCACGCGAAATTTTTTTTTTACATGATGCAATAATAATTTTACTAATGATTCAACATGATGTCATAATGAGTCTACATGAAATCGTGTTTATTAACTTTTTACATGATGCAGTAACGGTTTTACTGGTTTTCATAATAATTCTACATGAAATCATAATGATTTTACATGACACAATAATGATTTTTATGTCGCTGCCACCATGAAATATAAAAACATGTAAAATGAAATCAACTATGCATCACAATGATTTTACTATGCAGAATTTTTCTGTGTGTTCAAATCTACTATAGCATATTTAATTCAAAACTTCAATACGGGATAAGCTGTTGGGGAGATACCTATCAGCAAAAAATTCGTCGCTTTTTAATATTAATCGTTTTTCGTCTTCAATAAACCTTTTTAGACTTTTAATGATTTTACCGGTAAGGCACCTGTATTATTATAAAGTATTAAATATATTCTTTAAAAGAAATGGGTACATGCAAAGCCCAATATCGGAGAATTATAACTTTAGAAGGAATGCGCGCTTAGTCATAACGATACCCGTTTTTCGCACTACCCACCATCGGAATTTCTATTCAATACTGTCTTGCAGATTGTTCAACTACCTGTGGATATACAATTAGAAAGAAGTTAATTTGTTTGTTTTTTTAAAAAATTAAATTGTGGTTTTTAAAGTTAGATCACACTGAAATTGAAGTTTTGTTGCGCTCCATTAACAAAGTTGAATTTTCTAAATTTTTTATTGTTACTTTTTCCATACAATTCCATGAATTTAAATTATTTAATTTGATTTTTGTTCTCGTATGTTATTACCTTTCTTTTATATTTTTTTATATATGCATTTTACATAGTTTTTAAATTATTACTTATATTTTCCACCCCACAACTCAATAAACACAAATAAAAATTTTTGTTGTGATATTTAACACTTTTTTCTGTTATGAATTTAATAATATCAAAAGCTATTCTTATATTGTTAGCATTAATGTTTATTATTACCTATAGAAACTATCAAAAAAATAAGAATAAAAAACATACATACATACATACATAGATTATTGACCCATTACATAAAATAATAAATAATTGTATGTAATGAGTGCAGTTCCGATGTACCTAGTACATAGATTATTGATCCATTACGAAAATGTATGTACAGCATATTTGTGATGAGTAAAGTATCTGAGTAATATTTTCATGTAATCAGTACATACGTTATTTACTCATTGCATAGTTGTAATTGACAATTACTTGTTCAAACCCAGCCATTTCTCTCCAATACATTAGTTGCATTTGTTTGAGAGTGTAATGGATTAGATCGTTTCCGCTCTGCTTTTCTACTGGTTTGTGACAAATCCAATAGTCCGATCGAGACGTACTTCTCGATAGGAAAAATATCGGAAATCTCGTACTTTTGGAAAATATTGTTTGTTCTAAAAACGACAAATACCTGAGAAAAAGAGGGACTAAAAAGTAAGAAATATTAAAAAGGCATAAATATTTATTTTACGGATGCTATAAAATATATACGTAAATAAAAATATAAAAAAAGCGCGCTATGTCGATTTTGATATAATTTTGAGCAGAGCTGCAATAAAATTGTCAATAGCGACACTGACTATTTGCTTCGTCCGTTAATGGTGGCAAAAAAGAGTGGCTTGTCAAACCACATCTTAGGGCCAATTTTTTAGTGCGAGTTTAAACTCTAGTCAAATTGAACCAAGCTTAACTCACCAAAATTGTAAGTTTAAACTCGGTTTAGCTAGATATTTTAGCATTCGTTGAAGTAAAATTGACTTTAATTATCATATAATGTGTTTCCTCCTTGCCTGAACCGAGTTAAACCTCCAATTTTGGTGAGTTAAGCTCAGTTTGATTTGACTAGAGTTTAAATTCGCACTAAAAAATTCGGCCTTAATGAGCGTCAAGATATTGCGGTAGTTGTTCGGATATTACATATTTAGCTCATGGAACACCTGTAAACACATATCAATGGCACCTATAAAAACATAAGGAAATTCATTGATGGGCAATATCTATTAAAATTGTTACATTAAATTATACATCTGTGTCGATAATCTCTGATTTCAATGTTTCGAGAAATCTTTAAAGTTTTTAATCTATGAAAGGTTCTTTAGTAGTTGTGTCACAAATTTGGCTGGGATATTGCACAAAGCTGCAGATTGTGTGTGTGTGTGTTTATGGAGCTAAATTTGTGGAACACAGCTACATCAATAATCCAGTTCTTTCTTAAACCGACTTTAAGCGATTATTGCTTGTGGGCACAGATATACTTTTGAAATGGCTTTCAGCGCTTATATCTCCATCTCGCTTGCTCACACAAGCAGAGATTGCGCACCATAAACACTAATAAGCTCAAGAAGCTACTTTGTGAAGCTTCTAAATGGGCGTTCACTATAGCGGGGCTCACATGATCCTACATGTTGTCACGCCTGGCGTGATGGCCTTGAATTTGAAATATTTCAAATTCAAGATAACATGTTGTCAGTCGGCTGTATCGAGCGTTCGAACGGTCAAATACGAGGCTTGTCCTACAATGCGTGACAACATGTAGGACCATGTGAACCCCGCTTATGATCAAAAACCAGCTCGACAAAGCTGCTTTATGAATCAGCTTCAGCCAAAGGGTCCACTGTAAACGCGGCCTTAGAAATGACATTTCAAGCTTTAAGAATACAGTAAAATTTGTAAGAACTGATTGTTGTTGGGTAGTATATCGATG
This sequence comes from Dichetophora obliterata, assembly GCA_963920525.1. Classification (NCBI taxonomy): domain Eukaryota; kingdom Metazoa; phylum Arthropoda; class Insecta; order Diptera; family Sciomyzidae; genus Dichetophora; species Dichetophora obliterata. Next base: position 200,675,825 of record OY986438.1, on the reverse strand, counting down.
GTCAATCTCACAGAAGTGGTAAGTGAAAAACTTTAACTGTGCAGAAACATGAACAGACATGAACATGAAATGGAAAAAACATGCACCTTATTTACTAGGACTTACTGTGATACATTAACAATTCGTAATTAGGCTTGCTGGTTGGTTTCTTTTGCTTCACTGCACTTAATTTATAACATTTAACACGTTTTTAATTTCATTTATGTATATATATCGCTCATACATGTGTTGCTTCTTTTCAAACCAAGAAAATAATGACATAACACACAGCAAAATCGTAAGCCGATGTGCAAGCGAGACGTATCCATATTTTATGTACTGAATACATGTCCCTTTTTAATCGCATAAGCGAGAAGTGTACGGCGATATACTTTATGTATTGAGTACATTTCTTGAAAAACATTAAAATAAATATTGATTCATTACACTTGGTTTGTATATATTCAAGTCTGAAATTTATTCAACACATAATTCTATGTATTGAATACATTTTTCATTAATTTTGCTTAGTGAATAAATTGGTATGTAACCAGTACACGCTCACTTTACCCAGTATATATAGCTTTCATTGCGTTTCCATGCAAGATGCAGTACATAAATTTCCTTACGGCCGATTTCTTCACAGAGTTTTAATGCTAGACCGAGTATTAGACCTGTTTTTAGTTCTCTCCCGAGTACTAACTCATTTCTTCACAGAGATCTAAGGCAGAAAAACTTCAATTTGAAACTCGGTTCTAGCTGATACTGAGTTTTAGCTGGAACCCCGAAATCGAAAGTCTAGCAATCTTAAAACTCGATTTTACGCTCTTTTTATTTTTTCACATCAAAAAATAGAACTTTGTTTTGACAATTTGAGTGTCAAGTTTTTGATTTTAATAAAAAAAAATATTTGCAACAAATTCTTTGCTTTTATAATTTATTTTTTTAACTACGTTCTGTGTAAGCTGTGAAAATATTAAAAATTGACATTGCATAAAAAATAATTTTAACAAACTTTTTGCATTTAAAATGTTTCTATTTAAACGCCTAGGTCCAATGTGCATGGTCAATTAGTCTTAACCCTACCCGGCGAATTTAAGCCCTTCTAGAGGGCCGTTTAGTAAGAAATCCTTGGAAGAGTATTGCCAACTCGTGCCATCTCAATTATTTCAAGCAAATTGCGTGTCTACCAGTCACCAGTAGATATACTTATCCACTTCACTTGGCAGGCAGTGACAGCAAAAATGTCACCATGTTTTAAGCGACTTTCGTGACAGACTTTGATTTTGGTTTTGTCCAACTAACCACGAAGCACGGTCCATATGTAATTTTGACAAAAACAGGAAATATATCACATATAAACTTCAATATTCTAGATTAAAACTTATTCCTTAGTAAGCTGCTTCAGTACCTTGCCGATAATTTATCTAAATTGTTATAAACTCATGTGTTTCAATGAGTATTCAACGAAAGGAAATGCTTGCTACATTCTATGGAATGTTTCTTGCTTAAATTTGGGAATGTTTCCACTTCCTAGAGGGTTGGTTTAAACTTGATCCGAGCATTAGTGTCCAGCACTCTCTTTTGAAAATGATCCGAGTACCAAATAAGTGAAGAAATGACCGAGTACTTAATTTTTTTTAAACCGAGAATTAATTTGAAACTGAGTTCTAAGCAGAACTCGGACTAGCTCGATTTGATACTCGGTGAAGAAATCGGCCGTTAGTGTTGTTTCACGTATTATGGAGGAACTGAGATGGCAAAAAATTTCGCTCTTGGGTCATTGAATGGTTTTAGTTTTGCTTCATTATTTTCACACAAAGACGACCTTTATATAGCCCTAGGCTTGTTACAGCATTTCCAACATTCCAATTATGGCCACATAAGACAATTTAAGTTATATTGATTTGAAACCAGGGTCATTCAAGGAACCACCTTTTAACATTACCGAGTAATTAGAGGGATTTATGACACGAGGGCTTAGCTAACTCTGTCGACTTGGAAAACTGCCAATACATTCGCAATAATAGCATTGCGAAATCCACAAGACATACCGATAAATAAAATTTTTCCCGTGATGGCAGACTGAAAAATTATGTCGAGTTCTTGGCGACGAATGAAATGAGTAAAGTAATGGCTCCAAAAAATAGGCAACTTATCTCATTTTCTAGTGAATTACACTAGCAAATCAATAAAAATTCTCAGATATCCGGCACACATCACGTACATCTTAATTATTCCAAGGATGTGGCTGTTCTGATAAATCCCTTTATAAATCATCATCGTCCGCCACTGATGGTTGCATGTTCTTTGACCGAGGATGCTGCGTGTAATGCGAGTGACAATGTTAAGCCAGAGTCGAGAGTGGATTCAAGCAGCAAATTATAGAAACACATAGATACATATTGTTATGTGGGTCAAGGCAAGATGTTTCTTTGTTCGAGATGTAATTTATAGAGTATGTGCAGTTTTCATAAGTATTAAGTAATTTTGAAAGCATTTTTTTGTAAATTAATATTAAATATATTGTAAATGATTGAACGATATCTGATGCTATGCATTCTATTCTCATATCTCTTTGAGTCAGTTAAAAGTTTAAATCTAAAATTTTGCTGAAATTGTATCTCTAATTTTGCACTGATTCCATACAATTGTTTTGTTAAATTTTGTTTAAACTTTGTCTTAAACTTCAATTATATTAGTTTTTATCTATTTAACTAAGTTTCAAGTCTTAATTTTCAAATCAAAACTTAGGTTTTCCCAGTGACGATTTGGCACGCTATTGACAATGATTTTTGCCAGACACAAACGTACTACACATTTATTCAAATATATGCTAACACTTCAACAAACCAAACTTGGCTACAACACTGCGTTGAACCGCTAACCGACAAAAACTTTGCCAATTCACATAAAATAAACGCGACAATGTTTTCGTTAAACATTAAATCGTTAGAAATAAGCGGCAACTGAGGAGAAAGATGTTGCTGGCAGGCAGAGCTAAGAACTTTCGGGCAGGCTTCTGCACAATACGATGATGGGCTTCTTCGATTTGCTCCCCAACTTCCGGTGGCCGCTTTATAGCATTGTGAATCGATGGTTTTCATCATGGTTAAGAAGCAAAGCTAAAACCTACAACCCACAAACTGCCACATTGCCATATTCAATGATTTTTGCTGTTGGTATTGCTGTTGTTGTTGTTGTTTTGGGGGTTCTTGTTCATGATGATGTTGTACTTGTTGTGGCTGTTGTTATTACTTCTGCGATGCTGTTACTTTTGTTGTTATTGCTATTACTATAGATTGAAGCATGTTTGAATACATCATTTCTGCTGAATGTTGTATTCAGTACGCTTGTTCAGGACTAAGCAAGGATAACGTTGTGAAAACATTAGACGATGTGTAAATTGTAAGAAGACGTTATGAATGATGGTTTAAGCTAAACAAATTGTTATTTTTGCAATTGCTGTTGATGTTGTGGGAGTTGTTTTTTTTCTTCTTTTGTTTTGGCTGTTGTTTGACTGCGGCTTAACTGCTGTTTCTGTTGTTGTTTATATTCGCTACTAGCGTTTCATTTTGTTTCCATCATCATGATTAACGAACAGCTTTCTATTGAACTTTCATGAAGATATTATGTTATTCTGGATCTCAAAATTTTGAAGTCTTTGACAAATATTGTTAAAAAAGTATGGCTACAAAAAGTTATTGTTCCGGTCAAGGTTAAGTTTAAGCGTAGAGTCGTGCTTATTAAAATGGGGATACAATATTTTATTGTGATATACTAAGCTATATCTTTTTTGATGGCATATAATATTGTTTTAATGATGGCAGGCCTGTAGCCTAGAGGGATTCTGGGGATTCATAACCCCTTCCCCCATACGTTCCAAAGGTGTACAAAAAACTAATAAAAATAAGAATTTTAAAAGCAAAAAATTTTGCTAAATTTGCATAAATAAAAGGCATGGAGCATATAATTAATATATTTTAATATATATAATTGTTTGAACAATGCAAAATTTTCTAATTATTTATCTTTAGAATCTAATTGAAATTAAGGTTGGAGAGCAAAACTTATTTTATTAAATGGCAAAAATTACATTGACAATTTTTTAACTTCATATTCGAATATGGGTAATTCTTTTACAAACCGTACGGATTTGGATGAAAATTGACCGACACATCTTAGATTTGGCTGAAACTTTTTTGACGGATTCTATATCGAAAAATAAGAGAAAGCGACCAAACTTTAAGTTTTCAGGAATTGAAAAAAAAACGTTTTTTATAGCGCACTAAGAACCATTTGATTTCGATCTTCTCTTTATTGGTGTAAGAGTTGTAGAGAAATTTGTCTGTATATAAACAATAAACGGTATCCAGATCCAAGCTAGAGCGTACTTATCGGTGGTATGCAAAAAAACATTTTTGATTCATTTGTCGCTTACAGCGTTATTCGCGGCGACGCACAGTGGGATGGCGCCATACATTTGATGCAAAAAATGGAATGAGTGGTCCTATGACAATGAAATTTTGTATGCTTGATTACCTACCTACCTTCCATACAAAATTAACTTACTTTTTTATTCCTAGAGAAAGCGAAAAGAGTTGTCCACATGATAATTAGCTAAGATAAATGCCTTTACATAAGTAACGTTACGATAAATTTTAGAGTTAATCAATAGACGGCCACTCATGCCTTTTATATAAATGTACCACAGCCCACTTACGTAATAAAGTAAATACACTGGATCGGATAAAGATATCAACTGGATATCCGAACAAATTGTTCATTTCAGAGGTTTTCACTCCACAAATATAACAAACAGCAGATAAAAAAGAATTTGTAACTATTTGAGCCAAAGAAAATCGGACAACAGTATCTGCACTCAAAGAAATATTTTTGTTGAAATTGATACACTACTTTTGTTAATCCCTAACAAAACCAAACTGTCCCATCAATTTAATTTTATCAAAAATGCTTTATTTGTTTTTTAACTCAAAAGAAACTTTATCCATTTGATTAAAAACATCAACAAATTAAATGCGTTGTTTTGAAAAAATTGTTTTATTATTATTATTATTATTTATTATTTTTATTTATTTATTCTTTATTAGTACATTAAGAACTAGGTTCTTTTATGAGCTCAAAGACATAATTTGAATTTAACTTATTATAAAACATTTAAACTTAAATCTAAGGTAATTTAAATTTATTATTATACAATTAAAAGTATTATCAAAAAATTTTTATGTAAAACAGATGTAAATTCATAAGACAGATAGAACTTAAATTCAGAAAGAGGAAACAAGAGAGAGAGAGAGAGAGAGAAAGAGAGAGAAAGAGAGAGAAAGTCATATAGAGCTAAAGATCTGATATTTTGTTAAGTATTATGTGATGAAAAGTGCTTCATAATAACATGTTTGAAGGATATTTTTGACGCTATGGATTTTAAGCTACTAGGCAATGAATTCCATAATCTAGAGGCATTAATAAAGAACAGTCTTGTGGAGTTTAGAAAGTTAAAACTAGGTATAATTATCACTTGGCTTCTATTTGACCGACTAAATTGCAGTTTATTAAATAAGTAGAAAGGAATTTTGTGGTGTATGAGTTTGTGTAAAAATATGCAATTCCTGGCATTAGAGTAGCTTATGATATCGCACAGTTTTTTAATTGAGCTAAATGATCAAATTTACGCAAGCCGTAGACATAACGAGTGGCATGATTAAATGCGATCTGCAATTTAAGTTGAGACCGCGAGTCTAACTTGCTGTATACAAGTTCAGAATATGTTATGACGGGGACAACGAGCTGAATTACAAGTTTACGTCTTAGATCAATATGTGTATACTCAGACGACATCCTAAGGTTACGCAAGATGTAATAGATTTTGCGGACTACACTATTGATATGATCTGTGCAAGGAAGGGAAGCATTGATATTAAATCCAAGACTTACAACACTATTAACTATTTTTATGATTTTATCACCCAATATAACGTCTGGAATGGAGTCAAGGCTTATTTTTTCTTTAGAGACAGGCAACACATACGACTTAAGTACATTAAGGTGAAGACTATTTTTCATAGCCTTGGTTTATACTGTCAAGATCTTCAATCAGTTTGCATACTAAATCTTCCATGAGGTTCGTTTTACCAGACAAGTAAATCTGAACGTCATCAGCATATGCATGCATGGACGAATATGTGCAGCAGTGAAAAAGGTCATTCACGAACATGGAGAAGAGCAGCGGGCCAAGAACCGATCCCTGAGGCACACCACAGCAAACAGCTTTATAGTATGAAAAATTAGTACCGACCTTCACTCTTTGTACTCTGTTCGTCAAATAGCTTCTTAACAAAAGAGTGGCACTGTCGCAAAAACCAAAGAAATATTTTCATTTTTGACAAAGGAGTTCATGACTAACAGTGTCAAATGCTTTTGAAAAATCAAGCAAACACAATAGAGTTAGTCTACTATCATCATAATAAGACCATATATCATCCATTACTTAAACCGTCGCAGTAGTGCAACTGTGACCAGCGCGAAAACCAGATTGGAATGGAGACAAAAGATTATTTTCACTTAAGAATGATGATATTTGGTTAGCCATGATAGATTCACATACTTTGGATAATGAAGACAGGATGCTTATAGGCCTGAAATCCTTCGGTTCACAAGCTGTATTTTTTTTGCCACTGGCGTTACTATAGCAGATTTCCACAAATGTGGAAAAGACGATGTAGTAAAACAATAATTTATAATGTGAGTTAGAGAGCTAATAATGTGTGGTGAAATAATCTTTACAAATTTTGTATTTATACCATCTTCACCAACAGCATTTGATTTAATATTTAATACAGCCTTTGCAACATCGTCTTCTGTCACCGTGGTAAACTGAAATTGTATGTTCAATAGGAGTACCTAAAAATGTATTGGAACTTGGCGTGTAATTTTGGTACACATTGGCGCTAGCCAGAAAATATTCATTAAGACGGTCAGGATGAATCTGACACTTTGGTGTTTGCTTGTCAACAATGCTTAAGCTTTTTAAATTGTTCCATAAAACTTTAGGTGGAAGAGTGGTTTTGAGTTTGGTTGAGCATTACCTTTTTCTTGATTGCCTTATTATGGTTATGCTTATGGTTATTAGCTTGAAAAATACACATTTTTTAACTTGATATAAACTTATTCACGCTGACAAACTCGTCAATAAATCGGAATAAAATTTCAAGACTTTAATAAGAGTTGTAGATTTACAATACTAACAAACTACTTTGTTGGTTTAATAAATAGATTTGTTATACTGAATAAATACATAATATTATTAATAACACTGTGCATGAATGAATCGGTCACTTTTTGTTGCAAACTACTTTGTTGGCTTGATAAATAGATTTGTTCTACTGAATAAATAAATAATATTATTAATAACACTGTACATGAATCGGTCACTTTTTTTTTGCAAACAAGCTAGAGAAATATCATTTCAGCATAATTCGAAGACACTGAATTTAATGGCGTTTACAGTTTTTTAATTCTTCCACCTGTTTTCGAGAAATAGAAGGTTAAAGGTCAAGTACTTGTTGATGCAGTTTTTGTTACAAAAACCTTTTTCTCGTTAACTTTGTCGACTTCATGTCGATGAATGAAACATCGAATGAAACATTTTTGAATCAAACATGTCATTCAATCATTAAATAAATTGTTGTTACTGCATTTATTTTTATTTGTTTTTTAATCTATGCCTGAAACTATACTACAAAAAACGGTAAGAAGTAAATACATATAATAAAGTCTAAAATTTTTTATCACAAAACGCATTTAGTTTTTTTTTTATATAAAACGAAAAGTTTAAAAAAGTAGCAGCTAATTTTTTTTTACATTTAAAAAAGACTCTTTCAGCTTTAATTTTTTACAATGAAAAGACAAGCATATATAAACTTTTTATTTTTTTTTTCCGTAGAAAATATGTTATTAATTACATAGAGTCATTTGAATTTGCCGATTTCTATCAAACCATTTATATAATCTAGATAGTTGTTTTGTTAAATTTATAAAACGGTGCTATATTTTAATACAAAATAAAATTAAAATGGTTGCAACAGATATATTTTACAAAAATACTCTACTCAGTTGCATGAAATTTTTCATGAGTTTTTGTTGTACAAAAATACTCTCGATTTTTTGTAAGATAAAATATTAAGGGCTCGCATCTATGCATGTAAACATGTATAGCATTTAAACTTTTGATGAGCGATAAAATGTAAATAGCGTAAATGTCGACAAAATGGCGACTGCGGCTACGACAACATTATGACTTTTTTACATTTTAAACCTTTTAAAAACCTTCATTAGCACAGAAAAATAAATAAAACGTGTTCATATTTACTCCAACTACTTGATTAGCAAGTAATGATTAGCGCCAAAGTCAACCCTCATTCACACACGTAGATTTACATGCTAGTTTACACTAAAAAATATGCTCGGAAATGATGTAAACTCACGCCCATACAAATTTTGACAGATAGTTTACGCGCATGTAAGTTCACAAGGTTTACAATGCTTACGGGTCAGTTACATGCTTAGATGAGAACACTTAATATCTTTTATTAAAACAAATAATTGAATTTACTTAGTGAATTATTTCTCTATAAATCTGCATTATTAGATTTTTGACATTCCTTTGCCGAACATTTTTTTTTTTGCCACCAAAATACCACTGTGCGACGCTTCAACCATTCAGCTATTTATATAGTGCATTTTGGTTAGCTTAATTTTTTTTCATAAAGTTGTTCAAATTGTTCTTAAGTCTTTATATAAATTATGTTTCTTGAAATTGTTTTGAAAGGTTAAATTATATTTTAAAAAAATTTAATAAATGCAAAACAAACTGCCAGAATTTTAGCAGTGTATTGAAAATTAGTAAAACTAAACATATAAAAAATATAGATTTTTGAAATGGGCGTTTTTGGAGATGCAAGTTCCGATAAATGATACCTTTTTCAAAAATTAAAATTTTTAAAGCTCCATATCTGCAAACCAGAAATTCTTTTTATTAATTTTTTCAAGTAATTTAATTAAAATGTATTTATAAAGATATTTATATTAAAATGTAGGAAAAAAACAATCAGTTTTAAAAAAACTCTAAAGTAGAAAAAATTTATTATTTTTAGAAAAGTTAAAGTAATTTTTCAAACATAATTTTGTAAAGTTAAATTTTATTGTACCTTAAAAAACAGTTAATTTTCTGTAAAACTGTTTTCAAAAGAAGTCAATACTTATCTTAGCATGGTTTTGGTGGCGACCCCAAAGCGTTTCGAGTGGCACCACGGTCTAACGACACAAAAAATTTTTAAATTTGTTGGTTGTCTCCAATAATAAGCCACTCACATATAGTTTTGCCAATTTTTTTCTAGAAAGTAAGGCGACTTTTTGTTTTTGTCGAAATCTGATGGAATGAGCCTGCATAAAAAATCTTTGTTCACTATCTCTAAATTTCTCACTCTAAGCTACTTATATTTCATTACGATCTGTGTGAGCTCATGACTCATTTAACTCCACTCACACCCACATTCCGCACACAGATTCACACCCATCAATATCCTTTTGTTAAAAGTAGTTTTCTATGTGTATGAAAACTGTTGCAATGTTGCTCATGTGTGAAATGAAACTGTCAGAAGGATTAGTGCCAACAACAGGTAACAAACGGCAAAGGTTGAGACGTGCTGATGATGTTGGCGTTGAAAGGATTTCTTGATTAATTTATAGTTTAACACAAATAAAGTAATGAGTACAATTTAGTGGTATAGCAGTTTGCTTGCCTTGTTATTTTTCCTACAAATAACTACTTTCGTAGCTTCTCGTACGAGATGAATCCTTAAAATAGATGGCTTTGTCTGCTTGATGTAATAAATTCGAATTATCGTGACTGTTAGTGCAGCAGAATGCGTTGAACTGCACGTGTACAATTTCTAAATTACTGCAGCTTCAGCTGGTAAAAGCGTAAATGTTGTTGTTCTTTGTGGTGCTGTTGTTGATATTATGTATTATTATTGTTGTGTTTTGATACAAGCAAACTTTTATAGGTTTTCTTGCACTTAGCACAAGGCATGCCTTGAAAATTTTGCTGCATAGTTTTCCACAGCGGATGTGTTCAGGAACTAGAGTAAAAGCATACATCTGAAAGTTTTAACAACAAATATTGTCTTACCAGACTCTATGCTCGAAAAAGTGCTCAACTTAATAGAAATAAACGCAAGTATCCTTAACCAAGTGGGGACCTCGTTCCCTTTGATTTTCTGCCATGTTTTTTGCTGACTGTTGACCTATTTTGTATGAATTTTTTGATTGGCTTTCCTTGACTTTGCTTGATTTTTCTGTCGCTAGGGATCAATTGTGTTCTTGAATAACGGCTTTAATTACTCTTTGTATCGCCCTGATGTTGCACAAATTCTATTTTTATGTGTTTAACTTTTCATGCTTCTGTTGTTAAAGCATTCATGCCACACCATGCATTTCATGCCCCAGTCAATGCAGTCACTCAGTCCAGTTACTTGATTACTGCACTTTATTCCAAAACGATTTATTGCCGAAACTCGTGTTTCATTGCTGGCTTTCTGCACTGAATGCGTCGTGTGTGGAAAAGTGCTGCAAGCGTTCCACCGGCATGGAGTTTAATGTAAAATAATATTGCTTGAAATAGGTTAAATGGTATTGTAATGTCATGGGAGCTTTGTATGTATATTCGTAATTATTATTCCGCTAGACCTTTTTAAACTTTTTCCCGTAGATTTTAATGACCCCCAGAAGATTGATTGCAATACTTCTGATTGCTTGGCCATTAGTAGGAAAACGTGTGTGGGTTCTTTTTCATTTGTATTCAAGAACTTCACACTTCAGCGGCTTTTAATTTCAGCCGAATGTTTTTTTTTTTCGCAAAAATCACGTAGTAGTAATAAATTTCATCTGAGGCTGTTCAGATATTTTCCTTTTCTTTTAAAGTGATAAATATTTTTAAGGAAATATTAAGGGGTTTTCAAAATATAAAACACATCGGAGTTGCTCAAAAATATTAACAAATATGTGAATGAACACACACTATTTTTTTAACGTTTCATAATGATAAGATTGGAGCAATATAAGTCTACCGTAAATTTACCGTAAATCTAACTGAATAGCAGTCCTTCAGATAAGCACAAAAAGTGAACAAAAACCTTTCAAATAAAAATTTTGTCTGTCTATTTTTTGACTTTTGTTTTTAAATACATATATTTAATTTTATGATTTTTTTTAATATGTTTTCCGATATCTAACAAAGCACCGCACAAAGAGGAGACACGCCAAGTGCGTTTGCAGCGCCGTCTATGTTTTCAATTGGCTTTTACACAAGTTTCATAAAAGTAGACTCCAAATTTGTCCGACAGTTCAACAGCTACTGCAACGTTTAAAGCTTCTCTGATATTGGTTTGAGTACACACTAAGCGGAGGTTTGTTCATATATATTTGTTTATTTTTTAATGTCATTTTTCGTTTCATCGAGTTTCAAATTACAACGGTGCTAAAGAAATTTCACTTCAAAATTATTTTTATATATCATAATATTTTTCAATAATATTATCAAGCATGCTACCAAGTAATTTGTTGCTATAGGAAAATCGCGAAAAATAAATTTTCCGCTAGTGCAAGTCTTCAAAATTATAAAATTAAACCTTCTTGTAGGCAAAGTATTTTTTAAACTCAACGAAGAATAAAAAATATTAATTTTTGTTAGGATCTACTTACAACACACACGGTTATGTGTTAAAAAAAAAATCAAATTATCCTACACAAACCTAAAAGCCATAGCTTCAAGCTCAATAGCGGGAAGAAATTTTAGCCAATTTTTAAAAAAGATGAATGTATCTGATATAAAATTAATTCAGTTTTACTAATATGGATAGATTTAAATATGTTGTTCTACAAAATTTGTATAGAAATTTATTTTGAAAAACAAGAAACTATTCTAATTTTGGTGGCTTTTAATTTTTTTGTTTTTTTTTTATACACTTCACTTCGCAACTGTTGTTGTTTTATAATAACGAAGTTTGCTTAAATGTCACCAACTATGTATTTAATTGATTAAAAATTATCGTCAGAAACTTGCGAAATAAAGATGAGTTTAGTGCGCACAAGCAACTGTTTCAGGAAAAAAGCAACACCCTGAATGGTCTTATAAAATAAAACTTTTAGTTTTCGCAATTATTTTCGGCATTTTTCACAATTAAACGGCAAAGACAAAGGTTCCTATAGATTAACAGTTGTCGCGTTTTCAGTTGGACAAATATTTCGGATAAAAAAATGCGATTTTGGAAAGTTGCGAAGTGAAGTGTATACCTACTATAGTAAATATACTATAGTAAACTTTAAGCTAATTTTTTTCTGTGTATCTAAGATTACAAAGAATAGGTATCAAAGGCAATAACTGTTGATTACTCAGACTCGTGTCTGATTAAAAACATATGTGTAAAAATTTCACAGTAGAAAAATTTAAGAGAATTGAAAATAGAGACGATTTCTTATCACAATAAAGTTAAATAACATCTTTTCTGGGGAATAAATAACACAAATTATTAAAAAATCTAAAATATATATATATATATATCCGCTATATATATATATATATATATAAATAAAATATATCCGCTATTTTTATCATTTATTGCAGGCCTGTAGCCAGACCAAGAAGACAGAGGGGGCAGGTATGAATCTTGGAGGGGCAATTTTTTGTTTTTTCATTTAAATAAAAAAAACAAGTTTTTAACGTGTAAAATGAATACATTACACATATCGGTGTCATTCCATGTCAAATCGGACGCTTTTGTCCAAAAACTAATTTTGACGATTCTGATTTTTTTAAAATTTTGCACGTCGATAGAACTTTAAAAACAAAAAATATTTGCATACTTTTTTATAATTTTTTATATAATTTTTTTTATACTTTTTTTTTTTTTTTTGCAGAAGTAAATTACATCCACATCATCTTTTTCAACTATTGTTTAAGTTTACAAGAACATAACAAAAATTAGAAATAAAATGTTAAAACAATTTTACATAATTTAGTATTAACATAGGGATCACGGAATTGCAACCAAGAAATATTTAAGACAATTTAAAAAAATAGAGTGTCTGCAGAGGAATAGTATATTTTAACGAGTTGAAAACATATTTAATGTGACTGATTTTACATATCGTCGCTGCGCCAACAAAAACAGTTATGTGATTTTTGTAAATTTTTTATAGCATATTTTGTTAACACTATCTATTACCCACATTTCTGCATTTGCAGTTTTTATATCTCTTATGATTTAGAAGTGATCAAAAACAGTTATTGCTCGCAGCACCAGAAATGCTCTAAAAAAATTTGTTTTTTGCTCTCCTGAAAAGTTACTGAAAAACGTATAACTGTTTTTGTTGGCGCAGCGACGATATGTACCTAGTTTTGTAAAAAAATACTAAAAATTCCATTTTTAATTAAAAATTAAAGTATTTTGTACTTAAAAATTGTGTAGTCAGTTTTTTTAAAATTTCGTTAAAAATAGTAAACATTGATTCTCCAACATCAAATTTTGAGAATGCATTAGGAATGAATGCTTCAATACGATAATATTTTCAAAGTGCCAAAAAATAGTGGTGCTGACCTTGAAAAATGGGAATGAAATTTTTAGTGGTCAAAAAATTAAAAATTTTTCTTAAAAGTGTTTCTACTACAATAAAGAACAATTCAAGATCTTTAAAATGTGTTCTAAATTTTTTTCTTGTAGTACTAACGGCTTAGAAGATATAGTTGTTTGAGTACATGTCCAAATGACAATTTTTATTTTTTCTTTATAATTTTTCACTGTTTATAACTGCAAAAAAAAAAATGAAAATTATAAAAAAAAATATGCAAATATTTTTCTTTTTTAAAGTACTATCCATGTGTAAAGTACCAAATTTTTACAGAAATGTGAGTTTCGAAAAGCGTCCGATTTGACATGGAATGACCGATATATATTAAGAAAAACAGTTAATTTTATAATATTAACATGGATATGTAGATCTTTTTATACATGAGATTAATACATAAATAAAATAATATAAAAATTAATTCAGGACTTTGTAATAAAATGAAGGTAAAAATACAAGATTTATTTAAAATGGCTAGAAATATAAGAAAGAGCAGCGAAATGGGCTGCTAACATATCGCTCATTTGCTCGAAGACAGTCATAACTCAAAAAAGACGATTTTTGAGTTAATGATACAGAAATGTGTATTTTACCATGATATCTGATCTGTCAAAATATGGTACTGCTAACTTATTTGCTCATTACGTGGCAGCAAAAAATGCCTTTATTTTGTTTGGCACCTTACTCGCTTTATTATTTGCAAAACCGTCTTATCTTAGTTATGCAATGATCATCAGAGCGAAAGTATGCTTTGCTTTTAAGAAGATCAATTTTACGTAAATCGAATGGAAAATGTGTCTTTTACAGAGCTTTTAACAAAATGTGTTTTTAAAAATAGCAAAAAATTCTATGTTTGGAGGTCAATAAGAGTTATAATAAAACATAAATTCAATAATTTTTTCGCCTAAATGTTGGTATAAGTAAGGAATTTATATTTTTTGCAGATTTGGGTATGTGTTCTTTGAAAAATACAAAGTTACAAGCAAAACACATGTTTTTTTAACAAAAAATACCTTCAGGAGAATCAAAAACGCTCCGATAAATTTTCTCCGATTTGAAAAAAAAAAGTATGCAGAAATCGTTTTTATGAGTTCCTCTAACTATAAGACCCCGAACGAATGATTTTTTTTCCCCATACAAAAGCGATCCGGTTTAATATACATGCTTTAAATTTTTTAATGAAATCAGATTGAAGAGCTAACTTTTTATAACCCTTAAAATTATTTTCAGATATTGGTCTTGAAACTTTAAATTTGTTAAAAAAAAACGAAAAAAACTTTTTTTTAACTAAATTCGACCGTAACAACTATACTACTGACACTGTTGGCACATTTTATACCTTAAAATTTTTGGTTTGACTATACTCTTCAATATACAACAATTCATTGAAAGAAAAGAAAAGTTTTTACAAGCGTTTGTGTAAATTATTGCTCTCAACAGTGGATTTCTTTTAATTTTTGCCAATTTATGTGAAAAATTTTGGATAATCGAAAATAAATATAACTATATACAACTATATAAAAAAATTCACTATAAAAAATGTTGCCGCTGTGTGTTATAGTGAAAATTTCCAATTTTTTTGGAGTAGTGTAACTATGTTGAAGTAACTTTACTAGCACTGATAAGAATAACGAAATGTCAAAGAAAGCAACAAGGTGCATCAAAAATCGAAAATTACATTAATTACATTTACATGCAACTTGGTTTTTTAACTCCGATAAATTTAAATAGTCCGAAATGAAAACGTACGTGCCTAAACTCTCATCTGATCTCGAAAGTACGAAAAATAGCACAATTGCGGCTATAGTTCCATCCCTGGTTCAAGTATTTATTCATTTTATTTTACGCTCTTCTTATGTTTGACAGCTACGGTACTCACCTCTCTGGGACAACACTACCATGTTGAATATACCTTGGCCACGATCACACGCACAAAGTTCTCTTATTCAGTTGGCGCTAAGACTTCAAACGAAAAGGTTCACGCCACTTGATCAGCTTATCTACTGTACAAAATTAAATCGGAATACGAATATGATTTTTTATTTTCAGAAAATTTTTAAGGACTGCCATAATGCTTGGTTTGCCAACGCACAGAGGTACATTGAAATATATATATTTTTTTTTTAAAGGAACTATAGAAATATGGATCCTCAATATTCGTTTGTGGAAAATGAATAACGTAATGCGTTGGTTCTTAAACTAGAGAAAGAATGCCTTGAGAAATTTATTCAGGACTCACTGGAATTTAAAAATTCACAAATTGATACAAATTAAAAAATGGCTTCCCATTTATGTTTCTTTATAATAATAAAATACTAAAAATAGTTTTTTTACAATAATAATACAATTCTTGCTTAATACCTGCACAACAATTTGTGTCAGTGCAGAGAGTTAGAGAGCTACTAACATAAGCACAAAATCCGAAAATTGCAGTAGTATCCCTACGGAGAAAAGAACCGGTTCTGCACCTATCACGTTATAGGTTCCCAAGCGATAGGGACCTGTTCCAATTCTGCCACCAGCATATGAAACTGACCGGTCTCTTTTACATGGCGTTGTCATTGGCAGGGGTCAATTGCCACCTGCTGCATCACCTTGAACCGGTCCAATGAATAGTCCAGAAGAGTAGATTGGTGATCGTTTTTGACGAAAAAGGAACCGGTTCACAACCTACCACGTGATCGATTCCCAAGGGAGAGAGACCTGTCCCAATTCTGCCACCAATTGGTCACTTTTACATTTAGTTGTCATTAACGGGGGTCATTAACAGGGGTCAATTGCCACATGCTTCACCTTAACCTGTCCAGTGACTGGCCTTGCAAAATAGAAAATGAAATCTGTTCCATAACAGGCACAAAAAACCTGTTCCGTGACAAGTTCTATCAGACCTGTCCTGTGATAGCTGTCCATTAGAGCTGTCACGGGACCAGTCATATAAGGGCAATTGACTCTGTTTTCTCCGTAGGGATGTGTTTGGGGACCACTGCTATAGACTCTTAGATTTCGGACAGAGTGAACGCCTATTCAGACGGGCAGGCAGACAGGTGCAGGCAGAAATTTGCGAAGAAACGAGAGAAAAATATAGTCAAGCTGACTTTTATCTCGCTTGTAAACACAGTTTGCCTGCGCTTATCTGCCTATCTGTCTGTCTGAATTGGCTTTCACTCTGTTTGCAACCTAAGGCCGCGTACATAGTAGACGCTTTGACAGAGCTGATTCATAAAGCTGCTTTCATAGGCGTCCACAGGGGGGTGCAGGGGGGCACTTGCCCCCCCTAGACGGGAAAAATTTTATAAATATTTATTTTTAATGTGTATATGTTATAAAGTCATAAAAAATTTTAAAAAATAAAAAGTTCTAAGCCTGAGTCCTAATATCTTAATATTTTGGTAAAAATCTTAGTTTTGTCACGTTTTGTTACGATTTCGTTAACTACTTATACGCATTGGTCATACAGCAATTTTGTGTAGCGCTACAACACGCTCCAATACGTTTGCATAAAGTGCCAAATAGACTACACAGATTGTCTGCGCAAACAAGTGTTTGCGCACTCTATTCGACAGTGTGTTTGGCTGTTTTTAGGTTTGTGCTGATGTCTGCTATAAAATATTTTAAGTTTTGGTTGTGTTTGCGCAAACTTGCCATAATACCGAAAGTTTTATACAGTGAAGACGTACAGTGGCTCACAGCTTATTTTATGCAGTGCATACTTTAAACTTTAGGGCTTTATAAAAACGAAACTAACAGGAATACAAAAGATAATATGGTGTCATTTAAAAGAGCAAAATGTCTAGTTAAATAAAGGTTTTCCATTAATTGTGAATACATATATTTAGATGTTTAAAAAATAAGAGAACAGAAAATACTGCTTAATTTCATCTCGCAGCTTATTTTATGCAGTCACTTCTCTCTGTTACGGTACTATAATGCTGCGCTGTCTAACGGTACTTTCGTTAGCTATGCCATCGTTATGTTTCTATAATTGCTTTGTGTTAGCTTTTTAGTCGGATTTTATTGCTTCAAGTGTCTGCTTCTATGATTATTTAAAATAGGAGCGCGCACAACGCTACAACAACGAGAATTGGTTATATACTATTTTAAAAACAGCAGCTCGGAGTGAAAAATGGCTGAAATGGTTAATAGCAATTCCTCTACAGTGCAAAAAATCAACGAGCGCTTCGTTCATAAGAATCGATTGCACAATAAGAGCAAAAAAGCACCAAACAAAATTTTTAATGCAACCGACGAGCGGCATATTGTACGGAAGATAAAGGCTAATCCGAGACTCTCAGCTCCGAAAATGGCTTTTGAAGATCAAACTGACCTGAGCAAACAGAGTAGTGCTAAAACTATTCGACGTGTCTTGCGCAAAAAGAACTTTCATGGCCGAGTAACACGAAACAAGCCGTTTATTATCCCCAAAAACAGATTATGCAGACTCAACTACGACAAAGAACATATGTCCAAGGCTCCAGAATACTGGAATTCAAATATTTTTGCAGATAAATCGAATATCAATTTATTCGGTTCAGATGGTATGTGCTATATGTGGCGAAAACCGAATACCGAAGTCAACAAAAAAAACTTAAAACAAACCGTGAAACATGGCGGTGGCAGCGTCATGGTTTGGGCCTGAATGTCAGCTGCTGGTACTGGGAAGTTGCCGTTTATTAAAACAGCAATAGACAAATCTAAGTACCTACAGATCCTGAACAACAATTTGTTGCAGAGTGCAAAGGTTCTGGGTATAAAATTGAATTTCCGATTTTACCAGGATGACGATCGAAAGCACAAAGCGGGTATTGTGCAAACCAGGCTAATATACAACTGCCCACAATAGATGACGCCTCCAGCACAGTCACCAGACCTTCATGTTATTGAAAATGTGTGGTCTTTATTGGAAAATAGCATCCGGAAACATCAAATTTCAAACAAAAACCACCTGAATGAGATATTGAAAACAAAGTGGGCGAATATTTCTCCAACTATGACTCAAAAACTTAGATCTGTTGTGGACAACAAGGGCTATCATACCAAATAATAAAAATATTAAATATCATTAATTTATACGAAAAATTTATAAATAACAAGTGACTGCATAAAATAAGCTGTGATATAAAATTAAACAGTATTTTCTGGTTTCTTAATTTTAAGCCAACTTAATATATACTTTTACAATAAATTAAGTTAATTTATTAAACTAAACATCTTGTTCTTTTAAATGCTACCATATTATTTTTTCTATTCCTGTTAGTTTCGTTGTTATAAAGCCCTAAAATTGAAAGTATGCACCGCATAGAATAAGCTGTGAATCACTTTTTGTGAAGGAAAATATATAAAAATGAAAGCAGAAAAGAAAAAATTAATACAAATTAAAAGTCTGCGAAAAAATGTGAAAAATAAAGTCTGTGAAGTGTATGGTCGTCGCTATGACGAGAAAAAAAGTCTTGTTTGCGCAAATAGTCTGTGCAGTCTATATGGCCCTTAAGCAGCCCTGATCAGCGATTAACGATTAACAATAGATTTTTTCTATTTGTCGTCTGTTGTGCATCTATTGTTTTTATTAATATGTTGCATATGTGGAGTGCATTAACGTGCAGTGTTCACAAAATTTTCACCGAAAATCTCAAACAATAAAATTACATAGGTAACATTTCACGTTCATTCTCATATATGTGCACACCTTTGCCCCCCCTAGAAAAAGTTCTGCGGACGCCCTTGGCTACTTTTTCTACCTTTTTTTATCATAGTAAACGCTTATTCAACGCTGCAGAAAGTGTCTTTAGTTTATAGTGTGAGCAAGCAAGATGGAGACATAAGCGCTGAAAAGCATTTAAAGATAATTTTTAATGCTCGGAGTCAGTTTGCACTATAATACTGTGAGCTTTTTCCATATGATAACACACAAAGCTTTTTTTAGCTAAACCTCTCGGCTAAGCAAAAAGCGTTCACTATGAATGCAGCCTAAAACAACCACGAACACAACAGTGCACCGATGAAAACTTTTGGCAGTAGATTTTGTTCAAGTGTTAGCGATAGCTTAAGAGCATAAAACTTAGTTTTGTTTAACGGTGCATGTCACCTGCCATGCAATTCTAAAACCAAAAACTCGATTATTCCAAAACTAACCTAATAAGTTATTTCATAAAAATCAAACTTTTCCTGAGTGGTATTGAGTATTTTATCCAGAAAACATGAAATATTCGCTTTTTGGCAACTTGTTTGTATTTCTAGTAGCTTTTCATCTGTTATCACAACCACCATTCCAAAAAATCTTGCATAAGTAACATGCGGAAATTACAACAAAAAATGTGCTCCAAAAAAAGCACAACTGGGTGATTTCCTTGTCGGCATCTTGGTATGCAAAAAAAAAACTTAAGCGCTTCAACGATTTTCTAAATAATCCCAACATAGAAGCAAGTCTGACAAATTGTCGTGGTTCGAACATTTCCGAATCAGTAACCGACCGATGGCAACTAACGACATGCAAACAGCAACAAATGCAATGCATCCAAAATTTGCGAACATTGTTGGCAACGCGGCCAAAGCATTATGTGTCATTTGTGGGCAAATTTAAGACTTCTTTTTTTTGTTCTTTATTCATCGAATTTTGTTTTGTCAGGCCAACGCAGCAGGCAAATGCTTGGGCTGAACTGGTCTGAAGGGGTGACTAGTGTACTGCGGGGAAGTGCTGTGTCAAGCTAACAAAATCCCTTAAGTGATGCTTTTGTGGCTAAAGAATTGTGAAAAACGTTTTATGAGTGCTTTTCTTGTAAGACCCGTAGACCAACCCCAGCCACCCCCCAGATCAGCAAATCCGATTTGTGTGTTTATTTATGTGTGCAAAAGTGAGTTGACAGTGTATATGTGTGTGCATGGGCCTTTACTGGAGGTTGGGGAAAGTGGGGCATCTACCCCTCTGAAAGTTGAATACATTGTATAGGACTTGAGGAATTGAATAAAAAAGTTCAAGAATTCTGTAATCATCCTTTTACACTAAAACAAATTATGATTATTTTTTTCGACTAATTAAATGGATATAGATTATAATAATAGTTATTAATAAGTGCTTGCTCTTACAATGATCAAGTTCTTTTGCAATTTTATTAAAGCTATGAGTGAAAGAGAATGCAATGAACGAACACTTAATTTTTTTTAAATACATTTGTGAACATTTTTGGGTAGAAAAGTAAATATTCGACATTCGGAAATTAAACTTGTTTTGAACCATTCGTCGGACTAAAATGCCTCGAAAAAACGAACTTTTTGTTTTACAGAAATAAGCTACAAAAATAATCATAGAAACGTTTGTTTTCGCCACTTCAGTCATGCCGATGCACAGTGATACGATTAGTGCAAGTTATATGGAAAAATTATTTTGTAGATATTATTGTGTGATAATTTTGGATATTTAAAGTACAAAATGTACAAAAATATTCAAAAATAGGATATTAAACAAAAAATTATTTAAAAAATTTTAGACAAGTGGGCTGTTTTGGGACAGCTCCAAAACAATTTTATCACATTTTGAGTATCTTAGAAATGAGAAAAATTAAGATAACGAAATCAGAGATAAACGTCTAGTATGTGATTTCAAAAAAATGTGTGATTGGACAAGTGGGCGTGGTAGCTCTCGTTTCGCGCTATATTTTAAAAAATTTAAGAACTACGCTAATAGAATCATCGGTGGATAAGTAATTTGTGGTCTCTAATACTGTTGCACAATTTCGGTGGGATTGTACAAGTAGGCGTTGCACCCACCATGTGGAATATATTTTGGCCAATAACTAAGATATAAAGAAAGCTGTGATAGCGAAATTTAAAGTAAAAAATTTCTTACTTTAAGAACTTAACACTAAGAAAATGTTAAGCAAAATTTATTTTTGTATGACCCCTTACAGGTCATTTTTTTACATTTTAGCAATATTTAGGATGGGACTCCTTAGTAAAATTCTGCACTAGTTGAATAAGTTATAAGAGGAAAGCAAGATTGCTCCACTGCTGTTATTTCCAATGCATCAACAGAAACAAGTAAAACTAAAATATTCGGATGCAACTTTTAAACATTAGTTAAGGACTTTTCTCGGTAAGAAAAAACCAGAGGGTCAAAACATATTCAATAAAGATAAGAAGCATATTCAATAAATATATATTTATATTAACTCTTGAAGTTTTATGTGTGTTTGTCAAACATAAACGTCTGCAGTCTTCGTTCGAAAATGTGCTAAATCGCATGGAAACCATGCCCACCTCGTATACAAAGCGACTTTATAAATAAAGTAGAATCTCTTTAAATTCCATACAAATTTTTGCACATACTACAGCTAACAGACCTTAAACTATCGCAATGTCAACTGGACTTGGTTTTGAAATTAAAATAATAGCATTTTTAGGACCACCAAACATGTTTAAAAAAAGGCAACTGGAAGTTTGCGCACGTAAGTACTCTAAGAACTTAAAGATTATTACACATAATAGTGATTAAATACAAAAAGTATGGTGAAAATGAGAGGTGCTCAATTTTTTTAGAAAGCGTTTTACTTAAGGGAGATTTTAGGTAAAAGCGAATGAAACTAAGGCATATATTCTAAGATGTTTTCCAAAAAATATAGACAAATAATTTGATTTGCGTGTTAATTTTACATTATCAGTTTAAATAAAAAAATATCTTTTTTAGTAACATATAGCTTTTATATATAAAGATGGCGCCGAAAAAAATGGTGTGCTAAAAAGGGTGAAGATCGGGCCACATCATAGCTCGGTTCAAAATCGTCTGTAAAAAAATACATTCGAAGTAGACCTTTGAATATACTCTATTTACCAAAATGGAATAGAAATATGGAAAATTAAGAAAATTATGAAGCATGGAAGAGCAAATCAAAAACTGTATGTTATTTTTGATCATTTTATTGCGTGTAAAGACTAGACAAATTTTCCAAGGACGCTTAATTTGATAAATGGTGTGTAGAATAACATTATGTATAATTTTAAAAAAAAATGTTTAGCAGTGAGAGGACTGCCGATTGAAGCAAAAACCTACAATATATATAAAATATTAATATTCCCTGGAAGACGTTGTCCTGCCACGGACCGCCTTACTGCTATATAAGAATTTTCATGCTAATATAGTTTTTCGGACTATCCTACATGTAGGATGGATTTGACAGGTCGGACGGACATGTAGGATGTGCGAAAGCTCATACTGCAGCCCGTCCTACATGTAGGATGAAATCAAAAAGTTTTAAAAGTTCCGCTCTGATCTTGTTCTTCTCTGTGCGTCCTTGTTTGTAGATTTCCTTGGTAATTGTTGTAGGCGCAGTTAGCCGGAAATTTTTTGTAGGTGTTGTGAATTCTAATCGTGTAGCTACAGTTGGCATATGAAATTAGAATTATTTTTGTTAAGAGCTTATAACAATTTATTAAATTTTTTATATATTACTGAAACTATTTCTTTTAAGCAAAAGTGTTACCATATCAAAAATACATATAATTAAAGTAATTTATTTAAATTATTTCATTATTGATTAATATAAAAAATTAAAGCTTATTTATATCAATTTATATCATAACACTAACACAATATGCATGTTCACCATATCTATATTGCGTTGTGTATTAAAAATAGAATATTCTAAAATTAAGAAATATCTATAGCTTATTAATTATATATAATTCATATAAGAAATTAAAGCTAAACAGTTTTAAAAAATAGAATGCTTAAGATAAGCAGACTTTAGTTATTCAATTACTACTGAAAATATTAATTATTTCGCAGGTTTAATACGTAATTGTTATTATATAAATATACATAAATATTCTTTAAATTTCCTCAATGAGCTAAATTGTTCATATAAATGAACTATATATATGTAAATATGGTATATATGTAAATAGTATATATAAACATGTATTTCCGATACGGTAACACTTTTATTAAAAACAAATAGATTTACCAATATTATATATATTCTTTAATTCATATGTATAAACTGTTATCTAAATTAGTTCGATGTCATATGCTGACTGTAGCTACAAATAAGCATCCACAAAAAATTAAAGCTTACTGTACAACAATAACTACTTAGCAAATTTACAACAACAACGCAAAGAGAATTACAAGATCCCAGCGGTTGCGCAGCGTAAGAGGGGATGAACCGAATTGGCGGCGTAAAATATACAGCACTTTGCATGCTATATTTTCTGTTTGCCTGCTGTTTCGTTAATTTTTTTTAATTTTTTAACAGTTTTTTAGGTTTACAATATTACAAGTTTACGAAATATGTTGCAAGTACAAGCTCTCGAATTAATATGTTGCAAATTGATAAAATGCAAATAAAATAAAATATTTGCGCTAAAACACGACCGAAATGTCAAAATTTGTAATTGTCAAAATTTCATCGTCCATTTGACACTGCAAAAGAGACAAATTTATTTCAACACACACAAATTTTATTCAACCTGATATTTTCTATCCTACCACGACTGAAAACTTTCCGATTGACACTCAGAAATAGTTGGCAACTCTGAATATAAAATGCCGCAGTGGTGAAAATAAAAAGCCACTGACAAATACAACAAGTGTGAAAATTGTCAAACTTTGTTTGACGATATGAAATAAAATAAGAGCATGCATGTAATTATTTGAATGTTCAACATATGCCTTTATCACAACTTAAAGATTAAAATGTTAAAACACTCAATCCATACATTATTTTTCTGGTTTGCAAACGAAGTTTCAGCAGAGAAAAGAAGAAAAAGAAGAAGATGGATCCATTTTTAAATCTCACCATGAATAGCAGCTGTTTGAGTAAAAGCAAATTTTTTAAAAATGTTGACAAATACAACAACTGAAGAAATTGCCAAACTTTAAAGGCATATACACATAAATATAAACCGAATTAATAATAAGTTTTGGTTGCAAACATCTTATTGCAACCTAACTTAAGTATTTATATACTAACAAACAGATTATATGCATTAATTTCAGGAGTTGCCAAGTGATTTCTTTGTGAGCCGAATGACGAATTCCTTGGAAAAATACGATGATGCAAACGAATGATTTACCCTCTACCAAAATCGTTCAACGCGCCTAAAGAAGTTTTCACTCCAAAAAATTAAAATTGGTTGATTAGATTGTTTGCAGGAGTGTGGCCCTTTCTGAAAAAATATGTTTCGAAAAAAAAGCGGCTAAAGCTTGAAGTGCTGTCGAATCTGTATTATAAGTGGGATTGATTTGAAATTTTCTTACATACTTAACAGTTTCACAACAATAATCAATTAAAAAACAAATCAATTTTCAATAAATTGTTTGCCTAAAGCCTCCGTTCTCGTTTTTACAAAAAAAAAAACATTTACTAATATATGTTTTTTTTCTATTTTTTAAATCTTGAAATTTTTTTCAGTGTAAAATATTGTGTGAAGCAGTAAAAGTATTCAAACCCTGTAAACAGCCTCAATTTCAATATATATTATACAAAACGGTCAAAGCCTGGTTTATACAAGCATTTTTAGGACCATCATATATATTACCAAAAAACAAAAAAAATTTCGCACCTTAACACACCCAGGATTTAAAGTAGACATAAAACTGATTCTATCAAAACAAAATTTTGCAAATGTAAGGTGTACATTTTTTTTTATATTCCAAAAATTTTTAAAATAATATTCCATTTTAAAGCATACATATCTTTATATAATGTTTTATAGTGCCAACATTTTAACATACTTTATTAAATTTATTTTATTTCAAAATAACATCTTAGTCATAAAGCCAATTTTCAACTCTTTTGTATATTGGAACATACTTATTTCAAAAATACAATTAAGTGTAACATGAAAACTCATGAACAAAAATTTCAAATATATCACTTTTTGGGCCAACTTTCAAGAAATATTGTACACTCAAAAAATTTATTAGTAAAATTTCTACGAATGATATTTGTTAACAAAATATTGGTACATTCTACAAATATTCGTACAATATACAAAGTATATTTATTGTGATATCTTAACGAATTCATTCGTAAAATCTTTCTTATGCCTGATAAAGTATCTACGAATATATTTGTTTTATATACTAATGATAGTCGTAAACAAAAATAAATTCATATTAGTGGATTGTACGAATGATTGTGTACATATAAATAATAATATTCGTAAATTTGTCGTACGAATAACTTCGTAATTTCTTTCATTACATTCGTAGTATTTACTAATGCTTTTGTACTATTTACGAATGAAAAATAATATTAGTAGAAACAATTCATTCGTAGGCTGACCGTACGAATTATTAGTAGAATGTACGAATTATTGGTAGTGTTTAAAAATTGAAAACCGAAATCGTTCAGCCTTGTTTGTAGAACATCTACAGAACATTAAGAACTGTATGATTATCAAGTGACTGCCTACTGATAGAGTGCGTGGCCTTTAAACTAAGGAGCCGAGGTTCAAACCCCAGCTCACACAGAATTTTTTTTTTGGCTGGTTGATAAGAATGAAATATTCTTAATATGAACTAATATACGAATCCTATTCGTGGCTAAAAACTACGAATAAAATTCGTAGAAGGACGCAGTTATTAGTAACATTTACACACAAATATTTTTGAGTGTATATTATTTAGAAAGTGGAAGCAAATAAAAAATTATTTCTGAGATCAGTGAATATTTCCTAACACACATGTTTAGAATGTCAAAATTCTATTTTCATTTCTTTTTTTCGTCTTATATGACTTTTCGCATCAAAATAGGATGCTGTGGACTGAACTCACGTCCCCTGGGGCACTAGTCCACTCAACTTTATCAGTCGTTAAATTTTTTCAGTGTAACGCGTTTATTTTATGTACAACTTAGAACTCAATTAAGAAAAAAATATAAAACACAATACTGAACCAAAAAAGAGGTATTTATTTTGATTTAATTTGTTCACTCATATTAATATTAAAAAATTTTCATCAATTTCTGAACTCATTTAATGCTAAAAGCAATGTCTTTTATTAAAAAAATCAATTTATTAACAAATTTTTAAGGGTCAAAAAAAACTTATGGTATTTGTTTTTTCATCTTTTTTGACACAATGCACGGTGTGATTCAAATTTAAAAAAGCAAAATTTTACATTTTTGTTTAATGATATTTTTGTTAATTCTAAAAACAATTCGAGTTTTTTATTACTTACTAACTACACTTTCAAATTTTTTACCCAAAATTTATAAAGTTTTTATTTTTGAAAAAAAAATTTGTACTAGACTCACAGTTAAATTGTTTAGTCTTCATCTACTTTATTTCACTACCTTTTTACTCAAAAGAGCAGAATAACAGAATTATAGGGTTTTAAATTATTAGTGATATACTTATTAAAAAGTAGCTATTTCTAAAATAAACAACATGTACTTTCAATGGGTCTAAAATTTCAGACATAATGCAAACGCAATTTTTTTTTTTGTGTTTGCTTAGCTTTAAAAGATCATTTTAATACATCTTTGGCTAATTATGCAACTTGTTCAATTGCATAACGACTGTATTTGAAAAGCTGAGCAGTAATTTTACAACATAAACAATTTTACGACTTTCGTTTTTAATATAACGAATCAATTTATCAATTTGCAATTCTATAAAAAAAATGGATATAAGAAACTTTATTAGTAGTTTATTTCATAGATCTTATTACCTGTGTATAAATTTATGCATTTACCTACTCGCGATTTTATAAGGTTTCGTTTTTGATACCCGTGACATTACAATAGATAGGTTTTTTTAAAAAATAAGATGGTTATGTTTGCATAACGGCCCTATAACGGCTGCTAAATAAGAATTAATTGGTCAGAAATAATTTTGATAACATCTCAAAAAAGAGAGGAACAATTTTTTACAGTAATTTTGTCTAACACCTTATTTTAGACATACGAAAAAAGACTTCAAGAAAATCAATGAGAGCGAAAGGTCTGAAAATTTTTTCTATTTTTTTTAAATGGTAAAAAACCTTAGTAAAGTATTTATGTGCACAAATATTTAATATTTTTTCTCCCTAGTTTATAACAACACAATTTTTTTGAGCTTGCCAAAAATTTTTGTAAGGATGTAGTTTATTTGTCGAACAGAGAATTCTTCTCTTCCTCGTATTCGTAGTACCGTTAATCGAAAAAAGTGTGAAATCTCACGTGTGCAATAAAAAATATTTATATGTGCACAATTGCTTTGTTTGTGTTTTAACTGCTGTAATGTAGAAATTACGAAATTTTTTAGATAACCTTAGTAAGAAAACCCATAAACATAACGGTAATACATTTTTGGAACATAAATAAAAAATAAAATAACTCTAAAATATGCTCATAATTTTAGAGTTATTTTATTTTTCAAATAAAAATGCCACGTGGAACCACTATATCTGAAGAAAATCGTTGAAATATAAAAGACTTAAATAAAGCCGGTTTAGAAGTAGGTGCTATAGCTGCTAGGATAAATCGTCATCGAAACACCATAACAAATTTTTTTAAATACTCTGGCAACTATGCTATAATCAAGAGTAGTGAAAGAAAATGCGTGATTGACCAATGGCACAAAAAACGAATTCGACGTCTTTCTGTGCAGAACGGAATGAGTTGTTGGGATGATATAATTGCTACGCATTTGGATCTAAGGGTTACTAGAAGCAGAATCCAACAAATTTTGGATGAAAATGCCAACGGCAGTTATGAATCGCCCTTCTCTCAACCCAGGCTTCAACCATGACACATTGCGGCCAGTCTAGCGTATGCCGAAAAATACAAATTTTGTGAGAAAGAATTTGGGAATATCATATTAAGTGCTGAGAAAAGGTTCAACCTTGACGGGCCCAACGGTTGCCAGAAATACCGGCACAATTTGTGATAGCCACAACAAATTAGGTATGCGCGTAACCATGGGCGGGGATCATTGATGACTTCAGCCGGTTTCAGATACTTTGAAAGTATCCCCTGTAATTTATTTTGTGCAAATCGAATGCACAAATGTATATTGAGTTATTAGATGATGTGTTAATTGAGTTCACATGCTATAAATCCGCATGTGAATCCAGGATAACTGGACTTTTCAGCAAGACAACTCACCAATAAATTCTTCCCGAGCCACAAATGACTTTCAATAAGTCTGAAATATACCCGTACTGTAGTGACCTGCTGTTATTCATGACTTGAATCCTATCGAAAACCTGTGGGGCATTCTTTCAGCCCAAGTTTATAAAAACGGGCGCCTGTTCGAGTCGATGAAGCATCTGAAAACAGTTATTTAAGAGGAATAGCAGAAAATCGATGGCTCCATCCTCAGATAGTCGATGTACTTCATGTCTTTCACGCTTAACCACAAGTAATAAATATATAAGAAAGGAAGACATATTCTTTTATAAAATCTATAAATATTTCTGTTTTATTCCATAAAATCAATAAAAATCGGTTTTGCACATACAAATATTTTCTATGAACTTTTTTAATACATTATAATTTTTTTAATAACAACAAGTTTTTTAAATAAGATATATCTTGAATTAAATTGTGAGCTATAGATCAAGTAAGTTTTTAAAGAAGGCAACAACAACAACAACAATTCTGTATAGAGTCAATGGCCGCATTCAGCGCAGACAACATTTGGCAACTGTTGTGTAAAAATTCGCTGAATGGTACAAATTTGGTAGCGCTAACTAAAACTGATAAAGTAGCGAACGCCTTTTAATCGAGCGAACAAATTCTATGCTACATGAACACAACTGTTTGCTTAACTGTCAGATGCTGTTACTGACGCTGTTAAATTAATAACCGCAGAAAGAACGCAGCAAATTTAAGTAAGGAACCTTTACAATTGAAATAAATTTACATAAAAATTAAATTGAAACTCACTTCTGACGTGTAGAGTAGCAACACATTCAGAGAAAAACATCGTGAACTAAGGTAGCGCTACCATTACAGTTCACAACATTTGTCTGCGCAGAATACGGCCAATCACTTAGCTGACTAGACAGTCTGTTTCGGAAATCGCTACATATTCCTCTTCAGTAGTCTTTGAGTGATTAAGCTGTGATCAACTCATTGTTTAAACTAGATATATCTTGTTTTACATATAATTCCTTAATACTATTTCAATAAAAAAATAATATAAAAACAAATGAAGTTATGTTTGTTTACAATTGC
The DNA here is from genome assembly GCA_963920525.1 of Dichetophora obliterata. NCBI lineage: Eukaryota > Metazoa > Arthropoda > Insecta > Diptera > Sciomyzidae > Dichetophora > Dichetophora obliterata. The sequence goes on along the minus strand of OY986438.1, from coordinate 200,645,985 downwards.
ATTTGAAGTGCTGCACATCTAATTATTTTACTGAGGTATATGGACTTAGATATAAGCACGAAAGGGTTACAAAACCGATTTGAATGCCTGATGGTAGAGCTTCGTACCCCCGGCATTGCTTAACGGGATTTAGCAACATCTGCAAAGAAATCAAGAACTTGAGTGGTAGATGATTAAACATGTAAACACTTACAATGAAATTGTACGTTTCTCATTTTAATAATATTTTCCGCCCCCTCCTTGGTAGAAGGCTGTCTACGCCCATGTTTGTGTGTGTGTATATATTTGTGCATGTTTGGGTTTGTATACTCTGATTGCGTATTGAAGCAGCAACGTTCGCTTCACTTGAGTTCATCCTTTGAAGTTTGGCTCCACTCGGTCGTTTTTTGTGTGTATATATATATATATATGTATGAATAAAAAAAAAACTTTAAAACTCACTTCCGCTTCCGCTTTAGCAATGCATTGCAACATTTTTGCGCCCATTTTCTTCTGCTGTCACTGTTGCTGCAGTAGCTTCTTTCAATTCTTCATTTCATTTCGTTTTTTTTTGTTTGTTCTTTTTGTCAGTATGTTTTGTCGAATTGCATTTTGGCAAACGCTGGCTACGCTTTTTCTGCAAATGGACGATAGTGAGTTAGTCATTGTTATTGTTGTTTCTGGCTGACCCAATTGGCAGCATATCAGCTGCTGTTTCGCTTGAAGTTTGCATAATTTTCTTTGTTATTGTACTTTTTTTTTGCATTCTGGCTATCTTCTCAGAATTTGTGTTGCGCCGCATAGTGTTTAAAAGCGAAATTTTCCCAAAATCCATTGAGAAAAAATATTGACAAATAATAATTGTGTAGGTTGTTCAACACGATGCAACGAGGCAACGAGGGCTCGCAACTAGAGAGCCTTTGTAAGTGAGACAGACGCTATCACTTTGAAAATAATATTTGAATAAATTTTATATTCGGCGGCGACCGTCAAAAATGGCGCCTTTCATAAATTATTTTTTTTTTCTGACCATTTTGCCATTTTAAATTTCCTATCCTGGCAACTTGTAGTCATGTGTTAGTAAATGCGTTACAAAAATGTACTTATGCAGAAATGTGGAAATCTTTGGGTCAAGTGCCAACAGTAAATTGTGTCAGCATGGAACTATAATTGCCAGAGTAATGTTTTTAAATTCCTTTGAAATATTTCAAGGGTTTTTTATAATGTTATAATTTATACATATCAATGTTATGAACTTTATTTGCAGTTAATTTTTTCGTATTATGATAGGTTTTTAAACATTGTTTAATTAGATTAATAAATGAATGTAATTAAATGAATGAAATTATGTAAAAATCTTTTTAACACTCATGTCATCTCACTCACTCATGTCACTAAAGTTTAAAAGAAACCACTTAAAACTAGCAAGAGAGTCTTATCATTATTTTTATTTACACGTGGAAGGGAGTGGGAGTGCCTCGGTTATGGGACACGTTAGATTTTTGGCTCATAACTTTTGATCAAGTGTATAATATGTGGACTAAACCAGCCAGAAAAATTTTACGACCAATTTTATACAAGGTCAATTTTTCGCCAACCAAAATTTTTTAACCGGTTGTGCGATACCTTGAAAAATCTACTAAAAATAAAAAAATATAAAGAAAAACCACCAAAACAGCGAAAAATAACAAATTTTATTTATTTTAGAAGCCTTCAATGGCACAAAAAACAACAGAAAACGGCACTTCTTTCATGGTTTATATCATCTTCTTCGTGGTTTAAAATGCAAGAAAACACAATTTAAATATGATATGTTTACAGAAACGATTATATTTGACAGTTTGTAAGTCAAGTGATTGGCAAAATTTTATGATAAACATATTTTGCCAGAAATGTATGATTCATCACAATATACTATGAAAATACTGCATAAATTATGCAAAACAATTCTTTTTTAATTAGTTTACTTAAATTTATCGCACTCTTAAAAATTTCAGAAATTAAGTTGATTTTTTTTAATTTTGTTTCAATGCTCAAATCAAGCAAACAAATACGTTTATTCACTTTGGTGTTAGCAAGACAACTGAGTACTGTTACTCTCTAGAACCTCAACTTGTAGTTTGGCAATACTCAAATTCACGATATTTGCTTTCTGTCAAAAAATACGAAGACTGTCCCACAACCGGAGACACTCCCCTATATATATACTATGACTTCGGCATTCAGTCGTTATTTTGTTCACGGTTGTGAAGTAAATTTAATCAGGAAGAAAAAAATTATATGTTTAAAAAAAATATTATCATTGGATAATTCTGTATCATTTTGTTTTTCACGAAACTAATATTATCGAATTTCAAGCCATATTTTGGTGTTGGGGCTTAAGAGACTCACTTTCGGCTTTGTTAAAATTGTACGGCGCGAAATCAAAGTATGTGCTTTATAAAATGGTAATTTAGGACGTCATCAGTTTTTTTATCGTCACGACAGTGTCGTATGCTTTGGTGACAAGGTCAAGTTTAATGCTGGCTTGTAAGAATGGAGAAAAAAAGGTAAGTTAAAAAAGGGCAATAGGAATGTATATAATCTGTGTTGGTGGGAAACGAAATGCAAAAATATAATAAAGTTTATTTTACTGCGTTAAATGGATCACCTATAATTTTTTAAATTTTGAATAATTGCTTTAAATTTATTAGAAAAATTAAATACAGAAAATAAATGCATACTTTCTTTTTCCAAGTTCTTTAAATTATATTTTTACATTATCCTATATGATTACCTAATAAATTGTTATGTTATCTTAAAAAATTTATTTTTCCTTCCTTTTATAGACAATCAAAAAAAGGAAACATATTTTTATGTAAAAGGTTAAAAAAAATTCATTTTGTTTTAAAAAGCTTCTCTTACTTTGTAACTGTAATAAAAAATAAATTGTAATAAAATCTTAGAAAATGTATTTTTCCTTAATTTTATAGACAAATAAATTAAGTATATTTTTAGCTTAAAGGTTATTAAGATTCCGTTTTGCTTTAAAAAGATTCACTTTCTATAATTTAAAAACAAATTTTATCGAATCATTAAGATATCCATATTAAATTCCAAAAATAGGCCTTAATATATCTATAAGATTTTCTTATTGCATTTAAAAAAGAAACCTTATTAAGTCAAACTTATTTTTCAATTAGGTATCAAGAATATAAATTTTTAAATTAATTAGAATATCATGTATTTTAATAAGATTTTCTTATCGTTTTAAAACGTTGTCTTATAAAACACAATAGAAATTTTCTCAAAACTATGTAATATTACTAATAAAAAATGACAGGTTTTAAGAAGATTTTCTTAGATTTAATAAGAAAATCATGTATTTTAATAAGATTTTCTTATAGTTTTAAAACGTTGTTTTATAAAACACAATAGAATTTTTCTTAAAACTATGTGATTTTACTATTAAAAACTGACAGGGTTTTAAGAAGATTTTCTTAGATTTAATTAGAAAATCATGTATTTTAATAAGATTTTCTTATAGTTTTGAAACTTTGTCTTATAAAACACAATAGAAATTTTTTTATAACTATGTGATTTTACTAATAATAAATGACAGGGTCTTAAGAAAATTTTCTATACGGTTTTAATTAGACCGACAAAATCTCATCGATTTTGTTCTATTTTATTATGTCGTTTTGTTCCTATGTATAATTCTTCTGTACGTGTGCTTGTCACTGAACTCCTCCTTAACGGCTCGACAGATTTTGATGAAGCTATTTGAATGTGTTTGTATGGTTAAGATTTACAATTGGACTCAATAGGTGGCGCTGCGATCGAATAAAAAGCTATAAACTCCAAAACCATTCACATGAATACCATGAAAATTTGTTAATAGGAGTTTTTTAGGTACAATGAGTGGTTAAGCGCTATTTAATTTGATCCATCTTGAACATCAGAGGGCGCTGTAGTGCAAATCTGTTACTAAACCGTCAAAAACTTCTTAAGGGAGGGTTCTCCTGGATTTTTTTGGATTTGGCCGAAAAACAAGCAAAATTTGAGAATGGTTTGTGGGAAAATGAAAAGACATACGAACTTATGCTTTTGAACTTTGATTCGTGGTTTATTGACGAGTAAAAAAAAAAAAGATATTTGAAAAATTCAAAATGGCGGCTTGAAAATGGCGGATCTCGTCGACCTCTGCGCGCAAAACATCGACCTAACGCGGACAGTGTGGGGCCACAGGTAGTGAACTGTAATGAGAAATGTATAAAATTTATTAAAATTGATAACATTTCATATGCCTGGAACCTAACTTCAATTAAGTTTGGTAAAAAAAACCAATTTTATGGACTTTAAAAAAAAAATTGAAATTTTTTGCTTTTTTTTTTACTTAGATCTCGTTTAAAAATTATAAATAAACAATTTTTTATGCCAATGTTAGGTTCCAGGCGTACAAAAAAGTATATACTTTAAAAAATTCATTGAATGAAGGAAATCGGATCAATAGAACAAGCCCTGTGCTGTCCGTTAGATTAGAAAACATGGTTCCGAGAAAAACGCGTTTAAAGTTCTTAGAAAGTTGGTACGCGCGCGTGACATGGGTACGTTTGACACGCTCTAGCTCGAGAAATACGCGTCGTATTGAAATATTCCTTGGCACAAACATTCTACATATATGTAACTTTCATTTTATGTAAAAAAAAATGCATTTTTTCAAAAAAATCCAGGAGAACCTTCCCTTAATTGCTCATTCGATAATCATTGAAATATGTATAAATAGGTTTTAGATACGATAAGTATTTTGGCGTTACCTATTTTGATCTATCTAGAACAAGAGAGGGTGATGTAGTATGTACAAATATTTTACAAAACCGTCAAAACTCCTAATCTCCTAAGCCGCTTATATGATTTGCATGAAAATCTGTGTAAAAAGGTTTGTATATATGATGCGTTTTTTGGCGCTACCTATTTTAATTTATCTTTAAGAATAGAGGGAGCTGTTGTACAAATATTTTACAAAACCTCCAAAAACTCCTAAACCGCTCATATGTTTCCATGAAAATTTGTGTAAAGGATTTCTCAAGAATGATGAATATTTTGGAGCTACCTGTTCAGCTCAAACTAGAGCACCAGAGGGCTTTGTTCTACAAATGTTTTACAAAACTCCTTAACCAATCATTCGATTACGAAGAAAATTTGTAAAAAATATGTTTTTATTTACGATTAGTGTTTTGGTGCTATTTATTTTTATCTCTATTTAGCACTAGAGGACGCTGTAGTACAAGTCTCTAACAAATCCTGAAAAAACTCCTAAACCGCTCTTATGATTATAAATAGGTTTTCAGGTACGATGAGTGTTTTGACGCAATCTATTTTGATCCATCTTGTTCGCCATCATTGTGTCAAATTAATGACAATCATTCTAACCCGCAACTTTAATTTAAATGCTTATTTGTGTCGATGATACTTTAAAATTGACAAGGTGTTAAACGGCTCATCGAAAATAAACAACATATAAGTTTGCATAAATATATGTATTGTGTGTTTATAAAAAAAAATGCCTAATCCGCATGTGAAAGGAGGTAATATTGGTCGACGTACCGATGCCAAACCAGCTAGTCTATAATTTATAATCTTTACTATTATATATAAGGGTACTCACGTATGTTTGGGACCACAAAGCTTGAGAATAGCAGGCTCTATTTCAATAAATATTTTTCTATTAGATAGCTATGGTATCCAGCTATGACAAAGCGATATGAACTTGCTAATCATTACTTAAATAGTTTAGTAAAATTAAAAGAGCATAACGATACAGTTTCTTTATTCTTATCCTCAGCGAGAAAAAGCTCTCTCTTTTTAAGCTCTATTTGAGCAACCTAAAGGTAATGTGCAAGGCTAAACAGGTTGTCAGCAAAGCTAACACGTGCCGTTATCCTGATATAATTTTATATTCTCTGTAAAAGTGGGCGTGGCACGTCTCATACAACTCAAATTTTTTATATCGAATTGCATTGGAATTAAAGCTCGCACAACCTCAGAAGTCAGTACTCGACCACAACTTACACCTGCCGTTCCCCTGATAACATTTTATGGGCGTTGGAATAGGGGGTGTGACACCTGCCATAAATCCAAAATTTTCAATATCGAATAGCTCTCTATATATAGGTACTCGGTTAGAAATCTTGGACTTAATTTTAGTCCCACTAAAATATTACTGCATGTTTTTAAACCTTGCGGTTTCAAATTGAAACTTTTCAAATACTAACTCATATTTAAAACTTTTTTGTACTAGAATTGAAACCAAAAGAAATATTACAGCATGAATTTTAGCTTTTTGGTTTCAATTTTAGTCTTTTTGGTTTCAGTTTAAGTGCAACTCTGTATTACTTTTTGTTTTTAATACAAATAATACTAAATTCTATAACATGTGGATACTAAATTTGGAGTAAGGCCCATAAAAAGTTAGCCTGGCAATGCTGCGACTCAATATTAGGTGACTCGCTTCATGATTCAATTATATATAAGGTTAAGTAACCATGAAATTGTTCTCATACAACAACAAAACTTGGATCGCAAAGTGTCAAAGTAAAACAAAAAATAAAAGTAAACAATCAAATTAAAATTTCTGACTAGAACTCAAACTATTGAATTTTAATATCAAATTTGTGTTTAAAATAATTTTTAAACAATTTTCTTGGAGTTTGTGTTTTTGTTACAGCTTCAAAATGCCGAAAAAGTACGCGATTCGCCAAAACTATTGGAGCAAGGAAAACGTTTCCTTTTTTAAAGTGCCCAGTGACCATTTTAAACAAAAACGCTGGATGAATGGAATTTGGATCGGCGAATGTCAAAGTAAAAGATAACAACACCGAACAGCTGTTTTTGACATTCGCCAACAGATATGTGCTCTCAGCTTAATCAACCTTATATAATTAAATCATGACTCGGTTCATATGTTTGTTTATCGCGCTTTTTATGTATAAGCCAGCGCTGGGCGCCCCATAGCTCACTGAGCGCTCTCTGAGAGTAATTCTTCACATGTACACAAAACTCACAACAGAATGGAACATGATACAAAGAGCTATAGGTAAAGTATTCCCGGCGCAACAAACAAAATTTACTGCGCACCTCGTCATCGGTGCTCGTCAAATGTGACACTTGATGAATACATTCAAAAGAAAATGTAGAAGAGTGACGAAGATAGCAAAATGAAAACGAACAAACAGTCAAAATTCTGTAAAGCACATCAAGCAACGTAGCCGCTTTTTGTGTAAATCGGTAAAAAAGGGAAAAAGCACCCCTACGAAATATGCAAATTTTTCTTCACAAACAGTACTAAAAAATATATTAACTTTATTTTGGACATGTGCTTTATATAACAATATTTATTTCATATCAGTAAAACAAGTTTTCATAAGAAAATGTAGGCATTTTAAAATCTTTATACCCTATGAATAAATTGTGACTACGTTTCAACCAAGGAGCACCTTGCACGTCACAGCAAAGATGGCGGACATGCGCAATACTTTATCTGTAGTTCTTTGTATCATGAGAATGGAATATAATTTAGTCGTTCGCTGACAGTGATGCTGTTGAGGCCTATGTCGGAAATTTTATGTACACTCTTAAAAACCAATTTTTTATTTTGTAGAATTCTTAAGCATATATTTTTTATATTATTAAGGTTTAATATAATTCCTACATATTACCTATTAGGTTTCATTAATTTTTTGATTATAATTTTAATTATTCGTACACAGAAAAATTTTATAATATTAAAATAAAAAAAAAACAACATACCAAAATTTTTGAATCTGAATTGGAATGTGATTTCTTTTCCGCAGATAATCTTTCTGGTGAAGCAGAATATTTAATTTGCCACTGCAAGCAAACTTATATAATTTATTTACTTAGAATAAAATTATCGAGCTTTGATGTTGACAAAATAGAAATAATGAACAATACCGATGACTAAAAATAAAAACATAAAATAAAAAATAAACTCATATAACAGTATGTGTGGGGGTATAAACATACAATCTTGCCAATCTAGATAATTGTGACCAGTGATGTTACATCAAATTTGTCTGAATACTGTACTTTAAAAAAAGACAAAAACGCAAGTATTCATAAAAACAGCTTTATTTATACTTATAAAAACGAACATATATCAATAAAGTTAAAAAGTTTAGTAAAAAACAATAACAAAAAATTAATCAACATATTAAAACAAATTATAATTTAAAAAGTTTCATATTGGGTTTGTAACATGGTGTAAGAAATTAAGGTGCAAGTGTTGGCGACGTCGTTTGCTAAAGCTGTCAAACTTATGAATGAGTGAAAGAGACAGAAAATTTAATTTTGTATGGTTTGACAACTTCAGTGTTGAATTTTACAACAAAAATTAAAATTCGCTGTCACCTTGTTTTCTCACACAATGGGTTTGTAACATACATAAGTCTTAAAGTCTTTAAAATAGTCTTGTTACTTCAATCACATGTAGTTTCATTTTTCAGTTTTTATATGGTATATTTATGAACATATTCTTTAGATTTATAAAAACTTATATTTAAGGATTTTTTGGTGTTCAAATAATTTGCATTTTTGGCGTTGTTTGATAATATTTTTTTTAAGTGGGCACAAAAACATTCAAAGTTAACAAAGATATTTATATTAAGTCTTGCTTTTAAAGGGAATTTCGCAATGGTAAAATTGTTTTTTTCGCAAAAATTCTTTTTGTGTATTTTTATAAAATTACTATACAAAACGTTAATTTTAGGGCACAATTTTATAATTACTGTATTTTACTCTCAAATTACTGTTTGCCTCTACGGGGCTCAAGATTACTGTAAAATACAGTAATTAATGTACGTGTAACATCAGTGATTGTGACAACTATTTCGCTTAGTGTGCGCTATTCGAGAGCGCACCAATGCTAACAAGACAAAATAAAATGTGACTGTGCTAGAATGCCCAGCCCTGGTATAAGCCAATAGCTCTGTGGTTAGAGTAGTGAGTTTACAAACTTAATGTCGTGTGATCGAATCTCGCGTTGCTTGTTATTTTTTTTTTAAATATTTAAATCCAAGCTTGTACTAAATTTGAAACCAAAGCTGTATTAAAATCATTTTTTAGTATTTTGTAAATACTAGATTTGAAACCAAAGCTGGTGTTAACTTATATGTAGTACAGAAAAGTTTCAATTTTAGTACAAGATTTCTAACCGTGTGTGTGTAAGATTGATTGACATTTGTGTTTAATTTAAGATGATAACTCTTTCCAATTTTTAACGATATTTCCATAATTCTTTTTTTTTGTGGCAGCAAAGCACCGGGTTTCAGCTAGCATTATATAAAAGGGTTTTCACGAATGTTCGGGGCCGCAAAAGTTTGAGGACGGCAAGCACTATTTAAATAATTATTTTTTATTATTTGGGACAAAGACAACATAAATGTACTAATCAATAATTAAATAATTAATTAAAATTAAAAATTATCTTTATTCTTATCCTCAGCCAGAAAAAAGCTCTCTTTTTAAAATCTTAAGGTTGAACTACTGAAGCTAGATTTATGCAGATTATTTTTTATATGTTAGACTCTCTCCACTAAGTTGGCGATATAGTATTCGGCATGGGAAGAATTTTTTAGACGGCAATTTCAAGGTCATCAAGAAAATAAAACCATCACAAAATCTGCAAAAATGAAACTATTGACGCATTTGAAACATAAGCTTTAAAACTGCAAATTAACTTTGAGTTGGAACTTTGCCAAAGTTGGAAAAAACCAAGCTTATCATCCATACAAAGTGACATCATCAAAATAACAACCCTTTCAAAACTTCGAATTTAAGTTAGCGAATGTAAGCTGCTAATATAAATTTTGTAAAGATGAAGATTGTTATAAATAAGAGTATTAAAATAATTTGGAACTTTATTAAATAAAAAAAATTAAGCAATATTTAAATAAAAATATATTACAAAAATTTTCGAAAAATATATTAATGCCACAGCAATATTAACCCTTTCGGCCCTGACGGTGGCAATTGCTACCATCAACTTCAAAAGTTTGCTTTACAAGTGCAACACCATATTTCTACTTCTCACTGCTAGAGGTCGCTTCAGACAGTCTCTTTCTTCCGAATCTTTATTTGCACCCGCCACTTTACTCGTGTCGCAAGTGAAACAAAGATAAAAGCAACAATCGGAAGGAAAATTTATATCTTACGAAAAATAATTCAGGATTGAAAGGGATTGATGCAACATATTACTAAAGAAAAACTTCAAATTCAAGAGCTTTATTAATTAGCTCAGCTGAGCCTAACGGAAAAATTAAATTTTTATAGATATTAGGTGTTCGAGATATGAGCCATTTAGTGTGGGACATAGCAGTTGAAACTAGTAAAGACATTGAAAAACATTTTCACAACATTTGTTCAATCATATAAAAGAAAAACACTCAAAACTATTAGTCCTACAATTATTTGTGGCAACTTATACCGTTAAATGTCGAGCGAATAATTATGTGGCAATCCTGAAACCACTAAATGTTCGCGTAATTTTCCTATCATTTGCACAAATAGCACAGGAATGAGAATGAACGAAAATATTTTACTTATTTTAGCAATTTAACGCAACGTACGCTGATTGCCAACCCAAGGAAAATAAACATTAACAACAACAACAACAGCAACCACAACTTAGTTGCAAAAGTATTCGTAACTGTTTAAAAATGCAAAAGCTATTTTGGCAATGCATGCATGAAATACGCAACTAAATTTTACGGTTACTCAAGGCTGCAGGACGAAGAATGCTGCTGCATGCCAACCCTGCAATTTTACTGCAAACACAACTTAATGCAGTGCAATGCTTTTCCATGCAGTGTAATTGCAATGTTTTTAGAGCGATAAGATTTACTTCGATGCTATTTTAATGCTGGAAACACCACGCCCATCGCCCACCCGCCTGTAACGAGTTTATCGAACAGTGCAACCGCATTTTCTTCAATTCCCTGACTTTTACTGCCACGTTTCTACTTCATGTACTTTGTTGTTCTAGTTGTTGTTGTTGTTGCAGCACTACAAATATCGCAATTGAGTTGTGAACTCAATTTTCTAACGTTTTATTTGAGTTGCGTGTTGAAGTGTATAAGCATGGATACCCATGAGTACCTGGGTGTGTGTGGGTGTGTGTGCCTGTGTGTCTGTGTGTTTTTAACTATTTGACTTCACAAGTATCAAGACAATAATTTTTCCGTTGGCTTGTATTGTCATTCCCTAATGGGGTGCCAGCTATGTCCCTTTGCTATGCGACTTTATTTCTGTGAGTTCCTGAAAGTTTTTAATGGTTTTAAAAATTTATTGATTTGCAATAATTGCAGCATCTTTGGTGAGAAAATATTTTCAATCTTCATTTTGTTGCAATATTTGTAGAATACTCAAAACTAAACTCATACGCTTACACACACACTCACACGAACGTAACTTTTGCAAGGCAGCATCAGTCGAACCGCTTTGCTTTCGTTCCGCACCATAAAACAACAAACACCTCATTGAAGAATTTTCCTGAAACCACCATTCCTATAAGCCTGATCTGATCGAGTAGGTGCGCCTTTCCTGCGGCAACGATTGAGTTGCAATGCAACCCACACTCACAAACACACACACTTTGATTTGTTTGTTCATTTGTTCCATTTTCTCCTTGGTTGGCTTTCATTATTCTTCATATTCTGCTACGTTCGTGCAGAACATTTTCAATGTACTGCCTCCAGACACTCGGCCCAATGCAGCGGGGATGACAAAAGAGGCCATGAACGGAACAAGCTAATAAAGAACAACACAGGGATAGTTGTAGATGTATTAATAGCCCCCAAAACAGACCCAAACCAAAACTTGAAGGAAATTAAAGTTATCATTTTCTATGGCCTTTATTTTTCCATAGCTATAGTTATGGTGCGTTGAGATACCGGAATCTGTATTTGTGCATCAAAGCATTCCATTAAAAATTTAATCATTTTTGCATATCCATTCGGTCTGGTCAAATTTGTTGGCGACAAAGTCTTTAGTAATAAACTTTATCCAAGAAACCATTGGTCTGAAGTTCTCAAACAAATACATTCTCATACAAATGAGATTGAAATATTATAAATTTTGAACAACATTTAGAATTTGTACTTAAATCATATAAAAGCAACATAATAAATTACAAGGTCATATAGAAAAACTTTATTATAGATATTTTTTTAAAAACTTGCCAGCAGGGATTATTTGGTACGAGGAATCTAATTTTGATATTTGTTTTTTTTTTTTTTTGCTTAGGCATCCGCCAAAGGGCGCTACTGTGGAAGTTTTTGGTTTTTATTCTATTTGAAAGGAAAAAATTGTGATTTTTTCTCTATTAAAAGTTTATTTTTATGCAATTAAGATACAACAAAAAAAATTAACTTTAACTTAAAGAACATTAATTTAAATATTTTTTAATTTTTTAAATAAAGAACTCATAAGTTTTCTAATTCTCTTTCACTTTGCATTTTGTGTAATTAACATTTATTTTTTTAATATCGCTGCCAAAACTCCTTCGCGACTTTTGTGGGTCACATTAAAAAAAAGAAATTATAAATTGGTTGATAACTGATTGAGTTGCTGGGTTAGAAGTGAGTTAAGATACGCAATACCGGTTTTTTAACAGTAAATCAAAATTTTGAGGGTGTTAGCGCACTATTATTTGCTCATTTCTATTGTACTTGACCAGACCTACAACCTACACTAGGTCACATCAAAAGTGGATTCAATTTTTTCTTTTTTGTATCACCGTATTATCGACAAAGTGTAGCTCATGCAGTAAATTTCTTTAAAAAATCAACATGACATATTCGTCAATGATGCCGCAGACTGCAGGGTACAAATCTATTTTGACAATCTTATCGTATTCGTCAATACATAATTTTAATATCCATACTAGAGTCGGGCGATTAGTATGGAAGAAAAAAGTGTTGATGGGCGTTTCGCGTTTCTGATTCTTGGGATTGTACTGAGCAAAAAAGTCCACTAGACCATACGTCTACGGTGAAAATCAAGCTTCCAGAATTTTGACTTGCAGTTTTTTCTCAGACTTTTGTCACTTTTTTTTTATATTTTGGCCTGTAACAGCCAAACCATTGAGATTTTTGTCTTAGTATTGAATCGAAAATCTTAATGTTCCAAAAAAAAATTCAAAAAATATCCAAAACAAAACGTGACAAAAGTCTAAGAAAAAACTGCAAGTCAAAATCTGGAAGCTCGATTTTACCGTAGACGTATGGTCTAGTGGACTTTTTTGCTCAGTACAATCCCAAGAATCAGAAACGCGAAGCGCCCATCTTGATGTTCAAATCGACCCACCCTAATCCACACGAATATGAAATTTATTCAAATTTTGAAATATTTTTGCCTAATTTTCATATTGAATTTATAACATAGTTTTCTTGCATAAAGCAAAAGTGTGTGGTTTTTAAAAAACACAGGATGACTTAAAGAAGGAGGTTCAATAGCATAAAACAGAAAAAGCATTAATTTTTGTATATATAAGCAAATAATTAAAATTGATCTTGAAGGACTTTGACCGAGCTTCATTTCGATTACAATTTTTTCGAAATTTACATTCTAAGTAGTCTCAAAAGTTGCATGGGACTGTCAAGATTTCCCCAAAAAAATTGTAGGCAAGAGAAAGGATGTCTTCCTCTCCCGCCAGGACAAAGATGTCTCATGCGAAAAACAGTAAAAAAATTACGTTCTTTAAATGCTTTGATTTATGTTAAAAAACTACATATCCTTCGTTTTCTTCAATAACGTCAAGTTTTAAGCAGATATAGGAAATTTTTCCTTAACTTTTAAATTATTGCTAAAACAGAAACTATGCCATAAGTTTTGAAATAGTTGAATTTTGAATACACAACGGTACCGCAAAAAATGATTTCAGGTATACCGGTTTCTTATAAATAAAATAAAAATGATTTAAGGTGGTGTAATCACAAAGTCGAATCTCACGCAAAGAATATGAAAGACATCGTCACCAAAATAACATATAGTAAATATCATGGTAGAATAAACGTTTCTACATAATGAACTCGATGTTTAAGTTTTTTAATTACGACGTTATTGAATAAAACGAGCGATATGTCTTTAAGCAAAAGTTAGTATAGACAATATTTTAAGTAACAACCCAGCAAAAAAAAATGCTTCCAAAAGAAGGTAAAGTGAAAGGGAAAGTCTTGAATTCCATCGCTTCCACTTTTATTCCCAGAAGGTATTCTTTTAACTTATGCATGTCATTGGAAGAAATGCTTCCTTAGTCTTCTCTAGAAGTGCTTCCAGAATTTTTTCGATAGATGATTTCTTTGAGCCCTTCAATGAAAGGATTTTAGTAGGTGTTTTCCAGGAGATTTTTAAACCATGGAATGGTTAGGGGTTTTAAAAAATCCCACGAAAAATAGCCCTTTTCCCGATTTTCTCGCGATTTTGATATTGGAAATGAGAAGGGTTTGGGTTTAAAAAAAACCACGTGGAATATCCCTTTTTCCGATTTTTACGGAATTTTGGTGTTGAAAGTGGCTGTGTTTTTTAAAAATATATATTGTTATTATTAGGCACTGGAATGTGATGCAAATGCATGTTTGCAGTGGTCACCATGTTAAGAACATGAATAGAATAACTTTGCGATTCAGAAAATTTCCTTTAAAAAGGCATTCAATCGTTAGTGCATATTTTTGCATATATCTTTTTAAGTGCATATTTTACTATAAATGCATGTTTTTTGCATATTTTCTTTAAAATTCGCGTTTTTTTTTCTTTTTGAATATGTTATAAAATGTTTTTATTTTTTTATTTAATTTTCTTTACGTTCAATATTTCAATACACAACATGAACAGTAAGGTGGATAAAAAAAACTTTTTTTGACACTCATATTCTGGGAGCTGGATTCAAGTAGATCTTAAATCCAAAAGGATATCGACATCGGTGGAACCGTCGTTCAGCGGTTTTGATTTGAAAAAATCACTTTTTCGCCAAAAATCACCGGTTTTTTCGCCGTAACTTTTTATCAATCTAAAATAACTACCTAAAAAAAGGGTGCAAATGAAAGGTATCTGTTACACCTAAGTTGTAAATAGGAAGATTTTTAGATTCAAGAAATTTTTTAGTGCAACAGTGTTCAGAATTCGGTCAACATTTTGGATACTTTTCACTAAAATCGCTATTTGAAAAAACATTTTGTTGTCTCTGCTAACAAGGCAATATCTGTAGAAAAGTAAATTAAATATCTGAGGCCTATAGAATAAAAAATCTACTCTTTCACTTTTAAGAGAACGAGATAAGTATGAGCGATTATTCTCAAGAGCGGTCACCATAAATCAGCTTTGAAAAAAAAAATTGGTTAAAACATTTTGTGTCTGCTTACTTTGGATCGATAAACAAATTTTCAGATATGATTGGCTAGTGTGGAATAGAAGAGTTTTGATTCCATATCGCAAAATTCATATTTATAATTTTGTTAAACTTTCTTCTATTTTTAAATATATTAACTATTTTTTGTTAAATCAATAACTGTTATTTTTCGTTGCTGGTTTAACTCAGAATAACATACCAAGAGACATTGCACAGTTCAATTTGAACTTGAATGAGTGTAGATTCATATTTTGATTTTATAGTTCGTGTTGATTTTGTTTTCCGTATTAAGTTTAAACTTGAGCTTGAAACGAGGAATGAAAACAAACTAAGCTAATATTTACAAATATTTTTTTGAGCTTTATGTGTTTTTTGGTAAGTACATGCATATTTATGTAATTCTTTTCTTTTTTTTTGTTTTTTAATGCATATTTTAAGTGCATATTTTCTTAATTTTAGGTGCATATAATGCGCATATATTGGATGTTTTTAGTGCATGAGATTCCGGTCCCTAGTTATTATTATATGCACTTTTTTTACGTTTATTGAATTTAAATGCTAATTGAAGATGAAGTAGTTTATGAGAATGCCTTTTGAAAGCGTTTCTCAATAAGGCTAAGAAGAAGCATTATTGGATCTATAGAATGTCTCCTGGAAGCATAATATCTAAGAATGCATGTCAGATTTTCTCAAAAATTTTGCTGGGAATGTCTTGCCAAACACGATGCCACTCACTATTTATACCCACAGTATCCTGTATGAAGAATATTTGTATATGTATTTTGTATTTATTGATTTGTTTTGATTTGTTTTTTAATATTCAAAATTTTAGTGGCATTGATTATGGTACTAACATTATTTTTAAATTTTGCAAATTAATAGTTTGCATATTTTCGCAAACGTATTTTATTTCTTTTTTGATTTCTTGAGAAGTATCAAATTGAATGCAATTTATAAGCTTTTTTTATAAAAAAAATTATGTTAAATTTTATATCTCAGGCAAATGAAGTGGTACCGAAAATATTTTTCTTAATTTGGATTCTTCAAATATTACCGAACAAAACCCTATTTCGATATTTTAGAAAAATTTTACTTCCTAACAACAATTTTTGTGAATGCCAATCAGACTGATAAAAGAAAATATTTATTTCTCCACTTTAGTTTAAGTCTAAAGGTTATGTGAATATGATCGACTGGAATGTTACTTTAGGATGGAATAATACTGCAATGTATGAACCATTCACTTTCTCTTTTGTTTAGAGCTTGTGCTCTCTTGTAGATTCAGACTGACTTAAAACCTACGTAATTTATATCAGTTTTCGTTCCTCAAATTGAACATGTAACAATAAATATTATATTGAATTTAATATTTGAGTTTACTTTGTGCATATATTAAAAATACGAACAAAATTCTAAACACGAAAAATGTTTCTTATATCGCTTGATGGCAAATTTCAATGTTTTTTAACAAAAAGATGTTTGCAAAAATCACTGTAGAAAGAGCATTGTAAGTATCTACTACGGACCGAATTTTTTTTTTTTTGTTTGAAAAGTAATAAAATTCTTTACAGTCTAAACTATTGATTAATAACTTATATTGATCAAAATTTTAGGAAAATTTATTTTTTATTTTTTATGTGTGTTTTTGATGCAAAACGTTTAAACTTTAAACTTTTTTGTTACAAAAACCCCAATTTTTATTTTACTTTATTTTTTATTGTAAGTTATTGTAAAAAAAAAATGTATGTATATATTTTACACAATTTATTTATAGTGATATTTTTTACAATTTAAAATTTGCTCAAAATTTTAATGTTGGGAGAAACATTTTCCATTTTTCACTTTTTTAGCATATTATTTTTAAAATCTTTTTCTTAGTCCCAATCAATATACAGATTTTTAGAGGGAAGCGAAAATTTGAGACGCCTAGGAAAAACTGTTCAAAAAACAGTTCGGTACCATTTTCTGCTGTGTTTCTCAACCGATTTGGATAATTTTTATTTTAAATGAATAAAAGTAGGGCGAAGTAGTGCACAAAATACTTTTTCTGAACTTTAAACTGTGTAATGTGGGACGCGCGACTTTTTTTAATACGCGGCTTACGCGTTATACGTGTATTAAAGTTTTACGCGGTTATTTTTATAATACGCGTATAATATTATTGCCAGCGCTTAAGAGCGCTACTGGCCAGTTTAAAAAAAAGATTTCTTTGCGCCGTCACTCGAAAGTGCATTCAGGCGCATAGAAATAAAATAAAAGGAGCAGTTGGTTTAAAGCTCAAAACTTTAGTGATTTTATTTTAAGATTTTCTTCGGCTTATAAAGCCAAGTAACAGTATTTTTTTTTTAACTTAAAATTAATACAAAAATTAAATATATATCTTATTTAATATAATTGTAACTAAATAGAACATTAGTTTATGTAGTCATTTTAGTGTAGTTATATAGTGCAGTTATGTAAACATAAAGTGCAAGTAAATAGGAATGTAAGCAATAGTTATGTTTTTGTTTTGCTTGTTTGCTACATAAATGTGCTTAGGCTATGTTTATAGAAATGTTAGTTTGTAGACTAGATCTTTATGTGTCAAATGTTTATAAATAACAAGTGCATGGAATAAATGTGTTTAAGTTAGAGTTATAGCAATGTTTAGATTGAAGTGCACTACAACTGAAATATGAGCATTCAATACAGAATTTGCTAAATAAAAACTAAGCTATAAGATATGGAAGAACACGATGAAAGAGGAAATTTTAGACATTGCTGAAATGTACAAAAAATATGGCAAACATTTCTCGCTATCACTTGCGGCTACCCTTACTATCTCTTACAATAAGCAGTTTTTTATGTAACATGTGGGAATATATATTGGGATTGTGAAATAAGAGTTAATTTTAAAAAATTTCCTTTATTTTGACATCAAAAATATGACGACATCTCGAAAACTGTAGCTTTTCTCAGTACAACGTATTTTTGTATGAAAAGTCATTGGTTGAGAAAAATAACGGTATACGAAAGCTTTTATTTTGTTATATTTTTCACGGATAGTATATTAAAAAATTTCCCGTTATTATGATATCAAAATTATTTCGTTATCTCGAAAACTGTAGCTTTTCTCAGTACAACGTATTTTTGTATGAAAAGTCGTTGTTGGTTAGCAGTGAGCGGCAAACTGAAAATTGAAATAGATTCTTTATTTAACCCTTTTCTACGCTCATCTGAGAACACAAGCGATTTCTGATCACAGTGTAGGTCGAAGGTCACAGTGAAAAGGTCGAATTTCGACCACTAGCGAATTCTAGTATACATAAATGCGCATTTGCATGTGTATAGTCCATAAGATGCCGATCCCTTCTCATAATCTTCGAAAAAAACCCTTTTAAAACATTTTTTACTGCACTTCAGAAAGATGAACTTAAGATACAGTGCCAGCACAACCACCAACTGGATACAATGGCAACAGTGTATTTAGAGCATTGCCTCCTTAAGGTACAAATCCAAACAATATTTTCTCTTATCCCTTTCAATTTTAACAGAAAAAAGAAACCTATACTATTCGGACTTGAAACAAACCAGAGAGAGAGAGAGAGAGACAAAAGAACTAATCAAAGATATCAAAATGGTAAAATTAAACTTTTATATTGAAACATCAGAGATATACAATAAGTAGCAATATTCCATGTCGCAACAGCAGCTCGTATTCTCTTTTGCATATCTAATAAAGTCGCATTGTCTTCGATATAAAAATAAATTTTACAATGGAGCATAATATTGTAAGTAAGGCAGTGTACTTTGATGAAATTTACAGCATTGCAGACAAATACAGAGGTTTCTCTTTCACACACACACACATACACGCACACACATAAATAAATGCAAGGCAAAGCGCAAACACTAAGCAGACATGTTGATGTGTGTGTGTGCTTAGCAGGGCTACCACTCTTTTTCATTCATTTACATTTACATTTTGCAAAGTTAAAATTTTTAAAAGTTTAAAATTTTTTAATATTACTCAATTTAAGTTTGGAGGAAGCAATTTCGTTATCTTGAATAACGTTACATATAAAAATTAATAAAAATTAAACTTGAATTTAATACACAGGTTCTTCAAGAGAAGGTTAAACAAAAAGTGTGAATTTTTCGAATGTCATCGTACAAGTTATGAATTAAACTAGTTAACTCACCAGTTAAAATAAAACTAGTCAAAAAAATACTAGATGGTAAACTAGTGAAATCTTACTAACCAAAAAGTAACTAGATAAGTCCAGCTAAATTAAAACTACAAGCTGTTTTACTAGTTATAAAATAGTCGCATTTTGACTAGTTAAAAATATACCAATTGGTTTTCTATAACATTAAATATATTGAATTTTTAGTTGTAAAAAAAATAAGATTTAGGGATGTGACGGATGTCATTTTGAGGTTGCAGATCTGTAAAGAGTCTTCTTTGAGAATGTGGATAGTTAAAATTCATATCCGCATATGCGTATGTTTTCAATTAAATAATAAATTTGTTTTTTATAATTTTTAATATTTATATTTTTAAGTAAAAATCTTTTTAAGAGGCAGTCCGGTTCTATTTGTTTCGAAAGAACCCTGTTTTATGTATTAGATACCATTAGGAATAGTAAACAATATCTTATTTTTGCCGCCGAGATGGAGAAACACTTCTTTCCTTTTTTTTTTTTTTTTTTTTTGATTCGCCCGGAGGTATGAAATTTTCCAAAGATACGTATACCCGTCCTATACGCATGCACGATTTACATTCTAAAATCTGCCCGAATCAGCCGGGACAGACAGAATGCACCTATGTACTAAAACATAGCCCCTATTGGCAATTTGGATTTTCCACTAAGCACATTAATTGACTTTTCAGCGGAATTTAAAAATTGAATATATATAAAACGCGTATTTACGTATACTTGATTCTATATAAATAAGCAACATCGAATTAAATAATAGTAATGATCAATTTAAGGTACCCGTAAAACAATCCAAAACACTAAACTCATTTTAACTGGTTTGCGGCCATTGTCCAACCCAAGGACCTACGTGGAAATGAGATAAATCTCATATCCGCCAAATCAAAATCCCAATTAGTTGGATATGCATTTGGGCCAACGCAGGCATAAACTTGTGTGGAAAAGAGATATACTCTGGCACACCAATCCAGGTGATAGTGTGAGTTCAGTCTAATTTCAAATCAGGAAACCACGTGAGCACATAAATCCCAATTCGATTAAAAATTAAAATATTGATTAATTAAAAAGTAAGTTTTAAAAACGATTCATATTTGATGGTGCTTACTTTATAAAACATAATATTGAGACAAAAAGGAGAAACAGAATGAAGTTAAATTGATTTAATTATTTAAATGTAATATAATTTTCCGTTTTAAGACGTCTACCGAATCAGAAAAATTAATCATGTTGAAGTTATCATTGAAATCACTGCACATACATCGTAAAGGTTCATGAAGAGCGTAATTAGCATTGTACTGACTCAACTTGAAAAACAGAAAATGTCTAGTTCCTCTCCTTGGGATGTTAAAATTTAGAGCTGAGATGAGATATTCCGAATTAATCTCGCCACGAAGTAATTTATACATCAACATGACATTAAGCATCATTCTTCTGCTTCTTAGGGAAGGTATTAAAATAATTTTAAGGCGTATTTCATACGATGGAAGCATAATATTGGGGTAAGATAAGTACTTGTGATTGTAATAAGTACTTTTAAGATACTTTTTAAACAGGCTCGTCGAGATGGCATCCATGGCAACAAAAACTTTACGTCAACACGTTTTTCTCAAAACAACGCTTTTAAACCTCGTTGACGGTATTACAAAAAAACTATTCAACCAATCGGACTAAAATACTATTGTACATATGTGTACGTGGAACAATTATATATATTCATTAATATTTAACCTTTTTTTGAAGCGACCTAACAAAAAGAAAGGTAAAAAATATTCAAAACTTCGCCATTTTGCTTTTTTTTTTGCCCAAATGTGGAATGTGTGTCAAATTTAACTTAAAAGTTTAAATAAAAGTTAATTTTTCAACCTTTTAAGAAATTTTGCTTATTGCTATGAATATACAAAATATTTTAGTTTATATTTTTTTCCATTTAATTTTAACTATTTTTTTACCCAAGCATTTTTTGTCGCATTGTTCGACTTACATAAAATATGTTTAAAATAATGGTAAAAGACTAGAACAAAACTAATACTAGCATACAACTAGTATAAAAACTACTAGAGTTGAACTGGCTAAAATCATCTATAGTAATAAAACTCATTTTCTCTTTGTTTGTTTGTTTGTTTGTTTGTTTGTTTGTTTGTTTGTTTGGCCTTTATACAAATCTAAACGGCTCAACGGATTTTGCTCAAACTAGGTATACATATTAAGTGCATCCCAACTTAAAATGTTACATACTTTGTTTTTGCCACGCCTCCTCTAAAATTTTTAACTAACGGTAATTTTGTTATTATAAAACTTTTTAGTATTGGAGGTTTTTGTGTATTTAATTTTTTAAATTTTTTATTATTTTGACATCAAAAACAATCACATATCATCAAAATTGGAGAAATTTTCAGTACAACGACTTTTTCATAAAACATCGTTGCCTAAGAATGAAAAAAAAACGACAAGAAAATCAAAGTTTGGTCTTTCGATGCAAATATCTCCGCTGTCCATTAATATATGTCATTCAAATTTTTTTTTGTTCAAAAGTTCAATAAAATCACTTCACAAAAATAGGTTGAACTGTACCGTTAAGTCAGTGTATATATGTTTTATGATTATGTCAAAAAAGGTCCAAAATATTGACTTTTTACTCAAAAAATGACTCAAAAATTGTTGTTGTTGTAAAAATGAAATCAATTAAAAATTGCACATCTTCCTACCTTTCATATGACATAGCACTTATTTGCAAAAATTCTTCCAGCTAAGCGCAAAAATTATTTTACTGTTTTTGTCATCAAAACAACAGTTTGATTTTTGATTTCAAAAAACCCTTTGATTTTTTTCGCGAAATTTATTTTTTTCAAAATGTTGTTTTTATATTTATTTATTTTTTGCAAAAAAGTCAAGTTTCAAATATAATTTATATGAAAAAAGTATACCAATATCTTTTTCCAATCAAAATTTATGGCTAAAAATCTCTTTTTTCATACCATACTATTAATAAAACTGAGTTTTGTTTTAAAATTCTCTATATAGTTTGAACGTCCCTATTTATATCTCAGAATGCAGTTGTGAGTCTAGAGGAATTGCAAACATTTTGGATCATATAAAATCTTCCTTATAGTAATCTACTTAGTTTTTTGCCTCCCCACCACCCGCCACCATCCTATTAAATTTGTTTTGTTGTGATGACTCTATTTTTTCTCACCATTGTGTCACCGTTGTCACTTAGTTCTTTATCAATGGTACTTTAAATGTTGTATATATATCACAATTTTATCGAAAAGATGTCTGTGAATGAGAATGCTATAAAAGTTAATATTTTCATGTAGTCAGTTTTAGCTATATGGCGATATAATAAAACATATGCGCATCTGGTCAGCACAACAATTTCATTAGTTATGGTCTGTGCGTTAAATTCACAGATAGGTGGCGCCACATTTGTAGGATGTGTAGGTACAAACTATACACATTGCGGTGAATAGCCGAATGATGTCTACCAAAAGTTTCTTCAAATTGAACCCCACACGTTTGGGATTACAGACAGGTGACGCTATTTCTCCTTACAAAAGAATATCTGATCTTCTTATGCAGCTAGCAGATAAGTTTTGCGAAATATTTTGCGAAAATGCTTTAAAAAAGTAAAACTTTTAAAAAAATAAAATAATGCAGTACTGCCAGTTTTTTCAGTCGCAGCGTCATCTAGCGTCATCAGCACTTAAAAACATAGAATTGGATCAATTTAAATGTCCAGCTCACTTGCTGGACATTTTGTTGTGTTTGCTTTGCTTGCAAGTGCGATGATATGATCCTGATCTCCAGTGAAAAAACGCAGCTAATAGAAATTTTAGTAGGTACAATCATTTTTAGCACAACAAATTTTCATAAAACATTGATAGCTAATAATGAGAAAAAAATTATATGAAAATCAAAGTTTTTACTTTTAATGCCAATAACTCCGCTGTTTTTAATATATTTCATTAACATTTTTTTTTTTTTGTTAAAAAGTTCAATACGTTTTTAATATAAATCTTTGTTTAGACGTTAAAATGTCCATATCTCAAGGACGCATTAAGTCCCACCATAATTTTTATTTTGTTGAAAAGGTAATTGTGCTTGCTTTAAGATTAAGCAAATATAAAAATTCTTTTTAATTTTTAAAATATGTTTTTCGTACCCTTTCTTTGAATTCAATTAGCTCAACGCAAGAAATGGAACCACCAACAACAAAAATGTTCCTAAACTTTTATGGATTAATGTTCGTTCAATTACCTTTTTAACGGTAGATAAATAAAATGAAATAAAATAAAATTAAAATAAAATTCAACATGTTTTTCATTATTCCCGATTTTAAGAAACATTCAATAGAGAAGTGTATGTGAAAATGTTTATATAAGTGACTCTCGAGTAACGCCGGGTATATCAGCTAGTATTAATATAAAACTAGTCAATATTTGACTAGTATTTAACTTTTTAAAAATATACTAACACAAAGGTGCCCCAAATCACACCAGTAAAAAGCCTAGTCTTCATTATACTAGTATTTTACTGGTTTAAAAGTTACTACTATCACAACTAGTTCATATTATGACACTAAAGATACTACCTCAATTCATATCGAGAATAAGACAATTGTCTTTTCCTATGACATCAACACAGGAATATAACCAGTTTGCGCAATGTAAAAAGCATTTCAGCTTAACTAGTACTGGTATTTTTTGACCTAGTGCATTTACTAGTATTTTAACTAGTTGGCTACACTGCAGCTCAACCATTTGGAATTTCATTTTTGTTTGCTCATCAAAGTTATTCCAATTATTCTTAACAGCAACTTTGCTCAACAAATATATATGAAAAAATCGTTTGAAATTGTCTTTAACCTTTGACAATCCACATATCCATGTATGTTTGTATGTGTGTCTTTCTTACAACGCTTCAAATCAATAAATGCTACTCACACGCTATGTTGATCGAATTTTTCGTTGCAAACTATGGTGATTTTTTATAAGACTCAGTCGACAAGACCCACTAAAAGCGATTTTTTCATATTTATTTGTTCACCAAAGTTGTTGCCCAGAATAATAGGAAGGACTTTGCTAAAGAAATAAAAATTAAAATCCTAATGGTTCAAGAGTTATCAACATGAAAATGATTGCATACCTTGAGTAATTTTTGATTTTGAGCTATATGTCTTAAACAAAAATGTTGTTCTAAAATGTTCGGTAAAGTGGTTAAACAAATATCACCACGAGATTTCTCACACCTAAATTAAGTAAAAAACGCTGGAATTATCAAGTACAGAAAAAAAGCGCACATTAAACATAAAAAAAAACCTTATTTTGGAAATAACTACAAAACTTGAAGTTGAGTTGAGATATTATCGCCAGTCTTTGGAAGGTTATATCGTCGTTACAAAAATGAACTTGCGATTCTGAAAAATTTCATTTTTAATTTTCCATAGAATTTTCATAAGAAATGGAAAATTTAATTTTTCAGACTTACAAGTTCACTTTTGTAACGATGTTATTGTGATTTAAGATTTGCTTAAATAGTTGTAGACTAAATTGTTTTTTCAAAAAAAAAATCATTTTTTTTTTGGGCTTTTTCAAAATTTATTATTTTTAGTTTATCAGCTTTGGGTTATTTTCACTGAATTGTAGAAAAAAATTGATCTTTTTGGGTATTCACAAACATGTTTAAAACAAAATTCTGCATATGATATACTTTGCGTATTTGCGATCCTTATACACGAGAAATCTTTGTGATGTTGCAAGTATTACTAGCAAATATTTTATTAAAAACTCACACCTACTTCTTATTTGACAATAACGATATAGTTTTAATGTACATCTTATTTTTATATTTACATACACCAGTTCGGAGTGGCTTAAATACAAACAAACCATTTTATTCTTGTGCTCATATTAGGCGCTTATGCTGGGGAGTTTTGGGGGCTTAACCCCTTCTCCCGAAATGGTAGAATTTTAACGATCTTCGAGAGAAACACTCAGCACAAGCGTTGAGTGTTTATGGTCACGACAAAGATCTTGCTCAAAAAAAAGGCTCAATTTAAAATATTTGTTGTAAAAAGACTAATATATATCCCAGTGGGCATTTTAGCTAGCAATACGGAAAAGAATGCATGCTAGTAGTGCTCTTATTGGCGTCAATATACCTTCCATGATCGCTGCATTGATGAGTGCTTTTGTAAGGCCTACCTTTTGAAGGTTTGGAGTCTTTTCCTGTTATTTTATATAAAAAAATTTTTTAAGAAATTTTTAAAAAATTAAAAATGATCAGATCAATTAAAAAAAAACAAATCTTTAAGAAAAAACAAAAAAAAATATTTTTTTAGTCCGAGTTGGGACACGAACCCAGGTCTCCGAAATCTAACACATTGCATATCACATTATATGAAAACTTTTATATGGAAAAATTCTTAGTCTTTTCTATTATTTTTGTATGAAGAAATTTACAAAAAAATTCCAAAAAAATGTTTAAATGGACAGAAAAATTTGTAAAAAAATGAAGATTTTAAAAAAAAATACAAAAAAAAATTGTTTTTTGGGCCGAGCTTACTTTCATTTGTAATGATGCAAAATAAGCCAAAGTTTGTTATCAACTAAGGTGGACTAGTGGGAAAGATGCCAGACCGCCAGCTGAGAGGACGCTGGTTCAAATCCGGAATATGTCAAAAGTTTTTTTATTTCAAGTTGATATATATTGTATATTGCTTTTCTTTCTAATGTACATTCTAAAGAAGGGCTTCTAGCAGGCTTCTTTAGAGTCACGAAAGCGAAAGGCCTAGAAAATTTTCTCGTTTCATATAAAAAAGCTTATTGGCTTGAAAACAAGCACGGAAGGGCTACGAAATCCATATGATGGCCTGCAAGAAGCGCTTCAAAGACCTGCTTTTGCCCATTGGGATAGACTTACAATTTTTTTTTTAAGTACACTGAGGGAATAAGTGTTAAAATTGAATGAAAAAATGTTAATATTAAATGAATTTATTTTTGAAATAGAGCTTGAAACAATTTCATTTCAGTTAAGTTTAAATTTTAAAGTTTTTAAATATACTTTTATGGTAAACATTAACAGTTTCAAAACATTTGTTTGAAAAAAACTTTGAAATAAAAACTTTAGTATTGAAAAAAAATATTTAAAAACATAATTTTAAAATATTATCCTTAAAATAAAAACAATAAAATTAAACCGCCATTTTTTCAATGCCATTTTTTAATATTTTCGAGATTTTGACGTCAAATTCGTAATTAGTAACCTTTGGAACCCCTTGAATACCATATTTTTAAAAAACGACTTTTTTAAAAATGCTGTCATTTCAACGCTTTTGATCGCAGTAGCGGAGGAAAATTGTAACAAAACCTTATAATAGTAGTTAAGGTTGTCGCCATCTTATTAATATGCACTTTAATTTTTTTGTTTCCGATAAATTGGGACCAAAATATCTTGGCACCGGCTGAAAAGGACTTCTTTAATTTATGCCACTTAGCAAGGATAAAATGTGTTTAAAAACAAACAAAAAATGTACTTTGAAATTTTTTTTTATATTATTTACGTAAAAAAATTTTTACGGTTGTTGAATTTGCTGAAAAAGTTTTAACGCCATAACTTCTGAACTCTTAAAGAACATACTTTCAGTTCATATCTGTGGAAAGGTTTTGGAACATAAATAAAATAAAAATAATGAAAATGAAAAAAAAAATTATAGCGCCTGTTGCTGGCATAGTATTAAACTTTGAAATTAATAATGGGTCGTGTAACTGCAATTTTTTAAAAAGTTTAATATTTTTCTCCCAAAATAAAATTTCCAATGAAACCCTATTTACGAAAATCGTTGAGCTACGTTGTCTCAGAATAGACCCTTTTTTGGTATTCGTATTGCTATGGGTCCGCGAAAGAAATCTGAAAACCTAAAACTGCGGATTTGGTTTTCTATACAATAAACTAATCTAAGCACAAAATTTTAGTCTAATCGTAGATGGTTAGTGCAACTGATATGTGAAATGGGCGACATATTGAAAACAATTTATTCCTAATTTGACGAAATATGTTTAATGCAATTTTTTTTTATAACATATAGTGGTTAAAAAATTGCTTGAAACATTTTTAAAAATTTTGTATGAAAAGTCATGCATTGATATTAAAGGCATTGTGTTGAATTTAAGAACGTGATGATTTCAGTGTATATATTGATTTTGCGAAATATATTGTACCCCATATTTGTAGGTACTGCCTGAATCAGACAAATCGATCTGTAACGTTTATGTATCCATACGTAATATATCCAGCAATAAGCCGATTCCTGAAGATTGGTGCAACATTGCCGGTTTCAGACTCTTCAAGCGAACCCCCGTTTTCGTTGCTTTGAAGGCTCAAAACATGCATAAGAAGTAAAACTGGAGAAGAAAGGATCAACGGGTTAGTTCTTCCAAAAGTTCAAAGGGATATAAAAGTGACCACGGAAGAAATTTTAAATGCACTAGCCCGAAAAAAAGATATCTATTATTATTATTATTTATTATATAATAAAAAAAATTAGAATAATTAAAAAAAAATTAAACCACCCCGATATTTTTTCTGGGTACGCGCCTGGCTCATATATTAAAAACCTTCCAGATTTGAATTTTCTTAAAACTAAAAAAGTTATATAGAACGTTTTCAGATAAGTTGGTAACTCTATGAGTAGAGCATAGTACACTCTCGGATATTTTTCAATGTTTTATTAACATAACATATTTCTCCTTGCTTTTGTTATTGATGTTGTAGCTTATATTCACTGTTGCTGTTGTCTTTCTTGTTGTTGTTGTTTTTGTTGTTGTATATATGTATATTCTTTGTGTCAACATGATTAAATGTTACATCCGACTTACTAAGCTTTTTGCCTATTGCCTTAGTATCCCAATGTGCACAAAAACGGATGCGGATCCGTTACGAACCCGTTACGAGTCCGTTAGTACGCACTACGCTTCTTATGTTTCGACGGACCCGTTACGAACCCGTTACGAATCCGCCAAAAGAGTCTGAAACGGATTCGTTTATGAAGTCCGAAACGGATTCGTATCTGAAGTCCGTTACGGATTCGTTTCTGAAGTCCGTTCTGAGTTCGAGGCGGATCCGAAAAAATGGAAAAAGCAATTCGTATTTTTGAGAGGAATCGCTCTTATGTTTTGACGGACCCGTTACGAACCCGTTACGAATCCGTCAAAAAAATTACCACAACGTTAACATAAAAGACAGTCTTAAATTTGTTTTACAATTTCTTATTTTATTTTCAGTGGATTAGGGATACGAAATACAATTGTGTACTTATTTTTATTTTAAACAACTTTTTTATTTCATTAGGCTCGTGCTCCTCAAGCTCTCCTTCAAATCGAAGAAAAGTACTAGTCAGAATTTTTAAATAATTATCATTAGTGATCAAGTTAAATGTGGCTATAGGATAGCCCCACACAAGATATTTTTCGGAAACTTTTTTAATTGCGTGAATTTTGTACGCTTTGTCATTATAGCAGTAAAAGTTATTGGAATGCTTCAATGAAAAATAATGATTAGCTGTTTGAAGAAACAAGTATGAGCCATCCTGGAACTCACCAACATTGTACTCGTTTGTTGCATATTTTGAATTATTTTTTTTACCATTTAAACTAGCCTCCACTACTCTCTTATAAATTTGATTACAAAATAATTTTTTTGTTTTAATTTACGTTTAATTTCCTGCAAAAAGTTTTCGAATTTGAATGCGTCTTGTTTAGAGAACCTATATTTTTAACATCTGTAGCTAAATGCGTCAAACGAGTCCGTTGCGAGTTCGCATTATTTAAAAAAAAGAGTCTGAAACGTCTGTTTCGTATATGAAGTCCGAAATGGATTCGTATCTGAAGTCCGAAACGGATTCGTATCTGAAGCCCGAAACAGATTCGTATCTGAAGTCCGAAACGGATTCGTATCTGAAGTCCGAAACGGATTCGTATCTGAAGTCCGAAACGGATTCGTAACTGAAGTCCGTAACGGAGAGAGGAATTTCATACGAAAAAGGATCCGTTCCGGATGCGAAACGCAATCCTTGTCGGACAAAATGTACGAAGAAGTGAGTTCGTTACGGATTCGTAACAGATCCGTTTGGCACACTGGGATGACACAAAAGTATGTGTGTTTCTGTATGTGCTTTGCCAACACATACGCACACAAAGACATGAGCTGCACAATACCGATGGATTTCCTGAAAAAACTAGTAAGCATAGAAGATGACAACAATGGCGAATAAAGGAACAGACAAGCAGAAGAGTATCAGATACTATATCGAAATCTCTTCATCTTCGCGTGCATATAAAGATATATAGCGATATATATATTTGTGTATGAAGGTCTATTAGAGTGTGTGTGTGTGTGAGTACTCTTGAATAGGTGCGTGTGTTACACACATTATTCTTTAGTCTGAGGTCTTTAGGATTTGCCGAGCACACAAGTGAATACGCAATTTATTTTTCAATATATTGTTAATAGATTCATGTCGCAGTCAAGTCCACTCAATACAGTTACATCGCGTTTGGTTTTTTTTTTCTTTTGTTATTTTGTTCAACAGATTTTAATCAACAGGATTAAGGAACATTTTTTAGCGTCAGAAAGAATTAAAAATTAAGAAAAAATTTAAGAAAGTGTATACCAAAAACTTTATTTATGAAAAATTTTAAGAAAATTTCCTCAAGAAACTGTAGATCTAAAATCAATACCTAGGTCACGCCAAGCAAGGTCAAAATTTGTAAATGACTTTTCATTAAAAACTATAAGGCTTCTTATCTAAGCATGTAACTGACCCATAAACATTGTAAACCTTGTGAACTTACATGCGCGTAAACTATCTGTCAAAATTTGTATGGGCGTGAGTTTACATCATTTCCGAGCCTATTTTGTAGTGTAAACTAGCATGTAAATCTACGTGTGTGAATGAGGGTTGTCTTTGGCGCTAATCATTACATATTTAAAGAAGTTAAAGTAAATATGAACACGTTTTATTTATTTTTCTATGTTAATGAAGGATTTTAAAAGGTTTAAAATTTGAAAAAATCATAATGTTGTCGTAGCAGCAGCCGCCATTTTGTCGACATTTACGCTATTTACACTTTATCGCTCATCAAAAGTTTAAATGCTATACATGTTTACATGTTTACTTGCTTAGATGAGAACCCTTTATATAGTTTTATATAAAAACACAGTTGAATAGTAAAAAAAAATGGCAGTGTACACGAAGAAAACAATTTTCTTGTATCAAGAAACTCTTTTGCTTGATTTAAGAATATGTCAAAATTATTTCAAGCATCAAGAATTTAAACTATTTATTGGAAAAAATTTATTACAATGAGTATTTTTTCTAACATATAATTTTCATTTAATTGAATTGAGATTTTCAGAATGCAGTTAAAAATTTTACGCATGAGTGAAAACCGATAGCCTTCTTGGTCGGTTCAAGCATAGCATGCTTGAATATTTTTCTCCGTGTATATCGCAGACTTTGGGCTTGTTGGAAATAAAATTTTGCCAGTTCCCTTAATTTGTTTTCGTTTTAAAATTGTATGGCTTTTAAACCAAATTTGGAATATTATTATGCTTAATAATTTTATACCTTACTCAATAACTACACAGTGCAACAGAAAAGAAAAACTTGGCTTAAGACAAAGTGGTGGTTGTAGACCTGGTATAACATAAGATAACTGCATACTTGGTTTTTTGAGTGCACCCTTAAATTTGGATGTATAGCCTAAGGTTCATTCATAAGGTTGTGGCACTTGAGAGAAATTCGCTCTTTTTCCGCCTTTAATTTATTTTCATATATTTTGACAGGTCGATCGAGCTCGCTCTCAAGTGCCACAACCTTATAAATGAGCCTTGGTATAGCCAAAAAACCTATTTTAGTTAGGTGCGTGTGAATTTAATTACATAATTCTGTTATTTTTTAAAAAATTTAAAAATTTTTAAAAACGATTTCTAAAAGACAAAAATCAGGGGCCGAATTACAGCATCCGTGATCGAGCAAACCTACAAAGGGCACGACGAGACAAGTGCCTAGCAATCTTGTACAATTTTGCTCGATCACGGATGCTGTAATTCGGCCCAGGCCTTCTCTACGGTATTTAAAACTTTATTGTGTCTAAAAAATTAGAAAAGTTACAGGTGGAAACGTTAAGAAATTTAAAATTTTTTAAACTTTGACCTTGATTTGTTGAATATTTTTTAACCTAGTTATACACATAGATGTTAAAAGCTTGTATAACTTTGCGATCAAAAATAAGAAAAAAGCAACCAAGTTCTTAAAAAACCATTTTGCTAAAAAACCATTTCGCAATAAACTATCAGTCGCTTAAAAACATTATATTTCAGACGGTTTGGGTTGTATAAGACTTAATTATGGTTATTTATTTGCATGGTTACTGTACTAAATATGGGAGTGGCCTTACTATAGCTATGACCACTTTTCAGTGATAAGCGTGGAGCAAAGAAAAACATGCCATGTTTTAACTGAAATTTTAGTAGTTGATTTGTTTCGAGTACGTGATGGCTAATTGGAAAAAAAGTTGCAAAAATTCTCCTGTTTACTTCTTCACTGTGCACAATTAAACATTATTACTGCTTGAGCAGTATTTTTTGGAGTTTTTTTGGAACGAAGTTCCTTTACGCGATTTGCGGTTGGTGTGATTTGTTAGAAATCGTCACGTAACAGTGAGACTGATGAGTGTTTATGCGTGCGAATATTGAGCAGACTACTAACTAGCAGGCGAGTGCGCTGTGAGTGAATGCGTTTGAGTATTAAGATTCGAGCAGACCTGGGTTGCCAACTCAAAATTACCCGATTTTTCATCGAATTCCCCTCAAAAAAAAATTTGACTGAATTATAAACTTTTTTAATTGAATATTACAATACATAATGTAAGGATTTTATAAATTTTATGAAAACAATTAATTTTGATAAAAAAAAAATAGCACACTATAAATTAAAGAAAAATTCTTTAAAAAAGGAAAATGTGTTTTCGAGTCGCGACTTCAAACTTTGAAGCTACAATATGTCGATAACCAGATTCCATAATATGTTTAGGGTGGCTTAGGCAAGCAATTTTTTTATTCCATTTTGGTAAAAGATGTGCATTCAAGGGTCTGTTTTTGAATTATTCTTTTTTTTTCAGACGATCTGAAGCCGAGCTATGGTGTGTCCCCATTTTTTACTTATTTTAAAGCACACTAACTTCAGCTTTATATTCAAACAATATATGTTAAAAAAAATTTTAATTATAATGATGATGTTAAACTAACATGCAAATATATGCCTTAATTTTAAGTCTCTCTTAAGTCAACTTCGTACATTTATGATGTTATTGAAATGCAAATCGAAGTGTTAAATTTTTTTTCAATTGTGCAATACCTTCCAAGGTTAGAAACGAAAATGCAGAAGAAATTAAGCAAAAATGTATTATTAAAAAATTAATTTGGCAACAAGGATTTTTTGCTTGTTTATTAAATTTTTTAAATGTTGTGAGAAGAACTTTGTATTAGAATATTTACCATAAAATCAAATTCCCCTCAAATATTAAATAAAATATTAAATTCCCCGTAAAAATCATTTAAAATTAGATGAATTATTAAATTCACCGCATATTTGAGCCCATTCCCCCATTCCCCGATCAACATAAGACTCCCCGCAAATCGGGGGATTCCCCACCAGTAAGCTTGCCTGGAGCAGACTAAAGGCCCAATTACAATAGACGTAACGTAATGTGGGCTAATGTCACTTGAGCAGTGTGTTATTTCACTTATTGTTTCAAACAATACTTTCTTATACAAGTTATTATAATAAACGTAACGTAATGTAACGGGACGTAAAGATCCGTTGGATTTCGATTTTTACGTTACTTTACATTTGATTGTTTGAGTGCGAAGCGTTTCGGTACTTTATACTTAAAAACTTCATTACTCTAATTTTTTGTAAGTTAAGTCTATTATAATTCTACCTTAACAACCGATTAGGCAAGTGCGGAACTCTCACTTTCTCTCCCTCTCTCACTCTCACTCTTTTTTCTCTCTCTCTCTCTCTCTCTCTCTTTGACTCTCTGTTTCTGACACGTAACCAAGGTTCATTTATAAGGTTGTGGCACTTGAGAGAAATGCACTCTTTTTCCCGCCTTTGCTCGAACTGTCACTGTGCTTTTCCTTGTTATAAGCATTAATTTTCTTCATTTCTTTTCATCCATTCTGACAGTTCGACCGAGCTCGCTCTCAAGTGCCACAACCTTATAAATGAGCCTTGCACGTAGATTTTTCCTAAAAATGCAATTGTTATTTTTATTTATTTATTTGTGTGTTTGTTTTAAATCAATGCTCCCCAAACACATGCTTCTACATTTTTTGGATTTTGTGCTTATGTTAGTAGCTCTCTCACTCTCTGCACTGATACAAATTGTTATGCAGGTATTAAGCAAGAATTGTATTATTATAAAAAAGCTATTTTTAGTATTTTATTATTATTAAGAAACAAAAATGGGAAGCCTTTTTTTGTATCAATTTATGGAGTTTTACATTCCAATGAGTCTTGAATAAATTTTTCAAAGTATTCTTTCTATAGTTTAAGAACTAACGCACTACGTTATTCATTTTCCACAAACGAATATTGAGGATCCATACTTCTATAGTACCTTTAAAAATATATATATTCCAATGTGCATATATATATAATATATATAATATATAATATAATATATATATATATATATAATGCAAACCAAGCATTATGGCAGTCCTTAAAAATTTTCTGCAAATAAAAAATGATATTCGTATTCCGATTTATTTTTGTACAGTGGATAAGCTAATAAAGCGACGTGAACCTTTTCGTTTGAAGTCTCATCGCCAACTGAATAAGAGAGCTTCGTACGTGTGATCATGTCGGTGTAAAGTTCGAATTCAAACTCGAGTTCGCGAACTATGAAATGGAGACCATGGTATAATTATTTGATAAGGTAGCCGTGACAGTTTTTTGGCGATTGGTAGATATCAAAGACAGCTAAAGGAGTTGTAGTTTGCTGCTGCGTGCTTACTTTTAACTTTTATTTGAGCTACGTGCTTATTTTTAACTTTTATTTGATTCATTAAATTTGTTCGCTAAGTTTATTGGAATGTTTTTAGTTTGCTGCGATTGACTAGCTTTGTTTAAGTCGTTGCTTATTTTTTCACATTACTTTGATTAATTGCATGAACAGCTAATTTTGACAACTACCCATCGCCGCTCGTGAGAAAAAAGCCAGTCTACGCTACTACCTTGTCAAATAATTATACCATGATGGGGACCACTATTTAAAATCATTCGTGAAAATGTTTATTGCAATTAAGATTAAAGAAATAGAAACTGCAGCAAATGTGTGTAATGCAGTTCAATCTGAAGTTAAAATTTCAAAAAAATTTTGTTTTTTACTTAGGGGTGGACTCTAAAAATATGTTTTTATTTTATTTTAAAGGTTTTCAAGAAAGTGTTTTTGCCACATTAAAATATTTTTTTCGTTCATACTCTTTGTATATATTGTAACAGTATAAGTGGTCGCTGATTTTGAACCTGATGTAAGAATTTCAAAAAGTTTTTTGACACAAGGGTGGACTCTTAAAACAGGGACCGAACCGGTTATGGTCTTTATCAAAAAATTCAGATATTAACAGTTATTATTTAACTTTTATTTTCCGACAAAAAAACTAGTTATTTTATGCCTTTTATTTTTTCGACCAAAAATAACTGTTACGTTTGACTTTTATTTTTTCAAGTGACCTTTCAAATTTTTTAAAGGCCACTTGAACGGCAAAAAAAGTTTTATGCAATTTCTATCGTCTCATCAGCGAGTACTTTTTGAGCTATAAAATTTTTTAGTTTTTAAAGTTTTTTATTCGGCCTTTGAAAAAATACAAATTGACTGATATTTCTGACCGAAAAAATAAAAGGCACAAAATAACTGTTATTTTCGACCTAAAAAATAAAAGTAAAAAGTAACAGTTATTTTTGCCCGAAAAAATAAATGGCAAAAAATTACAGTTAATTTTAATTTTTATAGTAACAGCCAAAAATTTAAAAGGCGTTTTATATTCCCGAAGCTGCTGCCATTACGATAATAATGGTATATTTAAAAAAGTTCTCTGGCAACGTTTTCGTTATGCCTTTTTCATCTGAAAATTGTAAAATAACAGTTATTTTCGGTCCCTGTTAAAATGTGTTTTTTTTTCCTTTATACTCTTTGTGTAAGTGCTGGTATTAAGGGGTTGCTTAATTTGAATCTTATGTTAGAACATAAAAAATTTTAAACATAAGGGTGGACCTTAAAATGTGTTTTTTTTTATTTTTACTCTTGTGCTGGTAGTATTAAAGGTTTGCTGATTTAAAGTATGACCTGCGGTTCAAGCCCACAAAAGTAACAATTTTTAAAATTGCTGTAGCTCAGTCGTTTTCAATTTATCAACTTTGTGTTTTTCTTAGGTGAAAGCAGACGTAATTTTCTATTTTTTTGCGTTTTTTTATGTTTCGGTTTTTTTTTATCCCCCCCCCCCTCTCAGAGCGATGAAAATGGGATCGTAAAAATTAGAAGGCAAACGGGGTGTCGTTTTTCTTGATAACCAGATGTCGTATCGAAATTCTGCGGGCGACATTTTATTGGTAGTCACGTCAGGCAGGTCCTGAAGTAGGATAATTCCAAAATGCAAAAAATTGACAAAATGGCTAAATTTTTTATTAAAAAGTTCAAAAAATAGCTGTTTTTGGGGGTCTTTGCCCCACCCCTCCCCCGGTAGTAAGGTAAGCAAATAATACTGGTTGAGGACCTGCCTGACGTGATTACCTACCAAACGCTGCCTGCCGCATCTTCATCCGACTTCTGGTTCTCGAGAAAAACGACACCCCAGTTTGAAAAAAGTTATTTCGAGAAAAACGCATTTAAAGTTTTATTACTGCACTTCGGCGCGAGTGAATATATACATGTATAGCTCTGTAACCCCAAAAACAACTCTAATTTTAAAAAATCCTTTTAAGGCATTATTTTGAAGGATTTTAGAAGACATTTACGAAAAAAAATCTAAAAAAAATTATTTTTAACCACATACCGTAAAACTAGATGTAAGAATTTCAAAAAGTTTTTTACACTAGGGTGGACCCTAAAAATGTGTTTTTTTTATTTTTGCTCTTTGTCTATGTACTGGCAGTAATAACGGTTCACTGAATTTGAATTTCATTTTAGAATTTCAAAAATGTTTTTCCACCTGGGTGGCCCCAAAATGTGTGCTTTTTGTTTTATACTATTTGTAGATGCGCTGATTGCTAATTTCAAATCTTATGTTAGAATTCATAAAACAACTTTTACAGTAGGGTGGACCCTAAATATGTGTTTTTTCATGCTCTTTGTATGTGCCGAAAATATTAAGGGGTCGTTGATTTCGAACCTGATGTTAAAATTAAAAAAAGACTTTTAGCACAAGGGTGGACCCTTAAAATATTCTTTTTTTTTTTTTTATACTCTTTGTATATGTGCTGACAGTGTTGAGTGGTCGCTGATTTCGAACCTGATGTAAGAATAAAAAAAGTTTTTTGACACAAGGATGGACCCTTAAAATGTGTTTTTTGCTTTCTTCTCTTTGTGTATATGCTATCAGTATTAAGGGATCGCCTAATTCGAATCTTATGTTAGAACATAATACAAATTTGTACACTAGGGTGGACCCTAAAAATGTGTTTTTTTTATTTTTACTCTTTGTGTATGTGCTGTATTAAGGGGTCGCTGAGTTCAAATCTGATGTAAGAATTTAAAAAAAAATTTTACCACTGCGGTGGTCCCAAAATATGTGTTTTTCAACATTTTATATTTTTTATAGATGGGCTGATCGCCGCTGATTTCAAATCTTATGTCAGAATTTTCAAAAACATTTGTACACTAGGGTGGACCCTAAAAATGTTTTTTAAGCTCTTTGTATTTGTGTCAGCAATATTAAGTGTGCGTTGCTTTTGAATCTGATGTTGAAATTTAAAAAAGTTTTTTGACACTAGGGTGGACATTAAAAATGTTTTTTTGGTTTTATACTCTTTGTATATGTGCTGACAGTATTGAGTGTTCGCTGCTTTCGAACCTGATGTATGAATAAAAAAAAATAAATTCTACACTAGGGTGGACCCTAAAAATGTGTTTTTTATACCCTTTGAAGATGCACTGTTCGCTGATTTCGAATCTGATGTATGTACGAAAAGTTTTGGGCATCAACGTATACCCTAAAAATTTCTTCCTAATTCTGACAGTTTCAACTTACCTCCTTATGCAGACGGCCTGATATTGATTAATATGCAAACTCTTGCAAAACGAAGGGAAGTTGCCGATGCAGTTAGTCTTCATTCATCAACTTGTAAGCGGAATCATAAACTAACTGCCCAGCACTACTTCAATTAATATCCTTTAATACCAGCCCACGTAACCTTAGGTCTATTCTCCTCGTCCACCTCAACTTTCACCGCACCGACTATGGATGCTGTGAACCTGTAACCAGGATGCTTCGTGTAACCAACAATTTGATCAGTGAATTCGATTTTCATCTGAACAGATCTCGACTCCAAAATGCCCTTCTTAACTCCAACGCTACTTCCTCTTAACTCCTACGCCACTTTTTCCCTTCTCTAATGATTTTCCTACAATTAAGAAATGATACATATCTGTATCTAACGACTAAACTCAAGTATCGTAAAAAACGATATTTTAATTGCATGAACTATGACCAATTTTTTTGAAATATATGAACCGTTACTAACAAAATATGTGCAGATATAAGTGATGATCACTTCTGGGCAAAAAATGGACATCTGCATACTTCCAAAAATTGGCAATAAAGTAAATTCCCTATCGCTTTTTTACGATATTTTGAGTTAGGTCATTATTCCTTGTGACCACAGATATTATAATTAATGATATTTGTAAGTTCCCTTTATTACTTTTCTTCTCATATTTTCTTATTGACGTTTGACGTGTTCTTAAAATAACGTCATTCAGGTGGGCGGATTACGCGCACCGACGAGCTAAAGTTATTGTTTTGGTAAAAATATGCTTTTTTAATTGAGTACCATTGCTCGTGTGCTCTCTTTCTTATATTTGAATCTGTTCTTGCATTAGTTTTGTTCTTCATATCGTTTGTGCTCATTTTTTTTTCAACCGTTATTGTTGGCGCATGTTCGATTTGTTGAAATGTTTCCTGAATGACATGCTGAAAACACCAATCAGAATACTCGTCGTCGACTTTGATCTTGCTAATCCTGTTGTATCCTCCGCTGAGGATACACGTAGGTCCTACACTCTCCCTAATTTTTGTTATATTAACCACCTCTTTGTTTGGGAGGCATGGTGGTTTATGCCATTCAGTAGGCAGCCGTGAGGTTGCCGCGATAGATTTAAATTAATGGGGATTTTTAGTGGTTCCCAAACCGAAAGAATACTTACCAAAATTGTCCATATTTCACCCTCTTCCTTTTTATTTGAATGAAAAGTCTTTGTTTTGTTTTCCTTTAATTGACTTCTTCACTTTTATTTTTAGAGCCACTTTCGTCACTCTATCTTATTTTTTCAACTCCCCACTTTATTTGCAGAGAACCGATATTTATAACAAATCTAATCTCGCTTTCTTCTTCTTCATTTTCTTAACTTAGTTACAATTTTCCATTCTTGGGTGAGATTCTATTTGGCTTAATAACTTAACCTTAAAATATAAACAACCTTAAAGTAAAATTCTTAACCTAGGCAATCTCATTGTTATTATTTTAGATACACAAAATAGTATTCTTATTCTTATAAACAAAACAATTATTCATGCTTATTTGCATGCACATACATTTTTAATACTGCCGCTACTCTTCTAAAACAAACATACATACACTCATACTCGACCGCCCAGCCATGGGAACTTTGGCTCAGATTTCATAATCATGTTGGTTACAACAATAAAATATCAATTTAAATATTTACCTCGCGCTTAATAAGCCAAAGTCCAAAAATGCAACGACTGCATTTTTGTAAAACAGTAGTCAAGTCATGTTAACAGAAGCGCAGCTAAAATAGCAAGCTGGCTTTCTTTATAGGCATATTCTTTACTCAACTATTTGGTCGCTTATTAACCATGAGCTTGACTTTTGAATTGCAATGAATGCTGATTACTCACTTTCAATTGAGGCAGATCAGTGTTCATTGCAATCATAACTGTTTTAAGTTAATTATTAACGTTTGTGACTAATTAGTCACAACAATCCATACATTGCAGGACGATCATCGAGACCAAGAACAAGTGATGCACCCATAAATTTGATTTATAATGATAATAAACATTCCAAAAATAGAAAAAAAAACAAACAACACAAAACATCCATTGTTTTTCACTTAGTTACTTTCTACACAGTAAAAAATTGTCGCTATATATATGGTCGAATACGAGCAAACTAATTCTCCAATGTTTTGGGGGAATCGATTAGGGTTAATTTATATCATTTTAGCAATTCAACTTCTCAAATGCAGCTACGCAGCTCTTAGTGAATCTTTCTATAAATAAATACTCGTAACAGACACAATCATTAGTTAAACTGTTAGTTCCAACATTTATTCCCTCGCTTACAAGAACGATATTAAAATCGCTGCTTTTTAATAAATCAAAAATAAAGTCTATGTCACAGAGAAAAAACTTAAAAATCTCATTGATTGATGACAATTTGGTGTAGCGTCAAGTTGCTCTTGACATCTGGTGATAAATTTACAATTTCTCATTTAAAACTTGAAACGATATTAACGGAAGTGCGAAGCAACTCGAGCATTTAAATTTATACGTTTTAAAGTTTTCAAACACTTTCCCACACTTCGAGACACAACATTATATTTTCAAAATTAATTTTAACTATACGTAAAATGAAAAATTCGTAATTTTTTGAACGTGCAAAAGCTAATTTGTAACATGTTAACTTTTTGGTTTTCTAAGCGGAAACAAATAAAAATTTCAAACCATAAACGCAGACACACACTCTGACAGTAGAGCAGTCACAGATACAGGATGCATTTAAATGCCAGCCAATGCCTCGTTTGCAAATGTCAAATATTTCACACTAAAAACAGACTCGCACACAGAAACATCTACACATGTATGACGGCATAGCAAACACCAATTTACTCAGTCACTCACACTCAGACTCACTTTCACACACACTCAAACAGCAACAAGAACAAACAGAAAACAACGGACAGCTCGTGTATTTGGACGAATGATAAATTGCTTTACCACTTTGCGGTGGAACACATTCTACAAATTAGGGAATCCGCACCGCACACTGAGAGAAAAGTGAAGAATGACTGAATGAACGTTACAAACAGAGCTATCACGCTATCTAGGAGGGTTGAGGAACATGTCAGAAAACCACATGTTCATCGAATATGGAGCCAAGGGAAACCATAGAATCAGAAGCTTGGAAGACAAACAACAAACATAACAGCACCATATTGCTATCAGAGTTTATAGATGATTTTTTTTTTTTCATTTTTTGATGCTTGTACAGCTTGTGACAGTCGAGGATATCAAATGATGATGATGAAGATGAGATGATTTTTGGGAATTGCACAAGGGAATATTGAAGTATACACGCATGCATGTGCTAAAGATAAACAGCGTGGGACTTATATAATTAGCACACCTTTCAAATGTTGGCCATTTTGCTCATCTTGAAGGCTTCTTTCTATTCAATTACCCTGCCGGTTATCCATCATATTCTGGTATATGTATTATTTATTATCTTAGTTAATTTATTAATAGAAAGGGAATATTTTTTTGAAAGATGATGCTATTATTGTCTCCAATGTACTTAAAAGAAATTTATTTCAATCTATTTACGTTTTAATAGCAAGCTATTTTTCTATGGTATAGTAAAATTAATTAAATGAAAGAAAATTGCTACTAGAAAAGTAATTTATTTCAGTGGAAATAATAAAAGACTGCTTAATCCGAAATCTTTTAGGGGAAATGCAAAATAAATTTCAATTTTATTACTTGATTGCAATAGGAAGGGTCTAGATTAAAAAATGGCAAAGTGCACTTTTTAATGTTTTGAGAATGACACAAAACATGACATGAGAATGACATAAAACTGATACATGTGAACAGGGGCGTACCGATGCCATTTTGATTGGGGGGTAGCAATGTATTTCGGCCGACTGGATACCCTAAGTCCCGACTTTTTTTTTACATACAACATAGCTGAATTAAATAATGTTACTCATCCGTTCGACCAATATAAATAAATCTGAAAGAGTCTATCATTTGAACGGCTAAAAAAACACTTTGTAATTATTTTTATTAAAAACTTTTTTTAATGATGATAAAAAACTTGTGTACATCAAAATACATATAATTAAGTATGTTTTGAATTTTTCTTTTTTTTTTGGCCTTTTTCTGCTCTTTTAAGCTTTTCGAAATTTGGACATAATTTTTCGAATCCAAAAAGGAGGCAACGATTTCTCAGCTTTTACAATAGAAAATTTTTTTAGTTCATTTAAACGATAATACTTGAAACTATAAGATTACGTATAATCAGCCAACTAAACCTCATACCTGTTTCTGGCGCCATTTTCAAAACAAAAATAGAAAAATTTCCCTATTTTTTACATTTCTATCGCTCTAAAAATTGGAGTTTTAGGTTTTAAGAGATGATTGTTCCCTCTGTCCAAAAAAAAAATATAATAAAAGTATTTCAACATTATCGAATTAGTATTTAAAAATTTATTTTCGTTTTTGCTTTAATATTTCATATTTTATATCTATTAAAAAATAAACAGAGTTTTCCATTTTTTTAAACACTTTTTCTTTTAATTTTTTAAATTAATAAAAAAAAATAATGTTTTAAATCTTATATATTAATAGGCAAACATCAAAAGTTGTCGTACACTTTTTCGATATTAATTTTAGTATAAGGTCAATGAAACTTATATCAATCGAAAGGTACTGCGCCCTTTATGTGCAGAATCATTTTAGATTTAAAATTTATGACCTCTGATCCGAAATATTAACGTAGAAAGTTTGTATTATTTTTAGTAAGGAATCTCAGGGCTAGGAATGGTGAATGAGGTATCAAATGGTAGATCTGGCTGCACAGTATGATAACATTTTAGATTGCTGACCTTCGACCTGAAATATGAGCGTAAAAAGAGCATCTATTAAATAAAATCTAAGCTACCACAGATGGAAGAATATAATGTAAGAGGGAATTTTAGACATTGATAAGGTGTGCAAAAAATACTTGCGACATTTTGCGCCATCTCTTACGGATACCCTACAATAAGCATATTTTTATACAACAAGAGTGAATAAAGATTGTGATACTGAAATTTCTTACAAATAGTAAAGTCTGAAAAATTTCCGTTACTTTGACATAAAAATTATAGCGATATCGCGAAAACTATAGATGTTCTCAGTACAACGTATTTTTGTATGAAAAGTGTTTAGTCGAGGATTATAACGATATGCGAAAGCTTTCTGGGTAATATTTTCCACGGATAGTATGTTAACTAAAAACCCCCTTACAATGACATTCAAATTATTTAGATATCTTTAGATACTTCTTCTAAGTACAACGTATTTCCTTGAAGCAAGGCCATCGCCTCAGAATGAGAAAAT
The DNA here is from genome assembly GCA_963920525.1 of Dichetophora obliterata. Classification (NCBI taxonomy): domain Eukaryota; kingdom Metazoa; phylum Arthropoda; class Insecta; order Diptera; family Sciomyzidae; genus Dichetophora; species Dichetophora obliterata. The sequence continues at coordinate 200,602,713 of OY986438.1, read as the reverse complement.
ACTATTGAAATTTCAAATTTTGACTTTGCAAGCAAATATCTCAGCCACAAATTTTCTTTGTCTGAAAGATAAATTAAACGACTTTGGAGAAATAAGAAAAGAGTAGCCGTTATCGCATCAATTCAATGTTTTATATTGTTTTAAAAAACCTCTAAAATATTTAGGTTTTGCTCAAAAAAAAAGACTAACGTTTTGTTTTGTTGTTATTTATTTTTCCTTATTGCATTTTCTTTTTTCACCCTCTTTCATATGCCATATCATTTATTAGCAAAAACTGCTTCATTTTGACACATAATGCAAAAAACAGTTTCTATCATCGAAAATCATGAGCTGCCACTATGATTTTTTTGAAAATTGAAAATTTAATTTTTAGAAATGTTGTTTTTACATTTTTTACAAAGTTCTACAGCTCAAGAAATAATTTCTGTGAAAAAAAATTTTTTTACAAAAAACTAAAAATTTAATTAACTATTAAATTAATTAAATTAATTTAATTAAAGTCTTTTAATATTTTCCTTTAAGAAATTTATACCTGATATTGCCTGCGCAATTTTTCCATCAACCATTGTATGTTTTAAATCGTGGTAAATTTAAAACATTTTTTCATTTTTGGAAAAAAACTCCGTAAGTTTCAAGTTTTTATTTTATTTCTTATATATGTTTTATTACATTTTTCTGTCATGAGTTCAGTGGTTTCTTTAGAATATAACAATTCAATACGGCGACAATATTGAACTGAAGATGGTCGATCATTTTTCCAAGACTCTTTCATATTTTGTAGATTTTTAGAAGTTGTTGCTGTATCTAATGTAAGTCATTGATGATTTCAATGATACCATTTTTTAACATTGTGATGTCCTACAAAAAGTAGTACATTCTTTTCTGCCTTCGACTTAATCACTGCTGAAGTCGATTTTTTTATTCGCTTATAAAATGGATTCTTTTAAATGAAAAAAGTATGAATTTTTTGAATATGAGAAAAGTATGAATCGCTAAGAAGCCCTTTTGGAATAGATATACTTGAATGAATTCCATAATGCATAGGTTTGTATGGCAGAATTGAAAATCTTTAATTCTTTTTTAACCAATTAATAAAAAATGTTATTATAATAATTCAAATTAATGGAGATAATTATTAGGTAATTTGAAAGAATATATAATATTTAGACAGACGAGATTTAAATTATAATAATACCACATTTATTGCAAAAATATTGATTTTTATGATGTAGGTTGTTCCTTCCGTTTTGCTTTGAATGAATCCTTAAAGTATTTACATTTTGACTTGCGTATAGCTTCCTTCATATCTTTTTGGGACTGTTCCTGGTCGTATCCTTCTTAGCAAATGCACTCTGCATTTAAAAAAACTTTAAGAAATGAATTAAACAAGTAAAGAGCAATGGTTTTTCATAACTTACCAAACAATACATTATTAAAATTTTCGAGCCTTCTGAAGCAGTTTGTTCCTTCAACGCTGACAAATCAAACAGAAAGTAAAATTTTTAAGAAAAGCGTAAAAGGAAAGCAACAGAACAATCGTTTTTTAAAAATATCTGACAAAAACAACATCAACAATAAACAGAAAATACAAATCATAACAGATTGATTCTTTTTTCGCTTATAGCAGAATTTGTTTCAGAATCAATTCGTTTTTCACTTACCATAAAAGCAAGCAAGGAATCTAACAACATTTACTTTATTATAAATTGTTATATACTTCATAATCGATTCCTGCAGCACTAAAAACGAATCAATAAATTTGTTTTTTTATTGATTCCAATTCATAGGTTTTGCTTTAAATTTATATATTCTTTGGAATACATTCTAAAATGCATCACAAGAATCCATTCAATTCCTGATTTTTTTACGAATTAAGTCTCATTTTCCCGGTGGGATGGAATACCTTACCCAATTTTTGTTTGTATTGACCTTGTCCAGAAGACCCATCACAGCCCAATTTAGAGCACAAAGTTAAATGCATATCATCATCTTCTGCATCAAAACTAATTGATTGCAAAATTCTTTGGGCAGTGTGGTCTAAAACACATTGCAATGGAAATTTATCAGATACTTGTTCTGCCAACAAATTTTTCGGAATGCCAAATTCTTTATAATCTGTTAATTGTTCAACAGCAGGAAATCCGCGGTATTGCTTTTTAATCAAGGACGATCGTAATATTTTATTACTTCGGTGAGTCAATCCAAGGTCCATACATAATGCAAGTATTTCATCTATGACATATTCTTGATTCTTTACATCAGATGCAGTTTCTTTCACAATTGATATTTTTGTGTTGTCATCACTAGATATTGCGTCAATCAGATTAAGCTTACGATATTCTCGCTGGCTTCGTAAATGATGTCTTACTACTATATCCAATGCTTGATCTAAATCGATGTCTTGGGCAATTTGTTGCATTTTCTTGAGTTTGGAAACATTTGAAGACTCTGCATAAGATTTTAAAGGACAACCCCGTTTTGTACTGGATGCTGGATTTTCGGTCTCCGTAAAAGACGTTAAATTGTGTTTTGGCTTCGCCTTAAAATTTATATTTGATTTATACACAAACTATTTTTATATTTGATAGAAAAATTTTTCTTGACCGTCCACAATTTTTCCTAATTCTTTAAAATGACTTGTAAAAGTTATCAACTTTTCCATGATAAATAAACTCACTGTCAACATCAACATTTAACTTGTTGCAAACTTTTTCGAACACTATATTTAAATGTCCCACTCGATCTTGGTTACTTTTGAGAGTTTAAAAAAAGACATCAAAGATCTTTTATGTTAACAATATAGTTACTCATTTTAGTTCAAATAAAATTTATTTTAACTTTTACTTTGATATAGCTACTCACTTTTTACTTTTCACTAACCGTTTTTAATTTCCCTACACTCTTGTTCTTAACTTCTAAAACAAGCAATCACCCACACATTTTATTTCTAAAAGCATATAGAAAATTTAAATGCCTAAAAATGTATGTGAAATAACCTTAAAATATATATATATATAGTCTTAATTGTTTTACATATTAATCTTTAAATTTAATACGACATACTTCGATTGTCATATGCCGACTGTAGCTACCAAATTTCCAGAGTAGAAATTCAGAATATCTTAAAAAAAAGACATAGTTTCGATAGTATCGTAAGTATAGCCGTAGAATTCCTTTTTATATAGTAATAGAGAAAAATTCTGGTTTTTTTTTCAATTATATTTTTCAAAACTATTTTAAAACATTTCATCTTCTAAATAAAAATTATTCAAAAACATATTTGTTGTTGTTCTTTTTTAAACATACTTGATCTAATTAAATTCATGTAAAAATTTGTTTTGTTTTATAAAAAGCTTTCGTTTGATATTTTTAGTGATGAATTTGTTGTTAATTTTGTATGTTGGTTAACAGTAATTGTAATTCAAAGTTATGTTTAATAAATGGAAATAAATATCGGAAAAATTTGAATTATTTATTTTTCCTGTAGTAAAGAGCATAAACATATAGAATATATATATCAAACGAAAACTTTTTATAAAACAAAACAAATTTTAACATGAGTTTAATTGTGAGTTTTTTAGATCAAGTATACTAAGTTATAAGTTTGAAGAAGGCAACAACAACAACAACGAATTCGTTTTTGAATAATTTTTATTTAGAGATGAAATGTTTTAAAAAAGTTTTCAAAAATATAAATAAAAAAACCAGAATTTTTCTCTACTACTGTAGAAAAAGGAATTCTACGACTGTACTTACGATACTATCGAAACTGTATCTTTTTTTTATGAATGAAAACGAAAAATTATAAATGATACTCCGAAGTGTCATCCATTGTTTTGAATGCGAAACATGCTTCTTCTCCTCATTGCATGTTTGAGGTTAGATTCGTTCATTTCTTGTTGTACAAGTGAAGCAACTGTATTTATCCTTTCGATCAACTGCTCCCTCGATGAAATGATTACTGATCAACTGCTTCCTATGATTACTGCATAGACGAGGTCTTTCATCATTCCCCACAAAAAAAAGTCCAGTGAAGTCAAATCGGGTGATCTCGGAGGCCACCTAATTGGACCATTTCTTCCAATCCAGCCGGCTGGATAGTTTTCGTTCAACCATTCTTTAACGTTTCTGCTATAATGGGGCGGAGCTTCATCATATTGGAAAATTATAGCGTGCCTATTCTCTAATGGCAAATCTTCGATTAGCTCCGACAAAGTGTCGTAAGAAAATCGAAATAGATTTCACTGTTTAAGGTTGAATTGAAAAAAAGTGGTTCAATCGGATGGCTTTACAAAATCCCAGCCAACAGATTCACACTGAATTTTATTTATGAGGAATCACGTCGAGTTACTTGAGGGTTCTGATTAGCCCACTGATGCTTATTGTGATAGTAAAAACATGCGTCTTTTGTAAACTGGGACTAATTATAATTTTTTATAAAACTAAGTATAATTTTCTTAGTACAGCCAACTCTTTTATTTTTAAAGATATATTTATGCTATTAGTTTTATTGAAAAAAATTAAATAATTTGCAAAATTTATCGTAACAAGAAATTTAATTTATCACGCAAAATTCGGAGAAATTTGCACTCAAAGTTGAAATTTAGTAGGTTACACCGTTTGATTTTAACTTCACACGAGCACAGCTCAATAACGGTTAAGTCGATAAGGTTTGTTGATATACCATTAGAAATGTGATTTCATTGGCTTTGCAATGAGCTCTCACAATAAGTTTTTTATGAGTTAGTTCTTCTACTAAAAACAATAATGTTCATCACAGTCATGAAATACTAATAAACCCTGCAGCTCCTAAGAGTGTTAAAATAGACCCTCCCCCCCCCCCCTCCCATACAATTTTTTACTGAACTCAACATCACCTTTCACCTCCGTAAATAGTTGCACTCAGTTGCGGGACTTACTGTATTGTGGGTGCTCTAATATAGATATTTTTTTGTGTAAGCTGAAGCCAATTTGATATTGATGGTTTTATTTTCTTCATCGTTGAATTTCCAGCTAAAAATTTATTTTATTTCCTTTTCAGCGGATAATCATTCCTAGAAAAATCCCAATATTAACTCTTGCTTTCTGATCTCTGAGAAACGCAATGAGTTGCCACTCATTTAATGACTCAAGTAATTCGATGCACGTAAAAGTTTGCATATCTTATAAAATATTTTTGTGTGTTTTTTATTACAACTCTGTTCTGTAGCACTGTAAATTTATAATTTATTTGCTAGCAGAGAGTAGCACGAATACGCTAGATAAACATCTCTGCAAAGCCATAAAAATTGTAATATTTAGCCATAAAATGGAATTCAGCTGCATGTCAGTCAGTTTAATCATTGATTTAAATAAAGCTGCTCTTTTGTTCAGAGTAGAATAAAAGTAAATTTAGAAAAAAAAAATAAAAGAAACTATAGATTTTTATGGTCAGCGCTTTTATGGCTATGGCTTAAACCGCAATACAAGCCCAACACAAGACTTCAATGTAACAGAGATAATTTACTACAGCTTTAAGGACTTCACACAAAAATTGAGTACAACTTTTTATACGGCAAGTCCTTATTTGATGTAATAACTCTTTGCTGCTGCTGCTGCTGATGCTGTAACGGATTTTATTAATATGGCTGAAACATTCTAAAATTTTAGGACCACAAATTTTTCACACTCAATCCCTGCCACAAAATTACAAACAAACGTACAAGAACACAAACACCAGGAGAGTACCGAAACATACAGTCACAGGGCAATCCTTTCGACTTCACACGCTTAACCCGCAGCTTCTTCTTTGCGCACACACAGCGACACACAACCGTACTTTTGAAGTGGTGATATTTTATGTTTATCCACAAATCGCAGAGTCAATGCGGTGTTGCTAACGGTATTTCAGCGATAACATCTGCCGCTGCTTCCTGCCGCCTTTATTCCTTATCGAACTTTATTAATCTACTTAATAAAAAAACACAGACACACAACCAGCTTTAAACATAAAAGCTTAAAGAGAGGTTGTAAAAAGGATATGTGCTAGATTTAAAAAAAAATCGCATAAAAATAAACTTTTTTCAAAAAGTTCCTTTGTTAGGATTTTTTTTTTTAATTTTTGCTTACGAAGTCGTAAAAATGTATTGCAATTTGTAGCTGTTGGTGTTTTTCGATTTTATTGTTGTTGCTGTTGTTGTTGTTGTTGTTTCGAGAGCTAATAAAACTGACTCTTTTGCTGCTCGGCGGCAAGCGTCTAAATCTTACGTGTACCCTTGGCAGCACCTGAACAATATTGTTTGTGGGTCCAAGATGTTGTACTTTTTCGCTATAGGAGTAAGTGTGTGTGTGTGAGTTCTACACACATATGAGTAGATTCCAAATGATGAAGCCATATTTGTAGAAATCAGGCTACGATATGCTAAAAAAAGCTCATAAAAAGGTATTGGTTTTTGTGGCATGTTGTGGCTGGTGATCCTTTTGTTGTGGTTTTTTTTTCCATTCCTTCTCGTTTTTGCTGTTGTTGTTGCTGTTTTTGAGCTCATTCATAACGGTTAACCATTTGTTTAGCGAAGCTATTTCCGGTGATTTCCTGTAGTTGTGGCTCATATAAAACTGTTGCTGTGTCGTGTTTTGTGCTACGGCTTTGACACAAGAAAAAAGGGTGCGAGCCCCCCTACACAAAAGGCATTTAGAGAATTCCACAAAAAGGATTTATTGTTAAATCTTGCGAAAGCAGCTTTTAAAAATCAAAATTATGTAGTTTATCGTATGACAAATGGTGTTTGGTCTTGTTTGAGCAACACTGAAAAAAATATTCAAGCATGTTGACACTTTTTCTCACTACAACGCACAATGCGGCGACTCCATACAAACGATGGACAAAAATATAAGGAGTGCTCCTGTGATAATGAAATTTTGTGTGCTTGGTTAGTTTAAGCTAATTAAGAAAAAAATTTTAAATGGTTGAAATCGGACAGTCCCTAGTTTGAACCTATATCAATTGTTTACATGATTTTGTATGGTAGGTACATACAAAAACTTGCCGATTTTAACAAAACTGAGTCAAAGACTAGAAAAATACAGTTATAAATGTGTGCTGAAAATTGCCAAAATCAAAGGGTTCCTAGGGGTACCTCCTCCCCGGGACCTATATTAATTTTTCAACTGATTTTGTATGGGAGGTAGATACAAAGGTTTACCGATCTTTACGAAACTTGGTCAAAAACCTAGAAAAATAAAGTTATATATGTATGCTGTAAATTGTTTAAATTAGTAGGTCTCTAGGGGTACCTCCCCTGGACGTATATTCATTTTTCACCTGATTTCGTATGTGAGGTGCATACAAAACTTTGCCGATCTTAACGAAACTCTGTGAGAAAGCTAGACAAATATAAAAATAGATGCATATTGAAAATGATTGGAAGCGGTTAGACCCTTGGGGTAGCTCCCTTGAACATATAATTTTTTTATTTATTTACGGTCTACAGAGTTAAATCTTACAGACTATTACGACTAGTACTTAATATACATTTAATGAATAAAAGTAAACTTAATGAAACAATATGAATATACTAAGATTAAAATTGAAAAATGGTGTGAAATTATTACATAAACGTATGCACCGGGCAATAGGTTAATTTAAAGCATAGTTAGTTCTATGAACTGTATCATCGAACATCCGATTATTTCGTAATGTTTTTGTTGGAAGATGGAAAACAAATAGGCTACAAGTACTTTGAAAATTCATTTTTCCTGATAAAAAATTATGAACAAATAATAAAGCAAAATATGTACGTCTATCACTTAAAGACTGTAACCCAAGAAATTTGCGTCTAGCCTAATATGATTTTATTGAGCGCATATTTAGTAAAGAACTTTTGAATTTTTTCAATACGATTAGAATGTTCAGCGTAATATGGATCCCAGAAAATTGAACAGTTATCAAGTATGCTACGAACTAAAGACACATACAGAGCTTTAATGGTCACAGGGTTAGGTCAATATTATTAAATTCATCTATAAAATTTTCTTGTTTCACACTCTTTCATATGACATATCATTTATTAGCAAAAACTGCTTCATTTTGACACATAATGCAAAAAACAGTTTCTATCATCGAAAATCATGAGCCCTATGATTTTTTTGATGAAAACTGAATTTTTCAAAATGTTGTTTTTATATTTTCTACAAAGTTCTACAGCTTAAGAAATAATTTATGTGAAAAAAATTTTCAAATATTTCAAACCACTCCAAAGTTATATACATAAATCTATGTTTTAAGCCATTGAAACAGTTCTTCCGTTTTTTTGAATCAATTTTGATAATTTTTTAAATAAATAAGAGTAGGTAGAAGAAGTTCATCGAATAGTTATGTGACCTTTCACCTGAAATATGAGCATTGAAAGTATATTTCTGAAGTAAAACCTAAACTATAAGAAATGGAAGAACATTTCGTAGAAGGAAATTTTAGATATTAATACAATGTAGGAAAAGCATTTTTCGCAATCTCTTACAGATACCCTACAATAAGCATTTTTTATAGTTTATTTTTTTATTTTACAAATAGTAAATTCTGAAAAATTTTGATATAAAGTTATGACGATATCTCGAAAACTGTTGCTTTCTCTCGAAACTTAAGATTTTCTTAGTACAACACATTTTCTTAAGGCAAGGTCAATGCCTTAGAATGAGAAAAGCGATTGAAATTTTAGAAAGCTGGTCGAATTTCGACCACAGGCGATACTAGTATATATAAGATACCTTGGCCCCACTGCCTAAAATCCTGCAGATGCATATGTTTCTTTGTTTATTTCTGTTCGATGAAACGTGTTGCTAAAAGAGCAACCAACTTCTTCTTTATGTATAGCGAAACAAAGGCTGAAAATGGTACCAGACACGGTAAGCAATATAGTTTTCCATATTAAAAAAATATTGTTGCCCGTTTCTCCCACGACGGTTAGCCTTCGTTTCGTTTTACATAAAGATGCAGCAAGTTGACAACATAAACTGTTTTTGATACAACCCTAAAATACACTTTATGTTTGAAACTGCAACTATTATAAAATGATTGCCTACTTTCAGGATCAATTAAATTGAAATCAGTTAAATTTATATAAGTTATCTAATATATATTTTTAGTTTTTAACTTTCGTGACCCAAATTGATAAAATAATACGAAAAACATTTGCGAGAAAGTTCATTTTGCTAGGTTTTTTTTTAAACTCTAAAATGTAATTTTCCATACAACTGCTCACAAAAATTAATGCTGGTAAAAACGTAATAACTTATGTTTTTATGAAAAGGGGCAAATAAAATTTTATGAAAAAAGAGTTAATACATCAGTAAAAAATAAAAAAAAATTAGAAAAATCGAAGAGACCGACTTTTTTTCCTTTTAAGCTTTAGTAATTTTTTGTGCATTATTTTCATACCAAATTGACGAAATTTCACGAAAGCAAACCTTATAAAACACGTCGTAACTTTTTTGTCTATGAAAAAGAGCAAATAAAACTTGGTTATCGTAAAACAGATACATTTCTCAAGAAAATATTTAAAATTAATGGAAATCGATGAGACCGAAATTTTTTTTACCTGCAAAAATTTGGTTATTTTTGAGTTTTAAGGTTTCTATTAAAGGTTGAAGTATTTTCTTTTGCAAAATAACATCTTGGCAAAACTAACAATTTTCGTGATCTAAAAATCCCTTAAAACAATTATGCATATTTTCTTCTTTAATAAATATGTATCACGAAATTTAAAAAATTTGTATTCTTCTTTCCAAATGTAAAAATATCATATTTTCTGAAATTAAATTAATAAAGTTAAAAAATCTCGCATAATTTTATTCATAAAGACATTAACAAAATGCTTCTTGATTGTTGACCGCTAAACTATTAGCTTTTGTTTTACATACCAAATTTTCGAAAATGCGAAATTTTTTATTTTTGTCCCCATTCAATGCAATGTGCGGATCACTAGTTTAACGAAAATTTTAGAATTGAGTAGTAATAAAAGTGCACATATACATTTAAGCAACTTTTAAAATTAGCTTGATTTTTTCCGCTATCTTAATGGCAGTTGAAAGGTTTTGGTGTGCTATAAAATCTTTTTGTTATTTCAAATGTTGTTGTTTCCTTATAAATTACAAAAACATTAGTCATTTTTAATAACTAAGCCCAAAGCTATGATATTGCCGTAAATAAAAACCAACAAAAAGGGTTTATATTTTTCAAGCATACATGGTAAAAAAGAAATGTAAAGAAATTTATCAAATAGAACTGAATTGAAAAAAAATTAAGGCCATAAATTTTCCTCAATCAAATTTAGAAAGCATAGCTTTCTCAATAGTCCGGGAAATTTGTTTTTCTTTATAAAGCACGTCAAAACTTTTACTAGAAGTGGAATAAAAAAGTTTTATAATCAAACATTTTATCCGAAAATTTTTCTTTTTAGGTTTTTTTGTACCTTATTTATCTTTATTCAATCTAATCAAGATTTACAGGTAGAAAAGCATAATTTTAAACAAGTTTTTCTTCACCTTAAATGAGACTAAAAGCAAATTAGTGTAAAATAGGTTGCATATAAATCAATATAAGAAAGTATGGAGGTAAATCTTATTGTTGAATAAATGTAGGAGTCATAAAAGTTTCAAGCATAAACGAAATTAAAAAAATTAATATCAATTAACAAAAAATATCAAAAGTTAAATAACTATTAGCTATCGTTAAAAAAAACACTTGCAGCTAATGTTTTGCCACAAAAAACGAATTGAAAATTTATGATTGGGTACGTAATTGGTTTTGCTTCTTAACAATATTATTGTTTTAAGTTTTTATATTACTTAAAATTTTATTGTAATTTCCACACACTTTAACTATCACTGATTTCCACGCTAAGTGCATTTTAGTCGTTAAAACTTTATCAATTCACTTTCGCACAATGTCGAGTCGAGAAACTTTTATGATACGCAAATGCGCCGAAATATCTGCCAGCACTTCAACAACTTGGCGGTGCTGAACATTACCCCAACTGCGACAATGAAAGCAGCAAAACACTGCATGCAGCCTTACTGATAAGTAAGAAATGCCGCACGCGATTCGCGCGCGATAAATTTTATCTAATGCATTTTGACAAATTTTATGGCCAAACTTTCAATGCGTTAGCCTTGTGGTATATGCGTTGGCGGCATCATTCACATTGTTTTATGGTGTATTTTAATATGCTGCTGCATGTTAATTTTAATATATTTTGTTTTATTTTTTGCTCTATTTTCTTATATTGAGTACTGATTTTGTTTACCTTGTTATTTATGGCGTGAACGTGTTGTTTGGCTTTTAAACGCACACGAGCGAAAAATATCAACACTGCTGTTCGGCATAACTTCGAGCGATAATGATATAAATTTTCAAGGTAACTGTCTGTGTGCGTTTGGTTGAATGAGTGTGTTTGTGTGTGTTTCTGTTGTATCTAAAAGTTTATTAGGTTTGTAATTGGATTTTTATCTATTAATTGGTAAATAACATTTACATAAAAATAACTACGCTCGAGCAACAAATTCGTTTATCTCTGTGCTTGTGAATGTGTGTGTGTGTGGGCGTGTTGCGAACGTCCTTGGCTTAATTTTAGTCTATGTAGCCATCATTTACTTGAGTTTTATCCTAAATCTAATTATTTTTGGGGCTTTTTTAGAAAAAGCTTTTTTGACCATGTAATAGATTAAAATACAAAAATGTATTTTAATGACTTCAATTGCTTTTTTTCAATTTTCTCGGCATATGAAGCTAAGATTATAGCTGAAAAGTCTAGCATAAACATTTATAAACTTTTGTATATGCTTAATATATACAATGTGGGGAATAAGGTTATTTTAAAATATATTTTTCACTTGTCATAATATAAGTATGGCGCAAAAAGTGGTACTAGTGATTTGCCTAAAAAATTATGTTTAATATGGAAAAACAAAGTAGAAATAGATATTTATTTTGGAAAAAAAAATTATGAATATTTGTCATACAAGCTAATTACAGCAGTTTCTGTAATAGGCTGTTATCAAACTCAATTTGTTTTTAGAAGCGAGTTTGCTTTTTTCAATTGCTTTTTTTAATTTTCTCGACATATTAAGAGTTATAGCAAACCCCTTCCTTCCCGGCAAAACTAATGTAATATAAAATTAATTTCGAAATTCTTAATAATTGTTTGCTCCAAATTTCACAAATAATTATTAAGAATTCTGGCTGACCAATTTCCGGTCACACAGTAAATTTCAGCATAATCGAAATTTTTAATAATTCTTTGCTCCAAATGTCGCAAGTAATTATTGGGAATTCTGGCTAACCAATTTCCGTTCACACAGTGTTTAGAAAAGCTTTGATTGCACTTTTCGCTTGAACTTATTTTGGCAGCGCTGACAAACGCAGCGCAACACACACATACAAAGATACATGCAGGTACGGTAAGCACAGAGTTTTAGTTATAAACAAAAAATGTAATAATTTTAAGTTAGTTGATTGACAGCTCGAGAACAATAAAGTTAAAAATTAAAACCATTTAAAATTGTGTTTTTTTTTAATCTTCGAACTATTCGAAACATTAATTGGCGACGAGGATGGGATACTCGAATGTATTCCCAAAGTAATACAGTGCATTTTAATGTTTAGTCGGGTATCGCGAACCATAAACGAGTGAAATAAATAGAAACTATTTCTATTAAAACTTGTGAAACAATAAAAGAAACTATTTCTTTTAAACCTGTGAAATAAATAGAAACAATTTCTATTCAACTTTTGAAATAAGAAAAGAAACTATTTCTTTTAAACTTGTAAAATAAATAGAAACTATTTCTATTTAACTTTGAAATCAAAAGAAACTATTTCTTGTGAAATAATAATATAAACTATCCATACGAACTTGTGAAATAATAATTGGAACTATTTAACTTGTGAAATAAATAAATAGACAATATCACTATTAAACTTGTTGAAAATTACACCCTAATGAACAGTTACCTGTTAAAACAAAAACTTAAAACACTACAAAAAAAAGATATAGATACAATTTTTTTTTTGTACCAAATCCTGAAAATATATAAGTGAAACTTTAATACAAATCAACAACAAAGAAGAACAACGAAGAATATACTCTAATCTTCAACATCAACTACTTCAACACTTTCTACACCAAATCCTGAAAATATCTAAATATACCAGTTCAACATAAACAACACAAATCAACAGTTCAACTAAAAGCGGAAAAAATAAGGAGAAGAACAACAACGAAGACAACTTTATTATCATCACCAACAAGGAAAATACCATAGTAAGAATCTACATATTTATATATTTTAAGTTATCAAACTATATGTACAAATTATTTTATGTGATAAAAATATAAGAAATTCATGGACAATTATTATATAACGCAGGCAGAATTATACTCTTATAACACAGAGACAGACATTAATAGAAAATTAGTAGATTTAATAAGACAAATAAAAAAGGAAGGCTAAGACTCAGTATAAATTTAGGAAACTCAAAAACTCAGTTACGATTTTTCCTATGAGATTTTAAGGAAATCCCAATAAAATAAAAAAAAAAAAAAAAAATTTTTTAAATTATATGGACGAAAATTTTGACGCATTAGATAGGGCAATCGAAGGTGTCCAACAAGCAATAGATAATCAAAGAGATATCCTAACAAGAGAAAACTTAGAAAATACAAACATGACGGCATCATTGACAATTGACCCCCTCAAATATCTCGACAGACTCCCTGAGTTTAGCGGAAACACTAGCGAACTTCAAACCTTCATTACACTAATAGACAGAATTTACCCCTTACTGACCCGATATGATACCTTAGCACAAAATATCTTCTCAGACATAATTAAATCTAAATTAACAAAAAAAGCAAAGGAAGCTATTGAAATAGATAGTAATGCTATGTCTTGGAAGGACATAAAAACGATCCTATTAAATAACTTTTCCGACCGAAAATCGATAGAAGAACTCTTCAATGAGTTGAGAGGAACGACCTTTAGAAATAATAGTGTAGAATTTTACAACGACTTAAAGTTCATACTTAGGAGACTTAATATAAAGACTAAAACAGAACTATCGACCGCTACAACTGAAGAAGAAATTGACCAAACTGTTAACTTAAACATAAAAGCCGCTCTTCAGACATTTAAAACAAAACTGCCCGAACCGATGAGGTCAATTATATATTGCAGAGATCCTAAAACTTTGGAAGAAGCAGTAAACATATTACACGAGGCAAATTATGCTTATTATAGCCCATATAAAACAGAAAATAAACCGAATAGAAGAACTAACGAACAGACCTCTAGACCAACAGAACGATATAACAACAATCGACAAAACAAGGATGAACACAATCACAAAAATAATACGACTACTCGTAACAACTACAACAATAACTATTCAAACAATCCTTACAATACAAACACTAATCGCAATAATTATCAAACACATAATAATTATAACCGCAACAATCGTTACAACAATGAACCAGGTAACTCGTATAACTATAACCGAAATAGTGCAAGCAGTTACCACAATAACAACAATAATTATTATAACAACGAAAGGAATAGAAACCATGCTAGAATTAATATTCCCCATCAACCAACGGTAGAACCGATGGAAATCGGAAAAATTGAAATAAATCCAACAGCCCAAAATTTTCCTTTACCGGCCTCAGAAATAACTTACCACATATAGAAATAAAAGCTAAGTTAGGAGTGTTAAGATTCATAATAGATTCGGGAGCGACCCAATCTATAATAAACCCTGGATTATGCGATCCAAAGTGGAATGTACCCACAGGGCCAATGAATTTACAAACACTAAAACACATAATAGAAGTTAACGAAAGGGTAGCTATCCCTTGCTTCAAAGAATTTGGTAACATAGACAAAAAATTTGAATTTTTTGTAAGTAAATTTCATAACATGTATGATGGTATAATTGGAAACAACATATTGATCCCTTTAAACGGTGTGATCAATTTTAAAGAAAATAAACTACTTATAGGCGAAAAAGAATTAGAACTAAAATTTTTAACAAATATGGAAAACAAATATTGCTTCACAGATAAAGGTACTTACGAAATTGAAGTACCAGTAACAAATAAAGAAGGTTTAGTTTATATTGAAGGAAAGTCTTCCCACGACAAGGAAGTAGAATTAATGCAAGGAATATATGAAGCAAATAATCATAAAATAGAAGCCAAATTACAAATTAAAAACGACGGAGTAAAAGACGTCGTAGTACATAAACAAGAATCCACTCAAGTTACTAACGAAAATTTCTGCATTTATACATTTGATGAAAACAACGAAAATTTTACGAAAAAAAAGGAAAATGACAAGCCTCTACTAGGACAAATTAGAATGGATCACCTCAATATAGAAGAAAAAGAAAAATTAATAAATGTAGTGAAGAAATTTAAAAATATTTTTTATAATGACGATTCGAAAAAGGACCTAACGTTTACAAATGCCCATAAACATGAAATTCGGACTATCGAACATGCTCCTATAGTGGCAAAATCTTATAGGTATCCATACGTTCACAAAAACGAAGTAAGAGATCAAATACGGGAAATGCTTAAAAACAAAATAATACGACCAAGTCACTCTCCTTATTCAGCGCCAGTCTGGGTAGTTCCAAAGAAAATGGATGCGAGTGGAAGAAAAAAATGGCGCCTAGTTATTGACTATCGGAAACTCAATGAAGTAACAATAGATGACCGATATCCAATTCCTAATATTGACGAAATATTAGAGAAGCTAGGACGTTGTCAATACTTCACCACATTGGACCTTGCAAAAGGCTTCCATCAAATTGAAATTTCAGAGAAAGATATTCACAAAACAGCGTTCAGTGTTGAAGGAGGGCATTACGAGTTTCTTCGTATGCCTTTTGGTTTAAAAACAGCACCAGCCACATTTCAACGGCTGATGAACAACGTTTTATCTGAATACATTAATAAGATCTGCTTGGTATATCTCGACGATATTATAATTTTTTCCACTTCCCTTACAGAACACATAGAGTCGATAACTAAGGTATTTCAAAAACTCAGAGATGTAAACCTTAAAATACAACTAGATAAGAGTGAATTTCTCAAACACGAAACCGAGTTCCTTGGTCACATTGTAACAAAAGACGGTATTAAACCTAATCCAAGAAAAATAGAATGTGTCCAGAAATTCCCTCTCCCAAAAAACCAAAAAGCAATTAAAGAATTTTTAGGACTAACAGGTTATTACCGCAAGTTTATTAAAGACTATGCGCGAATAGCTAAGCCCATGACCAAGTATTTGAAGAAAGATATAAAAATGAACATAGAAGACCCTGAATATACAAACGCATTCGAAACATTGAAAAAACATTTAGTTAACGATCCAGTCCTTGTTTACCCTGATTTTAAAAAACAATTTACGTTACAAACCGACGCAAGCAATTATGCTTTAGGGGCCGTGTTATCCCAAGATGGACATCCAACATGCTTTGCAAGCAGAACGCTCAACGACCACGAGCAAAATTATAGCACAATCGAGAAGGAACTACTTGCCATTGTTTGGGGAACACAATATTTTAGACCTTATTTATTCGGAAATAAATTTATAGTGGAAACCGACCATCGTCCTTTGACATGGCTTTTTTCAATGAAGGAGCCCAATTCCAAGCTTATTCGGTGGAGACTTCGTCTAAGCGAATATGATTTCGAAATAAAATACAAAAAAGGCATACAAAACGGAAACGCCGATGCGCTATCTCGCGCCATGATTAATTTCAACGAATTCGAGACACCAATAATAAATGAGAGTAAATGCCCATTAAATATGTACAAAAACCAAATCATTTTTAAGAAAACCGACTCAGGATCTTTAAAAATTAAAAATCAAAAAATATTTAGTTCGAATAGAAAAATAATTTATATAAGAAATATAGATAGCGACACAATCATAACAATAGTGAAAAACCATTTTAAGCCAACAGGTACAAACGCCGTATACTTCGATGATGAAGTAATTTTTGAAATATTTAAAGAGGTGATAAAAAACAATTTTAATAATAACAATGGTACCTTTAAAATTATGAGATGCACAAAGGTTCTGAGAGACATAACAGATGAAAATGAACTTACTAATTGCATAGAAACAGAACATTTGAAGAATAATCATAGGGGCATTAACGAGAACTTTCTAGAACTAAAAGACGTCATATATAACCCAAAATTAAAGCAAAGAATTACCCAATTCATCAACAATTGCGAAATTTGTAATGTTGAGAAATACGAAAGGCATCCTGTAAAACAGAAATTTAAATTAACGGAAACACCCGAAAAACCAAGAGACACGATCCACATGGACGTTTTCTATAGTTTAAACAAAAACATTTTCTTAACCACGATAGATAAATTTTCAAAGCATGCTCAAGCCATCAAAATATCCAGTCGATCATGGACAGAATTTAAACGAGCTGTTATGCAATACATAAGTAATGTAGGACATTTTAACAACCTAATTGTAGACAACGAACTTGGCTTTAAAGCACTACCCTTGCAAGAATTCCTTAGAGAACAGAATATCAATATCCACTTCACATCAAATAATAATCACACATCGAATTCCGATGTCGAATGTTTGCATAATACCCTAAATGAACATTTGAGACTTTTGAGACACGACCCAAATAAGGATATTGACACAGTAGAAGAAAAAATTTATAAAGTTATTAATTTTTATAACAATAGCATTCATTCAACAACAGGCCGTAAACCAATTGACTTCAGTAATGGGAATATAAACCAAGATGAATATTCCTTAATAAAAGAACGAATTAAAAATATAAAAGAACGTACAATTAATACACAAAATAAAAATAGGGAAGATGTTGAAATACAAACGGGACCAGTATTTCTAAAAGAAATAAGAGGTGGCAAAAACCATGCCAAATTTAGGAAAATAATCGCAGAACCATTAGATGAAGAACACATTGTCACAACAAAAGGACACAAATACTATAAATCCCATTTGAAAAAACCAAAGAAATTTCAAGATAATAATAACCCAACAATAAAAATAATTTAAATATTTTAAGACTTAATATTTCGTATATTTTTTTAGGAAATGGACGTATCCATGTTAATTTTAATTTCACTAACGACATATGTACCGACGACCTTTTCACAGACGCTGGAGGTTCAAAATCTAAACGAAAATAACGGTTTTGTCAATATAAAGATGGAAAATATCAAAATAATTATAAACTATGAAAAAGTACTTCACATAATTAACGTGACACAATACGATGAGACGAAGGAACATATTTGGGACAACATTAAACTAATGACAAACAAACCCAACTTAGAAGGACCAATGCTAAATTCAGTCCTACATAACTACAGAAACCTAGAAGTAAAATTACACAATCTACTCCCGCAGACAAGAAGCAAACGAGGACTCTTTAACATAGTCGGCAAAGGCCTTAAATACATTACAGGAACTATGGACGCTGACGATGAAAAACATATTATTGAACAACTCGAAACTCTAAAGGGAAATAATAAAAATCTCATTACGGAAAATAATAAACAAGTACGCATTAACACGGACATAATTAGACAAATCCAAAATATTACGGATCACATTAAAAAACAACAAAAAACCATAAAAGAATATGTAGGAACATGGTCAGACGAAGTTAGCAATAGAATAATATCAATAGAAGATGAAGTAAGATACATGCAATATCTTTATCAAATTAATTATGACATCAGCCTACTCATTAATCACATAGATGATATAGAACAGATTCTTCTCAATAGCAGACTTGGTGTTCTAGGTAGAAATATTCTGACAAATGACGAATTTAGAAACATAACAGACATTGACACATTAGCAAACATAAAGATTTCAGTTGCTTCATTTAACAGAAAAATTGTAATAATAGTTTTGATTCCAAGATTCGTAGAAAATAATTACTCAAAAATTCTTATTGAACCCATACCTAACAAAAATAAAAAATCCTTATATGTAAAAGAAAATGAAATTATAACAGACAACCACGGCAATTTATATTACGCGGAAGTAAAACAAAATTTACAGAGAAACTTAAGAAAACTTGAAAACCAATGTTTATATAATATTTTTAAAATAAAGGAAGCAAAATGTACTTTTAAAGAAGATACAACCACTCAACTAAAAGAAATAAGAAATGGATTAATTATTGTAAAAAATATAAAAAATACTGTAATCTTACATAATTGTAACGAGTTTAATACTATTGTAGAAGGAACATACATAATTAAATTTGAAAATTGTTATATTAAAATTAATAATAAAACCTACAAAAATTTTGAAATAAAGGTTAAAGACCATATAATATTACCGAATCTACATGTATCTATCAAGGAAGACGTCTTAAACACTAAGCTTGAATTCGATAACATTCATCTACAAAATATCGAAAACAATAGGAAAGACATCACGGAAATTAATAAAAATCATTTTCAAAAAATACTTTAAATATAAGCACTTTGCTTATCATAATTTTAATAATTTTTGCTCTTTTAATAAAAACTAAAAATCTTTGTTCAAAGACCACTGTCTTAGAAATATCTTCGTCGGAGCCTCAAGCTAATGGTGGGGGAGTTATAGCAAACCCCTTCCTTCCCGGCAAAACTAATGTAATATAAAATTAATTTCGAAATTCTTAATAATTGTTTGCTCCAAATTTCACAAATAATTATTAAGAATTCTGGCTGACCAATTTCCGGTCACACAGTAAATTTCAGCATAATCGAAATTTTTAATAATTCTTTGCTCCAAATGTCGCAAGTAATTATTGGGAATTCTGGCTAACCAATTTCCGTTCACACAGTGTTTAGAAAAGCTTTGATTGCACTTTTCGCTTGAACTTATTTTGGCAGCGCTGACAAACGCAGCGCAACACACACATACAAAGATACATGCAGGTACGGTAAGCACAGAGTTTTAGTTATAAACAAAAAATGTAATAATTTTAAGTTAGTTGATTGACAGCTCGAGAACAATAAAGTTAAAAATTAAAACCATTTAAAATTGTGTTTTTTTTTAATCTTCGAACTATTCGAAACATTAATTATTAAGCTCAGATTAAATGGAAATTGTCTAGCATGAACATTATGTATATGCGGAATAAACGCAATGTGGGGAATAAGGATATTATTTCATATATTTTTCACTGGTTAAAATAAAATTAATGCGCAAAAAGTGCTTCATGTGATTTGCCTGAAAAAATGAGTACAATATGGAAATACAATGATTTATGATTTATTGATTTATAATTCTAAAATGTACATGCAAATGTTTACAATAAATAGTTAACAATAAATATAAAGTATACAACATAAATCATAAAAATAATGCTGCGTTCAATAGCCAAGAAGGCTAGTTTTGAACAAGTGATTAACTCAAAAATAATTTATTAAGACTTATATGAAACTAATACTAAACTTAAGATATATAAAGTATCATAAATTTTTTTTTAATATTATTTTTTTATATATATAAATCAAAAGTTCAAAGGAAGTAATAAAAGTAAAACTATGTAAATTTTTTATTAAGCAGAGATTTCAAATAAGAATTCCTATCTTGAATTCAACATGCGCAAACTCCAACTGAAAAAGACAAGCTTTTACTTTATTTAGAAACAAAGTTTGTGAGTGTATTGCCCCTATGTTATCCGGAAGTTTATTAAATAATCTTGGCGCTGCTGACGAAAACGATAACAAATATAATTGAAGTGAGGGTGGTACGATTTTGAACATTTGCTCTTAGATTATAAATAAAATAAATAAACTGGCATTTTAGTCCTTTGAAGGACTTTGACTTAGTTTCTATTGATCAATTGTGTTGTCCGTGTTATTAAATTTTGATCACAAATGACCGAGAACTGGGCCTACGTATTTAATGCCGACTCCGAACGGCTTATGTTCTCAAGAAGCTTTACATGGCAATTTTTACTCTCTGAGGTTTGCCATTGTCTGCAGAGAGGTGACGACCGAACAGAAAGATTAATTCAATTGAAAAAACTTTGTCTGAGCTGGAATTGAACCCGGGCTACCGCGGTTCTTTTGCTTACACAGAAAAAACAAATTTAATGAACAGCGTACGTTAAAATTAATTCGTTGATTTTAATGAAAAAATCATTAAATTTTAATGAATTGCTCATAGTTTTTAACGTACTGTTCATTGAAATCAATGATGTTATATTCATTAAAAATTTCTAAATAAATATCAATGATTTGTTTTCATTATTTTAATGAACTTTTCATTGATATCAATGAAAAGTACATTGATTCCAGTTGTAAATCAAATTCTAACGAACCATATATTGATTTTTAATGAAGAGTTCATTGAATTCAATGTTTAGGTCATTAAATGCAATGGATAGTTCATTAAATTCAATGTATAGTTCACTGAATTCAATGTATAGGTCATTGAATTCAATGTATAGTTCATTTAATTTAATGTATTGTTCATTGAATTTAATGTATAGTTCATTGAATTCAATGTATTGTTCATTGATTTCAATGTATAGTTCATTAAATTCAATGTATAGTTCATTAAATTTAATCTATAGCTCATTAAATTCAATATATTGAATTCAATGTAAGGTTCATTGAACTATACATTAAATTCAATGAACTATACATTGAATTCAATGAACTTTACATTGAATTCAATGAAATATTCATTCAATTCAATGAAGAA
Source organism: Dichetophora obliterata (assembly GCA_963920525.1). Taxonomy (NCBI): domain Eukaryota; kingdom Metazoa; phylum Arthropoda; class Insecta; order Diptera; family Sciomyzidae; genus Dichetophora; species Dichetophora obliterata. Next base: position 200,580,948 of record OY986438.1, on the reverse strand, counting down.
ATCATTAATTTTGGCTTTTTTTTAATGAACGTGTTCATTGAATTCAATGAAGTGTACATTGATATTCAAGAAACCATTCATTGAAAATCACTAAGTTCAATGAACTATTCATTAAAGTATGAAGAAAATTCATTGAAATCAATGACCACAGTTCATTGGACCAAAATCAATGAATAATTCATTGAAATTAATGCACCTTTTCATTAATATAATGTACCTTTTTGGTTCAGTGTAGGAGCCACGCACTCTACCCACTAGGCTACGGTCGCCACTCTACGGTCGCTCTTAGATTATATATAGTGGAAAATCTATAACTTAAGTAGCCAGATCTTTTAAAAAATTAAATTTTCTCGAAAGAGAGGTAGGCTATTATAATAATATTATTATTATTATTATTATTATTATTATTATTATTATTATTATTATTATTATTATTATTATTATTATTATTATTATTATTATTATTATTATTATTATTATTATTATTATTATTATTATTATTATTATTATTATTATTATTATTATTATTATTATTATTATTATTATTATTATTATTATTATTATTATTATTATTATTATTATTATTATTATTATTATTATTATTATTATTATTATTATTATTATTATTATTATTATTATTATTATTATTATTATTATTATTATTATTATTATTATTATTATTATTATTATTATTATTATTATTATTATTATTATTATTATTATTATTATTATTATTATTATTATTATTATTATTATTATTATTATTATTATTATTATTATTATTATTATTATTATTATTATTATTATTATTATTATTATTATTATTATTATTATTATTATTATTATTATTATTATTATTATTATTATTATTATTATTATTATTATTATTATTATTATTATTATTATTATTATTATTATTATTATTATTATTATTATTATTATTATTATTATTATTATTATTATTATTATTATTATTATTATTATTATTATTATTATTATTATTATTATTATTATTATTATTATTATTATTATTATTATTATTATTATTATTATTATTATTATTATTATTATTATTATTATTATTATTATTATTATTATTATTATTATTATTATTATTATTACTATTATTATTATTTTATTATTATTATTATAATTATTATAATTATTATTATTATTATTATTATTATTATTATTATTATTATTATTATTATTATTATTATTATTATTATTATTATTATTATTATTATTATTATTATTATTATTATTATTATTATTATTATTATTATTATTATTATTATTATTATTATTATTATTATTATTATTATTATTATTATTATTATTATTATTATTATTATTATTATTATTATTATTATTATTATTATTATTATTATTATTATTATTATTATTATTATTATTATTATTATTATTATTATTATTATTATTATTATTATTATTATTATTATTATTATTATTATTATTATTATTATTATTATTATTATTATTATTATTATTATTATTATTATTATTATTATTATTATTATTATTATTATTATTATTATTATTATTATTATTATTATTATTATTATTATTATTATTATTATTATTATTATTATTATTATTATTATTATTATTATTATTATTATTATTATTATTATTATTATTATTATTATTATTATTATTATTATTATTATTATTATTATTATTATTATTATTATTATTATTATTATTATTATTATTATTATTATTATTATTATTATTATTATTATTATTATTATTATTATTATTATTATTATTATTATTATTATTATTATTATTATTATTATTATTATTATTATTATTATTATTATTATTATTATTATTATTATTATTATTATTATTATTATTATTATTATTATTATTATTATTATTATTATTATTATTATTATTATTATTATTATTATTATTATTATTATTATTATTATTAGTATTATTATTATTATTATTATTATTATTATTATTATTATTATTATTACAAACAATTCGAATGGCCCTTTTTCTGTGGGACCAGTACTGGCTGAATTTTATTATTGTGTGTACCTCCCCAACAATTTAAGCCATTTTGCTATCAACTAATACTCCGAGGATCTGTATGATTTCACACTTTTAATCTCAATGCAACCACTATAGCAATTAGAAATTCGACCAACTTTCTGAAATTTCAGTAATTTTTCTCATTCTGAGGCATTGACCTTGCCTTAAGAAAATGTGTTGTACTAAGAAAATCTTAAGTTTCGAGAGAAAGCAATAGTTTTCGAGATATCTTCATAACCTTATATCAAAATTTTTCAGAATTTACTTCTTTTAAAATAAAAAAATGTACTATCAAAAAATACTTATTGTAGGGTATCCGTAAGAGATAGCGAAAAATGTTTTTCCTACATTGTATTAATATCTTAAATTTCCTCCTATGCCATGTTCTTCCATTTCTTATAGTTTAGGTTTTACTTCAGAAATATTCTTTCAATGCTCATATTTCAGGTCAAAGGTCAAGGTCACAAACTATTCGGTGAACTTCTTCTCCCTGCTCTAATTTATTTAAAAAAATTATCAAAATAAGAAAAACGGAAGAACTCTTTCTCCTACGTCTATTTTTATGTATGTTATGATGTGATTTAATTGAAACACTTAACCCTTTGTTAGGCTGTGATTGACTTGAAGCACTGAACTCTTTTTAACTTGCTTTATTATTATGAAGTTATTATTCTTACATTTTGTTTGTCTGTCAATACTTGATTTTCAAATATTAAAAAATAATATCAAAATTCATTCTGTGAAAAAACTTCTTTAATTGATTAACTGTTTTATTTATTATCAAACCTAACTTCAGAAGTGGGATATAAGAACCTATTTAATACTACTGTCTTTACCAAAACGTTCGAACCGACCATTTGAAGAAGTTCAAAATTTGGCAAACATGAACGAGATTGTTAAAAATTTTTTCTCAACTTACGAAAATGGCTACCGGGCTAATACCTGCATCGTCTGCTTCTGCCAATGTTGATGGAGAAGGACTGTCTTTTAAGTTAGCAAACTTTGATCCAGACAACACTGCGTATTCCATGGAGGAATGGCTGCGGGGTGTAAATGAAATTCGAGAAAAACAACAAGAACTATTTGATAGAAAAAGATTAGTAGCTAAACAATTTAAAGTTGGCAACATTGTCGTTGTTCAAGATACACCAAAAGCTAGATCAGGTAAACTAGGGACCAAATTTTTGGGACCTTATAAAATTTTGAAACTTTTACCTAATGAACGGTACATATTTCAGAGAACTAATAAAAGACCAAAAGTAACAAAAATAGCAGCACATGAGCAGTTGAGATTGTGGCCCGGAAAATGGTAAATTTTAAATTAGTGCCCATAAATGGTCAGGACCTTAAATGGTCAGGACCTTAAATGGTCGGGACCTCAAATGGTCAGGACCTTAAATGGTCGGGACCTTAAATAACACAGTGCAACACGAAAAAAATAACCATATACGTACACCACTACGTGATAAAAGACCAAAAAAAAAGACCCCTGTCTCCCAGTTTTGTCCAAAGTCCTCCAGGTTTTTTTTATGGGCCCCCAAAGATGTGGGGCCTCGGTGTCATTTTTGCAAAAAAAATATCATTTTCTCAAGCTCATATCTTGCAAACCGTTCGGAATTTTATTTACTCTCTGAGGCAAAGATGTAGCTCTTGTCATAAAAAACAAAAATTGTGAACATATAAAATAAAAAAACTTAATCTTCAAGGTCAAAATCGCAAAAAACTTAAAAAAATGAGCGAAAAATGGCCCAAAAGCGTTTTTTTTTATTTTCCGCTTTTACGAACAAATTTACTTTATGAAAAATGCGCCAATTTTCTTGCTGATTAAAACCCCAAAGTTTTTTTAAGGAGGCCGATCCAACTTCTTGAGATATAGGCCTTTATAGCTTGAGTATATAATCGCTTATATTTCATTCATTTCTTATCCGATCTGGTTGAGATGGGTATCGTTGAGAAGACCTTTGAAAATGCTATAAATCTGTATATAAATATAATAATTTTTATTAACTCATTGGGGCAAATGAAAAAAAAAAATTTTTAACATCGTTTTTTTAATAAAAATCTGGTTTTCTCAAAAAACAGCCCTAGTAAAAAAACAATTGAAGTGCAAGAAAATAAGCGATTTCTTAAAAAAAAGTTCACTTCAAAACTTTTAACGTAAATAATTGTCAGTCAGGAGGCCGAGTGTGTGAGTGCACTGTACCTTCACTGATAGTAAGTGCATTCTAATAAAAATTCTCAAGCTGGTGGGTGAGTTCCCGTGCCCAAACTGTCAAACAACTACCTGGAAGCAAACATCTGCTTTGAATTCACATAAAAACAACCCAAAATATAAAAAAAAAATACTTGGAAACAAATTTTAGCTCTTGTCATAAAGATAAAATTGTGAGCATATAAAATCAAAAAACTTCTATCAAAAAACTACCTGGAAGCAAACATCTGCATTGAATTCACATTGTAGCTCTTGTCATGTTTAATTTCTTGTATGTTTAATTAACGCTCAAAAATGAAGTATGCCTGGCCAGAACCATGTGTTTGTTCGAGGGTTAAAACTGTTTAGGTAGCGCTTAAGTATCACGCGATACTTGTTATTTTACTTGTTATTTTAATTTGAAACCTTCAACAGTAAAATTAATTTTATGTCACTTGTACCACTTTAAGCCGCAGACCACCAATTGTTCTCAGCTTTAATGTTAGTAATTACGACATTTACCTAACGATTTTTTTCTGATAGAAATAAACTAGGCTACACCCTTGCTAAACTTTTTCATCCCTATAATAGATACAATTCAATCGAAAGCATAAAGTTCTATGTAAAAGAAATTAATATTAACCCTTCAAGAGTTTCGCGAAACTCGCCTCAGAGCCACTCGTTTTCTTTTCTGATCCAAAAACGTCTCATCATCGCATGCTCTCAGCATATAGCCTCCATTAAAGTGGATAAATAGAAATTAAACCATCCTAACACAGTTATGTTATTGCTTTGATGCCGAAATTTTCAAGTCAAAATCTACATAACCATTAATCACTCAACATAATTTCTAATAAATATTTATGTTGTACAAAGTCCAACAAAATCTTTAAACATTATTATGGAATGAACTCTTAACGGCCACGTGCCTCCTCATGCTTCTTGTAATGCAATTATTTTTTTTTTAAAGCTCTTGAAAGAACTTTTTTTCCTTTAACAAACTTAAAAGTTTTGCGGAATATCTTTAGAAGCTGCTATTGCTGGTTCTGCTGCTACTACTTTAGCAACTGATAGCTATATTTTTAAGCGTAAAATAGTAGTTATAACAACAAAAGCTACAACAACAACGTCGTTAAAGCTCTTTAAGTACTTGTTTATCAACACTTAATAATATTTATTGCAGACAGTGATGCGAGAAAAGGGAGTTTGTAACCCAAAAGTAAAACCGAGACAAGCACTCTTAAAAACGAAAAAATATACGGTAAGGCAAGAAAATATATTCTTTTCAAAGATATTTAAAAATTACTTAAGTCACCTTGTGTCACATGCATAGCAAAGAGGATTCAAACACCCTCCTCCCCGTCCCCCCTCTAAAAATACGAAGATACTAGTGATTGTCCCCCGAAAATCAGGTGGGTTGGATATAAGCATCGGTGATCTTATTATTAATTTTATGACTAGTTTGAATAAAAACCTTTCGATATACTCATTTTAAGAGTCTAGAGCGTGGTTTCTGTGCAACAATCTAGTTATAGTAACTTTTAATGAATTAGCATAAAACTAACCTAATATTGCAATTTGACAGTGATAACTCTCTTACCCATTAGACTTAATTCAGGGTTTGCTAAAATTACTCCTAAACCATATTGTTCAGACGTACGATTCAAAATACAATTTGATTTTCCTACGTGAAGATAAAAAACAAATGCACTCTTTTTGTATTTGTATATATTATACTTAAAAGTTAGTACATGAAAGTCTTTTAGCGTACAACAATTTAAAAACATTATAATCAACAAAAAACCTAAAATGGAGCTTAAAGCTAACAATTAAAAATTTAACAATGCAATATTTGAGTTTTTTTATATTTTTTATCTATAGTAATAAAACTCATTTTCTGTTTGTTTGTTTGTTTGGCCTTTATACAAATCTAAACGGCTCAACGGATTTCGCTCAAACAAGGTACACATATTAAGTCTATCCCAACTTAAAATGTTACGTACTTAGTTTTTGCCACGCCCTTTCTGAAATTTTTCAGCTAACGGTAATTTTGTTATTATAAAACTTTCTAGTATCGTAGATTTTTGTGTATTCAATTTAAAAATTTTTTGTTATTTTGACATCAAAAACAATCACATACCTTCAAAATTGGAGAAATTTTCAGTACAACGACTTTTTCATAAAACATCGTTACCTAAGAATGAGAAAAAAACGACATGAAAATCAAAGTTTGGTCTTTCGATGCAAATATCTCCGCTGACCATTAACATATTTCATTCAAATTTTTTTTTTGTTCAAAAGTTCAATAAAAGCACTTTACAAAAATAGGTTGAACTTAAGTCAGTGTATATATGTTTTATGATTATGTCAAAAAGGGTCCAAAATATTGACTTTTTACTCAAAAAATGTCTAAAAAATTGTTGTTGTTGTAAAAATGAAATCAATTAAAAATTGCACATCTGGCTACCTTTCATATGACATAGCATTTATTTGCAAAAATTCTTCCTGCTAAGCAAAAAAATTATTTTACTGTTTTTTTCATCAAACAACAAGGGTTAAAAATAATTTATGTGAAAAAGTTACCCCAATATCTCTTTCCAATCAAAAGTTATGGCTAAAAATCTATTTTTTCGTACCAGACTATGAGCCCGAACAGAACCAAAAGTCGTAACGACTTGTGATGTCGAACACACAACAAAACACATGCAGGTTAACGAAGCCGTCCAAAATTAAATCGCTGAGCAAGAGTCGTAGCGACTTATCGCTAGAGTAAAATTGAATAGAATCTATTCTATTTTTTCTCTAACGACCGGCGATTTCCTCTCTGAGTACAATTAGTGGTGCCATATTTTGCAAACAATTGGGTATGGTCAAAAACAATTTCATAGTTTTTGCTTTGTTCTCACGTTTCTTTTTTCTTTCTGTTTCACTTACACAACAACAAAAACATGGCTGCCAACAAAACTATGCTATATAAAAGCAACCCTGCATCGTCAGTCGCAATCGCTTTCATTCTGGACGGGTTCTGTGTGCCTGGCAACCAGAGAGGATCACCGGTCGTAACGACTTTTGATTCTGTTCGGTCTCTATTAATAAAACTGAGTTTTATTTTAAAATTCTCTATATAATTTGAACGTCCCCATTTATCTCTAAGAATGCAGTTGTGTGTCTAGAGCAAGGTTGCCAGTATTGTGGGAAAAATACCATTCGTGGTAATTTTTAATTGATCTTGGGAATTTTTTTTTTTTGGGAATTTCCATGGTATTTTTTAATGCAGCGTGGTATTTTTTAATTGCATGGGAATTTGGGAATTTTTTCTTAAAATTTTTTTTTCACTTTTATTAAGCAAAATCTTAATTATAGTATTCGATGATCGACGTATATATACAGAAGAGTAAAACTATAAGTTTACGCTGTACATTTCTTCGAACTTACCCTTAATATAAACGATTAAATTGCATATTTGTTTTAAGAACAAGTTGACATCACAAAATTGCATAAAAACTAATAGCGCATTCTTTTCTGAACAAAATTCTGACCTTAAAATTCTGACCTTAAAATTCTGACCTTTTCTGTAAATTCTACATTTCTGCATGCAAGCGTTAAGCTTACAAAAATTATTTTAAAATTCCAAAAAAAGTGAAATATATAAGTACTACCAAAACAATAATAGACAATATTTGCAAGTTTACTTATCGAATCCATTGGTTAGCAATTATCTTTTAAAATCAAAATTAAATCAAAGTTGCCATTGTACGCATTAAATGTTCTGTTTACACCACAATTTTGTGTCGTAAGCTGAGCACGTCGCAAAATGAACTTCTGTAAATATATCGCTCCTACGCTATTAACATCACAAATACGGCGTCCATTGAATACCACTATCATTTCTTTAGTTTTTTAGTTGTAAATAGTTAGTGTAAAAGTACAAAAAACAAAACTAATATTATTCTAAACCATTCTTAATGAATAAAAAATATTTATATATGAAGTCACAAAACACAAATTTTTTGAAAACTTTATATATATTTTATTTTGCATATTTTTTATTTCTGAAGTCACTTATGTATATTATTTTATATTAGAAATAAGTACCTACATTTTTTAAAAATCATATTGTATCTTTGAAAACTAATATTTATTTTATTTTGTTTATTTTTTATTCTTAAAGTCACTTACATTATTTTGTATTTTGTATTAGAAATAAGTACCTAAATTTTTGAAAAATCATATTGTGTTAAAATAACTGTTTATCACTTCACAAAGCACAAATATCTTTAAAAACTGTATATATATTTTATTTTGTTTATTTTTTATTCTGAAGTCACTTTTATTATTTGATATAAGAAATAAGTACCTAAATTTTTGAAAAATCATATTGTGTTAAAATGAATTGCTTATCACCTCACAAAAAACAAATATTTTTTTAAACAATTTTTTTATTTTATTTTGTTTATTTTTTATTATTTTATTTTTGTAAGCATAATTTCGTTTTAGAAATTATTAAATTGAAACAAACAAACAAAATTCACTATCTCATATATAAGACTAAAACATGTGATATGTATAACAATTATCTTTATGTGAAACAATTTGTATGTTATTTATTTGTTATAGTTTTGAAACAAAGGCGATAAATGCAAAATTTTTAACTATGGACGTGTCTACTTATTTCTGCTTATATAAAGGCCAAAATTTCTGGTATTTCTAAATTTTTTAAAATTTCTTATACATACGGAATTTTTCGTGGTATTTTTTAATATGTATGTATGGGATTTTTTGTGGGATTTTCAAATGCATATGGTATTTTTTGTGGTATTTTTAAAACGCGCGGTATTTTTGTGGTAATTTTTAATGACCGTGGGATTTTTTGTGGTATTTTTTAATTGTTGTGGGAATTTTTTTTCGTTTACCTTGATCATGGGAAATTTGGTGGTATTTAATTTATGTTACTTTGGGAAAAAGGTAATTTTCTTGGGAATTGTTCCGAATTTTGGCTGGCAACCTTGGTCTAGAGTAATTAAGAACACTTTGGTTTGTATAAAATCTTCCTTATAGTAATCTTCTTACATTTTGCCTCCCCACCCCCCTTTTTTAACAATTTCAGCCCTGAATTATTTTTTGTAAGAAAGATATTTTCCATTCCATTGTTGTATATCTCATTGTTTCACTTGCGGCACGAATAAAGTGGCGGGTGCAAATCAAAATTCGGAAGAAAAAGTCCGTCTGAAGCGACCTCTAGCAGAGAGTAGTTGAAATATGCTGTTGCACCGGTAATGCAAACCTTTGAAGTTGATTGTGGCAATTGCCACCGCCAGTGCCGAAAGGGTTAAGCTTTTTTTCAAATGAACAATTTTACAATTGAACATACGAAAGGAAACGCAGAATTATTTGCAGAAATTTAAGGTCGAAGTACTATATTTAATGATAGTTATAGGTTTTCAATGACATTTGGTAATATACGCCAGATATTTTTTACTAAACTTTAGCTAAATTCAAACTTCTTCTATTTCTATTTTTTTTTTTTTAGTAATAATTTTGTTTTCATTTTTTTAATACTAAGGTGTCTAAGACCTTACTTAATAAAAAAAAATAAATAATATCAAAATATAACTTTTGCTTAAAGTTATAACTATTTCAAATTACCCTTAAATTTTTGCTTTCAGTATGCTACTTTTTGTTTGGAAAAAGTTTAAACTTTTAGGAATTTTTAAAAAAAAACTAATGAAATACATTTTCATAATGTTGAATTAATTGCATGTCGAAACACATTTTTTTATGAAATTAGAAAAAAACAAAAAACCCTTTGTCATCCTTAAGTCGAAAAACTGCAGTGTGCAGCGGCCGTAAAACTTAATTTAGGCCTTGTACAGCTGTTGTTCATCCAGCTTTTGACCGCTAGGCTTTTTGGATTATTTCTAGGCTATGTTTGACCCTTGTGTGGCAGTGCGGCCCCTGTTCGACCGCTGTTCGTTCCCTAATATTTTTACTCGAACTGTCTAATAATAAGTCTTACACACCTATCGAGGAGTGGTTGTTCAAGAAAGACAAATGAGCTACCGAATAAGAGATATAATGCGTATAAGTCTAAAAGGTCGAAAAAAAACTTCACCAGAAATCGCTGCAGAATTAAGACAAATGCTTTTAGTTTAAAAAAGCTGTGCAACAGTAATATGAAAATTATTATAAAATAATCTTAAGTCACGAAGAGCTGCAAAAAAGCCACTGCTAACAGCAAAGGTGAGTTCAAATATGTACATTGAAGCAAAGCAAGAAGAAATTGGTCGTATGATAACGATGTTTAAGCCATATTCTCTGACGAAAGCAAAATAAATCTTGTTGGGCCAGATTAAGGAGTCACAGTTCATCGCAGGCCAAACGAAAGATTCAAAGATGAATGAACTCATAATGATGTATAGCATTCTCTAGTTTGGGGTACAATCCCAAGCTACGGTGTTAGAGAAATTTTTCTTCTAGAAGGATCTGTGATCGCTTCAGCTAACAAAGATACTATAAAAAAGCTTCATTTTGCTTCAAGTCATTCTTCAAAAACGCTTATTAACCCAGATGGAATAACATATTTTTGTAATTTTATTCAAAACTTTCTTTTACTTCAATAACTTTTCTTAGGTAACGGAATATAAAAAATTTTTGGGGATAAACCAAAAATTCGACAAAATAATCCATCAACTATGCCGAAGCTGAAAGAGGTTATTATATCCATTTGATACAACTAATTTTATGATAGCATGTTTTTTAGAGTTGAAAGTGTAATCAAAGCAAAAAATTGTCATACTCCTTACGAATATACGTTTTTTTTAACAGAATGTACGATTATTTTTATTTTGAAATAAATAACATGAACCATATTAAAAATACTCGTTTTTTAGTTAAACAGTTTTGTTTCCATAGTCAAGCTAATTAATTTGAATATAAAAGTAAGATTTCTAATTAATACTTAAGAAAACATGCTTTAAATACAGTACTCATTTTAAAAAAACAAAGGAAATATTACTGCTTTTGTAAAGACACCTTTTTTTTTTTTTTTTTGAATACGAGTAAATACATTTACATATTTTAAACTGCTTATTGGGTTTAAGTAAGTTGTGAATATTTGTAACCACTTATATTCCCCACCCTTACTCCTCTACCAAAATCTTTTTGCCCCTTTTTTTTGCATATTTATAGTTTTCTGTTCATCATCGCTGGTTTTTTAATGGATGCAGCCGCTTACATAAATCATGATAAATTATTGTTTAACCCGAGTTTTTGAAGTATGGCTGCTGTTTCTGTTACATCTTTTGTTGAAGCTGCTGCTGCTGTTGCTGCTGAATAAAAAGAATAAAATATTGTAAACTCTTACTTAAAAAATTGTAAATGATGTAGCCAACCGGAAGACAAAGTTCCCAAAGAAAATAGAGTGTAAAAAGTGTAGAAAAAAGGACTTAAAAAAACGTAGTCAAAATCCATTACCTTTTTTTCCCCCATCATTATAAGTTTAACTTTTAATTTATGCAACGCAATAATGAACCGCGTCAAGGCAAGAAAAAAAAACCACAAAATATTCTCTACAAAAAAGGAAACTTAGCAAGAATATCTTTTTAAAAAAATCAGTCACGTGAGGTTTTGAACGATGAACAGATAGCAGATAAAAAAGAATAAGTCTAAATGGTTGTAAGATTTACTGATAGTAAAAAAAACATAAACCTTTTTTTTTTTTTTGACTGGCAGGCTGAGTTTTCATAGTAAAAATGTTTATGCTGTTTATTTTCTGCTGTGCCTTCTGTAATATATTTTATTCAAACCAACCCCGCTTATTGTTGCGTTTCTCCTATCAGTTTTAAAAGGCTTTTTTAAAAATGATATCCCCTTTTTTTTTTGCAATGCTCATGAAGGTACTACGCTTAAAATAACATGCACTCAACTCTACGTTTAACACAAAAATCGTTAAAAAAATAATCTTAAATGTCACTCAAATGCCACACCGAGAAGGTGGAAAACTTTACAATGTCTTCAAAAAAACTGACAGCTAATCTTACACGCTCCAGAAACTTTGACTGCATCTTGTGGCTTAAAGAGAATTTAAATTGTATCATTCAAAAAAGAAGAGCTATGAATTTTTTGACTTCCACATTGAAGAAAGACAATTCTGTGTTCAGAAAAGTGATGGAAAATATAAATAACGATAAATGACGAATATGAGATGATTTGTAATATTACATGTAAAATAAAATAAAATAAAATAAAATATGAACTGCGATATGTGAAATGTGCAAAGTGAAATGTGAAGTACAAAATGTGAAATTTATAATGCGAATGTTAAACAGTAAATATGAAAATGAAATACGAAATATGAAATTCAAAATACGAACTATGAACTGAAAAATGCGAAATAGGGAGTGCGAAATAAAAAATATGGAGTGTGAAGTTCAATATATGAAATGTATATATCAAATCCGCAATGACATGTATAATGTATAAAATATGAGACATAAATTATCTATATATATATATAAAAATAAATGTACGTTTTTTGGTTTGTTTGTTTGTTTGTGTGTCCTGAATACATTTCTACACCGTTCATCCGGTCGCTACGAAACTTTCCAAATCGGTTGTTGGCATAAATGCGCAGGTTTAAGTCGTACTACGAATAGCGTTGGACAATGGGCGTGGCACCTTCCATACAACCCAAGTTTGACACATCGAATAGCTTTTGAGTTATAGTTCGCACAGTCATGGAATTAGGTATTCGATCACAATTTACACGTGCGATTTTACTGATAACATTTTATGGGCGTTGGATAAGGGGGCGTGGCACCTCTCATACAACCCAAATTTAAGATTTTGAATAGCTTTTGCGTTATAATTCGCACAGCCTCGGAATTCAGTATTCGACGACAATTTACACGTGCTGTTTAACTGTTAACATTTTATGGGCTCTAAACAAGAGGGCGTAGCACCTCCCATACAACCCAAATTTGCGATATCGAATAGCTTTGGAATTTTTGACCGCACAGCCTCGGAATTCGGTAATCGAGCACAATTTACACATGTTGTTTTACTGATAAAATTTATGGGCTTTGGACAAGGGGGCATGGCACCTCCCATACAACCCAAATTTGCGATCTAGAATAGATTTTGAGTTATAGTTAGCACAGCCGTGGAATTCAGTGTTCGACCACGATTTATACATAACGTTTCACTGATCAAATTTTATGGGCTTTAATCAAAGGGCGTGGCACCTCTTATACAACCCAAATTTGCGATATCGAATAGCTTTGGAGTTATAGACCGCACAATCTCGGAATTCAGTATTCGAACTCAATTTACACATGCAGGTTCACTGATAATATTTTATGGAAGTTTGGAAACGGGTTCGTGGCAGCAATGCACCCGGTTTTAGCTAGTGATATTTAAAATATAAAACAAAACAATTAAATATGGCACATGAAAATATGAAATATTAAATATTATTTATGAAATAAGAAATAAGAAAGAAGAAATAAGAAATAATAAATAAGAAATAAGAAATAAGAAATAAGAAATAAGAAATAAGAAATAAGAACTTAGCAATAAGAAATAAGAAATAAGAAATAAAAAATAAGATATAAGAAATAAGAAATAAGAAATAAGAAATAAGAAATAAGAAATAAGAAATACAAAATAAGAAATAAAAAATATGAAATAAGAAATAAGAAATAAGAAATAAAAAATAAAAAATAAGATATAAGAAATAAGAAATAAGAAATAAGAAATAAGAAATAAGAAATAAGAAATAAGAAATAAGAAATAAGAAATAAGAAATAAGAAATAAGAAATAAGAAATAAGAAATAAGAAATAAGAAATAAGAAATAAGAAATAAGAAATAAGAAATAAGAAATAAGATATAAGAAATAAGAAATAAGAAATAAGAAATAAGAAATAAGAAATAAGAAATAAGAAATAAGAAATGAGAAATAAGAAATAAGAAATAAGAAATAAGAAATAAGAAATAAGAAATAAGAAATAAGAAATAAGAAATAAGAAATAAGAAATAAAAAATAAAAAATAAGATATAAGAAATAAGAAATAAGAAATAAGAAATAAGAAATAAGAAATAAGAAATAAGAAATAAGTAATGAGAAATAAGAAATAAGAAATAAGAAATAAGAAATAAGAAATAAGAAATAAGAAATAAGAAATAAGAAATAAGAAATAAGAAATAAGAAATAAGAAATAAGAAATAAGAAATAAGAAATAAGAAATAAGAAATAAGAAATAAGAAATAAGAAATAAGAAATAAGAAATAAGAAATAAGAAATAAGAAATAAGAAATAAGAAATAAGAAATAAGAAATAAGAAATAAGAAATAAGAAATAAGAAATAAGAAATAAGAAATAAGAAATAAGAAATAAGAAATAAGAAATAAGAAATAAGAAATAAGAAATAAGAAATAAGAAATAAGAAATAAGAAATAAGAAATAAGAAATAAGAAATAAGAAATAAGAAATAAGAAATAAGAAATAAGAAATAAGAAATAAGAAATAAGAAATAAGAAATAAGAAATAAGAAATAAGAAATAAGAAATAAGAAATAAGAAATAAGAAATAAGAAATAAGAAATAAGAAATAAGAAATAAGAAATAAGAAATAAGAAATAAGAAATAAGAAATAAGAAATAAGAAATAAGAAATAAGAAATAAGAAATAAGAAATAAGAAATAAGAAATAAGAAATAAGAAATAAGAAATAAGAAATAAGAAATAAGAAATAAGAAATAAGAAATAAGAAATAAGAAATAAGAAATAAGAAATAAGAAATAAGAAATAAGAAATAAGAAATAAGAAATAAGAAATAAGAAATAAGAAATAAGAAATAAGAAATAAGAAATAAGAAATAAGAAATAAGAAATAAGAAATAAGAAATAAGAAATAAGAAATAAGAAATAAGAAATAAGAAATAAGAAATAAGAAATAAGAAATAAGAAATAAGAAATAAGAAATAAGAAATAAGAAATAAGAAATAAGAAATAAGAAATAAGAAATAAGAAATAAGAAATAAGAAATAAGAAATAAGTAATAAGAAATAAGAAATAAGAAATAAGAAATAAGAAATAAGAAATAAGAAATAAGAAATAAGAAATAAGAAATAAGAAATAAGAAATAAGATATAAGAAATAAGAAATAAGAAATAAGAAATAAGAAATAAGAAATAAGAAATAAGAAATACGAAATAAGAAATAAGAAATAGGAAATAAAAAATGAAAAATAAGAAATAAGAAATAAGAAATAAGAAATAAGAAATAAGAAATAAGAAATAAGAAATAAGAAATAAGAAATAAGAAATAAGAAATAAGAAATAAGAAATAAGAAATAAGAAATAAGAAATAACAAATAAGAAATAAGAAATAAGAAATAAGAAATAAGAAATAAGAAATAACAAATAAGAAATAAGAAATAAGAAATAAGAAATAAGAAATAAGAAATAAGAAATAAGAAATAAGAAATAAGAAATAAGAAATAAGAAAAAAGAAATAAGAAATTAGAAATAATAAATACAAAATAAGAAATAAAATATAAGAAATAAGAAATAAGAAGTAAAAAATAAGAAATAAGAACTAAAAAATAAGAATTGAGAACAAATGAGAAATAAAAAATGAGAAATAAGATTAAGAAATAAGAAATAAGAAATAAAAAATAAGAAATATGCAATATGAAATTTGATTTTTAAAATAAAAAATTAAATATGATGTTTAAAGCATATGATATATGAAATATTAAATACGAAATATAAAATATGAAATCCGATATATGAAATACAAAAAGCAAAATATGAAATATTAATTATGAAATATGAAACTAACAATGCGAAATATGAGGTGCAAAATAAGAGATAGGAGTTATAAAATGTAAAATGTGCAGTGCGCAATATGAAATGCGAAATGGGAATAGTAAAATTTTAAATTTTTTAGAGAACAAAATAATTTTTTAAGGTGATGTTCCTATCACTAAGGTTCTAAAAAGATGAAAAAAAATATATACCTTCGAGTTTTACCTGCGCTACTTATGTTTTGCAAGCTTGTACAAAGAAAAAATTGTTTTGATACTGTACGGCACAAAATCTTTTCTTTTAATCCCTTGAGGATTTTTAAACCCTTTAGATCTTTGTTTTTCAAAACCTAACAAAAAAAAATAAATTTGATTTTTGCCCGGTTAATTTTTTCTTATAAAATAGTTGAGAAAATTTTTGTTTGCTTTTCTGTGGCAAAAAATCGAAAATTTGACTGACTTTATTATCAAATATCTCTCCAAATTTATTTTTATCATGTTGGTTCATCTTTTTTCATAGAGCCAAATGATTTGATTAAAAAAAAGCGTTGCAAAAAAAAATATAAAAATTACTTTCTTACGTGTCCAATACGTGGATATTGGGCAAATCCACTGAAAGGGTTACATAGTTCATACTGCATTTCATTGATGTGTGACTTATAGTTTTAAAGTTATACCGAAAATTTAAGCTGCTATTCGAGGCTGCCGTAACCTAAGCTAAAGAAACGCGGTAGCCCGGGTTCAATTTCAGCTCAGACAGAAAATTTTTTCAATTGAATTCATTTTTCTGTTCGGTCGTCACCTCTCTGCAGACGATGGCAAACCCCAGAGAGTAAAAATTGCTATGTAAAGCTTCTTGAGAATATAAGCCGTTCGGAGTCGGCATAAAACACGAAGGTCCAGCTCTCGGTCATTTGTGATCAAACATTTAATAACACGCACAACACAATTGATCAATAGAAGCTTGGACAAATTCCTTCCTTTCAAGGGCTGAAATGGCCAGTTCATTTTTTTTTTTTTTTATTCGTTATCACAAATTTGGGTTCTATAGAAGGTGCCACGACCTTTTGCCCAACGCCCATAAAATTGTATCAGAGGAATGGCACGATTAAATTGTGGTCGAATTCCAAAGCTTTATGATACCGCAAGTTTGGGTCCTATGGAAGATGCCACGCTCCCTTATTCAACGATAAACAATATTATGAGGGCAACAGCACGTGTAAAATGTGGTCGACTTCTAAATTCCGTGGCGTTGCGACCTATAATTTCAAAGCTTATCGAGTTTTCGGTTCAACGACCCCTTTTCCAACGCCTATAAAATTTTATAATGCTCAAATAGAGCTTAAAAAGAGAGAGATTTTTTTCTCGCTTAGGATAAGAATAAATAATTTGTACAGTTATGCTCTTAGAATTTTAATAAATTATTTAAATAATGATTAGCAAATTTGTATAGCCTAAATCCCAACTGGGTAACATAGCTACCTAAAAGAAAACTAAGCATTGAAATAGTGCCTGCCGTTCTCAAGCTTTGCGGTCTCGAACATACGTGGACACATACTCCACACACATACACAACAGAAAAGTTCAACTTAACGTATGAAATATTTTTATTGTGAATATCATTTGCTTAATCATTCATTTGTCCGAGAATTCATGCTGATAATACGTTGCGTGACACCAAGAGTTCTAGTTGCAAAATTCACATCAATCCAAAGGTTGTTAAAATTCATCTTACAGAAAAGGCTTTATACGGCAATCAACAATATAGCTGATCACTCTTAACTTTAAAAAATTCATACAAGCAACTAACTAACTGCACACTGAGTAACCAACGTAGATATTAGGCAAGTCAGTCCCCGTATCCCGAATGATATCAGCCTCTAGGAATCCCGGAATTTTTTTTTTCGGAATCTCAGGATATAAATTTTCAGAAAATTTATGGAATTTTTGTCGATTATTTTATACTTTATCTTTCACATTTAAAAGAAATTCTTAGTTAGCGAATATGACTAATGAATTTTAGCTTAAGTATAGAGGGAAAATTCCGAAAATATTTTTACTGTTTATGCTGTTTATGCTGTAAGTTAGAATGGGGAAGGGTAAAAGTAAACAAATGTTTCAACTTCATCTCACAACGATTTATATATTCTCATATTTTTTTTTATTGAAAACATTATTTTGTCACTTTTTCTTATCAAATGGCTAGCAAAAACTCTTCCCCGAGCTGAGCAGTAACTGGAAAACGAAACTGATTGGAATTTTCAATACCGATAATCTCGGGATTGTGAAAAACTTCTAGGGTTGTGAAAACCTTCTGGGGTTGAAATTCCTAAAATAAACATCGGGCTAGATTAATTTATTTCAACAAAAAACTTGCTATACACTAAACCTTATCAACAAAGTTGAAAACTAGGAAAAAAGTTTTGCAAAAAGAAACCCCTATCTTATTAAAAAAACAACGCATTGCATTTGGTTTGGGCTTGTTTGAAAGGCAGTTTTGTGAGGCTTTGGAATCATCCATGCTTTTGAGAACATAGTGATTATATCAGTAATTTCATTTGGTTTAATCACTTTACAAACCAAAAGCGCACATGTCCTGATACGGAAAGCATAAAATTAGTCCAGAGACTTCTGAAAACACATCCGTTTTCGAATTGGAATATTAAGTGGATATTAAAAATTACTGTATTATTACTATTTTAAGCTTGTTGGTTGAATTGGAACTAAAACTTTACAAATAAAGAATTTAAGAGCGTGTTTTTTATAAAAAAATGTTATAGAAAAACAAACATCAGACTTGCATAATTTTACTAAAAAATACGTTTACAATACAAATTTTCTCTCAAATCGGAAACCTTTGAAATTCGTTGATATTTATAATAGTGCAATAGTGTTTTCTATTAAAGCTACATACAGTTTCTAATAAAAGTCATATCGTCGGCCTAATTTTAATACGACGTAAGTCAAAATGATCTATTGTTCAGGAGGCAAAAAAACTGTTTATTATTTGTATGAAATTCATACGATTATGTATTGTTTCAAACGTTCTTCCTCCCTTTTTTTCATACAAACATTAAAAACTAAAAGAGGACATAGATGTAGTTTTGACCAATCTACCTAAACCGCTAATAAACATTACTTTGTCCAATTTTGACTTACATCCTATTAGAATTAGGGCGACGATATGTAAATGGGCCTATGGTTTCTTGTCAACATTTTCGTTTTTACTATAAGTTCTGTCATTTTTGTGTGTCCTAAACAATTTGACCCACCCTAATATACATAGAAAACAAAAGAATTCCGAACAAAGCTAGATGCAACCAAACAAAACAAACAGCAAAATAAATATTGTGTTGCTGTGCTCGACAAACTTTCACGCGTGATTCTTTTTGTGTATGTAGGTCAATAAAAGTCCTTGTTGATGCTCACATCTGTCAACAAAATTCTACTTCTTAATACGACGGTATACAAGTGCCTGATAATACTAGTGCTTGAGTGTGTGTGTAAGTGTGTTTGACATGCTTGTGCTTGTGTCATAAAAGCAATGATTAATAGAGATTTATATCGAAATTTCTCCAAATTGCAATGACAACAAAATATCCAAAGTATTTAGTTATGCTTCACGTTCCATAAACATTGAAAAATTGAAGGCATGAATGGAACAATGAATACTGGAACAAATGTCCAAAAAATAGGAGGCAAAACTTAGAAAAAGTGTTTATCATTACAAATATTATTCAAACACAAACACAAAACTCTTACTTGATGTATACGTAAACGAATCTTACATTGATGACAAATAATTGAGCAAAATTCCGAGCACAATGGGTTAAAAAAAAACCAACCAAAAACACCGTCAATCAACGCGAGTTGTTAATTTCGATGCAACAAAAAAATTATGTTCAACAATGTTGATTGGAACACACACATTGTAACGAAACCAACTCCAAGCTATTTGCTGGACTTTGATATCGACATATCCCAGTTGGAAAAAGAGCCCTGCAGTATGTCTGCCGGCAACATGTCACCGAAGGTCAGGAGACAAGCTCGCCTCTATACCCGTCTATATCTTTTTTTCTTTAGGCATGTCCTGGGCTGGCAGTTCTGCCAAATAAACTGCCGTAGCAGCAATACTGCATGCATCTGACGGCATTAATGCTGCATCCATAACACGGCATTAACTCTGCATTCATACCATGAGATGCATGCTGAATTGCTGCAACGGCAGTTCATTTAACAGACATGCCGTCCAAGGAAATGCTTATAGAAAAAAAATATAAACGTGTATGGAGGCGAGCATGTTTACTGAACTTCCATCTCATGTTGCCCACGATTATTCGGAGACTTGAACTTCAGCCTCGTGATTGTAAGTGCATCAGCTTTTCCATTCGACCATCGCAGCTGTTAACTAATTGTCGATTAATTTACTTCATTAAGAATAAACGTACGAGCACAAGGTAAGAAATGTAACGCGTTTGCTTTGTTTTTTTAAGCAATTAATGCAAAAAAACAGAAAATATCACTAAAAAAATAAAAAAATTAACAAAAAAACCAAAAGAAAACTAAAAACCATTAAAAAAAAAATTATGTCTCTGCTGGAATTTAAACTTACTACCTAAAATTCCAAAAAACAAGAATACAAATTAAAGCCCTAGCTAACTGAGCCACTCGAACTGTTGTGGTGTTGCTGAAATAATATACATAACCATGGCAAAATTAGACAAGGCAGTGTTAAGGCGGAGAGCCGGTGACCAAAACTGTCAAAATGAAGTTGACAACTCACACAAAATCTGTAACCAATGGCCGCATTCAGTGCAGACAACTGTTGTGAACTGTAGTGGTAGCGCTACCTTAGTTCACGATGTTTTTCTCTGAATGTGTTGCTACTCTACACGTCAGAAGTGAGATTCAATTTAATTTTTATGAAAATTTAATTTAATTGCAAAGGTTTCTCACTTAAATTTGCTGCGTTCTTTCTGCGTTTATTAATTTAACAGCGTCAGTAACAACATCTGACAGTTAGGCAAACAGTGGTGTTCATGTAGCATAGAATTTGTTCGCTCGATTAAAAGGCGTTCGCTACTTTATCAGTTTTAGTTAGCGCTACCAAATTTGTACCCTTCAGCGAATTTTTACACAACAGTTGCCAACTGTTGTCTGCGCTGAATGCGGCCAATGAGAATGAAATATGAAAGCAAAAATTGGCAAAAATACCAATATGGCTGAGTTTGACAGTTATGGTCACTAAGACAGTTGACATTATATGCGTTTCTGAAACTTGACTGAGTGACTTTATAAATGTTTCCATCTGTGATATTAACAATTATAAGTTGTTCAGAAATAATAGATATGAAAAAAAGGGAAGAGGAGTTGCTGTTTACTGTAAAAATAATCTGACAGCCAAAATAATAAGTAAATCAAATGGACATGGAATTGAGTTCCTAAATTTAAGTATATCTGTCAATAACACCAAAATTTTGATATTATGTGTGTATAACCCCAATAAATGTCATCCTGTGGATCCTGTCTTTTGTGAACAGACTAAATATATTACCAAATAGATATTACTAAATAGATTTTAATGTTAATCTGTTGTCGAATGATTCAGTAAAACAATCGTTATACAATACAATTTCTACGTTAGGATTATCGGTTTTCTAATAACTCCAATCCAAGTCTTCTTGATTATTTTATTGTTTCTGACTCGTCTCTTGTTTCTTTGTTTGATCAGATCTATTTTCTCTCTGGTCATGACTTAATTTTTTGTACGTTAAGTGTTAATTTTTCTCGTAATGTTTCTTCTTACTCATTTTCTTATCGTGATTTCAAACACATTAACTATCCGTCTTTGGTTAATGACATATCCTTGATTTCTTTTAATGAATGTTATCGCTATAGTACTGTTAATGACAAACTTAGTGTCTCCTTAACTCCTATTAAATACCTCTTTGAAAAACATGTTCCTCTGCGTACTTATCGTGTGAAAAATATGTCTTGTCCTTGGTTTTTCCAATATGTTCTCAATGCAGTCAAAAAAAGAAACAAGTTGCATAAATTATGAAGAAGAAGCCCATCAACTGCAAACTGGGAGCAGTATAGGCTAGCGAGAAACCAAGCTATTTTAATAGCAAATCAGTCTAAGGCTAGATACTTCTCAGCTAAGCTAAACCTATCCCTACCTTCAAAAACTTTGTGGGCTACTATTAAAAAACTGGGGGTGTGTAATAAGAAAAACTCTGACTGCGAAATTGACCCTGAAACACTTAATAATTTTTTCTTAGACAATTCTTAACTAATGACAGATAATAATATGCATGCTAGTTGTGATATGTCTATCCAGCAATCTTTTAATTTTGTGCCTGTTAATGAATTTGACGTCGGTAAATGTGTGATGCTGCTGAAATCGAATGCGATGGGTGAAGACGAAATTCTTATTAAGTTCATAAAAATCATATTACCTCATATAATTAACCAGCTTACACACTTTATTAATTTCTGTTTTTCATCGTCATCTTTCCCGGACACGTGGAAAGTGTCCTATTGTGTTACCTGTGGCTAAAAAACTCAACCCTTCAGGGCCTACTGATTTCAGTCCTATATGCATTCTCTCACCTTTTGCAAAGATATGTGAAAACCTAATGGCTCAACAAATAAATAGCTACATTCACGATAAAAGACTCTTAACCCCATTTCAGTCGGGTTTTCGGGCAAGGCATGGGTGTTCCTCAGCTGTAGTAAAGGTGCTGGACGACATAATTTCGGAATATGATGCTGGTAACATGACTTTGCTAGGCTTGCTTGATTTCTCTATAGCTTTTGATAAAGTAAACCATAAATGTCTGTGTAAAAAACTCAAGCTTTTATATGGTTTTGGTGAGAGTGCTGTTAACTTATTGTCTAGTTATCTGTCAAATCGGTTGCAAAGAATTAAAGTTGGGAATAAGTTCTCGCAGTGTAAATCGGTACAAAATGGTGTTCCACAAGGTTCTATTCTTGGCCCACTATTGTTTTCCATATTTATTAATGACATTTTTTCTGTCTGTAGAAAGTTGCATCTTTCTCGCCATATTGGACTACTTGGTGATCTTTGTGGCCCAACGAAATGGTCTTCAATTGAATGCTGCTAAATCGTATGTTCTGCCTATATGTAAAAATTTAACGTGTGCTGTTGATATTCCTGACTTGTTTATTGGGACAAACAAGCTGAAATTAGTGTCAAAAGTTCTTAATCTGGGTTTTTATATGAATTCTTCTATGTCGTGTTCTGATCATATTAATAGTGTAGTCAAAAAAGTTTATTATGTCCTGCGTAATTTAAGAATGTCTGCTAGTGTCACTTCTGTCAATATTAGACGTAAGTTGGTAATACAGTTGGTACTACCTGTGATAACTTACGCTGAGTTGGTTTATAGTAGGCTCGACTCATCCTCTCAGTTAAATTACAAATTGCTTTTAATTATGCTACGCGCTATGTTTATGGGTTGCGTAGGTTTGACCACTTATCTAGTTTCATAAACGCCATACTTGGGTGTGATATACCTTCCTACCTTGATGCCAGAAACTGTATTTATCTGCATAAGCTGATCTTTTCCTCATGCTTGTTTTTCATTAACGCCATCAGAGTGTAAAATGCACTGCCACGTGGACTGAGAGAGGTCTCGGGGAGAGGTGTTTTTAGGCAAGCTATTCTTACTTATTTTTCATCCAACTAAGTTTCTTCATTATTTCTTCTTCTGTCCAAACATCGAAAAATTATTTTTAAATTCACAATCTCTTATTAGATATTCTGTTTTTAATTTAATGAACTGTTAATTGCTATTTAAAAATTGATATTAAACATATATTGTATATTTAGTTAAGTAAAATCAGTAAACAGTTGTTATTATGCTTATATTGAATGTATTTATGTTGTGTTATAATATAACTTAGTTCTTACTGCACTAATGCTTTTGTTAATAATAATAATAATAATAATAATAATAATAATAATAATAAAAATAATAAAAATAATAATAATAATAATAATAATAATAATAATAATAATAATAATAATAATAATAATAATAATAATAATAATAATAATAATAATAATAATAATAATAATAATAATAATAATAATAATAATAATAATAATAATAATAATAATAATAATAATAATAATAATAATAATAATAATAATAATAATAATAATAATAATAATAATAATAATAATAATAATAATAATAATAATAATAATAATAATAATAATAATAATAATAATAATAATAATAATAATAATAATAATAATAATAATAATAATAATAATAATAATAATAATAATAATAATAATAATAATAATAATAATAATAATAATAATAATAATAATAATAATAATAATAATAATAATAATAATAATAATAATAATAATAATAATAATAATAATAATAATAATAATAATAATAATAATAATAATAATAATAATAATAATAATAATAATAATAATAATAATAATAATAATAATAATAATAATAATAATAATAATAATAATAATAATAATAATAATAATAATAATAATAATAATAATAATAATAATAATAATAATAATAATAATAATAATAATAATAATAATAATAATAATAATAATAATAATAATAATAATAATAATAATAATAATAATAATAATAATAATAATAATAATAATAATAATAATAATAATAATAATAATAATAATAATAATAATAATAATAATAATAATAATAATAATAATAATAATAATAATAATAATAATAATAATAATAATAATAATAATAATAATAATGATAATAATAATAATAATAATAATAATAATAATAATAATAATAATAATAATAATAATAATAATAATAATAATAATAATAATAATAATAATAATAATAATAATAATAATAATAATAATAATAATAATAATAATAATAATAATAATAATAATAATAATAATAATAATAATAATAATAATAATAATAATATTAATGTTAATAATAATAATGAAAAAAAAAGAAAGAGAGCACACACAGCCCTAATACTACCATGGTAGAATAATACAGGTAGTCTCGTGGCTAATCGTGATCTCCTTGACAATACTACCAGAATTTTCAAAATCAGTTTTTTTTTAAAGAAAACAAAGATAATAGAGAAAAATTAAATTACTCCAATTGGATATTTTTGTGTTGTGTTTAAAAATGTGAATTAAAGTGAATTACTTATTTTTTTTAATTAAAATTAAGTGCGTTTTATGCCAAAAACATTTGGGCAAGGAAAATGGGCCGAGTTTTCGTGTTCCAGCTGACGAGCCTAGAAGACAACGATGAAACATGGCGTGTGCCAAAAATTTTGTAAAAGATTCTCGTGTTTGCTATAAGCACTTCCACGAAAATGTTTTTGTGGAACCTCATATAAATTACTTCAACAGTTGCACATAATCCTATTTTAATTGATTGATCAATAAAAAATTAAAAAAGCAAAATAGTTTCAGCCATGACAGATTCTTTTTAATTTTTTTTTCTCATCGCATTCTCATCGGTTGCAGATTTTGTATGAGCTGTCAGTTGCCTTTTGACAGTTATGGTAGTTCGCTCTCATCCGTGCGACTACCTTTATTATTCTACCCTGAATACTACCTTGTCTAGTTCTGCCATGTACATAACAACCAGAGATAAAGAGATAGGAAACTTAAATTTTGTGACGTCAAAACATATGTTTTTTCCATTTTTATGTACTTTGGTGAAACTCATTTATTGTGTACGTGAGTTCACCTCAGATCAGTGTTGCCGCGGCGATTCTAAAAAAAGTATCCATGAAAAGGTCACAAATGTATCCACTTCAGAAAAAAGTATCCACATACTACTGTACTGAAACCTAATTTTTTAAGCTTTAATAACAATTCTATTTATCTAATTTGAAGCCTAACAAATAGTTTTGTTAAAATGTAATAGTGAGAAACAAAGCATATACATATATAAAATAAAAAATAATAATATTAAGACTTAGTGCTTGAATATTTTAAATATTTTTAGGATTTATTTTTTTAAAAGTTAAAATAATGAACAACGATATTTAAACTTTAAAGGTATATTGAAACACTCATAAAAAATTTTTAATTATGTTCAAAATGGTGCTCACTTAGAGCCTTTCAAATAAAGATCTTCGTCACTGTTGTTGATATTTACTCTTGTAGTAATAGAGTTCAGCTATGGCCGGGACTAGAAAAAAACACTGAAAATTGACAGTATGACGCGCTTTTAATATTTAAGTTCTAAAAACAGGGTTTCTTACTGGTTATTAAGTGTAAAATATACGATTTTTTTAAATTTTGATAGCGAAAGCCACTGATGTGAATAACATATTTAAATTTCACATGATTCGGCTGGATAGCTTTTGTTTTCGATACAACACATTGCCGAAAAAAGTAAGTTTTGAAATAAATGAGTGTAAAGAATATGTATATTTCTGCTGTGCGCTCGACACCTACTAAAACGGATGTAGTAACTGAGATAACGTCAGTATTCTTACACAACTTTTACGGTAAATTCTCAAAAACTATACTTTTGAAAGATGAAGAAGAAAAAGAAGATAACAATTTTAGACTACCGGCGACTGACTTAACAAGGAACATATGTACATTTCAGTACTTCAGTCTGTTATATTTTGTGTTATTTTTATATTTTTTATAGATTATGTTTAATACATGAATTTTAAAGGTTTGATATTCATACAAAAAACTATATACAAAACATAGCTGTTAAATTGCGATTACGATTAATAAACAATTAGATTATATTATTATATTTTAAAAATAATTATAATCATATAATCCTTAAAGGAGATGTGTTTGATAAGCAATTGATTTAGATTAAAAGTAATCAAAAAATAATTACGACTACTTGGAATAAGGAAAATAATCAAAAAGAATAAAAAGTAATCAAGAAAAAATAATCCGACTACTTATAGATATTATTTTTGATTCTGTTTGAGGTCGACTCGCATCGTTTCAACGGTGAGGTTGGGAAGTGCAACCAGTAATTTTTAACTGAAATCGCCCATACGCTGATGATTTAATATATTATATTTTTATTGATTGCGTATTTTTATAATTCTATACGTGAACGTAAAATCTGCATTTGATGTAATTTATCAAATGTTTAG
Source organism: Dichetophora obliterata (assembly GCA_963920525.1). Taxonomy (NCBI): domain Eukaryota; kingdom Metazoa; phylum Arthropoda; class Insecta; order Diptera; family Sciomyzidae; genus Dichetophora; species Dichetophora obliterata. The sequence continues at coordinate 200,553,721 of OY986438.1, read as the reverse complement.
TATTTTTAGTGCTTGTATATGTCTCGCCGTATACAAGCTGTCGTTGTCTCTTTCACACATATGCTTTTAGGATAATCGTCAAAAGCAAATCCTCCTTGAGCAGGAGTAAATTATTCTGTAATAATATTATAGCCAAGTGGCTTTTGATTATTAATTTAGTTAATAGTGTAACAGACCAGGCAGACCACACATTACAGCATTAGCGGCTGTAACAAATAAGAAATTGTTTATATATATATATATTTTGTAATATCGATTAATTAAAAACTCAATAAAGTAATACTACTACTTTGATTCTGTTTGATTATTTAGGAATTTTATTTTAAAGTACGGAATATTTTGTAAAATTTAATTTATAAAGAAACAGATATGTAAATAATCATTAAAAAAGTTTTTAAAAAACAAGAAAGAAGAAAAAGTGCTTGACAAAACTAACGGAGCAAATGTTGTAATGTGTTTTTTCGTTCTTGTTTTTTGACAATCTTTGTTTAACAATCAAACATATCTATGTTAATTTATCAAAAAATACAACAACAATTTTAGTATTTTAGACTGAAATTTTTAAAATAATCAAAAAGAATCAAACATAATTTCTGAAAGTAGTCTGATTATTTTTCTTGATTACTTTTAATTATTTTTGATTATTTTCGTCATCTGAAAAAATCGTAATTATTTTATGAATGTTATTATTATATTACAATTACAAACAGAAAATAATTGTACTGAATCAATTATTTCACATTTCTAAAAAAATAATCGAATTGCTAATGAATACGATTAATAATAATTATTTAACAGCTATGATACAAAAGAATATATAAATACATAAAAAAGAAATTTAATAGCTTATTCAGTTAAGTGTAACATAAATAAAATGGGTTGCTATTGCCCTATATTTAAATTAAATTTAAAAGTTAAAAAGTATTCGTTTTTAAGTATTTTGCAAAACAATATACCTTTACCTATTCCCAAAAAAAATCGACTAGTCTTATCGTTTATAGTAAGTTTTAAATTAGAAAAAATCATTCAGCAGCAGCTGAGCTATGAGGCAGACTTATTATATTTATCACAAAATTTTAAAGTTCTTTGTTAAGAGGTTGCATTAATGCATTTTTTGATAAAAAAGTAATGTTCAAAAATGTCTCAATGTCATAATTTTTCTTAAAGTTTTTCTCGAATTTAAGGAAATGCCTCCTTTTTTATATGTTTGCAAATAAAAACATATGTTCATATAGAAATTATTTATTAAAAAAGTATTTAAACTTAAACTGAGGCTTAAAAAAGTATCCATGCATTTTTCCAAGCGGCAACACTGCCTGAACAGATTCCTATGGTGTAATTATTCTAAGGTAATTTCACCATGATTTTTCAGGGATGTTTTCCATTGCTTTTCCGACGTCTTTTGTGGTATACCTTTCGTTACCCATTTTCTTGCAATAATATGCTGTTTTACAGTTATCGGACCTCAAACGTAACTGGTGAATTTCTTCAATCTACCATAAGCCAGGGTTGTTTTCCGTTGATTTTACGACATAGTATAAGTGTTTTGTGCTAGTATTGGAGCCAATTTAACGTAAAATTGAACATAATGCTATCCCTCTCCAACGGAGTTTCCCATCTCTTTATCTCTGATAACAACATTGTTGCTATCAAAAGTTCTTCGGCGAAAACACAAAGTGTCGACGAATTACAACAATCGTAAAAATATTGAAGTTGTTGTCCCTTAAAATGAACCGGAATTTTGCATTAGCACACATGATACCTATGCTTATGCACCTTACTGAGAAAATTTAAAAAAATAGACTTCTAAACTTAGCACTAAAATTACAACCTGCCACATTCTTAACATCGGCAGGCCTGCCTTGTTTTTTATCTGGTATGTTATATACGTACACACTCACGTAACGTACTCACACTCGAACGTTTTAATAAATTCTTAGTTGTTTGTTTCGACTCGCTGCCTTGTCTGTTTGTCAATCAGCGCTGTTTGATTAAAAGACACAAGATTGAGCTTGAACACAACACGGCAAAGGATAGAGGTTGGGTGGAATGGGCAGAACAGGCTAATGTTGGTAAACGAAAGTTTGGCGGAATTAAGCAAGAGAATGGAATAAAAAAACAATTCGACCCGCCCTTTAAAAAATTTCCTTCACATTCGCTTTCAATATTTAAAAAAATATTTTTCGAAAATACTTTCAAATTAAAATTGAAACTTGTCTTGTTGATGATCTATCTGAAATGAAATTAGATGTTGTGGTTTTAATTATTATTAAATATTATTTTATTAGATGTTTTAGTAAAAAATTAGCTAAAATTTCTCCAAAACATTAAACGAAAATGAGGGTACAAATACAAATCCACAACAAATTCTAACTGCATCTGAATTACAACAAATACAAACAATTTACTGTAGCAACAACCTAAAAAATGGACTCCTTGTAGTTTATGGTTTCTTTGTAAGCAAAGCTCGTCTGAAGTAGCAGATAAGTACAAAAAATTCATGTCATTTTTAAGGACAACATCTTGCTTATTGCTCTCTTTTTATGCACTACAACAGAGATATATAAAAAATGCAAAAACAATAACAAAAAGCAAATAATGGATACATATCTCAAAATATCTCTTCTCAAATTTTTAAGTATGTATCGATGCCATGTCATTGGCCATGTTTTCTTGAAAATTTCTTAACCCGAATAGACCGGGCGCACCCATTTGGCAACGCAAAATATAGTAACAGTTAAGGTATCGTAGCAATCGGGCTATTCAAAAATTAAACGGGGAATCGATTGTGTTGCAGCATACATATACGTATTTTTTTGATTTGCAAAGCAACAGGTCAGTTGTGAGTTGCTCTTGAAAGTGCGAGGTTGTTTTTAGCAAGTTAAAAAAGAAAAGTTGTACAAAAGTAAATAATGAACTACATGAAAAAGTAAGTTGTGAAATTTTTGGCTTATTTTTAGTTTTAGAAAAATGATTTTTGGAACATATACATATCAATAAATAACACTACTTAATTTGTGCATAAAAAGATGCAAAAATAAATATAGTTATCAAATGTTTTTCCTGAACTATATATGAGCGTTACCATATGGATGCGCCCGGCGTCACATAGGTTTTTTTGTCAATACGTTTTATTTTTGTTAAAATTGTCAATTTATTTCAAGCAATACATACTTATATATAAACAAAAATGTTTTTTTAGAAAATTGACCCTAAATGAAACGATAGACTTTATTGAAGAGCTTGACAGCGATAGTGATGATGAAGTAGGTAAGATTTTTTGAACCACCGGATAAAGATGGTGATATCAGCGGCGAGTACGATGCTCAAGAAGATGAGGGTGGAATCCCGGATAACGTGTGTGCCGCTCAGCTAAAATTGAACTGCGAAATCGTTTTCAGGAGTGGACGTCATTTATCTTCTGATACTAACTATAACGACGAAGAAGATAATATAGCAGAAGTCTTAGCAGACGTAATGAATAACTCGGATGCTAATTTGTCTGTTGGGTTGCTAAACAGTACCACAATGTCTGAGTCGACATCACTGCAAAAGACAACACCAAGAACTTCGACATGTACGTTGCCACCATCTAACAGAGATACTAAATTTTCTTGGCCAGGACAGGACAAATCTGCCACTTTTATTCCAATCTTTCCGCAAGCCAATTTTGAAGACTGCCGTAATTTAAGCCCACATGAGCACATTGTTGAAAAATCCAACGAATATTCAATTTTCCGAGGAAGAAAAACCCACGCATTACCGTTGAAGAGCTGCGTACATTTTTCGGTATTCTGATAATCACGTATACAATGGTCCAACAAAACTTAGGGATATGTGGTGTAATGATGCAGATTTGAGGAATGATCTTGTTTATAATAGCATGCGACGTGACCATTTCATTGAGATCTGCAATTGTCTGCACTTGTAGACACGAAAATATCACATCATGATGGAGACAAACTGTGGAAGCTTCGACCAATCACAGACCATTTAAAAGTAAATATATTGAAAAATTTCCTTGCAGAACAAAATTTGTCCTATGATGAAAGTATGATATCATATTTTGGAAAGCACGGGTGTACACAATTTATAAAAGGAAAACCGTTAAGATTTGGGTATAAAGTTTGGTCTCTTTGTACAACAAAAGGATATCTGTTCAATTTTGAAATTTATCAAGGTCAGAATCCACGAGCAAATAAGCAATTTGAACTGTGCTTTGTTAAGTGTTTCGCGCCAATGATAAATATGATTGACGATTTTTCCGAAGAAATGCAAAATCTACCATTTTCGTTTTACTACGACAATTTGTTCACAAGTTTTCCACTGCTCAAATATTTGAGAAACTGTGGATATATAGCTACTGGAACTATTCGTGAAATTCGCGTACCAAAATCATGCCCATTAGCTGAGAAAAAAGTTATAAAGAAAAAGAAAAACGTGGTTTTTGTACTTCCTTTGCTGTGAAGGATGTTGGAATATATTTGACAAAGTGATTGGACAATTCAGTTGTTTCCATTGGATCAACAGCTTTCAGCGCTTATCCGTTATCTAATGCTCTTCGATATTCAAAATCAGAAAGAAAAAAAATAAACGTACAACGCCCATGTGTTGTAACAGAATACAATAAGAATATGTGCGGAGTTGATCGTTTGGATCAAAATGTGAGCCCTTATCGAGTTGGATATCGAGGGAAAAAATGGTGGAGCAGCATTTTCACTTGGCTTCTCGACGTTTGTGTACAAAACGCTTGGCAGCTACATCGCGGTGAAAAGGGTACAATGATTCAATTGGAATTTAGACGTCAAATAGCCATTTACTACTGCAAGCATTATGCCGAAAAAACGGCATCACAAAGACTCTGTACTTACTACACTTCGCTACGATGGGCAAGATCATCTTGTGATACCTACTCCTAAAAGAAGACGTTGTGCTGGCGATTTGTGTAAAACAAGTGGTCGTACAGCTTGTAATAAGTGCGATGTTGGTCTCTGCGTAAAATGTTTTGCTGAATATCATAATAAAAACTACTTACTTACTTAGTTGGCGCTACAACCGTATGTCGGTCTTGGCCTCATCTAAGAACTTGCACCAGCCATTTTTGTCTTTCGCTTGCTGGCGCCAGTTGGAAATTCCAAGCTTCGCCAGGTTGTCCTCTACTTGGTCTTTCCAACGAAAATTCGGTCGTCCTCTTCTGCGTTGACCGCTGCTGGGTACCGAATCGAATGTTTTCTTCACTGGAGCATCGTCTCTTATGCGCTGAACATGACCAAGCCAGCGAAGCCGCTCGCGATGTCAGCGTACAGCTCATACAGTTCATCATTCCACCGTATTCGGTACTCGCCATTGATGCAGATTGGTCCGTCAATAAAATAAAAAAACCATGTATAATAAAATCCACCGTAATAAAAACCATGTATAAATATAACTTCTTTCATAAATTTTTTACAAATAAAGTGTTTTAATTAAAATATATATGAACTTTTTTTAATGAAAAAACCTAGGTAGTGCCTGGCGTTACCATATGGTATCAGTCCTTTCTGCCGCAACCAAGAGCAGGATACAAATTTTTGGTATGAGGAATATAGTTTTTATGCCTATTGGTATGAATTTAGTTTTTTTTCTTGGGAATAAACACCAAAACTATTCCCAGTCTATTCGGGTTAATAAAGAGTAGCTACATACAGTTATTTAAACACATGCATATTTTTTTTTTCATGTACATATACAATATATAATATTATGGTGGTCGGTGCATGCAAGATCATGTTGGATGGTCGTTAATCGGCTGCAATTTTCAAAATCTTGTATAAGCCTTAAATCAAGAAAACTTCCTATCTGCTGCCGCACTGCAAGAAAATAAGAAAAGAAAGAGTGGATTCAACAAAATAGCGAACTTTTTGAAACATGATATCACACAAAACATTTCTGTGTTTAAAAACATCGGTCCCAAATTCTTGCAACTCCAAAATTTTAACAGACACTCAAGGCTGAATGAAATAAATCTGAAAAAATTTAAGAATAATTGTGTTGCCATTTGCAGCCAATTTATAAAACAGCCACCCTTATGTCCTATATATTAGAAAAACATGAAGCACAACATACTAGAAATCTGCAGCTTTTTATGCAAATACACGCAAACACAAGAAAGCTATGGGTTCTATACAGCTACGACCTTCAAATATTTATAACCAAAAGCTGATGATGGCAGAACTGTCAGCAAAATATTTCTAAAAGGCTGCGTGTGTAACAGTTGCGTGTGAGTGCGTCGTTATGTTTTTGATTTTTCAATAAATTTATAGTTTTTCATGCACACAAGCACACAAGATATTTGTATGTAGTTCAATTATAGAAAATCCAAATACAAGTGTTGGAGTTTGAAATAAAAGCCCAATGTGCACAAAAACGGATGCGGATCCGATACGAACCCGTTACGAGTCCGTCAGTACGCACTGCGCTTTCTTATGTTTCGACGGACCCGTTACGAACCCGTTACGAATCCGCCAAAAGAGTCTGAAACGCATTCGTATATGAAGTCCGAAACGGATTCGTATCTGAAGTCCGTTCTGAGTCCGAGGCGGATCCGAAAAAATGAAAAAAGCAATTTGTATTTTTGAGAGGAATCTTATGTTTTGACGAACCCGTTACGAACCCGTTACGAATCCTTCAAAAAAATTACCACAACGTTAACATAAAAGACAGTCTTAAATTTGTTTTACAATTTCTTATTTTATTTTCAGAGGGATACGAAATACAATAGTGTACTTATTTTTGTTGTTATTTTTATTTTTATTATACATTGATATAATTTTAAATTTCCTTATTTAAAATGTAATATGTAGAATGTAAGAACTGAATTAGCAAAAAAATAAAAAATTTTGAACATACATAAACATTATTGTCCCTTTTTGAATAAGAACTATTTTTAAAAAACGAGTCCGTTGCGAGTTCGCCTTAATTAAAAAAAAAGTCTGAAACGAATTCGTATGTGAAGTCCGAAATGGATTCGTATCTGAAGTCCGAAACGGATTCGTATCTGAAGCCCGAAACGGATTCGTATCTGAAGTCCGAAACGGATTCGTATCTGAAGTCCGAAACGGATTCGTATCTGAAGTTCGAAACGGATTCGTAACTGAAGTCCGTAACGGAGAGAGGAATTTCATACGAAAAAGGATCCGTTCCGGATGCGAAACGCAATCCGTTTCGGACAAAATGTACGAAGAAGTGAGTTCGTTACGGATTCGTAACGGATCCGTTTGGCACACTGGGAGGTTGTGGTTTATCGCTTCGAGGCTACCAGTTTCGGTACACAAGATGCGGGGCAATTGTTTCAATTACCAAAACGTGGTCGCCATCAAGAACGTCTAAGAAATAAACAAAATTTTACAATTTATTGTATTGCTTTAAGCTTGACAATTTCGATAAATTTTGTACGAATGAAGCTATTTTAATAAATAAACGTAATTGATTGAACAACTCATTTGAAAGTTTTAAGCTTAAACTTTGGTCATTTAATCAAAAGTAAATTGGCAATAATATGCAAATATAAGTACGTATTGATTCATTGTTATAAATAATGTATAATCCATAAATCCATAAATTTTCCAAAATTTTATTGTAATAAAATTCAATATCAAGGTGGCATTTAGCGTTGGAATTTTAAAAATAGGCTTACTGCTTTATTCTGTATCACGAAGAAGCACCCAACGATGAGAAAGACACTAGAAGTGATAAGATTTTGTATGGAAGAAAGTTTTGTTTCTCGTGTATTTCTCATCGTTGGTGTGCTTCTTCGTGATACAGAATAATAAAGTTAAGCTTAAAAATGTGTTCTAAAAAAGCTATACTACAAAGTAACTTGAAAGTTTGTTTGCATAAACAACACAAAAAACAATATTCTAATATATCATATTCATTTATTTTTAAGGAAAATTCTTCCCGCTAGGTTTTTGCGTCAAGAAAACAACTGATTTTTGAGAAGCGTCAAGATATTTTGATACCAAGTTATGTGAAATCAAGAATTATATATCCAAGATTCCGCCTTGCGCATGTCCGCTCACTTTGTGAGCACGTGCATGTGACGTCAGAAATGCAAGAGAAAAGAGAATCAAACTGACTGAAAAAAACGTAGTAAAAAATTTTTAATAGGGTTTATCGATTTAAAAATCTCCTCATTTTTTTATAAATCTTGGTTTTCTAAAAGAAATAATTTTAAATCAAAAAAACACCGCTTGCACAGAAAAAATTTTAATATTTTTCATTACTACCTTTGATAAAAATTGTATATCTTATTGGGGTGTTAATTTCCGTGTTGACCCCTTCACAAGCAGTTTGACTGTTTCTTTGTGTGTATTTCGTTTGTTTCCCAATTAGCCATTCAGATTCATTCGCTTAGTTTCGTTTGTTGTTTATGTGATTTTTTTTGTTTGAATGTATTTTCACTTATGACGTACACCCGCGCAGTAGATTGCTATTTCTGCGCACTTAAGACGTGATCTTCTTTATATTGTTCTTGATGTGAAATAAAAAAATCGATGTGCACATTAATAAAGGTATTTTTCTCAATAACAAAGTCTAGAATATAAATATATGTAGGACTGATTGAATATAACAAAGAGTGAATGACATAGGTATGCAAATTTCACATCGTGATCGAGTTGCCAATGTTATTGGACATATTTATATTATTTCCTACTAATTTAACTAGAATAAGAATTCAACTTCATTAGTATCAGTTTATCCTAGTATGCAAAATCTGTACATACCACCTATCTTACCATATCATCATCGTATCTCAATGATATCAAAATACTTACGATAGTACTTTGACGTAGTAACTTTTCTTTATTCTTGGCATAGTCACAGTGTCAATCCTTACCGTGATGCTTGTTCAAGATACATAAGTAGTATAAAATAGAAGTACAAAATAGTCAATAATATATTAATAAATAAAATTCATAATAAATAAATAAATAAATAAAATTAATAAAATAATATTCAATAGAGAAAATTAGTAGCAGAAGACATTTAAAATATTAATAGAAATGGTAATACACAAAAGAGTAGGTAGTAAATATTAGCAAAAATATGCACATCAAATTTTACCATAGTACCAAACCGATCATCCTTAACAATCATACAATGAAATCATATAAAACCAACATGCAATACCATCATACTATATCACAAGAACATACCCCAGACAAAATTTTTGGCTGGAAAATGAACTTAAAACGGCAGACAGGTAGTCTGTTTATTGGAATATAAATGAAATTACTTTGGCCCAATTTTGGCAGGGCAGGGCGGGAATTGTTCCAAAACCAGCCAGTTGACTGCCACTGTACAGAACAGCAGACTGGCTTACAGAGGCTCAAAAATGTATAAAAGAGCATGCAACATACTTGGCAGGGAATGTACAGAGCAGAATACAAGCAGGTAGTGGCAGGCAATTGGATGGGGCATTAACATGGCTTAGAATGCAAAATATTGGTTTCTTTTATATATTTTAGGTTATTTTGTATATTTGAACTTTTATGTTCAACTAAAAGTTTTCGGTCCTTGGGTTTGTCGATTTTTTTCCATTCACTTAAATTTTGAACGGCTTTGATGTTGTGACATACAATTTTGAGTGAGATTTTTCAAACGTAAATTTCTAAGTTTTTTTTTTTAAAAGTTTATCTTAAGTATATCAGGTATAAGCAAACCCAAACAAAGAAGAAAATCCACTCCTGTGGGTATAATAGCAATGCCACTAACAATACCAGAGAATACGTGTGCGAACATTTTTATTGAAACGAATGGTGAGTTTTAAAATTATTGCACTATAAAAACATAGTCCAACACGCAAAAAATAAGCAGATTTCCTTAACGAAATTTGACAGAGAAATGTTTGTACCATATAATCAGTTAAAGTTTTTAATTGAGATGATGAATTCCCTGGTCACTCATCCTTCCCAGAATCAAAAAATTGTGCATAAGACGAGGATAGTGAAGATCCGATTGCTGGAAAAGATAGATTTGTTCTAGGATCTCCGGTATCAACATCTGAAGTCTTCACCTCAATTCTAGCATACGTTTTACGACACAAACTAAGCGGTTCTGCATTAAGCAGTTTGTTGGAATTGATTGATTCCATCCATATGCCCTGAAATGCCTCTTATGTTTTTAAAATCTCCACTTATGTCTTTAAAAAGCATTTAATAAAAATAAATTCCGCTATTAAGTGTACGGCGCATTGCAACAACTGTTACAGACCAGTAAAAGGAAATGCGAGGAATATTATAGCAAAAGCGAATTCGGATATCTACTCATCTCTTCAATAGGGGCAAGCAATTATTTTTCGCAGAGATTTCTGCAAACAAGTGCTTACCATTTAAGCAGAAAAAAGAAAATGTTGACAGGCTAGAAGACATTTACGATGGCGAACTCTATCGCAATCAATGCGAAAATAGATTCATGAATGACCCTAGGACTTTATCATTCAGATCTTCTGAAATACAGTAAATTTCACCACAATGTATTAAAAACTGAATTTTGCATTGCATTGCAAATGTTATTTCTTATGTTTTGCGTTCCACCAAATATGATTATTAGTGTTCCACTAAATATGATTGAAAACGAATAAAGCACCTTTACCTTTATCAATTTTTAAATAACGTTTGTTTATGTAAACTTTCGGCAAAAAAAAATTAATTGTCACTGTCAAGTTCACATGTTACAAGTGAAAAGGTTTTCAAAATTTCAAGTTAAATCCAGTAAAAAGTTAGAGCTCAGAAGAGTTAGACAGAATAAAAGCGTCTTCCAGTATAAGACGAGATAATTCTGTTGTCTGGAAAGCAAAACATTTTTAAGCTGCTATACCATTTCAATTGGATGCCAATACAATGCTTATTTTTAAATGAGTTCATGTGCCTGCCAGTATAGGGCGAAAGCATTCTGTTCTGTAGAAAACAAAACTTTTAAGCCTGCCTAAATATTTCAGTTCAAAGCTAAAATAATGATTTTATTCAACAGAGTTCATATGCCTGCCATTATAGTGCGTAGGAAGGTTGCTGCTGAAAAAACAAAAATGTGTGAGCTGCTTGAACATTTCAGTTGCCGTCCAATACAATGCCGAATTTCGACACAATGCCTTCTACTGACTTTTCCATGCCTTCATGCTGCTACTTTCTGGCAGCCTTTTTTGATAAAAAGTAAACTGGCCGCCACCACATTTCAACATACTGCCAGAACTCTGCTCATTTGCCACAATTATGCTGATATAATGCCGTTTTATTGTCGAATATTTTGTCTGGGGTACTGTGACGGGGATCCCATACCAGTTTGCACCCCGCGCACTACGCCACTACCCTACTATACCACTGTGCATTCAACTCAAACAACAGCCAGAACCCACACACACACACATACACACACACACACACACACACACAGCCAGCATATTCAACGTAGCCAACAGCAAAACCTACGTAAACCGCATTCAACAGCAAGACATGATATAATTCTCAGAAGGTTTCTAACAACATATGAATAAGTAATGCGCATTGTGACAGACTTCGGCATGGCTCGAGAGCGTAGTGCTTTGTCCCGTCGCATACTTGTTGGAAACGGTAACAAGTCCATTGATTCAAAACGAGCTATCGCAAGGTGGCTCGTGTTAATGCATTTAGCTTTTAAGTATTACAAGCAGAAGTTAGTTAGTGGGACCATTACGTCGGCCTCGGTCGGTCATGAATCTCGATTTGTTTTTATTATTAATTTGCCAGTGGTACCATCAACTGGCTCTTCGGTCGGTTGGGCGTCCACAATAAATATTCTGTTTTGGCAATCACGTCGGCTTCGGTCGGTCGGTAGCCCACAGTAGTTAGTAGGACCATCACGTCAGCTTTGGTCGGTCGGGAGTCCACAGTAGTTAGTGGGAACATCACGTCGGTTTCGGTCGGTCGGGCGTCTCAAAATTTTTGTATTTTAATTAGCTAGTGGTACCATCACGTTGGCTTCGGTCGGTAGGGCGTCTCAACATTTTTTTTTAATTAGCTAGTGGAACCATCACGTCGGCTTCGGTTGGTCTGGCGTCAAGTGTTAAAAGGGGGAAATTAATAGAAACAGCAATTTTTGATCACCCTAGGGGTTATATATTTTTGATATGAACTATAAAAGCCATTTTTTATATTTTTTGTTTATTGTATGGGTACTCTAACAATAGATCCCCATAGATGCATTTTTCACATTACCTCGTAAATATCAAATCGGACATGTATCTCATATTTTAGTCATCACCAACCATTTATGTCAGTATAACCAATTGAAACACCAACCAATGACAGTGCAAATATTAAATAAACATAAGTTTTTTATGCAAATTTTGTATTGTATTGCTTTTGAGATGCTCTCTTTCTCTCTCTTTCTCTCTGTTTTTTTTACAAAAATCTCTCTTTTTCTCAATTATAAGAAGCTTATCTTCTGTAATGTATTATAATAAATTTTTATACATATATTTTTTTATAGGAATATATGAGTTCTTAAAATATATTTAAGTCCCATATGCACCATATTTTATAAACGAAACTACATTACACACTAATAAAACAATTTTTAATGTAAGTATGTATCACGACATTAGGGTAACCCTGCTCATTTAACACAAATCACCTTGAGAATGTTCTAACTATTTTTGTACCAAATTTAATGTTTATAGCATCAATATATACCAAAATTAAGCATATTAAATTAAATGGCCGTCCACTTTTGCAATACTATAGGAACATATTTAACTCATCTCTTAAACAACTTTCATAAACCAAGCGTTCACACTGTTGATTAATCCTGACTACATTTTGATATATCTTAAAATATGTAATCTTTCCCCTCAAAACTACAGCAATCAATTGTAAAATCAATGCAAATATTTATCCCTTTTTTCAAATATGTTAAATACAAAAATCCCTTTTTTTGAAAAATTCCCCTTAAAATTAATGAATTGGAACACATTTGGAACACATTTTGAAATTTGAGCGTAATTTAAGCTCAAAAGTGAAAAATAAGTTTTGTTTTATAAGAAATTATAGAGATAAGCTGCTCTGTGAGTATTGAGAAGAGATTCTGTTTTCGGCGCTTACCATGTCTTTTATTTCCTTTGTTTTCAATTGAAATAAAAAATAAATAAACACAAAAGAAATTTCGGGTTCTTTATTTGACTCTTTTTGGATGAGTTTGTTTATTTTTTAAGCTTCATGCTACATTTAAATGAGTTGATTCTAGTTTTTTTTTTTTGGAGTAAACTCAAAATTTTAAAATTCTCAATGCAAGTCCGCTAGCCTTAAAACAACTCAAAACGGAGTCAGTACGACTTCTCAAACAAATCCACATTTCGAAGAAAATTGAACACACAAACGGAGTTAAATATAGTTTTAATTATTTTTTTTTTTAAATTATATTTTTTTTTAATTTTTACAGCTTTGGCAAAATACCATTCACGGAAAGAATTAAATTGACCACGAATATGACTTTATTTACTCCGTTTTTTTTTTGTGAAATAAGCTAAATCTTGTTTTTCATATAAGTCCTTCATACTATTTCAATAAAAATATAATATAAAAACAAATTTCGTTATGTTTGCTTAAAATCGCATTTGAAGTGTTGCACATATAATTATTTTACTAAGGTAAAAAATACCTTTGTTTTAAATTTAACTTTAAAAACATTTGTGTGTTACTTAAATGAAATTGTTTTAAGCTCTATTTCAAAAACAAATTCGTTTAATATGAACACAATTTTATTTAATTTCAACACATATTTCCCTCAGTGTAGTTGTCAGAGATCAAGATAGAATAATTCTTAGCTAAGTTTTTAACAGGGTTGCATAAAAAATTTCATAGTTTGCATCATTTTACTTTTTTATACCTGCGTGGTGCGGGGTACGTCTCTAAAAAACAAATTGTTTCAGTGATGACCTCTTAATTAGATTCAAATCTATTGCCACCGAACCATTTTTTTTTTTTGGTCCTAGGAAATAGTAAATAGGAAATAGTCCTAGCGGGCTATTTCTGGAGAAAATGGTGGATGTGGTAGCAGTTCGTAACCCAATTAATGGATTTTTGCCAAGGCGACTACAGACGTGTGCACCGGTGCGTTGTGATGGTCGTTTTTGCTTCAAATCAATGTCATATCTGTCCAACAACTGTGAATAATGCTCGCTGAAGATCGTTCTACACTTTTCAAAGTAATCGATGTGAATGACTCGAATGAGTGATGCATCCCAAAATGATGTCGCTATGACCTTGTTGGCAGATACACCCACCTTGGCCTCCTTTGAGTTCACTGCTTGACTGTTTTTTGATCTCTGGTGTATTGTGATGTATCCATGTTATGTCTACGGTTACAAGACGGCACAAAATCTCCTTCCGATTTTGATTGAACATAGCCAAACACTTCTTTTAAATGGTCACAGGCCTGCGCTTATGGACACGTGTGAGCAAACGCGGCATCCATCGCACGCATGTTGAAATATTAAAATAATGAATGTGATGTACCCACTCAATTGAAATGCCTACAGCTCAGCCACCTCACCAACTTTTATTCTCCAATCGTCCAATATTATTCCATGCTTTTTATTGACGATTTCCGGCGTGACGAACTTTTTGGGCGATCTTAACGTTCAGCGTCACTTGTGATGTTACGACTGAAACGAATTTTAGTTAATCAATACTTAAACATTGAAATTAATGACACATAATTCTCATAGTATTTATCAAGCCTCTGCTTGGTTTCAGTGATGGCTATTTTCAAACCATCGAAACTTACTTTTTTCCAAAATCCTCAAAATTCACGTGATTGTTAGCTTTCAATGGCTGTCAAACACAAACTAAATGACGCAACTTGCTCAAAATTTGACAGTTGTCTATTAACACATGGTAGTCGATGATAATACCAGTGTTGCATTTAAAGTTACTACGTGGGAAATTCAAAACATACTGACTTCTCAAAAGACCTAAGTATTTAAATGCATTAAGGATTTTAATTAATTCCAGAAGTAAGGGGTCGTCCATAAACTACGTTACCAATTTAGGGGGGGGGGAGGGGTTCTGAAATGCACTACGATAAGTAACGGTAGGGGGGGGAGGTGTTTAGATATTGTAACGTTACCAAAACTTAAAAAATCGACGGAAAACCTCTAATTAATAACACAATCATTTAAAAAATATGTAACCTTACATGTTTATGTTTGATCGTCTAAATTGATGGTTAACTATTGACGAGTTATTTTTCTTTGCTTGCTTTTCAGCACTTGTTTCTTCTATTTTGTTTGTTATTTTTCTTTGCTTGCTTTTCAGCACTTGTTTCTTCTATTTTGTTTGTTCACATTATTTTCGTTGATTTTTTGATTTTTTTTTTTTTCTATAAGTTTCCTGCACTTATGTCTTCTATCTCGCTTGTTTACAACGTATTCATAGTTCTTGCTGTAGTAGTTGGCTATTTTTTCTGCTGAGTTTTCGACCGTTGTTATGCTTTGCTATTTTCTTATAACTGTAAATTTTCAATCGTTGTTGCAGTGTTGTTCTAATAAACGTTGTGTCGGTTTGAAAGCATTGCGTTTTGTCAAAATATTTCTGCGTTTTTATTAACGATTTATGCATTTAGCAGCGCTAGTCCGACGAATAAGCCGGGAGCTTAAGCCGGGTATTTAAAGTTTTCTTATAAAATAATTTAAAAAAGCAATGTCGCTTATATACCAAAAATTATATCTTGCCTTTAAAAAAAGATATAATAGTGAATTAACTAAAAAAAACATACAATTAAAATGCAATGAATATTGGGCACAATTAAAAATGGATTATCCTGCAGTGCATGAGCGTGACAACCATGCAGAGGAGAAAATTAAGGAACTGAACTATCAAGGAACTCGAAAGTCAGCTAGTTTTTTTAATTATTTTGCCCAAGTAAGTAAAAAGACATGCAGTTAATTACACTTAAGTTTTTTTATTGGACCCATACTTTTTAATTTTTTATTAATCAAGGTTGGAACTAAACGCAAGGCAGAAAACGTTTTTATAAAAGACGTATCACTAGTTCAAATTCCTTTTGCAAAAGAAGCACAAACCGATGATATACCATCTGATAAAATTAATACAAAAGGTGACAATTGAAATATTTAAGAACAATTTATTTATATTAATTTTTTAAAAATATGTAGATAAACAAAATTTAAGTTCGGTCTCTGTTACAAATATTACTTCTAAACCAACGATTAGCCCACTTTCCTGTTCATATCCTAAACCACGACAAGAAGTTTTGAAAAATGAAACTATCGTTGCTGAAAAAGAATTGAACATCCTCGTTACGAAACGAGATTCTGGCCTTTCTGAGGATGGTGCTGAAAAATTAATAAAAAATTACAGAAAAGATTTAAAAAAATACAAAAAATTATTATCTGATAAAAAGAGCAGAGCTCATTGGCAGAAAAATTACAGAGAAAAACAGCGTAAGGAATTGGAAAACTTAAAAAAAATAAATTCAAAAGCTGCCGTAAATTTGAAAGTAAGAAATAAAGTTGGACGTCCACGCTTGGAGACGGATCAGACTGCTTTGCTAAAAGCAATAAGCGACATTGCAATTTATTCTGGGTCAGCTGATATTAAACGACGTTCTGAAGCGATTCGAGCTTGCAAGACTTTGGATGATGTACATGAAGAGCTCAAGTCTGCGGGGTTTAATATAAGTAGATCTGCGACGCACTTAAGATTTATTCCTCGAAACTCAGTTTCGATTGAAGGTAGGCGACATGTAGTTACAGTGCCCGTAAAGCTGTGCAGAGCCCAAGCCGACTACCATAGAGATCATATTGATCAACATTTCTGTAGGTCAACTATCAACGGACTCGAGGAGCTTGCTTCAATTTTGGGCCCAAATCAGGTATAAAACTAGTAAGGGACTATCTTCGATTGGGTCGAAGTTAAAATGCCCCACAGCCGTATTTTAGTATATTCGAAGATTTGAATGTTGTATTATTTTGACGACATCACTTTAATAGGGCATGTTTTTTTATTAATATATTTGAAATTTGTAACTAAGATTAATATATTTGAAATTTTAATAACATGGTGTAACTGTGAAGAAAAACTTAGCATATGACTTAGTGGAGATTTTAAACAAAGTAGAACATAAGATAACTACATATTTGGTTTTTTATTATTCTCTCAAATTTGGATATACATACATCCAAAAAAACCAATTTTTTTGTTAAGTACGTGTAAATTAAATTACTGTTTTTGAATAAATTTAAAAATTCAAAAAGTTTTTAAAAGACGAAATACAGACACTTTTCTACGGTATACACAAATGTCTTTAGTCGAAAGAATTGGAAAAGTTACATTTGATAACGTAATGTTCCACCAGGTCTACAACCTCCACTATATCTTATGCCAAGCTTTTCTACTATTACATCGTGTAATTAAAATGTACTCTTAGTTTCAAATTTAAAATATTTCAATAAAAACACAGCCCTATTAAAGTGATGTCGTCAAAATTATACAACATTCAAATCATCGAATATACTAAAGTAAACTATAACAAGCGTAAACATATATTTTCCTTTAATTTATGATGCATCACTTTGAATAGGAAGGGGGCGGAGTTTTTATTTTTTTATATAAAGCTAAATATCACTAACAATTTCATATTTAAAAATGGCTGTGTTTATTAATCCCCAAAATGTTTTAGGTATGCATAATTTCGCAAGATGACAAAGCAAAAGTTCCTCTAGGAATAACAGCTGCAAAAAGCCAAGCCCCACTACTTATGCATTTAGAGTATAAAGTGCGATTACCTGACCATGACTGGATGGTTGGTTGTCGCCACAAACTGACGCCGTCAGTGTATGCTGGTATTGCTATTAAAAAAAATGCTATGGGTCAAAAGGATGCAGTTACCCACTCAGGACCTACATATATTGCAATTCGTAGTGGAAAACATAATAGTTCAACAGCTACTACTCATGCAATGGATTTGCAAAAATTAGTAGATCTAGAAGATTTTCAGCCCATCACAAAAGAAAATGATGGTAAAATAAAACCAGTACTGATGCTTTCAGTTGATGGAGGGCCTGATGAGAATCCTCGATACAAGAAAGTTATTTTTCATGCCATTGTTTTTTTTTTAAAAAATTGTTTGGACGCAACTTTTATATTTACAAATGCACCTGGCAGGTCTGCTTTCAACAGGGTAGAGAGAAGAATGGCTCCTCTCAGTAGAGCTCTGTCAGGTGTTATTTTGCCTCATGACTATTATGGAAATCACTTGGATGTCAACGGAAAAACTACTGACGATGAATTAGAGCTTAAAAATTTTGAGTATGCTGGTCAAGTGCTGGCCGAAATATGGTCTGAATTGAAATTAGATGAGCACAATGTTATAGCGGAATACATATCTGATCAAGAAACTAATCCTGGCTCCGTTGAATGGACAGACCATGTATGGTATTCAAATCACGTACGTGAAATCCAGTATTTACTACAGGTAAATTTTTAAATAAAAAATATGTAAATAATTTTTAAATATCTTTTTTAAAGTTATGCATAATATTTTTTCGAACTTAAATTGTTTATGATTTTTTCTATGTTATCTTAGATTCTTAAGTGCGATGATTCGAGTTGCTGTCCTCCTTACCGCAGCAGTTTGAGGAAACTTTTGTTTCAACGATTTCTTCCAGCGCCTTTTCCCTTGACACAGGAACCTTTTGGTATTCCTTCACCATCTCAGCACACGTCTGAAAAATTTGGGTCTTTGCTTTTGCGACAGGCTTTGACGTTGTTGAATGTTCTCGATCAAAGGAGATACCGTATGACATGTACTGTCCCTCTCAGAAAGAAGAAATCGGTTCAAGGTCGTGTCCTACCTGCGGCTTGTATTTCGCTTCTAAAACTTCTATGAATTGTCATATGTTTGTATTATATCGTTTGCAATAAATCGGAATAAAAAATACTAATTAAATAAATCAATTTTCAGAAAGCATTTACACAAAAACACAGAACTTGGTGCAGCTCGGGTGCAGCCTTTAAGGGTACTCTGTCAAAGACCAGGTGAATTTCTTTGCGTTAGAAATGAGGATTCACCTAAATGGGTCGACATAGAATCCGATGAAAAATTCTATTTTGAAGAATCCTCAACAAAGCTACCAGCTTCTTCTATCCCAGTGATTGAGAGCATCGAATCTTGGATCGCAGATGGAATAGCTTTTACAGATGATATTAATTATTGATTTTTTTCCAATTGTTCCTTTAATGTATCTAGTCATACTAGTCACTAATACTAGTGAAAATTGTCAGAGCTAGTCAAAATATATAATCATTCGAATGAATTAATTTCATATGTCACGTTACTTTCTGGGGGGGGAGGGGTTTTGAAAAGCACTACGAAAAGTAACGCAGGGGGAGGGGGGGGTAAAAAAACCGGAAAATCAGTAACGTAGTTTATGGACGACCCCTAAAGCACGCTAACAATATACGAAAAGAATATACGAATGTACAAAGAGAAAAAGCAAACATATCATTACAATAGAACACACACACACAGTACTACTAGAAACCCAAAGAAGAAAAACAACACTTTGTTACTTACGGTCACTCAATATAATGCGACCTTATCGAACTTAATATATACTTTCCGAAGAAAAAATAAGTAAACACAAGACCAACACTCAAACCAAAAGTAGATATCCACTTGCAGCTTAACAGAAGGAAAACGTAACTAATACTGATACCGTAAGGGCCAAACAAAAAAGAATAGCGGAAGAAATGCGTCAATAAATCAAAAAATAATCCTGGCTTACACGCTAGCATCTAATCTAGAGATTTTTAGAAATTTTACGGTTCACCAGACTAAGTTGGCATGTAGTAGAGGGGTCAAGAAGACTTTTATAATATATAAAAAAAAAATTATTTTTGAAAATTATATTCCGACAACCGGAAGGATCATAATGCCAGGATGCACTGCTAAGAAAACTAAATATTTTAGGAAAATTAGAAAAAACCTGATTGAGCTGATGAAACGTAAGATAAAAGTTAAAACTCATCAGGATGTTTGCCGGATGAAACTTAAATGAGCGAACAATCAAGCGTCGAAATGAAGTGTTGAATTGAAAAACAAAAATAAACAAAAAAAAAACACAGAGAAAATTGTAAAGTCTTCGAAGTCTGCACGTAGTGACAAACAAACGTTTATGTCCTCCGACAGCCAACTGTGTAGCTACACAGTTAGAAAGATAAATGCGAGACAGACGAACAGCCATGACTACAGCAACAACTTGCTAGAAACGACATTTTTTGTACGACATAGCTGTAGATATAAAGATAGATGACGGCTTTGATAGAGATGCGAGTGTCACAACGAATCAACGGGTCTTCAGCATGGCTACACCAACACATTGACAAAGAACCATACATCTGCAAACAAAGCCAGGCACACGTAGTGAGCACTCAACGTCTACTTGTGCAAGATTGTTTCTACCATTCTTTTATTCGTTTGTCCTACAACTTGCAGAATTTCCGGACACCAGGTGAGTGTCCGCACAGTGAGTTGTTTTCTTAAAAGCAACTAGCAAAAAATAGGAAGTTCTTACGATAGCCATGATCGAACACCCAGAGAAAAATCGCATGCCAAAAATAAATATGAACATACTTGATTCTTGGAATAGTTAAAGTTAATATGAAACACTTTATTTTAACTGAAACCATATTTAAATAAATATTTGATTACGATTGCATTTTACTTAAAGAACAAGGCACTTTATACTAAGTACTTAAAATAGAATTTTAAATCAATAATAAAAGTTCCATCAATAGTTAGAGAATAGTAAAATTAAATATTTTAACACTTCTGTCCAAATATTTATACACTTTGGTTAAAGTATGAAAACCATTTCAATCAACTTTTTTCATTGTTACGTAAAAATCAAAGTGGATACACTTTAGAATAAATATTTCACCCTTTGAAGCTAAATCATAGGCAAAAATAGTTAAATCGAAGTGAGAATATTAAGATTTACAACGTTTTTTTCTCTGGGTGAAGGGTCAGTAGAGTAGATTTTCGGCTCCCTCAAATGTTGGTTTATAATGTATGGGAGGCATTAATACAGACACATTCAAACACAATATTAAGCCAATTTTAGGCTAGACAAATACACTCCACCCGCTACTTAACTCTACTTTGGACTCAAAAAATAAAAAGATTCGTATCAAGCTTAATGCTTAACGACTTTTGTCTAAGGCTTCCAAATTATAACTCCTTAAAGAATATGAATTGTCTTCATTTTTTTAATGCTAATTTTTAATTGGTCCTTAAGAAATGTTTCTAATATATGAATATACTTATTTTGGAAACTTTTGCATGAACACAACCACTGTTCGTTAGTGTGATCTACTCTTTGAATGGTACTACAAATGCGCGGCGGCATTTTTGTGATGCAATTAAAATGAAGCATTTACATCGAATATGTCGGACGCTGAAAAATCGTGCAATTATTTCGCTTGCTTTTTTTCGATGTCTCCTTTTTTCTATAATTTTTTTTTCTCAAAAAAACGTTTGTGCTTTAATTTTTTGGAGCAGGAGCATACTTAAAGCATTGCTCGAAACATTTATCTTTTTTATTAACATCCTTTTATTTTATTTTGGCGTCTCACATAAAATGTTTGTCTTTTTTAATCCATTTATTTATCCTCATCATTCGGCAATCAAACTTATCTGCTACAAATACAATAACAACATGCTTTATGTTACTCTCAGCCAATCGATATCCTTTTATTATTTTATCCACTTAGCCTGCGGGTTTTGTTTGGTTATTTCCTTTTTTTTACGTTTGTGCGCTTCTCTTAGCTCATGCATCATTCAAAGGATAGCATAAAGCAGCAAACCTGTGCATGGAAATATTTGCCATTTTTTTTTTATTCAATTTTATTTTGTTTTACTTTTATAAATAAATTTCTATCATCTTGTCTGGTTTATATTTATTTCATTGATTTGAATCTCGGTTATAAATTCCATTTGAACTTGCCACATGATTTTGAAGAAAAACTTAAAGGATTTTTGGAATTTTGTTTTTGTGTCGTAGCCAATATAGACGATAAAGTTGGCTTGCAATAATTCAAAATGGTCGACACATATGTTTTGCATATCTCTTTTCTTTCCAAGACAAAAATTTATTTTACAAATAAAGTTATCAGCCCAATTTTAGAATTCAATTTTAACTAGATCTTACCATGGGAAAAAAAACCATCGATGTATCTGAAATGTTGTGCTTATCTTTGTTAAAGAAATTGCTAACAAAATAACAAAATCCCTTAATCAAATATTTCTATAGCATTATGTAAAGGACAACACTTTTTTTGCTGTCAACATTATTTTTTGTGAGGCTGCTGGCCTAAACCTTTCTCAACTCCTTGAAACATATTGGAAAAGCAGCCCAACGAATCTATGAATTTGAATAATTTTAAAAATTTAAACCCTTGCTTAGGTGTGCACTAAAGATGTGGAGTTACAATAGTACTCATTTGAATGTGTTTCTTTTATGAAATATTTACTTTGGTGACATTTGGTGACATTGAGCTGCGCCTCAAGGTTGTCTGGTATATTTATTGCTTAAGTTTAGAGAAAACTTTGCTAAACTTATTATTATTTGCAACTTAAGGACAACAACCCTTTTTCGTTTCGAAAATTGTTATAATTATTTTTGCCAACTCAAACATAAAATTGTTCATAATATTTAGATATCGCATTATTTTTTCATTATTTTTTTTTTCTTTCCTTCAGGCTATTTAAAAATTTAACGCTCTTTTGGCCAATTTTTGCCAATTTGGCCCAAGACCATTCAATAATATAATGTATTTAATTTAATTTATGGTTTGCAATTCATTGACCATTAAAGCGATGTTTCAACTTAAATGATTTTATTTTTCAAATACAATCTTAATACAAAATGTTGGTTCTTGGCAAATTATCTCATGTTTAGGTTTTTTTATGTTTACTGTCATCGAATTGTTATTTACTTTAAAATAATCTCATCAGTTTTCATAACGTCGTTACAAAAGCAAGCTTGCGAATCTGAAAAATTAAATTTATCATTTCCAATGAAAATTCTATGGAAAATTAAAAATGAAATTTTTCAGATTCGTTAGTGCACTTTTGCAACGATGATCAGTGCTCGGATTTTGATGACCTAAAAAATGCAAAAAACTGCCTAAAAAATGACAAAAATTACCTAAAAATTGCAGAAAATTAACTAACAACTGACAAAAATATGCTATTTTATGTACTTCCGTCAAGTTTACTTTTATAAATTTTACCAATTGTCTTTGAAAGAGCCGAATAGCAACAGTATCATTCAGTTTGAAAGGTAGATAGTTTGACGAGTTTGAAGATTTTCACCTATAAAATCCTTTCCTAATAATCAATTTAATTGTCTCTTTTTAATACTTTAATTTTGGCCCAAAATTAACACAAAAATAAGTTTTTTGTTAAAAAAAATTGGGAACTAGAGGGTTAATTCAATAAGAATAGTTAATACACGAAATTGGAGATATTTTTATTATCAACAACTTTTACATTTATTTTATTTATTAACTATTTATTATTTAATTTATTTATTAAAATTAATTTTATTTATTTATTTTATTTTATTTATTTTTTTATTAACGAAAAACTGTTTTTTCACGTGTAGCGGTATATAAATTAATGTTTTGATAATAGTAATAATAAAAGTATAATCCTTTTAAAACATGTTTTTTATGTAAAATTTAACGAAAAATACGATAAAAATATAAAAAACTTGCTGCAAGGTGGGGGTTCATAGCAACATAAATTTGTTAATAATTATTTTTTTAAAAGAAGTAAGTTTGTAACTCAAATAGAACCGAAGTTATACATTTTTAAAAATTAGTCTCCAAGCCAAAAATCTCACTTTTTTCAAAATTTTCGATCACGTGTCTCTTAATTTTCGATATAGAATCCGTGAAAAAAGTTTCTGCAAAATCGAAAATGTGTCGGTCAAAAAGGTATTCGGTTTGTATAAGAATTACCTATATGCTAAAAAATTCACCTTCATAGTTAAAGGTTTATTGTCAAGAATTCTTTCATAGATTGTTCAAACATTACATGCAATAACAATAGAGTTCAGCTACTACAGCTTTTTCGCACTTTCTCCGCATTAGATCATCTTAAGAACCAGCCCAAACAACATTACAACATCTCAATAAGGCCATTCACAGTTCGAATACGCTGGTCCGCCATTTGTACGATCCGCTATTTGTATGCCAATTTACGAAAGCGCATTTTACCTTGCTGTTGCTTTGCATACAAACGCAAATACGCAGGCACGCGGAAATAAAAGCAGCCCTTAGACGTGTTTTTTGTACCTCGTATTTTTATGATCTGTCAACAGCCGCATAATGACATACATCACAGGGCTGCACAATTTTTTAATACGACGGTCACATGGCGAGGTGCTCACAGTTTGAACAATAACAAATGATATAAATACGATTTGTTAAAAGTACGCTCAAACCGTGAATAGCCCTAATGATATCGATAAGAGTGGTCCAAAACAATCTAAAGTGAGAAAAATTTACCCACCATAATATGGGTTGGGCTCAGGGACAACACAAGACATAACAACTAACCATGCGTTAATATAGATCTAATCATACATTAGTTTTCAATCTACTTTTGAGTTGACCTTTCGATAAGTTAACATCAAAAAAGCTACAGTTGTTAACAAAGGTACTCATGCGATTTAAAGGAGCAGTAGCCATATAATTTGTGCTACTAAAAGGTAAGTAAATTAAATTGTTAGCGTTTCTACTGCTTCTACGGTTAGTGTTAAAATTTATAAGAGTTAGGAGTTCTGGTGAATCGAACCCACCAGTTATGAGTTGGTGTAAGTAGACGATATCAGCAGACTTCCTTCTCTCATTTAAAGATTGCATTTTTAATAGTTTTAAACGATCCTCATAAGGAGGAAGATTAAAAGTGTCAGTTCCGCTTAAGCCCCTTAGAGCAAACCGAACAAAACGTTTTTGAATTCTTTCTATTCGTTCAACATGTACATTGTAACTTGGCGACCAAACTTGACTTGCATACTCCAAGTGAGGACGGACAATTGAATAATACAGCGTTGTAGTTGTTATCATACTATTAAATTCTTTGGCCCAGCGTTTTATAAAACCGAGCATAGAAGACGCTTTTTTACAAATGCTATCAATATGAACGCTAAACGATAGCTTAGAATCCATGCATATACCAAGATCTTTGACAGAATCTACACGATTTAAAGCTGTATCTTTTATCTTATAATCAAAAATTAAATTATTCCTTTTTCGCGAAAAGGTCATAGTTTGGCATTTATCTGGATTAAGAAACATATTATTTTTTGAACACCAAACTTCAAAGGATTTTAAATCAGACTGGAGTAGAACTGAATTGTCTTTAGAATCTACTGTTCTGTATATTTTCATATCATCTGCATAAATGAGCAGATGAGAGTATTTGATGATGTGGGTTATATCATTAATGGCTAAAATAAACAGAAGTGGACCAAGGTGGCTACCTTGAGGAACACCTGATGCAGCAATAAATTCACCAGACAACACACCTCGAAATCGTATTTGATAAGATCGCTCTGTCAGATACGATTGAATCCAGCTTACAAAAAATTGTGGAAAACCCATTAACTTTAGTTTAAATACAATTAATTTGTGTGGTAGTTTATCAAATGCTTTACTAAAATCAGTGTAAATACAATCGACCTGGTTACCTGAATAAACTGAATTTAAGCAGAATGTTGTAAAATCGAGGAGATTAGACACAGTGGATCTGCCAGTAACAAATCCATGCTGACGAGTTGTTATGACCCTCGCACAATGAATCTTCACACGATCATACACGAGCCGCTCGAAAAGTTTTGGAATCGATGAGAGTTTAGCGATAGGCCTATAGTTGTTTACATCATTCCTACAACCTTTTTTATAAATAGGACTTATAAAAGATTTTTTCCAAAAAAGTGGAAAATTACATTCCCTAATTGATTTATTGAATAATATGGAGAGTGGTTGGCTTAGAACGGAACCACATTGCGTTAACACTGCGGCAGGAATTCCGTCAGGTCCAGCATTGAAATCTTCTTCGATCGATCCAATATACTTTAAAATATCCTCTGAGTTAAAAGATATAGGGCCCAACGAAACCTTGGGTGTAGAGTTCATATATTCAAAATAAACTTCATCAGGACTAAAAGAGTCTGAACAGAATGACTCTTTAAAGAGAGTGGCAAATAGGCCACAAATTATAACGGGATCGTCAGTAAATCCGTCAGAAGTCTTAAATGATGAAGGGAATCCATCAGATTTTTTTTTGGTGTTTATGAAACCCCAGAATTTCTTTGGATCAGACAATATTCTCAGCTTAATATTGTCTAAATAATTTTGATATAAGGTAGCTGAGCAACTTTCAAAATCCAGAAACAAACGCTTGTAGGTTTCTAGGTCATTTAAGTCTAAGCTACAGACATATTTCTTCCATGCCCTATTCCTGTTGTTGCGAAGAGTCTTTAATTCCCTTGTGTACCAAGGGTAAGCACAATTTTTCGCAAATTTTAGGCTATACGGCACGGACTCAGAAAACATAGTAAAGATTTCCATATAAAAAAAATTAATTGAATCTTCAAGATTATTACCATTAAAATATTCTAAAATTACATTAAGTTTATTATGAAGTAAATGATTCAACCCCAGAAAGTCAGCTTTTTTGAAATTGAATTCATAAACTTTATCTATTGAATTGGAATTCACCATATTTTCCCTGTCGGACTTGTACCATATGCTCAGTGGTGGATGGTAGTCATCAACAGAAGTTAGAGCATGAAGGGCCCTCTTAACAATCACGTTGTTACAGTCTGTAGTTAAGACCAGGTCAAGAAGTCTTTCACGACTATTATAAATACAACTTACTTGTTGTAAGTCAGAACATATATTATCAACAAATATATGCTCTTGGCGTGTCTTCGAATTAGATGCACAAAAATATGTATCATCGTCTGAAGATTCCCATTTCAAGTCAGGCAGATTAAAATCACCCAACAATAAAATGTCGTCACTAACGTCAAGAATATTTATAACGTATTCTATGCAATCCGCAAGGCTGGCATAAACTTCCACACTGCTCTTTGGAGGAACATAAGCATTAACTACACATACATAAGAATTACAATGTACAATCTTAATGCATATAAGTTCGATATTAGAAGAGCAGGGAATATCGATAATGGAACTAACGAAGGAGTTCCTAACAGCTAATAAGACACCACCACCGACAGCAGAAGTATTGCCAGCGTATCTGTCTTTTCTATATACTTCAAAGCTATTATCAAACAATTCCAAGTCAGTAATGCTTCCATTTAACCACGTTTCAGTCAATGCGATAATATCTTCAGACAAATTTTGAGACATTAAAAATATGTCTCGCGTCTTAGAGCGTAATCCCCTTACATTTTGATAGTAAAGGGATAGCCTATTCAGTTTTTTTGAGTTTGACGAACAGGTTGAGTCGTCCTTCTAGACTTATTCTTAGGCAGAAACTCTGAAACGAATATATTATCGGTCCACAAATTAGAATTTAAAACATTTGCAAACTCTTCAGCTGGAACTGTGAGAATGAAGGAAGCGTGGGAAGGTTTATTTCCTATTTTTTTACATGAAAAAAAGTCGTTTTGACTCAACAAGTTGTTATGTTTGATAAACGTCAATACGTTTTCAACAGTTGTGTCAGGCTGAAGACGTGAAATAAATAAATTTTTCCTCCTTGACACTGCCCTTAAATTTAAATGATTTGTGGATTCAATAGGAGGTAAAACTGGACTATTAGTCAAAGGAGAAATATTAGTGGGTGACGAAGAAGAAACTGGAGTATTGTTATTCAAAGATGCTTTGCGTCGCTTATTTTTGTTCTTATTTTTGTTCTTCCTCTTTCTTTTTGAAATAGAATGGTCTTTTTCTGATGAAATAATAGTTTGAGTCCCGGAAGAAACAGTTTGTGACAAAGAAGGTAAGACATTTTCCGGAATAGATATTTCATCATAGACGCTAGTACTGGGTGCGGCTCTAATTTCGCTAAAAAATGTGACAATTTCTCGAAAATTGTTATTTAACGTATTAAGACTTTCCCCGAAAAGCTTTATTTTTTAATAAAGTTCATCTGGGGAAAGTGCCCTGCACGAAGCACAGTACCAGCGAAGACCTGATCGTACAGATACTAAATCGTCTAGACATGATTTAGAAATACCGGCACAAGATGCATGAAACATTTGCTCACATGGACCAGAACAACTAAACATGGGGTACAGAATATTTTGACATTTACATAGCTCGTTCAAAGAACAAGCGACAATATTTTCCACAGAAAAATATTCCATGCTTAAAGATTGAAAAAGTAAGCAGATGCCAAATGTGCTTTTAGGGCTATTATTTTAACACAACGAGCGCACAGTTAAGTTCAAACAAAGAACAAAAACAACAATCACTGAGACTAAGATAAACAAATCACTGCACAAAGAGGAAAGCAAAACACAGCAAGCATGCAAAACAACAACACTTTGTTAATATGTTTAAAACATTAAATTGAGAACTAAAAGGCAAGCTATTACTTTACGTTATTTATATTATGTTATAATAAAACACAAATGCAAATATTACATTAATAATTATTATTGTTTATTATAATAAACACACTCACATGTATTACGAACAAATAATTTTTGGAATAACATTAACAAACAAGAAGTACACTTATTAAAACAAATTAACACAACCGACACCGACTAATAGACGAAGTCAACTGAACATATATCTTATTTTAAAACAACCTTTCAGTGATTTTATTTTTAAATTTTTTTTGCAAAAGCGTCGTTATTTTAAAATTCATATTTTTCAAATTTATATCCTTCAAATTGTTCAGCAAAAAAAATTGGAAAAATATTTAAAGTACAGATTTATTTCTTTTACAGTTTTATTAAATGTATGCATAATAAAAATATTACGAAACTGACTTACTTTTAGCAGTGAGTTGATCACAGCTTTATCACTCAAAGAATACTGAAGAGATAATGTAGCGATTTCCGAAACAGACTGTCTAGTCAGCTAAGTGATTGACTCTATACAGAGTTGCTGTTGTTGTTGTTGCCTTCTTAAAAACTTACTTGATCTAAAACTTACAATTAAATTCATGCAATAATTTAATAGAACATAAAATTAATTAAAGAATTCATATAACTTATTTATAATATTCATGTAGATACAAATAAGTATGTTCTTCACAGACTTACAGCTGATTTTTTTAAGAAGTTTCTTTTTTATTTCTGGCCTAAGTAACTAAAATAAATGATAAATGATAAAGTTACTTGACACAAAACTAAATAAATTCAAGATAAACTTATAAACACGCAAGAACATCAAACAGTTTATATATACACATACATTTACACGCTCCACAAGAAATACATTAATAAAAACTAATATGAGCGTAGTTAACATAGATATACTTCTGGAGTTGGCCAACCCATCAAGTTAAGACACAAACCGTGCGATGCGATAGTGTTACACAGTGTGACAAAATTGCTGTTAGCGTTAAATGAAATAACTAGTAAATAAATAATTGTTATTATAAATACAATGAATCAGAGCAAACTCCAGACACTACCCTGATGAGAAAACAAAGCAGGCCTGCCGAAGGAAGGAATGTGGCAGGTTATAATTTTAATGCTAATCAGAGACCTGCAGCGATGAACTGCAACTGCTTTTACACTCAGTACATACTTGGTTTTTGTATGACTTCAATATCTATATATATAAAAATGGATGTATGTATGTGGGTATGTGGGTATGTGGGTGGGTATGTGGGTGGGTATGTGGCTATATCACGTATAGACTCCAAAACCGCTGAACCGATCTTTATGAAATTTTCAGGGAAAATAAAGCCACATCTTGAGAGTGTTCCTGTGAGGTTTCGTAACGATTGGAGAAGGGGGCGTGGTACCTCCCATACAAGCCAAATTTGCTCCATCGATCACAAACAAAAAAAAGAAAAATATCTCACGGTTTCAATCGTAAAAAACTAAGATTTGGGGATTTTGTTCAGATGGTTACTGTCGGTAACTGTACAAAAAATGGGCGTGGTCGTTATATAAATACGCCCACTTTTTCGAAATCATGGCAATTCCGGAGTTCTGCACATTTTTACAGTGAAACTTGCTCTTTAGGTGCTCCAAGAGACGAACACAATTTATAAATGTTTTCACGCCCACTTTTAACGCCCACAAATCAATATCTTATATATATAAAGCAAAACGATGTGTGTCTGGCTGTGTGATGTCTATAGACTCCAAAACTACTGAACCGATTGATCTGAAATTTTAGCAGTCGATTTGTTTCAGGTACGAGATTGTTGAGGAAAAAATTTGCCACACCCCCCTTTTACCGCCCCCAAATCAATAAAAATATTATATTTCAGTCGGTTTGGGTCGTATATGGCTAAAATTTTGTAATTTAGTATGTACGGTTACTGTCGACAACTGTCCTAAAAATGGGTTTCCACGCCCCCTTTTACCGCCCACAAATAAATGAAAATGGTTTATTTCAGACGGTTTTGGTCGTATAAGACTTAAATTTTATTACTTTGGTTTGTGAAGTTACTGACAGTAACTGTACGAAAAATTAGTTTCCACGCCCCCTTTTGCGCCCACAAATCAGTGAAAATGCTATATTTCATGCAGTTTTGGCCGTATGAGACTAACATATGATACTTAAGTTTGTATGGTTACTTTCGGCAATTGTACTAAAAAAGGGCGTCAGCGCTATATAGCCACACCCACTTTTTAAGAAACCATCAAAATTGACTACTGGGTCGATTGAGCTAAAATGTTGGCTTAGTTTGTACGGTTACTGTTAGCAACTGTACTAAAAATTGGTCTCCACGCCCCCCTTTTACCGCCCACAAACCAATGAAAACGTTTTATTTCAACGGTTTGGGTCGTATTAGACAAAAATTTTGTAATTCAGTACATATGGTTACTCTCGGCAAGTGCACTAAAAATAGGCCTGCCCTACTTTAGTTAAACTCACTTTTCGGGGAGTTAGCGTCCAGTGAAGTAAAGTGCGCCAGGCTTAACCTAAATTGAGCTGAAATTTGGGCAGTTGATTTGTTTCGATTACGAGATGGCTCAAGGGAAACATTTTACCGCACCCCTTTTTACCGCTTGCAAAACAACAAAAATGCTATATTTCGCACGGTTTTGATCGTATTAGACTAAAATATGGTTATTTAGTGCACATGGCTACTTTCGGCAGCTGTACTGAAAATGGTAAATATATTTGACATTTCTTGACATTTTTGTGTATAGCAGTAAGGCGGTCTGTGGCAGAACAACGTTTGCCGAGGAGATAGATTGTTCCTGTGAGGTTTGGTAACGTTTGGACGAGGGGGCGTGGTTCCTCTCATACAAGCCAAATTTGCGCTATCGACCACAAACCAAATAAGGGATATATATCAGACGGTTTCGATCGTAAAAACTAAGATATTATCATTTTGTTCAGATGGTAACTGTCAGTAACTGTACAAAAATAACTTTTTCGTCGCAATATATATACGCTCACTTTTTCGAAATCATGGCAATTCCGGAGTTCTACACATTTTTATACTGAAACTTGCTGTGTAGGTGCTCCAAGAGGCAGTCACGATACATAAATGTTTTCACGCCCACTTTTAGCGCCCACAAATCAATATCTGTACATATAAAAATGAATCGTGATTTGTTCGGATGCTTAAAACTTAAAAAGGACTAGACCAAATAGGATACTTCCTTCTACTGGTTTGTTCGTAACTGCTACGCAAAGGTTTAGGAAAAAAGTAATGCCACACCCCTTTTATCGCCCACAAATCAATAAAAATGCTATATTTAAGAAGGTTTTGGTCGTATTAAATTAAAATTTGGTAAATAAGTTCTTATGATGACTGTCACTAACTTTAATAAAAACGGGCGTTGTCACACTTCATCTACGCCTACTTTTGGAAATATCACAATACTCCGAAACTATTGGTCCGATTGAGCTCAAATTTTGTAAGTGGCTTTGCTTTGAGTACGAGATGGTTTAAGAAGAAATGCCACACCTTCTTTTACCTCCCATTAATATAAAAACGATTTGTGTTATCGAATAGCGTTATGGGTTGCACAGCTTAGAAATTCGGTATTCGACCACAATTTAGACGTACCGTTTCAGTGATGAAATTTTATGGGAGTTGGACAAGGGGGAGGGGCACCTCTCATACAACCCAAATTGGTGATATCGAATAGCTTTGAATTTATAGGAATTCAGCTTTGGAATTCAGTTTTTGACCTCAATTTACACATGCAGTTTCAATGATTTTTTTTATGGGCGTTGTACAGGGAGGCCTGACATCTCCCTTACATCCCAAATTTGCAATATCGAATTGCTTTGAAGTTATAGGTTGACAGCGTAAGAAATCGGTATTCGACCTAAATTTATACATGCACTTTCATTTCTTACATTTTATGGGCGTAGGGAAAAGGGGAGTGACACTTCCCATACAACCCAACTTTGTGCTATCAAATAGCTTTAGAGTTATAAGTCGCCGCACAGCATCGGAATTCAGTATTTGACCAAAATTTACGCATGCAGATTTACTGATGAAATTTTTTAGAGTTTGTCGGGGGGCGTGGCACCTCCAACTTAACCCAAATTTGCGATATCGAATAGCTTTGGTGTTATAGGTAACTCAGCCTCGGAATTCAGTATTCGACCTCAATTTACACATGCAGTTTCATTGGTTAAATTTTATGGGCGTAAGGAAAAGGGCAGTGGCACCTCCCATACAACCTAAATTTGTGCTATCGAATAGTTTTGGAGATATATGTCGCACAGTTTTGGAATTCGGTATTCAACCTCCATGTACACATGCAGTTTAATTGATTACATTCTATGAGCGGTGATCAAGAGGGCGTGGCACTTCCTATACAACCCTAATTTGTTATATCGAATGGCTTTGTGGATATAGGTCGCACAGTCTCGGAATTCAGTATTCTACCTCAATTTAGACATGCTGTTTAACTGATAACATTTTATGGGCGTTTGAATAGGGAGAGTGGCAGCAACGCGCCGGGTTTCAGCTAGTCATTAATATTATGCAACATATTCTACGCCATAGAACTAACTTACAACATCAAGTTTGTTGCTTTAGCCGATCGTACCAAAGTCAAACACTGTGTGATGTGTGCTTCGACTTCAGTGAAAAGTATAGATATTTGCATAAAATAAATATGTGTATAAACCACAGCGCACGAACGGCAATCGTTATAATTATGCATTATTTTGAGCTACTGCCTCGTGTATCATTGCAGGTTGATTTCAACTTCGGCTAAGCAGTGATACAAAAATAAGCTTACGAACGATGAAATCAGCGCATACACTGCATTTTTACTCAAGTGTTTGTAGATTACTTCAGTATGAATAGAGTAAATAGTTTTTATAAGGGCTGTTAACATATTTCAGGCTGTAGCATAGCATGCTATCGAATGTTTGTCTCAATTTTCATCCAATTTAAAATATTTAAAAATTTTTTATCTGATTTTTGAATCATTAGTCCTAGAAAATGCGAAATTTTGCAAAAAAAAAAAGTTCATTATTTGATATGTAGCAGAGAACTGCACAAGCCTACTTGAAGTCTTTTTCAAGTACTTGCTTAAAATACAAGTTAAAGCTAGCTTGAGCTTGATAATTTTGAATCATGTATAGCTTGTAATTGAATATAAATAAGCACACGACAGCTTGCGACTTGCAAGTATGCTAGCTTACAAGCGAACGGCACGAAGTTTCAAGTAAAGGAAAGCTTGATGCCTTCGGTAAAAAGCTTGAAAAGCTTGAATTTAAGGCAAGTATCCAATTAAAGCAAGTATCCAACAAATTCAATGAGCTTGTTTAGAGAGAGCTTAAGCATAATAGGACTTTTAAGGATTCTGTGGACTCCCTGGTTGGAAGTTTTAGGGGTAACTTATTTCGAAGATGATGTCAAACTCTAAAATTTAAGATGGCGGATAGAGTTGCCACCTAGATTTTTTTTATTTTTGCGAATTCTTGTTATTTTGAAATTCTGACAACGGATTTGATTTCGAATATAATGTCATAGTTTTAAAATTTAAGATCGAGGTTAGGGTTGCCACCTAAATTTTTACCACAGTATTGCCACCTAATAATATGTATTTTTAAGAGTTTTCAACATCATTTATCAGTGTTAAGTGGTCACTAATTTCGAATCTAAAGACAGAATTTTTAAATTCAAGATGGTGGATAGGGTTGCCATCTTAATTTTTTTGTAGTTTTATGAATTCGGGGTTGGCAAAAAATGGTACACCAAAAATGGGTCGCTGAATCCGAATCCGTTGTCAGAATTTCAAAATTATAAATTTTTGAAATAATAGGGTTTCCACCTAATAATATGTCTTTTCAAGATTTTTTAAATGTCATTTATCAGTTTTAAACTCTTGAAAAGACATATTCTTAGGTGGCGACCCTATTATTTAAAAATTTTATAATTTTGAAATTCTGACAACGGATTCGGATTCAGCGACCCATTTTTGGTGTACCATTTTTTTGCCAACCCCGAATTCATAAAACTACAAAAAAATTAAGATGGCAGCCCTATCCACCATCTTGAATTTTAAAATTCTGACTTTAGATTCGAAATCAGTGACCCCTTAACACTGATAAATGACGTTTAAAACTCTTGAAAAGACATATTATTAGGTGGCAAAAAAAAATATCTAAAAACTTTTCATATTTGGAATTTAGGCAACATAAACAAATGTTATAAAGAACCATGAAATGTCTTAGAAGCAGCAAAAAAAAGATGACATGTCATCGAAATCCTAGCTCTGCTAATGACGAATTTAGACCTAAAAGAGCGATGCAGACCCTTTTTCAAACAGCGCCTATATCGAAAATAACGCAAACAAAACAATTAAACAAAAGTTGTTGCTTTATCAAAGATCTGCATGCATACAAAATCTTATAAAAATCAGTGATAAAAGGTGTTTTATAGTAAAATGGCGTCTGATATAATTTCTTAAAAAACTAAATTTAATAAATGTCTTTAAAAATTTACTAAACAAATTTTATTGCTCACTCAATTAAACTTTAGAATTTATTTTAAAAAAGATATCAGCTCAATTGAACCATTAGCTTATGAGCTACAAGCTCTCAAAAGTCACGCAAAGTATCTGCAATGTTACTGCAATGTTACTGCAATGTTACTGCAAATACTTTGTGTTCGGAGAACATTTATGTCTTTGTTTTGTTGCTTGTAAATGAACATACTTACCATTGCATACCAGAAGTTGAAAAGACCCTGAGCTGGTTATCAAACCAACAACTCAAACATGCATTATTCGGTCTTACGACACGCTCATACACAGTTGGCTTCAATGTTGCAAGTATGTTCGACACAACAATCGCAGCGCTTGCGTAGTGCGGTCAGACTGTCACTGTATTTGTTAAGGGTAGATTGCAAGTAGCGAAAATGCCATCGCTTGCAGATCTCTGATGCTAATTTAAGAAGTCTATTTTAAAATTTTAAAAACTTCCTCTTTACTTCTGAGTGAGGTGCATTAGCAAAAGTATCATGCTAGCTAATGCAAAATTCCGTTAAATTTTAAGGGACAACAACTTCAATATTTTCATGATTGTTGTAATTCGCCAACACTTTGTGTTTTCGTCGAAGAATTTTGAATAGCAACAATGTTGTTATGTATATTATTTCAACAAAATCACAACAGTGCGAATGGCTCAGCTAGCTAGGGCTTCCCATCAGAGACATCATTTTTTATTCAATTTTTTTTCTTAACCCTTTCAGGAGCAAATTAAAGTGGGGGGGCTTAAAAAATATTTGAGGTCATATTATTGTTATTATGGCTGCAAATAATAACCAAAATTAATTTCAAAGCTGTACGTATCCTAGTTCGTCCTTACTGAAATGTTGCCTATAGGCAACATTGAGCCTAAATGGTATAATTTTTTAAGGAATACGTTAAACATTTTGTTTCACAAAATTTTTATTTGTTTCATTCATTTATTCTTAACTTTAATAATGTACTTTTAAACGTTAAACGCATTTTTTAAGCTTATGTATGCAAACTTCACACTTAGAACACTTGGAACGAGGATATCCTGTTTTGCACAGTCTGCATCTGCCTTTTGAGCCCCATTGAATCCAATGTTTGGTTTTGTCGTATCTTATCGCTTTAAGAGGTTCCCGAGTATAAATTCTTCTTGGTGGTGGAGTTGATGAGTCGGATAGAACTGGGGATGCTGGAGCTGAAGAACTTGGAAACAAATCATGGTAGTCAAAATTCAATAAAAGCTGTGCTGGACGACCTCTTTTTCGTGAAGGAACTTCATTGCTGCATCTAAGTAGTTCATTGACAATATCTAATTGAAAATTTATTAGAGGCATGTGGCTGTTCTTATCTTTGGCACAAGTCAAGTCTCTACGGTATAGTATCCAACTTTTGACCACTGCCATATTCATACACCAGAAGACAATGCGCATGTACCACTTATTGGATCGGTGATTGATTTTATATAGTTCTAATAGCATGTTCGAAAGATCAACACTGCCCATGTTCTTATTGTAGCACTCAACAATAGCAGGACGTTTAACTTGCATATTTTTCTTCTCCTTTTGGCACCAGCAAGTGCATTCAGTGATAGGTCGGTCCCCAATAAAATTTGACATCAGTTGGACACACTTGTTGTCATACCAGCGACAAGCGATTAAATTTTGCGAGGTCTCAACTTTTAAATCACAAGATCCTCAACCTTCTTTTGCAAGCTCCTTTTCAGATTTTAGCACACAATTTTTTAGGCGGTTGGGGGCGAATCGTTCCGACTGCGAGAATACCTTTGTCTTTTAAAGTAATCATTAGGCTTACGGACGTGAACCAGTTATCAAAAAATATTTTGAAGTTTTGATTTTCAGGAACATGTGAAGGCAAATGAAGGACAATATCCGAAGACATTCCATGTCCAAATGAATCACAAGTTCCTTCACCAATGTAAAGACAGAAATCAGATACGCCTGCCCTTGAAAACATTTTAAATCCCCACTTATGTGGCTTTTTTGGAAGATATTGCTTCAAGCTATGTTGACCTGCAGGATAAAGGTTTTTATTCGTTAATAAAAATAAAATAAAACAGTAAGAACAACTTACCTTTAAATTAAATAATTTGCTCATCAACGCTTTGATACTCCTCTTGCTCCAATTCATTGCATACTTTTTTCATTTTTGATAGTAACGGACGTATTTTACATAATTTGTCATAACCATCCGTTCCCTTCTGGGGTTGCTTACAGTTGTCATTTAAATGAAAATTTGTTTTAATTTTCTCGAATCTATTTTGGCTCATTGAATCGGCGACTGCTGGCAGTCTAAATTTTGTTGACCATGCCATTCGCCATACAGGTATTTCGACTTCACCCAAGTACAGCAAAATGCCAATAAAACGTTTGATTTCGATGTCATTGCAGTTAAGTTCCGCTCCATTATTTTGCGTATAAATTCGTTTCAGTACAGATTTTTTGCAAAATTTCGTTGTCAAAGTACATTAAAAAGTAAGATATTGGTTTCTTTGGTACTGAACCATTGATGGATCTTTTCCATGAGTTGGTTCCTTCATTTTTGCTTGAAGTATTTATCTTCCATCTCAATGTGTCCTGATTTACCTTTTCGAAAATTTCCTACATCGTTTCATCATTAAATTCGCGATTGTTGTTTTCGCACCCACTTCTCTTCAGCAATGCATCTTCAATAGTATCACCCTTCGCAATAACATCCTGCATTGTGTCTTCAATAAAGTTTTCTAAAGTGTCAAGTGCATCGATATCTTCTGCATTTTCCAAATCATTTTCATCTCCGGAATCATCCCAATCAAATGGGCAAATATGTTCTATTTCCAATTTGGTTAAACCTTAACGCCGCATATCTAGTAGAACAGAAGTGTTTTTAAATTGTATATACCATTTGAAAAAATGCAGAGACAAACCTCAACAATTTGCGTTCACAAAGTTGTTTCTCATCAATTAACTTATCTTATTTAAACCACGAAAATCACTTTTTGTGTAAATCTGAATAATATATTCTGTACAAATAAATCAAATGCACAACAACTTTTCAACAAAATTTTTCGGCACGTGTTGTTTGTGCGAAAGCGACACTATAACTAATAAATCACAATATCTAGCGGTACTTTGTTTATGCCATAATACACAACAAAAAACAGCTCGTTAGATGAAATCAAAAGAAATTGAGAAAAAAACAACGCAACAGTTATTTTGGAAGTTGCCTATGTGAAGACAATGTTGCCTATAGGCAACACTGTTCCTGAAAGGGTTAATGGCTTTTAGTTTAGTTTTGGTTTTCTTAGTTTGTTCTGTTTTTGCATGAATTGCTTATAATAACAAAGCGAACGCGGTAATTTTCTTACTCTGTGCTCGTACGTTTATTCTTAATGAAGCAAATTAAGCGACAATTAGTTAACAGCTGCGATGGTCCAATGGATAAGCATGTGCACTTACAGTCACGTAGCCGAGGTTCAAGTCTCCGGATAATGGCAATTTTTCAATTGCCGGCAACATTAGTTGGAAATTCAGCAGACATGCCTCCATACCCGCTCATATTTTTTTTGCAGACGGCATGTCAGCAAATTAACTACCGTAGCAGCAATGCAGCATGCATCTCATAGTATGAATGCAGAACGCAGAGCATGCTGGCCTAGGACATGCCCATGGAAAGAAGATATAAGTGGGCAAGCAAGTCTCCTAACCTTCCGAGGCATGTTGCCGGCACACATACAGCAGGGCTCCTTTTCCAACTGGGTAGTTTCAGTCTTGCATCCAATTGTGTTACCAAGTAGGTGATTTTTTTAACTGCCTTTGTTACTATCGTTTTTGCTATTCTACACTAAATTGGAAACTTTTGCTTTTAACTCCTTGGATTATTTTAGGAATATATTTAAACACAAGGTTTGCAAGCACCAAATACAACTTTTAATCCAGTGGTAACTAATTCTTGTTATTTTTAGTTTTAAGGAACCTTGTTATTTTTAGTTTTTATTTATTTATTTTAAAGAACCCCGTTTTTCATGAAAAGTTAATGATGGCATATTTTAATTACAAAATTGTTTTTAATAATTCTAAAAAAAAGATATTTTTTAGAATTATTTATAAGCTTAATGCCAATTAAGTTCATGAAGCAACAGGTTGCAACAACAATAAGTTCTTTGCAGAACAAACCACCAAGCAGACTAGACAGCTGTTTCGTTGATAGCTACATCAACTCATCAGTAGTCTTCTGTGGCTTCTGCAGTACCATCCACTTTGATAAGCTTATACTAACACCTTCCGTTAAATTAAAACAGAACTATGTGCTGTATGTCGCCTTTCAAAGCAATGTTTTTGCAAAGACTTGTTTGTTGTGCTCTTTGTTTAATTCTTTATCACGAATCAATCTAGGCTCCAACAGTTCGCTGGTATAAACCATAGAAGGCGTGAAGAAGGTTTTTTGAAAAAAGTTGTTTTATGTGTAGAGACATAATAACATACTTGTTTTCATAGGTCGGGCTCGCACCAGTGTTTACATGAAAAGTTAATGATGGCATATTTTAATTACAATATTGTTTTTAATAATTCTAAAAAATTATATTTCATTTTCATTTATTCCTATATATAGATATTGTGCTGAGATGTGCTCAAGTTGTGCTACAATGTGTCAAATAAAATTTCGAAAAGTTCACATATTTACGTATAATAAAAACGGAAATCCAAAAACATTTTTTTAAATATTTGAAAGAATTAAGCATAGTACTCTGTTCAGTTTCATGTGAAATTCCACTCAAATCTCTATATAAAAACATGTTCGTCAAAGCAGTATTCTGTTCCGCTGCATGAAATTATCGCAACATGTTTCTGAGCAACATTTTTTCACGACAATTTAATTGTACTGCTGCCTATTTATTTTGAAGTGAAAAAAGAGAGATCATATGAATTCTCCCAACTTATAGCCGATACACATTGACGTCTTCCACCGACAAAACGAAAACTTGCCGTCAGAGAGAAGTGTCGCAGTATTATCGACGACTTGATTATAATGAACGCAACAGCGACAATCCGTATTTCATACAAAACATAAACAAACTCAGCTATGTTCGCTCTTGTCATCTATCAAATTAGAAATAGATTGAAGTCTGCTGCAGCAACAATTGTGGTCGTGTTCTCTCTTTGTCGTGCCGTCTTCAAAAAATACATCTTTATAAGAAAACATGCGTTCTATTTTTTGACAATTGGCGTTCATCGCAGTCAATGTGTATCGCCTATAAATCATAACACTGTGCGCTTTTTTGTGTCTTTTTTCTCTGTATTTGATAATTTAAACGTTTTTCACTTAATTTTGGCATAAGAAATCTCGTGGTGACATTTTTTTACCACTTTACAGAACATTTTTGAACAAAATTTGTTTTAAAATATATCAAAAATTACTCAAGATATGCACTCATTTTCTTGTTGATAACACTTGAACCATTAGAATTTTCATTTTTGTTTCTTACGCAAAGTTCTTTCTATAATTCTGGCCAACAACTTTGCTGAATAAATGAATATGAAAAAATTGCTTCCAGTGGGTCTTATTGAGTGTTTCTTACAAATAGTCAAACGAAACGAAAAAAAATTCGAACAACATTGCGTATGAGTAACATTATTTGTTTTGAAGCGTTGAAAGCGGGCAAGACATATATCGCTTATTTAATGTTTAATGTCCAAAAAAGTTATTGGCAAGAATAATAGAAAGAAGTTTGCTGAAAAAACCAAAATGAAAATCCTAATGGTTCAAGAGTTCTCAACATGCAAATGAGTGCATATCTGGACTAATAAAAAAAAATTTTTGCACTAAAGTCTTCGGTAAAGTGGCAAAACGGATAATACCACGAGATTCCTCATATTTAAATTCAGTGAAAAACGTTGAAATTATTAAATTCAGATGTTCGTGCTGCACAGTGTTATTATTACACAGTGTCTACCCTTACAATATTTTATTGCATACGAACTGTTGAATTGATTTTCACGATATCCAGATTGCATGCTATAATATTTAAGTGGGCACTTCATCTCATAAAATTTTATTTTGGAATTGTTTGTAAAAAGTTTATGAAATTAATTTTTTTCTTCTATTCGTTAATTCGTTCTATTAATTTTTCGCCATTCCATTTTATGTTTTTTCACTCTTTTAATGATTTTGCAATATTTTTTACATGAAAAGTTTTTAAAAATGCACTCACTTACATATTTTACTGAAAACTGACAGCTAATCTCATGAAATACATCTCAAGTAATATTTCAAGACATAATTTCATGATATGAGTGGTCTACACTTGAGATACATTATTTCACCTTGCGTGCAATTAAAGAAACTATTAAGGTATTCTTACTACTATATTATATAGTTTATTTATTTATATTAAAGTAATTACTTTAAGTGCGTTTAAATTTGAATACAAGATAATGGCTAATCAATTATCAAAATAAAAAATAGATAAGTTTTAGCCGAAAACATTAATATATTAGTTAATTAATTGAAATATTTTGCATGATACTTGAAAGAATACTAAACATTATAAACTTAAGTAAATATTTTTAAAGTTAGTGAATAATTATAATATAATTAAACTTTTAAGGGTTAGTGGACATTTAAAGCTAGTAACCATTCATAAAATAAATATTTAATTGAAAAAACTAAAATGAGTATTTAACAACTATAACTAATATCATAATTACAAAATTTTAATAAAAATCAAATTCAATATATTTAAATTCAATATATTTAAAGACAAAATATCAAAACATTTTTAATATCAATTAAAAGTTAATCGAAACATTTTTATCAAATTTAGTGTCAACATAATGAATCAAAAAATAACAACTTATAAATACAATGACTAACTTTGAAAATCTTAGATGTCTGCAGGCGCCTGATGATTTGAAATCCTGATTATTTAATGAGTTTTCAAAAGCTTAAAACAAAATGTATGTATGTATGTATGTGTATAATTTTTTAAAAGTTAAATTTTACAGAAAAACTATTGAAGTTCATTTTAGCATTTAACAAAATTTAGATTTAAACTTTAATTAGTGACTATTTGTAGTTACTCCTTAAATTATTTAATTATTGAAATTTAAAACTATTAAAATAAATATATTTTGTTGAATTTTTAATTATAGATGATCCTTTTATTTTAATTATAATTAACGATTATATAAGCAGTTGCTTTATTCTACTTTATTTAGCTAATATCATGAAAATTTTGTAGTTTTCTTCTAAATTCTTAAGTGGTTAGCAATTGCTAAGATTAATCCTTTCATTCTTCTCTGCACTAGCAATGATATTGGAGCAACGATATATAAGTTTTTTCATTTAAAATAAATACACTAAGTATGATTCAACAATTAGTTGAACATTTATAATTTAAGTGCAAATAATTTCATTTTGGTTCAGCTTATATTCTTTAAAAAGTGTTTGCTGCGCTCACTTACCAATCTTTTTTTTACATTAAAAATATTTTATAGTATAAGAACAACTTCTTTTGTACTTCAAAAAAATTTCTTCTGAATCTTAAAATCTGGAAAATTTTTAAACAAGAAACAGAAAGATTGCTAAGAATAGCAATTTTAAACAAGAACTAAAATTTTTGTTTTCAACTAAAAAGACAAAGTGAAATTTGACAAGTGCAAGCTATGAAAAATCACCCTTAAGCACATGTCATCACAACTTCAAAATAGAATTGTTTGAATGAAGAATATTATGGAAACTTATCAAATCCTGCAACCTGAATACCTCATAAATTCATTGAAGAGTGCTTTTTAGTCACAGTTTTATTGAAGATTTTTATTCATTTTTAATGATTCTGAATGTGTCACTAACGTCAGGTTATTCGAATGTGTCACACAGCAATTCTTATATTTTTGTCTGTTCCTGTTACCACTGCAAAAACTTAACGGATTTTTTCTAAATTTAAATTAATCAAAAACAAGTGGCGAAGCTCAAATGGACCAATCTAGCGCTATTATTTATCGTACATCGAAGATTACATAAAATTGACTAATTTCTGTCTATTCTTGACTAATTGACTAAAAAGTCTAATTCTTCATTAACTATGTACTTAACTTATTTTATTTCTGCTACTTTATTTATTTGAATTTTTAAGCTCTTCTTAATGGAGAAACGTATCAAAATGCAGGACAGCGTCATTTGTAGGGATAACAAGCTGGCAACCTTGAATCACAAATCCACACAGACACGCACACACGCTCACACGCTCACACTTTTGAACTGATTGAGCAAGAACTGCTAGCAAAACGCACACCTACACAAACACACAGGTCTTTCATTTGTATGCACAGCAGCGCTATTTTTCGACATATTTGCTTTTTCTCTTTTTTTTCTTTCATCCTAACTTTCAGCTACCTGACATTCAACTCAATTTAATTATTCTTCAATTTTATTTTGTTTAATTCTATTTATT
Source organism: Dichetophora obliterata (assembly GCA_963920525.1). Classification (NCBI taxonomy): domain Eukaryota; kingdom Metazoa; phylum Arthropoda; class Insecta; order Diptera; family Sciomyzidae; genus Dichetophora; species Dichetophora obliterata. The sequence goes on along the minus strand of OY986438.1, from coordinate 200,510,051 downwards.
TGCTACTCAATGCGGTATGTTTCTTTTTTTCTATTTTATTCTTTTGCCTTCGTGTGCTACTTCTGTTCTCCTTTATTAACTCATTAGATACTTTCTTTGTTATCATGTCCTTCGATGCTTCCTGCGGCTGTTAAAGTGTTTTTCGTGTTGTGACTGATTATCGCTTGAGTGTGTAGGTATGGGTTTTTGTTGCAGGTTGTGGTTATGGTTCTAGTGTGTATGTATTGGATGGAGATATGTGTGAGTGTAGCGGATGTGTCGTTGTTGATGTTCGTCTATTTAATTTCATTTTGAGTCTAGCTTGTGAACATGTGTTTGTCAACTTCAGTTAGAACAACGAAAAAACGACAGTGAAATACAAGTGTAAGCTTTTCTTTTATGCTGCTTTTTGTGTTTAGTTGTTCAAACTTTTTTAACTTTGTTTGGTTTTCTTTGTGATTTTTTTTTTTATTCTGTGCATTTTCATTATGTTTCACCACATTTTACTACATAGTGCATAATTAGAAAACTTGGGTTTGTTTTTTTCTGTAGTTCTAATGAATAATTAATTAACTGAATTTAATTATCAATGACATTTGTAGCGTTCTTTTCTCACTTTCTGTAACAGAAGAAAGTTATTGAGTTTTTTTGATTTTTTGTTGCTATTTGAGCGTATTAATTTGTGAACTTATTGATGCTTGGTGTGACCTAATCAAGGTTAAATTCTTCTGCGTGATTCTATAAAAACGGAATGCTTCTAGGATTTCTTGATTTTTTTTCAAATGGTTTCACTTTGCCTAGATGAGCAGAATGTTTTACCTTGAACCTGAAATTAATTTCCAGCATCAATTTGTATTCATAATGTTATTCCTGTTGATACCAATGAACTGAAGAACCAATGTTGCTGTTATTCCAAGCTACCAATGGACCAATCTAAGAATTCTTGTTTTTGTTTTAGTTTGGCTCTTGTTCTTGTTGTTGTTGTTGGCAACAATCTATCCTATCCCTAGCTTTTATAACTACACAATTGTTTGGAGAATCGCAAATATACACAACCAACAGTATATATGTGGAAATTAAATATTTCCACGAGAAATATAATAACTATTTGTTCGTACGTTTGAAATATTTTATTAGATACTGAAAAATTTTGAAATATTTTTATACATTTAAAATATGAAAACTTAATTCTAAAAAATACAAAAAGAACTTAAAAACTAAGTGGTTTTAAAACAAAGTGTTTTACATACAATTGAAACAATATTAAAATGTAATAATAAGATAACACTACATTATTCCCCCTCCAAAGAACTCGGTATTAGTCTTACAGTGTTTGCTAATAAATTAAAATGAACTGTCTTAGCTGATTTATTTGCATTAAAAAGTGTTTTTGAAACATTAATGTTAACAAAAGCTGGCTTAATTCGATCAATATTAACCGTTATAATATTTTTGTTTTTAAGAATTTTAAAAAATTTTGGAGACTTTTCTAATACTTTGAATGGTCCGTCGTATGGCTCTTGAAGTGGTTTTTTAATAGTGTCATTGCGAACAAATACAAACTCACAAGTTTTGAGTGATTCTGGCACAAATTGTTTAAAATTCTGATTATGATGTGAAATATGTGATTGATTATTAGCAACAATATCTTTAAGTTTGAACAAAGTTTCTGATGGACTGAATTTTTGCTCACTAGGAATGACTAACTGACTTGGCAATCTGAGTGTTTGACCATAAACCATTTCAGCAGGGGATGCTTTAACATCTTCTTTAAACGTGGATCTTAGCCCTAATAGAACTAGTGGTAATTCTGAGTACCAATTGTTTTGGTTATTGCTCGCTATAAGAGAAGCTTTGAGTTGACGATGGAAACGTTCTATCATCCCATTAGCTTGTGGGTGATAAGCTGAAGTTTTGATGTGTTTGCAACCAAATTTGGTAATAAAATTTTTGAATGTAGTTGATGTAAACTGAGGTCCTCGATCAGAAGTAATTTCCAGAGGAACCCCAAAGCGTGATATAAACTCTCTTTGGAACGTGTCAACAATAATATTAGCCCTTGTATCTTTAAGAGGATAAACCTCAGGCCAACGTGTGTTCCTGTCAATTATGGTAAACAAATATCGGTAACCATTTGAAATCGGTAATGGGCCAACCAAGTCAATATGAATATGTTCAAAACGACCGCTCGGAATGTTTATCTTGTGAGGTAGTGTTTTAGTGTGTCTATGTACCTTAGATTTTTGACATCTAATACATTCTTGAGTCCATTTGTTTATTTGTGTGTTCATGTTAGGCCAAAAATATCGTTGTGTGATTAGTCGTCTAGTACCTCTAGTTCCTGGATGTGAAATGTTATGTATTTGATCAAAAACTCTTTTCCGTAGTGTTTGGGGAATGTATGGTCTTGTATTATTTGTAGAATTTTCACACCAAATTTTTATGTTTAAAAACGGAATATCAACTTGTTCAAACTTGTAAGTTGTTTTGTCTGTTATGCTCTTGAGTTCTGTGTCAATGATTTGTTCCTGATGTAATTGTTTGAGATCAAGGTCGGGTGTTCTAACTTCTGTTACCTCGCATCTTGAAAGTGCATCTGCTACTGAGTTGTCTGTACCCTTAATGTGTAATATTGTGTTAGTGAATTGTGCTATGTATTCAAGGTGTCGTGTTTGTCTAGGACTACGTTCGGTTTTAGAAGATAATGCATTAACTAAAGGTTTGTGATCTGTGAAAACTGTAAAAATGTTACCTTCCAGGAAGTGTCGAAAATGTTTAATAGTTAAGTAAATCGCAAGTAATTCTCTGTCAAATGTACTATATTTCGTTTCAGCAGGTGAAAGTTTCTTAGAGAAGAAAGCTATAGGCTCAAGTTTATTGTTATGTTCTTGTTGTAAAACGCCACCTATTGCGGTAATGGATGCATCTACAGCAATCGACAGTTGTGCCTTACTATTAACATGGTTAATAAGTGTTTGCGTGGCAAAACTGTCTTTGATTGTTGTAAATGCATGTAAAGTAGTGTCTGTCCACTGTAAATGTTTGCTTTTAGTTTTCGAAGCTGTTGTTACCATGTCATAAATGGATTCAAGCATGTGTGCGAGTTTAGGAATGCACCTGTGGTAGTAATTTGTCATACCTATAAATTTTTGCATGTGTTTGACTGTTACCGGTTGTGGATAATCTTGAATGCATTTAACACGTTCTTGTGACGGACGTATTCCGTGTTTAGATATGTTGTAGCTAAGAAAGTCAATGTTATCAACTCCGAATACACATTTGTTAGGTTTTATGTTTAAACCGTAATCATTGAGTCTTCTAAAAACTTGCGTTAAATGTTCGAAATGTTGTGTTTCTGTCTCACTAGCAATCAAGATGTCATCTAAGTATACGAAAATAAAATCTAGTCCATGTAGCACTTCATTAATGAACCTCTGGAATGTCTGGGCTGAGTTCCTCAAGCCAAATGGCATACGGAGGAACTCGAACATCCCAAAAGGTGTAGTGATTGCTGTCTTGTGTATGTCGTTAGGTGCCATTGGTATTTGATGATATGCTCTGACTAAATCGAGTTTTGAGTAAATGCATGTATTGTGTAAATTTAAAGAAAAATCATGTATGTGTGGTAATGGATATCGGTCAGGTACTGTAATTGTGTTAAGTCTTCTGTAGTCGCCACATGGTCTCCAATCATTGGGCTCGCGTTTAGGTACTAGGTGTAATGGAGAGGATGTTTGAGAATTTGACGGTCTACAAATACCAGAAGTAACTAAGAACTGAAATTCTTGTTTAGCTACTTTTAACTTTGGCAAGTCTAGACGTCGTGGTCTTGTGTAAGGTAATTGTCCTTCAGTGACAATGTGATGTACAGTGTGATGTTTAATTGGTGCTGTGTAATCGGGTTCTGTTATTAAAGAAGGAAATTTTTTGAGTAATTGTGTATACTTGTTATCTATAGTAAATAATTTAGGTAAAGATGTTTCAGAAAATGCTGAAATTGTATTGACAGATATGTTAGTTAAAGGGTCAATGAGACGTTTGTGTTTAAGGTCAATAAGAAGGCCATATTTTGTCAAGAAATCTGCACCTATAATAGGTTTGGAGATGTCAGCTATAATAAATGAAAATGGTAATTCACGTCGTAAATTTAAATTAAGTGTCAATAATTTTTTTCCAAATGTAGAGATTGCTGTGCCATTAGCAGCTTGTAATACCAAATCTGATTTTTTGTTTGAAATTTTGAATTTTGAGGAAGGTAGAACTGATACCTCTGCTCCACTGTCAATAAGAAAATTTAATTTACTAGAGGGGTCAAATACAAAAAGACGACGTGTATGTATGACGGGTCTATTATCAGTCGTCGCGACAACAGAGTCTTTTAGTTTGTTGAATTGTGTTGTGTTATGTTGTGTGGTGAAAAGTTGTCGTTTTGAACAAATGCACATGGTTGCTCACATTTACGTGCGTTTTTACCGAATCTGAAATGGTACTTACATACCCAATTGGAAGGTCGTTGACCTGAAGAGGACCTATAAGACGATCGACGTCTTGAAGTTCCTCTGGAACTAAATCTTCTGGAAATTGGACGACTGAAACGTTGATTCTTAAGTTCATCAACATCAAGCGAGAGTTTTTGAAAACATTCAAAAATTTTAGATGTTTGTTCTGCAAAATGTTTAGTAATATTTGCTATCTCATTAGAATTAGAGATGTGTTTCGATACATTAAAGTTATTCTTGATTGCAGATACCTCAGATTCTGCTAATACCTCCCACAAGTTATCAGCGAGTAATAACAACTCATCTAATTCCTTATGACCAGATCCTGTCAAAGCAATGTTCAGACTTTTAGGTAGTTTACGTAACCAAAGCTTATAAACTAAGTCTTTGTTGACTGTTGAACCAGCTAAAAGAAGCAAGGATCTGTAAAATTGAGATGGTTTTTGGTCACCCATCTCAGTGTCAGATAGCATCTTATCGAACCGTTTGTTCTCACTTAAAGTATGTCTATTTATCAGAACTTTCTTCAAACCTTCATACAAGTTGGTTGAAGGTGGTTGTTGTATGAAATCTAATACCGTAACTATGACTTCTTGTGGAAGTGCAGTCACAAGATATTCATACTTTGTTTGGTCAGTGGTAATCCCTTTAGATCGAAATTGGAATTCTGCATGAATAAACCATGCATCAGGACTATCAGTCCAGAACTGTGGGAGTTTGACTGACGTTGCATGAACTTCAATGTTAGATGATGAATCATCGAAAGGGTTCAATAAAGGAGGCTCAAAATTAATTAAATGGTTATCTCCGTCTCCTGAGGTGGATAACCGAGTAGGAGTACGTTGCATTGTATTGTTTTAAAGAATACTAGCTTTATTACAAATAAATTTCTTAAAATAATATTAATAAAATTGAAGTGTGCCTAGCGTGCAGTGTAGTGCCTACGGTTGTGAAACGATAAGCGCCGGCTTATCGTTTTACATCCGCTAAAAAGCTAATTGTGTAGTGTATATAAATACCAATCCTTAGTCGCTGATTTACTGACGTCTCTGCTTGTTTCTGGCGTCACTGCTTGCTTTGGCGTCGCTGCTTGCGTCGGTGGCGCTGCTTACTTCAGCGTCGCTGTCTGCGTCGTTGCCTGTCTTTGCGTTGCTGCCTGCGTCGGCGTTGTTGCCTGCGTCGGCGTCGCTGTCGGCGTCGTTGCCTGCGTCGGCGTTGCTGCCTGCGTCGGCGTTGCTGCCTGCGTCGGCGTTGCTGCCTGCGACGGCGTTGCTGCTTGCGTCGGCGTCGCTGCTTGTGTTGGCGTCGCTGCTTGCGTTGGCGTCGCTGCCTGTGTTGGCGTCGCTGCTTGCGTTGGCGTCGCTGTTTGTGTTGGCGTCGCTGCTTGCGTTGGCGTCGCTGTTTGTGTTGGCGTCACTGCTTGCGTTGGCGTCGCTGCCTGTGTTGGCGTCGCTGCTTGCGTTGGCGTCGTTGCCTGTGTTGGCGTCGCTGTCAACGTTGGCGTTGCTGTTGACGTTGACTTCTCTGTTGACGTTAGCGTTTCTTTCGACGTTGGCTTCTATTTCGACGTTGGCGTCTCTGTCAACGTTGGCGTTGCTGTTGACGTTGACGTCGCTATTTCTGCCGAAGTTGTTGTCGATGTCGGCGTTGTTGCTGGCGTCGAGATACGCTGCTGCTATTTGCTTCGTTGTGGTGAGGTGGGTTCGCTGTTGTAGCTCTGCAGTGAGTAAGTTGCTCACGACTGCAGGCTGTGATGTTGTTGTTGTTGGTGCGGTGGCGGTTTTGGTGGTAGCGGTGCCTTGCGCACAGGTTTTTGCGGGTTGGTTGTGATGATGTAGATGTTGCTGTAGCTGCACTTTTAGTTGTTGACGCAATTGTTGTTGTTGCTGTGGCGCGTAGAGACTGAGCGCGAGAACTTATGAGCGTGTCGCGGGGTTGCTCTACTTCAGTGGCTTAGAGCGCGGGGTTGCTCTGTTTGAGTATTGATGAGCTCGTTGGTATCGTTGGTCCGGTTTCGACAGGATCGCCAATTGTGGAAATTAAATATTTCCACGAGAAATATAATAACTATTTGTTCGTACGTTTGAAATATTTTATTAGATACTGAAAAATTTTGAAATATTTTTATACATTTAAAATATGAAAACTTAATTCTAAAAAATACAAAAAGAACTTAAAAACTAAGTGGTTTTAAAACAAAGTGTTTTACATACAATTGAAACAATATTAAAATGTAATAATAAGATAACACTACATATATATCTACTACGTATTCTATAACTTAAATTCAAGTATATATTCATTTGGTTTGCCTTGAATTCTGGTGCATTTTGGCATTTAGCTACTTGCAGAAAATGTTGACCCTTTTCAAGCTGCTTGCTGCTAGCTCATCCTCGTTACGCTCGTTGGCACATTCATGGTATTGAAAATGATTTAAAACTTTAATTGCTTTGCTTGAGTGCAAAAGGACAAATGCAGAGAGTAGCAGAGTAGCAGAGCACCAAAAGCGGAAGCGGAAATGTTTGTTGTACACACTTCCGGCAGCCAGAGTAACATTTTAATTTCAATGCTATGGCTAAGTAGTGAAAAAAATGTAATCTAGTAAAAATGTGAAAATGAGAAACTATCTGAAAGCAACATTGAAATGTAGAACTTCAGCAAAAGCAACAGCAACAGTAAGAGCAACATCAAAGGAAACAGCAACAGCAAAACTCTAGCAAACGGAAGAAAAATGAGCAACAGCAGTAAGAAAAACAACGTTTATTTCCTTAAGAGCATACAGCATTATGTCATGACGCAAATATATACACAAAAATGAATAAACAAAAAGACTAACATAGGCAAACATATAAAAATACAAACAATAAAAGCAACATCTAGCTGCTCAAAACGTCACAACATAAGTGGATGCGTAGTCGTTTTAGTTGCGAGTAATAAATGTTGGCATCACTGACAACGGAAACAGCGCCCTGTGACTGTGTTTGTTAGTGTATACGTGTGTTTGACACATAAAATCATGCATTCCACTCTGCTTATGGCTTTTTTATAATGGCCATAATAAAACCAAAATACCCACAACAAACAAAGCATTAACAACAACTTAAACAAATATGTTTGACAACCTAGTTTAACATATCTTTAATATAAATAAGTATCTACGAATATCTAAGTAGATTTGGCAAAAATCTCTACCAAGAAAAACATTTCACACAAAATAAAAAAAAACTAATCTAGACTTTCCCCCACCCTAAACAAATAAAGGCGGATTTTTAAACAAAAAAAAAAGAGATTTGCGTTGCCAAAAAAGCTCAAATCGTTTTTTTTTTTTCTTATCATTGGATTACTTTGCAGCGCCCATCAACGACCGACGCACTGTGGGGTATTGAACCCTCTAAATGGGTATCAATTCACCTTGAAGACGAAGCGAACTTTTGACTTCTTTTTAGTTGGAATGGGTCCAAATAGGAAAAAACTGTCTGTCTGTCCACACGAAAACAGCCATAATTTGGAAGGTATCTGAAGTTAAACAAAGTAAAAATCACGTTCAAAAATGACCCAAATCGGATGAAAACCACGACAACCTCTCATACAAAGTGTCTTTATCAAAACGGTAAAATCTTTTTAAACTCCACAAAACTTAATGCATGTACTTGAAACTTTGCATATGAGCTTTGATATATAATATGCACTCTTAGTATAAAAGTCCTCACCAAAGCGAATGAAAACCACGCCTACCTCCCATACAAAGTTACCTTATCAAAACTATAAAGTCTCTTAAAATTCCAAAAAAAAAATTATTATATATAATAGTTAAATGTACATAACTCTCGTTATTTTTCGACAGCGAATTCATATTAAGAAACTGCTTTAATTTTTCACGGCGCAAACATAGCGCAGCTATTTTTTTCTTCAAGTTTTAAATAAATGTCAATAATTATAGAAAACAATAACAATTTCGACACACCACTCACAACTATATACATGTTCAAAATACACACATTTTTCAGCTAAATGGAGAAAAAGAAATAAAAACATTTAAAAACACTTACTTTTCAACAAAAAAAAAACTATGCATATTGTTTCAAAAATACCTTAGCTTGTAGGCACCATTTAATTTTATTTTAAGATTTGGCTTTAAAAACATAAAAAACCACTGGAATGTAAGGAAAAAATCACTTTTATCACAGCGACCACGCATAAAGAAAAAAACTTAAACTTTCAAAGTGCATTGCTAGTAAACGGTGCGATATTTCTTACTGATGCAGAATTTTATGCTCTTTCATCAGGTTTCAAATATCAGAGTGCAACTAAAAATGAATTTTTTTAATTAATCTACAAATAATACACGCAACATTAAATATAGTTTTTATAAGTTTATTAACCCGCCATTAGTGTAGTGGAAAAAAATCACGCCATTATTGTGGTGGGTGTCATACCCCAAAAGTAAAAGTCGTATAAATACTACAAAAAATGTTTTATCAAAAAAGTTCAGATCGCTTCTGATTTCTTGATTGAATTACTATTAAGAAATAATATTTTTAGTGCGTTACAATTTAAACAAAAAAATAGTTTTATTGAAACTTACAAATACTACTTACAAGATATTGAAGGAAATAAGGTCTCTGGGGTATGTCATACCCCACCACACTAACGGCGGGCTAACGTCTTTTAATTTTTTTTAATATTATATAAATATTTATTTCATATTGTAAGGGAATAGATCAGTATCAATTAGGACAGAATATTCAAAAATATTTAATATAGCAAGGGTTTTATTAAAACAATGTATACATTAAAAAATAACTAACATTTTTAAGTCCGTTTTACAGCTTCTAGCGCACACCAACATCGACAGTTTAAGAAGAATAACTAAACAAAAGCAAGTAACAAAAACATTGCATTGCAAACACAATTTCTTGCTTCTTTTGATTAAAGTGACTGGAGTTGTATATCAAAAAGTTGAATAACTCCGAAAAGGCACAAAATGGCACAACCAAATTTTGAAGACTTATTAAAGACATTCTATATTTGAAGAAAATCACAATTAGATGACAAAACTGCTCAAAAGAAAACACTTTAACTTCACTTGAATAACAAGAAATCTTAATTTTTTTAACACATTTTTTAATTAGCAAAAAAAAAATTAAACAACTACTCGAAAAACTTTTATGTAGTAATAACAGGGACCGTACCGGTTATGGTTTTTATCAAAAAAATCAGATGCTAACAGTTATCATTTAACTTTTATTTTTTCCGACAAAAATATTAGTTATTTTATGCCTTTTATTTTTTCGGGCAAACATAACTGTTAGTTTTGACTTTTATTTATTAGGTCAAAAATAACAGTTATTATGTGCCTTTTATTTTTTCTGTCAAAAATAGCAGGCAATTAGAATTTTTTTAAAAGCCGCTTGAACGACAAAAAAAGTTTAGTGCAATTTTCATTGCCTCACCAGCGCGCACATTTTGAGCTATAAAACTTTTTTTAGTCTTAATAGTATTTTATATAGTGAAGCGGTCTTTGAAAAAATACAAATTGCCTGATATTTTTGACCGAAAAAATAATAGGCACAAAATAACTGTTATTTTTGACCTAAAAAATAAAAGTCAAAAGTAACAGTTATTTTTGCCCGAAAAAATAAAAGGTAAAAAATAACAGTTATATTTAACTTTTATTGTAACAGTCAAAAATTTAAAAAAGCGTTTAATATTCTCGAAGCTGCTACCATTACGATTATAATGGTTTTTTTTTTAGGAAGTCCTCCGGCAACTTTTTCTTTGTGCCTTTTTCATCAGAAAATTGTAAAAATTGTAAAATAACAGTTCTTTTCGGTCCCTGAGTAATAATAACAATTACTTGAAGTTGAGGGTTCCATTAAAAAACTTTCCACAAAAAAGTTAAAAATATATTTTAAAAAAGCAAAAAAAAATAACATTTTTCACTGCGCGCGTATAATTTTTAACTAGTAATTATTTTGATATTTTGCATACACAAAAAAAGATTGATCATGTCAGATGATTGATTTTTGCACAACAAATTAAAAAAAAAAACAAAAGCTACTGATCTCTTAATTTTTATTTTTTCACCCGCTTGCATTTGATACCATGAAAAAATTATGAAAAAGGTGAAATAAACTATGTATATATTTTATTGGAAGATTTCTTTGTTGCTCAACTTTTTGTATGTTATTTAATAAAAATACTAAGTAAGCATCGTGTAAAATAAAGCTTCACACATGCAAGCCGTGCAAGCGAGCGAGAAAACAACAATTGGTACTCTGAATACCAGCGCACAAGTCACTAGCTGCTGGTTCGGCTGGCACTAATACGCACTTTGAGCTTATTTCATCTGATTGTATATGCAGCTTTTTTCAGCTTTCCCTCTCGGTTCGGCTCGGCAAAGCAACAAGTTGCCACTATAAACGCGCCCTTAGATGAGAACTCTGAATAATAAAATGCTTGGAGGCCTGAACTCATATATTGTACAATTTCTGAATTCCACAGAAATTTCCATTTTATATCTGACATGTTCAAATGTCATTTAATGTAATTTAGATCTAATAATTATTTGCTGTTCCTCTCTTTTTACTCTTCTGTCTCCAGCAATATGTATTTTGGCTTATATGTATATAGTCCACTCAAGACAATGTGTATTTGTCGATTTTTTTAAATGTTAATTTTTTTTTTAGACGCAAATAAATATTATTTATAGTTTGAAACTATTCTCCCTTCTTTCTCTTTTCTATTAAATATGTAGTTTTTAGATATAAAGAAAAGTTGTTTAAAGTCTGAAATTTTTGGCATACTGCTCCTTTTGAGCTCTTTCAATTTCAAACAAAATATATTGGGGTTTGAATAATATTTATTTAGAACAATGTACCTAAACACATATTTTTTGTATGTAAATAAATTAATCTTAAATGCAAACACAAAATACTAAACTTTTTTTCAGGTAGATAATTTTTATTGTTTGTCACGCAAAATGTTATTCTCTCTAAAACGGTATCAAAAAAAAGTTGTTATCTGAAAAAATGTTTTTAAATTATTGGGGGTTGGAATTAATTTTAAAGGTTTTTTTTCGGTTTTTGAGCATTTATTTAGAAACAACGGTACAATGTATATTATTCAAAGTATTGTCCATCGTTAGCTACAACATTTTCCCATCTTTCTGGCAGCATATGGATTCCGCGCCGGAAGAACGATTCGTCTTTTGAGGCAATCCACGAATCGACCCATTTTTTGGTATCCTCGTAAGAAGTGAAGCGCTGCTCAGCCAAGCCATGCGTCATCGATCTGAATAGGTGGTAGTCGGAAGGGGCTATGTCTGGGCTATAAGGCGGGTGGGGTAGCACATCCCAATTCAGCGCCTCCAACGTTTCCTTGACGGTTCTTGCAACATGTGGCCGTGCGTTGTCATGTTGAAAAACCACTTTGTCGTGTCTTTTGGCATATTCCGGCCGTTTAACCTTTAATGCTCGGCTCAATTGCATCAATTGTTGTTGGTAGCGTTCCCCAGTGATGGTTTCGTTAGGTTTTAGCAGCTCACAGTACACGACACCCTTCTGATCCCACCAAATACACAGCATAAGCTTGGCGCCATGAATATTCGGCTTGGCCCTCGATGTTGATGCATGGCCGGGTGGTCCCCACGATTTCTTTCGCTTAGGATTATCGTAATGGATCCACTTTTCACCGACAGTGACAATACGATGCAAAAAACTCTTCCTTTTATGCCGTTGAAGCAGTTGTTCGCACATGCAAAATCGCCGTTCAACGTCTCTCGGCTTCAACTAGTACGGCACCCAATTTCCTTGCTTTTGAATCATTCCCATGGCCTTCAAGCGTTGCCGACCGTTGATAAGTCGACTCCCAATGATTCTGACAATTCTTGAAGGGTTTGACACGGGTCTTCATCGAGCAAAGCCTCCAATTCCTCATCTTCAAACTTTTTCGGCTGGCCCGGACGCTCTTTGTCTTCCGTATCAAAATCACCACTTTTAAACCGACGGAACCAGTACTCACAAGTAGAAATCGATGGAGCATAGTCCCCGTAAGCCTCAGTAAGCGTGCGTTGTGCTTCAACCGTTTTTTTCTTCAAATGGAAGCACAAAAGTAAACCTTCCCGCAAATTGCGTTTTGTTGGAACGAAAGTCGACATGTTCACAGAGAAAAAAATATATGTTGTTTACATTTCAGTGGAATGACACATACTGAAAAATGAAGCTTACGCAATGTGCTTTGAAATGAATATAGTCACAGGTGTGCCCGATGCGATCTATTGATAGTTACGCCATCTCTTAGAAAACCTTTAAAACTAATTCCAACCCCCAATATAAACCTAAGAGCCCATGCAATACCCTAATGTGCCATAGGGTCTTATGCACATTTGCTTGATTTTTCAAAAGTGGCTGCGAAAATCAATTTTGCTTTGATTGAAATTGGCAAATATAATGATGGACTTGTTAAACAATTGTTTTAGGTTCAAGAGAAAATTTTTTAACTCAATTGAACAAATGGTTCTTTTTGTATACCTGATGAAATTTTATGGTTTTTTTGAGTTTTGTGAATTTTTGGTTTTTTTAAAAAGAAAATCAGGTTTTGGTTAAAATTTTCGTGCAACGTGTGAATTAAAAGTAATTGTTTTTATATACGTATAAACGGTCTGTATGCTTTAAAATATACTACAAAACTTCTTTTAATAATTTTTTTAATTTTTATGTGGCTGTGTTTTTCTAAAACACTATTTAAACGTATTTTTCGAACTTTAGATTGACTTTTGAAACGAGGCCCGCTGAGTTGTTGGTTCTGCTTTTAAAAAAAGCTAGACTGTTGATTTCTGATCACAATGCTAAAAGAATTGGCCGCATGTCCTTGCATACCTGTCTTCTATAACAATTTATATCAGGAAACATATGTTTCTTTTTCATGTCCTGCTTGCATTTGCTTGATATGGCATTTTTCCTTGCAAATTTTTTAATGGGAAATGCGGCAATATATTCCAATAGCATATTATGAGAATCCACAGAATAATAAAAAAAATTAATTGTCATATTTTTGCTAGCCAACTTCAATTTTTATTATCAAGTGTGCTTTTCAATACATGCAAAAACTAAAATATATTAAAAATGGCACAGGTACAAAAGTTTGAAAATTTACATTTTATGTGAAATTCTGAATAGGAATCTAAGGAATATGACTTGAAACTTTTAGAGAATATTTTAAAGATGCTATACATTCGAAAAATATAAAAAATAAAATCATGCAATATGGAATTAGAATTATCATTAATTAATTATCATTAACTATCATTAAAATTGTGGAATCTTATATACACTCTTCCACGAATTGGCGAAAATTTTTATAAAAACACCTGCAAAGAAGGATGCATTGTCAGTGAGAACAAGAAAAATTCAGTATAAATTCCGCAACGGCTGTGCGAATAATCGCCAAAGTTACAATCGCCCGAAAAAACTGAAATGAGCAATCGCCCAAAAAAACGGCTAAAATTTAGGGCGGAAGTTTGCAGTTTTGTGTGATTGAACATCACTTTTTTAGGTGATTGTACATAATGAGAAAACACCCAAATTTTTTGGGCGATTATTCATTTCACAATTTGGGCGTTTGTAATTTGGGCGATTATTCAGACAGCCGTATTAGTCTGTGCGATAATTCGCCCAAGTTACAATCGTCCAAATTGTGAAATGAATAATCGCCCAAAAAAGAACGAACAAAATTTTTGGGCGATTGTTCCTTTTGAGTTTGGGCGATTGTTTATAATGGATGTTGGCCCAAATTTTGAAGAATGAATAAATGCCCAAAATATTTTTTTTGCGATTGTTCATTTCATTATGTCTTATTCGGGATGGACATAATGGCCATAAATTGATATTTCCTTGTACGGAATTTTAAAACTACATTTCGTACAAGGGCAAATTTTTTTGGGTGATTGTTTATTTTGGGATTGGGCGATTGCAACTTGTACGAATATTTGCATAGACTAATACGGCTGTGCGAATAATCGCCCAAGTTACAATCGCCCAAACCCAAAATGAACAATCACCCAAAAAAATTTAGGTAATTGCAGCTTGAGCGAATATTTGCACAGACTAATACGTTGGTGCGAATAATCGCCCAAGTCGCAATTGTTCGATTTGTTTTTCTCGATTATGTTCATTCAAATTTCAAATAATGAACAATTGCTGTTCATTGCATTTTTGGGCGATTGTACATTATGAATAAACACCCAAATTTTTTGAGCGATTATTCATATCACGATTTGGGTGAATTTTCGCAGTTTTGGGCGATTTTTCATTACTTTTTTAGGCGATTGTACGTTATGATTGTACGTTGCCTTCCGCAACAGACTTGTAATTAAAGTACACTAACCGATGGCAGGATATAGAAATATAAATGATCGATAGAAATGACATAACAGCTGAGATAACAGGTATTGATGAAGAGATCATCAAAAGGTTGGAAGTCATTCTCAATATATTGCACTACAGGGAAAAAGTGAATGCCGAAAAGTACGGGATATATGCCACAGAAACAGCCGGTTTGATTCAGAAAATATATCCTGCAAAAAACTCACACCTTTACTGAATGAAGTCCTAGCACGTGGTAAAGACATAATGGAATATCAGTCATTAACAATTGGAGAATTGTCCGATGAAACACAAGAATCCAAAAATAAGGACCAAAAAAATATTAATACTTAAATACCTGCAAGATTTCTCAAAGCGAAGAGTATCTTCAATATATTGGCCGCAACATCAGATCCGAAAAATTCATCATTAAGGCATATCAGAAATCAAAATTGATTCAAAATTATATTCTCGGGAACTGTTAAAATTTTAAGATAATTAAAGTTTTTTCCTAAATGACCTCTTTATTTTTTATGTTGACTTTATATGATTTAAATACAAATTCTCAATATTTGATAGTTTAAATCATACTTGATTTTAAATTCAAATTCTAGTTGTTTGATAGTTTAAAATCGTTTATTGAGCTTCAGGTCAAAGTTAGAACAGTTAATTGTTCTAACGAATCTTTCCAAAGAAACAACAACAACAACAAAGTTTTTTCAATATGAAAAGGAAAAAATCACTAGCTGATTTAATAAATTTAATAAATTTTAAGATAATTATATAAATATTAATGAATATATATTCTTACCAAAATTAGGTTATTTGTATTTAAATTTTATTTCTTATTAAATTTTTCATGTTTTACTACAAGTTTGTATCATTCTGTAGTTTTTTAAGTTGCTTAGGCGCTGATTTAATATTGAGGGTAAAATTTTTCGAGTCTCTTTATGAAAAAAAATTTGAAGATTCGTCACGTTTTATATTTTTGTTATTTTATATTTTTTGTGTTTTTTGTATGCTCTATCAGAAGGATGGCAGAAAGAGCGTAGATGTGTTTAAAAGAAATGCAGAAAAAATCAGAGACCGTACTAAGTATGCATTTATAAACTAAAAGCACAAAATAATAATTATCTTTTGACTTTTTAAATTTTGAGCAATAAATAATTATTATTTCTGTTTTTTATTGTTTCATGCTAAAAATAAAAAGCAAAATTTACCCGATATTTTTAAGGCAAAAATAAAAAGCAAAACTTGTTCGATATTTTTTGAGCACAAAATAACTGGTAAGTTTTGCTATTTATTTTTTAAGGCAAAAATAAAAAGTTAAATTTGCCCAATATAGTTTTGAGCACAAAATAACTGGTAAGTTCTAATTTTTATTTTTGAAGGCAAAAATAAAAAGCAAAATTTGCTTGATATATTTTTGAGGTCAAAATAACTTTTGAATTTTTATTTTTTAAGCCAACAATAAAAAGCAAAATTAGGACAAACCTGTACACTTAAATCCTAATTTTGAGCTTATTTTTTGCCATTGTAAATAAAAATCAATATTTACAAGTAATTTTGTGCTCGAAAATATGTCGGCCAAATTTTGCTTTCTATTTTTGCTTTTAAAAATAAAAATTAAAATTTACTAGTTATTTCGTGCTTAAAAAATACGAGCAAGTTTTGCTTTTTATTTTTCCCTAAAAAATTTAAAATCCAAAATTACTGTTTAATTTGTGCTTAAAAGATTTTGGGCCAATTTTGAGTTTTATTTTTGCCTTAAAAAATAAAAAGCAAAAATAATTATTATTTTTGCTTAAAATTTTAATAACCAAAGTTTAAAAAATCAATAGGTAATCATGTTCTACAATGTGAGAGGATTCTAATGGTACCTTCAAAACGGCGGTACGACAATTTTTTCACAATGCTTTTTTGGTTTAAAAATCTATAAATTATTACTATTTACAGTCTCTGGAAAAAATTAATAGGACCAACTCACACTTTGACCTCCCTAGGGGTCATAAATTTGTTGATATGAACTATAAAATCTTTTTTTTTTGTACGTTTCGTAAAGGGACCTCCAAAATAGATGTAGTTTTCTAATTTCGAAAATAGCAAGTCACGAGCATATATCTCATATTTTAGCTATCACAAACCATTAAAATTGGTATTACCATTTGAAGTACCAACTAATGACAGTGTAAATATTAAATAAATAGAAACTTTCTTATGCAAATTTTTAATTGTATTACTTTCATAAAAATTTCTCTTATTCATAATTTCAATAAGTTTCACTTCTGTACTGCATACTGAATTTTTTTTATTTTATTTTTTTTTATACCTTGAGACAATGCTTTTTTCAGTGTACCAATAGTTTAAGACTTTAAAAAACAAAGTTGACTTTGAATTTGTGTAGATTGACCATGAATCAGATATAATTTAACAATTTAATCATTTTTTTTTCGAAGAAAAACGATATGGAGAACTTCATTCGTATAGTTTTTTATGTACTCTCTTCAAAAGTTAATTAATAAAAAGCCTACCCTGAAAAATTAATTTCTCAGCATCCTCTTGATCTATTCAAATCAAATATTGCACAAAAAGAGTTTGTATAATTTCTAAAAATGAAAGCAAAAAATCGTTGAGATTTCTCAATTCGTTTTGAAGTAAGGATTTTTGCAACGAAAAACACCAGTTCGAGCCACTGTACGGAGACGACTGGCAACACTGTCTGCAGCTTATCAAACCTCGCCTATTTATGCCAATGTTGTCACTTTGAAATTTATGCGACAAAAAAGCATTTTTTTTTATATCTTCTTTGCCACTTCCTGAGCATCATTTCCCTTGTCCATTATATTATGTTGCTCTTTATGATAGGCGTTTAAGACGTGGCGTTTATAGTATTTGATGATACCGCCTCAAAATCTTGAATTGTTGTAAATTATGACTTTTTTGTGTCTGAATGTGTTTGTGTCACAAATAATGGGCTTTTGTTATACACCTAAAAAATTTACTTATGCAAATTTCTTTATGTTTCCTTAAATAACTTAAACTTGAAAAATATTTTCAACAACTTAAACCAACTCTGTAGCCACTTAACGAATACAACTGATCTAGGACTAGTGATTATCCTTTGACGCTGCCAAGACGATCTTAATGCATTTTAATGGAGATTTATTGGTCTTTAGTTCAGGAAAATAGAATTAATATTACGTTGACGTTCCTGTGGTTTTCTAGTGCCAAAACTCTTTTACAAAGTGGATTTTTGTATAATGTTGCATAAAAGTCAGGCTCGTTGCCAGATTTTTTCATGGGGAGGTAGGTGGGTTTTGATTACAAAAATTTTTCACGCAAGCTCGATTACATTTAAAATAATTTCTAAATGCAAAAATGCAAATTTTTAAACATATTCTCTTAACAATAGTGTCCCTTCAATCAAAAATATTACCTCTCGAAAAAGAGTAGCTTTGTTTATAGGCCTCAATGAAAAAAAGCTCTGCGCGTGGTGAAACTGACGCAAGGGTTAGTAGAAAGATGAAACAAGTTTAAGATAAAATCTCAGGAGGTTCTAGTTTTTATTAACTATATTTTTGTTGCCGAAATATAAGCGGTACAAACTTTAATGCTATGAAGTTAGAAGAGTAACTTACATCCGATGACATATCGTCTTTTAAGTATGTTCCTCTCGTCAGTACAGAAGGACTAGTAAAAATAAGTATTTATGTTTACAAAAACATTTTGCCAGACAATCGACGTTCCTTCAATTTTAATAACTTAAAAATATACCTTGTAATATACTGTAATGCTATGTATAAAAAATATATAAAACACATTTTTAATTTAGTAATGATTTTTTAGAAAAAACTTTATTTTTTTGTTTATTTTTATGTAATTGTTTGCCTTTTTTAGTTTATTTTTATTAGTTTTCAGGTAATTTTCTGCAGTTTTTAGGTAATTTTGTTATTTTTTTAGATCATTTATTGCAGTTTCGTAGGTCATGAAAATCCGAGCCCTGCTTATAAATATAATTTTGTTCAGCAAAAATATTCATTCTGACATACTCCGTCCAATTTTACGCTTTTGTAAGTATTTCGCTTGACTGTTTACATAAATAAGGTTTTCAATAAATTCAGCTATTTAAATGGTATACTAAAAATACGTCATTTATTTTGTAAATGTTCTGCCTAATGAATCTGTTTAATGTATTTTCCAACTTAGCAAAAACCAAACATTAATCAAAAAATAACCAATGCCTATTGACTGCTTTTAAAATGAGAGTTTTGAATGATTTAACAAACTTCGGAAATGAAAATGTACCAAACAATACACTTGTTCTGGTGAATTTTTAATGATCTTTTCGCACACACACAACTCTAGAAGCCACCGAAACCAGGCTAAAGCACTGGTCAAAACTAGAAAAATCATGCAACTGCCGCCATGCAACAGCAAACAGAGCTTGAAGCGAACGCTAAGCAAACTCTAAAAATTCAGCTCCATTTTGTTAACATTCAAATTTTGTGCACGGTTAACCAACCGAAAGGCCGGCCAAAACGATGAACGAATAAACTGTCAAATATAAGAGAATTGTGCGCTGGCAGGAAGTATGACGAATGACAAAGCGGGTGCCTAGATGACAGACTGACAGACTTACGGACTGACTGACTGAGAGCAGTACTGGTTACCAACCAATTACGTGCTTTGAATATTTAAATTCAGAGTACAAAAAAAAATCGCAAAACGGAAATTTCGTAAATTGAAAGCGGCCATGGGTCAAAAAACCCAAAGAACAAAAGTCAAGCAACTTGATGATGAGCGCGAGCATAGTTGTACAGCTATCCAGTGGTAAGTGCACACATGATGTAACTAATTTTTTTTAAAATACAATTTTGTTCTGTTTCAAGCATAAATATTTCCGATTTTCACAAAAACACTTAATTGCACAACTTCCTCGTGTCAGGGAAACACGATGCACAGGGTAACGATCCCATATAGCAGGACATACAAAAAAATATCACTACTTATTTTTTTTTAAAGAATTGCAGTTCGTAAGAATAAGCTTTTTTCATAAAAAATTTCAGATTTTTTCAGTTGCTGAAATTTTGGTTACTTAATTTATCAGAAACCATTTAATAAAAGTACTGGTACTATCACGGTACGTAAAAAACAACAATAAAATATTTTTCCAGCCAGATATAATTTTATATATTTTTTCTTATACACTTTGTGCATACGTATATTAACAATTAATTAAGGAAATTCTTTAAAGTATGCATATGTAATGTAAGCTTTTTTTACTAGCTTAAGTCAACTTTGGAAATCCCAACTTTCATGGTATCGTGTGTCTACAAAATTACAAATTTTGGAGAAATATTTTGGATTTCACTTAAATCAAGTATTCTCTCTCGGCGCATATACTTTTTTCTGTATTTCAAAAAAAAAATGTTGTTGCACTGTGCAATGTAGCTACACAGACGAATAAAAGTTCTTCATTAAAAGGTCATCATCAGGGCTCGAATTTAGATGACCTAAAAAACTGCAAAAATTACTTACACAAAATTTAAAAAATAACATAAAAACTGCAGAAAATGACCTAAAAACTGACAAAAATTATCTAAAAAACGCAAACAATAACATAAATAACAAAAAATAAAGTTTTAAAAATAAAACATTACTAACAGACCTATTCTGGCTAAGTGACAATTGTTACCCAGTATTTTTAAACTTTCTATGTGTTTTTGTAATTTTTTGATTTCAAAACAAAATTTGAAGCTCAAAAATAACAAATTTTGATAAAAATTGTTACCGGCTTTAAATTTATTTTATATAATTTAAATACATAGCGTTAAATTATATTACAAGGTACATTTTTAAGTTATTAAAATTGAAAGAAAGTCTATTGTCTGGCAAAATGTATTTGTAAATAGAAAAACTTCTTTCTTTTTCTGCACTGACGAGGGGAACATATTTAAAAGACGATAACTTATCGGATGTAAAAAATGTAAAAATGCACTAATTCTAGTAAAAATTACCTGTAAGCTAAGCCCATGAAAAATGATGAAAAAATTACCTAAAAACTTTTCATTTTTGGAATTTAGGAAACATAAGTGGACGTTCTAAATAAGCAGTAAATGTTTTAGAAGCAGCAGAAAAAAGATGTCATGTCATCGAAATCCTAGCCCTGGTCATCACCAACAAATTTTTACAAACGGGTAGCTACAAGTGCGTGTTCATGTTCATTCTGCGAGTACACATACACAACATCATGGGTGCGCCCACTTGTGGATGTGTGTGTTGATGAGGCTTGTGTGTGCTGCTTTGTGGTGCACTCTTGATTTTAAAGGTTTGGTTGAACTAAAAACCTCTTCATTTTTGTGGATTTTTGCTAGGATTCCTCCAATTATAATGATTATCAGATATTGTATTAGTAGTAAATTCATGGCAGTCATTTTACCTTCAACAGCATGAGAAAAATCTGTACTATGCCTAGACTCAGTATGAATTACAGCAATCACGACAAAAACAGCAGTTACAATAACATTGTTAAATAACAAAATTGATGACTCATTTAACATAACATCGGGGGTTATGTTTTCTAAGTTCTTTCAACGTTCTTGAAATGAATGTCAAGCAGTGGGTTATTTAAATTGTTTGTTTTTGTTGATGTTTCTATTTCCAGCTTATGTATTTAGACGCACTTCGTTTCATGCTGTGTTTTAATTAAGTGCTTCATAAAAATGTCCTTCAAACATCACGTTGAACAGTTTGTGATATTCACTGTTTAGCTTTACCAAATTCATGCAAAAATTGCATGATAAAAATTTGCAGTCATTTTTTTCTCTCAAATGTAGCTAAATAGCACAAAACGCCATGTCCAAAATTGCAAAGCAATTGGTTCAATTGTTACAATTTTATTGGAAATGGAAGAACAGTCAGTCTTTTTTTAACAAATGCATTTTCGACACACTGTAACTTTTTTATTCTCTTTTGATTTTGCAATAAATTTGATTTTGGTTTTTTAATGTTATGGGAAAACTCATAAATTCCAAAAAACATTGTATTTTTAACAAAATTTTTGGTAATTGTAAATGTAAATATTAAAAAAAGCATTCAATTTTTTGTTTATGAGAATAATGTTTTTTATTTAACCTATCTTAGAAATTAGAAAACTATGTAAGAGATGAGGTATGGGCATCGTCATGATGTGTTTTTCTGAGTTAACCTTCATCAAATATTTATTTTTTTAATAATCCCTGAAAATGTTAAGGATATTAGTGTATAATAAATAATTTTTTTAATTCCAAAGTTTTTCCATTAGATAAATAAATAATTTTTTCAATGTAGGAGAGAATAAAAAAAACGGGTGCGTAGTTGGACATACGAGAGAAGCGAAGCTGTTATAAGAGTTGGACATAATTTCATAGATTCGATTATTTAATGGTTTTGCATTTGTATTAGTAGATTCTGCGGAAAAGAAAGAATTTTTCCGTTTTCTAGAGACAAAACAATTTAAGAAATATTAAGGTGTTAACACGAAATGAATTTAACAAGCCATTTTAGATACCTGGCCGATGTCATGCCTGCGTTAAATAATTCCGTATTAACTGATGTCGTCTTTGTTTATCTTTCACATTGAAAACACATTTGTCAACGCACTTGTAGTCAGTTGTCCATTTTTCCTTCGTGCTGTGCAAATATAAAAATAAACATGTACCAACAATAACACAAATGCATTAACAAAACACAACACCTACTTAACGATGCTGATGACAACGTGTAGTAAGTAGAAGCAACAGTTTTTTTATTTCTTAATGCTTTTGTTATTTGGATAGCTGCTATATATGAGCTGTTCAGAGCACAAGTGGCGTAAGTCCATTTTTGGTAGTTTTGAGAAAATTGAACATTTAGAAAAATTCTTATAATAAATTCCAAGTATAAAGAACTCAGTTTTGCTTATAAGCTAGGTCAAGAGCATAAATGGAGTTATCCATATCGTACAAAATAAACTAAAAAGAACATAAAAATGGTGCAGAATATTGCATATTAGTAAAAAAATTTGGAATTGCGCCTCTGAAAATTATTTTAAATTTCTCGTTTCCGCTGTAGAAATCTAATAGGAGATATTTTTTAAAAACTTTTTGATGAGGAATGGCAGCATTTTAACATAGAAGTTGGACAAAACCACCCTTTAGCGTTTATTTTCATTATTAAGAGAGATATAAAATGAATGGACTTTCGCCACTTGTCCTCTGAAAATTTTTAAAAATTTCTCTTTTCCGCTGTAAAAATGTAATGGAAAATATTTTTAACAATTTTTTGATGAGGAATGACAGCATTTTTACATAGAAGTTGGACAAAACCACCCATAAGCGATTATCTCCATTATTAAGGGAGATATAAAATGAATGGACTTACGCCACTTGTCCTCTGAAAATTTTTAAAAATTTCTCTTTTCCGCTGTAAAAATGTAATGGAAAATATTTTTAACAATTTTTTGATGAGGAATGACAGCATTTTTACATAGAAGTTGGACAAAACCACCCATAAGCGATTATCTCCATTATTAAGGGAGATATAAAATGAATGGACTTACGCCACTTGTCCTCTGAAAATTTTTAAAAATTTCTCTTTTCCGCTGTAAAAATGTAATGGAAAATATTTTTAACAATTTTTTGATGAGGAATGACAGCATTTTTACATAGAAGTTGGAAAAAACCACCCATAAGCGATTATCTCCATTATTAAGGGAGATATAAAATGAATAGACTTACGCCACTTGTCCTCTGAAAATTTTTAAAAATTCCTCCTTTCCGCTGTAAAAATGTAATGGAAAATATTTTTAACAATTTTTTGATGAGGAATGACAGCATTTTACATAGAAGTTGGACATAACCACCCATAAGCGATTATCTCCATTATTAAGGGAGATATAAAATGAATGGACTTACGCCACTTGTCCTCTGAAAATTTTTAAAAATTTCTCTTTTCCGCTGTAAAAATGTAATGGAAAATATTTTTAACAATTTTTTGATGAGGAATGACAGCATTTTTACATAGAAGTTGGACAAAACCACCCATAAGCGATTATCTCCATTATTAAGGGAGATATAAAATGAATGGACTTACGCCACTTGTCCTCTGAAAATTTTTAAAAATTTCTCTTTTCCGCTGTAAAAATGTAATGGAAAATATTTTTAACAATTTTTTGATGAGGAATGACAGCATTTTTACATAGAAGTTGGAAAAAACCACCCATAAGCGATTATCTCCATTATTAAGGGAGATATAAAATGAATAGACTTACGCCACTTGTCCTCTGAAAATTTTTAAAAATTCCTCCTTTCCGCTGTAAAAATGTAATGGAAAATATTTTTAAGAATTTTTTGATGAGGAATCACACCATTTTTTCATAGAAGTTGGACAAAACTACCCGTTAGCGATTATCTTTATTATTAAGGGAGATATAAAATGAATGGACTTACGCCACTTGTCCTCTGAAAATTTTTTAAAATGACCCTTTTCCACTGTTAAAATGTAATGGACTATATTTTTAAGGATTTTTTGGTAAGGATTGACAGAATTTAGTTTCAGAAGTGCGATTAAAATATCCCTTTGTGATTTTCTGAATAATTAAGGAGGCCAGAATGCATTTATTCTTATTAAAGTTAATGTCTTATTAAACAGCTGAAATGAAACACAATTGTTTCCATTTAGTAGGAATGTAATAATATGCAATATTTATTAATATATTAAAAAATGTAATAAAAAATCTTTACAAATATAAGTTTTCATCGTTATCGTTATCTTTTTTTATCGTTATCGTTATTTGGAGTAATGGTAAATTTTCGAAAAGGTATATATCAAAACTCCCTTTATAATGAAGATAATCGCTAAGGGATGATTTTGTCCAACTTCTATGTACAAATTCTTAAGAATATAGTCCATTACATTTTTACAGTGGAAAAGGGTAATTTTAAAAAATTTTCAGAGGACAAGTGGCGTAAGTCCATTCATTTTATATCTCCTTTAATAATGGAGATAATCGCTAATGGGTAGTTTTGTCCAACTTCTATGAAAAAATGCAGTCGTTCCTCATCAAAAAATTCCTAAAAATATTTTCCATTATATTTTTACAGCGGAAAAGAGAAATTTTTAAAAATTTTCAGAGGACAAGTGGCGAAAGTCCATTCATTTTATATCTCCCTTAATAATAAAGATAATCGCTAAGGGGTGGTTTGGTCCAACTTCTAGGTAAAAATGCTGCCATTCCTCATCAAAAAGTTTTTGAAAAATATCTCCTATTAGATTTCTACAGCGGAAACGAGAAATTTAAAATAATTTTCAGTGGCGCAATTCCAAATATTTTCACTAATATGCAATATTCTGCATCGTTTTTCTGTATTATTTAGTTTATTTTTTACGATATGGATAGCTCCAATTATGCTCTTGACCAAGCTTATAAGCAAAACTGTGTTCTTCATACTTAAAATTCATTTAAGAATTTTTCTAAACGTTCAATTTTTTCAAAACTACCAAAAATGGACTTACGCCACTTGTGCTCTGAAAAAATAATGGTATTTGTCAGAGCAATAACAAAGTATTGCATTTTGTTCAGAGATTACGTAAGCTAGGAGTTTCTAGCCCGTACTCATAAATAGGTTACATTTTCTTCTTCACTTCTACCTACTTAACTCAATTTCCCTAAAAAATGGACTTACGCCACTTGTGCTCTGAACAGCTCATATGTAGGATATGTAACACAGCCAATACGCAATCCTTTTAAAAGACTATTGTGATCTGCAACATAGCTTCAGTTAAGGTAGCATAGCTAGTTGCGACGCACAAGACAAGGCCTTTTTTATGATTGGTTTTTTTTTTGCCACACTTTAAAGTAATTAATAGCAAATTTTTTTTTATGTGAACTATAAAAATTAAAAAAAAAATTATTGACAAAATATTGGAATAATTAGTGGGATACAGCAAATTTGCGAGGGATACAAAGAAAAAAGTGTTTTGCGGTTATCACTGCAGCTCGTCACTGGATCATCCGAAATAAAAAAGTAAAAGGGATCATTAGTAAATGAAATAACGCTTAAAGTTGCTTACGTGACCAAAAATTCATTCATATTTCATGCAGATAAAAACCTCTATTCAAAGTTATTTATCTCCATAAATAATGATCCGATTAGTCAAAAATCTTAAGAGAATACTTTTGAAATATTCTACTTTCAGAAAATGAAAAAAAAATATAAATGCACTTAAACTGTAACTAGTTGGGACCCCTTAATACTTAATATTAAATTAACCATTTTGCGTAAAAAAGGGTTTTGGATTGGTGAGTAGCTTGCTGAACTATCACGTGATGATTTCACTCAAGCAAATCAAAGAACGAGGCGAAAAAATCTTTGCTTTAAAGAAAAGTACACGACTTGAAAAAGCGTAGTAAACAAATTTTTAATATTGTACAAATTAAAAGGCTAATAGCTTCAAGCCTTTGGAATATAATTAAAGTCTATGTTCAGATCTAAAAATTTTAAATAAAAAGTGTTTAATTCCGATCGAAATCGGTCAATGCGTTTGACCGGAAAAATTACAAAAAAAAGGAAAATTATCAGAAAAACAACTATTTAACACAATTTTTCTTTTACATTATAACTCAAGTTGATGCCTTAAAACGGATATCATTTCTAACTTCTAAATCCAAAAATAATTTAAAACTGGTAATTGTACAATGAACATGTATTCTGCAAACTTTTAAAAAATTATAATTTTGTTTCTCTGTTTTTTTTAAGTAAAATTGTTCAGCGTTAAGTTGGAATTAAGGTAAACATTTGAAAAAAAAACCAAGCTTGGGCATTTTAACCTTCGATTTGACAAAAACTAATGGCTCATCGAATCAGAACTACATAAATATTCATTAGTTTACTTTGAGGAGAAGTTGGTAAAGCAAACACTTCATACGTTTGTTATTAATTTGATTTCGCATACTTGTCATAACCTTCTGTTGCCCTGTTTGTGCGTGCCATAAGCGACTTTGTGCTTATAACATAATTGATAGCAAACATTTCATGTTAGATATCAAATACATTTATAATATTTAGTTTGCCGCCGCTACAGCTGCTGCTCTCAAATTAAAATTTCTCTACGCAAAATAAGGATATCAAAATATATAAATGTCATGAAACATTCACAAAGTAAATAAATCAAAGTGATTTATTACTCTTTTATAATCATTTTTTACTTCCTTCTATTTGTCGCTCAGTTAAACAGCAAATTTCAACGTGGATAAGAAAAAAACTGCATACGAAGATCAAAATCACCGTCAGTTTGCTTGCTATAAACATACTTTTCTTATTTTTATATTGTTTTGCTTTGATTTTCTGCAAATGATGTCTAAATATAAATTCGGTGCTTCATTGCGTATACGAAACATTAATTATTTGTACTGCAGCGTTGAAGCTCTTCCCTATCTGCTCTCTCCTTAAAGGCGATGAAAATAATTTTTTTAAATATTTCTGGAAAACATTAACCAAATAACACAAAACAATCTGCTTGTCTGATGCTACTTTTTTGTATTTATCCACCATTAAATTTTAGCTGTTTCTTAAATTTTTCTTTAGCACTTTGGCACCTGCTCAGCAAATTTTTATGTCATGCTACGTTTGTTTATACCATAGCCTTGAATTCATGTTAAAGCCGAATAGGTGGCAAGCAAGAATATTTCGCACATTAGCTGTCTTCATAGATTGTCGTCGTCGTTAGTTAAGCCAAAATACGACGTAGTTAACTTCAATTGCTAGCTGTAATATTGTGCTGTAAAATTTTGAAATTCCTGCTAGAAAGCCTGATAAAATTTATTAATATTCTGCTAATTTTTATAATTTACGAAATTGAATTTGTTTATACTTTAAAAAGCTCATTAAACTGTTCTTCAATGAACAAGGTCAAATAAAGTAATACGAAACATTTCATAAAATATCAGAAATTTCAGTTTTAAAAAAAAATATCATAAGACAAATGAAAAATAAAAATATTAATATGAAATATTATAACATATACTGTATTAATAATATTATAATATTATAGTATATGAAAAAATTAAAAATTAAAAATTAAAAATTAAAAATTAAAAATTAAAAATTAAAATTTAAAAATTAAAAATTAAAAATTAAAAATTAAAAATTAAAAATTAAAAATTAAAAATTAAAAATTAAAAATTAAAAATTAAAAATTAAAAATTAAAAATTAAAAATTAAAAATTAAAAATTAAAAATTAAAAATTAAAAATTAAAATTAAAAATTAAAAATTAAAAATTAAAAATTAAAAATTAAAAATTAAAAATTAAAAATTAAAAATTAAAAATTAAAAATTAAAAATTAAAAATTAAAAATTAAAAATTAAAAATTAAAAATTAAAAATTAAAAATTAAAAATTAAAAATTAAAAATTAAAAATTAAAAATTAAAAATTAAAAATTAAAAATTAAAAATTAAAAATTAAAAATTAAAAATTAAAAATTAAAAATTAAAAATTAAAAATTAAAAATTAAAAATTAAAAATTA
Source organism: Dichetophora obliterata (assembly GCA_963920525.1). Taxonomy (NCBI): domain Eukaryota; kingdom Metazoa; phylum Arthropoda; class Insecta; order Diptera; family Sciomyzidae; genus Dichetophora; species Dichetophora obliterata. The sequence goes on along the minus strand of OY986438.1, from coordinate 200,481,662 downwards.
AAAATTAAAAATTAAAAATTAAAAATTAAAAATTAAAAATTAAAAATTAAAAATTAAAAATTAAAAATTAAAAATTAAAAATTAAAAATTAAAAATTAAAAATTAAAAATTAAAAATTAAAAATTAAAAATTAAAAATTAAAAATTAAAAATTAAAAATTAAAAATTAAAAATTAAAAATTAAAAATTAAAAATTAAAAATTAAAATTAAAAATTAAAAATTAAAAATTAAAAATTAAAAATTAAAAATTAAAAATTAAAAATTAAAAATTAAAAATTAAAAATTAAAAATTAAAAATTAAAAATTAAAAATTAAAAATTAAAAATTAAAAATTAAAAATTAAAAATTAAAAATTAAAAATTAAAAATTAAAAATTAAAAATTAAAAATTAAAAATTAAAAATTAAAAATTAAGAATTAATACATAAATAAAAATTTAAAATTAAAAGTAAAATATTTGGATATTAAAATATTAAATATGATCACCGGCCGGTAACTGGACAGGTCTTAGGTGATGCAGTAGGTGGCAATTGAGCCCTGTTAATGACAACACTAATGTGTTGGTTGCAGAATTTGGACATGTTCTTATCACTTGGGGACCTATCACGTGATTGTTTCTGAACCGGTTCATTTTTTGTCAAAACTCGCAGCAGGTGGCAATTGACCCCTGTCAAATACAAAGCCATGTTAAAGTGACCGGTTAGTTTCATATGTTGGTTGCAGAATTGGGACAGGTCCGTTTCCCTTGTGGACCTATCACATGATAGGTTCAGAGTCGGTTCTTTTCTCCGCAGGGTAGCAACATTTTACCAGATTAAATTAAAACAACTTTCATAAAAAAACTCGTGCACACTTCGCAGATTTTTCGTTTATGTTGATGCAGACAAATATCACTTTTTTTTTGTTACGTACCTCGACCTGTTTTATTTGCTTATATCTTTAGACATAGCTTTTGATTGCTACCATCTTTTACACCAAATAAAGTACTACTAGAGTGCTATCAAAAAATTGAAACACTACAAGAAAGTTTAAGTTTTTCCTTACTTTTTTCTTATATTTTAATGCCCATATGTAATATTAAATATTAAATAAAAAAAAAAAATTAAAAATGGAAAATGAGAACAGAAAAATTAAAAGTCATTTATGATATTTTATGTAAATTTAAATGTAAAATTAAAATTATAAATGTGAATTGTGAAATGCGATAAATTGTTTATTCTGAAATGTTAAATAAGTAATATGAAAAAAATGAAAATGAGGAGGAAATTGGAAAACAAAATTGAAGAAATCAATTTCAGTGTGTGATCTTAAGGTCGGAATAATAGTTGAATGTCTCAATTGTTGAAAACTTTTAAAGTCCAAACGATTCAAGAAACACTCACCAAATTATGTGCGATATTTTCATACCATGTCTCTCAGATTCCTGTTGAGCCTATTAAATTACATATTATTAATACCAAAACATATGTTTATTTTTATGTTTCGTATAAGAACTACCAATAATAAATTTACAACAAGGTTCTGTTAAAAAACTGTACCAAAGAAGCTGTTAAATTTTACTACGCCATCATATGACTGAGTTATGAGATATTGGAACATAAATCAGAACATTTAAAGTGATACAAGTACAAACAACCGCGCATGTAAGTACAAACAGACAAAAAAAAAACAGCCCAAGCAGACAGACAGTCAGACATAACGACAAATTACCAGACAAACGTAGCAGCCAGTCAAGAGGACAGTTAAACAAACGTACGGAAGCGTACGCGACCGGAAGTCGTACGGAAGCCAGCGTGTGGCAGGAAGAACATGTGTTCCATAAATTTATGGAATTGGTGCACTCAGTAGCGCAACACATACGCGAAAGTATGCGAATCTTCTTATGAAACGCGCAAAATTTACAAAACAAACATGCAATATATAAAGTGTAAGTAAGCTGAATGGTATATTTTATTTCCTTTGTGCTGCCTTCACTCACATTTTTATTGATTTTACAAAAAAAAAAATCGATTATAAAATATACACTACCAAGCTACATATAAAATGTGTTGCACATTGCGGCCACTTTCAAATATGTCGATGATGGCAGTAAAAAGGAGTGAGTTGAATGCGCGGTTATAAAAGCATATAAAACACACAAATAAATAAATGTAAATCCAAGTAAAATAGCAACGCATAAGGACGAATTTGTGTGAGTAGCTAGTGAACATCAAGGACGTTTGAAGCTACATTTACAGCAAGTTGCTGCAGCAAGGAACAAAAAATTATGGCATACATTAAGGCGCAGCAATGACTTGGTGCTGCCATATCACATCCATATGCATATGTGAGTGTGAGTGTATGTCAAGTTTATGCGCTGTAATCATGTTTGTATGTCTGAATATGTGCAGAGAAAAATAAAGCAGTTCGAGTACTTGAGTGTTTTTAATATGAAGCAGTAAAGAGAACAAAAAAAACACAGCACGCGTTTTGTACTCTACGCTGAATATGCAAGCAAGTGATTTGTTTAGTAGAGCAAAAACGAACTCAATGAATTTCTGATAAAGTAAAATTTTTTACATTAGTTTTTTGTTAAAATATAAAAATTATTGAAATTCCTGAAATCGCTCAACTGTTTGTTGGCACTAATTTTAATGCAATTTTTTTCTACACTACAAAATAAAAACAAGTTCTATCACCGATTAAGCTAAAAATGTACTCTACTACAATTTTATTAATTTAAATCTTTTGGAGATTTCACTTCGTTCGCCATCAAGAAAATGTTAAGCAAATATTCGCGAGCAATCAACGTCAAGGCTGTTATGCACAACAACATCTACAAGCATTTGCCTGTCATCATAGTCTTAAGAACAAGTTATAAACTATAAATTTAATAGTTGTTGTAAAAACTGAGTCCATGAAGTGTCCGATGTCAGGCAAGTGAACGAACTTTTATACAAACGGAACAGAACAGCAGCGCATACAATGAAATGAAAACGATTTTTTTTAATCTTTTTCTTCATGTTCAAAACTTTTTGCTTCCCACAAATGCCAACAATGGCGCAGAGAAACGGAAGTGAATTTTTTTTCTATAGTTTTTAGCGAGCAAAATGTTTAAAATCAGTTTCCGGTCAGCAGAGGAAGCTGTAATGCAGCTTGAAAATTGAAGGTGATGAGCAGCATTTAGAGGAAAATGAACAAGGATGCCACAGCATTAAAATTAAGAAACAAAGCGCGTTGAAAGCGACGAAATCATGAAAACTGCAAAGTCGACTAAGAACAGATGAAACCCGAAGACACGCAGAAAATTAAAAATTTTTGTTTGCACGACAAGATACTCAGTTCAGAGCTTTTGGTGCAACTCAACACAGAAACCCGTACTTTAAATATATTAGAACAGCGAAAACATTAAATCTGCAAACATTTTTAAATGCTGATCGTATGGAAAATTTATAGATTCTAAACTCATTTTTTTAATATTTTCACAGTATTTATTGAGCAAATATGTTGGCATATAACAACAAGTACTTTGAATGCCACAAATAAGGAAGATCACAATAAGATTTACTTATGTTAAACTGAATTATAAATAAGAAATTAAATTAATTAAATACGAGTGAGAAGATAGTATACATCATATTTAAGCAACATTAAAAATGCAAATAACATAATTGCTTGATAAGAAAAAGATTATTGAGAAAAAAACTTTGATAATATATGAATTACTTAATAAATTGAACAATAAAAATTAAGCAGTACAGAAGAGAGACAATAGAAAGAAAGAAAACATATTAGAGTTATGAGAAGTATTCAAAAATAAAACACTTGAAGTTATTGTAAACAACTTTAATGTAATTCGGTAAAAAATTCCACAGTCTACTTGCACCGACAAAAAAGCTTGCTAGATTTTTTTTTTTAATATTAAACTGGTACCCAGAGGGTTCATACTTCGAATTGACCTACAGAACTGAAGTTTTTCAAAAAGGCTGTGCGAGTAAATAATTTTAAACAGGAATAAGCAATTTTTGCCTCAAGCATTATTCAGAGCAACTATGAGCTTGTGAGATAACCTTTAATCAAGATTACTATACACGACTTCCGCTTCCGAGTAGTGTGGTCATTCTCGATTTTGGGTTATTCGAGAAACCGGATTTTTACTGTTGTTTCGGTTTTTTCTATTTTGGTTTTTTTTTAATCAACAATTTCGGATTATTCGCAAAAACTGGTTTTCTGGTCGGGTTATTCGATATTTTCGAGTAATTGATACATGAAATTTTTTTCAATTGTTGTTAATGAGTTCCTCGAACTTTTCAAAGTAAAATAAAAAATTTTCATTTTTCTATCATTGTTCACAAATGGACGGACTTGTCTAAAAACAAATACGTAATTTTAAGCACGAAAACAATTAACAGAAAAACTACACATGTGTTAACTTTTTTCATATACATGGCTTTCATATTAAAACTATTATTTTTGTCTTACTGTATTATTAAATCTATAGTAAAAAAACTCATTTTCTGTTTGTTTGCTTGTTTGTTTGTTTGGCCTTTATACAAATCTTAACGGCTCAACGATTTTGCTCAAACTAGGTATACATATTAAGTGTCTCTCAACTTAAAATGTAATTACTTAGTTTTTGCCACGCCCCCTCTGAAATTTTTCAACTAACGGTAATTTTGTTATTATAAAACTTTTTAGTATCGGAGATTTTTTTTGTATTTAATTTTAAAAAATTTCTGTTATTTTGACATCAAAAACATTCACATATCTTCAAAATTGGAGAAATTTTCAGTACAACGACTTTTTCATAAAACATCATTACCTAAGAATGAGAAAAAACGACATGAAAATCAAAGTTTGGTCTTTCGATGCAAATATCTCCGCTGACCATTAATATATTTCATTCAAATTTTTTTGTTCAAAAGTACAATCAAATCACTTTACAGATATAGGTTGAACTGTACCATTAAGTAAGTATATATAAGTTTTATAATTATGTCAAAAAAGGTGCAAAATATTGACTTTTTACTCAAAAAATGACTCAAAAATTGTTTTTGTTGTAAAATCTAAATCAATTAAAAATTGCACATTTGGCAGCCTTTCATATGACATAGCATTTATTTGCAAAAATTCTTTCAGCTAAACGCAAAAATTATTTTACTGTTTTTGTCATCAAAACAACAAGTACCCCCTTTGATTTTTTTCGCGAAATTTATTTTTTCCAAAATGTTGTTTTTGTATTTTTACATTTTATATTTTTTTTTATATATTAATTTTTTATTTTTTCTTATATTTAAAAAGTCAAGTCTCAAAAATAATTTATGTGAAAAAATTACCCCAATATCGCTTTCCAATCAAAAGTTATGGCTAAAAATCTATTTTTTTCATACCAGACTATTAATAAAACTGAGTTTTGTTTTAAAATTCTCTATATAATTTGAACTTCCTCATTTATCTCTAAGAATCCAGTTGTGTATCTAGAGTAATTGCGAACATTTTGGTTTATATAAAATCTTTCTTATAGTAATATACTTAGTTTGTTTGCCTGTTTATCGATTAAATCGATAAGTGTATATTAAAATATTTGTATAAACTACTCTCGAGTAACACCGGGTATATATGAGCAAGTACGTTTAATAAAACCTTTATTTAAATGGGCTATATAAAAAAAAGAAATATACGATGCCTCTTATTTTTCTATAAATTTTTTATAAAATCTAAAAATATACATGTATATAAACCAAATGGTTTTGTAGAAAACCGGTATAAATCGGTTATTTTTTTATATATTCGGGAAACCGGGTTTTAAAAAATTGTCATTTTCGTGTTATTCGAGAAACCGATTTTTACATTTTTTCGAATATTTAACAACACTACTTCCGAGTAAGTGATTGTTAATGCCATCAGCAGCTGCATTTATAGTTTCGTATCGTTTTGACAGGAAAAAATGCTGCAGTCATTATCAGGTTTCTTAATTTGTATTCATCTTATTTATGGAAACGGAAATTTTGTACGGCGTAAGGCTTTTAAAGTACAGGTCCAATCTTAATAAATTTAGTATGGTTTGGTAGGTTTAGACCTGTAAATGTGCAAACTGATATTTAAAATATTAATATTTTTTAAGTTATAGCGAGTTAAAATTTGCATATAATTGCTGTTGTTATGCTGCTTTTTATCGTCTTAATTTCAGCATATGCCTAAAAATATGTGAGGTATTTAGCGCCACCTATCGGCTAATAGCTATGAAACTGCTATAGTGACAAATAATCTATTATAATTTCACAGCTTAAACTATGAATTTATATATTCAATATCAAAGTGATACGGGAATAATTTCTTACAGTTGAAAAAATACTTCTAAACTGTTGGTCTGAAAATTTTTTAATTCTTTTAAAAATTTATACAAAAATTCAATAAGAAATACCGGGTATATAGCAAAGAGGCCAAAATTAATTTAATTTCAATTTTGATCAGTTGAAAATCTATTCAATAGCTTAAAATAAAATCTAGATATGTTCGATTTTGGGCGCTTTAACGCCACACGGGTTTATTAGAATGAAATAATACCCAAAAATGTATGGAAATTTTTGGGGACTTACTTCATTTAATTTCATTTTTTTTTATAGGAAATTTCACTCTTCACCCTTTCATTCTCTGTGTTTTACCACATAAGTAACTATTTAAAAGTGGAATAAAAGCCACTTTTTTGGCTATTAAAACTATTTAAAAGTGGAAAAAAAGCCAGAAAATCCAAAGTTATACTTGATTTTCTTATATAGTATGTTTTGGGTTACGGTATCAAAAGCGTTGAAAAAGTCTAGTTGGCAGAGCAAAGTAATGTGTCCCTTATACTACGTTTACATGGGGCATAATGACTCATTTGAAATGAGTCATTCAAAAGTGTTTACATTGATTTTTTTTTGCGAAAGTATGTATCTCATTTCGTTTGACAACTAGTTCTTTGTTTTTTTTTTACTGATTGATATTGATGATATCATGATGATATGATACTCGTGTACAAAATGATTTGTTGTTTGACAATTTCCTTTGTTTTTAGTGTGTTTGGTGTTTTTTTAAATTGTTTGTAAAATGTCTAAGGAACGTATTCAATCTTATTCATTTGTTTCTAATGAGATGAATTTATAATGAGAATTTGTATGGACTGAAAGAGCTGAAAGAGCTGAAAGAGCTATAGAGCACTCGACATCTACTTCTTTAACCGCGATAAAATTAAAATGCATTTCATTGCGCGAGGTATAGATGACGGCAGTTTTAATAGAGAATTTGACCTAAGAAGACCGTGAATGAGTGTAGTTAGAGTATTTGTGTTAAAAAGTACGCAAAAGTGTTAAACTATTAATTTTAAATTAAAATTTTCCAATAAATTTTCTCCTGAGCTTACTATTTTAAAAGTTATAAGCCAATTATATGATGGGAGTTTTGGGGAAAATGGGGAAATTGGGGAGATGGGGAAAAATGTTAGGGTCAGTTCTGAGACTTAATCTAAAGCCACTGACTTTTCCCACTAAAGAAATGCCTTTTTATGTTTGCAGCGAAAAATAAACATTTTTACACATATGTGTGCTCTAATCTTTATATAATGTATGTAATTATATATATGTCTGCATAAAAAACTCAACATTTTGATTTTCGTACTTTATTTTTTATTATATTGAATTATATTATATTTTTATTTTATGAATTAAAACATAGCAAAAAATAATATAGTATCTAATATATAATTAATTACTCCAGTTATAAAGTAATAAGTAATAAACTTTTATTACATTTAGGTGTCGGTAATATGTAACAAGTAACATATTTCTTTTTAAAGTAATATGCCACGACACTGTTTCTCACCGTGTAAATAGTTTGCAAATCTGCGTGTGGCAGCAATAAAACTATTTTTTTTATTTATCATTAGAGAATTTATCACTTTTATGATTTTTTATTTTTTTTTTTTTTTGCTTTTTATTCATCATTCTCTTTTTCTGTTTTCCATTTCTCTGTGAATATTTATTTCCATTTTCAGAACTCATAATGATTTCACAGCAGCACAAATATTCCTAGGCTCCCGGTGGACGCAATCAAAAATCAACTATAGCAGAAGCATCAGCGACAACAACAACAACTTTACTAACTGCTACTACTTGCGACTTATTTTACTGTTTATTTTTACTGCTGCAACAATATCAACAACTTAAGCTGCAACAATAGCGAAATAATTTTACTAGCAAAAGCTGCGCTACTGCAATAAAGTTAAATAAATATATAAACATCATAAGAGAAAAAAAAATATCACAACAACAATGGGCACAGTACAAAATGCTATAGAACGAAGGAAAGAAAGAAAGAGCACAAAACGAGACAATGCATGGCAAAGAATTGTTGCACATTAAATGTATATTTTAATTGTTTTATCCATTACGCTAAAAATTTATGACAAACAGTTTTTCAGGATACAACATTGTTTAAATAAAAGCAATAAACACAAAAACAAAAACAACAACTATAATACTAATGTTATCACAACAATTGCAAAATAATCACCTCAGCACATTTGGGGGACCATTTCAAAGTGGTGGAAAAAACTCAAAGAACAAATTTTTCATACCTTCGCCGTTTGACCCAAACACAAACTATCACAGAAATGCCGAAAATATTTTTTGGGTAAATAAGTTAAAAAATATTTGTGTGCGTGGCTAAAATACGAGTAGGGATGCGAGAGAGTTCAAGAAACTATTTACGAGTTGCCAAAGTTGTAGGCCAAAAATCAGCAGAAAAGTTTTCTACACTAAACAACCCTTAGTAGTTGCCCCTCAGTCAAAATTCTCGGGAGTTTATTTCTAAATTAGAAATTTTAAAAAATATAAAATAATTATTAAACCAAGTGAACAAATTTTAAAAAAAAGTTTTTTCATAATTTTTTGCAGTGATCATATTGTCATTATTACTGTACTATGTACTATGAGTGTGAGTATATGCATTATGTTTGTTTTTCGTGTATCTTTAAGATGCCAAAGGGATTTCTGTTTAAATGCAGTGAAAAATAAATTTCTGATGCTATATCAAAATGTCCATTAATTTATAATGTGGGACTTCACGTGTCCTCTAATGTGGAACCCACTGCGCGTGCATACAACATACCAAAGACCGGGTTTTACCGGTATCTGAAAAAGGTGAATGTGAAATTTGATTATATTTTGCAAGTAGAGTATGCAACTATTCGACATTATAAAAACACCTGTCTTGAACAGTACTATTTGTATAAAACCGGTTTTCGAATCATTCGATCAGAAAAAACCCGGAAAACCGGTTTTTTATATTAAACAAATTTTGGACTTATTTACCTGCATATGATAATCTATGCAGTTTTTATTATAAAATAACAATTAATTTTTAAAAAATACATAAAGGTACTTATGATATTAAAATTATATATATAATTTGTGCTTAATGATTTTTTTTAAGATAATACCTTAAAAATAAGATAAAATTTAAGTGTTTAGCTCTTAGGCAGTTTTTGGCTTTATTTTTTATAAAATGCGAGACTGAAAAAGCACGTTTACTTATAGTAGATGTGGGACATATTGTCAACAATGCGTTAAACAAATTATCTAACTTTTTAGTTTTTTTGTTAAATTTTTCGAAAAGCTTAAAGCATTTAATTCTCAGAGTGAACATAGCATAAGGAAAAGTCAACAAAGGTTAAGGAATTTGGGTTATTCCTTTCAAAAATTTCTTTGGAGCTTGAATTGTATATTTTCCTGAAAAAGAACGCATTATTAATTAAAAATCATATTTAACTTACATTAAATACGCCAGCCGCTTGTAAATGCTGTTTTAACAAAATGAAATAAGACCAGAGATAAGAAATGTTAGCAACGTTGGTGAAATGTCAAATGCTCAAATACAATAAAAAAAAAGTGGTTTAAAGGCAATTTTATATTGCAGATTTATACATTTCTTGACTATTCGAGCCAAAAAGAAACCGGTTTTCACAATATTCGAAATTTGTAATTCGAACCGGTTTTACATACCCTATTTGCAAGTTGACGATGAAAAATTGATGAATTGTTTGTGGAATCACTGCAAAGAGCATCATCAAAGCGGTAATAATTTTTTTATGAATAATATTTATGTTTTGATTATAATTTAATTGTTCTTAAAAAGTATTTTCGTCTAAATATGAAGGTCGTGAAATGCACCGTGAAATGCTCTAAGCATTATTACGGTTTCAACATAACAGAATTTCGGCATTTGGCGTATCAATATGACAAAAAATAAAAATTGAATGTCCGGAGACAAAAGACTAGCTGGAACCAAGATCAAATGACTTGTAAGACATGGTATTACAGCTTTATGAAGGGCCACCTGGGCCTATTTTCGCGAACACTTGAACAAACTAGCTGCATTGACTCGGGATAATTCAATTAATTGCAACAAAAGACAAAGAGACGTTCACCGAAAATGTGCCCAAGTTTTATCGCTTGTCAAAATTGTGATTAGTATTAAGACGAAGAATGAAGTGAATATGAAAAATAATGTCCATTACATTCATAACTAAGATCAACTGAACAAATAAAAATACATAATTTGGAGTTTTTACTTCAATGACTTTACTCTTTCTGTGGTTTTATTGAATGTATGCTAAAGTCCCACCATAGAAAACAAAAATTTTTGAGGCCTTTTAGATTTTTGGAAAAATAAAATTAAATTTTCCAATAAAATTTTAAACTTCATTAAGCAGTAAGGAAGTCATTTAAAATACCAATTCAATGATACATTTGGAACTGAAAAATATTCTCATTGTGAAAAATAGTGATAAAAAAACCGTTCCCCCTTGTCTATAGTCTCACTTACAAAATACATAAAAAATTTTTATAATTCTATAACTCCATGAAATAAAATTTTGTGAAAATATATGTGTTGATCACGTTTTGATCGACGGAAGGCACTCTTCCAGTGTATCGGATGTACGCACGATCCGTGGTGCAAACATTGACTCGGATCACTATCTTGTTGCAGCCAAGATCCGTTCACGTCTATGCGCAGCTAAGAATACACGCAACCCTACACAGAGAAAGCTAGACGTCGACAAGCTGCAATCGAAACAGACAGCCGATGCTTTCGCCACTCCACTCTCACTCCTGCTTCAAAGCACTCCTCCAATCGATGATATATGCGCGCAGTGGACACACATTTCCAACTCCATGCGTGCGGCTGCTGAAGAGGTGATTGGCTACCACCGCCCTGGCCGAAACCAGTGGTACGACCAGGAGTGTCGCGACGCCACTGCAGAGAAAGACGCTGCCTACAAAGCCACCCTGCAGTCGGTTGTAAACGCGCGCTGCTAAGGAGCGATACAAAGAAAAGAGGAAAGAAGAGAGACGTATTTTCAGGCGGAAAAAAAGAGAGGTAGAAAAGCGCGAGCAGCAGAAGATTGAGATGTATGGTGATAGAAATGAGGCCCAAAAATACAGGATGAAAACGGGAATCTAGTGACAGATGTCCAGAGTACACTGACGTTATGAAGGGAACACTTCTCTAAGCTTCTTAATGGCGACTCTGACAACAATCCCGCCAATAGAGAAGATATTCCGGAAAACCCAATTGCGGATGACAGCGTTGAGGTTCCACTGCCCGACTATGAGGAAGTTCTGACAGCTATAGTTCGGCTTAAAAATAACAAAGCCGCGGGAGCTGATGGCTTACCTGCTGAGCTGTTTAAGAACTGAAGCGAAGCTCTACTTAAATGCATTCACGAGCTTCTATGCAGAATATGGTCGGAAGAATGCATTGCGAACGATTGGAATCTCAGTGTACTCTGCCCAATCCACAAGAAAGGCGATCCCACTATCTGTGCCAATTACCGTGGGATAAGCCTCCTTAATATCGCATATAAGGTCCTGTCGAGCGTTTTGTGTGAAAGATTGAAGCCCATTGTAAACGAACTAATCGGACCTTGTCAGTGTGGCTTCAGACCTGGAAAATCCACCATCGACCAGATTTTCACTCTACGACAAATCTTGGAGAAGACTCAAGAAAAACAAGTCGACACCCACCATCTTTTTGTCAACTACAAAGCCGCCTTCGACAGCCCAATAAGGAAGCACCTGTACTCCACCATGTCTGAATTTGGTATTCCTGCAAAACTAATACGACTTTGCAGGATGACACTGAGCAACACCAGCAGCGCAGTTAAAATCGGGAAGGACCTCTCCCCACCATTTGTTACCAAACGAGGTTTCAGACAAGGTGATTACTAATCGTGCATCTTTTTCAACCTTATGATGGATAAGATCATCCGAGCTGCTGATCTGAGACGTAGTGGCACAATATTCTACAAGATTGCTATGCTGCTTGCGTATGCTGATGACATCGATATCATTGGCCATAATACGCGCGAAATCAGTGCAGCATTTTCCAGATTAGAAAGAGAGTCAAGTCGAATGGGTCTGGCAGTGAATGCAGATAAGACGAAATACTTGGTGTCAACAAACAAACAAACAGTCCCAGCGTCTTGGAACCCACGTTACCGTTGACAATACCTCCTTCGAGGTTGTGAAGAACTTCGTTTATCTGGGATCCAGCATTAACTCAACCAACGACATCAGCATTGAGATCAAACGAAGAATAACTCTTGCCAACAGGTGTTACTTTGGACTCAGTAGGCAATTGAGAAGCAGAGCCCTCTCTCGACGAACGAAAATCACGCTCTATAAATCGCTCATCATGCCCGTTCTACTTTATGCATCACAAACCTGGACGCTGAGCAGTTCAGATGAAAAGACTTTAGGAGCATTCGAGAGAAAGATTCTTCCAGTGAAGAGTGAAGTGAAGAAAATATTCGATTCGGTATCAAGCGGCGGTCAACGCAGAAGAGGACGACCGCATCTCCGTTGGAAAGACCAAGTAAAGGACAACCTGACAAAGCTTGAAATTTCCAACTGTCGCCAGCAAGCGAAAGACAGAAATGGCTGGCGCAAATTCTTAGATGTGGCCAACACCGACATACGGTTGCAGCGCCAACTAAGTAAGTAAATCTGACGCAAGTGTTGTGCCTTGACCTCAGTAAAAAAAAAAAAGTATAGCAGTGAGAGGACTGCCGACCGAAGCGAAAACCTATAAATAAAATATTAGTATTCCCTGGAAGATGTTGTCCTGCCATGGACCGCCTTATTGCTATATAAGAATTTTAATGGTAATATAGGGTTTCGGACTATCCTACATGTAGGATGGATTTGACAGGTCGGACGGACATGTAGGATGTGCGAAAGCTCATACTGCAGCCCATCCTACATCTAGGATGAAATCAAAAAGTTTTAAAAGTTCCGCTCTGATCTTGTTCTTCTCTGTGCGTCCTTGTTTGTAGATTTCCTTGGTAATTATTGTTGGCGCAGTTAGCCGGAAAATTTTTGTAGACGTTGTGAATTCTAATCGTGGAGCTACAGTCGGCATATGAAATTAGAATTATTTTTGTTAAGAGCTTATAACAATTTATTAAATTTTTTATATATTACTGAAACTATTTATTTTAAGGAAAAGTGTTACCATATCAAAAATACATATAATTAAAGTAATTTATTTAAATTATTTCATTATTGAATTAATATAACAAATTAAAGCTTATTTATATCTATTTATATTATAACACTAATACAATATACATGTTCACCATATCTGTATTGCGTTGTGTATTAAAAATAGAATATTCTAAAATTAGGAAATATCTATAGCATATAAATTATACATAATTCATATAAGAAATTGATGCCAAACCGTTTAAAAAATAGAATGCTTAGGATGAGCAGACTTTAGTTATCCAATTACTACTAAAAATACTAATTATTTTGCGGGTTTATTACGTAATTGTTATTATATAAATATACATAAATATTCCTTAAATTTCCTCAATGAGCTGGTGGTGGCACTTGGAGGACGCTCGCCAGCAAAGAAAGCCAATTTAACTTTGCTGCACAGCCAGACACAAACTCAAGCACTTTAGTTAATTTTTTTCATTAATTTGTTATTTTTTAAGTTTTTTACGTTTACAATATTACAAGTTTACGAATTATGTTGCAAGTACAAGCTCTCGAATTTAATATGTCGCAAATTAATAAAATGCAAATAAAATAAAATATTTGCGCTAAAACACGACCGAAATGTGAAACGTCAAAATTTGTAATTTTCAAAATTTCATCGTCCATTTGACACAGCAAAAAAGACAAATTTATTACAACACACACAAATTTTATTCAACCTGATATTTTCTATCCTACCACGACTGATTGACACACAGCCATAGTTGACAACTCTGAATATAAAATGCCGCAGTGGTGAAAATAAAAAGCCACTGACAAATACAACAAGTATGAAAATTGTCAAACTTTGTTTGACGATATGTAATAAAATAAGAGCATGCATGTAATTATTTGAATGTTCAACATATGCCTTTATCACAACTTAAAGATTAAAATGTTAAAACACTCAATCCATACATTATTTTTCTTGTTTGCAAACGAAGTTCCAGCAGAAAAAAGCAGAAAGAGAAGAAGATCGATCCATTTTTAAATCTCACCATGAATAGCAGCTGTTTGAGTAAAAGCAAATTTTTCAAAAATGTTGACAAATACAACAACTGAAGAAATTGCCAAACTTTAAAGGCATATATATACCAATATAAACCGAACTAATAATAAGTTTTGGTTACAAACATCTTATTGCAACCTAACTTAAGTATTTTTATACTAACAAACAGATGATATGCATTAATTTCAGGAGTTTCCAAGTGATTTCTTTGTGAGCTTGCGGCCGATTGTGGACGATTTCCTTGGAAAAATACGATGATGCAAACCAATGATTTAACCTCTACCAAAATCGTTCAACGCGCCTAAAGAAGTTTTCACTTCAAAAATCAAGTTACTAAGCGTTCCTCTCCACAAACATTTCCTAATACCACAAACTACAAATTTAAAAGTTTCTTACAAGTACAAAGTACAACTTTGATTAGAAATAAGAAAAGAAAGGTTATAGAACCCCTGAGCGTCAGTCAAGCGCGACTACGAGGCCGCCCAGATTTTAATTTTTTTATTGCCCTTTAAATTTTTTTTTTTTAATTCTTGTTATAAGCAAAGATTTAATTAAATAAATTATTTAACAATTATTTGTTAATTTGTCATTATTGAAATAAACCCTCATCTAAGCTTGCATGAGATTGTTCAAAATGCGTGGTTTCAGTGTAAATATGTTATGCTAAATTCACACTGAGAGCTAAATGCGCATTTAGAGCATTTACTATATATATTTGTCCCTGTTACTCTTACAACAAGTAAAGGGCCGTTCGTAAATGTGGATTTCGTAAATGTGCATTTAGCTCGCAGTGTGAACATAGCATTAATCTATGCTTCATTGTATAAATCTATGTTAATCTATACTTCGCAGCTCTCGTCGAATCGCGTGTTCGGTTAGCCGGTGGTTAAACAATTGACGGGCTACTATTCTAATTTGTGGCGCTCGCATGACCGCGATATATATTATTGTTTAAAATTTAGTCATATTTTCGTACAGAAACACGTTTTACTTAATTTAACCTAGTTATCTCATAATTTTGCACTATTTCTTGCGGATAAAAACTTACGTAATCTTTGCTAGAAACCTTCCCTCTCCCCCACGTGAGAGTGAGTGAGATTCGGCTTAACCCCCCGCCCCCTAAACGCCTCATGAAATTAATGGACGCCCCCTAACTAAGTTACCCTAAAAAGAGTTACAGACTATTTCATTGAAGTAAATTAAACAAGTGGCTGCAAATAAAACTTCAAATAAAATAACTTAATAGATATCACTTGTAAATTTTTGTATAAAATAATCTATAAAAATAAAATTTGCTAATATCTGGGAGAATAATAAAAAAGGAATTTAAGGAAATTATTAGTTCCTGTATATTTCCCATAGGGTAGCTTTCTGAAGAAGCTAAAAACAGAGATAACTCATTTCTACTACCTACACTAATTTAGAGTTTTATTAAAACCAAGTTTTATAAACGAATACAGATTCCTCAACTCCAAGGAAAAACTACTAGAATAGTTTTCTTCCTAAAGTTAGCAACTATGGAACAGACAAACAGAAACGTTGAGGGAGAATTTTTTTATTTTTTTTTTTTATTCAGAAAATGCAACGCAAACAAAATTGTTTTCCGCCTCGTTTGTTCTGCAATTTGTAGGAATTTCCCAAGTGGGAATTTCTTTCCGAAATAATAAAATATTAAAACAACAAAAAGACTACAATAGATTTACATGAACACAGCAAAATGACTGCTCCTCTTTGAATCAAACGCTTGAATGCCAATTTTGTGGTTCAACAGCTGTGTTTTGTTTCATTTAATTGATTTTTATCCATCCAAAAATCAATCTTGAGTTGTTTCTTTGTTTTTGTTTTCATTTTCTAGGAATGTTTTTTGTTGTAATGAAAAAATACATGAATAGAAGTGGTCTTGTAAGCATTTTCAAAATCAAAATGTATTCAAGGATTGTTAAAGGCAGCCAGGACATTTTGAGCAGAATTTGTAAGTCAAACTTAATGGACCTGGCGTTTATTTATAAAGAAGCGTTTTGTTTGTGTTTAAATAACTCTATTTCTTATGGCTGCAAGCATAAAAGTTGGCAACCCAAAAATTGTTGAGAAAAGCTGGGCATTGTTGTGGCAACAACAATAATAGAACATAATTTTTTTTATTTAAGAAAGTGTTGCATTTTTGTGTTACACACCAGAAATGCCACAATGTGGCTACTGGCATAGCTTCATTTTGTAAAATACCAGAAATATCACAAAACGGATGCTTTTTGAAAGGCAAATTAATATTCAATATCCTTTTCATAAAATAGCAGCATAATATTTTTGCAAAGTCAACCAAATAATTATTGGGTTTTGAGGTTTCTAAGGACACACACACAAAAGCAGCTATTCCGAGACCTAAGGTTCGCATATCAAAAAAAATAACTTGCAAAAAACAATAGAGAGTATTCTATTAAATGCAAGAAAATTCACTTAATATCCAGGCAGGCAGCAGAAGGATCATCAAGAGTAGCTGTAGCAGCAACATTAAAGGCAAAGACTCGTTGTTGCTCAACGATTTTCGCGTCATTGTATGTTAATGTTTAAACCTCAATGAGTTAATTCCCGTTAGTTAACATTTGACACAGTTATGTCTACGGTACGACAGGGTCATAAAATAAACGAGGCGCGCTTCATAACCGCTCAACAATGTAGCGTATAAGCATAAAACAACACAAGCAGCAGCAGCTTGAAATACAACCAAAACACCAACAACAATAACAACAACAGCAACATGAAAAATAACATGAATTTTCAACATCAACTAATTAAGAGTCAAGGACAAATTCTTGTTTCCTCTCCTTTTATTGTGGTTTTTGTCCCAGCCAACAGCAAACCCAGCCATCAGCAGAATAACAATAAAATACATGCAACATAAAGTCCCTATTAAAAGGACTCGCTCTGAACAATGACTCGTTTTATCCTTTTGCAGCATATTAACGTAAATCTCTTGGGTTTTTGGACTAGTGAACATATAAGTCTTGATTAAATAAATCCTGGCTGCTGTCGGACACAATGTGTACTACTGTCGAGTCCAAAGGACGATTTGCAACTAAACTTTGCTGTGGTAATTGTTAAAAAAACATGCGAAGCAATCAGCTAACGAAAAAGCTTTTACTCTCATGCACGCAAAAGCTTCTGAGAGTATTTGCAGACAAAACAGGAGCAGCTTAAATGAGTTGGAAAAGTTTACCCCTATTTTTGTGGTAAATATGCATTTATTTTAATGAACCAACTTGATCTGTGGATGTAAATAACATTTTAAAAAAAAATCATTCTGGAAACTTAAGTGCACTGAAAACAAAAAACGAAGGTTTGCCACTTGCCAAGGCATTGTACTGCCTTCAATATGAATATATTTATGTAATAATTGAATTTGACCAGACCTGTAAAAATAAGTACAAGTACAAGTATAAGTACAAGTACCTGGGTACTTAAAAAATAAGTACTAAGTACAAGTACTTCCATACCTATGCTTGAAATTTTCAAATACAAGTACTATACTTTCAAGTATGATATTTCTCAAGTACTTTGTTAAGTACTTGGTGAATTTTTTACAACACGCTTTAAAAAAATAAAATTGCATGAGTTTGTTTAAGATTTCAGCAACTTCTTATTATTTTTTTGTAAAGTCAGCAGCGCAGTCGCGTCTTATAGTACCTGGATTAATATACCTTGGCTGCTTGTATTTAGCAATTTTTTGTTTCGTTTAGTGCTTGTTGTACTGGGGCGCTGCTACACGGTTAGAAATTTTGTACTAAAATTGAAACTTTTCTGTACTACATATACAGTGCTGTGCATATGCTAAGCAACTCGCACCAAGTTTCAATAAACTGACTATTTACTCTGGAAAAAAGTAGTGAAACGGTAGGTATTATAATTTTTATTTATTACTTATATGAATACAAAAAATATGTAATGACCAAAATAACAACAACTTCTTTCTTAATTAAATACAACAACAAAACAAAATTAACTCAATTTTAAGCTGTGCATAACTCAAGCAACTGTAAAGAGAACATAGAAGCATATTCTTTTTCTCAAGTAGATAACGGCACTTTTCAATTCATTTTCCATTGCTTGTTCGCACTTCAATTATATCAATGCAATTTAGTCGTCTAAAGGTTACAATTGTGCCAAAACTGTGAAATTAAAACATGCAGCGTGTTAAATACGATAATAGCTTTAAATCTAATGTTATTTCGTTGTACCAGGCTGGCAAAAGTCAATCTGATATTTCAAAATCATTGAAAATTAATAAATCCATGGTTTCTAGATGGATTCATAAATTTAACACTACTGGTAATGTTACAACATTAAGAAGTGGCAGGCCTCCACGCAAACTATCTTATGGTGACGATATTCAAATTAAAAAATTGATTAAAAAAAACCCATTTATTTCTTCAAAAGAAATACTTAAAACTCTTAATTTGAATGTTGATTCAAGTACAATACGAAGACATGCAATCAAACTTGGATTGAAAAGTTATAAAGCCTGTAGTAAACCAATGTTGACAAAGAAGCATATGAAGAAACGGTTTGTTATTTTTAAGTTGCTAATAGAACAACAACATTGTTTTTCTAATTTTTAGTATTGAATTCGCAAAAAAATATATTGATTGGAGTGTTGAGAAATGGAATACGGTTCTATTCAGCGATGAGGTTAAGGTCAACCTTTTTAATTCGGACGGCATATGCACAGTAAGACATCAGAAGGGTAACAGACTAAGTCCACGTTATTGTAAGCAGACTGTGAAACATAATGGAGGTAATGTCATGGTGTGGACATGCTTCTCCGGAAACCGGCTTGGTCCTGTTCATCATATTGTGGATAAAATGGACTGTTTTATGTATAGGGACATTTTAGAAACAAAAATGCTTCCTTATGCAGGATGGCATATGCCACTTCGTTGGGTGTTTCAGCAGGATAATGATCCGAAACACACATCGAAGTTGGTTAAAGATTGGTTCAATGCGAATAGGATTCAAGTGCTTGATTGGCCGGCACAATCACCCGACTTGAATCCGATCGAGAACTTTGTTTGCTATTGTAAAACGGCGAATGGGGTCGTATCGACATACGAACAAAAAAGCCTTGTTCAAAGGATTTAAAAAGGAGTGGAAAAGCATCCCAAAAGTTATTTTAAGAAATTTAATTGCCTCAATGCCAAAAAGATGTGCTGCAGTCATAAAAAATGCAGGTTCATATACAAAATATTGAAAAGTTGCCTAAGTTATGCACAGCTTAAAATTGAGTTAATTTTGTTTTGTTGTTGTATTTAATTGAGTAAGAAGTTGTTGTTATTTTGGTCATTATATATTTTTTGTACTCATATAAGTAATAAATAAAAATTATAATACTTACCGTTTGACTACTTTTTTCCAGAGTAAATAGTCAGTTTATTGAAACTTGGAGCGAGTTGCTTAGCATATGCACAGCACTGTAAGTCTGCACCAGCTTTGGTTTGAAATCTAGTATCTGCAAAATACTAAAAATGGTTTTAATATGGCTTTGTTTCAAAATCTAGCACAGGCTTGGATTAAAATATTTAAAATAAAAAAAATAAAAAGCACCAAACATAGTGAGATTTATACTCACGACATCAAGTTTGTGAGCTCACTACTATAACCTCCTACCTACTATAACCTCTGGGCTATTGCGCTATACATAAAAAGAAGCAATAAACAAGTATATGAACAAAATAGCCTTGAGACTCAGCATTGCCAGGCTTACTATGTATATGTCTAAATTAAAATTTAGTATCCAATGCACTAGAATTTATAAAGTAATTATAATTAATAATTATAAAGTAATACAGAATTGTTCTCAAATTTAAACCAAAACGCTAAAAAGAACGCTATAATATTCCTTTGGCTTAAATTTTAGTACAGAAAATTTTTAATTATGAGTTAGTATTTTAAACCGCAAGGTTTAAAAATATGCAGTAATATTTTAGTGGGACTAAAATTTAGTCCAAGATTTTTAACCGTGTACTTAAAATAATTTTATCTGTAGTGTTGCCAAAATCACCAAATACTTAAAAAATACTTAAGAAATACTTGAAAGTACAGTAGTTGTACTTGAAAATTTCAAGTATAAGTATGGAATTACTTGTACTTGGTACTTATTTTTTAAGTACCTAGGCACTTGTACTTACACGATACTGAATAAAGTATATACTTAGTACTTCACAGGTTTGAATTTAACTAATGCGAAATATTTTTTAATTGTTTTTCCAAATAACTCAAATACTTTAATCATTCAAACAATTTCCGAAGTTGGCAGGTTCGAAAGCAGAGTTGTAAATCCCATAGCTCTTTTAGCCCACTTACAACAACTTCAATATTTCCGTGTGTGTTGTAATTCGAGGAATTATATACATGGCATTGTTGTTGTTTGCTCGCGTAGAAAGCTAACTGTCAATGTTATTGCTGCTGTGTGCTTTTTTTGTTGGTACCCAGTGGGCATTTTAGCTAGCGATACGCAAAAGAAGGCATGCTGGTAGTGCTCTTATTGGCGTCAATATACCTTCCATGATCGCTGTATTGATGAGTGCTTCTGTAAGGTCTACCTTTTGAAAATTTGGAGTCTTTTCATGTTATTTTATATGAAAAAATTGTTAATGATCAGTAGCTCGTTCCTCAGCAAGTTACCGACTTGTGTGACGTCACGCGTCATCGATCCCTAGTTACCGATTTCGTGACAACTAATGTTTGTGTACGTTGGAATCGGTAAAAATTCGGTCCGTGATAAAAAGAACACAAATCGAGAAGAAACGTTGCGAAAATGAGTCAAATGGCAAGCAGCTGCACTCACAGAACTAAACCCATTGCCGCAACCGAAAAATTGCCCTACTAACTTTGTCGATTGTCGGCAATTTTCTAAATGCAATTGCCACAATCGCCAATTTCCCAATTGAGAAAATTGTGTCATTCCGTTGCGAGAACGGAACTGCAGACAAGCTTTTGAGCCATTCGGTTGTGCACAACGAACTGTTTATCGCGCTTACCAGATGTCAGTTATATGAACCGAGTCTTCCCATCGTTTCGACTTACGAGTGTGAAAAATAAACGATGAAAATAAACATGCTTTGCTGATGCTAATTTTGCAAATTTGCATATTTTTAAGAAGAAATAAATTAGATTCATTTCAACTGCACAAGTTTTATTTATTAAAAATTGAATCACTTCACTTTGAACACTTAACCAACCACTTGCAGCGAGAATACCGACCGAACCATAAACAAAGGCGCGACGAGCAACATAGCGAGTGTAAAAATCAAACGACGAAAACAAGGATTGTTTTGTTGTTGTTTTTTATTGTACATTTGCAGTTATTTAAGAAGAAATTAATTTAATAAATACAGACTGCACAAGTTATATATATTATATAATTAATTCCTTTACCTAAAAACACTTCAACAACTTGCACCGAGAACACACACTAGAAATCAACCGAATACTGAACAAGGAACGAGCAACACAGCGAGCGTGAAAAAAGCGACGGTTGTGGTTAAGGTGACCACATTTAAGTTATTTTTATTGACTATTCGTCTGTTGCAATTGACTTTGGTGGCGGTGCAACTGAATATTGAAACATCGTTGCAATTCGGTGGTAACGCAAGAAAAATTCAATTGACAGAATTAACAATGCGGATATTTCAACTACTCCTTTTATCCGTAAATCTGTAATTGTTCTGGTCAGTTGTTTTGGATAAATTGAGATTGCTTAGATGGGAAGTAAGTTGAAATGACAAATTCAATTCAGTTCTTGCAACTTAAGCATACATATTGAATGTTAACCGAATTGTTATTTAGGCATGAAGTTACAATAATAAAATAAGCATTTACGTCAGCCGAAAGTTGATTATGCTTATTTAATTACAGTTAAATAAACAGAGTTTTAATTGAAACAAACACTTTATGAGTACCCCACTTAAAATGTATTTACTATAACCTAACGCCAACAAATTATTTTTGTGAGTGTGTCTATTTGCATTTATTTTTTTTTATGTGCGCTAAATTTTATAATAGAAAGGTCTTGTTATTGAAAAGTGATTATTTGATTATTTATATGTGTTATTGGGGGTTGGAATTAATTTTAAAGGTTTTTTTTCGGTTTTTGAGCATTTATTTAGAAACAACAATACAATGTATATTATTCAAAGTATTGTCCATCGTTAGCTACAACATTTTCCCATCTTTCTGGCAGCATATGGATTCCGCGCCAGAAGAACGATTCGACTTTTGAGGCAATCCACGAATCGACCCATTTTTTGGTATCCTCGTAAGAAGTGAAGCGCTGCTCAGCCAAGCCATGCGTCATCGATCTGAATAGGTGGTAGTCGGAAGGGGCTATGTCTGGGCTATAAGGCGGGTGGGGTAGCACATCCAACGTTTCCTTGACGGTTCTTGCAACATGTGGCCGTGCGTTGTCATGTTGAAAAACCACTTTGTCGTGTCTTTTGGCATATTCCGGCCGTTTAACTTTTAATGCTCGGCTCAATTGCATCAATTGTTGTTGGTAGCGTTCCCCAGTGATGGTTTCGTTAGGTTTTAGCAGCTCATAGTACACGACACCCTTCTGATCCCACCAAATACACAGCATAAGCTTGGTGCCATGAATATTCGGCTTGGCCCTCGATGTTGATGCATGGCCGGGTGGTCCCCACGATTTTTTTCGCTTAGGATTATCGTAATGGATCCACTTTTCATCGCCAGTGACAATACGATGCAAAAAACTCTTCCTTTTATGCCATAGAAGCAGTTGTTCGCACATGCAAAATCGCCGTTCAACGTCTCTCGGCTTCAACTGGTACGGCACCCAATTTCCTTGCTTTTGAATCATTCCCATGGCCTTCAAGCGTTTTCCGACCGTTGATAAGTCGACTCCCAATGATTCTGACAATTCTTGAAGGGTTTGACATGGGTCTTCATCGAGCAAAGCCTCCAATTCCTCATCTTCAAACTTTTTCGGCTGGACCGGACGCTCTTTGTCTTCCGTATCAAAATCACCACTTTTAAACCGACGGAACCAGTACTCACAAGTAGAAATCGATGGAGCATAGTCCCCGTAAGCCTCAGTAAGCGTGCGTTGTGCTTCAACCGCTTTTTTCTTCAAATGGAAGCACAAAAGTAAACCTTCCCGCAAATTGCGTTTTGTTGGAACGAAAGTCGACATGTTCACAGAGAAAAAAATATATGTTGTTTACACTTCAGTGGAATGACACATACTGAAAAATGAAGCTTAGACAATGTGCTTTGAAATGAATATAGTCACAGGTGTGCCCGATGCGATCTATTGATAGTTACGCCATCTCTTAGAAAACCTTTAAAACTAATTCCAACCCCCAATATAATGTTTGCGGAAATAATCAACTATTATGAATGTAAATAATTTGACAATAAGTGATGTGTAATATAAACTTAACAAAAATTTGCATCCGGGTTCTTTTACATTAATCTAAAAAATATTCTGTTTCATAAATTTCCTTCTTTTATGTAAATGGGCATTCTTTTTTAATCGCATTACCTTGAAAATTAAAACATTTCAAAACAAAAACGGTATTATAATCAGAGTATTATAAAAACAAATGTAACTTAAACAAAAGTACCCGTTTTAGAATATTAATTGCGAGTACTTGTTATTTCATATATACACAACATTACTGTCATTTATACAGCTCGGTAGAATTCTCACTTGCCGCAGAGTGAATGAGAAAAACATAAAGTTTTATCGGATGACTTTTCTTACACAAACACGTTTTGAAAGATTCTATTGAAGTGAAATCGGAACATGTGACAACTAATCGATTTGGAACAAACGAATCGAACAGAAATCGGTTCAGATTATTGCACAAATAGTGTAGGTGAGAATTACGTCAGAGTGACATCAAATCGGTAACATGGATCGGTAACTGCGATCGGTATGAGTTACAAGAACGAGCTACAGATCAATGAAAAAAAAATCAAATCTTAAAGAAAAAACAAAAAAAAATTATTGGTTTTTTGTTCGAGTTGGGACGCGAACCCACGTCTCCGAAATCTAACACATTATATATCACATTATATGAAAACTTTTATATGAAAAAATTCTAAGTCTTTTCTATTATATTTGTATAAAGAAATTTACAAAAAAATTCCAAAAAAAATTTTTAAATGAACAGAAAAATTTGTAAAAAAATGTAGATTTTGAAAAAAATACAAAAAAATTTTTTTTGGTCTGAGCTGGGTCTCGAATCAAAATGAGCTGAAGTTTGTTAACAACTGCGGTAGTCGAGTGGATAAGATGCCGGACCGCCAGATGAGAGGACGTTGGTTCAAATCTGGAAATTGTCAAAAGTTTTTTTATTTCAAGTTGATATTTATAATTGCTTTTCTTTCTAATGTACATTCTCAAGAAAGGCTTCTAGCGGGCTTCTTTAGAGTCGCGAGAAAGGACGGCCTAGAAAATTTTCTCGTTTCATATAAAAACGTTAATGGGCTTGGAAACGAGCACGGAAGGGCTAAGAAATCCAAATGATTGCCTTCTATCAGGCGCTTTAAAGACCTGCTTTTGCCCACGGCACACAATTATATCAATAACTCAGTTCTGTCTTAAATCGACTTAAGCTATTATCGCTTATCGTCACATATATAATATCATCCCCTTCATGCCAAAAACGCCAATGTGAAAATAAATTGGTTTTGAGTTTTTAATTGTATCTAATGCATTTCAAAGCAAATAATTTTCCCTCAAAACAAGAAACCCAATAAGGTTAAGAAAAAATCATAAAATTCGATGCTAAAACCACCTAAGTGATTTTGTTTACTTTTATCACTTTTTTTACCGTTATTCTTAAGCAGTGAAGTCATATGAAATTTTGTTAAAAGTAGCTCGTGCAACAAATTAGGGGCAGTTACGAAATGAAATTTTTAATTTTATAAAATATAAAAAGTTGATGTTATATACATTTATAGTTACGAGTTATTTTTGGTAGTTTCATCCGAAAAAACGTCAGCATCCGAAAAATCATTATTCAGATGCACAAAGATGGAAGGTCATGTCAACAAATCGCAGCTGCAAACAAACAAAGAAGCTGAAATACTACTGCTCGAGAAGACACTCTCATTGTCCGGGAATCTAAAAAAAATCCGCATTAATCTGCAAACGAGTGGCTATCTATGGTGAAAATGAAGCAGCACCAACCGTAGACACTATTTAGAGACGTTTGCGCGAAGACGGACTTTTTGGAAGGATTTCACAAAAGAAGCCTCTATTATCTGAACGCAACCGCAAGAAGAGGCTTGAGTTCGCTGAAAAGTATCGTGATTGTGGAGCCAATGAGTGGCAGAGAGTATTGTTTTCATACGAAACTAAAATAAATAGAATGTCACCCGATGGAAAAAAATATGTCCTCCGCCATAGGTCATAGGTTCGGCGAGTCATGGCGTAGTGCCGGCTCACTGCAAAAAATTGAGGGTCTTATGAACCGGTTCCAGTATATTAAAATTCTGGACAATATGATGCTGACTTATTCGGAACAAAATATGCCCGTAACTGGCATGTTTCAGCAGGACAATGACCCGAAGCATACCGCTCGTCTGGTCAAGCAATGGTTTTCCTATAATCAAGTTTTGGAGTGGACTGCTTTGGAGTAGCCATCTTGCAGTCCTGACCTCTATCCAATTGAGAACTTATGGCAGGTTGTAAAAAAAGAAGTGAGCTTGCTCAAGATAGGCAACTTTTATAAGCTGTAAAATTAAACAAAAAAAGTCTGGACAGCGCTTCCTAACAGTGTTTGTGAAAATTTAGTGGAGTCTGTGCCTCACAGATGTCAAGCAGTAATTGACAACAATTGTTTTGCTACAAAATATTGACAAAATAATAATAATACACTATATAAGTATTAAAAACTCAAGTGTCCTTAAATATACGCACGACTTATTTGATTATGTATTTATGATTTTTTTTCCCGATTTTCAAAAATACTGTTTAATAATTAAAAAACAGGTTTTTATGTGAAGGTAATAACCTATTCAATTTAAATTAGACCAAAACTGAGTGTTTTCATAAACAAAAAAACGAATTTTCCTAAAGTTTTTATGTTTATATAGTGTCCCTAATTATTTGCACGGAGCTGTATCATAATAAATTCGAATTATTTATACTATGCATAATACTTTTTCCATATTTCAAATATATTTTGTTAGCTAAAATTTAAATTCTAAATTACTTTTTAAGTATACGTATATACTCCTTACTACAGGAAAAATAAATAAATCATATTTTTTCGAAGTATTTATTTCCATTTATTAAACATAACTTGCAATTACATTTAAATTTAACCAATATAAAAAAAAGAACAAAAACAACAAATTCATCACTAAATATATAAAACGAAAAATTATTAAACAAAACAAGTTTGTTTTTAGATAATTTTTATTTATAAGATGAAATGGTTTGAAAAAATCTAAATAAAAATATACAGAATTTTTCTCTGTTACTGTATAAAAAGGAATTCTACGTCTATACTAAGGAAGTCAATCCCGGGATCCCGGACGATTTAAGCTCCTTTAAATCCCGGGATTTTCTTTGCTGGATCCCGGGATTTTTAAATAAAAAAATTTCTAATACAAATATTCATGTAGATGCAAAAATTTTTTGGGGTAATATTCCTATCATTTAGGTCTTTAAAAGATGAAAAAACATACCTTTGATTTTAACCTGCGCTACTTACGTTTTACAAGCATGTACAAAGAAAAAGCTGTTTCGGTCCTGTTCGGCGCAAATTTTTTTTTTTAATCTCTTAAAAAATTTTCAACCCTTTGGATCTTTGTTTTTGAAACCCTCTTAATATTCTTATCACGAAAGCCATAAAAACATAAAAAAACATGCATATGATTTTTGTCCGGTTGATTTTTTTCTTATAAAATAGGGTGAAAAAATTTGTTTTTGCTTTTCTTCGGCACAAAATCGAAAATCCAACTGACTTTTATGTCAAATATCTCT
Source organism: Dichetophora obliterata (assembly GCA_963920525.1). Lineage (NCBI taxonomy): Eukaryota > Metazoa > Arthropoda > Insecta > Diptera > Sciomyzidae > Dichetophora > Dichetophora obliterata. The sequence continues at coordinate 200,454,080 of OY986438.1, read as the reverse complement.
CTAAATTTATTTTTATTATGTTGATTCATCTTGGTTTCATAGAACCAAACGATTTGATTTAAAAAAAAAACTTTGCAAAATAAATACATATAAAAATTACTTTCTGACGTGTCCACTATATTGGGCAAGTCAACTGAAAGGGTTAAATTAATACAATGTCCTAGTCATTAATAGTATTTAAGTTTTTTGCTTTTATTCACAATTATTTGGTATAGTGGTATTATGTTGTTTTTTTTTTGCCATAGTTGAAAATCACAATTATGAGCACCCTTCAAAATAGCATTTGTGGCTGGGAAACTCCCACTATAGCTTTTTGTTACTATGCAAATAATTTAACTATCCAATTTGATAAATTTTATTAATATATGGCATAAAAAAGTTTAACTTGCATTTTGAGTTTCTTTCATTTTTGCAATTAGAAAATAACTGGCAACCGATCAGTTGTTTATGGAACTTTAAAGACCACGTTCGTTAAACATATCATTGCGCTACTTAAAATTACCACACTTTTGGTTTTTAGAGATTTCATGTAAAACAACAAAAAATATAAAAACTGCTCGGTAAAGTGTGGTATCAATACCACGGGGTCTTTTAACTACACTGAAAACAACGCTTTGTGTGTGTGGTTTTTGTTACTTTATTAATGAATTTATTTCCTTTTTTTAGTTTCAAGTAATAAATAACCAAAAATTGTATTAAAAACGTTTTGAATTCTTTACTTCTTAAAATTTTCAATCCCGAACTAAACCCGGAATCCCAGGCTTAGATTTTCAATCCCGATAATCCCGGGATCGAGAAAAGCATCCGGGATTGGACTCCCTAGTATATATTGGGGGTTGGAATTAATTTTAAAGGTTTTTTTTCGGTTTTTGAGCATTTATTTAGAAACAACGGTACAATGTATATTATTCAAAGTATTGTCCATCGTTAGCTACAACATTTTCCCATCTTTCTGGCAGCATATGGATTCCGCGCCGGAAGAACGATTCGTCTTTTGAGGCAATCCACGAATCGACCCATTTTTTGGTATCCTCGTAAGAAGTGAAGCGCTGCTCAGCCAAGCCATGCGTCATCGATCTGAATAGGTGGTAGTCGGAAGGGGCTATGTCTGGGCTATAAGGCGGGTGGGGTAGCACATCCCAATTCAGCGCCTCCAACGTTTCCTTGACGGTTCTTGCAACATGTGGCCGTGCGTTGTCATGTTGAAAAACCACTTTGTCGTGTCTTTTGGCATATTCCGGCCGTTTAACCTTTAATGCTCGGCTCAATTGCATCAATTGTTGTTGGTAGCGTTCCCCAGTGATAGTTTCGTTAGGTTTTAGCAGCTCATAGTACACGACACCCTTCTGATCCCACCAAATACACAGCATAAGCTTGGCGCCATGAATATTCGGCTTGGCCCTCGATGTTGATGCATGGCCGGGTGTTCCCCACGATTTTTTTCGCTTAGGATTATCGTAATGGATCCACTTTTCATCGCCAGTGACAATACGATGCAAAAAACTCTTCCTTTTATGCCGTTGAAAACATGCAAAATCGCCGTTCAACGTCTCTCGGCTTCAACTGGTACGGCACCCAATTTCCTTGCTTTTGAATCATTCCCATGGCCTTCAAGCGTTTGCCGACCGTTGATAAGTCGACTCCCAATGTTTCTGACAATTCTTGAAGGGTTTGACACGGGTCTTTATCGAGCAAAGCCTCCAATTCCTCATCTTCAAACTTTTTCGGCTGGCCCGGACGCTCTTTGTCTTCCGTATCAAAATCACCACTTTTAAACCGACGGAACCAGTACTCACAAGTAGAAATCGATGGAGCATAGTCCCCGTAAGCCTCAGTAAGCGTGCGTTGTGCTTCAACAGCTTTTACTTCAAATGGAAGCACAAAAGTAAACCTTCCCGCAAATTGCGTTTTGTTGGAACGAAAGTCGACATGTTCACAGAGAAAAAAATATATGTTGTTTACACTTCAGTGGAATGACACATACTGAAAAATGAAGCTTAGACAATGTGCTTTGAAATGAATATAGTCACAGGTGTGCCCGATGCGATCTATTGATAGTTACGCCATCTCTTAGAAAACCTTTAAAACTAATTCCAACCCCCAATACTTACGATACTGTCTAAACTGTCTTTTTGTTTTTTGGTAGGGGTTTAACGATAACAGAAATGTAAATTTCTGATTCAATGAAAAAATTTACTAAAAGTCTTCTGTAATACAACATTTGCTATTGCTGTTGAATATTTCAGTTTTAACATAGTTGCTGACTTCCTTATAAAACCACCCTTGGCTAAACGCTGAATTACGCTATGTTTTTTACCAATGCATGCATTTTAGACCATATCACAAAATGTTACCAAATACAACGAGTATATATATACTCGTTGCAAATAGCAATGCTTACTCGTTACTGTGTAGAAAAAACTGTTATAAAATAGTAATTCATTTATATTCAAACCACAAAAGCGCTGACAGCGGCATCTTGCAGAAACTTTTGTAAGCGAGTGAATATTTAAACATCGAAATGTTATTTTAATGTTAATGTTATGTTATTAATTCCAGTTCTAACATTCGAAGATAATGTGAAATTTCTGTTAACTGAGAATATGCAAATATTTACATTAAATCTTGCACATGTCTCAAACCAATTAAAGTGGACTACAAAAAGCCACAATAAAAAAATTCCACACCACTTCAGAAAATTCTGAAGAAGGTGAGAACTTTAAAAGTTATAAATAAAATAATTTACATAATGTTATCACGGATGGACTTAAAAGATGGGCTTGTATTAATTGAAATTAGTTTTGAGTTATGAAAACAAAATTACATATTATATATTAAATTATCAGTATTGATTGTAAAATTTTTCCTTGACTATTTTTTTATTTTATTTTAATATTTGGTGGTGACTTCAATGCAAAACATCTTTGGTGGGGTCACGCCTTGTGAACCCAAAATTACGAGAACTATACAATTGTATAATTGAAAATTATTTATCTGTACTTTCGACAGGGAAGCCAACATATTGGCCCACTGACATCACAAAAATTCCCGATTTAATAGATTTTGCAGTCTATTCTGGCATAATTCCAAGCCATTTTCTAGGTATAATAGAAAATTTTGACTTACTGCATGTTTATGTAAAGCAGAACGAAGGCTGAACGTGGTGCGAGACACGGTAAGCAATACATTATTCCATATCAAAAAATATTGTTGCTCGTTTCTTTCACGACGTTTAGCGTTCGTTCCGTTTTACATAAACATGCAGTTAAGCTCAGATCACTCACTATGCATAGTAACATATAGTGCTGCATTTAATTATATCAACAAAGATCACTTCTTCACTTCAAAAACGGACGTGCAATCGCTTTAGTACTGGCTAGAAAATTATATTAACTTATATATGTGACTTAAATCAGGAACTGAAATCGATGACGCGGTTGAATACTTAAACAAACTTATTCATGAAGTGGTCTTCTTATCAACTCCTTCAAATAGTGGTAATACACCTAACAAGATAATAAACTCTTCTGAAGTACGATATCTTATAAGAAATAAACGCATCCTACGTGCAAGCTGGCAAAACTATAGAAACACCGTTCACAAAACCAATTTAAATTGAATTACTAAAAAATTAACGCAAAAACTAATAGCATTAAAAAATGAATCTGTAAAATTTGTTCTACAAAATCTTGGAACTTTAAGCAATGATGAAATAGTCTCTAGAAAGCAACGAAGTATTTAAAACGGCCACCAAAGAGAGATCCTCCAATTAGAGACTCTGACAACATATGGTACAAAACTGATCATATGAAAGCTGATGCGTTTGCCTCTCACTTAGAAAATGTGTTTAAACCGTTTACTTTTAATAATGGTACTGATGATGAAATTTCAATTACACTGCAATTTTACTGACGTAGCATGTCAAATGGAGCTCCCAGTTTAAGCAGGTGTTACCTGCTGAGGTAATGAGTGAAATAAAAATACTCAAAAAAATAAGTCTCCAGGCTACGATGACATAAGTGTAAAGCTTGTCAAAATAATTAAAAAAAAGGCATTTTGTTCTTAACCTACATTTATAACCCAATTCTAAGAATGAATCACTTTCCAACACAGTAGAAATGTGCCAAAATACGCATGGTTCCGAAACCTAATATGCCCGAAAACGAAATAGCGTCTTATACGCAAATAAGTTTACTGGCGGTTTTTTCAAAAATATTTGAAAGAATATTTTTGAAAAGAATGTTGCCAATAATTGAGAGTAAGGACATCATACCAGAACATCAATTTGGGTTCAGGCACAAACACGGTACACCAGAACATTGCCACAGAATCGTTCATTTTGTAAGAGACGCTTTAGAGAACAAAAAATAGTGTTCCGCAGTATTTTTAGATGTTCAGCAAGCTTTTGACAGGGTACGGCACACCGGACTATTATATAAACTGAAGAAACTTTTACCTACTCCGTACTATTTAACTATCAAGTCGTATCTATCTCACCGCATTTTTTTCGTAAATTATGGTCACCAGGATTCAAAAAAAAACTAAAATTTGCTCAGGAGTGCCACAAGGAAGTGTCTTAGGTCCTGTTTCATATACTTTATTCATATCGGATATGCCTATATGTAATAATGAACTAGTTGCAACATATGCAGATGACACTGCAGTACTGGCCTCATCTGAATCATTAATGGAAGCATCGCATCTGATTCAACAAGAACTGCTAAATCTTCAGAAGTGGTTTAACAAATGGAATATAAAAATTAGTTCAAACAAATCAAACATATAACTTTTACACTCCGAAAAGGTGACCGCACACCTGTCAAGATCCATGAAAATATTATTCCATCCAGTAATACCATTAAATATCACGGATTACTTCTAGATAGACGACTGACCTGGCAAGAACACATAAAAAAAACGACTGCAAGTCAACAATAACCCCAAAAAGCTTTTCTGGTAACTAGGACATAAATCTCAACTTAGTTTGGACAACAAAATAAGAATTTATAAAACCATAATTTAACCTACATGGACTTATGGAATACAGCTGTGGGGTACAGCTCTAAATCAAATATAGCAGTGCTCTAAAGGTTCCAATCAAAAACATTAAGGATGATAATTGATGCCCCATGGTTTGTGTCAGATTTTACGATTCATAACGACTTAAACATGCCTACAGTTACCGAAGAAATTAATAAATATGCCAAGAGGTATATAAACAGACTCAGCCACCAGTCCAATGTTACTGTGATATGTTAGCTAGACGACTCAGAAGAGATAAGAAGACTCAAACGGTTCCATGTTCTAGACCTACCTACCATACAGGAAATGAATACTAAAAAGTACTCTTAAATAAAATAAACTAGCTGATATACCCGGTGTTACTCGAGAGTCACTTATATAAACATTTTAATATACACTTTTCGATTAAATGTTTTTGTAAATTTTGGAATTGAATTTAAGAATTTGAGACCACTATAAAAGTATTAGTTAAAAAATTTACCAAGCTCTTTTAACGAAGAAATAATTTTATCACTGTTTTTTCACAATCAAAAACTGTTTTTTAGTTTCGAACTGAATTTACTGGTTACTGGTAAGCATGTTACTTGCACTTCGCTAATGAAAATCATATTTATAAAAATCTTCCTAAAATTTTTTTGTAGTTTTTACAGTTGGAAAATAACAATTGGATTGTCTCTTAATTAAAAATTAATATAAATTGAGTCTGATAGTTGATGCAATTTCTTAAATCTTCTGAATTCCTATCTTATACGAAAAATTGTATAGTCGTTTTTTAATGTGAATTGTAATGCAAAAAGGTGTAAGTTAAGAAAACAGTCGCTTTTTAATTTTTGTTATAGTATATACAGCAACCTGTAACAATATTATCGACGTTAACAGTTGATCGACATAAATGCAGCTGAAAAATCTGCAAGAACAGTGCAAAAAGTGCCAGTATGTTATTTGCTGCAAGTTTACGCTGTGTGCGAAAAGAACTAAATTGAGTAACAGCTACCGACTTTTTTTAAATATTGGAATCGTATCGGTAATGCAGTACTTATTTCTAACTTATAATATTTTCAATTGAACCGAAAAATTTGTAAGTAGAAAATTTGCAAAAGTAAGTAGATAAGGAATATTTTATATAAACCAAAATGTTTATAATTACTCTAGACACACAACTTCATTCTTAAAGATAAATGAGGACGCTCAAATTATATAGAGAATCTTAAAACAAAACTCAGTTTTATTAAAAGACTGGTATGAAAATATAGATTTTAAGCCATAACTTTTGATTGGAGAGAGATATTGGGGTAATTTTTTCACATAAATTATTTTTGAGACTTGATTTTTTTGTAAAAAATATAAAACCAACATTTTGAAAAAAATAAATTTCGCTAAAAAAATCAAAAAAAAAAACCTTGTTATTTTGATGACAAAAACAGTAAAATAATTTTTGCGCTTAGCTATAAGATTTTTTGCAAATAAATGCTATGTCATATGAAAGGTAGCCAGATGTGCAATTTTTAATTGCAAAAAGAAGTGATTTTATTGAACTTTTGAACAAAAAAAATTTGAATAAAATATATTAATGGACAGCGGACATATTTGCATCGAAAGACCAAACTTTGATTTACATGTCGTTTTTTTTCTCATTCTTAGGCAACGATGTTTTATGAAAAAGTCATTGTACTGAAAATTTCTCCAATTTTGAAGATATGTGAGTGTTTTTGATGTCAAAATAACAAAAAAATTTTAAAATTAAATAGACAAAATTCTCCTATACTAAAAAATTTTAAAATAACAAAATTACCGTTAGTTGAAAAATTTCAGAGGGAGCGTGGCAAAAACTAAGTATGTAACATTTTAAGTTGGAATGCACTTAATATGTATACCTAGTTTGAGCAAAATCCGTTGAGCCGTTTAGATTTGTAAGAAGGCCAAACAAACAAACAAACAGAAAATGAGTTTTATTACTATAGATGAATTATGAATTTCAAATGAAAAGTCAAAAGTTGATGCACACAACGCCATCTACTGGCAATACAGCATTTAAAATCATGTTCGTTTTTATGGGTTCTTGAGTAAAGATGGCGTTGTAAAATCGCTCCATACAAAATGTATGTGAAAATGAATTTTCTTCATAATTTTTTTTTTCGGGAAATTTTCCACAATTTTCTTAAGTATTCTCCTTGTTTGGGCGGAGACCTGTCCGAATTGGTGCTAATCACCGAAATCGGTCCAGGCTTTCTCCAGTTATAAGCGTAGTAACTAACGTCACTTTCTTTTATATATATAGAAGATAAGTAAATTATATAATCACAATATAATCAAACAACTAGAATTTGTATTTAAAAAGCAAGTATGATTTAAACTATCAAACATTTAGAATTTGTATTTAAATCATATAAAGTCAACATAATATAATAAATAAATACATACTTAACTTATTCTTATTAAATAATTTTTGTAGTGATTTTACTCAATGGAGTAAAAATCTACATGTGTAAATTGTAATGTTCCTATATAGATAGATAGATAGATTCTATATATAAATGAAATAAAAAAATTTATATATATTATTTTTTTAGTTTTTCAACACTTAATTCAATTTTTATATTCAATTTGTGTAATTATAATAAAAAAAAATTAATGCTATGGGAGTTGTCCGTTTGAGGAGGGATCAAAAAAATTACGTACATTTTATTTTTTTATTGAAAAGCTATTTAAAATAAATACATTTTTTCGTAAATTTTCTGATAAGATATATTATTTACTTGAGTTCAAAAAATGTTTTAATAGTTGATTGCTTGAAAATGTAACGAAAAGCTTGTGTCTAGAAAATTTGTCCGGTTGTGGGAGGTGTCCGCTTACGGAAGGTGTCAGCGAGCAGAGGTTTCAATGTTATTATAATTTTAAATTCTCTTAACTGTTTATGCGATATCTCGTCGCTTTAAAAAATACTTATTTGCGCATATCAAAACAATGAATACAAAAATTAAGCTCATCAAATAAAATATTATAGCATCGGCCTTGTTATCAGTTAAGTACACACGCTGAATTAAAACAATAGCATCAATTACAACAACAAAAGGACATCCCACTTTTTATTTACCTGACCAAACAATAAATGAGTAGCATCAACAACAAAAGTAATGCATTACAAACATACACACATATAATACATAGGAATTCTTTTCAAAGCTGCTCACCTTCATCAAAGGAAAAACCATTAAAGAAATGAAAAATTTAAAAGCAGGTGAAAGCATACTAAAACATATCTAAAAATAGCGGCACTTTTATTTATAACATAATGTTAGTGCGCTGTACAAAATGTTAGCTTACTGTATGCACGCTCATTTATAAATACTCTCTATGCGTCGCTTCGAGAATTCAATACACTCTCTCATTTGTCTTTAATAATTTTTGATTTTGCGTACTCTTCGATTTCGAACTTACCGCTAAAATATTTAAGATTCCTTTATAGATGTGTAACTTTGTACATCTTTAGTTTAGGTGTGCGAGTCAAAACAGCAACCTAGGGCATTGCAACTCGTGGTACCTTTCCGCAGAGCCACTTCATACCATTAGAGCTACCATAACCTTACGCTGTTCCTAAAATGTCGCGCTGAGTATTAAATGTCATGGCAACCCTAAGGATTCGTTGTCATAACACAAGCTAAACTGTTTCAAAACAAGTATGAAATTAATTTTCTACTTATCGCAAAGATTTTCTTTCAAGAAATATCTATTTGAAATAGCCGCTTTTACAAATGCAGTTGAAATATTTAAAAACTCTGCTCGAGGGCCAGGTTGGTAAAATGAATTCATTGTATTATTGCGCTGGAGTAAAATTAATTTTATCATCTATCTTAAGGACCAAATAAATCGCATTGCCGGTCTAGCCTGGTCGCCAAACCAGCAAAAACTTGCCATCGCCACTGCCGACAGGCACATTCTACTCTTTGACGATGCTGGCGAAAGACGTGACAAATTTTCCACCAAACCCTCAAATCCAGCTAATGGCAAGAACTCCTATGTTATACGCGGTCTAGCATTTAGTCCGGATTCAACCAAATTGGCTGTGGGCCAAAGTGATAATATAGTGTATGTTTACAAGTTGGGCGAGACGTGGAACGATAAAAAAGTCATTTGCAATAAATTCCCGCAGACAAGTGTTGTAATGGCTTTAATATGGTTATCGACAGGAGCGCTTATTGCAGGTGAGTGCAGGTGTAGCTTCATTGGTTGATAGTGCGAAGACAATATTCCGCAATAAACACTTTTATGAGAGCAGCTTCCACGCACACGTACCCATACACACAAACACTTAAGCGCAGCATAATAAAATTTTAATGAGTCATCGTCGTCTTTGAGGCGACCACAGTGTTTTCAACGCACAGTAGTTTGAATGCGCAATTAAATTAGTACTTTCATTTCGTATTCTTTGTGTTTTTCTTTTGAAAATCTATATTAAAAAATGTTTCAAGAGCTCTCAAAAGAAGTCATAATATTATACTGCTTTTACATAATTTCTTTCCTTCAACAAATTGTTTTTTTTTTTAATATTTTTAATGCACATTTTTTTTGTTATAATAGGGGTATTCACAATGTGATGTATTTGCCCTTGTATTGTGTATTTTTGATAAATTTGATTCGGTATTCAAAATACAACTCTGTGGCAAAAATACAACGATTGAACCCTATTGTATTTTTTGTAAATTTCGTTGTGTATTAGATCAGCTGATTGCAAAAGCATTTCTACTCAGCATGGAGGAAGCTACTGGCAACGCTGTAGCTTAGATTTAACAAAAACTAATATAATTTAGTGTTTCGTTACAATTTGCGTATGATTTTTTTTTAGCTAAATTATGATTTAAATTAATGTTTCCAAACAAAAGAACAGAAAAGAGCAGCTGATTTGAAAAAAATACAATGGTTTTAAATAAAAATACAATGAAGGTTCGTTCACAATAAGTTGTAAGTGTTGTAAATTTTGTACAAATTTATCACAAATACACCACATCGTGAATACCCCTAGTGTTAAGTTTTAGGTCTAGTTGAAACCAACAACAACAGATAAAGACATTTAATATTGAAATGAGTGAATGAATGATTAATTTATAGAATGGATTTTTGGAAGACCTTTTCGTTTTTTCGCCATAAAATCTTAGCAAGACATCGGACAAAAACGATTCATGCACCAAAATGATCGCCATGAGGCTAAAGATATGTACAAATTGAGTCTAAGATGCTTTGCTCTATCTCTTATAGTTTAGATGATATAAGCGTTTGATGATTTTTTTAATTTTTTTGTGTTAAAAAAATGGAAACTATACATCGTACAAAGATTTAGGCGTTTGAAATTTTTTTTTTTGCGTTTTTTCTACAAATGTATCTCCCAAGCTATCCATCGGACAAAGACGATTTGTACACCAAAATGCTTGCCATTACATTAGGCTTAAGACGCAAAGTTTTTAGTTAAAGGCACTTCGCTCGTTTTCTTATAGTATTTTCTTATAGTTTTCTTATAGATTTCTTATAGTATATTTTTTTTTTTTTTGTTGCATAAAAGTGTAATATGAAGTGCCAAAATGCCGTTAAAAGTCACTTTGAAAAATGGTACCTAAACGGCCTCCATTGCACAGCACGTTCATGTACGTACGGTAACGTTCACCTCTTATAAAAAACAACAAAATTTTATAAATTATATCATATTTATTAGAGCTTGAACCTATAATATTATAAAGGGTGTTTTTTATAGAGTGATATAAGCTTAAATCATAATAAAGCATAGTAAAATATTTTTAATATCAATGAAACGGACTTTATTAGAAAGAAAATTTTATGACATTAATGTTTAAATATGATTTTGGCCATATAAACGCCACGGCTGGCGCGTACAAGGCGCAAACTGAAACACCAATTTTTACAAACTTTTCGCAGCATTTGCGGCCGTATCTCGCCGATAACTCTTCGAATTTCGATTTTCAGGTGTTCAATTGCTTATGGTTTATCGACGTAGACAAGTGACTTTACATAACCCCAAAGAAAATAATCCAATGGGGTTAAATCACACGATCTTGGGGGCCAATTAATTGGGCCATTTCGTGAAATTATTTTTTCGTCAAAAGTTTCCTTAAGTAAATCAATTGTAGCGCCCGCTGTGTGGCATGTGGCTCCGTCCTGTTAGAACCACATATCAGCAAGATTAATGCCAGCTAATTGAGGTACGAAAAAACTTCGAATCATGTTCCTATACCGTTCACCATTGACAGTAACATTCTGACCATTATAGTTTTTGAAGACATATGGGCCAATGACTCCGCCAGCCCATAAAGCGCACCAAACAGTATGCTCTCAATTCAGTAATTTTCTGTGGATGTAATGGTGTTTCGACAAAAGCTTGTGGATTCTCCTCACTCCAAATACGACAATTCTGTTTATTTACGTACCCATTCAACCAAAAATGGGCTTCATCGGAAATTAAAATTTTCCATGGAAATTAAAAATCAATCTTAATTTGTGCTTCAGCCGATTCGCCGAATTGGCGGCGCATACGATGGTCGTTTGGCTTTAATTCCTGCACAAGTTGAATCTTGAAATGTTTTAAGCCAAGATCTTTTCGTAAAATCTTCCATAAAGTGGAAGGACACAATCTCAGTTGCTGAGAACGGCTACGAATTGATTGATTAGGATCATCTTCAATGCTTTCCTGTACAGCGGCTACAGATTCTTCAGTGCGCACTGTTCGGCGTCTCGCGGGATGTACATTATCAGTAACAGTATATTTGGTCCGAAAACGATCTATTGTTCTTCAAACTAGCAGGTCTGAAGGACGATTATGTACGCCATAAAATGGACGAAGTGCACGATAAGTTTGACGAACAGAACCATTATTTTGATTAAAAATTTGCACAATTTGAACGCGTTGCTCTGATGTAAGTCGATCTCTAATAATATGTCAAAGCAAACTAAACACAAAGCAACTATCAGCTGTTAAATGAGTGGTCAAATAAAGCAGTGATGCCAACTCAACGTTGTATCACTCTATAAAAAACATCCTTTACTATGGACACACATATGGTATCGATACCATAGTATTGAAACCATTCCCGAGAAACAATTTCATATTTTGTGTCAATAAAGTGCTGATATATGTCCGATGCCTATGTCGGTAGATGTCCGACCTCTACACCGAAAGAAGTGATAGTTCTGGAACACCTTGATCAGGCACAATACACGAACGAAGACCGTTTGGGGCACTCGTAAGTTTATTGTGTCCGAATATAGTCGCTCGTTTTTGAACACTTTATTGAACTTATACAGACTTACTACGGTACTATTTCAGGTGCCTTTCAAAGTACTCGTTGGGTATGTTTCGGTTACATTACTCAGGCCAGTTTCGATACATATCAGCTGCTTTATTAACACAATATATACATTTTTTTTCTCGGGTCCTGTTCGCTGAAGCTTGTTTGCATTCGGCTTAATATGAATCTGCGATTAATTTTTTTTCATAAACTTCGCAGTTTTTCGTTACTACTCGTAACTTTTAAAAATTAAATTGTGTCCGATACTCTGGACTTTTGTGCCTGAGTAGTTTGGTATGGACACAAATTGTTTCTCGGGATTATAGGTATACTATATTTATGTCACAGGCGACCGTAGCCTAGTGGGTAGAGTGCGCGACCCCTAAGCTTAAAGAACCGCGGTAGCCCGGGTTCAATTCCAGCTCAGACAGAAAGTTTTTCAATTGAATTAATTTTTCTGTTCGGTCGTCACCTCTCTGCAGACAATGGCAAACCTCAGAGAGTAAAAATTGCCATGTTTAAGCTTCTTGAGAACATAAGCCGTTCGGAGTCGGCATTAAGCACGTAGGTCCAGTTCTGGGTTATTTGTGATCAAACATTTAATAACACGCACAACACAATTGATCAATAGAAGCTAGGTCAAAGTCCTTCCAAGGGCTGAAATGGCCAGTTTATTTTTTTATATTTATGTCACTATATACTAGCTATAAGCCAGCTCACGAAGCTAGTATCACACCTCATTCATGGTTTACGAAACCCAACAATTGTTCATGGTTTCGCCATACTAACATACCTTTTTTGACTTGCAACCCTGATATTACTATAGTTCAACTGATATCAGCGCCTTTTTCTGATAGCGATAAAAAATTTAACTAAAAAAAAGTCATAAAATTGAAAACTTTTTATTTGAAAACAAATTTAATTCAAAGTAAATAACTTCGCTTAAATTCATTTTAATTTATATATTTTCTTTTCTTCTTAAAATAAGAATTTTTTTTCTTATTTCGACAAAAATATTTCGATATGAGTATCACTACCTTCATACCACATAGTATAAAGTCGTTCATGGTTTCAATACTATAGTATCAATACCATATGTGAGTCCTTAGTATTAATAAATTCAACTGAAACATGCAAAAATGGCGGACATGTGTAATTTTAGTAGCGTTTTTTCACATTTTTTGCTCTTTAAAGTGTTCTTAAAAAAAGCGGCCAATATTATTTGAAGTTAAGTTTAGGTTCCAATAAATTGTATGAACTTTAAAAAATAAAATCCAAGTCAATCTAAGTATAGAGCATTTTTTGAGATTTCGTGGAGGCCCGTTGAAAAACATGATTTTTCAGAAAACGTGTTTTAATATTTGGTTACGATTTTTTCGAGTGCGTTTATGAAAATATGGGTTCCTTTCGTATGCGAGAAGTTTTTTAAGCAATCGTTATCGGTCAAACCGCTTTGGGACCATCATAAGCTTTCGAAAAATGCAAAAATATTTGAGTTATTAGGTCAAGTTTCATGAGAACTTGCCCTTAATACAAATCTGAAAGGTTCACAGTGCGTTCATCCATCCCATACAAAAGTTGGACAAAAATAGAAGGAGTGCTCCTTTGATAATGCAATTTTGTATGCTTGGTTAGCTTAAAATTAGTTAGACCCTAGGGGTGCTTCCCTTCGACCTATATTAACTTATACTTGATTTTGTATGGGAGGTACATACAAAGGTCTGCCGATCTTAACAAAAAATCGTATGAATTGTAGTCAAATAGAGTTATAGATATTTACGGAAAACACTGGAAATCGGTTAGACTGTTGTCGTGCCTCCTTTGGACCTAGATTAACTTTAACTTGATTTTGTATGGGAGGTACATACAAAGACTAACCAATATTAACAAAAATTCTATAACTAAAAGTGGGTAGTTGACATCGGTTTGACCCAAAGGGTACCTCCTTTGGACCTATATTAGTCTTTTTACTTGATTTTGTATGGGAGGTACATACAAAGGCTATCCAATATTAACAAAAATTCGTCAGAAGGATAGCCAAATAAAGTTATAGATGTGTACTAAAAGGGGGTAGTTGACATCGGTATGACCCAAAGGGTACCTCCTTTGGACCTATATTAATCTTTTTACTTGATTTCATATGGGAGGTACATATAAAGGTTGACCGATCTTAACAAAAATTCATCAGAAAGGCAATCAAATAAAGCTATAGATGTGTACTGAAAATGGATAGTTCAAATCGGTTTGGCCCTAGGGGTACCTTCTTTGGACCTATATTAACTTTTTTTACTTGATGTTGTATGGGAGGTGTATACAAAGGTTGACCGATCTTAACAAAAATTCGTCAGAAGGGTAGTAAAAAAGTGTTAGATTTATACTGAGAATGGTCCAAGTCGGTTAGACTCTAGAGGTACCTCCCTTGAACCCAAATTAGTTGTGTACTTGATTTTGTGTAGGGGTTACATACAAAGGTAGCCCGGTCTAAGCAATTCGTCAGAAGGGTAGCCAAATAAAGTTATAGATGTGTACTGAAAATGGTTGAGATCGGTCAGACCCTAAGGGTTCCTCCTTTGGATCTATATTCATTTTTTTACTGGATTTTGTATGGGAGGTGCATACAAAGGTTGGCCGATCCTAACAAAATCCGCACTTATGGGATTTGTGTTTTCTTTTTCATTGAAATTTGTCATTTTCTAAAATTTCTCCTATGATATCACATATTAAAAACACTAAAATATATGTATGAAACTTTATATTTTTTAAAATTTTTATATTCTATTTATGTACTAAAATATTTTTCATAATTAGAAACTTTCAAAATCTGCAAAACTCTCTGAATTGGATAAGACTATTTGTTTACAACTTCTGTTACAAGTGATTTAAATAATATAAGTTCATTTTCCAAGACATCAATTTTAAAAACCTTCTCTGGTTTTTTTAGGCTTTTTGATACGGCTTTACGTTACTGGCATTGCATTACTTAAATTTCCACTTTAGTTCAATTGGATAATTAGGTAGTTAAGAAATTAGGTAGTTAAGTAATTAAGCAGTTACGTAATTATGTAATTTAGTAATTCAAAAACAAATTTAATATATTGTCCTGTGCTTGCCTCGTTTTTCATTATTTCTAGCCAATGCCTTACATTTTTACTAAAACAAAAAGCTTACGAAACATTTGCTAAACATTTACGCAAACGAAAAACTAAATTTGTAAAACCGTACAGATGATTTTAACTTCAAGGTAAACGAAATTATGTAGTATAAATTGTTTAAATTGATAAAACGAAAATGTTTCTCTTAGATAATATCATGAAATAATAAGTTTTTATTAAGTTTTAATTTTTTAGCTACGGTAGACTTTTCTATGGAAATGGCCAAATATTCATTAAAGTAGACTCTAAATTTGTATGACAGTTAAACAGCTACTGCAATGTTTAAATTATTTTTGAAATTAGTTTGAGTACATACTAAGCGGTGGTTTTTTGTATACGTTTGTTTTTGTTCTAATGTCGTTTTGCGTTTCATCGAGTTTCAAGTGACAACAGTAATATTTATGTTTCACTTCAAAAACAAATTTTTTGTGAAAATGTTGAAAATGGGAAGTGGGTGTGGCAAAACTGATTTTAACTATATACATATATTTATGAATCTTGACGAAGTTGTTTGGATACAAAGTCAATAGAAGCAAAAATAAGCGTTTTAATTTGTTGTATTATATGGGAGTTAGGCGTGGTTGAAAGTGTATTTCAAAATGTTTTTATTTGTGATTCAATACCAACATATATACCAAATTTTATTGTTCTAGAATGGCACCCACTATTTTATTCGAATTTTTATATGGAATAAAACCACTGTGCGATGGTGTTTAGTTGACTGCTCGCAGTGGAAATGCTTTAATGCTGTTGTCTTAAATACGTGCAAATGTGTGCATAAACGGTGAGCTCTTAAACGGTGTCACATACACATAAAGACATATAAAATGTCTACTGAGTAAATATCCCCTTTAAACATGGCTTTTAATGTCATGCTGTGCTGTTATAAAAGCATTAAATGATCCGCGATGAAGTTGAATTATTGCAGAGTGTTGGTACAGCATTCAAGCACAAATTTATTAATTGGTTTAAAAATACCTTTGTTAAACAAATTAGTCTATATTTTTCTAATATTTAATTAATGTTATTATTGTGGTTAGTTGCATTGCAAATTAAGGTTTAATAAAAGCAACTTAAGAGATTGTTAAGAAATATTTGAAAAATCAATTGCTATGATGTTAAGGCCCTCAATAACCGCACTATATATTAAGAGGTTGTTAAACCACCTAGAAATAATATCTTTTACCTTCACTCCCAGGTCTTGATGACGGCAAGGTGCGGGCTCTTCACTGCAAAACAAACAAGTCACAGAGCTTGTATGGAGCGGACAGCATTTGTATATCGTTGGCAGCAAACACAAAGGGCACTGGTTTTCTATCAGGTCACAATGATGGCACCATCATACGTTTTTTCCTCACCGATGATGCTAACGAGTCCTCTGGGCGACTTGTGCAACATTCCGTGCCACCGTTTGCACTCGCTTGGCCACAAGGGGGTTTCTGTGTGGGTGGCTGTGATCAACGCATTGTGTTCTACGACACCCAAGTGAGTGGTCAATAATGCTTGTCAGTTGAAGCAATAATATTCTAATTCCTCACGCTGAAGGGACGTCAGGTGCGCACATTCGACTATGCACGTACCGAGGGCGAACGTGAGTTCACCGTCGCCACATGCAGCCCTAATGGGCAGGCAGTGGCTTTTGGCAGCTTCGACCGTGTGCGCATTTTCACCTGGAGTCCGCGCCTGACTGCATGGAGTGAGAGTGCTTGCAAGGAAATAAAATTCTTATATACAGTCACATCCTTGCTG
Source organism: Dichetophora obliterata (assembly GCA_963920525.1). Lineage (NCBI taxonomy): Eukaryota > Metazoa > Arthropoda > Insecta > Diptera > Sciomyzidae > Dichetophora > Dichetophora obliterata. Next base: position 200,436,865 of record OY986438.1, on the reverse strand, counting down.
TGGCGACGTGATGGTGCACGGTAATCATGCATCACACATTTTCATGGAGTTTTTCTTTTTCACGGCATAGTTTATTCCTTAGCTTAGCATTGGCTTCGGTGACAGGTGCTGTGCTACTTTTTGAGTCGGTGCTAAAGCGCACCATTTGGCAGGATAAGTTTGAGCTTATTTATGTCGCACCCAGTCAGCTGCTGGTGAAATCCTTGCAGGAAACGGCTGAACAAATGACCATCGACTCGGAACTTGGCTTGGAAATCGATGATGTGCGCATCATGGGTAAGGATAATTATCTGGTGGCACGCACCGAAGATTCGCTGATACTCTGTGATCTGACGCGTAACTTGGTCAGCGAGGTGCCATGGACCGCATCGGGACGTCATGAACGCTTCTACTTTGAGAATCCAACTGTGTGTTTAATATTCAATGTTGGCGAGTTATCTTTGGTGGAATATGGTGAAAAAAATATTTTGGGTTCGGTGCGTACTGAATTCGTCAATCCGCATGTGATATCGGTGCGCTTGAATGAGCGTGGCAATACGAGGTGAGAGAAGCTTGTGAAGCTGAAGTTGAAGAGAGTCAGGTACAATTTTTCTTTATTTTATCTAACAGAGATAATAAGAAGCTAGCCTTTTTGCTCGATGCCAAAACTATTTGTATTGTTGACTTGTTAAGCCAAATGATGATCGGTCAGGTAAATCATGAGGCCAAGATTGACTGGATCGAGTTGAGTGAGACGGCACACAAGCTGCTCTATCGCGACAAGAAACTAAGGTGAAGTTGAAATTAATTTGTAATGACTGTTATTAGTTACTTTTTGCGGACAACTTTTTTAAAAGTCTTCTCAAATGTGTGTGTTTGTGTGTGAAGTTGGCTCCGCCATTTTGGTTTTCTCATCAAAAAAGGAGTGTGCTGCAATGTGCTAAATGTGTGCTATTATGTGCCATATTGGAAAACAATAAGGGTATTCACAATGTGGTGTATTTTTGTTGAATATGTTAAAAATTTTCACTTCAAATTAGATTGTGCACGTACCTTTTGTAAATGTGTATATTGCTTACAATCAGCTAATTTTTCTTAATAAAATGAACAATAAATTTTTAATATAATCTGAGAAAATTCTGAAATGCAATTAGAGACATAAGTGGTTAGTTTGTTTTCGACTTATTAAACAATAATTAATTTTCGTATGAGATTTTAACATAGTGAAAACGATGCTATGAAAAGACTTCTTCGCTGGTCCATTTCTTGTTGGGAATTTCTCTCTTTCTTTTAGAGGTGGGTAACTCAATGCTGTGCTATAGCACTGTGCTGACTCTCTGTAGTGTGTCATGTGTGCTAGCACACTGCGTTGACTCACATAGTGGCACAATAGCACGCAAAGAGCAGAGCTTAGACGCACTTTTGAGCGTAAAGTGGCTTATGTGTGCAGTGTTGGAATGTATAGCAGAGTGCTGTGCTAAGCTTTTTCACTGACACTCGTTGAAGAAGTTTATCACAGCACTCTGTCGCTATTGTTCACTGCATTACTTACATTTTGTTAAGTTTTTGCTTAGTAAAGTTGGTTTTTGTTTTACTTTGGTTCACTTGCAATAATTGACAATATAGTCATATGAAATAAAAACAGCCGGTAGTTATATTTAAAAACTTTTATAGGAGAAGCCAAAAACTTTCTAAATATCTCAAGCGCTTGCACTAAGGGCTTTTACAATTTTGTTAATAAAAACGTCGTTTTACTTGTAGGATGGTAAAATTTTGCAGGAACATTTTTTTTCATACGGTGCATCATAATCAATCAAAAAGTCAATTTGGAATTTTTGGTAACTTACGGCTTTCTTTATTTCATATGACGATATGCAATATGTGAATATTGTAAACAAATCAATGGAGAAGGTTGTTAAAACTCTATTTGTTATCGACACTTATAAACGCTTTTTTCGATTGTGGAATAATTGTGCTAGCACAGTGTGCTGACTCGCAAGGGTACACATGTGCTAGTGAGTCAGCACACCAAAAATTGTTCTATTACCCACCTCTACTTTCTTTCACTATTGTTCATGTGCTATATTTATTAAAAAGCTTAGTAAATTTAGAAAATAAATGTTTTTTATAAATAATTTTACTTGCAGCACGCACTAAATTGTCTACTTTTTTATTTTGAATCAGCAACTTGATAAGCAATAAACACAAATACGATTTCCTGTGTTGCATTTGTGGTAAGCATGGTGTTCTAAAAATAGTTGCTTACATTTTGTTTGTGTAATTAACCACAAAACCATATTTACTACAAATACATAATACAAGGCTAAATGCACCATTTTGTGAATACCCCTAATTTGATTGTAATGATTTTTTTTTTACCATAAACTTCAAATGGCGGCGCTAATTTCATGCAACACGTCTTAGTGGCAGTTGATTAAAATAATTTCTAATCTCAGACTTATACTGGTCGATATATACTCGGGCAAGAAACAATCTTTGCTCGGCAATATCTCCTTCGTGCAATGGGTACCGCAGAGTGATGTCGTGGTAGCACAAAGCAACAGCAATTTAGCTATTTGGTATAATATTGATTTGCCGGAACATGTCACTCTCATGCCCATACGTGGCGATGCCATTGAAGTTGTACGCGAAGGGGTAAAATATGTTCGAAAGCATCCATAAAAAGCACTCACAAGCCCCCCTTCGTTTCAGGGTCGCACATTTGTACGCACACAAGAAGGTCCCGCCGAGCACTCTTACACACTTGACGAAGGACTTGTCGAATTTGGTACTGCTGTCAATGACAGTGACTTTGGACGAGCCATACACTTTCTCGAAACTCTTGGCGATAAGCCGGCGGCAAAGGCCATGTGGCATAATCTGGCAATTATTGCCCTCGAAGATGGAAATCTTCGCGTGGCGCAACGTTGTTATGCTGCTCTGGGCATAGTTTCGAAGGCATTCTATCTCAGTGAGATGATAAAGGAGTCGGATAAATTCGAGGAACTAACCGGCTCACCGGGCATTCTTTGTCCTGAGGTGCGCGCCAAAATGGCACTGCTGGGCTCGGACTTGCGTAGTGCGGAGCGCATATATTTGGATCAAGGCGATATAGAAGCTGCTTTGGAAATGTACAAGCGTTTGCGTATGTGGGATGAAGCTGTTAGTTTGGCAGAACGACGTGGTTATGGCTCCGTGCAGGAGCTAAAGGAGCAGCAAATGGAGTTTCTCTTGAGCACAGGTCAGGAAGAAAAGGCCGGTCAGGTTTTAGAGGAACGCGGTGAATGGGATAAGGCAATGAACCTCTTTATAAAAGCCAACAAGCCGGCTCGCGCAGCAAGGCTGGCCTTGAAGACACCATACTTAATGGACGATTACAATCTTATGATGAAAGTTACAGAGGGTCTGATCAATTGTGGTAAGTTTGTATCAAATGAACTTTGAATACCATAGGAAATTGTTTGATTATCTTTTCACAGAGCTTTACGAAATGGCTGGTGACATTGCCTTTAAACTTTCTCGACCCGAAGCCGCATTAGGACTCTATCGCAAAGGTGGTGCATTTGCCAGAGCCTTAGATTTGGCGCGCCAACTGTCACCCGATGAAGTCACCAGCTTGGAGGAAGAATGGGGAGATTGGCTGGTTTCACGCAAGCAGCTAGATGCCTCAATAAATCACTATATTGAGGCAGGTGCCACCCAAAAAGCTCTCGAAGCAGCTGTTGGCGCTAAACAGTGGCGAAAAGCTGTTCAAATCGCAAAGGTACTCGACGAACCAGAAGAAATTCAACGCTATGCCTTGGATCTATCGAAGCATTTAGCATTTGCCGGTGACATTGATGGGGCAGAAGATCTTCTTGTGCGTGCCAATCTCTTTAAGGAAGCCATTGAGCTGCTTAACCGGCATGGCAAATGGGAGCGTGCCTACTCTATTGGAGAGAAATATTTGAATGCGGATGAAATGCACGATCTATTTGTGAATTTAGGCAACAGTCTGGAAGATCAGGGTGAGTTGGAGAGTCAATTAACAGTTTTTCACAACGGAAGATTTAAAAGAAAATCGACACAAGCTTTGACAGGGTTTTTATTCGATTTGGATGTTTTTGGGTGTATCTGCGTGTTAATATTAACCAATCCAGTATCTTGTGGGGGCCCTTGTTAGGTTCTCAAAAGGTTTTCACCAAAAAATTAACAAGTGCTGATATCGATAGTGAAAGCTAGCTACGCAAAGTCTTAGACTACCACAACTTTGTATCTGTCAATTTATACATTTGTTTGAGATGTTTTCATTCTATGTCCCTTTTCGTTGATAGCGTATATTTGACTCTGTCAGCTTTAAGAGCTTTACCCATGTTCACTGCTTCTATAGAAAACTATAAAACAAAAGATTTTTTGAAATCTTATGTGTAACTTATTCGAAATGGCCTTTCGAAATGGTTTCCACCACAAGCGAAATTGATCCAGCCAGTAATCGATCGCAGCACGCACGACATGTATGGGTAATTTGTCCACTGCTCGAACAAGAGAGCGATTTGGAGACTCTATATTTGAGTGTTGAGAAGAGCAAGCCATACCCTCTAACACGGACCACAGTTTGTAATCCAATGGATTCAGGCCACTGATCCATGAAAATTAAGTCCAATACATTGTTTTTGAGCCACTCTTGAGTCAATTTAGCCTTATGGGCCGGGAGCAGAATCTTGTTGAAAAGTCCACGGCTTGTTTTGAAATAATGTCGTGATGAGAGGTTTAACAATCAATTCCAAAACATTGGATTCATAGAATTTCGCCGAAGTTTGGACTCCTTTTTCACAAAAATGGAGCTTAGTGACCCCATCATAGGCAACTCCCATCCAAACCATCACAGAAGCCGGGTGGTGACCTCTCTGAACTTTCGGACCGAGTTCTGCTGCATTTCGTGATTACAGATTATACACTCTATCATTCTGTTTTTTTTTTTAAGATCAAAGAACCAAGGCATGCACCTTATACAAACAAGGTTTGGTCTTTGACCTGAAAGGAAAGAGATAGATTTATTTAGAGGAATTGATTGGAACCATACGTGAATTATTGATTAAGCGAAAAAGCCGTGAAAGACAATTTGAATTGCTTTTAACCGAGGCTTGTGTTATGTCTTAACCTCGGCAAGCATTTCCAGCCCTTAGTTGTTCCTGTTCTTTTTATTCCAAATTTTCCACAATTTTGTTGTGGATTTTTAGTTTTCCATATTTCTTAAATGTAGGCAGGAACAAAGAAAGTGAAAAGAACCATGCCCGATCCCGGATTCGAACTAGGGACCTCTGGGCTGATAGCCAAACGCACTCTTCACTAGACTACAAAGGCCAACGAAAGGTTTATTGCACGATTTCTCAACGGTGAAAATTTTTTCGTCCGTAAAGAGAATGCGTCGATGGGCATTATCCGCGTGCTAAATCGGAAATCGGAAGTAACGCTTCCGATTTTCGCTTGCGCTGTTCCTTTAATGCCACCATCCTCGATGTTTCTTTTGTATGCTCTGAGCCCCAAGTCATATTTAAGAATGCGAGAGATCGATTGCGCCAAGAACCGTAGATCTTGTCTCGCGACAAGATTTTCTGCTTTAACGGCGTTTTTCGCTTGATTCGAGAGTTTACCGTCTTGATGGCTTGTGGTGTTCTTACAACACGCGAACGGCTGGATTTTTGACGGCCATTATTCTACAGTATCCTCAAACAACTTAACTTAGTACGATACACAAAATTACTAGTGACTCCGAGTGATCGCAAGGTCCGAAAGATATAGCCTCTTTCATTGCCACATTTTTTTGGATCAACTATAACAACACGAAACTACTGACGCCGAAAAATTTTTCGCGAAAAATAAGCATATATGCTAAGTGTTAAACAGGCGTCAAAACGAATCGAGTGCATTCAGTAGTTCATTCACAGTGAGTACGTTCAGTCTTGTGCCAAAACATATGAGACTACTAAGTATATACCGAAAAGTTCCCTACCAAATTTCCACTCACATTTAAACTCTCCTGTTGCACTTCATCTATCTATTCACTAAACTCTCCTGTTGCACTTCAAAACTATTGACTAATATCGGCTATAATTAACTGATTTATTTGACCACCGCCCTCAGCAGCTATCTAACATCAACTGCACTCAAGTTCATAACTAGTATCGGTTAAACACACACTAGCCATCGGTAACACATTAAACAATTCTGCTTTCATACACTAACTTAAGCGCAGTTTACTGTATCAGAGAAATGCGTTAACGCAATTGCGCCATGAACCAGCTTCATATGCTGATTTTCCTGTATTAACAGGACTTTAATCCACGCAGTGCTATTTTGACTTGTATAGCGCGCGTTGAGTTATAAGTATCTTAAAAATTCGCAATTCTAATCAGAGTGCAGTAGCAATTTGTTTTTCCAAAAGAAGGCTATAATTTATATAGCAAAAAAAAATATTTGTGTAAAAAATTTATTAAAACTAGCTTATTCAAAAAGAAATCAATATAAAGAATTCCAGTCTACAAAAACAAACGAACATAAATGTTAAGAATGCAGCCATACTGCATTTCATTCAAGATTGACACTGCAATCAAAAAAAGATACATACACGTTCATGGTCTGCAAAACAAGTTGGAACTTTGAAATTAAATTCAGTTTTGCTTACATTTTTAAACTTAAGCTCAGTTGAATAAACAAAGAGGGAAGAATGAGAAAAATACTATTTGTATTACTGCAATATTGCATTACTTTCAATAAAACATACATATGTGTCAACGCAATAACACAGTTAAATACCTCAACTTAATAACGCAATGCTGCGCTGCTTTACTCATGCCTACAATAAACAATCGACTCATTCGACCACCGCTCTCATCAGCCATCGTTCTTCAACCTCACTCATGTTTGCAACTCCATCAATTCTGTTTCATGCTAATCTCATGGGTGATTAGATAATCTGCTTTTTTTTAGACTGAACCAACGCTCTGGGGATGCCCCCTATAAATGTGTAAGTATTGTGTTGATTCGAAACATGGGTGATAGGTAGTTGGAGGATGGATAGATGGAGAAGTGTCGGTGAAGATTTGTTTTAAATTTACACAGCTCCAAACTGCAGGGAAACACGCTCGCAGATAGACTATTTCACAACTTTACCGTGAGACTAAAAGACGAACTATCTCGGTAATTTGAGGTTCTATTGGACATCGAGGCAATGGTAATGGGGTGGGCTTGGGAAACCCACGAGCTGGTGGCGTCAGGCCATGTATCTCCCTTGAACATTCCCATGGTATTACCTGTAAGTTACTTCGTCATAAGGTTTCTTTCATATACCAATGTCACTACACCCCAACGAGGAGGAAAAGGAATAGGATAGGGGCGTAGTTACCCATTATCCGAAAGGTTTCTCCTTTATTCGGTCTAAGAACTGACAGTTTTTACCCACGTTAAATTGCATTCTAATAACAGAAGTCCCTTTATGTTTTACTTAGACAATTACCTTGAGGGCTTAATTCTACGGCGCTCCATAGCATGGAACCGATATACCTCGGCTCACTTAAACCAATCAGGTCCATTGTGATACCGCTGCACACTTTGCCTTTAGTTCGAGTGGGACCACATAGAGCTTTCAGTGAAGCATATTCCATGTTTGACGCTTGCCCTTAACAGGTCATTAAGCTCAGAAAAGAAGAACGGCCCCATATATTTGAACCTTCTTCTTGCGAGCTTGGGAAAGGAACATAGATGTTGGGAGATGTTTTCTTCCTTCTCCTCGTCCTTGCAGCTTCTGCAAAAGTCATTTGCGATGACTCCCAGTCTGGAGGCATGCCTGCCTATTAAGCAATGCTTTGTAGTAACAGCCACTAGCATTTGCTGTGGCTACCTCTAGTCTTCCCAACAAAAGAAGGGCTCTCGATCGCTTTAGGTCTACAGTCGGCCAGATAAGCCTTGTTGCTCTGGGCGTTGAGAGTTCAGCCCATCTTGTATTATCTTTAGATGCGGTTTACTCATTCAGCAGCAGTTTGACAGTTTCCGTTGGGATACTCGATGAGTTCCGAACCATTGAAGTCACCGATATACCTTTCCTAGCAAGCTCGTCTGCTTCTTTATTCCACGTGTGCCCTTATGCCCTGGTACCCATATTAACCTTATATTAAAATAGTTGGACATTTCGCTTAATGCAGCACGGTATTCTTTGGCTACTTTAGAATTGAAGGATACTTGCTCCATCGATTTTATCACAGCTTGGCTGTCCGAGAAAATTTACCTTCCAAGATGATCCAAAACTAACACTTCTTTCCAGCTACTTTATTGACACAAAATATGACCTTTTTTCCTGCTTTAGGAATCTTATAACAGCACTAAAATTACTTACCATTTCAGGCAAGTACCGTGATGCTGAGAAGGTTTTACTGGCGGTGAACGAGCCTGACTTAGCCATCGCCATGTACAAGCGTCGTGAACTCTACGACTCGATGATTCGCCTTGTTGAGCGTTATCACAAGGATCTACTGGATAGCACTCATCTTCATCTGGCACGTCAGCTCGAGTCAAAGGGAAAATTTAAAAACGCTGAAATGCATTTCATATCCTCTGGAGACTGGAAATCAGCTGTGCACATGTACTGTTCAACGGAACGCTGGGAAGATGGCTATCGTGTGGCCAAACAAAAGGGCACCGAGGGAGCCAGCAACCAGGTGGCCTACATGTGGGCCAAGTCTATGCCCGTAGAGAGCGCAGTGCGCTTACTCACCAAACTGGGATTGCTTGAGACGGCCGTAGGTTATGCCTGTGACTCGGGCCAATTTGATTTCGCCATGGATCTCTGTCGCTATGCTGGCAAGTCTACCGATGAGGTTCACCTTAAAATTGCCATGTCCCTGGAAGATGAGGGCAAATTCGAGGAAGCCGAAACAGAGTTCATCAAAGCAAACAAACCCAAGGAAGCCATTTTAATGTATACGCATGCCGGTGACTGGAAGGCAGCATTGAATGTTGCCGAAATGCATTTACCTGAGGCCGTTAACGATGTGCTCATTGGCCAAGCAACTGCAGCCTTGGAAACACGCAATATGCCGGACTATGAGGCTCTGCTCTTGCGGGCCCAACGTCCAGACATGATCATCGAACATTACAAAAACGAATCGATGTTCGATGATGCACTACGTATTGCCGAAGAACACTATCCATCAGCTATGAATGATCTGAAGCGCCTGCAGGCGCACGAAAACCGACGCAGCGGTGGACGCAATGATGACTCACGTGCATATCTGCAAAAGGCAGCAGAGTTTGCAAAGCGCGAAGACTTTCGCAAAGCTGCCGAGTGTCTTATGCAAATTGACTCGTCCAATGCCGAAGATGCGGCTGCAGTGGAGCGTGCATTGCTCCGTGCAGCCGAGATTTGCAATCAATTTCTGGAGGGTCGAGATGCAGCTGAGGTGGCTACACAACTAGGTCCACGTCTGCTGCAGCTGAAACAAATTGGGCCAGCAGCTCAACTATATTTGGCAGCCGATATGCCCAAAGAAGCAGTCGATGTTTTTATACGTGCCGAGCAGTGGTCTAAAGCACGTCGATTGGCCAAAGAAATCGATCCTGAACTCATGGCCTACGTAGAGCAGCAACAAAAGTCGCGCCTCCGCACCGAGGGCAATATTGAGCAATTGGCGGATATTGGTGAGTAAATCTATTTCATCAAAGTTGGCATTTTCGGCTAATATCACCCTTATTCTAAGACATTGTGAGCGCTTTGGACATGTTGGCGGAGCAGGGTCAGTGGCAGCGTTGTTTGGAAAAAGCAAAGCAGATAAGTGGCCCGGTTTTGCAAAAGTATGTAGCACTGTATGCAGCTCAACTTATTCGCGACGATGACTGTGGCTCGGCTTTGAGTCTCTATTTGAACTACGGCGCTCCACCGCTAGAGGCCAATTTCAACATCTATACTAGAATTGCACTGGATTGCTTTGCGCTGCGCGAAGAATCGGCTGCCTCAGATGTATGGAAAAACTTGCGCGATTTTCTATACAAGTTGTTGGAGGTAAGCTCAATCAGCGCAGTTATTAGCTCACTTTTCTCTCTCTCTCACTCTCTCTTAACCTCTTTCAATTTGACAACAGTCATTGAAATCATCCGACTTCTCACATTCGGATACGTGTGAAAATATAGAACAATTTCTCTTAATTGCTCATTACTATGCAACACGTGCCGCCTGTCGCCAGGTGCAATCCCTACAACCGGTAGCAGTACGCATTTCTATTGCTTTGTTACGGTACACGGATCTTATTCCCGTGGACAAGGGTTTCTTTGAGGCTGGCATGGATCTACGTAATGCTGGACGTGAGGCGGAAGCATTTGTTATGCTCAACCATTATTTAGATGTGTGTGAAGCAATTGAAGATGGTTCGGGTAATCTTGTAGATCACTCCGATCTGGCAGCTACGGACTTCCCCAGTTCAGTGCCTTTGCCTGAAGATATTCACTTGAAGAATGATCCCAGTCTACATGAAGAAGTGCGCGAATGGGTCTTGGCCATTAGCATGGATCAACAGGTGGATCAAGTAAGTGTATTTGAATAAAACATAGGTAAGAGATATTTTCGAAAAAGGTAAGGTATTCCTTCTTTTGGGTTTTTTCTTTTTACCGGTATTCTCTCTCATAAAAAAAACGAAGCTTTTAACGCCTACTTTGTTAATTTGCAAGGATGAAAACCATGAAAACTTACAAATAAAACCTACGAATTTTCTTAAATGTATCTTCTATTCATCTGTAACAACAGTTTCTTTATTTAAGGTTCTCCCCACTGATGATCGTGGCCTGTACGAATCCAGCTTGGGTCTTAATGATCTACCGTGTCTGCTCAGTGCGTATCCTGTGCGTGGACGACAGCCTGTAACTTTTCAAACATCCAACAAACAGGTCAATCGTGATGTTTGGAGTAAATTTTCTGTAGCTGTAAAAATGTCACCAGCTAGTAGCGTATCTGATATTATTCATTTTATTGAAAAATGGAATGGGCAAGCCAATTACTCAATGCACTAAGGATTTTTTTTATTCTGATCAACATTTACGAATGAAATACTTGTAAAGAAAATAAAGCAAATTAAATTCTAACGAAAAAATTACAATGTTTTTTAATTACCATCTGGGGATGAAAAAATAACTGGACTGGCTTATGTGTTTGGCCTATCTAGGGGTTATTTCAGAGAGATAGCAAATACTTTCGACAGTTTTCTTAATTTCGTGTGTGTTTTTGTGAGGGGACACTCAGAAGGGTGCAGGTATGTTCGAAAAAAATGTTAAGGGTGAAAAAATAATAGGTGCAGTTAATTCACTTGATTTTTTTTAGCGATCGATTCGGGAGATATATGAACTCTTTTTTTCCTTTTTTCTAATTTTGTGTTCTTTTTGCAGGGGGAACCCCAGAAGGGGTAGGTTTGTTTGAAAAAAAGGTTGAGGGCGTAGGGACCCTTTACGAAACAAAGCGCTTCGAAACAACTTTCAAAGCACTTTAAAAAATCAAAACAGCGCGTTGTTCTCGCTTTAAATAGCGCCTTTTTTAACATTGTCATGTCATTGGGAAGAAGACCTTTGTTCTGGCTACGAAAAGTGATTAAAAAAGCGCTTTGCAATCGCTATGGAAAGTGAATTCAAATAGCGCTTTGCTCTCACTATGGACTGTGATTTGTAAAAGCGCTTTACTCTTACTACAGAAAGTGATTTGAAAAAGCGTTTTACGAAGTGAGGTAAGGTGATTCAAGGAAAGGCTCCGTTCACGCTACGAAAAGTGATTAAAGAAATTGCACAAATTATATTGTATTATAATTTCAATGTAGTGCTTTTAAATTTTTTTTTTTTCAATTTTTGCTAAACGAGTAACACGAGAACATAGTTTTATAGTATATTTTTATTTAAATTTTTAATTAAGAATATTCAGAAAATGCAGTATTCGCAAAATGTCATCACTTGCTTCGCATCTTATTTTGAATTTGACTATTTAATCCCTAATCTCCTTCTGAATGTCAAATTCTTCTGCCAAATTTTTTTTCTTCAGCACTAAGCATATAGCCGCCACTGCCATGTTTCTTAAATATTCTGCGGCTGTTGCGCCTTCTTCGCCCGCACATGCGGTATAATCCGCCCCGCCATAATCGCCACTGCTATGTCAATAACATTTTCTGAAGATGCGTCTATTGCAACTTCCTCGTTCACACCTGCATTAGCAAATTCACTTCCAATAGCGTTTATCTTCGCTGTTTTTGAAATGATTTTTTGAATAGCCTAGCCACTTTTCACTCATATTTTACCTCTTTTTTAAATTATATCAAACATTTTGATATATAGCTTCACTTTATATTTTCCACTTTTTTGCTTTAACACTTGTTAAGATAAGCTTTTTCCGCATGCTAGTGATGGGCATTTTAATTCAACTCGCTAGTGATGCGAGTTTCAATAGTTTTTGGAGTAGTTACATAATTCCGATTTTTTTTTTTTACATATTTCGTTGCGAGAGCAAAGCAGTTCTCGAAAGCACTATTCACAGGCAGAATTAAGCACTTTTAACTTGCGTTTTAGCAAAGTGCTTTGAAATTTCGGATAGGAGAGATCCGCAGAAGTCTGGCGAATAGGGTGTAGGTATGTTCGGAAAAAATGTTAATATAGCGGTAATTCGGGATAGATATGAACTATTTTTGATATTTGCTTCATTTTTCATGTTTTTTGTGGGAGGATTTGCCCAGAAGGGTGGTGACTGGGGGAAAGGCATGTTTAGAAGAAAAGTTAAGGATGAAAAATAGAAGCAGTTAATACATTTCACCACTCTTGAAGTCAATTTGGGACAGATATAAAACATTTTCGAGGTTTTTTGGAACGAAGCAGGTGAGTGCGCTGTGTGTGTGCATGCGAGTATTGAGATTAGAGCAAATTAACAAACGAGTAGGCAAGTGCACAGCCGTGTGCGCAAATCTCTCTTTCTCTCTCTCTCTCTCTCTCTGTCTCTCTCTCTCTGTCTCTGTTTCTGACACGTAGAACTTTTATTAAAATGCATTTTTGAGTTAAATCATACATGAGAATCTTAATTGCCATTAATTTTTAAGTGTATGTGCTGGCCTTATTAAATGGTCGCTGATTTCGAATCTGGTGTTTGAAATTAAAAAAAGTTTTGCCACTATAGGGACCCTAAATATGTGTTTTATTGTTTGAAACTCTTTGTAAATGCACTGATCGCTGATTTCGAATCTTATGTTCGAATTTAAAAACAATATTTTACACTAGGGAGGACCCTAAAAATTTGATTTTTTGTTTTATACTCTTTGCATATGTGCTAACAGCATAAGGCGTCGCTGATTTTGAACCTGATGTTAAAATTTCAAAAAGTTTTTTGACACTAGGGTGGAGCTTAAATATGTGTATTTTGCTTTATACTCTTTGTAGTTTCGATGGTTGCTGATTTCTAATCTGATGCTAGAATTTCAAAAGTTTTTTAACACTAGGGTGGACCCTAAAAATTTATTTTTTGCTTTATACTCTTTGTGTATATGCTGGCAATATTAAGGGGTCTTGTGAATATTAATATTGAGGGGATTGCGAATTTTATGCTATAATCTTAAGAAAATGTACACTGGGGTAGATTTTCAAATGTGTTTTTGTTTCATACTCTTTGTAGATGCGCTGGTCGCTGATTTTTAATCTAATGTTAGAATTAAAAAGTTTTTGCCACTAGGGTGGACCCTAAATATGTGTTTTTTATACTCTTTGCAGATGAGCTGATCGCTAATTTTTAATCTAACGTCAGAGTTTAAAAAAAAAATTTGATACTAGGGTGGACCCTAAAAATGTGTTACTCTTACTCTTTGCATATGTGCTGGCAGTATTAAGGGTTCGCTATTTTTTAACCTGATTTTAAAATTTTAAAAAATGTTTTTCACACTAGGGTGGACCTAAAAAATGTGTTTTTTAGCTTTATACTCTTTGTGTTCGTACTGGCAGTATGAAGGGGTCGCTGATTTTGAATCTTATGTCGGAATTTTTAAAAAAATTTACGCTAGGGTGGACCCTAAAAATGTGTTACTCTTACTCTTTGCATATGTGCTGGCAGTATTAAGGGTTCGCTATTTTTTAACCTGATTTTAAAATTTTAAAAAATATTTTTCACACTAGGGTGGACCTAAAAAATGTGTTTTTTAGCTTTATACTCTTTGTGTTCGTACTGGCAGTATTAAGGGGTCGCTGATTTCAAATCTTATGTCGGAATTTTTAAAAAAAATTACGCTAGGGTGGACCCTAAAAATGTGTTTTTGTTTCATACTCTTTGGAGATGCGCTGGTCGCTGATTTTTAATCTAATGTTAGAATTAAAAAAGTTTTTGCCACTAGGGTGGACCCTAATAATATGTTTTATTGTTTTATACTCTTTGTAGATTCGCTAGTCGCTGATTTCTAAGCTGGTGTTAGAATTTAAGAAAGTTTTTTGAGACAGAGTGGACCCCAAAAATTTGTTTTTTGCTTTATACTCTTTGTGTATATGCTGGCAGTGTTAAAAGGTCGCTGATTGCGAACCTTATGTTATAATTTAAAAAAATTTACACTAGGGTGGACCCTAAAAATGTGTTTTTTAGCTTTATACTCTTTGTGTACGTACTGGCAGTATTAAGGGGTCGCTGATTTGGAATCTTATTTCGGAATTTTAAAAAAAATTACACTAGGGTGAACCCTTTTATTTTTTTTTTTTATACTCTCAAGTAAGTCTAGTTTTTAATATAACTTTTCAATCAATTTAAGCTCCATACAAGAAATATGATGATTGTTCAATGGTCAACGCCTTGTTGCGTCATGAAAAAAACATTGTTGGCAACGGTAACTGCCTACTTTCATTCCTCATAAAAGTTTTACATCTAAATTTTTAATAAGTCTTTTTTCCTAAAATATTAAATTATACTTTTTGATTTGATTGTTCATTTACATTAGGTCTGTTCCCGTACTCTAAAGTTTTAGTTCGATTTACCAGTTTTGCAGATGTTAGTCCGAAAAGCGTTCCCGTACTGGAAAAAATGGTAAAAGAGAGTGCAGTCGAGAGAGTAAAACATGTCCCCTCACTGTCAAAAGTTGCACGTTTTAGTCCGAGAAATTTCTTTTGGTAAAAATGGTAAAAGTATCAAACTGCTTAAAATCAGCTATTTACAAGTTAGCAAAGAAAGTGGAAAACATAAAAAGTTCTTTGAAATAAATAAAAACTATTGGAATGATGAGCAGCAACATGTTAAATTGTGAAATACTAAATGTAAATGTTAATTTGCGAACTAATTTCAATATTGTAATACATATGTGATCATTTTTCTTCATTTCGGCAGACGATTTTGTTTGACAGTTTGCACAATTTTAGTCCGAAAAACATTCCCGTACTTTTTTGTGATTTTATCTATTTTTGAGAGATTTTTTCTTATTCTCACGTTTTTGACAGTTTAACCATTTTTAGTCCAAAAAGTACGGGAACAGACCTATTATTTGCTTTAAAAAAGTTATATGAAGTAAAAATAATAAAAATAGAATACACGGATTTTTTCGAATTACATTCGGAATTGAAGAAAAAGCGTAAGGTACTTTGTTCCTGACGGGAGTCACCCGACCACCAGACTTTTTAAACTTTCAGTGTTTTTGGTAGAAGGACCCCCAGAAGCGTGGAGTTAAAGGATGGGTATGTTCGAAAGAGATGTTAAGTGTAAAAAATAATAGGACCAGCTTATGCGTTTGGTTCTTCAAGGGCTCATTTTGGGGAGATATGAGCTATTTTTGGCACTTTCTTTCATTTTTGTGTTCTTGTTCTCAAAACGCGAACAATGTTGGCGTATAAGGTGTAGATATGTTCAAAATTAATGATAATTTTGAATAAATAATAATAATAAATATAATACAAAATAATAAATAATAATACCGGTAGGGTTCAATTCCCGTTATATATAAACCTTTTCCGACATTTCCTTTCATTTTTTGTAGGGAGATCCCCAGAAGAAGGGTGGCGTATACAGAGAAGGTAAGTCCGAAAGACATGTTTGGGGTTAAAAACTAATAGGACCAGGCTATGCATTTCATCCATTTAGAGCGCAATTCCGGGAAGATTTTTGGCTTTTTTTTTGTGTTTATTTTTTTTTTGTAGGGGGACCCCAAAAGGGTGCAGGATTAAGAGTAGATGTGTTCAGAAGAGAGGATAAGGGTAAAAAATAATAAAAACAGCTCATACGTTCGATTCCTCCAGAGGTCAATTTGGGTGTGATAAAAACTGTTTTTGACATTTTTCTTATTTTTTGGTGCGTTTTGTTGGCGGACCCCCAGAAGGGTGGTGAATTCGATGTGAGTTTCTTAGAAGAAATATTAAGAATAAATAAATAATAGGAACAGTTATGGATTTGACCACTCTTGAAGTCAAATCGAGGCAGATATGAAACATTTTCGAGGTTTTTTTTGTTGTTTTTATAGAGGTACCCCCAGAAGAGTTGGTGATAAATTGTTGTCAGCCCAATTCTGAATGATTTTTCCCGGGGAATCGGGAAAGGGTGTTTACATTTTTACGATAAAGTTCAAAAGCATTCTGGAAATTTGTAATGCCAATTTGTTCATCAAACAAAATTGTGATACATTTATCTGCTTTCTTAAGAATTAAAACTCCCTTTTCCAATTTCCCGGGGAAAATCATTCAGAATTGGTCTGTTTTTTAGGTATATCCGTAAGAGATGTTTGGATAATACGACCAGCTCATACGATTGCTCCCTCCAGAGGTCAATTTGGGGGAGATATGAATTATTTTTAACATTTTCTTTCATTCTAGTGTTTTTTAGAGAACCCCCTACAGTGGTGAGTTGCGGATAGAGGGTAAATATGTTCAGAAGAAATGCTATGGGTAAAAAATAATAGGACCATAAGTTGTGTGGGGAGCCTCACGAAAAAATGTTACTATTGCATATGGTAACAAGAAATACGACTACTTTTTTAGAAATTCTCTATCTGTAACACCGTACCACAATTATGGAAAAAAAATTTCACACCCGAAACGAGAAATAAATCATAGTAAAACTGCGTTCTCACCTTTTCTCTAGAATGTCAGAGTTTTTTTTTAAAGGACTTTTAAATTACAAAAAGGAATTGTGTACAAAAATTTATTTAAATTTTTAAGCCCTAAAAGCATGATAATATGGGTATCAAATGAAAGAGGATAATCTATTTTATCAGAAATACGAAGTGACATTACATCCATACCAAATATGCAGATTAGTCTAATTGACTTAAATTTTATTTGCAAATTTATGAAAAGAATTTTCAATTTGTTTGAAGTAAAAAACTTCCCCTACATTTAATACCAAACTAAAATATGTTTTTACAATTTTTTTTTATACATAACATCACAGTGATTGTCTTCTTTCATTTGAAGGTTTTAAGTATTTAAATAAATTTTTTTTAACAATTTCTTTTTGTAACTTTGTCCTTTTAAAAATAATCCTCACGTTCTAGAGAAATAGTGAGACCGCAGTTTTACTATCCTTTGTCTCTACTTTCACGTGTACATGGCTTATTTCGTTACTTCGCTCAATCAACTGTTTAGAAATAACATTGAAGTAAAAACCAATTATATGACTAAATTTTTTTATTAACTTTTAAAAATTTCCCAAAAAATAAACACAATTGTTGCAAAACATCGAGAATTTGTGAAATTTGTATATACTAAATATTTAACAATTTGAAATTTGCTGGGTAAAAATAAACGAATTAAGTGCATTTTACAAATCAATGTGATTTGAATAAAATATTTTATTTATTCATATGTAAAATTAAGCATACATAAATTGAAATAATTTTTAATAAAATAATTCCACAAATAGTATTTGTTTTTACTAACAGTTATTAATGCAATTTAATACAACTTTAATAGTTTGATAATTTTTTTCGTTTTTACCTTCTTAATTTTGCTGCTTTATACATTGGTTTTTATTAAGCTTTGAATCGAATTTATTTACGTTTTTTACCCTTCTCTTTAATAATGTATAAATTTATACATATATGTATTAGCAACAGTTTTGTCTCATGTCTTTATTTATAAATATTTAATTGTTGTTTTGCGCCAGTTTTAATATCTTATGCTAACTTAATGTATATTGAAGAGATCGCCAGCTGATGGTAGTGGCGCCAAACCACCAGTCACATCCGGCAGTTGCGTCAAGTCGGGCAAATTGGAGAGATGATCGCGTATCTCTTTCTGCACTGCAACCATTTTGGATAGCTTTTTCTTGTATTCCTAAAAATAAAGGCAAACAATGTTGAAAAATTTTGGATTACATGCACCTTCACATTAGGTGTTGTCGTTTATGATTTGCATTTATATATATATATAATTGTTCGAAAAATACTTTAAGCTACAATTAATTATGTATTTAACTAGTTTGCTAAAATATTTGAAAAATTTTAAAAATTACTTCTAAGCGTTGCTCCGCTTGTGACAGCAATTCTTTTTGCTCAGCTTGAAAATCACGCAACATTGTGGCCAATTTGGTGCGTTCTTCCATTTCAGCAGCAAGGCGTGCATTGTACTCATTCAGCAGCTGAACCGCTTCATTTACCTGTTGTTAAGTTGCAAGTTAGTGAATAACTCGAAGTAACATTTGCAATGTTGGCCGGTTGATACTCACTTGCTTGGCCAGCGTTTTTGCCGCTTCCTTGTCTTCTAGTTTACTCAGGCAACTGATTTCTGATATTTCCGGAGGCAAATTAGCGATACGCTCGCGCACCACCGCATCGCTTGAGGCGGAGTTTTCAATATTTGTCAAAGCCCTGATAAGGTCCTCCGGCTCAGGCGCCTCGCCCAGCGGAATATTTGGACTGAGCGAATCACCATTAGAAGCTGCTGGCTTTTCATCTGAGCCCGAATTGGTTCGCGCACGTTTCGACTTGGATTTGCTGTCATCATGTTTGCGCTTCTCACGTTTGTCATTCTTTTCAGTTTCTTTACCTGCAGCAGCTGCCTCATCATCTTTGTGTTCCTTGTTCAGACGAGCTCGATATTCTGTAATGGTTTTGGAGTCATAGACGCCTCGTTCTTCCCAAATATTTAGTATGCGCCCGAGACTGCCGAACAGTTTTTCTGCATAGCACGTTTCGCCAATGTGTGAGAAGACTTTCGGCAGCGCCAAGGAAAATTCCTTGCCATACTCGGGACCCTTCTTTTTGCTATTCTGTATAACATCATTGGCCAGATACATAAAGGTCAATTTTTTTGGCTCAGTTACTGCAAGCAATAGACATGTAAAACATGTGTTTAGTTGGTGAAAAATCGATTTAAGCAAGTTTTTTTTATTATTTTACCATTTTGCAGCTCCCGCATCCAGGTCTTAACTATTGATGAATGGTGTTTTCGATGATGTATCAGCCAGAGCGATAGCGTTTGAATGCTTTGTTGGCTGGAGTTTAGTTCTGCAAGTTTTTTTAGCAAAGCTGACTCTGTAAAAGCAGACATCGTGCTGTTGACTTTGCTGCTGCGCTGCCTGAAAAATCAATTTATAAACTCCAAAGTGGTGTTTTTTTCTGCTCTGCAGAATTTATTCGCACGATTTTTTAATATATTTGTAGTTATTAAAAAAGAACTCGCACAAAGATTACTGAAAAAACAAATGGGAAAAATTATGCCGAATCCTTCCAGAAAACAAAGTGTCAAAACAAACAGCTGTTGTTCATGTACATTTTTAACTCGTTAAGCATAGTAATAGATTTTTCAAGCGCAGTCTTTCAGTGATGCAAAACAAAGGGCACGAATATGTGGAATTTTGTACATGGCGATATGACGGCGATTTTTATTAACGATTTTACGAGGCGACGCGATTTGACAATTGAAGCATAATCGCGAATAACGTCGTAAATGATATTTTTTTAGTTTTTTTTTTCGAATCACTCTCTTATATTTTATACAAACAGAACTGAGCAAGCAGTTGAACAGTTTGGGTTATTTTTATCGCATACCTTCCGATATGCGATTTTACGAGACGACGCGATTTGACAATTGAAGCATAATCACGAAAAACGTTGTAAACGACATTTTTTTAGTGTTTTTTTCGAATCACTCTCTTATACTTTATACAAACATAACTGAGAAAGCAGCTGAACAGGTTGGGTTATTTTTATCGCATATCTTCCGATATGCGATTTTACGAGGCGACGCGATTTGACAATTGAAGCATAATCGCGAATAACGTTGTAAACGACATTTTTTTAGTGTTTTTTTTTCGAATCACTCTCTTATATTTTATACAAACAGAACTGAGCAAGCAGTTGAACAGTTTGGGGTCTTTTTATCGCATACCGTCCGATATGCGATAATAACACTGAATAAAAGTGAACAATTACAATTTTGTCGCTTACAACCTTATTCGCGAGAACGCTTCAATTAGAATTTATATATTATAGCTACTTGGGGGAGATTACGATTTCTTGGGCGCCAAGATTTGACAATGAATTCGTAAACTTCTTTCAATAAAAATTGGAATAGCCGAAGGAAAAATCGAGTTGTTTTCGAGTTGTTGATTTATGAAAATAATAAGTTTCTTCGGTGATCGTCTTAGAAAATTTGCCATATTTTCCTTGTTGAGATTGACATAGTTAGTTGACATATTATTTTAAAGAAAACATAAAAATATTAAATCAATTAAATCCGTTGAGTATTTCACGTCTTATTGCTATTTGAATGTAAACGTAAAATTTGAGTTTATACTAAACAGCTATTTACTCAAAAACTATTGTTAGTGTTTTGAATTATGGCAAGTAAAAAATTAAAGGTAACAAATTTTTCTTTCATTTGGTATATAACATATATGATTTATTTGATATTTTAAAGTGTTTTTTACGATGAAATGGTTTTCCCTTGTAAGCAATGTTTTTATTTTAATTATATGTATTTTAGTTGTAATGCTGTCTTACTCCATATTTTTTATATCACCATTGCAATAAGCAACTGATCTTAACACAACATTGTAGCTGTAATTTTTATAAGAATTATAAGGATTTTCTAGCCAATGAAAAAAATGTCGAAATTTTACGTCGTTCAGTTTTGGTCAATGCTTCCATTTATCAAATCAAATAGTTGATTTTTGCTTATTCGAAATTATTATATATAATTATGTTGACTTTATATGATTTAAATACAAATTCTAAATGTTTGATAGTTTAAATCATACTTGATTTTAAATACAAATTCTAGTTGTTTGATAGTTTAAAATCCTTTATTGAGCTTAAGGTCAAAGTTAGAACAATTAATTGTTCTAACGAATCTTTCCAAAGAAACAATAGCAACAACAAAGTTTTTTCAATATGAAAAGGAAAAAATCACTAGCTGATCTTATTGCGATTTCGGCCCGGCTAAAGGCTTCATCAGAAATCTTTGTGATACCAGTGCAGGGCGATGAGATTTGAAGTGTCAATATCTCAGTTTTTCTCAATTTCATAATTTCACATTTGTTGTTGTATTTTTGCTTTACTTTAGTCTCTATGCTTATGTTATTGTATGGAGTCCAACAGCCTGCTGGAAGTCTTCACTAACAAAGCATGTTTACTGAAGTTGTTTTTAGATTTTTGCTGATTTTGTTTTCAGCTGTTTCCGTTTGGTCGAGCTCTACCATTTGATTAAAGTTTTTTCCTAAATGACCCCTATATTTATATTTAATATTATGCTGACTTTATATGATTTAAATACAAATTCAAAATGTTTGATAGTATAAATCATACTTGATTTTAAATACAAATTCTAGTTGTTTGATAGTTCTAACTTTGACCTTAAGCTCAATAAACGATTTTAAACTATCAAACAAGTAGAATTTGTATTTAAAATCAAGTATGATTTAAACTATCAAACATTTAGAATTTGTATTTAAATCATATAAAGTCAACATAATAAATATAGAGGTCATTTAGGAAAACACTTTAATTATACATAATTATTATATATTACTTATTTCAGTTTTTGACCTTTAGATATTAAATTTGTTAACGAAAACGAGCTACAGGTCAGTTTTATCACTTTATTTACATTTTATTTAAATATACTTCCAATATTTCGTTTTTCCTTGAAAAACATCATCAAGGCAAGAAAAAAAAATAACATATGAATGACTTATTAAAATTTAATACATTTGACAAAATAAAAAACAATATCCATCATAAAATAAATAACACTTGACGACAGAGCTTCAATGAGTCATTTCATCAACAAATTCATTATAATATATTATTATAAACCAAATAAGAGATAAATTTTTAAGCTCTTAAAATATATCATAACTTTAGTACCTTAATAACACAAATTTGGTAGAAAATAGCGGTTCTTTTAATAAAAAATTCAAGTATGATAAAATATTCAAGTATAGAAATTCAAAAGCTTGTAAAATTTAAAATATACTTTCAAGATATTTTTGTCTCATATCAAATATACAAGGAATTTTAAATATCTATCAAATGACATGTCCATCTTTTGGATCGATTGAATAATGGCAAAGATATAGTTGTTTTTTTAAACAAAATTTTTGGTAAAAAAAATTTCAAAAATCGATAACTCGATAATTATTTGAGCTATCAATTTTTTTTTTTGGTGAAAATTTTTTTCTCTACCAGAAAACATTTTTAAATTGCGGCTACCAAGAAATCGTAATCGTGCCTCAACTTGTATGTTAAAGTAAAATATTTGCTTACATAAAAGCAACTTTTTCTCAGAAACTACCGTTATTACTATGGATTACGGAAAGTAAATGATTAAAGCTTGAGCATTTTTCTGTCATTTGGTATGTGATTTAAATAATTGTTAATTGTATGTGATTTAAAAGTTTAAGGTGTGTTTTATGATGAAATGTTTTCCCCCTGTGCGTAAAGTTGTTATTTCAAGCATATTTACCTTAGTTGGTCTGCTTTCTAAGGAAGCTATGTTTTCCAGGGCACAGTGATTTGAAAATGGATTCGTAAAGTACTTTCAATAGCTGCGTTCCTTTCGCGATAACAAACGGCAAGAAAAACAACACGCTCAGGTCGCTACCGTTGCAGTCAAAATTCGATTCAAACAAACAATCATGGTATAATCACTATTAGGTAGCCGTAGCAGCTATCTAGTTTCTCACGAGCTGCGATCATCGAATGTCAAACAAAAGAAAACAAAATAGAGTGCGTGCGTTGACTTCACAGAATGCGACAAATGTGTGTAACACATACTCTCTATTTGTTTTGCTTTTGTTTGACATTCGATTTTCGCAACACAAACTGTCGCGCCTACTTATTACTAATTGCATCATGCAAACAATTAATTAAAAAAATGAAATGAGAGCAGCTGTGTTTCACTTAATCATGCAAAAAAATTACTTTTATTTTATATTTATAAATTTGTACATTAAAACGTGTACAAAACTACTAACAAATGCGCAAAAACTAAAATGTTTACATTGAAAAAAGTACCATTAACTATCAATACATGGTCTTATACTTGCTTGATGTAACAGCTTAATCGAAAAGAACGAAACCCATATCTTCATCAGATTCCTCTGGCTGCTCTGGCTCTTCTTCCTTCTTCTTTTCCTCTTTCTTAGCTTTGGTGGCGTAACCACTAGCGGCAGCGAAAGAAACCGGCTGGTGCACCCGCACCAACTCCGGAATCGATGTTGTTGATTAAGTCCTTGACATTGATGACTTCCAAGGCCTTGGCGAATAAACTGGGCCAACAGGGCTCAAGCTCAACATTAGCAGCCTTCAAGATGGTTGAGATTTTCTCTCCTGTAACAGAGACATCGTCATCAATCAAGATGAGAGAAGCGCAGACGTAAGCGAGTTAAGGTTTGGTGGACATATTTAACAAATTTTGAAGTTTTTTATACTTTTCAGTTTTTTAAGTTTGTTGTACATTCGATTCGCGTCGTTTCAACTCCGAGGTCGTGAAGTACGACCAGCCGACGGTAATTGTGTTTTGGCCATTCGCTGATGCGACTGACGCAATTAAAGTACAGTTTTTACATAGAATCAAAACTATTCGTAATTGGTGATGGCGTTATAAATCTTATGATTTGGCCAAATAATTTCCTCGCCACCAAGGCGTCTTCTTGAGCTAGGGAAGCCTAGCTTTCGGAGTAAACCTAAATCTCAAAAAAAGTTTGTTGTTACCAGCATAAGGTCTGTTCGCAAACTTTTTCAGTAAAAACTTGCCAGTAAGAATTTTTGAGAAGAAACACTTCTCTCGCAAAACAATAAAAAATCTAAAGAAGTACCCGATCTGAAAATTTGTAACAATTTTCAGTGCACAACAAAATGTCAGAATTAACTATTTCTTAAAAAGAAAACAACAAAAGAGAAAAAAGTATGATTTTCAGCTAAAAGCAAATTTTTTAAGTTGAGAAAAGGCTAAAAAAATTTGCGCGTCTAATGGAAAATTCATCATTTGTAAATGTACAATAAAAGCATCTGTTTAACACGGGGATTACACGAGACAATACTGTTAAACAGTGAAAAATACGTATTAGTTGTCAAACTGTGTATCTGTGAATAAGAGGCCAAACAGTTGGTAAAACAGTTGGCAAGACAGTAGACAAAATAGTAAAAAATTTATATATTATCAAGAAATTTTTATTAAAACTACGAGCACGCCAAAGTATTGCAAATTTCCAATTAATTCTATTAAATTATATCATATTCTATCATTTGATATACTAAATATCATTCTACTGTCTTAGATACTGTCCCGCCAACTGTCTACAAAAAAGTTAAGACAATAGAGCAGACAGTAGCAAAAAGCTGCAAAAGTGAGTGTATGTGGATAAAAAATTGTGAATGTGTTGCGACTGTCTTAACAGTTCTGTCTCGTGAAACCCCCGTGTAAGGCGTTTGTCTATTTTTTTTTATTTCATGAAAATTCTTGCAAGTAGAAAAAAAGCCAGCAAAAACTTTTCAAAACTGTAATAAAGAGAAAAATCTTAATCTCTTATTTTCCCTCTCCCTTTTTTTTAAGATCAAAGAACCAAGGCAGGTGCCTTATACACACAACGTTTGGTCTTTGACCTGAAAGGAAAAGGATAGATTATTAGAGGAAGAATCGATTGAACCATACGTGAACCATTGATTAGGCGAAACAAACGTGAAAGACAATTTGAATTGCTTATAATCGAGCCTTATCGGGATTATCGGTCACTCTTAAACTTATTACAAATTAATTTTATACGAATTTCAACAAAACTATATTTTTTTTTGCTTGCGAAGATTTGTGTGAATGGAAGTTAATTGAAGCATTTCCGAAAATATTCATAATATATTCATCTTTGGAAAATTATTTTAAGATTTTTACACTCGTACATTATGCTAAGATATTAAAGGTCTTAACAAAGATATTGCAAGCACTTAGAATTTGTCATATTATTAATATTGAAAATATTTCAACAAACGTAGCATTGTAAAAAATTCTTATAAAAGAATTATATAAATAAAAAAAAATAAACTGGCCATTTCAGCCCTTGGAAGGACTTTGACCTAGCTTCTATTGATCAATTGTGTTGTGCGTGTTGTTAAATGTTTGATCACAAATGACCGAGAACTGGACCTTCCAGTTTTATGCCGACTCCGAACGGCTTATGTTCTCCAGAAGCTTTACATGGCAATCTTTACTCTCTGAGGTTTGCCATTGTCTGCAGAGAGGTGACGACCAAACAGAAAAATTAATTCAGTTGAAAAACTTTTCTGTCTGAGCTGGAATCGAACCCGGGCTACCGCGGTTCTTTAGCTTAGGGGCCACGCACTCTACCCAAAAAAGTATGTGCTATATTGTTACTTTATTTCACACAAAAATAAACTGGAAAATTAATTTCGTTTTACCTAGTTTTTAGAATTTAAAAACCATTTAAGGCAAAAACAGCCCTACTTTCTCGATCTAAATTATTATAAAATTAGGAATTTTAACGATATTGCTACTGAACTTTGAACAAACTATGACAGCAATGTGGTCGAGCTCACTTTTCGAAAAGTTTGTTTGTTCTATTCGTTTGAAACATGAATATCGTTACTTCATAAATAAGATTTCATACATAAAACAATTTAAATAACAACTTCAATGATTTATATGAAAAACAACTTTCATAATCAAGTTCACTATTTTATTAAAGACGCTTTTTTTTCTTGCCTACTTAAAAAATAACTGTTTTGACTAGTATGATTACAATGACTTGAAAGTTTTAGTTGATAACTTGTTGCTTTGGTTTTAATTTTCCAATATGCGAAACCATAACCACAACTGCGGCTTGTTTCAGTAAAAATGAAATTGAAACAATATAAAATTATAACATCAACGAATTTTCATGTTTAATCAATCAATTGATATCATTTCAGTGCTGATAAAACAATTCTGATAGATAAACGAGGGGAGCAAAATGGTTCAAACGAGAATATCACATATTGTGGCTCAGTTCACAATTATAACGCTCATTCGGTGGCTGGTGGAGCTAAGAACGTTTGTGCTAAATTCCATACCTTTATTTGTATCAAAATATTTCTTTATAATTCTTATCACTTTCGATGAGTAATATTGTGATACTTGATTTCTGAATGGGTTAACGTGTAAATCACTTTGGCAAGAAAAGTGACTGCAAATATTTTGTGAAATCGCAATCAATTATAGTCAAAAGAAATTGCAAAAGCAATAACAAATTGATATACATATGTTTTACAAAAATATTATAATCATCGTACAATGTGCAACACGCGTATTCAATATTGGTTAAAAAAATACACATAATTCTGACTAAGAATCGTTCTAAATTTCGTATCAACTTGATCGTGTAAATCATCTTCAATACAGTTTTGAAGTGCCACGATTAGCAAATGAGCTTGTATGAGTGTTAAAACTTATGTGCAAATTAAAAATTCACAGATGCGAAAATATTGTGTAAGAACAGGACTCGTATAACATGGAAACCTACTTTAAGAGGTCGAAAATCGAGTGGCGCATGAACACGAGTTTTGATTCTAAATCTTTATCGTCACATATTTCAACATTTATAAAAGTGATAACAAGTTTTTTATATATCGGTAACACGCTTTAACACGTTAATGCGCAAGTATTTTTTTTTTTGTGTTAAAAAGTTTCGAAATGACAAAAAATAAGATAGTTACTTAAAAATATGTTTATTTTGATTTTTCTGGTCTTATTAAAAAAAATGGAGGAATTTTGTGAAGACGCAAAAGATTATAATAAAATATTTTTGAGAAGCCATTCAACTCTTTAAAAATATTCTAAAATTTGCAAATATTATAAACTTATTTTAAAACATGTCTTTTAAAAAAAAATATATAATATAGCATTTACCAACAAGTCGAAGGCCCTGGCAGCCAGTACTCTTTCTATTGTACAAGTATAATTTTATTATAATTTTTCTAATTTAAATAAATAAATAAATAAATAAAATACTTAACAATACTAAAAAAAAATTAAATAATATAAAATCAAACAATTTCAATTTGTTAAAAATGTTATTTTTGGTTTTTTGTACATTGTCTACGGAAATGTGCTATTTTTTTAATTGTCTATGATATGTACAAAAAAATTGCTTAATTTTTACTAATCGACTTTCAAATCATAATTTGCATTTTATAGCTATTATGCAGAAAATATTCTTTTGATTCAATTAAACCAAGATGTGCTTAATTGGCAACTTATTCGGTTTGTTGCAGATCCTCAGCGTAATGCAGTTAAGGGTTAAGAGAGAATTATATAATCTGCCATTATTTTTTTATTTTATATTTTTCAAACATTTTAAAAAATAACTTTAAAGTTAAAGAAAGCTTCGCTTCAAAAATTGCAATGAAAATTAATGTGAATTACAAAATAAATGTGCTAAAGGCTTAAAAAATTTAAAAACAACATTTTAATTCTGTTAATTTTGAGTTTATTTTATATAAATTAACAAAAATTTTTTATTAATTGATTATATATTTTTCTTTGATAAGAAAACAAATTACAAAACAAAAAAAATCTAAAAACAACAAAACTTAAACAAAATAAATGCGATATGATAAGATTGTTGCAGGCAGAAGTTCTCACTAAATCCCCGATCAACCCTCTTTCAACCGAGATTATGCTCAAATGGAAGCGAAAATCTACAGTGTGACAAATGTGTGTTCATACAAAACTTTGTAGTAGTGTATCTTTTGGAAACATAGTAACACTATAAAAATGTGCATAACAAAATATTCGTTAGAATTTCAGTTATATACAAAATTACAAGTAAATTGTTTAAGTCGCTACAGTAAAAAGTTATTCGGTATGGTTGATAGACGCTCCTTAATTGTAAATAAATACAAAAGTGGTTTAAGTTGAGGAGTAATCTTTCGCGATTTGTCACATTTAGGAGTGAAGATAAATTACGTATATTATACGATAAAGTGATTTCTGAAAACTGGCTCCATACAAGGCCGTAGGAAATGTGGGGGAAAACGGAACGTTCGTACCGCAAATGCGATTAAAATAGTGAGAGAACAAATTCGACGAAATTGTGTTCGTTCAGCACGAAAGATGGCCAAAAATATAGGAATGCATCGAGAATCTCCAAGGCTCCTTTTTCTTTGCGACCTCAATACGAAAGCCTTTAAAAAGATGAAAATGCATGGATTTACTAACGCAACTGCGGACAAGCGATTGCAAAGAACGAAACTTATCCCTTTTTGCCTCGCAGGCGATGATATCGTTTTTTCTGAAGAAAAACTTTTCGTTCTGAAGGCACCGCACCACACGCAAAATGACAGATTATCATACAAGACAGTATCATCCCAAATGACAAAAAGCATGTTCCAAGATACCAAAACTCGTCATCTATTATGGTCTGGAGTGCAATATCCACAAATGATAAATTGCCACTAGTCTTCATTGTTAAAGGTGTCAAAATAAACGCTCAGTACCAATCGCGTCGGAAGCGAATTTCATCTGGGGGGGCAGTACAAATGGGGGGGCAGTACAAATGGTGGTGCAAAAAAAGTTCACCAAAATTTCTTCACATGAAACATGAAGAAGAGAGAAAGAAGAGGAAAATATATAATACAAAAATATTATCGTTGTAAAAAAACTGATATTTTGAATAAATTTTCCTTTTAAATTGTTTATCTAGCTAAAAAAGTGGGGGGAAACTGCCCACCTTTCCCCCCCGCTTCCGACGCCAATGCTCAGTACTACCTAAAAGAAGTCTTGCAGAAAAATCTGAAGCCTAGCGTAGAGACCATGTATTGAACCGAATATTATTGCTTTCAGCAAGATGGCGCACCCGCCCACACCGCCAAAATGATTCAAGACGGTGTGAACAAAACTTAACAGATTTTGTAACTAAAGATAAATAGCCTCCTAGCTCACCAGACTGCAATCCCTTAGACTTTTGCATATAGGGATATATGGCACTTCGACTTAAGGACTATAAGTACAATAGCTGGAAGGATTTTAAAGCTGCTGTTATTGATGTATGGAACAAAATACCGATGGAAGTAGAGCGTGCTGCGTGTAGCAATTTTAATTGCAGACTTCGGCGGGTTGGGGCTAATAAAGGGCTAGCCATCGAGTAATTGTGATGTAAATCAAATATTTAAACTTTATTTAATATTTGTCCATTCATATTTCTTAAAATAAAATGCAGCTTTATTGAAAAAACCTACTTTGTTTTTGTATCAACACATATGTATTTGTCACACTGTACAGTTATACTTATAAACACAAAGAGCTAAGAAGTAGATAATACAGCGTAATGAAAGAACTCTCGAACAACAAAAATTATTCAATATTTCAATTGAGTGATTTAAAAGAATTCGATTTTTGTTGCCAGCTTATCGCAAACTGTGCGTTTTTTAATTGATAAAATTTGTTGCTACAAAGGTATCAAATTATACAATTGTTAACTGTCTAACTCGTGTGTGTGTGTAGGGAGAGGAGCAGCTGTCGGGTTGACAGACTTTTTTAATTGACAACAAAAACGGTTGTTCAAAAAATGCTACTTGTAGAATTTAGCGGTTTAACTATTATAACTGAAAATTATTCTATTACAAATTAGCTGACATCAAACGTGTTCAGATGGTCAATTGTTTCCTCAAACAAGTCATTAGGTCTGTTTCCGTACTAATTTCAAGTAATTGTAATAGAATAGAGAGTGACGTTTTACTATTCTTCTCTCTCGAGCTTGAAAAATTTGAAAAATAACAGTAGCTCGTTCCTGTAACAAAATCGACAAATTACCGATATGTGCGACGTCACGCGTTATCGATCCCTAGTTACCGATTTCGTGAATACTAATGTTTGTGTACGTTGAAATCGGTAAAAACTCGGTCCGTGATGAAAAAGAACTCAAATTGAGAAGAAACGTTTCGAAAATGAGTCAAATGGCAAGCAGCTGTCTATTTGCATTTATTTTTTTTTTTTATGTGCGCTAAATTTTATAATAGAAAGGTGATAGTCTTGTTATTAAAAAGTGATTATTTGATTATTTATATGTGTTATAATGTTTGCGGAAATAATCAACTATTATGAATGTAAATAATTTGGCAATAAGTGATGTGTAATATAAACTTAGCAAATATTTGCAACCGGGTTCTTTTACATTGCTCTAACAAATATTCTGTTTCTTAAACTTCCTTCTTTTATGTAAATGGGCGCTCTTTTTAAATTGCATTATCTTAAAATTTAAAACGTTTTAAAACAAAAACAGTATTATAATCGCAGTATTAAAATAAACAAATGTTACTTAAGCGAAAGTACCCATTTTAGAACATTAATTGCGAGTACTTGTTATTTAATATATACACAACATTCGGTAGAATTATATACAGATCGGTAGAATTCTCACTTGCCGCAGAGTCAGTGAGAAAAACATGAAGTTTTATCGATTCACTTTTCTAACACAAACACTTTTTTTAAAGATTCTATTGAAGTGAAATCGGAAGATGTAACAACTTATCGATTTGGAACAAACGAATAGAACAGAAATCGATTCAGATTATTACACAAACAGTGTAGATGAATATTACGTCAGAGTGACGTGAAATCGGTAACATGGATCGGTAACTGCGATCGTTATGAGTTACAAGAAACAGATCAGTTTCCATACTAACTTCACGTAAAGTTCGAGTAAAGTTTAAGTAATAGAGAGTAAATTGATTATCTGTCAAAATGAGACTATTTATCAAAAAGTACGGAAACGACTTCAAGTAAGTTTCAAGCTGTTCACGCCTTTTTGCAACAGAAAAAATGTATTATTGCTTGAAACTATTAGTTTATTCGTATAAAAAACACTTTGTGCAAAATATAAAAAACAAAAATACTTGCTTTTAATGATAGGAATCATTTTTATTTCACAAAACAATATTAAATATTGATCTTATTACTTGACTTTCAGCTGTTTGTAGCTTGAAATTCGTGCTCGAAGAAATTTTTCAAGTAAAGTTCAAATAATTGTAGTAGAATAGAGAGTAACATGTTGCTTTTTCTTCCTCTCTTTCGAGCTTGAAAAATGTATTATCAAAAACGCTTTCAAGTAGCTTCAAGTTACTTGAAGTGAATACGGAAACAGACCCAACGCTTTCAACAGCTCTTTTACCGTACTAACTTCAAGTAATTGTAATAGAATAGAGATTTTCATTTTGCATGTTATTCTTCTCTCTTGAGCTTCAAAATTTTTTAAAATAACGCTTTCAACCAACTTCAAGTTACTATTTTTTAAACCAAAACTGTTAAAATTTATTCCATGATTTGTAACTATAAAAAACCACACTCTGTAATAATAATCATGTAATGAAATTTGCAAAAATAAAGTAAAATTCACCTTTTTTAAAAAATATTCTATTGTTACGTGTGCAATAAATATTTGTAATCCAAATACCCCTCCTTTAAAATCCCGACTACGAGCCTGGCAAATATGGACCAATTCTGCTAATGTTTTTATTAACACTAAAACAAAAAACAGCTCATATATTTATGTGTGTCAAGTTGTTTGATGACGCGTTTGATACAATATTTCATTACATAACTTATGTACCACATATAATTTTAAGAACTTTGCGTACACTGGGTAAAAAATAGTATTACAAAATGACAAAGAGCTAAAAAGAATTTCAAGATTAAAACAAAATTTCAGTTTATAAAAAAAAACTCCAAAAAATTTTCAAAATTCAAAAAATAGTCAAACGGGCAGTCGCGCCGATTTTTTTTAATTAAATGCAACGCGTGCGAATTTTGAATGAATTTTATTTGCAAGTGTTATTTAGCAGATACAACAACCAATTAAAATCATAATAAAATCAAAAATTAGATCAATGAAATGCAATAATATTTATGATGTGCTGAAAAAAAAAGGAAACAACAAAAAAAATAGACCAAAATAAAAAAAAAATTATGGCATGATAAAAAGATAAAAAGCAACAAAATAAAAACAAAACAATCAACAAAAATAAATAAAAAAAACACCTACACATTTGACAATCTTTTTCAATTTCAGTTCAAACTTCTACAAATTCTAATTTATGCCTAAAACAATATAAAAATATAAACATCAACAAAGAAAAATCTTAAAATGATCAATATTTGATAATTCATTAAAACCATAAACAAAGAACAACTTCAAAGATATTCTAACATGAATAATTTAGTGGAGTCCTCTTCGGCTGCTCATCGTGATACCGAAACCTCCTTAGTTGATGACGCCAGCGAAATTAGCATCTTTAATGACGATAAATGGGAGTGGAGTTTTCTAAGGGTAAGTAATGGAGGTAGAAATCAAGATCCTAGCTGAAACTGATCCAAGAACTAGCTGAAACTAGCTCAAGCAATTATTTAAGGATAACAGCTAATTTACCATAAGATAGCACTAAAACATTATTCTATGACCTGAAAAGATAAAAACCAATGACAATTATGTGCAAAGTAGTGTCTTTCTTAAAATGAATAGAAGTCTTGTGTTATTAATTAGTGTATTAAGTTATAGAGTAATTCAAAAATACGATTGGCCTTTCGTTCTTTTTTTCTTCTTTTGATAGATTGAACCAGCGCTCAAGGGATGTCCCCTATAAATGTGTTATTATTGTGTTGATTCGAAAGATGAGTGATAGTAAGTTGGAGGGTGGATAGAAAGTAGTCAAGTAAAACTTTTTGTGTAGGATGCTCCTAACATTTGATATTGGATTTGAAGCCTTCGAACCCGGGACACCTGAGTAACAGTCAAGTGAGCTACCACTAGACTATCGAGGCCGCCAAATAACACAGATATAAAATAGACTCTATATTTGAAGCCCTTGTTCAGTATTAATAATTTCTTTTGACATAAAAGCTATGTATTGTATTTGTATAAATAAAAATTGTGAATGTCTATTAAAACAAGGGAAATTTTAAACTTTCTCAAGAATTCTGAATTAATAGCTGCGTTCCTTTCGAATTAATATGATCGCGATAGCAAATTTTCTCAAAGGAACGGCAACAAAAATGACTCCTAGAGGGCACTACCGTTGCAGTCAAAATTCAATTCAAAGAAACTATCATGATACAATAACTATTAGGTGTCATGAGAAAGTTTGTCGATCACAAATGTTTTGAACTCTTATGGTACCGATACCTTAGTGAACGATGTTTTTCTCTGACTCGGTTTTACTCTAATCGTCAGAAAAGGTGTAAATTATTTAATTTAATTATTATTATTATGCAATTATGTAAATAATTTAAGTGCAATGGTTGACTCCGCTGAATGCGTGCGACACACGCTGTTTATTTTGTTTTATTTGATTGTCGATGGTCGCAGCTGTCAAGGATGCCTAATAGTGATTGTATTATGCAAACAGTTAATTAAAAAAAATTAATCGTCAGCTCATAAAAATATACAGGTGCGGCAGCTGTGATTCAAATTTTTTAAAGTCCAATTATTTTTGTTATTGATTTGAATACAAAAAAAATAATCTGAATTATTTTAAAGCGAATGGAACGCAGCTAATATTTCCAACAGAAATTGTTAGCAATACAACTACAAATTCTAACGCAATTTTAAGTAACATTATTCAACAATAAAACTACTTTAAAAGATAAAACAAAAATTTCTTTGACAACTTCATTTTATTTGTAAAAATAACGTTAACAAACTTTTGTCTGTAACTAAAAAAAATGGTCCATCAATTTTTAAACTTGACATCAGTTGATCAATAATCAGTAGGTAAGAATCAATACCAAGTAGGTACCCTTGTTGTTTTGATGACAAAAACAGTAAAATAATTTTTGCGCTTGGCTGGAAGAATTTTTGCAAATAAATGCTATGTCATATGAAAGGTAGAAAGATGTGCAATTTTTAATTGATTTGATTTTTACAACAAAAACAATTTTTAAGTCATTTTTTGAGTAAAAAGTCAATATTTTGGACCTTTTTTGACATAATTATAAAACATAGTTACACTGACTTAACGGTACAGTTCGACCTATTTTTGTGAAGTGATTTTATTGAACTTTTGAACAAAAAAAATTTGAATGAAATATACTAATGGACAGCGTGGTATTTGCATCGAAAGAACAAACTTTGATTTTATATCGTTTTTTTCTCATTCTTAGGTAAAGCATAGTACTCTGTTCAGTTTCATGTGAAATTCCACTCAAATCTCTATACAAAGTATGACAGCTGCGAAACAAGCGTGGAAATTTTCACAACATTTTCGTCAGAGCAGTACTCTGTTCCGCAGCGTAAAATTATCGCAACATGTTTCTGAGCAACATTTTTTCACGACAATTTAATTGTACTGCCTATTTATTTTGAAGTGAAAAGAGAGGTATCATATGAAATCTCCCAACATATTCTCTGAATCTCTCTGAGAAACGTTGCCATAGGAATTCCTCGCAACAAACTTTAAGTCAGAAATTTCACGCAACAAATAAATAGATGTTGCCAGCGAAATTTCACGCAAACGAACAGGGTACTAGGCTTAACGATGTTTTATGAAAAAGTCATTGTACTGAAAATTTATACAATTTTGAATATATGTGTGTTTTGATGTCAAAATAACATAAATTTTTTAAAATTAAATAAACAAAAAACTCCGATAGTAAAAAATATTATAACAACAAAATTACTTTTAGTCGAAAAATTTCGGAGGGGGCGTGGCAAAAACTAAGTATGTAACGTTTTAAGTTGGGATGCACTTAATATGTATACTTAGTTTGAGCGAAATCCGTTGAGCCATTTAAATTTGTATAAAGGCCAAAGAAACAAACAGAAAATGAGTTTTATTACTATAGATACAAATATATAAAGGGCCGTCTAGATGGGGAGACTAACGGGGTGTTTCCCCCCAAACCCCGAGACTTAAGGGGACCCGAAGTGGCGCGTAAGTTAGTAACAAAAAGCTGTTTTGTTGATGAGGAAGATACGTTTTTTTGTTTTTACGAAAAGTATTATTTTTAAAATTTCTTACCTTGTTTTATATCGGCGATATCAAAAATTATATTGAAACTTTTTCGTGGCTTGGGAACTTTTGAATGTAATAATTTGATACCATTGTTCTAAGTTGAATACTTTTGATACTTTTTTGACTTGAATATGGATACCTTTTATATAAAAGTCGCGGCAACATTGTATATGAGTGCTTTTACTCATCAGTAGAAAAACCCAGTAGAAAATTTGTCTAATATTATACAACATATAAAAAAGGATTGTCGTTTCTCAGCGTATATCCGAACAAACATTGTACTGTTTTGCTATGTTATGTTTTGTTATGCATGAGAGGTTCTTATAACAAGTTGATTTGTTATAATTTAGAGAATAAGGTGGATATTGAATGACAAAAACAAGTCCTATGCTATGGCAGCTTATGTTTACCTGTTTTCTTCTTGATGATTTTTGTTTAATCTTGAACCCCTTCCTTGGCTCGAATTTTAATTTAATGATTTTTGTTTAATCTTGAACCCCTTCCTTGGCTCGAATTTTAATATTGCATGTTTCAGAAATATGTTTTTATTTTTTATTGGATCAGAACGTTAAAAGTTCTTGAAACTCTCAAAAGATTTATTATTAACTATTATAAAATATCAACTTTCATAAAAAATTCATATCAAATTGTTAAAATTTGAGAAATATGAATTCGTAGTTCTTATACATAAAAAATCCTTTAAAATGTTTCGTTGCAATATGTTGGGTGCAACATTCCTCTGTATCTTACGAATCAATTAAGTTAAATTACAACTTTTAACTTAACCTTTTTTCGATGAGTATTTCGATGAAATGTCATATTTTTTCTGCTGCTTCTAAGCCATTTCCTGCTTCTTTAAAACGTCTATTTATGTTTTCTAAAGTTATTAGGACATTTTTACTAGATTTAAGGCATTTTTTGGTCATTTTTAGAGATTTTTAAGTTATTTTATTGTCATTTTTGGACTTTTTCATTTTTAGAGCATTTTTCGGTTTTTAGGTCATTTAAGTGTATTTTTTAAATAATTTTTTGTTCTTTTTCTTACTAAAAAATGTCAAAATGCAAATTTTTAAACATATTCCTTTAACACTAGAGTCCCTTCAAACAAAAATACCTCTCGACAAAGGAGTAGCTTTGTTTACAGACTTCGATGAAAAAAAAGCTCTGCGCGTGGTCAAACTGACGAAAGGGTATGTAGAAAAATTAAACAAGTGTTAGATAAAAACTCAGGATATGCTAGTATAAAATAAATTTTAATTTAGTAATGTTTTATTTTTAAGGCTAAATTTTTTGTTTATTTTTTATGCAATTGTTTGCCTTTTTTAGGTAATTTTCTACAGTTTTTAGGTAATTTTTGTCATTTTTTGGGTCATTTTTTGCAGTTTTTTGGGTCATCAAAATTCGAGCCCTGATTATAACTATTTAATGCTCTTTATTAGCATCATTATCGTCACTATTATTATCGAGTAACTAATTTATATATGCCGTTTTTTTATATACATATGTCTAGAGAAAATGTGTCAATCTCGAATTGGAACAATACTATGAGTCCTATATGCAGCGATTACGTCTTTCCTATCTGACAATGTTCATTATTCTCCAGGCTATGGTAGCTATAGCTCATTCTGCTCTATTGCTTTTCGGAGTGTCACATCTTAACTATGTCTACATGGATATTTGTGTATATATTGGCACGGCGATCGTTATCTGGGTGATATTGTCCCTAAATTTCCGAGAGGACTTGGTTATGCGCTACAAATGGATCATGTATGTTACATCATGGTTTTCTATCACCTTGCTCGTTGTAGCAGGTATGTCCACAAGATACACACTCATAGATACAAAATACATTTATTTGCTGCTCTTGCAGATCTCAGCATACCGATGTATCATGCGTTGAAGAATCATGACATGCTGCGTCCATCATATGGCAGTTATATCATTTTTGCTATTTATATATTCATGCCACTGCCCAGTAACGTGCATGCCTTTATTATGGGCATAGCGGTGACCATTTGCTATTTGGTAGCCTATAACTTTGTCACGTATCGCAAAAAGGATCATGGCATCGAAATCACGGACGTTACAAAACTTTTATCGGAAGGAATTTTTTTTCTGTGCGTCAATATGTTTGGTATATATTTTCGCCTGATGAAGGAGATAGCAATACGTACGACATTTCTGGATCGACGACAGTGTGTGGAGGAAAATCTGCTGTTGCGTTATGCAAGGGATCAAGAGGTGACCTAGACATAGGAGGCGAATTGTTGTTAATATATAATCAAATTTCTCTCTTCTCTGCTTGCAGAAAAACTTGCTATTGAGCATTATACCGGCTCAAATTGCGAATAAAATTGAACAGGACGTTAAGATGCGAATAGAACAACTGAAACTGCAGAATCAGGCGCGTACCATTTACACAATGGAGCATAGGTAAGTTATTAGATTGCCTACATTTTTGTGATTATGTTTGATACCTTGTAAACTCATACAACTTATGCCATTTGATCATCATCATTGTCCTAATTCGTGCTGGGTGCATCCATGCTTAGTCCATTTTTTACTGTCACTGTCAATCCTATTTGTGTTTTGTGTCCTGTGTTTTGTTAAAATTTTGACATGGATTCGTTCTAAAAATTTTTATCTGACCTACTTTTCAGCAGTAGTCCACCCGTTAAACGATGGCGTCAGCCAGATACAGAGTAAGTTTTATAAAAAATAATGCAAGTGCTTCTTGTCCATCTACAAAGTAGAACAAGTTCATTGAAAAGGTGATACAAAAACTGATATTTTTTTAAAAGAAAAGTAATAGAAAATATATCTCTTTACAATTGTATAGAGTTTTTTGCTAGTGAACGAAATAAAATTTAATAACTTGGATCAAGCAAATTGTTATCATTTCAAGAAAGTAATAGAATAGAATCAAGAAAAAATATACTCAAGGTTTTTCATGGCCTAAGCATTTTTTCATAGACTAAAATATTTTATTCTAACTAATTGTGACCTATGATGATTTAACATGATTTTAATGTAGGGTTGTTGTTGTTGCCTTTTTTCATAACTTACTTGACCGAAAGCTCTTAATGAAAATAATCGCCCTTATTCTTGAACCCGCGCTCGCTCTCAAAACGACGTCGAAACAAAATTGTTACATTCTTAAAACTTTCAATTTCGAATTTGAGATCTGCAGTGATTGTTCACGTCAATTTTTGAGCAAACGTCGTCAAATAAATATTTAAATTTTTGATCGTCGAAATGATCTTCGACGACAATTCATTGGTGAAAGTGAGCTTTCGACGACGATATTTACTCGACGCGGATTCAAGAATAAGGGTGAATATATTTTAAATTTTTTTTGTCGATACAAGAACAATAATGCTTGAAGTGAGATTTAATGCACGATTGCGTACCGATAGCTTTGCTTGTTTTAAGCATTGAATACTTGATTTGTTCTATCCATATTTTAACTAAAAATTTCTTTATATGATGTTTGGATTAGGAATTTTTTAACCGACTTCAAAAAGGAGGAGGTTCTTAAGTTGGTTGGTTGTTTGTTTTTTTTTTTTTTTGTTAAATGTACTATATACATCGATAACTGCTAAAGTACTTGCCCGATTGCCAGAGACATTAGACGTGGAGGTGCCCGTCTAAAAAAGTGGGCGGTATTCGACACTGGGGCGTGGAAATATAAGAAAAACTCTGTATATAGAATAATATGAACACTAGAGTACTGAAGTTTAGTACAGGGGTAGGCACAATTATTAAAAATTATGGTCAAAAAAGTAAACGTTATTTGATAAAAGGCACGGCAGTATTAGAAAAACGCTGTAACTCGAATTATATTGAGACTAGGGTACTGAAATTAGGTACAGGGGTAGGCATAATTATGAAAATTTACGGTGAAGAAAGTGGGCGTTGTTGAACAAAAGGGCATGGCAATATAAGAAAAATACTGTTTCTCAGTTAATATTTGCACTAGGGTATTGGAAATTGATACAGGGGTTGCAAAAACTATAACAAATTACGGTCAAGAAAGTGGGCGTTATTCGACAAAGGCGTGGCAATATTAGGAAAACGCCGTAACTGGAATAATATTGACACTAATATACTAAAATTAGGTACAGGGGTAGGCGTAATTATGAAAATGTACGGTCAAGAAAGTGCACTCACAGAACTGGCGATGCTATCAAAACTTCGCTTCTTCTAGCCGTAATATTACGGTTCTCAAAAAATTGAGTATGCGAGGCTCTGACAACTTCCATATGGGCTGTTAGATTCTTGTTTAAGAGATGCTCTGCCAGTTTTGACAACCTAACAGAAAGTTGTAAGAACTTTTAATGGTGAGAGGAATTCGGTTTTGATAGCCGAATTGTGGAGGGGTCATAACAGCGCCTTTTGCGATGGTGAGAGAAATTCGGTTTTGACAGCCGAATTGTGGAGGGGTCATAACACCGCCTTATGCGATGGTGAGAGGAATTCGGTTTTGACAGCCGAACTGTGGACGGGTCATTACAGCGCCTTTTGCTATGGTGGGAGCGATTCGGTTTTGACAGCCGAATTGTGGAGGGGTCATAACAGCGCCTTTGCAATGGTGAGAGGAATTCGGTTTTGATAGCCATAAATCCTTATGTTGAGGTTGTCAGAATTTTTCTATTTAATCTACTTACCTCTGCGCTTTTAAGGTTATCACCAATTTCTTAATGCCGTTTGCTTAATAAAAGTGTTATTTTAAAATATTTTTTAAATTTTTATTTCAAATCATTTGAAAAAATATTACTTTTTTGATCAAATAAATATAAAATTTTAATTGTTCATAGAACTTTACAATCTATTTTTTTAAACTTTTTTTTATGGAACTTTAAAAATCCCATATTGTAAACGACATCTGAAACATGCTTACAAATAGTTTTAGACAATGGAATTTTAAAATAGTCCATGCCTTTTTCAATACAATAGGCATAATATATATTATCAAAGTAAAGCGACTATCAAAGTAAATACCGATTAACTTTAAAATCAATTTTTTTAATATTTGCCAACAAGCACGCTGCAAAGCCAAAACTAAAATGGAGAAATTTGTCTTTTGTGGTTTTAGTATCTTCAGTAAAAGCGTGAATTCCGTATTGAGGCTATAATAGCCATATTGGAGTTTCTCTACACGCAAGATTTAAATGTTGGTTCCAGTAGCCACATTACTGAATGTATCACAACTGTAACCACAGATCTTATTTTCAAAAGACGCTCAACATAATTTTTGTTTTTTTTTATGATTATTGCAGATTCAATTAGGGCTATGAGAACTCTCATAAAGTGCTTGCAATAATAAACTTTCAGCTAAGGTGACTTCATTTCATATATAATAACTCTAGTATGGCTACTACAGCCTCATCTTTTTTATGGCAGCCGTGTACGAAATTCAATAATTCCCTGAGTGTGGGCGTTATTGGATAAAAGGGCGTGGCAATATAAGAAAAATACTGTTTCTCAGTTAATGTTGGCACTAGGGTACCAAAATTCGTTACAAGAATGGGCAAAATTGTTATCATAATCTCTAAAAAGGAAGATATAAAAACTTTGTAACAAAAAAAAACCAACTTCAAAACCACTATAAAGTGAAAAATAATTTTAAATTACTTTTCACATTAATTCTTATTTTTTATATTAATTATATATTTTTTTCTATTTCGTATTAATGTATTATTTATTTATTATTATATAGTATTATTTAGTATTATATTATTCTATTTATTTAGTATTTACTGCTATTATTTTGACCGCAGCTGTATATATTTATTTCTCCATGAATATATAACCTTCTTAGTCGGCACTAATATAATCAGTTTTTCATAAAATCAACGCTCCGGCTTTACAGGTTTTATATTTATGTAGAAATTAATATATACAGCTGCGGTCAAAATAATAGCAATACCCTTATATTCAGACATGTTTGTATAAATAATACTAGTCTACAAATTTCGGATGCGGTAAGTCCGTTTTCTTTACTATATGAACTTTCAACACTCGTTCCAACTCCGTACTCAGTTTCTTCCTATTTTGTAAAATTTTTTAAGATACAGGGTGTTTCACGTTTTTTGCACGTGCTTAGTATTATTGATCTAGAATCTAAGCTACTCACCATAAAATAAAAAAATACTATTTTGTATTTTAGAAAAAGTATCAAATTTTCTATCAATATGTCAACCACTATCGTAGCATGTGCTGTAGCGGAGCTAAAATTTTCAAATTTTCCAACGAAATATCAAAAAATTTTGTATATTTTATTTTATCGGAGCTATTATCATTCAAAGTTAGAATTTAGAAAAAACTGTTGGCTAAGTGTATTATTACATGAAAAAATGACATTTTAAATTTGGACGGTTACAGCTCCGCTAAAACATAAGATACAAAATTTGTTGATATTTCGTTGGATAATCTCAGAATTTTAGCTTCGCTGCAGCACATGACACAATAGTGGTTGACACATTAATGGAAAATTTGATAATTTTTCAAAAATACAAAATAATACTTTTTATTTTATGGTGAGTAGTTTAGATTCGAGATCAATAATACTAAACACTTGCCAAAAACATGAAACACCCTGTATCTTGAGGAAGCTAAGTACGGAGTTGGAACGAGTGTTGAAAGTACATATAGGAATGAAAATGAACTTACCGGATCCGAAATTTGTAGACTGGTATTATTTACCCAAACATGTCTGAAGATAAGGGTACTGCTATTATTTTGACCGCAACTGTATATGATAATAATACAAAATAGAAAAAAAATTATTAAAATAAGATATCCGATTTAATAATATAAATAAATAAATTATTAAATTTGACCAAGAATTAAAAATTTTTTATTTTAATTAAATTTTTGTTTCAAAAAATCTAAATGTTTACTGTACCATTGCAGAAAACTCTTTATCGAACCACACAATGATGTCAGCATACTTTATGCCGATGTTGTCAACTACACATATCTGACGACTACTCTTGACGTCAAAACTCTAGTCGAAACGATACACGATCTTTTCGTAAAATTCGATCTGGCTTCGGAGGTAAGCATCACCTTTTGATATGATATCAATTTTTTTTAAAAATTTAAAAAATCTTCCCTAGGAATATAATGTTTTGAGAATAAAGTTTTTGGGCGATTGTTACTACTGTGTCGCTGGCGTACCCGTACCCAATGAACTACATGCCAAGTGCTGCGTTGACCTGGGATTGCGCATGATCAGAGATATCCGTGATGTAAGGTACATTGTGTATTCGTTTGTTTGTTCAAATGCAACATTGAGAGTTCTTTAAACTTTCTCCTTTCTATTTTCTCCGGTATTTTCTGCATCGTTTAGAGCGAAACGTGAACTGGACATTGATATGCGTATAGGCGTGCATTCGGGCAATATATTGTCGGGTGTCATTGGCGCCAGCAAGTGGCAGTACGACATCTGGTCCAGGGATGTGGATATTGCAAATCGTTTGGAACAAACTGGTTTGGCCGGTCGTGTGCATGTCAGTG
The DNA here is from genome assembly GCA_963920525.1 of Dichetophora obliterata. NCBI lineage: Eukaryota > Metazoa > Arthropoda > Insecta > Diptera > Sciomyzidae > Dichetophora > Dichetophora obliterata. Next base: position 200,393,930 of record OY986438.1, on the reverse strand, counting down.
AGCAGACATTAAAGTTACTCGATGGCGAGTACATGTATGAGGAGGGAACGCGTGTGGCACGTACTGATATGGTGTTGCGGAAGTATCGGATACGTACGTTTCTGATAAAACCTCCAAAGGCAAGCTAACTCACAACACAAAAAGAAGTACAAATATTAACAGTTGGCGAGGGATCCAATATTAAGGGCCAATTTTTCAGTGCGAAATGAGACTTTAGTCAAACTAAACTGAGGTTAACTCACCAAAATTTGACATTAAAACTAGGCTAAACTAGTTATTTTACCATTCGTTGGTGTTAAGACAATATTAGGTTTTCATATTATGTGTTTCTTTTGTGCCTTAACCGAGTTTAAACGTTCAGTTTTAGTGAGTTAAACTCAGTTTCATTTGACTAGATTTTAAGCTAGCACTGAAAAATTGGCCTTAATTGTCTAATTGAAAGAGGTGGTTAAGCAGAAGACAGGTTTACTATTGTTAGGGCCAGTTTCACGACCATTAGTTAACCCTTTAGTTAATTACAGAAATCAGCTGGTTAACTACCCTGTAGGAAAATCAACTAGTTTAAAAGTAGTTGAAAAAGTAGTTTTTTGTCAACCACAACTAGTTGAAATTCTGACTTTTTTCCATAGAACGAACTAACATATTCTGTATGGTGATGTCCGCTAAATAAGTCAATTGACTTTCGTTTGCATATGTTTTCAACTACTTGTTAAATTAGTTGAATTTAAATTATTGTTTTAGCTACTTTAAAATAAATCAATTGAAAACCGCATATATTTTCCACTACTTGTTAAATTAGTTAAATTAAAATTATTTTTTAATTACAGTTTTTTCCTAAATGACCTTGTTATTTATTATATTGAGTTTATATAATTTAAATACAAATTCTAAATGTTTAATAGTTTAAATGATTTAAACTATCAAACATTTAGAATTTTTTAATTACTTCAAAATAAATCAATTGAAAACTAGTTAATATGCCACTAACTGCAGATGAATTTAAAAGCATAAAAATTTTAAATTTCTATATATCAAAGAGATCATTTATTTTATTGTTTTGAAAAAAAAGTGTATAACGCTGCATTAATATAGAAAGGCCCTAACTCAACTTTTTCAAAATCGATTTGTTTTTTTGAGATTTTTGCAAAAAAATTGTTATAGAAAAGAAATTGCTACAAAAAAATTGCTACAGCATTAAATTGGCAAGAGTCTTAAAAAAACCCCACTTAAAAAAATTCGCAGCTGCAAAATTTTAATTTTTATCAAGTTTTTTCCTTCTCCTGTAAAGTAAAAAAAAAATGAGTTAGGTCCTTTCTATATTAAGGTAGCGATAAATTCATAGTAGTGAAAGCCTAAAGTTAATAATTTTTGATGAAATAGCATGATTAAATATATATAAACTTGTAATCTAATAAAAATTTGAAATAAAAACATGTCAAAATAAGAGTAGTCACCGCCTTAATATAACTCAAAGTAGTTTTTAAGCCACTTGTTTTGAAGTAGTTTTTCAATTACTTCATATATAATGCAATAAAAACTATTCAAAATTGAAGTGGATGCCGCTTAAATATAATTAAAAGTAGTTCATAAACTAGTTTGTTTTAAATTAGTTTTTTAATTAGTTGTTTTTAAAAACAAGTTAGTTTTTTCCTATAGGGTAATGGTGTAAACCAGCACCACCGGTGGCTTAGCCTCTAGCTAACTTTGATTGTTAAACTCAAATCTTATTTAACCACTGGTCAGTGGTTAACTAATGGTCGTGAAACTGGCCCTTAGGTTTAGTTTTTCAGTACAAGTTTAAAGTCTAGTCAAATTAAACCGAGCTTAACTCACCAAAATTGGACGTTTAAACTCGGTTAAGGCAAAAAAGAAACACATTCGGAATCAAAAAAGGGAGTTTTCATTTTTAAGATAAAGCTTAAAATTATTTTAAAGATTTTTAAAGCAAATTTGTTGATAAGCCGTTGATGAACAAATTTGCATTCAAAAATTTCAAAATGTTCTTGAGCCTTATCTTAAAACTGAAAACTCCCTTTTTGGATTCTGCGTGAAAAATTATTCCCGATAGGACTTATTATATGATAATTTAAGTCAATTTAACTTCAACGAATGCTAAAATGTCTAGTTAAACCGAGTTTAAACGTCCGATTTTGGTGAGTAAGTCTAGGTTTAATTTGACTAAAGCTTAAACTCATACTGAAAAAATGGCCCTTAGGGCCTTTTACACATGGAGCAATTGAAAAGTAATGCAACTAAATCAATTGCAAACCTTGGGACGGTCCATGAAGTGCTTGGAAATTTTCCCCATACAAATAAAGTTCACTCTAAGGTATGCATATATTAATATATTAATCTAGATTTCTCAGATACTACAGACATAGGTACCACAAACGATTTTCAAATACGATCGGATATATTTTCTCATCCCAATTATGTCAAAACATTTAAAAATGAGCTACTCCAACAAAATAAAAACGAAATTTTTCTTGCTTATTTCACTTTTGTATCGAAATATACCATCGTAATGGTAATGGTAATTCAACAAAAAAATTTTAAAATTTATAGTAGTGGTTTGTTTTTCGTCCTCAAAGGGTTTAATTGCACTTTAATTTACATTTGTTTTCGGTATAAATGTTAAGTTTAAATAAATGGCTTAGCTGGTTGTAAAATACCATACACTAAGGTGATTTTTAGAGGCACAAGATCAAGGCTTTTTGATTAGACATGGTAAGATTAGGTTAAGGTGGCGGCCGGTCACAGAGACTGGCCCACAAAGACCAGATATTTGGCCCGTTGTGATACCACAGGGAATCTATTCCTCCGCTCTTGCTCTCCTAAGTCTATCTCCTCTTGAGGAGATTGAAGCCTAACGTCTATCTCCTCAAGATCCCTGAGATCATCCAAAAAGAGGCTACCTAGATACTTATTTCTTATTCGGGATAGAGCGGGGCATGAACAGAGGAGATGCGATACCGTCTCCTCCTTTTCCTCATCCCTGCAACTCCTGCGAAGTCGTTCGCATAAGCCCCCAATCTTAATGCATGCCTACCTATAACACAGTGCCTTGTTATAACGCCTATCAGAATAGAAAGATCTTTCCTCGCCATTTGAGTGAGTTTTGTCGTTCGTTTTTCAGTAAAACTAAGCCACTTCTGTCTAGCAGTTTTAGAAGCAGTGGTCTTATGCTTCCACCTGAAATTAGTTATTTCTGTGGCATGTTGTCTTAGAGCCAGCTTGCACGACACAAGTGGCATGCCCAATATTGTCATGTCAGGCAGCAGCGTTACCGTTGTACATTCTCTAGCGAGCTCATCCTCTTTACAATTTTCAGGAATGTTCCTATGCCCTGGTACCCAGACCTTGATTATACATAAACATGATTCACTTTCCGAAGAGAGAGCAATTGCTATTTTGAATCATTTTCCGGAGTGATGGCAAAGAGTATCTTTTTAATCGATTTTCGTTTCGAGAACGAATGTCTTTTCTTCCAATGAATTTTTAAAGAAATGTTATTTCAAACGAGAATCAAGCACTATATTGATTTTGTAAAGTACTTTTAAATAGGTTTCGGATCCCTATATTCGTGGTAATTTTTTTGAATAGACGTCAAACAAGTGTTCGAGTGATATTTAGACTTTTATTAAGTAGGTAAGCAAAAACTCTTGACCAAATGGTTTTTCTCAAATTTTTGTACGCACTCAGGAAATCCTAAAGACTCAATAAACACATATTAACGACATGGAAGGCACGAGAAGCAATACTTTTTTCCATACAAAATGCCATTGCTTCTCGCGTCTTGCTTGTCGTTGGTTTGCATTTTCGTAATACCAAATGAGGCAGTAAAATAAATTTAAAAATTCGATTTTTTTTTTTTTTTGCTTTTTCAGACCATACCGGTTTTCGATATAAAGCGTTTTTCTGCCGGCGTGCGACGCCAAATTGAAAATCGGGTGCGTATGTGCTAGCTTATTTGAGACAGTAAAAATCCTAACGATCATCTCTTCAATTCATTAGCAAAAAAACGACATGAAAGCAAACTTTATGCAAAACACAATCGTCCAATACAATCAGATTCGCACCCAAACCAAGTTGGAGATGAATCGGGAAATGGATAAAATGCCCATTGGCAGGATTCAGTATGTATTATGTTGAGTCCCGATTATTTGCCAATTTGCATAAATACAAAAATAATCTCTTCATCTTCTACGCACAGAGTGACAAGATTGTGTTTTGGTCGTGCAAAACGGCTCACACAGGACGAAATCGAGGAACAAAGTTTTCGCAGCAACATAACATCGTGCTGTTTATTTTTTAAGGACTGGCGCTGGGAAATTGCCTTCATGAAAGAGCCGGATGTCATGATAAAGTATAGCTTGCTGCTGAGTATCTTGACATTTTTGGCCATATTGGGTGTAATAGCCATCAACGAACCGTGAGTACGGAAAAACGGAATGGAAAAATTGAAAGAAAATACTTCGATTTTATTTACATTTAATTTTTGTGCAGACAGGCGTTTGCATTTTGGATTATGATAACTATCGATTTGACGCTGCTCAGCATGTTTCTATTGGCAGCATGGTACAAAAAATTTTGGAAAATGAATTTGGCGGAAACGGTCGAGTCAGTGCCAGACAAAAAATTAAGTCTTTTTTTCTACAGACTATCGGAAAAAGTTCAGGCCTCTATAACGCTCAGAGTAGTTATGTACATGCTGCTGATGACGATGTACAGCGCCTGTGTGGTGTCACAGTTGGTAGGTTTCATTGTATAGATATGTATCTAAATAAACAGAAATATCGTTTATTTTGTACACAGTTCTTTTGACTTAGGCCAACTTTTTCTTTTCAGTTAAAATGTAATCGAAATAAAGCTGAAAATATCGAAATCGACATACAACTATTTTATGATGGAGAACGTGGTAATTTGTGCTTCAATCCATGGGTAAGTCAGTTGCTTCTGATATGCAATGATTGATCAGGCTTAACCTAATTACTTGCAGTCAATAACAGAAGCTCTCATCATGGCAGTTTGTATGGGTTTCCTTTTTACACGCGTACCTTTTATACTGAAATTTTCAGTGGGTGTTCTTATAGCTGGCGTCTATTCGGTGATTGTCCTCTTCGAATTTGACTTTATCTATGAAAAAAGTCCAACAACAAATGTCGGTCTCTATGCGGAATACGCACATCTTATGGTGCTAATTGTAACTTTGATTATTTTTCATTTGATGGATCGTCAAACGGAATTTATTTCAAAAGTTGATTTCAAGTGAGTCTGCTTTTTCTTTCTATTCTGCTATTTTCTTTTTGATTAATGATTTTTATTTGCATTTCGTTGTTAACTCCTTTTTCGTCAATAGTTGGAATCGACAGTTGCAAAAAAAACAAGATGACGCTAAATTCACCAATGAAACAATTAAAATTTTAATCAATAATATTTTGCCATCGCATGTGGGTAAGTAATTGAAAATTTATGTGTTATTTTTGTGTGCTTATGTCAAATTTTTGTGAGGAATTCAAAGATAATATAGAATAGTTCATAGCGTTTAGGTCAATAATGGTTTCATTCCTTCGTTTTTATAACCCTCTATGGATTACCTGACCATTCCTTTGTAATTTTTATAATTAAATATATCCTTATCAAATTTTTTTCAAACCGCGTGACAGAGGCGTATCTGCGTCGCTGAAAAAAAGAGGTCCCAATTTTTTGTGCAGAAACATAACAAAAATAAATTTAGTAAGAGTTGAAACATAATTTCGGTATGACTTCGAGTTTTTTTTAAAGTTCTTAAAAATTTTTACAGCTACTTTTGTCCTGAAATTATAGGCTTTTTTAATGTTAACTTTGCGCAGCCGCCATTTTGTTTCGAATCATTTTTTTTTTTAAACTCGATGTCAACCCGAAATTATATATTTCAACTCTTATCAAATTTTTTTTTGTGTCAGATTATCCAAAGTCAGGATATCCTGCACAAAAATTGGGACTTATTTTTTTTCAGCGACGCAGTTACAATTCTGTCACACACCTCGGTAAAAAAAAAAATGTTTTTCTTCAAATTAAATAAAAATGTCAAAAAAAAAGTTCCATTTAGATATCTTCATCCGTTATTTCACAATCCTTCCTGAAAAATCAGCTTAAATTTTGACAAAATTAGGTAAAACCTCCCTTAACCCTAACCCTTATGACACGGGTACCTGGGTATCTAAAACGACTTTGAAGTCAAGCCATCTTTCAAGCCAATAAAGTAACAAACTTGAGGTTCCATGACATCTTATAAATAATCGTTTTCTATCGTTTTTTCGCATTTTTAGCATTCTGAAGGGTGTTTTTTATAGAATGACTAGCTGAAACCCGGCGCGTTGCTGCCACTCTCCCTTGTCAAACGCCCATAAAATGTTATCAGTTAAACAGCATGTCTAAATTGAGGTCAAATACTGAATTCCGAGACTGTGCGACCTATATCCACAAAGCTATTCGATATAACAATTTTGGGTTGTATAGGAAGTGCCACGCCTTCTTGATCACCTCTCATAGAACGTAATCAATTAAACTGCATGTGTACATGGAGGTCGAATACCGAATACCAAAACTGTTTGACATATAACTCCAAAACTATTCGATAACACAAATTTGGGTTGTATGGGAGGTGCCACTCCCCTTTTCCCTACGCCCATAAAATTTTATCAATGAAACTGCATGTGTAAATTGAGGTCGAATACTGAATTCCGAGGCTGAGTTACATATAACTCCAAAGCTATTCGATATCGCAAATTTGGGTTAAGTTGGAGGTGTCACACCTCCCCGACAAACTCTATAAAATTTTATCAGTAAATCTGCATGCGTAAATTTTGATGAATTCCGACGCTGTGCGACCTTGAACTCCAAAGCTATTCGATATCACAAATCTTTGTTGTATTGGAGGTGCTACTCCCCCTTGATCAACGCTCATAAAATGTAATCAATGAATCTATATGTGTACAAAGAGGTCCAATACTGAATTCAAAAACTGTGCGACCTATAATCCCAAAGATTATAGGTCGCTTGATATCTTTAATTTGGGTTAAATAGGAGGTTTCACGCCCCCTTTTCGTACGCCCATAAAATGTAATTAATGAAACTGCATGTATAAATTGAAGGCGAATACTGAATTCTGACGCTGTGCGGCCTATAACTTCAATGATATTCAATATCGCAAATTTACGTTATATGGGAGGAGCCACGGCCCTATTACCAATGAACATAAAATTGAATCAATGAAACTGCATGTGTACAGTGAGGTCGAATACTGAATTCCGGCGTTGTGCGACCTATAACTCCAAAGCTATTTGATAGCACAAAGTTTGGTTGTATGGGAAGTGTCACTCCCCTTTGCCCTACGCCCATAAAATGTAAGAAATGAAAGTGCATGTATTAATTTAGGTCGAATACCGAATTCTTACGCTATCAACCTATAACTTCAAAGCAATTCGATATCGCAAATTTGGATTGTAAGGGAGATGTCAGGCCTCCCTGTCCAGAAAATAAAATCATTGAAACTGCATGTGTAAATTGAGGTCAAAAACTGAATTCCAAGGGCCTTACTCTGTAATGCGATTCGAAAAGCAAATGCGATTCGAAAACAAAATCACACCATGTATTTACATGATTTTTTGAGAAATTTTTGATTATTTCGAATTCAATGCAGACAAAAACAGCATTTTAAAGCAGAGGTAGAATATACTGCCATTTAGTAATTTTAATTCATGTGTTTACATGGTGTGATTTAATTTTCGAATCGCATTTGCTTTTCGAATCGCATTACAGAGTAAGGCCCCAAAGCTGAATTTCTATAACTTCAAAGCTATTCGATATCACCAACTAGGGTTGTATGAGAGGTGCCCCTCCTCCTTGTCCAACTCCCATAAAATTTTATCACTGAAACGGTACGTCTAAATTGTGGTCGAATACCGAATTTCTAAGCTGTGCAACCCATTACTCTAAAGCTAATCGATAACACAAATTGTTTCTATATTTATGGGAGTTAAAAGAAGGTGTGGCATTTCTTCTTAAACCATCTCGTACTCAAAGCAAAGCCACTTACAAAATTGCAGCTCAATCGGACCAATAGTTTCGAAGTATTGTGATATTTCCAAAAGTAGGCGTAGATGAAGTGTGACAACGCCCGTTTTTATTTAAGTTAATGACCGTCATCATAACAACTTATTTACCAAATTTTAATTTAATACGACCAAAACGGTCTTAAATATAGCATTTTTATTAATTTGTGGGCGACAAAAGGGGTGTGGCATTACTTTTTCCTTAACCTTTGCGTAGCAGTTACGAACAAACCAGTAAAAGGAAGTATCCAAATTGGTCCAGTCCTTTTTAAGTTTTAAGCATCCGAACAAATCACGATTCATTTTTATATATACAGATATTGATTTGTGGGCGGTAAAAGTGGGTGTAAAAACATTTATGTATAGTGACTGCCTCTTGGAGCACCTGCACAGCAAGTTTCACTATAAAAATGTGTAGAACTCCGGAATTGCCATTATTTCGAAAAAGTGGGCGTATATTTAATGCGACCACGCCCATTTTTTGTGCAGTTACTGACAGTAACTATCTGAACAAAATTACTAAATCTTAGTTTTTACGATCGAAACCGTCTGATATACACATATCCTTTATTTGGTTTGTGGTCGATAGCGCAAATTTGGCTTGTATGGGAGGTACAACGCCCCCTCGTCCAAATGTTACCAAACCTCACAGGAATACTCACTCTCCTCGGCAGACATTGTTCTGCCGGTTTGTGGCTTACCTTACTGCCATATACGAAAATGTCAAGAAATGCAAAATATATTCACCATTTTCAGTATAGCTGCCGAAAGTAGCCATATGCACTAAATAACCAAATTTTAGTCTAATACGATCAAAACCGTGCGAAATGTGGCATTTTTGTAGTTTTGCAAGAGGTAAAAAGAGGTGCGGGAAAATATTTCCCTTGAGCCATCTCGTAATCGAAACAAATCGACTGCCCAAATTTCAGCTCAATTTAGGTTAAGCCTGGCCCACTTTACTTCACTCGACGCTAACTCCCTGAAGGGTGAGTTTAACTAAAGTGGGACAGGCCTATTTTTAGTGCACTTGCCGAGAGTAACCATATGAACTGAATTACAAAATTTTTGTCTAACACGATACAAACTGTTGAAATACAGCGTTTTCATTGGTTTGTGGGCAGTAGAAGGGGGGCGTGGAAACCAATTTTTAGTACAGTTGCTGTCAGTAACCTTACAAACTAAGCCAACATTTTAGCTCAATAGACCCAGTAGCCAATTTTAATGATTTCTCAAAAAAAGGGTGTGGGTGTGGGTGTGGCTACATAGCGATGACGCCTTTTTTTAGTACAGTTGCCGAAAGTAGCCATACAAACTAAGGTATCACATGTTAGTCTCATACGGCCAAAACTGCTTGAAATATAGCATTTTCACTGATTTGCGGGCGCAAAAAGGGGGCGTGGAAACCAATTTTTCGTACAGTTACTGTCAGTAACTACACAAACCAAAGTACCAAATTTAAGTCTTATACGACCAAAACCGTCTGAAATAAAGCATTTTCATTTCTTTGTGGGCGGTAAAAGGGGGCGTGGAAACCCATTTTAAGTACAGTTATCGACAGTAACCGTACATACCTAATTACAAAGTTTTAGTCATATACGACCCAAACTGACTGAAATATAATATTTTTATTGATTTGGGGGCGGTAAAAGGGGGTGTGGCACATTTTTTTCCCTCAACCATCTCGTACCCGAAACAAATCGGCTGCCAAAATTTCAGGTCAATCGGTTTAGTAGTTTTGGAGTCTATAGACATCACACAGCCAGACACACATCGTTTTGCTTTTTATGTATATAGATATTGATTTGTGGGCGGTAAAAGTGGGCATGAAAACATTTATATATAGTGACCGCCTCTTGGAGCACCTATACAGCAAGTTTCACTGTAAAAGTGTATAGAACTCTGGAATTGCCATGATTTCGAAAAATTGGGCGTATTTACATTACGACCACGCCCATTTTTTGTACAGTTACCGACAGTAACCATCTGAACAAAATTACCAAATCTTAGTTTTTTACGATTGTAACCGCCTGATATATATCCTTTTTTTTTGTTTGTGATCGATGGAGCAAATTTGGCTTGTATGGGAGGTACCACGCCTCCTTCTCCAATCGTTACCAAACCTCACAGGAACACTCTGAAGATGTGGCTTTATATTTCCTGAAAATTTTCTAAAGATCGGTTCAGTGGTTTTGGAGTCTATACGTGATATAGCCACATACCCACATACCCACATGCATACATCCACTTTTATATATATAGATATATATAGATTGCTTGAATTAATAAAATCAAAATGTTTCTCTTAGATAATTAAAATAATTTGTTTTAAATTAGTTTTAATTCTTTGGTCACCGTAAACTTTTCTGTGGAAATGCCCAAATAGGAAATTAATAACTCTTCCAAATATTTTTGTTGATATACTGTGTCTAATCCTTTTCGATTTTTTTTTTAGTGGCACTCTATCTTCTTAACCTTATATTTTTCTCCTTATACACTGTTTTATCTGGTAGCCAATCCGATAAAACATATTATTAAAGTTGTTGATGTACAGGGCTAGGAATCTTATGAATTACAAAATTGAAAATATGCGCATATTACATGCACTTAAAACTCTAAAATATGCGCTCAAAACAGGCAAAATATGCAACTAACACATTAATGACTAATGGGTATTTAAATACCTATAAAACAGTGTTTACGAAAAAGGCCATATCTGGAAAGTGGTAGGAGATATCAAAATAATTTTTTTTTAACATTACGGAAAAACGAAACTATTTATTGTCTTTACAATGTGAAACGAAATTCATACAATTAAATGTTCCTTTTCGAGATCGAAGATGTGTGATTTTCAAAAATGACAAAATCCATATATAATGCTATGTAGAAAATTATAAAATGGAAAGATCGAGGGAAAAATTCGTGGTCAGTTTGCCTCTACTATCCTCTATATATCAGGTGTTCATTATGACAAAAGAATGTTGCCATAAATGCATATTTTTATTAACACCAAGAACCCGCATTAGCCGATTGGGTATTTCAATACCCAATGCCGATCTCAAATACGGTGGCAGTTACAAACCTGAAATTTTGAAAAAAATCGTACGGCGGAATCTATGAGCAGTCTTTAATGGGTTAAAAAATATTTTTCTAATATACTATTATCGGTACAAAAATTAATATTGAAAGTAATTTAACAAACAAAGAAAACCAATTCATTTAGAAATAAATATAAAATTTATTTATAAAAAAGAACAAATATCTTTGCTGTGGTCACAAGGAATAATGACTAAACTCAAAATATCGTAAAAAAACCGATATGGAATTTACTTTGTTGCCACTTTTTGGAAGTATTCAGATAACAATTTTCTGCCCAGAATTGATCATCACTTATGTCTGCACACATTTTGTTTGTACCCGTTTATATATTTCAAAAAAATGGGTCGTAGTTCGTGCAAATAAAATATCGTTTTTTACGATACTTTGAGTTAAGTCGCTATTCTTTGTGACCACGGATATATGAAATAAATATAAAAGTGTTAATCATAAGCAGAGCTAGGATTTCGATGACATGTCATCTTTTTTTTTGCTGCTTCTAAGACATTTCCTGGTTATCTATAACATCCATTTATGTTTCCTAAATTCCAAATATGAAAAGTTTTTAGGTCATTTTATAGTCATATTTTATCGGTTTTAGTTTTTAGGTAATTTTTACTAAATTTAGGGCATTTTTTTGGTAGTTTTCAGAGACTTTTGAGTTATTTTATTGTCATTTTTGGACATTTTTAATTTTTAGAGCATTTTTCGGGTTTTAATGTAATTTTAGCAGGGACCGTACCGGTTATGGTTTTTATCAACAAAATCAGATGTTAACAGTTATTATTTATCTTTTATTTTTTCCGACAAAAATATTAGTTATTTTATGCCTTTTATATTTTCGGAAAAAAATAACTGTTAGTTTTGTCTTTTATTTTTTAGGCCAAAAATAACAGTTATTATGTGCCTTTTATTTTTTCGGTCAAAAATATCAGGCAATTAGAATTTTTTAAAGGCCACTTGAACGACATAAAAAGTTTAGTGCAATTTTTATTGTCTCAGCAAGCGCACATTTTGCGCTATTACACTTTTTTAGTTTTAATAGTATTTTATATAGTCAAGCTGTCTTTGAAAAAATACAAATTGCCTGATATTTTTGACCGAAAAAATAAAAGGCACTAAGTAACTGTTATTTTTGACCTAAAAAATAAAAGTCAAAAGTAACAGTTATTTTTGCCCGAAAAAATAAAATGCAAAAAATAACAGTTAAGTTTAACTTTTTTAGTAGCAGTCGAAAATTTAAAAGGCGTTTAATATTCTCGAAGCTGCTACCATTACGATTATTTTGGTTTATTTAAAAAAGTCCTCCGGCAACTTTTTCCTTATGCCTTTTTCATCTGAAAATTGTAAAATAACAGTTCTTTTCGGTCCCTGAGTTTTAGCGAAATTTTAATAGAATTTTTTTTCGTTTTTTTCGTATTAGTAATTTATTCCTTTAACAATACAGTCTTTTTGATCAAAAACATTACCTATCAAAAAAAGGAGTAGCTTTGTTTATAGACCTCGACGAAAACAACTCTGCGCGTGGTGAATCTGACAAAAGGGTATGTAGAAAGATTAAACAAGTGTTTGATAAAAGCTCAGGATATGCTAGTTTTAATTAACTTTATTTTTATGCTCTATTGCTGAAATATTAGGTACAAATTTTAATACTATGGAATTAAAAGAGGAACCTACATCCGATGATATATTGTCCTTTAAATATTTTCCTATTGTCAGTGCAGAAGTAGAAATAAGTTTTTCTGTTCACAAAAATATTTTGCCAGACAATCGTAACGCTATGTTACGTAAATTAAAAATGCACTGTAACGTATTATTGTATAATAAAAAGTTTATACAATAAATTTTAAATTTAGTAATGTTTTATTGTTAAAGCTTTATTTTTTATGCAATTGTTTGCGTTTTTTAGGTCATTTTTGTCAGTTTTAAGGTCATTTATTGGCAGTTTTTAGGTCATTTTTGTAATTTTTTTAAGTAATTTTCTGCAGTTTTTTAGGTCATCAAAATCCAAGCCCTAATCATAAGTAACCCAGTGAACCAAAACTATCATTTATGATTTCATTTATGAACCTTTTCGGGTAGAAAAATTCATTTTCGGCACTCAAAAATAAACCTTTTTGAACTCATTCGTCGGACTAAAATGCCTCTCAAAAGCGAATTTTTTTCTTCTTCAAAAATGAGTTAAAAATAGAATCATCTATTGCCTTTTTTTTTGTTCGAAAAAAAAAACTATTGAAAAGTTATTTTTCGGCACTCATAAAAGAACCATTTTTAACTCATTCACCAGACTGAATTGCCTCTCAAAAACGAACAATTTTTGTTCGAAAACGAGTAGAAAAATGAACCATAGAAATGCACTATTTCGGCACACAGAAATTAATCTTTTTTTATCATACTACTACTTACTTAGTTGGTGCTATAACCGTATGTCGGTCTTGGCCTCATCTAAGAATTTGCGCCAGCCATTTCTGTCTTTCGCTTGCTGGCGCCAGTTGGAAATTCCAAGCTTCGTCAGGTTGTCCTCTGCTTGGTCTTTCCAACGAAGATGCGGTCGTCCTCTTCTGCGTTGACCGCCGCTGGGAACCGAATCGAATGTTTTCTTTACTGGAGCATCGTCTTTCATGCGCTGAACATGACCGAGCCAGCGAAGCCGCTCGATTTTAATGCGCTTGACTATGTCAATGTTAGCGTACAGCTCACACAGTTCATCATTCCACCGTATTCGGTACTAGCCATTGACGCAGATTGGTCCGTAGATCTTACGAAGAATCTTTCTCTCGAATGCTCCTAAAGTCTTTTCATCTGAACTGCTGAGCGTCCAGGTTTGTGATGCATAAAGAAGGACGGGCATGATGAGCGATTTATAGAGCGTGATTTTTGTTCGTCGAGAGAGGGCTCTGCTTTTTAATTGCCTACTGAGCCCAAAGTAACACCTGTTGGCAAGAGTTATTCTTCGTTTGATCTCAATGCTGATGTCGTTGGTTGAGTTTATGCTGGATCCCAGATAAACGAAGTCTTTTACAACCTCGAAGGAGGTATTGTCAACTGTAACGTGGGTTCCAAGACGCTGGGACTGTTTGTTTGTTGACACCAAGTATTTCGTCTTATCTGCTTTCACTGCCAGACCCATTCGACTTGACTCTCTTTCTAATCTGGAAAATGCTGCACTGACTTCGTGCGTATTATGGCCAATGATATCGATGTCATCAGCATACGCAAGCAGCATAACACTCTTGTAGAATATTGTGCCACTACGTCTTAGATCAGCAGCTCGGATGATCTTTTCCATCATAAGGTTGAAAAAGACGCACGATAAGGCATCACCTTGTCTGAAACCACGTTTGGTAACAAATGGTGGGGAGAGGTCCTTCCCTATTTTAACTGCTCTGCTGGTGTTGCTCAGTGTCATCCTGCAAAGTCGTATTAGTTTTACAGGAATACCTAATTCAGACATGGTGGAGTACAGGTGCTTCCTAATTGGGCTGTCGAAGGCGGCTTTGTAGTCGACAAAAAGATGGTGGGTGTCGACTTGTTTTTCTTGAGTCTTCTCCAAGATTTGTCGTAGCGTGAAAATCTGGTCAATGGTGGACTTTCCAGGTCTGAAACCACACTGATAAGGTCCGATCAGTTCCTTTACAATGGGCTTCAATCTTTCACATAAAACGCTCGACAGGACCTTATATGCGATATTAAGAAGGCTTATCCCACGGTAATTGGCACAGATAGTGGGATCGCCTTTCTTGTGGATTGGGCAGAGCACACTGAGATTCCAATCGTTCGGAATGCATTCTTCCGACCATATTCTACATAGAAGCTCGTGAATGCATTTAAGTAGAGCTTCGCCTCCGTTCTTAAACAGCTCAGCAGGTAAGCCATCAGCTCCCGCGGCTTTGTTATTTTTAAGCCGAGCTATAGCTGTCAGAACTTCATCATAGTCGGGCAGCGGAACCTCGACGCTGTCATCCGCAATTGGGGTTTCCGGAATATCATCTCTATTGGCGGGATTGTTGTCAGCGTCGCCATTTAGAAGCTTAGAGAAGTGTTCCCTCCATAACGTCAGTGTACTCTGGACATCTGTCACTAGATTCCCGTTTTCATCCTTGCAGGAAGAGGCCCCGGTTTTAAAACCATCGGCAAGGCGTCTTATTTTTTCGAAAAATTTTCGGGCCTCATTCCTGTCACCATACATCTCAATTTTCTCCTGCTCGCGCTTTTCTGCCTCTCTTTTTTTCCGCCTGAAATATGTCTCTCTTCCGTCCTCTTTTCTTTGTATCGCTCCTTAGCAGCGCGCGTTACAACCGACTGCAGGGTGGCTTTGTAGGCGGCGTCGCGACACTCCTGGTCGTACCACTGGTTTCGGCGAGGGCGTTGGTAGCCAATCACCTCTTCAGCAGCCGCACGCATGGAGTTGGAAATGTGCGTCCACTGCGCGTATATATCATCGATTGGAGGAGTGCATTGAAGCAGGAGTGAGAGTCGAGTGGCGAAAGCATCGGCTGTCTGTTTCGATTGCAGCTCGTCGACGTCTAGCTTTCTCCATGTAGGGTTGCGTGTTTTCTTAGCTGCGCACAGACGTGTACGGATCTTGGCTGCAACAAGATAGTGATCCGAGTCAATGTTTGCACCACGGATCGTGCCTACATCCAATACACTGGAAGAGTGCCTTCCGTCGATCAAAACGTGATCAATTTGATTTTTGGTTTTTTTATCAGGGGACATCCAGGTGGCTTTATGAATATTGAGATGCTTGAATCTAGTGCTACTTACGACCATGTTTCGTGCTGCGGCGAAGTTAATCAGCCTCATTCCGTTATCGGAGGTGTTGTCGTGGAGGCTTAACTTTCCGACTGTTGGAACAAATATATTTTCCTTGCCCACCTTAGCGTTGCAGTTTTTACGACGTGACGGGGGCAGCGCTCGTAAAAATTTTCAAGGCGCTCGTAGAAAATTTCCTTGATCTCATCGTCCTTGTCTTCTGTCGGAGCGTGCGCTCATATTAGGCTTATATTAAAAAATTTAACCTTGATGCGGATTATGGCAAGTCTTTCGTGCACAAGTGTGAATCGCAGGACGTGGGGCCGTAGTCTCTTGCCAACTACAAATCCGCATCCAAACTCGTGCTTCTCCGCATGGCCGCTGTAGTAGATATCACAGGGTGCATGCCGAATGCAACCCTGTCCCTTCCATCGCATTTCTTGGATAGCAGTGATATCAGCTTTGTATCTTTCCAAGACATCAGTCAGTTGGATAGAGGCACCTTCCCAATTAAGAGTTCGGACATTCCAGGTACATATCCGTAAATCATTATCAGTTTTTTGTTTGCGGAGGTCGTCATCAGATTTGGGGATCAGTTTTCTTCTTTTTTTAGTTGTTTTCATTGAAATGGGTTTTTACGGGTGGGCTTCAAACCCGACGCACAACCTTTTTTAAGCCTAGGGAGGCCCGCCGCTCAGATTAGCCGCCAAACTAACGGTTGTCAGTTATGACGTTGCCCAGGAAACACCACGTGGAGGTTTGAGTCGACTTGAGGCGATTTCACAAAGATTATGCTGGCCTCGCCAGACATGTTACATTGTAAAGGTTCGCCCCCCAGTTTCCCTTTTTTTATCATAAATTGTTTTATTAGTGCATATCAATATAATATATATAAAAGTAATGTTCAAATTTTATTTAAATTTTGTTTGCACAAAGTATTAATATATTCAGGGCAAAGTATTAATATATTTGAACTCATTTATGAATGTGAAAGGGTGAAATTTACTATGCATTTCTGTACTTATATATGAATAAAAAATGGTTCATTTATAAGAAATTGTTTCCTACTATAATAATAAAAGAAAATTTTTTTCGGCTCAAAGTAAGTTCTTCAAAATAATTTTGCAAAAGAATTAAATGTTTTATTAAAAAAATCTTTGCAAATTCTTTCTTCTCAAGCCAGAACATTGATTATAAAAACTAAAAAAAAAAATAAAAATTTCAAAAATAAATTGCTACCCGAAAACGTACTTAAGACTATCATTTTACGCAAAACCTTCGCATATGGTTCAGTGGGAATCTTTTCCCAAAAAACATCGTACTAAATTTTAATGCAAATCTTAGAAAGCAAAAATATTCAAAAACCACATACATTTATTGTGAAATATACAAAAATATCGCAATAAATTTGCAACAACAACAGGTATTTTGTAAAATATGCAAAAATATGCACTAATGATTCAACGGCATTTTAAAGGAAATTTCATGGTACGTAACAATAACTTAACCATTTCCATTTTCGAATGCCCAGTAAAACATGCATTTGCATGAGATTCCTAGCCCTATTGATGTATTATCAAACAATTCAATTTCCTTTCAACATCTACTATTTAAATAATAATTGCATCTCTCCATAGCCGATATCTATATGACGAAAAAAATGCAAAACGAACTCTATTTCGAGGAATATGATAATGTTGCCGTCATGTTTGCAACCATAAAAAACTACGATACCGAAAAAGTTGGGCTACGTGTGCTGAATGAAATAATTTGTGATTTTGATGCAGTGGTAAGTTTTCAAAATATCATTATGGCAGGTCAATACCACATACACATAAAAGCTTCTGCATATATACATATACAGCTTAACTTTTACAAGGGACCGCTGAAAATAGAAAAAATCAAGGTGGCCGGTTGGACATATATGGCAGCGTGTGGTCTGGACGTTGAACGTTCCGAATACAGTCACAGACAAGTAAACTCGCGCTCCTCAACGCTATTGCCCAATGGAAGGCGGAGTCATCGCCTTGGGTGTAAGTTAAACATATAATATGATACTTTTATGGGGCATGGGTGGGAAAAATAGCCAAAAATATAGCATTTTAATAAAAATTCAACTGAGGCCGTAGGCCAAATGGGAAGTATCGCAAATTGGTTTCCTTGGGTATAAATATAAGTCTAAATATGAGACCCATACGAGAGTTAAAGAAAAATTTTAACCTCAATATATGATATGTAGTATTAGAGTGGTCCTTAAAATCAACATCATGATGGATTGTTTTAGATCGGCTCCAAATGTCAAAAAAAATTTTTTCGAATTTTTTCAGATTTTTAAATTGACTCTCTAGTCACCCTGTACGTTGATCTTTCTGTATTCTGTTCAAATTACGATTACGGCCAAACGGATACAGCTAGATAGATAAAATTTGGTACAGACAATATTTAGAGTCATAGTCTGACTGGGGGAAAAATGGGCACAATCGAATAATGATTTCTCCTATCTCCCATATAAGCATTTTTAAACATTGTATGGGAGGTAGGCGTTAACAATAATCACTTAGGCTCATTTTTCGTCCCAAACAGCTTAAATATATTTAAGTTATCTGTACCAAATTTCATGCACCTAGCTTTATCCGTTTGACCGTAATCGTTATTTCAACATACTACAGAAAAACGGACGAACAGGGTGACTCAGGGCTCAACATATTCAATAAGCAGATGGTCAGGCAGAGGAACAAATATACGAATACGACGTAGCCGACTTAGAAAGTGACGCTGATAAAAAAATTTAACGGGACTGTGACGTCAACATGGAAAACATTTATTTTAAGTCCAACCGTCACTCTGTTGGCAAGTCGTTTTTTTCTTAATAAAAATAAGCTTTTTGTTTTAATTCATACGAGTTTTTAAATCTTTCTATTTATGTAAAATAACATCATGGCATCAAGCTCAGAAACGATTAAAAACATATTTTTAATAGGCGATATTAACAGCCCTATTCTGCCAGCTTAACTAAGCTCACCACATTAACAAAATAGTTAATATTAACTATTTGTTAAGGTTTCGTATTCTGCTGCAACTTTAAAAGCTCTTTTCCTTACAATTTTGTTAATAACAGAAAGAGTCTTAACAACGAATGAAATGTATGTGCTTAGATAGAAAATTGTTGTGAAAATAATAAAAAAATACAAATTTTAATATAATATTGAGTTTAAATACATTAAACTGAAAAATGAAAGAATTTTTTACTTATTTTAAGTGTTGATAATGAAATCTTTCAGTAGCCGTGGCAAATTTTTCAAGCGCTTGCAAAGTCACAAGCTGCACTCGAAGCATCTGTTTATATAGCGCATCTCTTCTTTCAACAGGCATATCAATTTTCACCATGCATGGTGAACTTTAAAAGCTTTTTAAGCTTTTATGTTGTTAATGATTTTTAAGAATACCAACATTTACATAACATAACAAGCAGCTTAACAAGAGCTCCTTAACTATTTCTTGTTAAGTTAACAACCAGAATAGGGCTGTAAATCTTCGATTGATGGGGATCAACTTCCTTCAAACGGGCAAGTTTTACAAGTGTTGTTTTATAACATTAAGATTATAAATCCTCGGAAAAAATTAAGAGTGAATTGTAAGTCTGTCATAGAACAAGTGAAAGTGTTTTGGGAAAGAGTTCGTTTGCCTGTTAAATATGAAGCAAGGTGCATTGACAAATTGTTAGACCTTCATTCACAGTGGTCGAACATACATAAAAATGCAGGAAAACCATATAATCTGGAGAAAGAACAAACGTTTTCTGCTGACCTTGAAAATTTATTTGATATTGCTGACAATTCTGCTATAGAGTCGACAACAATTGATAAAAGAAGCAAAGATTTTCTCATGAGTCAGCGAAGAGATGGTACCGTGGGTTCTATTATTCAGATCGAGAGATATTATGAATAAATCGATCGTGTAGAGAAAAAAAAAAGAGCTAATTGATCGAAGGATAAAAAAGAGCAATAAGGAAATCGATCAAACATTAGGTAAGATAATTTTCTATGTTATGAAACAAAACTAACAGCCCTATTCTGCCAGCTTAACTAAGCTCACCACATTAACAAAATAGTTAATATTAACTATTTGTTAAGGTTTCGTATTCTGCTGCAACTTTAAAAGCTCTTTTCCTTACAATTTTGTTAATAACAGAAAGAGTCTTAACAACGAATGAAATGTATGTGCTTAGATAGAAAATTGTTGTGAAAATAATAAAAAAATACAAATTTTAATATAATATTGAGTTTAAATACATTAAACTGAAAAATGAAAGAATTTTTTACTTATTTTAAGTGTTGATAATGAAATCTTTCAGTAGCCGTGGCAAATTTTTCAAGCGCTTGCAAAGTCACAAGCTGCACTCGAAGCATCTGTTTATATAGCGCATCTCTTCTTTCAACAGGCATATCAATTTTCACCATGCATGGTGAACTTTAAAAGCTTTTTAAGCTTTTATGTTGTTAATGATTTTTAAGAATACCAACATTTACATAACATAACAAGCAGCTTAACAAGAGCTCCTTAACTATTTCTTGTTAAGTTAACAACCAGAATAGGGCTGTAAATCTAAACTAAGTAAATTAAATTTTAAAATAAATTTTTTTTTCTAAGTTGAGACTGTGTTATGAATGAAAATTTCATTGATATAAAAATTCTTATGTCCGTTCCAGATGATTTAATAGAACTAGCATCTAGTGAGGACTCGTCTTTTCCACCATTCAGTCAGAGAAGCATCAGAAGTTTCTCAGAAGTTACTTCAGAAAACGATAGTGAAGCAGGACCATCGGCTCCAAAAAAAACTCGAGGAATTATTAACATTTTCCGTAACCCTAAAGTTATTGCAGCTCTTGATAAGTGTAAAGTGAGTGACAGAGATGCTGTTCACATTGCTGGTGCTATAGCAGAAGCACTGGATGTTGATCTGGATTCGCTTGTTCTTAATAGGTCATCCATTATAATTCAACGACAGAAAATACGCGAAGAACAGGCAACGCAAATCAAAAAAATTTTTAAGGAAACTGAACTAAAGGCCCTTGTTCTCCATTGGGATGGAAAACTTTTTTACGATTCGCTCAAAATGGAAATGCTTGATAGATTACCGGTCATCGTTTCAAATGGTAGGACTGAGAAACTTCTTGGGGTACCCGTGGCAGAAAATGGCAAAGGAGTTAGTCAAGCGAATGCAGTTTATGAAGTACTTTACAGTTGGGGTCTTCAAGATTCTGTCAAAGCTCTTTGCTGCGATACGACTGCATCAATTTTAGGCATAAAAAATGGTGCTGCCGTTCTTTTAGAGCGACTGCTGGGAACAAATATTCTCTTCTTGCCCTGCAGGCATCATATTTTTGAATAAGTTCTTCGATGTGTATTTGAAAGGAAGATGCCTGCAACGACTAGACCTAATGTTCCACTTTTCCTGAAGTTCCGAAATTCTTGGAAAAATATTGATAAATCGAAGTATCAAACTGGATTAGAAGATGAAATAGTTCTACGTCATCTTTCATTGGAGAGAATCGAAGAATTAAGATCATTTGTACAAGATTCATTAGAATATCTCCAACCCAGAGCCGATTATAAAGAGTTTCTTAATCTCACCCTCATTTTTCTTGGTTCAGTTCAACCAAATAATATTTATTTTCACCAACCCGGAGCTTTTCATCATGCCCGATGGATGGCAAAAGCAATATATTGCTTAAAAATTTTTATTTTTCGATCTGAGTTTGAAATGACTAGTGACGAAATCGAAGCAATTCGTAGTACATCACTCTTCATCGTAATGCTCTATGTCAAGGCTTGGTTCACTTGCACAGTCACTACAAAAGCACCAAATCTCGATCTCAGCTTTCTAAAAAAGCTGCTTGATTATCGTTTGATTGACGAAGAGGTTTCAACAGTTACCCTCCAGAAGTTCTGCAATCACTTATGGTATTTGAATCCAGAATGTGCTACAATTTCGTTCTTCGACGAATCATTTCCGCTCGAAGTTAAGAGAAAAATGGTATTAAAATTGAGTCCTTTAGAAGATATTGATAGTTGCTATCCAAAACGTATACAAATAAGTGGGGACGATATTAGCAGTTTATGTGAAAAACAGATGGATTATTTTATTACCCCTCAATCAAGAAATTTGTTTCTCAGATTCGAGATTGATGACCAGTTTTTGAAGATAGATCCAGCTCTTTGGGATCAGAATAAAAATTATCAACGAGGCTTAAATATTATAAAAAATTTAAAGGTAGTAAATGACGTTGCAGAAAGAGGAGTTCACTTGTTTTCGGAATGCAACGATATTTTGACGCGAAACGAAGAACAAAAAATATTTGTGTTGCAAATTGTCTCTGAATACAGAAAAATATTTCCTGATTTCAAAAAGAGACGATCATGAAACAATATTTATTTTGAATGATCGACTTCCTGTTATACTTTGAACTAATACTAATAAAAGAAATAATACTTTAAAGATTGAATTGTGTGCACTATTCATTTACTAAATATTCGCTACAGCCTGACTTCAATTTAAAAAAATTAGTTACCAACAGGATGACTGAGGGCTCAGGGTGTTTTCGATTTGTCCATAAGTTTGTAACGCAGGGAAGGATCAGCGTCACTTAAGCCGTATTCTTATATTTGTTCCTCTGCCTGACCATCTGCTTATTGAATATGTTGAGCCCTGAGTCACCCTGTTCGTCCGTTTTTCTGTAGTATGTTGAAATAACGATTACGGTCAAACGGATAAAGCTAGGTTCATGAAATTTGGTACAGATAACTTAAATATAATTAAGCTGTTTGGGACGAAAAATGAGCCTAAGATTATTGTTAACGCCTACCTCCCATACAATGTTTAAAAATGCTTATATGGGAGATAGGAGAAATCATTATTCGATTGTGCCCATTTTTCCCCCAGTCAGACTATGACTCTAAATATTGTGTGTACCAAATTTTATCTATCTAGCTGTATCCGTTTGGCCGTAATCGTAATTTGAACAGAATACAGAAAGATCAACGTACAGGGTGACTAGAAAGTCAATTTAAAAATCTGAAAAAATTCGAAAATTTTTTTTTGACATTTGGAGCCGATCTAAAACATCTTGGAAATTCCAAAAAAAGCCATATAAGGACCACTCTAATGTAGTATGTTTATAATACAATAAATGCATTTTACAATTAAATTTGCTATGTAAAGTTTCGTCAAAATCGAAAAACAATTAATTAAGGGGATTATTTTTTATAAAGAAACGCCACCTACTTGTTTGATCATTATGACTTTTCACATCTCTTATAGCGACTGTATCAATGGCCTCGGAAGGGCCATCACCATCAGTTATATCTGGAAGCAATACTTCCAGAATGCAATTCTATGAAGGACAGCTTGGCAAACGAAAATCGCGAAAATATACTGCTCAGCCATCGCACGTGGTCTATGTCATGGCTCAATTTGCATTGGATTTAATGCGCACGATGAACGCCTTCAATATGGAAAACTTGCAATACGAAGACGTCGATAAAGACCAGGGAATGCTCAGAATCGGTAAGCTGCTCTTCATAAATTCCTTACAGAACAATCTATACACTTGTTTGTATCTATAGCAATATTGTTACATTTCTAGGTATATCGAGTGGTGAAATAATGGCCGGTGTTGTTGGTTCCTACAAGCCGCATTACGACATTTGGGGAAATTCTGTGAATATCGCATCACGCATGGATTCAACCGGTGTACCGGGTCGCATACAAGTCACCGAAGAGACGGCAAAAATTTTGGAAACATTCGATGTGGCTTGCCACTATCGGGGTCAAACATTTGTAAAGGGGCTTGGTGAAATACCAACCTACTTCATTGGTGTCGATAAGGAGTTAAATTTCAAAAGGACAGACGGTTTGGATGCCAATTCATTTTCTAGTTATGAGGGTAGCTTAAATGAATCCGATGTAAAAATTGATGAACGGTTTAGTTTCGATGATAGTGGTCCCGATTTAAGTGGTATGGAAGTACCCTACAGTATTTCAACTGTAATGGAAAAGCGTATGAAAGCCACAGATGAAAGGACTAAAAATCTCGATATAAGTGAAAAAGCTAGTAAAAGTGAAGCGTCCCTATTATCCTCAGATATCGAAATGAAAAATGCTAAAACTGATAAGACCAAAGAGTCTAAAGATACCAGAAAATAGTTGAAAATTGTTAGCGAAAAAAAAGAGTTAAATTTTCTTGCAATTGTAGTTTATATTAGTTAATATGTACCTATTGTTATTACTATTATTGTAATTATTATTTTAAGTAAGTATTTTTGTTTAAATAAAAGATATAATTTAATGATGATTTTGAAACTAATCAAGTTATCACTCTGATTTGAAGACAGAATTCGTTAAGTTAACGTACTAAAACACATTGCAGTAACGCGCAATGAAACAATTTAATCCGAAAAATGGCATTATTTAAAACTTGTAAAGAATTACCTTCGATTGGACCTGAGTTAAAATACTCCACAGCCGTATTTTCGTATATCTGAAGTTTTGACGTCACTTTTATAGGACGTAGTTTTGTATCCAAATATTTGAAACTTAGAGTACATTTAAGTTATAAAAGCTCATGTGTAAAATATTAAGTTTAAATATTACATATTTTTTTAATTTATAAATATTTTGCTATTATGATGACGTCACTTTGTATGGGAAGTAGGCGGAGTTTTCAGTTTTTTTAGCACAATTTAAATGTCGAGTGCAAAAATTTGAAGCCATTATACTCATTTCTGTGGAATTAAAGAAGATTTATCGTTTTCATAAGTTTATTTTGTATGGGAGGTAGGCGTGGTATTCTTTAGATTTTTACCAACCTTAAACTCAAAGTGCATATTTGCGATTAAAAAAGCCTATGTGCAAAATTTGAAGTCATTATATTCAGCCTCATCATGATATTTGTATTTGTATCATGAATAATTTTTCACGCGGAATCGGAAAAGGGAGTTTTAATTTTCTAGATATAGCTAAATAAAGTTGTTGAAATTTTTAATGCAAATTTGTTCATCAACGGTTTATCAACAAATTTGCATTTAAAATTTCTAAAACGTTCTTGAGCTTTATCTTAAAAATGAAAACTGCCTTTTCCGATTCCGCGTGAAAAATTCTTCATAATAGGGCTGATTAAGTTTTGTGAAATGAAAAGAGATTTAACATTTTTGTAAAGTCACTTTGTAAAGGCGTGGTTTTTGTCCGATTTAGCTCATTTTTTAAATTTAATCTTTATTTTTGAATAAGGAGTTCATATACTGATTTTTGTTACGATTAATTACAACTGTTATCGAGATCACAGACGGACAGTCAGACATGACTAAATAGACTCAGGAGGTGATGCTGGCAAAGAATATATCGCTACCTTAATATAGAAAGGACGTAACTAATTTGTACTTTACAGGAGAAGGAAAAAACTTGATAAAAATTGAAATTTTGCATCTGCAAATTTTTTTCAGTGGGTTTTTTTATTTAAGACTCTTGCCAATTTAATGCTGTAGCATTTTTTTGAAGCAATTTCTTTTCTGTAACAATTTTTTTGCAAAAATCTCAAAAAAAAAGTCGATTTTGAAAAAGTTGAGTTAGGGCCTTTCTATGTTAAGGTAGCGATATTTAGTTTTCTTTATCAGCCATGCCTCCTTCTAAGCGTTACAAACGTAGTGACAAAGCTAACCCTACAAACATTTGGAAGATGATTGGAAGAGGAGTTGATTTTGCAAAGCACTTGCAATTCGCCCAAGGGTTCTTTGGAAAATGGATCGCTTTTCGATCGCACAAGCGATGAATGCGCGATTCAAGAAAAATGTTCAAAATCATCCTTCGCTCCTTCCGGCAATCGCTGGAAGATAGGTCGCTGTTCGATCGCCCAAGCGATAAATGCGCGATTCAAGAAAAATCCTTGAAAGATGGCTTTTTTAAAATGTTCAAAATCGATCAATAGAATATGAAGCAGGCTCTGAAGCAGAGGCTCCTCTAAAAATAAACGTCGAAAAAACTTATAAAAAATTATTTTTTGTTTTGAATTGCCGAATGCATAGTATAATAATACAAGTAGTAGCGACAGTTCTAGTTGCGGTCAACGAATGTAAATAAAAGTCAATCAAAATGAGAGCGTGCTATGGTTGCTATGGCAGCTGATGCAAAATAGAGAACTCAAAAATATTTTGTGTCAAATGTGTTGTCTTTTGTTTGACATATCTGTGTCGATAAGCAATAATCGCTTAAGCCGACTTGACACAGAACTGAGTTATTTATGTATCTATGTTTTACGTATATAACACTATAAACACACAAAATCTGGAAGTTCTAGCATTACCATAACCAAAGTTATGACACCAAAACAAAAGACCCTGTCATATAACTTATATGTATGGCGAATGAAAACTTTGAAGCAAGATTTCTCGAAACTTTGAAATCACTCTTAAGCTGCTATTGCTTATCGACACAAATATGCTGACCGCAGCTCGTGAGAAAATAGGTAGTTGTCAAAGCTACCTAATAGATTGTTTTATCACGGCCCTATGGAAACGGAAAATATTCATATCAACACGCTTTTAGGTGGTCGATTATTTTGTTGACCGATTTGACGATCTTTAGAACTGTCGATTCTCACGGAGACTAGCTATTGCTTCAACATGTCTTAGATAGTCTCCAGTTCTCGTGTGAGACCAATAAACTGTCATGTCTTCCTCTGTGAGAACAAACTTTTTTAAGGAACCTATGCTATTAATTCGCAATTTCTTGCGAGAGTTCATTTCAAGACTGATTTAGGTGTTTTATTTGAGAGAAAGCTCAGTTTTGCCAAATATTTTGATGCTATTACTTGAAAAGCATAGTAAAATTAGAGAAGGTAGGTGCATTTCGGAGAGACAGACTGCCGAAACTGTCAATTCGAAACAGCTTATAAAAAACTGAAAGCGCTGAGAAATCGAAAGTTGGCCGCATTCAGCGGAGTCAACTGTTGTGAACTGTTATGGTAGCGATACCGTAGAAAAGTTTAAAACTACTTAATTTAATTATTATAATTAATTATTTATAGCGTTCTTTTAGTGTTTCAGCAAATTATAACACAACAGTCTGTTACCAACTCTTGACTCCGCTAAATGCGGCCAGCCATTGATTTTCTTTTGTTCTCATTCGCAAAACAGCGACTTTGACAATTTTTGATATGAGAAAGAGAACGTAATCCGAAATGCATTTAATTTTACTATGCTTCAAAAGCAAATGCTATGATGGGATTTTTGTCGCTTTATACCAGGGAGTTATCTGACCCCTTTACCGTGAGTACCATTTTTTCTCAATTGTCAGATCGGTCTTAGAATATAGCTGTGTTGTCTGGGATCTTCAATATTCCGAACACATCACAAGAATTGATAATATACAAAGGCGCTTTACTAGGTTAGCAATTAGTAAGCTTCACTGGGATTTTATGCCTTCGTATACAGCAAGATTTGCTCTTCTTGGACTTAAGTCTCTGGAGTTCCGGCGAAAGTATTTTCTGGCTCTATTTGCTAGGGATGTAGCGATGAATCACTTAGATTGTGCATCACTTCAAGCTCTTTTCAAATTGTATGCATTTTAAAGAAACTATAGGCATAGGCACTGGTTTTATATATCATATCAAAGGACCTATTATGGCATGTGTGACTCGCTTTACAATATGACTAAGGCATTTACTATAAGGGTATTCACAAGATGTACTATCATGTCATATTGTCCTAAAATTTTGCAACTAAAATTTACAAGATATATAAAGGCACATAAGAAGCAGCTGTTTGATTACGACATTTCAATAAACATAGCTTTCAGAGTTATAATATATTAGTACTTTTTTATGTTGAAGTCGACAATAAAATGTTTAAAAAAAAATTAAAAAAAATAAATAAATAAACTGGCCATTTTGGCCCTTGGAAGGACCTTTGACCTAGCTTCTATTGATCAAGTTGTGCGTGTTATTAAATGTTTGATCACAAATGACCGAGAACTGGATCTACGTGAACCTTTTACATGGCAATTTTTACTCTCTAAGGTTTGCAGAGAGGTGACGACCGAACAGAAAAATTAATTCAATTGAAAAAACTTTCTGTCTGAGCTGGAATTGAACCCGGGCTACCGCGGTTCTTTAGCTTAGGGGCCATGCACTCTACCCACTAGGCTACGGACGCCACATAAAATGTTTAAACTATTGTAAAACCTTAAGACAATATGACATGATAGCACACCTTGTGAATACCCCAACTATTTGCAACTCAATTTAAATCACCCCAAATAGTGTAGCCTTTAAAAACTATATCATGTTAAATTAATTTTATGCATGATTAAATGATGTCAAATTAGTAAGTGTGAAGCAAATGGTAAATAGTTGAATAAATAAATAAAAAATAAAAAAAACAACGTGTAACGTTCCACGAAGACGTTTCGCAGAGGAAGTCCTTAGCGATTTGCGGGAAGAGTCGCACGCGAATCGGCAAAAATGTTCTGAAGCGATTCGCCGACAAGAGTGGCAAACAAATCGCTTGAAGGGTTCCTCAGCGTATTTTTTGTTATAAGTTTTTTCATAGGGGATATTCGTTGTCAAATCGGTCAACGAAACGATTGACCTGCGGTAATCGTGCTGATATCAATATTTTCAGCTTGTTTTTCGGTGTGTATTAGTTTTTTTTATTTTACAGTATTTTTTCCGAATATTTCAATAATTTAGTTTTCAGAATTTATCAGAGCCTGCTTCATATTCCAACGATCGATTTTGAAAATTTTTAAAAAATCCATCTTCCAACGATCGCCGGAAGGAGCGAAAGAAGATTTTGAAAACTTTTCTTGAGTCGCGCATTCATCGCTTGGGCGATCGAAGAGCGTTACATCTTCGAACGATCGCCGGAATAAACGAAGGCAGATTTATTAAATCAATAAGATTGCCATATTAGCTATCAAGATATCTTTTAAAATTCATAAGAAGATTACATATTTGTAATAAAACTTTCTTATAGTTTTAAAAAGTTTTCTTATAAAAAACCATAAGATCCTTCTTAACGCTTTGTTGTTTTATAATAAAAAATTACAGACTTTTAATTAGACCTTCTTTTTTGATGAAAACCATACAGAAATCTTATTGATTTCGTTTTATTTTATAAGTTCGTTTTGGCTCTGTGTAAAGAAATAAACAGTAGAAAAGCATTTTAACTTAACTTTCAAATGTATCCTCGAACATCTATATAAGCATATTTTTTAAGTCTCTGATGGCTATTTTTTTAAACGCCTGTCTTTGATATTTTTTTTTATTATAAAAAGTCTTTTAAGATAAACCATTTGGGACCTGAAATATCTAAAATAAACCACTTCACAATTGGTTTTTTTTTCCATTTAACAATAGTTTTATTTTGTCATATTTTTAATTTACATAAGATTATCAATATAATATAATAATATAGATATGTATATAATATTAAAAGTTATGACATTCGATATATAAGCATATAAATGGTTATCCAAGTGGATTGATTTTTTTAATATAATGGTTTTTTGTCATGTTCCAATACTGAAATATTCTCTACGTTTGCCATTTTTTGCAGAATTTTTAAAACATTACTGCTTTGACACTTTAACGGCCCAGTTCTATAATTTCTTTTTTTACATATAAAATAACCTTGGAAATTGAGACATTTATGGAATACTCACAATTGATTATATCTGATAATTACATATACATATAAAATATTAAGGACCATATAAGAGAAATACCACACAGGCTTTGTGCACTGATACATATAACAATAATGTATATATTAGTTTATAGAATGCTCAAAAAATCATTTCTAAATGTAAAGGTATATTTTTAATTAATTTTTTATTTTAAAAAAATAGTTCTGCGCATTATTTACATATAAAAAGATATATTAAAGCTAGTTCTTAAAATTTGTGAACAAAAATAAAAATTTGAGCTCTTTTGAAAAGGTTTTCCCCACACAAAACCCAAGATCGGACATTTTACAATTCCACTCAGCTGACTAACTGTCTACCTGCAAATATTTGTAGCTCTTTAATCCTGCACTCCTGTTAGTAGCACCGCATCCTCTGGTACAGGTCTACGTTTGTAAGCCGGTTCTGTGGCTAAATACACCACCAAACCACCAAAGATGACAAACATAACGCCACACATGTTGGCCATTACGCCAGCACTTGGCAATTGCGCATAGTTGCCTCTGTAGAATCAAAAAATTTGTTTAAATAAACTGTGATATTTTTTCAATAGTTGAGTTCTTACATGGAAAAAATCGCCTTCTCGGTTAAGCCCATCAATGCACTGGCTATGGCCAAAACGAAACCAAACAACCCGAAATAGATGTGCAACGGCATGTAAGCAATTTTGTAGTTCTCCTTTAGGCCGGGAACCATGTAAGCCATAAATCCAGCCACATATTGTAGACAAAATAGGAGAACAGCCGACAAACCCAGCCAGGAATGCAATGAATACATATTCGGAATGGGATTCTCAGCTAGATTGTGTGAATCGAAGACAGTAACAAGAGCGATGACGGTGAGTATGAATGCGGCCATGTGAACGCTGGCATGCGTGATTTTTAGTGTCTTCTTGCGTGTCGTACGGAAGCCGCGATAGACCAAAATAGCTGTAGGTAAAAAAGTATTTTGAGTTAATTTTTTGGGGATGACTTGAGCAAATTTCTTGAGAAAATATTTTCTGATATAATTACTGATGTTAACTTATGCTACATCATTTCCTGCATGCTGACAGAGGCGTGTCCTCTGCATTGTGCTGTGCTGACTAGAGCGAGAGCAAGACACTAGCATGAGTCTGAAGACATGTCAATTGTCAGGGGGCCTACGCCACCATGTGTGACTAGTACGTGATTTTCGCATTAGCTCTGCTCTCGCACAGGAGCCCTAAGCAACCTGTTGTTGTTTACGGGGTTTACCCTCTAGTTTGAGAGTGTTTCCTGATCTGAGGTGCAATTCTGCTGTGATTGTTAATGGCATTGATGTAGAATGCATTGATGTAGAATGGTTATGCGTGTAAGTGAGTGGGGTGTGTGTATGCGTGGAGAGTGTGTTTGGAAGTGTGTATCTGGCGAGCTTGTACTGCAAGTTTGGTGGTCCTCTTGAGCCTTATCTTTTGTATATGAACTTACTGATACTTCTTGCAATTAGCACGCCACTGGTCCTGGGTTTGGATGCGAACGCATCATCTCCTATGCAGTTCAGTAAGGCACTCAGCGATGCGTCTGGTTACCGGAACCACATTAGGGGTGAGATGCGGAGTGAATAGTTGTTGAGTAGGTCAAGTCAGTCGAATACAATTGATAGGCCAATAGGGGTGAGTGATATCAATGTCGCGATCGTTAACAGCTCAACCTTAAGTATGTTTGATTTTGAGTGTAGAGTCGGAGTGAATGGGGTTTAAGTGATCATAACTTAATAGAAGCTGTGCTCACTTACGAGCGAGTGCTGCGTGATCGAGAAATTGTGAAGCGATGGGGCATACAAGACTTCAATTCGGACGTTTATGGTGCAGTTTCCTTATGAAGTAGTCATGAGCGTTCTAATTGAACAATATAGGTGTCTGAATTTGGATGACCAAATTGCTCTATTGTGTGAATGGGTCTAGGGTGTTAACGACGCTCTGCTTGCGAGGTGTCAAATTACAAATCGCAGTAGGGTAAAGTGGTGGAAATGGGAGATAGGGGAGAAGAGGAGGTTGCTTACGCGTCTCAGGAATAGATTCCAAAGGTCTAGAGTGTTGGGAGACCCGGATGCATTCCAGCATAGATAGAGATATAGAGAATGTCTGAGTGAGTACCAGCACATGCTTA
Organism: Dichetophora obliterata; assembly: GCA_963920525.1. Classification (NCBI taxonomy): domain Eukaryota; kingdom Metazoa; phylum Arthropoda; class Insecta; order Diptera; family Sciomyzidae; genus Dichetophora; species Dichetophora obliterata. The sequence continues at coordinate 200,362,119 of OY986438.1, read as the reverse complement.
TAAGTGTGAAAGAGAAAGAGTGGAGATACATTGTATACTGCTGTGGAGATGACCTGTGGTGCATGGCATATAAAATATGTCGCGCGCAGGCAAACCGAATGTTAGTTGCATTCGTCTTGGCGAAATGGGGTGATTTTGTCGCGCTCTGACGAGCTCATTCTTTCCGAGATCGGTAAGTGATATCTCTTCTCAATCTAGGTAAGAGGTGGATAATTCATCTTTGAGAGAGGCAAGATTGAGAATGGAATCAGTCTATTGCGAAGTCGAAAGTCCCCTGGTATTGATGGTATGACTGAAAAGATGGGTAAAGCCCTCTGGAGGGTTATTCCAGAATATCTTGAGGCGATGTATGCAAAGTATATGTCTGACGCCTACTTTCCCACCGTGTGGAAGAAAGCAAATTGTGCTCTTAACGTCTCCTGATAGGTTGAGGAGTAAAACTTGCTCCTACAGGAGCATCAGCTTAATTCTGGTTCTTGAAAATATGCTGGAAGGGGTTATGGTGGAACGGCTTCTTGAGTGTGAGAATGCGAGCCTTTGCGAAAATCAATTTGGTTTTCGTAAGAGCAAAATTGTGACTGATGCATGGCTATATGTGAAGAATGTTATGGAGTAAGTAGCTTCAATTATGTCTTGGGGCTATTTATTGACTTTAAGGGGGGGGGGGGGGCTTTTGACTATCTATGCTGGGATAAAGTGTTGGAAAGGTTGAGAGCGGTTGGGTGTCGGAAAGATAAGCTCTGGAGGAGTTATTTTTCTGACAGTCATACACGTATCATTGGTGTAAGCTAATATGTGTGGACCAGGGATGACCATGATTACAAATCACGATTACTGATTATGATTTCATGTATTCAGATTGCACAGATTACTTGCTCTTTCTAAATATTCAGAAAAATCACATTAAAAACCAAATAAAAATACTTGCAATTAAGTAATCATGGTAAGTAATTACATGATGTTCTAAAAAATTAAGTAATCATGCAATGTGATTACATAATTTTTTAAAAAATCGAGTAATCGTAACAAGGAATTATATTGTTTTTTAATGAATCAACTAATCAGTAATCAGACCCAGCTTTCAGTGATTACAGATTACTTAATTTTTTAAAAAATCGAGTAATCGTAACAAGGAATTATATTGTTTTTTAATGAATCAACTAATCAGTAATCAGACCCAGCTTTCAGTGATTACAGATTACTTCTCACCAGACAAAAAAAAAAACAAAATTGGTCTGTAATTTTATTATTTCAGTAATTACTATTTACCATAATGGTTTACTGTAAACACAATACTTTTTCCAGCAGCTATTGAAGTCCTGTTAATGTTAGATTGGTTTTGTTAAAGAAGTGCAACAATAGTGCTCTGAAACCTTTTCTGTATCTTACTTGTCTCAGTTCTACAGTTGAACCACATATACAAAAACAGATATAAAATAATATATTAGCTGCGTTCCTTTCGCCTTAATATAATCGTGATAACAAATTTTCTCAAAGGAATGGCAAGAAAAGCGACTCGTAGAGGGCACTACCGTTGCAGTCAAAATGAAATTCAAACAAGCAATCATGATACAATAACTACTAGGTGTCATGAGAACGTGTGTCGTTCAAAACTGTTGTGAACTTTTATGGTAGCGATACCTTAGTGAACGATGTTTTTCTCTGACTGTGTTTTACTCTAAACGTCAGAAAAATTGCAAATTATTTAATTTAATAATTAATATTATGCATTTATCCGCTGAATGCATCCACTGTGTGTGACACACGTGGTTTGTTTAGTTTTCTTTTGTATAATATTTGATGGTCGCAGCTCGTGAGAAAATAGTTAGCTGTCATGGCTACCTAATAGTCATTGTATCAAACAAACAAATAATTAAAAAAATGAAATGTCAGCTCATAAAAATATACAGGTGCGGCACCTGTATTTTAAATTTTTTAAAGGCTATATCACAATTTTATATGGATAGCAAAAATAATCCTATTTTTATAGGATTATTATATTTGTTTTTGCTTTGCATGTAAAAAAATTAATCTGGATTATTTTGAAGCGAATGGAACGCAGCTATTAGTTAAAGAAATCTGCAATCAACGAATGGTTAAGCCTGATTACTGATAAATTTCTTAATCAGAATAATTTATTCATTACTGAAAAATGTATGATTACTTAAATTAATCACTGATTACTTTTGCATGATTACTGTTTTTTCAAAAAAATCACTGAATACTTTAAATTATTAATGATTTTTTTCAGTAATCAAGTAATAAATTTTTGTATGTTTAATTGTAATCAGTAATTTTTTATAATCACTACACGAAAGTAATCATTACTGACCAACCCTGGTGTGGACGAATGCTGTTCGAGGCTGTCCGAAGGGGTCTTTCTGTTGTCAATTCACTTGGAACCTCATGATGGATCCTTTGTTGGGCAGCTCCGTGAACTGTATGAATATTGATCCTCGCCTTGTCTTGGTTGAAGGCCAAGCCAGTCTCGTGCTGAGCTGGAGGCTAGGGTAGGTGCGGCCTTAAGCATAGTGTATGATTGGGGGATGGGTGTTGGTGTGAGTGTGGCCATGAACAAGACCGTGACGATGCTGCTAAAAGGCTGGTTATTGTCTAGTTGACATCCATGTGTAAGAGCGATTGGGACTAGCCTAAGATATGCGACAGAAGTCAAATATTTGGGGATAACCGATTGCTGTCAGTCGTGGGATGTGTGCGCCGTCTGCTTAAGAGTGAATGGGGCCTAAGTAGGCGAACTGTTTGCCTCATGTATGGTGGCCTATTTGCTTCTAGCGCGATTTTTGCTACTCCTCTGTTGTGTCATACGGTCAGGTCTGCTTTGGGATATCGAAAGATACTCTCTTGTCAGAGCGCCATTATGATTGGGTGTATGCCAATGTATTGTATCGATCAACTGATGCCTTACAAGTGTTGTTGGACATTACCTCCTCTTGATCTTATGGTAATGCAGCTCTGTGTTATTCACAAGATCAAGAAAGATGTGCCCTCTTTATTGTATTTTGCAGTCTGATGCAAGGTATATGAATGAATGTGAAAGGAAGGCTTTGCTGAAGGAGTGTGTGAGGTCTAGATGGCAATCTAGGTGGAATTAATGTGTAGATGGGAGGGTCACGTATAATGTTATAGGAGATTTTATGTTTGTGGATGGTCACTCTCACATGCATTTATGAAAAACTGACTATTTTTCTATAGAGCGTTATGCCTCAAGCAATTATTGTCCAAAGAGACTTAATTAGTTCTCACTATACCATTTTCAATGGTCAGATGTAGTCAAACAAATAAAAAAAGACAACTCGATGGAATATTAAAAACATTGAAATATTAACAAAAAGCTGAATAATATTTATTAAAGCAGCTCACAGCACAACCGGTAGCTTTCTAAATGTTGAGTAGAAATGCTTTTGCTATCAAATTTCGGAATTTGCAAAGAATACAATATGGCTTCGTCGTAGCATTTTTGCTACTGGCAGTGGCGTAAAACGCGGGCCCGCAGAGCCCGCATTGCGGGCGAGCGCAACTAAGCCAGGGGCGCCCTCAAATCCCTTGATAAAAATTACAAATGAAGTGGAAAACGTTACACAGTGTAAAATAAGCGGCCTAAAATATAGTATATCGATGTTTAATTTTTCCAATTTTTTATAGCTTTCAATAGAAAATATCTTGGGTGAAAAAATCAAAATGAATTTTTTTAATAGTTGAAACCGTTTCGTTATGACAAGCCGTCAAAGTTGCATTTTTTCAAAATTTAATTTTTCTTGCTATTCACATTTTATTTAATATAATTTTTTTGTATATCAAAATTAAGTTTAAATTTCTTATGTCTAGCAAATTACTGTTTTTGCTTACATTTTTAATATATGGTTTGAATCTTATCATAAAAGTAAGCACTAAAAACGGGATACAAATTTTTAAATATTCAATTTTTAAAAATGTTTAAAAAATAATTTTGAGAAAGATTGACTATAGTTTTTCACGAAAAAAATTATGAGAACTGCGTTGCACCAAATCCAAAAAAATTTCTTGTTATTACTTACTAAAACGGAAAATATACATTTTTCTTATAGTGACCTGTATAGTTAAAATGTGAGATTTATTTGATGTATGGCAGTTGATTACTTTTCAAAACTTCGACTTACACAAACACAAAACAACTCAATTTTTAAAATTTCCTAGCTGTAATCAAAAAAGCTTACAAATTTAAACAAAAACTTAGTTAACTTGTGTTGGTAGTATTTTTCAAGGCTGAGTTACTATTGTATGATTAATGGGGGTGGCATTGGCCTATGAAATTTTTCATTTATCTATAATCACAAAAGAAATTGATGTAGCAAATTTCGCTGTTTTGAAACAAGACTTAATGCAGTTTTAGGCAAAAATGGGTTTCGTTTATATGGGAGGTGGATGTGGCAGAGGGCGGATTTGTATAAATTTTTCACCATTTCTTAATTTTGCCAAAAATGATATTCGTGCCAATTCTCATTGCTCTACGATCACTCCTTCTCTTTTTGACCAAGAATGGAGACATTACACTGTGCGACGTTTGTTTCCAAAAAAATTAAGATATACCAAAATATTTATTTCCTTCGCAAATTATTTTTGTTTAAAATTAACAACAATAAATGAAAAATAATTTAATAATATGTGCTTAAATAAAATTTAAATCCCGTACAGACGATTTCTCCGGGTGCAATAATCGACGTGAAAAAGCCGATTTTTTTGAGCAAAAGTCACCTTTGTTTGGCAAAACTCGGTTATGGTCGAAGTTGATTTACCCTTTAGCTTTCATATTTTCAGCAAGTCAGCTACTGTTGTTATTTTAATCATTCAGTTGGTCATATTTTGGGAGTTTAGTTAAATTCCTTAGTTTACAGGTAACGTCAAATACAAAACATTTAAGGTACTATTACAGTGTGTAAAAAATTAAAAATCAATTTTTGTTTTTTGTTAGACTATGGTTCTGTAAGGACTTCAGAATACGTATACAAAATTTTAGAAAAAAAGATCAAATAGAAAAAAAGTTATAACATATATTATATTCGTATGTCGCGTGATATTCAAGAACCTTTAAATCTTAAATTGCTTTTTTCTCGAAACAAGGTTTTTCGAATCGGCTTCTAAGATATCTGGAGTTCTACTTGATCGATTTCGATGAATCTAGATTTATTGTGATTCTTATAGACTCTGTTAAGCACTAGATCTATAAAAAGCCAAAAAACTTTTCTTTTTTTTTTTGTATGGCTGAAAGTTTTGGAAAAAAGGGAGTTTTTTGTACATTTTTTTTCAACGCAAGCCATTTTTTATTTTTTTTTTTTTTTTGAGGTTGAGTGCTCAACTACAACCCTTAACTCAAGAATGCACTTTGATTTTTTACTTTCAGGCGCTTTGTAAATGCTGGAGACGAGAAGCGTTTTAAAACTCACTAACCTCAACGCCCTGTAGGAAATTTACAACATTTTTTTATTTCCTCATGAATTGTTCATTATATTAAAAATTTGAATCATTAAAGTTAATAATAATGGGTAAAAAAATTAATAAAAAATGTGTTTTTTATAGCTATACACTGCAATAGTACCTTAAAGTTGACATCTTAAAATTATCATTTCACCAATAAGAAAATTATTGATCTCATTTTTCAAACTTTAAGTTAGTTTAAGATTTTTATATAATTAATATATGTTTTCTTTTTACTAAATTTGTGATAAAATCTTATAATATTTATTATAAATTATATTGCAATTGATATTATAAAAAGTATTTTTTACGTTATTGCTTTTTTTTAACAAATTCTATTAAAATAAAATAGAAATTTATTTATAAAATAAGATATTTTTAATATATATAAATATGTTGTAATAAATGATGACTAGAGAGGATAAAAATATGCATTTGCATATTGCATCGTAGTGTAGGATTTAAGGACAAAAAAAGTCTACGAAAAGATTTTGTTTAAAAACAAACAAGTTTTTAGTGAGTATGAGAGTAAACTTTTGCCCGAAAAATTATCAAACCTAAGATATTGCCCGGCAACATCTTGCGATGTTGAACGTAGTTTCTCTGCATATTCATCGCTTTTAACTGAAAAACGTAGAAAAAGCAACACTTGGCAGTTTATTATCATTCTAAAATTTGAAAAATGTTTAACTGCATTTTATAATGTTTTTTTTTAAGTTAATTTAATAGTAACAAAAAGACTGAAAACGAAGTTGCCAGTATAAATTAATATTATTTTTAAGTTTTTACGTTTATTTAAAAAACAGGTTTTATTCCAAACATTTATACGATTGGAAATATATATTCCGTTCCAACATATGTACAATTTTGTTTTATTTTTCTCTTAAAGTATTTTTATCGGGCATATTTTTAAATTCATCGAGCATATATTCCATTTTTCGTACTGTTAATGCGCATAAATCAAGTTTTATCGTGCATATTTCTTTCTCTAATTCCCTCTCTAATGATGAATATTGAATTAAAAAAGTCTCTTCCTGTTCTCTGTTTTTTTTTTGTCAAGAGTTCTCTTGTTTTCTCCTACGCTTCTAGTAACCTAACATATTTTTATCAATAACATAGTTTTACTCTAAAAGTAAATAGCAGGGCGCTTTTTGAAAACTGCGGGCGGGCGCACAAAATATAGTTACGCTACTGGCTACAGGGTTGGATGTTGAACACTGTGTATTTAGCTTTTGTGGTTTTACAAAATTAAGCAAAAATATCAAATTTATCAAAAATACATAATACAAGGGCAAATACACCACATCGTGAATACCGCTAATATAAAAAATACTGTTCTTCATTGCAAATATAAGAAAATTTTCGAAAAATTTTAATATCTTCGTAAAGATTAACCCAAAAACTACCCACTGCTTGGGCATTTTAAAATCAATGAAGCTTATTACAAAATTTTGTTGACATTTTCAGCACATTAGTCAATAAATTTGATTACACATCAAAGTAAATAGCTCCCACAGTACTTTGAAATGAATCCAAGCCTCAAAATTTGTACGAAACTTCCGCTGAAACGCACCTCAAATATTATTTTCAAAATTATATTGGCTTAGTTTTATTGACTAAAGATACGCTAATTCAATCATAAATTACACACTCTCACATACTTACAATTGCCATACAAGAAAATCAAGCCGATCGTCATTAATAATGGATGCCAGTTAAATTCGAGCTGTGGCTTGTCGGTACCTGCCAGGCCGCCCATATGTACACCAACCCAGCTACCAACCAGCACGACCAAGGTCAGACCGCACAGCTGTGTCAACACGTACAGCACCTTAAAATTGGCCAAAGCAGCATCTGAATCCATTTTGCCTGAAATCAAGAAAAAAAAAAACGAAAACCAAAAATTATAATTGTTTACATATTAGTACGCAACAATATTTTAATAAAAAAACAACATACTTGTATTCTTCTTACTCAAGTGCCCACTAATGCGGAGCATGAAGAATGTATTATTATTCAATAAAAATTCCTTAGTTTTATTTTGTTTATTTTTTTATTTTTTTTTTTTTTTTTTTTTGTTCAAGATGGAATACTTTTTGCGTCGCTATTAAAGTATACGAGTATCTAGATACAAGCAAGCTGTTGATCGAAACTAATTCTGTCGTGTTTAATCAAAACAAATTAAATAACTAAATATTCTGATCATGCAGCATGCAAATTATTATTTAGCCGACTCATTTTGAGTGTTGACGGCATGCCTAGCATTCCTTTGGTACGTTTGTAGATATGTGTAAGGTTCTGTGACTGATTTGAAAGTAGTTCGCAGACGAGCCCTAAATTGTGCAAACTCTATTTAATGATAATAGTCATTCAATACAATTCAATTAGAAATACTTTAAGCTCAACACTCAACTTTTGCCAATTTCGTAGAGTTCAACGAATTATTATGTGAAGCACTTTGTATCTGTGAAGCTTACTTTTACTTTTATAAATTTTAACTTTTAATCTTTTTTTATTGGTCTTGTTGTTCTTTCATTTGTTGATTGTTCTGACAAATTTTTACATTGCTTTTTTCTTAAGACCGAAACAAAAATGATGAGTGTGCATTTCATGTGCAATACTTAATTTAATTGAACTAATTTGAGGAGTGGCAGCAACTTAATTGAAGGCGAAATCTCTCAGTAACAATTGACTGGTTGTGAATGCTTGAGTGGAATAATAGTTCGGAGTTCAAGTTTTTTGGGTAGCTTATGTCGAGAGTAAATAATGTGCAATTAATTGCATCCTGTAGATGAATTTAACAGATATGACTTTTCATGTGAAATCTTATTTTTTTGCATATTTTCTCATGCATTACTCTTGTTCAGAGTATTAACCCATTGCCAACTGGTGTTCGATTAATCGAACGTATAATTTCTTGAATTTTTAATAATTTTTTACCTATGAAGGTAAATGAAATCATACATTACTTTGATCATTGACTATTTTAAAATATTTTTCACCATCACCACTCGTATTTTTAAGAGAGTGGGGGTGTGGTTGAAAAATTACTTGTCACTAGACCTTTCTTGTAAATAATATTAAATACATATATATGTATTAGGCTGGGTCAATTTGCAAACCTATGTTGCCTGGGCGATTTTCGGATCCGGCATAAAAAGTTATTAAAAAAAATGGGGCGATAGGGGTGCACTTTACCCTATCACATCTTTAATTTTCTCAATTTTTTCATTAGGAATTTTTTTTTTTAATTTTTGCTTATAAATGTGCACAGCTAAAGCAAAGCTGATGCCAGACATTTGTGCTTATGTATTTTTGACAACCACGGCTAAAACACTGAAGCTACTCCCCATATATTCACAACATGTGTTCGTGTGGTTTTCCAAAATTTTCTTGTTTTTGTAGATCCCCCCTAGGTGGCGCTGTGGTCGATTTTTAAAAAAAATTATATTTACAAACCGATAAAAATCGACCACAGCGCCACCTAGGGGGATCTAAAACAACAAAAAATTTTAGAGAACCACACGAACACATGTTATGAATATAAAGTAGATCGCTTCTGTGGTTCAGCCTTGATGGTCCAAAATACATACGCACCAACGTTAAAATTATACCTTGAATTTTGTGAATTTTTTTTTAAGAATTTTTTACGATCAATTTTTGTATAAAACTTATAAATGAGAGACTGGTTTTAGGTTGAATCGGTTACGAGGATTTCATTTCTGGCATCAGTTATGCTCTAGCTGTGCACGTTTATATACAAAATTTTTTTTATAAAAATCCAAAAGAAAAAATTCAGAAAATTGAAGATGTGATAGGGTAAAGTGCATCCCTATCGCCCCTTTTTTTAATAACTACGACCCAGCCTAATATGTATAGTTAAAAAAAAGAGAGATCTCTTAGCCAAAAGAACAAGGTATCTTTTGCAAAAAAAATTCAAGACCTGGCAGCACCTGCATGACACAGGTATGAGTCAAAGTTAGTGTTCGATTAATAGAACGTTGGCCCTTATCCCATATCATAAAATCCCATACAAATGAAACAAGATTTAAGATATTCGCGATTTAAGATTATTTATATAATATGTAGTAGTCATGGGCGTCCTTAGGGGGGAAGGGGGCGATCTCCACCCCTAGCCAGGCAAAATTTTTAATATATCTTCATATTAAATAAAAAAAGCTCTAAAGTACTATTAAAAAATTTACGGGAAATCCAAAAGACTTTCTAGATTCTAAGTTGCACTTAAACTTGGGTTTTTTAGAGCTTTGTTTATACAAACGCCATTTTTAGTTGTAGGAGTGTAAAAATTTGCAACAACTTGTATTTTGATAATGTGCATCATAATTAATCAAAAAATTGGTTTTAAATTGTTTCGAACTTACGGCTTTTTTGATTTTATATGACGATATGTTCATTATGTATGTTAATATATTTTGAAGATATTACAAAAATACTTTTTTATGTTAATTTATAAATAAAGCTGATCTAAGCCATGCATTTTTAAATCAACGAATTCTATTCGTAATTTTAAGCCACGAATAGGATTTGTAGAATGGACGTAGTTTAGTACATATTACAAATATTTTATTCTTATTCGTACAAAAAAAAAATGTATATAGTACGAATAAATTTGTTACATTTACGAATGATCCTAACACCTAATTACGAAAAAAACATTATGTTTGAGCTCAGGCTTGAACCGTGGTTCTTTAACTTACAAGTCAGCTACTCTTCCAGTAGGATACGGCCACCTTGTAGTCATACATTTCCTTATCGATGGTTAAGAGCATTCAGAAACGCGTATTTTCAATACATTTCAGTTAAAAAAATAAAAAAAAATTTTCTGGAAATTTAAAAATTTTGAGTCATCACTTTTGTGCACTTGACCATCGTTTTATTTGGCAATTGTTCGACAAACCAGGCTGAACGATTTCGGTTTCCGATTTTTTAAACTCAACTAATAATTCGTACATTCTACGAATAATGCGTACGGTCAACCTACGAATAAATGTTTTCTACTAATATTATTTGTAATTCGTAAATAGTACGAAACCATTAGTAAATGCTACAAATGTAATGGAATAAATTAAGAAGTTATTCGTACAAGAAATTGAAAAATGTTAACGAATGATATCCCTTATTAGTCGAAGGTCATTCTTCGTAGCAACAAATAGCAAGGGGCATTTAATTTAATAACGGATGTAAACTTTGATGAAAAGCAAATTTATGTTCTAACGTCTTCGTAAACAAGCAGAAAACAAAGCAAAATAAATTTTATAAACATAAATGTTTTTCAAAAATTCGGCATAAAAAATAATTTTCCTGTCATAAAAATGATCCAATTTCGATCATTTCTTAATTTTTCCTAAATAATTGAAAATAGCTAATTGAAAGTTGCACAATCTAGGCTATGGCAAGGCTTCTTATTCAAAAGCAAAAGAAAAAATTTGGAAATTATGAATAGAGTAAATCAATTTTGAATCAATGGTCAAAAATTTTTTATTATTTAAATGTAAAAAGGAAACTTGATTTGAAACATCCACTAAATACTTCTTAAAATTCACGTTTTTTTAGCGTCACGTGCGTATATTGAATTCAGGATTCAGAATCAAACCTTGCAGGGCGGTTCTGGAATATGTTAAGAAAATGTATGAAACCCACAACCCAGAAATATATTTATTCATTTTTTCATTTTGAATTCACGTTTTGAATTAAAAAAAAAACTTTTTAAATTATTCATATAATAATTATGTTGTGGATTGGTGTCAAGGTGGTGTAAGATCCGGTCAAAAATATCTCCCTTAGCATGTGGGAAGTATTTCAAGAATAACGAATTTTCAATTATTAATTCTTGCGGATTATTTGGATTTTGACTTCCTCAATCCAAATATAAAAAATTTCAGGCAAAATTTAAAAAATGGCCTAAAAATCTTATTTGTTCTTTCCAGTTTTCCAACAAAACAAAAATATTGTTTAATATTGGCAAATTTTTTTTTATTGGCGAAAAACTTGAGTTGAAAACTTGAGGACTCAAAAGTAATTAATGCAATTTTATATTATGAGACCTTATATTATTTAATTTTCTTTACAACTTAGAATATTTGCTTTTGCAAAAAATTATTGAAATGTATTACATGACAAAAATATAAAATGAAATTTGGAAATATTTCGAGCATGGCACGAGAAAGATTTTTACCACACCTTTAAAATATATTGGATTTTCCTATGTGTAATTAGTACCAAAAAACTCAGAAAGCAGAATTATATCGGCTACATTTTCTTTATGCTCATTCTAGACCCTTTTTTGTCTTTCCCCCCTTGAAAAAATTCCGCGGACGCCCATGGTAGTAATAATCCACATTCGTAGTTACCAAAAGTAATCAATCTTTTTTTGTAATCTTAGAAAGTAGTAGGACAATAAAAAAATAATTTTTCATAAAAAGTCTGTATCTATCAAAAAAATCAACCAAAAAGTAAAAAATGATAATCACGCGCACTGTTGAAAACACAATATAAATGGGTGAGACGCTGTCGTTTACCGTTAAAATTTGACATTACGTATTTGCATGGAATTTTATGGTAAGCTCCAACTTATGTCAAAAAATCAAATGTTCGATTAATTGAACGTTTGATTTTTTGGCATAAGCTTAGTATGCTGTAGGAACGAAAATTTTTGGGCATTTCATTCTACACTTGAAATTCAACTCAACACTAACACATACTTACCATAACTTGTTTGCTGAATGTGTTGGTTAAAAGTTATTGTTGAATGTCAAATTTGCAAACCAATTAAATGTACGGACATACAAAAGACAGCGAAATTTTAACATTTTAACTCTCCAATCATGGTTGTAAACTTGGCTGCATTGAACAAATTTTTCGGTTCAACAGCGTACGAACCAACGTAAGAAAAATTTCGCTAACTTTTCGCTGTCAAAAACGCAATGCATTTCCTGCTGAAGATTTCTTTTCGCTTCTACAGCATACTAAGCTATAACGAGAAAACGGATGGGGTTTGAAATTGATGACGGACTTGGAAATTACTCTAGAAATATACTTTATATCAAAAAATTCAACAATTTTCGCAGCGCGGTAAAAAATGGGTTAAGACGCATCGCATTTCCTGCTCAAAGTGTAGCAGCCCTGTTCGTATATCAGTCAATACTGTGACTCATTATGATTTTTTTTCTTTTTTTTTTTTGCTATTACTTATTTACACTGCATTTGTTGTTATCCATAATAAACATTTACAGCTGGCCTGTGGTACAGTCATCAACTAGTTCCAATATTTTTTAAATGCGCTCATAAAAAAACTGTAACCAAGTGTATGACTATATCTTATATTGAAAACAAATATCGTCTAATAAGTTTTTAATATTGCAAAACAAGCTCATTAACATGACTGTGCATTGCTCAGATCAATTAATGAGAAAATAACACTTTAACTGGTTAAAATTTATTGCATGGCCAGTAAAATGCGCTCAAAAAAGAGTCGTCAACAACACCAACGACGAAGAGTAGCATTCACACATTTTTTGTAATGCCGACATATTTAAAGATGATCCCGCGACCATTTTTTCGGGACTAATTTAGCTCCTAGTCCCGGGATTCGGGGATCGACATAAGTAATTTCCACACAGTCAATTTTAATAGGGGTTTGATTGTTGTTGGACAACTGAAAGTCGTTTCCTTTTAGGATTCGTGGTTGAAATCAAGTCAAGGATTTGAGATTTTTTAACTTAAGTGCTAGGAAAATGTATTTTTGGGTTATTTTTGAGAATTTTTATTATGTGTGATGCAGGACACATAATAATTACGAAATAATTTTAAATCTTTTTTTTAGTTCGTCAGAATACATTAGGGTATTCACAAGGTGTGCTTTTATAACATAATGTCATGTTGTCTTAAGATTTCACACTAGTATAAACATTTTATTGTTGCCTTCCATATAAAAAAAGTACTAATGTATTACAACTCTGAAAGCTATGTTTATTGAAGTGTCCTAATCAAACAGCTGTTTCTTATTTGCATTTATTTATCTTGTAAATTTTAGTTATAAAATTTTAGGACAATATGACATGATAGCTTGTGAATACCCTTATTGAATTATTTAACCTCATCATTATTGTTAGAATTCAAAGAGTTGGTATTTTGGAAATTTTTTTTTAACTTTGAATTTTATTTTCCAGCTAATAAATACACTCAAAAAATATCATTTCCGGCTTAATTTGATAACATTAACAGAAAGCAAAAAAATTTTTGTAGCTCATATCTTGCTGCATTGCATCTATAAGTTCTACTATTTTTATTAGTTCTATAAAAACAAGACATAATCTCAAAAGTATAAAGATTTATGAGAGCGTTCAGTTAAATCTAAACAATTTTCTTGTTCCAGCAAACAATTTTATTGTTCCTTCATTTTTGAATAAAAATCTTATACAATAGTATATTGAATTTCGTTACGATAGCTAAAAAATCGACTCAGGAGGTGATGCTGATCAAGAATATATATACTTTTCTATACCGGCCACGCCTCCTTATCGGCGTTACAAACGGAGTGACAAGGTTAATATACTCCTAATACGTTTTTTAAACGTGGGGGTATAAAAAGGTTTTATGGAGTATTTTTGAACTGCTCATAAAGTGACCAATGCATTCAAAAATTAGAGTACAACAACAAAATGTTTTAAGTGTATGTCGCCTCACATAATTTCTACGGGTTTCGAATACAATTCGACAAAAAAAAAGTTTAAGTTAATTGTCAAAGTGTCAAGAGTCCTTGCTGACACCTTGTTAATTGTCAAGGTGTCTAAAGGTTGCCACTAGGGAGTCCGATCCCGGAAGCTTTTTTCGATCCCGGGACTAGTTCGGGATTGAAAACTTTAAGAAGTAAATAATTCGAAACATTTTTAATACAATTTTGTATTATTTATTACTTGAAATTAAAAAATGTAAATTAATTAATTTAAATGGCAACAAAACAAAACCCATGAAGGGTATTCACAATTGCATTGTTTTTAGTGTAGTAAAAAACCCGTGGTATTGATACCACAATTTACCGAGCGGTTTTTGTATTTTTTTGTTGTTTTACACGAAATCTCTAAAAACTGTTTACGGAACGTGGTTTTAAAGTTCCATAAACAACTGATCGGTTGCCAGTTATTTTCTAATTTAAAAAAAATGGAAGAAGCTCAAAATGCAAGTCAAACTTTTTTGTGCCATATAAGTATTAATAAAATATATAAAATTGGATAGTTCATTTATTTGCATAGTAACAAAAAGCTATAGTGGGAGGTTCCCAACCACAAGTTCTATTTTAAAGGGTGTTCATAATTGTGGTTTTCAACTGTGGCAAAAAAACCACAATAGAGGAAATTTAATTTCCTTTTAAAAAAGTTATTAAGATTGGTAATCGGTGTGGTGGTATGTTACTTATTGATTAAAACGTAATGACACCTATTATTTTTTGTTTTTCCCTCCTACCTCCCTAGGGGGACATTTGCGACCACCCCCACCCATACGATTTTTTGCTCGTCTCATCTCGAGGAATCACCCCCCGCATTATTGTCTTCTAAGTCTGGGACACCCCAGAACCCATTATAAAAAAAAAACCAAAAACAAAGCTAGAATAAATTTTTGATAAGAGATGGTAAAAAAGAGGCTTTTTTTCCTGTGTAGAAATGTTAATACAATTTTTATACTAAAGTTAGTTCATGATATCAGCTTTCGAATTATATATTCACTATTTCGATTTGCTTATTTTACCGCATTTTATGGAACCATATAAAAACTATGGCCAACTTTTCTCTTCTCACTTTTCTCTTACATAACTTACTAATGTTTCAATGAATGGGTCTTCCAACGTGTGATCATCCATCAAGCTCTTTTCTCTCATTACTTGTTTACTAAGTAAGAGAGCTCATATATCTATTGAACACATTTCTATTGACAAAGTTGTTGTCCAAGTTGTTTGACTTTTAATAAATTTACCCGTGCTGATTTTTCTTTTCTTTTACAACACAAAACAATAACTTTCAAGTGGTGCTATCGTTATCATAACAAGCGTATTTGTATAAAAATATAAGTTGAACAAAACGCGACCAGAATTATTTTAGAGTGGGATTACGTCGGTTTAAGATTACAATTCACAAAAAGCTAGGAAATGCTTTGTTTGTAAAAGATGCCGATGCATTTGTTTGTAACATTATAAAAATTAAAGTTAATTGTTTTGCGATTATCGCATTTTCCAGGCAAACTGTTTTAAAAACTACAAATAAACATTGTATGTAGATAATATCTTGTACTTTATCATGAAAAAGTTATAAAATAATATTTGTATCTGCTTGTTCTAAACCAAGGCAAATATAAGATTTCAGCTTAATGCTATGTGTAAAAAATATTATTTAATTGAATAGCAAAGCAATATTAACACTTTCAACACCGCAATATCTTTAATAAGCTAGTAAAAATCTTAAAACAAACATACATACATCTATAGTTTAAGGCACTTTCCACCAATAATGATATCTATATAAAAATTCAATTAACTGTTAAAACCAAAAAAGTCAAACTCTTCACAGTTTAAATTCGCTTTATGTAATTATAAACAAATACACGTTTTTGTTTTAATAAACTGTTAAAATCTGGGTATTTAAATAGATCAAAGCACACAACACAAATGTTAGTATTCCGGTCTAAATATAATTCAACTAGCTACTTAATGAGGAATATTCGAACTGTTATATTTTTATTATCAACATCGTTTTGATAAATTGAATTTTAATTTTGTTTTCAGCCTATCTGTATATTTCTCTAATTAATCAATATGTTTATTTACATGAGCGATAAGCAATTTCTTTTCTGAAGTTTGGAGTGAAGAAACGTTCTTTTAATTGTGTTAAATGCAGATATGGGAGGATAACGGGAAGGGATGTCACAATGAACCTTATAGCTTAAATGGGAAATAAAATTGTACATCACCTTCTGCTCATGATATCTTCATATACAAAAAGACGTTATTTTTTGTTTCTAAGCATAACATTGCAATCATATCATCTTTAATCTACCACAAGAACAAAACAGAAATAATTTTAAATCCCATATTTCCGAAAACCCTTTCTGATTTTATAATAGTGTTATCCAAACCAGCAATTGGCGTTATGAATATAGTTTTATTTGGCTTAGACAAACGTCTTACAGCGCGGTTAGTTTGGTGGTCTTTTTCACCTATTTTTTCAAGCACATGTAGCGTTTTCTTACACACTTTGGGGTATAACTGCAGCCTTTAATATTCGGTGTACAAAAAAAAATACATGCCAAAATATCAGTTATATTACGAATGAAACGAATATCTAACTTATTGAATAAAGTCACAAAAAAACTAAAAATCTCAGAAGAAAAAGTGCACATTTTTGTATAAGAAAAATTATGCATAAAATGATTCAGTAGCTGATTATGTTGTTTTTATCCTTATTCAAACCAAAAATTATGATGCAAAAATTAATTTTTAAATAAATTTATTTCAAATAATTTTATTTGGACGATGAAATGTTTTTAAAATAATTTTGAAAAATATATACGAAAACTAATTTTTTTTTCTCTATCTTTGTATAGATACCTACACCTTGTTTTAAAATAATAGATCCACTCAAAAATTGAGCCTTTTGTACACTACTCAATGGAATTTTTATAAACTCTTTTTTATAAAAGTTTCACACAAAGAAATAAAAACAAACAACAATAATTATACTTTACTGAGAGCACCTAACGGTAAAATAATTTATATTGTTTTAAACATGCTGCTTATAAACTGTTGCACAATCCCAGATCCACCATTCTGTTCGCAGTTTTGGAAGTGTTTAGTACAGTGTTTTAATATTTGAAGGAGTTTTAAAGAGAGCAGATTACATCATTGAAAAATGAGGGATTGGGAATAAGGTCTATTGCACGGGAAATTGGTCGGAGCCATAAGGTTGTTTGTAGCTATTTGCACAATCCTGAAAATTATGGATGTGCAAAAGGCCGAGGAAGAAAAAGGTAACTCACTGAACGAGATGAAAGAGTAATTTTTAGAGCAGTGAGCAACTCAAGTAAGGCCTTTCCAACACTTGGTCAACGCAATTCCAACGCAACTTCAACGCAACAGCGAAGAAGTTGAAAAGCAATGCAACTATAAACTGAATGCATTCATACTTGCTTCAAAAGTCATGCAACATGTGCAAGACATCTGAAAAAGCATTAATAAATTAAATTAGTGGCAGTATGCAAACGTACTTATTATAACATCAAAATAAAGAAGAACAATTAGGCCTTTTCCACACTTGGTCAACGCAACTCCAACTCAAGTTGCTAGCCTGTGTATTTATACCGGAACCTTCAGATTCAGCAGCTTGCACGCAACATGCTCTCGACACGTTCTCAACCTGTTCAACGCAACGCGGCTTTCCGCAATTTTCATCGGCGACTTGTTGTATCAGTTTGTTTGTTTTGTGAATTGTTTGTAGTGCAGTATTAATCAAGGTGAATAAGTTAATTAATTAGTTCTTTTTTTCATTAATAGAATCTTACAGAAGAAGAAATAGTTTGCAGGATGAATGAGCAAGTGTTAAATATTAAATAATAAATATATGTTGCATGACTTTTGAAGCAAGTCTGAGAGCATTTGGTTTATAGTTGCATTACTTTTCAACTTTTTTGCTGTTGCGTTGATGTTTCATTGGTATTGCGTTGACCAAGTGTGGAAAAGGCCTAAGACAATATTAATATATAGCGTACTGCACTACAAATAATTAAATTCACAAAACAAACAAACTGATGCAACAAGTCGCCGATAAAAATTGCGGAAAGCCGCGTTGCGTTGAACAGGTTGAGAACGTGTCGAGAACATGTTGCGTGCAAGCTGCTTAATCTGAAGGTTCCGCTATATAAATACACAGGCTAGCAACTTGAGTTGTAGTTGCGTTGACCAAGTGTGGTAAAGGCCTAAGAGTTGCAAGCAACTTACTGCCCTAATTTCTGCCCTTAGTGTCTCGACAAACCATTTAGAGGTCACTGAAGCGTAATCCAAATAAAAAGCACACTAAAATGAAATTGGTTCCACGACTTTTGCCGCGCCGACAAAATCGCCAGAATGCAATTCGCAGAAGCAAATTTTTACACTGATTGGACTTCGGTAAGTTATTATGCGAGAGCTAGTTTCATCAATTTTTACAATGAATTTTATGTGTAGGTTATCTTTTCCGATGGTCCAGACGGTTTTAATGGATACTGGCACGATCTGCGAAAAGATCCACGTTATTTCTCGCTTCGAAACTTTGGTGGTGGCAGTTTGATGGTTTGGGGAGCCTTTTACTTAAAAAAAACACTGGAAATTAAATTTACTTCAACTCGGATGAGAAGTAAAGACTACATAACTGTCCTCCGAAGCAGTCTTCTTAATTTTTTACGTAAAGACAGTGGACAAAATATGATTTTCCAACAGAATAACGCCTCCATCCACACTAGTAAAGAGACGATGGCGTGGTTTCAAGCTAATTCAGTCGAGGTTTTAGATTGGCCAGCATGTGCTCCGGCCTTTAATCCAATGGAGAATATTTGGGGCATTTTAGTAAAACGAATTTTTGCCGAAAATCGTCAGTTTATCAGAGTCGAAGAGCTAAAAAATGGATTCTGTACAGAATGAAGTAAATTGGATGAACATTTATTGAAATCGCTAGCTTTAAGTATGAAAAAAAGATTGTTTGAAGTCGTTAAGGCCAATAGAAGCCAAATAAATTACTAAAAATAAACATATTGTATTTTTTCTTTTAATTTATAAAGTGGATCTTTATTTTTGCAACAGTTTATAAGCAGCATGCTTAAAACATATGAATTTTTTACCGTTAGGCGCTCTCAGCATAGTATAATTGTTGTTGTTTGTTTTTATTAATCTTTGTGAAACTTTTTTGGAAAAGACCTTTTTTCCATTAAGTAAAATTCCATTAAGTAGTGCACAAAAAGCTTAATTTTTTAGTGGATATTTTATTTTGTAACAGAGTGTATTAATTAAACTCCCCCTTAATGGCTGGACTGATTTTGATAAAATTTTTCATGTGTTTGAGTGGACCCCTGGATGGTTTTAATTAGCAAATGAACCCGGTAGGTGGCGCTGTAGTCGTGAAAACAGACATAAACTCCTAAACTAATCGTACGATTAGCATGAAATTTTGTATTCAAAAGTTTTCAGGTACGATGAGTGTTTTGGTGCTATATATTTCAGTGGAGTAGATATGGAGGGGTCCAGACACGAGGACTGGACGTTGGTCTGGACCCCTTCCAGAGCCATGGAAACATTTCCAATTATCTCACGTTATTGTGAATTGATTCTATTAAGTTAAGCCCGAATCCAAATGCATACGTATTGCCTAAAATTCTTCTTTTCTCAAGAAATTTATCAAAACTTGATTTAGTTGAGTGCTGAGTTTTTCTATATCGGCCAACAATTACTAGAGATATAGTGACATGTGTAATTTCCAGAAATTTGGTCTTGCTTAGATTCAATTCAACAAGCCCATAGTTAATGTAGCTACCTGCACGGTCAAAAATCTTGGACTAATTTTTAATCCAATCGTTGGAAGCATGAATTTTTTTAAGACTTGTTCTATTGTAACTCTTTAAAATACTAAAAAATGCTTTAATAAAACCTGGAATTATATTTAATATATTTTGGATTAGTCTTTAAAAACAGCGTTCGGCTTGGTTCGGTGCTTATGCATGTTTATCATTTCTTTATACATGTTCATAGAGCTTCATAGAGCAGTTGGTAGAGCCATAAACTTATAACCTAAACGTACCACAAGTTTCGTTATTTTGTATTTTTGTCGAAAATATTTTAATACAAGCCTTTATTAGGATTTATTCCCATGAGGGAATAAAAACTAATTTCAATATATAGCGTTGATTAAATTTTAATACAGTTTTTGTGTCGTCATTTATACAAAACTGAATTGACTAGAATTTGGTCCAAAATTTTTGAGTGTGTACCGTTTTTCGACGTTTCAACAAAGCAAGGATGTGAAACATGACATTTGGCGTCGCAAAACAGTCATGTAATCAGGTATTCAAGAGTAAAATTTTTTAAGGGTATTATATTTCTTGTAGACACCCCCACAACCAAAAGCTATCTACGCCACTGATCTATTTTGATCTATCCTTAAGACCAGAGGGCGCCGTAGTACAAATATTTTACAAAGCCGCAAAAAACTCCTTAACCTCGCATAAGATTAGCATGAAAATTTTTGTAAAGAGGTTCTCAGATACGATAAATGTTTTGGCGCCATCTATTTTGATCTATCCATATGATTAGCATAACAGTTTGACTGGAGGTTTTTAGCTACGATGAGTGCTTTGGTGTTCCATCCATCCATCGAGATCCATAAATTTAATCCATCTAAAACACCATCGTTTGATCAGGGTACTTAAAGAAATCTTACACTTCACGCTTACTACCGGAAAGGGCAAAACAATGTCTGCCGGACAGCTAGTTACTGCATAAAAGGATTTTTACTTTTGCACTTGCGATACTATTGGATCTGCGTCTTTTTTAAAAGATCCGAAGAACCTTGTTGGTTGGTTGCGTTATAAGGATATTTCAATCAACAATTGACTTTATAAAAACAAGTTTTTTTTTTATATGAATTAAAATTGTGAGCTTTAGATCAAGTAAGTTTTTAAGAAGGCAACAACAACAACAACAACTCTGTATAGAGTCATCACTTAGCTGACTAGACAGTCTGTTTCGGAAATCGCTACATTTTCCTCTTCAGTAGTCTTTGAGTGATTAAGCTGTGATCAACTCACTGTTTAAACTAGCATATGAATGAGCAGATCCTCGAATTCATTCTTATGAATTGAATGGCTGCTAATCATATGACACTTCAAAGCAGTAGGCAATTTTAGATCACCACCATTAACTCTACCAAGGTTGCCATCTGTTCTAGTTGCTTCTTAATTTATTTCAATATTCATTGGTGTTTGATAGTTTGTCGAAATGCACCATAGAAATGAAACGAGTTTTTGCTTCGCCAGAAGCTAGTGTTCTAACTGAAAGATGGCTATTTTCACAACCAAATGTTATTTATAAAAAGGATTCTATTTGTATCCAACGAACTAATTATTTATGGTGTGGAAGGTCGAAGGTTGAAAGAGATTTTTAACCTTCCGAAAGCAATGCCCTCTTCTACGAATAAATAAGGGTCACGGTGCCAGGCATGCTAACAGGTGGGGAATTCCCCGATTTGCGGGGAATTTCATGTCGATCGGGGAATCGGGAAATGGGGTCAAATATGCGGGGAATTTAATAATTCATCTAATTTTAATCTAATATTTGCGGGGAATTGGATTTTATATTAAATTTTCTGATACAAAGTTTTTCTGACAACATTAGAAAAATTTAATTAACATTAGCAAAAAAATCCTTGTTGCCAAATTTATTTTTTAATGATACATTTCTGTTTAATTTTTAATGCATTTTCGTGTATAACCTTGGAAGGTATTGCACAAAAAAATATGACATTTTGATTTGCATTTCAATAACATCATCAGTATAGGTAAATATCTTTTTTAACAAATATTTTTCAAATATAAAGATTGTGCTGAAGTAAGTGTGCTTAAAACTAAGTGAAAATCTGGACACACCATAGCTCGGCTCCAGATCGTCTGAAAAAAAAAGATGGATTCAAAAACAGACTGTTGAATGCACATCTTTTACCAAAATGGAATAGAAACATTTAAAATAAAAAAAATTATGAAGCGTGGAAAAAAGTTGAAAAATTTACGATATTTTTTACCATATTGTGCAAAAGCTAGACAAATTTTTCAAAGACGCTCATTTTGGTAAAAGATGTATAAAATTACAATACAAATAGATTTTAAAAAAAAAAATTAAATCGGTCGATTAGTTTGATTGCAGTAGTGCGGCCTGTTTTGAAAAACTATGTTTCGAGAAAAATGCGTTTAAAGCAGAGACTATAAATACCCTCTAGGAAAAATCAGAAGACTTCCATCTAAAAGTGATAAAGAAACATTCTCCACCGTATCTTTTGAAAGCTTAAGGGTAGTTTTGTATTTATATAGTTTCCCCACCGTATCTTTTGGAAGCTTAAGGGTAGTTTTGTATTTATATTGTTTCCAAACCGCTTCTTTAAGAATGCATGTGGAAACTTTTATTTATTGTCAAGCAATGACAATAGAAAATATTAATATCATTGTTTTCTAGCGACTTATTGTAGAATTCGATAGTCTAGTGGTAGCGCGCTCGACTGTCGCTCAGGGGTCCCGGGTTCGAATCCTGGCCGAATCCATTTTAATAACAAGGGAGAGGAATGTTTCCACGTTAATTCTTAAAACAGGGGAGAGAACTGCTTCCAATTCACTTTTGAGGACAGCGGAGAGGAATCTTTCCACATGACTTTTTAACACAGCGTCGCTTGCATGGATTTGTGTTGCTAGCACAACATGTATAAGTTGCTTAAAGTTTTGTTTATGTTGCTAGAATTTATAAAAGAACAGCAATAATGCAAAAAACCACTGCTTATACATATATTTTTTTGATTTCTGAGTAGAGCAGCCTGACTTTGTTTACATTTTTTTTGGCTTGATTTGTTGTTGCTGCATTGGACTTTTTTTGTTACGCTAGGATTTTGTTCACGTTTTGGAAGCATTTCGTTGATCGTCAGATATAAATCATATTTTTGCGATTTTTCTATCTGAAGCAAAGACGTTTGAGATAAATCGCCATATCTTTTTTATTTCTGATCGGATTCAAATGCTCCAAAGAACAAAATTTTAGAAAATTTATCAATCTTCTAAATGACATTAAAATTAAATTTTAAAAAAATAAATTCAATTACTTATTACCTATTTTAAATAGATTTAAAAGTAAAACTCTAATCTGCTGCACAAAGTTAAATCCACTCATACCTTTAAATTGTATTTTTTAAAGAAAATGCCATCAATTTTGTTTTCTTGTTTTTATTTCCTTGTAACTTAAATTGATATTCGGCTAATTTTTTAAAAAAAGTATATATTTATCTATTTGAAGCAAGGCGGTTTAGATAAATCGCTACATCTTTTTCGTTTCTAATTGGATTCAAATGCACCAAAGGACAACATTTTAGAAAATTGATCAATGTCTTAAATGACATCAAAACTAAATTATAACAAAATTAAACCAATTATTTATTAACTATTCTTACCTTTATCCTTTCGAATTACATCAAAATAAAGTTTTGCAAAAATAATCGATTTCTTTATTTACTATTTTTACCTTTGAGCATTCAAATAATATCAAAAATAAATTTTAACAGAATTAATCCAATTATTTATTAACTATTTTAAATAGATTTAAAACAAAAACTCCAATAATAACTTTTAATTGAATTTTTTTTTTAAGAAAAGACCATGCATTTTATTTTCTTGTTTTATTTATTTAGAATTAAATTATGATTTGTCTAATTTGTTGTTAAGAAAAAAATAAAAAGTAGTATTCTATTGCCACGCAGGACAATCGGCAGCTACACGAATTGCCTTGTGTTATTATTGTTGCATTGCCTTTTTTGTAGCATCTTCCAATTGGAGACTTATTTTTTTTTACATTTGATTAAATTGCGATTCGGCAATTTATATTATCAAAAAAACATTTTTTTTTAAAGCAAGATGTAGGCTTATTAACAAATTGTAAGCTCTAATTTTTGTATTAAATAGTGAAAAAGGAATACATATATGAAAACCAAAACAACTGAAATGCTTTTAAGTTTTTTGTTATATTGCTGACTTAAACATGAATTATTATTAAATTAGCACCTCATTTAGCAATGTTTTCCCCCATGCTTTTGTAATTATTTTTATTTTTGTATGGTATTTCCTTAAAACTTAAATACATTTGAAATAATTGAAATTTAAAAGCAAAGAAAAAATCTTTAAAAATTTCTTTTTTTTTTTTGTAATTTTTAAATTTTCGAAGGAAAAGGAAAAAAATTTAAAAATTTCATTTATTCAGCAAATTTTAAATTTATCACAAAAAACTTCAAAACTTATTTTATAATAATTCATGTTTAAGTCAGCAATATAGCAAAAAACTTAAAAGCATTTCAGTTGTTTTGGTTTTCATGAAAATCAGGGAATTTGGGGACTTAAAATTCTTATTATTAAAGCCATAAAAAGATTAAAAAACATAAATTTGATTTTTGTCCGATTGATTTGTTCTTATAACATAGGCCAAAAAAAATTTTTTTGCTTTTCTTCGGCACAAAATCGAAAATCCAACTGAGTTTTATGTCAAATATCTCTCTGAATTTATTTTTTTTTTATGTTGGTTCATCTTTTTTTCATGGAATCAAACGATTTGATTTAAAAAAAAAACTGCAAAATAAATATAAAAATTACTTTCTGTGTACAATATATTTGGTAAATCCACTGAAAGGGTTAATTCTAAAAAGGCTTTCTTTTAACGAATCGGTCAAGTTGTTAGCTTTTATTATCATTTTTATTATTATTTTTATTATAATGATAGGGACTCATTGGTGAAATTTTATATATGTGTTTTTCACAACAATTAATTTAACAATACCAGGTTGACGCAAATTAAGGTGTGACTCACATGACTCATACTTAATAATATTGTTTTTGTTTTTAAGAATACGAGTACAGAATGAATTACTTTTCTTTGCAATTCGCACATGCTGCAAAATATATCTTATTCATTATCTGAGAACATTTCTCAAGTTGAACAACAGTTAAACAGCAATTCAACGACAAGTTGACTGATAAAAGAGTAAAAAAATCTTAATTTTAGCAAGAAAAAACAAACAATGGCACTAAAATTCAAAATGTTAACTTTAATATATGACCTTGTGGAATATATAACGGCTGATATCAAGTTAAAAACGTCATTTTGGCTAAGGAGAAATGAAACAAATAAATTTTCGTTAAAATTGTTAACCCTTAAAAGACACACCCGAATTCGCACCAAAGTGATTTGACTGCTAATAACGCAGCAGCAATGAAAGGCAAAGTCAACTTTTTGTCGGGTATGGACAAGGAAATTTTACGAGGGCCGTTTGTGAACGCAATTTTTGTAAGAAAATCATTTTCGTTCTAAAAATTCCCTTTGACAATATAGTAACTTAGCAAAAAATATTTATTGGGCTTTTTGAAAAAAGTTTGTTGGCATTTTTATTGGTCATATATAAAAAAGTAATACATGAATATTGTCGTTAAAGTAAGCTGCTTATCGAAAAAATATTGATAAGTACGAAATATAAATTAAATATTTTAAAGCCTTTAGACATATATTAAAAAAAAGTGTGGATGATTTTTGCGAGCAATAAAACCTACTAAAAACTTGACAAAAAAATATGTCTGTTAAACACGTGTGTACTACCCTACAATAATCATTTTAATTTTAAATATCAATAACCATTATATTGCCATTATAATGGCCAATATACATTCTGTCAAAAAAGATACCAGGAATTTATTACTTAAAAAGCTGTCCTCTTTTCTGACGCTGAGTTTAACCTTGCGCTCGCTCTGTCGTTTAGTTTGTGAACTGTGCTCGATGTTGTCAGATAATCTCAAGATAATCTTGAAATTTTTATAGAAATATGCGTAAGGATATAGTGAGGGACATAATGTTTCAAATCGGTCATAATGTACATGGAGCAATTGTAAAAATAGAGACTATAATTTGCTCTATCTTTTAAGTCTATTAATTCCAATCCATTAATTTTTAATGATGACAACATAATAATGCCTTAAGAACTCGTATTTCATTCATTCAACAGTATATATCCTAAGACCTTATAGAGATAAAAAAAATTGTTGCCGTATTCGGAATCAGCGATAATATTGAAATTGACTATAATATTGAAAAAACATAAAATTTTCTTGGACACCGTGGTATTTAATGATATTTTGGTATAGGAAGATATTATTTTATCGATTTAAAATTTTTAGTATGCACTTTTCTATCTTATAATTACTGATCCTTATCATCAGGGCTAGGATTTCGATGACATGTCATCTTTTTTCTGCTGCTCCTAAGACATTTAATGCTTATTTAAAACATCCATTAATGTCTCCTAAATTCCAAAAATAAAAAGTTTTTAGGACATTTTTTTGTCATTTTTCATCACTTTTAGTTTTCAGATCATTTTAACTAGATTTAGGGAATTTTTTTGGAAATTTTTAGAGATTTTGACGTAAAATTACGTCTTACAGCGCGGTTTGTATGGGGGTCATTTTCACGAATTTTTTCAAAGTGATATTTGACACTTTGGGGTATACCTACAGCCTTTAATATTCATCGTACAAAGAAAAAAAAAAGCCAAAATATCAGTTTTAGTGGGAATAAAACGAATATCTAATAAAATAGCAAAATCTAAGAAGATGAAAAATTCATATATTCGTATGAGTAATGCACAAGCTGCTTAGCTGCAGTAGCTGCTTATGCTGTTTTTAAGGTTGTTGTTGTGTTTGCTTGTGTGGTTCGTTATTACGTCGTTCGTTGTTGTGCTGCTTTTGTTGTTGTTGTTTTTATTAATATGTATGTAAAACATACATATATAAATACACATGAGTTGCTTTTTTTCCCAGATAGCCAATCGGCTTGGTTGAAAACGGTGTGCACTTTTAAAAACACTGAAGCGGACCGTTTTGTTGTCAGCAAACTATGCATTGTGTGTTTCATATAAGCGTGCCATTTATTAAGTTGTATATTAATGTTTATTTTCTATGATTTAAATACAAATTCTAAATGTTTGTTATTTTAAATCATTCTTGATTTTAAATACAAAATCTAGTTGTTTGATAGTTTAAAATCGTTTATTGAGCTTAAGATCAGGTTAGAACAATTAATTTCTCTAACGAATTTTTTTCGAAGAAACAACAGCAACAACACTTTCAATATGAAAAGAAAAAAAAACATCACTAGCTGATTAATTAGTTAGCTGATTGATTAACTAGTTTAACCTGACCTAAAGCTCAATAAACGATTTTAAACTATCAAGCAACTAGAATTTGTATTTAAAATCAAGAATGATTTAAACTATCAAACAATTAGAATTTATATTAAAATCATAGAAAATCAACACAAAAAATAACAAGGTCATTTAGAAAACTTTAAGTTGTATATTAATTTTATTTGTTGTTAAACAGTTGTAACTCAACTGCACTATCTTGATTTCAATACAAGGGTGAAAAAAAGGGAAAAAAGACAAGAACAAACGACACATCAAGCGAATATGACATAAATTTCAATTCGATTCTTGATAAATATAAAAAAGGACTTTACAATTATATAGAGAACAGTTTAAGGGTACAAAAACTTGTCATTTTCATACCAGCAAATCAGACGCTGCCGTTTTAAGTACCGTTTAGCTGGCACAGTAACATTCATGGCTTGTTGGGTTGTAATGCAATAGAGAATACAGATGCATGTAGCTAGAGAGCCAGTATGTGGCTACAAAAAAATGTACTACTACTAGCCAAAGTTGCCAGTTAAAATTTAAAACAATCCCACAGAAAGTTACTTTTTTCACAATAACATAAATTAAATACATCTTACGATCATTAAAAATTACCACACAAATACCACGTGTTTTAAAAAAAAGGCACAGTTTCGATAGTATCGTAAGTATAGACGAAGAATTTTTATATATTAACTAGCTGAACCCGGTGTGCTTCGCTACCCCCCTCGTATAAAATAAAATTAAAAGTATATATATATTTACAAAAATTTATTTATTTAATTTAATTATTGCAATGCTTCGCCTCTTTTTTTGTTGTAAACCAATTAGAATTCAGCACTGAATCGCATGTTATTTGCTTCATGCTCCCCCTTTTTATTTTTAGACCAATCAAAAAGCAGCAATTACACAATCAGCTGTTTCGCAGTCAGTTGTGGGAGAATGAGAATGGGGTTACCCCACTCTCTATTTTAATTAACACGTATTATAAAATCAGCTGTTTTGAAGGCAGTGAATGAGGCATCACTGAGGCATCAGCTGTTTTGAAGGCAGGAAGAAAGAGAATGGGGTTACCCCACTCTCTATTTTAATTAATATGTATTTTAAATTTGTGGTAAAGCCGTTAATAAACGTAGTAAAAAAGTAGGTGCAGAAGTGTGCATGGTCGAAAAATATTATCATGTAATAAGTATTCCTGAGTCAAAGCTGAACGCTGTGAAAATTTAAGATCGGTTATCAGGTCCAGCCTCCAATATATCGCAAACAAAGGGGCGTGCTCCGCCCACTTTTCTTTTGGTACGTATTTCTATTCATGCCAATACCATATATAGCAAATACTGCCGCCGTTGGTCAAAAAATGCCCAAGATATGACGGTTTTAAATTTTGGGTTATATGGGCGAGGTCACGCCCCTTCGTCCACTCACAACTTTATATAGTCAAGAATTTGTTATTTCGTAAGAATATCCTATTGTGAAAATTTAATGACGATCGGTCCAGTAGTTAAGACTATATTGCGATTTTTAATTTTCCTAAAAAGGGGCGTGGTCCTACCCACTTTTCTCCTGGCACGTATTCCTAACTATGCCAATACCATACGTACTAAATAGCATCAAAGTAGGTCAAAAAATGCCCAAAATATGGCGATTTAAATTTTTGGGTTATATGGGCAGTGCCACGCTCCCATGTCCAATAAAAACTTCATATAGCCTATTATTCTTTCAAGAGTCATAGTAAAATGCTGTGAAAGTTTCAGGAAGATCGGTCCAAGGGTTTGGCCTCCTATAAAGCACAAACAAACAAACAGACAGACATTCATTTTTATATATATAGATTGAAAGCAGTTTAATTATAATTAAAGTAAAATGGGGCGAAAAAGGGGGATTTGGTAATAAAAAATCTATGGCTACCTTACCTGTAGATAAAAAGTATATAAAACTTTAGGTAAATACATATTACAAAAAAAGTATTTTGTATAGCAAACATTGTTAGTGGTATAAGTAAGTATCTGAATTAAAAAAGGGGCGGTGAAATGGGCGTGGTTCATAGTAATATGGCGACGTTAACAGTATTAAGAGCAATATACTACGAAATAAAAAATTATCCGTTGGAAGGAACAAATTTGTACAGAGAACAAAAAGTTTAAAACTTAAATTTGGCGTGAAAAGGGGCGATAAAGGGGGCGTGGCGTAAGAAATGTTTATTTCTACCTCGCCTGGAGTATAATGTGTAAACAATTTGAAGTAAATCTGTTAAAAACTATATGGGAGCAATTACATAATTTTTAAAAAGTGGGCGTAAAAGTGGGCGTGGTCGAAAAAAGTACCCTATTAATCATGCCAGAGTCCCTGTTAAATGCTGTGAAAATTTCAGGAAGATCGGTCCAGAGGTTTGGTCTCCTATAAGGTACAAACAAACAAATAAACAAACACACATTCCATTTTATATATATATAGAAGATAGAGAAAAATTCTGTTTTTTTCTTTCATATTTTTAAAAACATTTCATATTCTAAATAAAAATTATTCAAAAACAAATTTGTTGTTTTTGTTGCCTTCTTTAAACTTACTTGATCTAAAAAGCTCACAATTAAATTCATGTAAAAATTCGTTTTGTTTTATAAAAAGCCTTCGTTTGATATTTTTAGTGATAAATTTGTTGTTAATTTTTTATGTTTGTTAAAAGTAAATGTAATTCAAAGTTATGTTTAATAAATGGAAATAAATATCGGAAAAATTTGAATTATTTATTTTTCCTGTAGAAAAGAGCATTAACATATCTATATATATAAAATAGGATATGTGTATGTATGTAACGTATGGACTCCAAAACGGCTGGGCCGATTTTGATGAAATTTTCAGGTAATGTTCATCTTGGTACGGTGGGTAACATAGGCTATATTTGGACCCGATAGGTGGCGCTGGGGTGGACTTATATCGAAAATTTGAATTTATGGACCAATTTAACTGAAATTCAGAATGTATGTTTGTTTGATCATAAGAAAATAATTTGTGTATAAATGGACACGGTAGGTGGCGCTGGGGTGGACTTATTTCGAAAATTCGATGGCGTGAAAAATATATAAATACTTTTAATTTTATTTTATAACGAGGGGAGTAGCGAAGCACACCGGGTTCAGCTAGTATAATATATATATCAAACGAAAAGTTTTTATAAAACAAAACAAATTTTATTATGAATTTAACTGAGAGCTTTTTAGATCAAGTTAGTTTGAAGAAGGCAACAACAACAACAACAAATTCGTTTTCGAATAATTTTTGTTTAGAAGATGAAATGTTTTAAAATAGTTTTGAAAAATATAAATAAAAACAAGAATTTTTCTCTATTACTGTATAAAAAAGAATTCTACGTCTATACTTACGATACTATCGAAACTGTGTCTTTTTTAAGTTATTTTATTGGCATTTTTTGACGTTTTTAATTTTTAGAGCATTTTTCGGTTTTTTTAGGTCATTTTAGTGTAATTTTTAAATAATTTGTTTTTCGTACTAAAAAAAATCAAAATGCAAATTTTCTAACATATTCCTTTAACACTAGAGTCCCTTCCATCGAAAACATTACCTCTCGACAAAGGAGTGGCTTTGTTTATAGACTTCGATGAAAAAAAAGCTCTGCGCGTGGTGAAACTGACGAAAGGGTGTGTAGAAAAATGAAACAAGTGTTAGATAAAATCTCAGGATATGTTAGTATAAAATAAATTTTAATTTAGTAATGTTTTATTTTTAAGACTAATTTTTTTTTATTTATTATGCAGTTGTTTGCGTTTTTTATGTAGTTTTTGTCAGTTTTTAGGTCATTTTCTGCAGATTTTTGGTCATTTTTTTAGGTCATTTCTTGCAGTTGTTTAGGTCCTCAAAATCCAAGTCCTGGTTATCATGTTTACTGCGATTTAAATAATTTTTAGAAAAATGTTATTTTCAAGGACACTCTGAAGTAGGAATTAGGGGTCAGATCGCACATTGGGCCAGAAATTTGGAAAAGTGGGCGGGATGCAAAAAGGGGCATAGCACTATCAATCTCGTCTAATATTGGCACCAGCACATTGAAATTGGGTAAAGGTGGGTGGGATCGTTTCCGAACATATTTGAAAAATTTGGCGGGATTCAGCAAAGTGGCGTGGCACTATTAAATAAAAACTGTAGTTTGCTTATTATTGATTCTGAGGTATTAAAAAAAATGCGGGATACGAGAGAGAATTAGCAGAATCTGACGTGTGATGTGTAAACTAAAATAAATATACAATGCTTTTTAATTTTTAATTTTTTTGTTTTTTATAATTGTTTTTATTTTTTACTTTTAATATTAATTTTTTGTTTTTAATACATTTTTTTTATGTTTTGCTTTTAATATTTTTTTTATTGTTTGTTTTTTATATTTTTTTTATTCATTATGCGAATAAATTTCATTTAGGCCTTTTCCACATGGAGCAATTGAAAAGCAATGCAACTGCAACGCAACAGCTTAAAAAGTTTCAAAACACTTCAATTTTAAACTGAACTGCAACCTACGCTTTCAGATGAGCAGGTCACGTCACAACGCAACATTGAAAAATTCACAACAAAACAAACACTTATTTAATGGATGCTTTGTTAAGTAGATATAAAAAAATTAATTGAGGATAAAAAGAGGATATTTCTTCACTTCCTGCACTTATTTCATATTTATTAACTGATTAATTATTTTCATAGCACACAACACAAATCGGAAACGTAACAAATCGCTGATTCAAATTGCAGCACGCCGTGTTGCATGGAACTGGTTGCGAATGCGTTAAAAACTTGTTGAGTACAAGTTGTTTCATGTGAAGGTTTCGGTATAAATATATTGGTTAGCAACTTTTGTTGCAGTTGCATTAGTTTTCAATTTCTCCATATGGAAAAGGCCTAAGAATTTCTCTTTTTGAAAATTTAATCATTTCGTTTCAATAGTACACAGATTGAATGTTGGAAATACAACACGATCTCGCTTAAAGCAACCCTATGAACACAACTCCTCGATTTTTGCAACACTAAAAAAAGCTCAATTATCGCAATTTAATTGCATTTTAAACTTTTGATCTAGTTTACTTAGAGTTTGCCTTTGCAGTAGTTTTACTGTCTACTATATGTTTTTTTTTGATTCACGTCGTCGTTTTTCGATTTGAGAGTACTTCTGCACAACGTTAATTTTTCACAAATTTCTCGAAAGTTATTGAAAACATGCAAAAGTGTGCATATCCCTCTTCAATTAAACATCTTAAAGAAAGTTATACAATGTAAATTATTTCAATTACCAGCGAAATCTCGAAGAATATTTTGAGCCGCTGCATTTTTTTTAAACCACATTTAAACTGTTGATTTTACATTTAATTTTGTTGTACTATTAAAAGATCTGTTGTATCTTATAAAAAAAAATACAAAAAAAAAATACATTTTTGTGTATTTAGTATGAGGAAAACGGGATTAATAATAAAAATATGTACATACATTAGGGCGGGTCGATTTAAAAATTGCCCATTGCTCAGTGAAAATCGTATTCTAGGGATCAAAATAAGAAACTTTGCCCGAGGAACTATACCTCTAAAACGAATTCTAATGCCCTAACTTTTGACTTTTGTCCCGTAGGATCAAGTTTTGAAAAATCCCTCTTTGACCCATTTGGAGTGCCCCAATCGAGTCCAAATGTATGACCGACCCCCACTAACTTTGGAGGGCCGATCCACCCATGCCAGTGGCACACCCCCTGGAACCCCCGGGGGGTTCCCCATACAAAAACATTTCAAAAAATCACCATTTTTGGCACTTTACTTGAAAATATCAGCGAAATGGGGTCGCCACTGGCATGGGTGGATCGGCCCTCCAAAGTAAGTGGGGGTCGGTCATACATTTGGATTCGATTGGGGCACTCTAATGGGTCAAAGAGGGATTTTTCAAAATTTGACCGTAAGGGACAAAAGTCAAAAGTTGGGGCATTAGAATTCTTTTTAGAGGTATAGTTCCTCGGGAAAAGTTTCTTATTAAAAAATTGGGTTGGAGGCCGCCATCAAGCCACAAAAGCCAGCATTGTTTGACAAAAACGTAAAAGCAAGGTTGAATTTCTGCAAAAAGTACACGCACGTGAGTGTCGATCAATGGAAGGGTGTGATCTGGTCTGTTGAGACCCGAATTAACCGGTATCAGTCAGATGGGAAACAATATTACTGGCACTGACCCCATAAAAAGCTGCAGAAGCATCAAGTTAAACAAACGATGAAACATGGCGGTGGTAGCCTTATATAGTGAGGCTGCTTTACATGGTGGCATACTGGTCCACTTGTAAGAATATTCGGTTAATAAAGAAAGAAGACTACCTGAACATCTTACAGACCAACTTGCCGGATTTCATTGACCTAAGCGCATATCCAACTGAAGAGGTGATATTCCAGCAAGACGGGGATCCAAAGCATACAGCAAAAATTGTTCAAGTGTGATTAAAAAATCAGGACTTCCAGCTTTTACAGGACTTCAGCAGAGAGTCCTGATTTAAACCAGACTGAAAATTTGTGGGCTCTTAAAAAACAGCCAGCATCTTACAAAATGACTCCAAATAACATCGACGAACTATGGTCAAGAGTTCAGAAGGAATGGCGTGATCTTCCACATGAAACTATTGAAAAACTGGTGGAGAGCATGCCGAGACTTATAAATAGCGTCATTTAGGCTAAAGGACTTTGGACTAAATATTAATTTTATATTTTATGTAATGAAAATTGCCGCCGTGCAAAATTGGCTAAGTACAGTTTTTTGTTATTTTTTTTTCATATCTTCTTTATTTATATATATTTTGTAAACTTGAATTAACCCATTAAAGACAACGTATGATATATCATACGCGATTAAAGCATTTTTCAAAAATTCTCAGCCACTGTAAAACTTTTGCTTTCAACAGTGTGAGAAAGCCAAAAGTATGCTTTTTCCAAAAAAAAAAATTGGCGTTTTAATCCTTTTTGCTTACTTGTTCGCGCCTCTTAATGCAGTTTTTAAAAAAAAGTGAAAAATGTTACTCAGGTGAGTTATTTTGTTTTATAAACATCAAGGAAAAAGAAAATATAATTAAAAAAGTGCATTACATTAAAGTTGAGCGCCTACGCTACGAAATAAAAATTTTCCGCTTTATCATTTTTCTATTTTTTTTTTTTTGTTTTTCTTTTATTTCTCTACTTAAAGACCCCTTATGCGTTTGTGATCATACGCTTCGCCACACCCAAATCCTTTGAATTTTTTTTTTTAACTTCATAGTTTTCCGTCTCATAATACAAATGTATGCTGAAAATTGTAAATGCTAAACTCAACGGATTCTGGTAGTGAGCATTAATGGGTTAATACGTTTTGTTTCTTAATCAAGGTTGTTGCGAAATCCGTTTCGGAATTGCTTTGTTATCGGAATAGCAAAACGATTCCGGTATTAAATGGTGTGTTGAAATCCGATCGGTTTTTACTCTTTTCGAACATAAAGAAATCCGATGTTCGAATCAGCTGTTCAGCTAAATTTTTTTCTGAAGTTTTGGGTTTAATTGCACGAATTGAAACATTTTGCGCGTATTACATAAATTTTATTGTGAAAAGAAAAAAAGTGTATAAAATGAGTTCTGCTGTGTTGGCCTTTTTATTTCTGGAGGAGAAAAGCAATAAAATAGTAAAAATGTGCATTTTAAGGAATAGCAATCCTCTAGAGCTTCCAGAGTTGGGGTGCCCCAGATATAGCATTAATTCCCTCGGGCAGTGATTCTCCTTGATTAGGCGAGAAGAAAATGCAGGGATCAGGGTGACCCCTTCCCCTCTTTGAGAGCTAGAGAGGAAAAAGTTAAAAATAGGTGCGATTACATTTTATTCCATATTTAATGTATCTCTTAGACAATTAAAAAAGTTATGAGCAACTTAACATTAACATTATGAGCAACTAAATTCTAAAAAAGTTTTGAATTCAACTTTGACAATAAATATGTATCTCGAATATTAAATACATTTTTTGATAGTTTTTGTGATGTAATTTTTTTTATGATAAAGTTTGCTATTGACTTAGTTTTTGATCATGCCATAGTACTTGAGACTCAATGCAAACACAAATACTTTTTCAATTTAAATTACCAAAAGAAGACATTGTTCTGCTAAGTTGAATACCTCGCTACCTTCTAAAGTATTGTGGAAGAATCTGAAAAACTTTGGTATTGGGAAAAAATCTGCTACTGACTGCAACGTGGATCCTGATGTTCTTAATAATTTTTTCTTAGCTAACAATAGCAGTCCTGTAAACAATACAATTGTCGATATGCTGATTGAACCAACATTTCAATTTTCTGCTGTGAGTGAGAGTAACGTTGGCAAGTGCACAACAAAAATAAAATCAAATGCTGTCGGTGAGGATGGTATTTCGATAAAGTTTATTAAACTTATTGTACCATACGTACTTCAATCTCTAACGCACATAATTAATCACTGCTTTACAACGTCTACTTTCCCACACTCCTGGAAAATAGCAAAAGTACTACCGGTTGCCAAAAAATCGTCAGCGTCTGATACCAACGATTTCAGGCCAATAAGTATTCTGTCTTCGCTGTCTAAAGTGTGCGAAGCTATAATGGCTGATCAAATCTCAAAATACTTAAGCATTAGTAATTTATTGTCTCCTTTACAGTCTGGATTTCGTGCTGGCCAGAGCTGCACAAACGCTACCATAAAAGTTTTGGATGATATAAGAAAATCATACGATGAAGGCCTAGTTATTGTACTTTACTCTGCATGCTTGATTTTTCCAAAGCGTTTGATAGCGTAAATCACATTCTGCTTTGTCAAAAACTGAAGTGTTGGTATGGGTTTTGTAATAATGCTGTAAGTCTTTTAGAAAGCTACTTGTCCAACAGGTTGCAGAGAGTAAGAATAGGGGATAAGTGTTCTCAATTTGAATTGGTAAGCAGTGGAGTGCCCCAGGGATCTATTCTGGGTCCTCTGCTGTTTTCATTGTTTATTAATGATATTTTTTCAACCTGCAGATATGCTTCTATGCATGCTTATGCGGATAACATTCAGGCCTCTTTGAAGATCTAAGTGTCAGGCTGAATGAAGATCTCAATGATATTCACCAGTGGGCCATTAATAATGGTATGCAGCTAAATGCGGATAAATCATATGTTCTACCGATCTCAGCCTCAAAAATCTTTTCGGAGAATATTCCAAATCTATTTATAGGGGGCAAGCGCGTCGGAAGCGAATTTCATCTGGGGGGCAGTACAAATGGGGGGCAGTACAAATGGGGGGGCAGTACAAATGGTGGTGCAAAAAAAGTTCACCAAAATTTCTTCACATGAAACATGAAGAAGAGAGAAAGAAGAGGAAAATATATAATACAAAAATATTATCGTTGTAAAAAAAACTGATATTTTGAATAACTTTTCCTTTTAAATTGTTTATCTAGCTAAAAAAGTGCGGGGGCAACTGCCCCCTTGCCCCCCGCTTCCGACGCCAATGATAGGGGGCAAAAAACTTACAGCCCTATTCTGGTAGCTTAACTAAGCTCACCACATTAACAAACTAGTTAATATTAACAATTTGTTAAGGTTTCGTATTCTGCTCCAAATTGAAAAGCTCTTTTCCTTACAATTTTGTTAATAAGAGAAAGGGTCTTAACAACGAATGAAATGTATGTGCTTAGATAAAAAATTGTTGTGAAAATAATATAAAAAATACAAATTATAATATAATATTGAGTTTAAATACATTAAACTGAAAAATGGAAGTATTTTTTACTTATTTAAGTGTTGATAATAAAATCTTTCAGCAGCCGTGGCAAATTTTTCAAGCGCTTCAAAGTCACAAGCTGCACTCGAAGCATCTGTTTATATCGCGCATCTCTTCTTTCAATAGGCATATCGATTTTCACCATGCATGGTGAACTTTAAAAGCTTTTTAAGCTTTTATGTTGTTAATGATTTTTAAGAATACTAACATTTACATAGCAAAAACAATCAGCTTAACAAGAGCTCCTTAACTATTTCTTGTTAAGCTAACAACCAGAATACGGCTGTTAAACTGTTCACAAATGTTGTAAGTCTTGGTTTTCACATTAATTCAACAATGACATGCACCGATCATGTGAATAGCGTAATACGTAAAATATATAGCATTCTGAGAAACCTAAGGATGTCTAGAGATTTTACACCCATAGAAACCAGACGTAAGCTTGTAATACAACTAATATTACCGGTAATTACTTATTCGGAACATGTGTATTGCAAATTAGATTCAAGCTCTGAACATAAGCTACAAGTATCATTCAACCACACAACTGGGTATTTTTACGGAATTCGAAAATTTGATCATCATTTTCGCAGTTTAAGAATGCTATTCTCGGCTGCAGCATTATAACTTATATTAACGCCAGAAACTGTATTTTTCTCTATAAGCTAATTCATTCGAAAACTCCACGGTACCTTTTTGATAAACTACAGTTTTGCCATTCGGCTAGAAGTAATATGCTTATAGTACCGAATTTTAAATTTCTTAACTCTACTAGACTCTTCTTCATTAACGCCATTAGATTATGGAATACCTTACCTAATCACTTAAAATCAATAAATGGAATTGGAAACTTTAGGCAAGCTATTTTTAATTTTTTTACATAATTTCTTCATATATGTAAACTTTCTCTCTTTCTAAACTTCAGCTCTTTCCTCTTCGTTCCTTTTTTCTATTTTACTTTTATTTCATGTATTTTATTTTAAAATATCTTCTACACTTCCTGTTAATTTTACTTATTATAATGTAAGCTGAATTATACAGTAATATTTATTCTTCATTTAAAAACTTATATCAAACTTTTTGTCAAATTTAAATTTAAAAACAATGTCATTTGTAATACTTTACTTTTAAGACTATTGCTTTGTATAGTAAAAGAACTTGTTCTTATTGTACTAATATTTTGAATAAAATAATATATTATATAAATATTATACCACACGTAAAACAGTAAGCTTTTAGTGTGGTCAGATTAGAAAACGGCTTTTGTATCATTGGTTTTTTAAAGTTTTCATCCGCAGTAAAATAATGTTTAGCATTCCACTAGTGAATAGCTGGCCGGTTTGTATTCGAATGTCAAACCAATAATATTGGTTACTGCAACTCCTCAAACTGATGCAAATTCCTTTCGAACTAAAAACCAGAATGTATGACACCTTTCCCAAATCTCCAACGGAATTAAAACCGATTCCGGCGATTAACGGTTTCCACAACAACCCTGAATAAATGAAATATTCAACCTAAAATTTAAGTACCATTATAATGAAAAATGACTCTACAGCAATCAGAAATGCATGAAAGTGGCAAACATTTAGTCAATTTTGCTCGACACTGTACATTTCATGCTTATACTAACCGAACCACTTCTTAAGACTTTTCATACGTTTTTAAAAAATGTCCTGATTTTAAGGACAAACCGAAGCAGACAGATGCAATCAGATCGAAATGAAATTTTGTAGTTTACATGTTTGTTACAATACCTGTCGAATGTGTCCTGAGCCAAATCGATGCTAAGCACTTTTGTACATATATTGAAAGCTTTATCTTTTATCTTTCCAAAACCGTTTTAAAATCAAGTTACATGCTCTTTTTGCATAAAACGACAATAAAGTTCTTCGTATCGATGTGAAATTTTTCAGGAAGTCAGATTATGATAATATTATCATTCATGGAAAAAGGTCGTGAGAGTCTTCACCCAATGCATTAATTGTGCTTGTTTTTAGAACGGAAGCAGTAAGCATCTTACTGCCTAGGCAATTGCTTTAAGTAAGTAATGTTCAATAAGTTTTAAGATTAAAATTTTTTTGAATGCCAGCAGAAAAGTGATGAAGTAGTAATGTTTCTCAAAATTTTGACATGTACTTGAATCAAGCATAATAGTTTTACAATGCAAAATATATTTGAAACGGCTTTTCCTACACAACAGTCTTTGACTATTGATATATGCTCATTTAATCACGCCTACTCTCAACATAACTGACTGGAGACCCTTTCATTTTTACGGATTTTTCGCCCCATTGCTCGCAATTAAATTTAATTAAGCCACTCACTACAACAATACCACTCAACACTACTTTTCATCAACATCATGAAAAGCATAAACAAAAATATGTTTAACTATCTATAGCTATGTACAGCTAGTTT
This sequence comes from Dichetophora obliterata, assembly GCA_963920525.1. Lineage (NCBI taxonomy): Eukaryota > Metazoa > Arthropoda > Insecta > Diptera > Sciomyzidae > Dichetophora > Dichetophora obliterata. Next base: position 200,322,451 of record OY986438.1, on the reverse strand, counting down.
TGGAGCACAACCCGTCAATTTGGCTTTCACCATTTGGTCGGTCGTTCAGTTGGACGGTCTGCATAATTTTCCATTTCATTTTCACTAGTTGTCGTGATAGTCGTTGTTGAATAAACACGAGATATAAAGCGAAAACATTTAACAAAACTTTTCTGCGCTGTGAGATGTATGTATGCATATCGTGTGTTGGCCATGATCGTGTGCTGCGCATGCGCATGAGCTATGGATAGCATCCATTCAAGGCAGGCATGCGCACATCCATAGATCTTGGTTAATTTGGTTCAATAACATTGGTAAGAAGAAAATACAAAAAAAAAAAAAAAAAAACAGAAGACGGTGTAGAGAAATTGTGGATGCAATGCGGTTGGTTGGTTGGTTGCTTGTTTGGCTGGTGGTGAATGTGGTCTAAAGGCTGTGCAGACAACCTGTATAGAGAGTGAAAAAGGTGTTGAAGGTGCGCGGGACGATGGCGCAGCAGCAGCGTCTGGCGGATGCTGTTTGTATGTTGTTAGTTGGGTTTTGGAATTATTTTTTAGTTTAGTTTAGTTTGGGTTGGTTTGGTTTGGCTCGATTCGGCTCGATTCGGCTCGTTTCGGTTTACCTTTGGTGTTGTTATCAGTCTGCGTTTGTTGTTGTTGCTGCTTCTCGGGACTGCCATTATTTTCACCGTTAATGATTGGTGGACTCGCAGTGAATTTCATGGTGGTTATTGTTGTTGTTGTAGTTTTCATATCATTTGCATCTGTTGCTGCATCTATGGTTGCAGTTGTTATTGTTGTTGTCACCGGCAGCGTAGCCAGTGTCGCAGTCGACTCTGGCGTCGACGTTGGCGTCGCTGCTTCAATGTTAACCGTGTTAACATTGGCATTTTCCGCTCTAGTACTGACTTCAATATCGTTTTCAGCAGCCATTTTTAATATTGTGTTTCAAGTAATGAATTTTTATTTTTTGTATCGTTAATATTAGCTTTATTTCAGGCACGCAAGCTACGTGTTTATGCAAAGAAAAAATATATAAACTTAAATAATGCAAACGCACAAAACGGCACGCTTTTTCACGGTTTGTGTTAAATGTTTGTTTTTATTTCTTTTTTCTTTTTTCCTCGACACTTATGGTTTTTTTTTTTTTCTTTCTATTATACTTTAAACAATTTAATGCAACACACTTGAATTGAATTTTAACGCTCGTTGCAACACAACAATTCGTTCAAACGGTTTTCGCGCAACTGAAACTGAAATTTTGTACTGTCCTCAGAAGAAGCTCCGTCACAGCAGCGACTCGCCTATGTATCGAATCGAATCGCAAGCCAAAGATTTGTTTGGTTTTTTAGTGTTGGTTCGTTAGTATTTTGAGCACATATTTAAAACTTCAGATACAAAAACAATCTATAACTATTTGTTGTCTGTCGCGGTACACAAACTCTTGTATGTGTGTATATTTGTAGCTGTTTGTATGCATGCATGTATGTTTGTTTGTCTGCACGTTTTCCTTTTTCAAACAAAGCCAAGTGTATCTGCGACTATCTTAATCTTTGCTCGTACATACATACATACATACATACATACATATATCGCAGTTCAAACACTATGAAAATTTTATGAAAAATCATAAACATTCAGGTAGGTTCAACGAGTGGCATTCCAGGTATCTACCACTACCTAGTGTTGCCGTGTTAGGCTAATTATACACATACATACGTACATACATACATACGTAGTAGTTGTCACTCACGCAGTGTGCTGTAAATATGACCAACTTTGTTGCAGTTAAAGGTAGAGGTTGTTAAAGGTAAATGCAATGTTGACCTGCTTCTGGAATTTTTAGTTATTATTGTCAGCACGCTACAACAAACAAATATGTTTGTGGAGGATTTAAGACAGGTAAGTAAGAAAAAATTTTCCCAATCGATGGGAATATTATCTTGTGATCATCTCACACGAACAGTCTAAGTTTTGTTCATGCAATAAGTCGACTCTTCATGGTCCTGGTTCCGACTTTTAGATCTTATCCAATACTTTAAAATTGGCAGGAAAACTCATACGAGTTCTGAAGAGCTAATCTTAAGCTTAGTTCAATTTCCAATGAAATTAACTGAGAGACAGTAACATTTGAAAATCTCCAGTGGCTAAAACTTAAGCCAAGATATTATAAAACCACTTAAAATCTCTATGACAGTTTAGGCAGAAGGGTGTTATTTCATTGTATGTCCAAAAACAATATCGCCCTCTTTCTTCAAAGTAGGTTTCTAGTTGATAAAAATTTTAAAAAATCAAATCAGCGTCATAGAAAAAGCGCCTAGAAAGCGTCATAGAAACACATTCCGTCGTTAGTAAACCCATATCCTGGCTTTGGTTTGCCGACCAAGAGACCCATTTTGCTCCTAAACTCAGCTTGAATTCTTTTTTTGCTTCGCACTTACAATTCATTTTCTTTACCTCGCAATTGCCAAGTCTAAATTGGATGTAGCTGATTGTTTGACAAAGTTTACCATTTTTTGCAAAACTCACTTTTTGAAACCTTTCTTGTTTATGAAATGGTGCAGATAATATTAAGAAAATCAAAAGTTAATGCTTCAAATAAAATAAAAAAGTATAGCAGTGAGGAGACTGCCGACCAAAGTAATAACCTATATACATATGAAATACTAGTATTCCAGGGCAGTCATTGTCCTGTCACGTACCGCCTTACTGCTATTTACGAACTTTCATGCTCACCGGGAACAAAAAGAAATTATATTTTCACCCTCTTCCCGTTTGAGTATTTCTTTCAAAATATTTTATATTAAGATAGTGTTTCTATTTAATAATTATACCAAACGAGAGTAAATTCGGGTAATGTGATATAGGTATTTTTGTTTTTATAATTACTCGTAATTTTCTTACGTTAGCATACAGCGCATTACACAGGATAGTTTTTTGAATCATTTTGCAGTGTATTACGACTTCTGAGCTCTTTAGCGTTACCCAATTTGGAGATTTTTCAACACAATGGAAAAAAGCCATATAACCCCTCTTAATGATTTTTTTTATTTTTTTTAGACTGAACCAATGCTATAAATGCGTAAGCATTGTGTTGATTCGGAAGATGGGTGATAGTTAGTTGGATGGTGGATAGATGGAGCAGTGTCGGTGAATATTTGTTTTAAATTTGCACAGCTCAAAACTGCCGGTGCGACTAAAGAACGAATTATCACGGTAATGCGAGGTTCTATTGGGCATCGATGCAATGGTAATGGGGTGGGCTTGGACAGCTGCCCGAGTGGACCTGGGAAACACACGAGCTGGTTGCGTCAGGCCATGTATCTCCCTTGAACACTTCCTATGGTAATACCTATACAGAACACTGAACCAAAAAGGGACATTATATTAATGAAAAGGTGCATTAATTTCAATGAATTATTCATTGATTTTGGTCCAATGAACTGTGGTCATTGATTTCAATGAATTTTCTTAATACTTTAATGAATTGTTCATTAAACTTAGTGATTTTCAATGAATGGTTCCTTGAATATCAATGTACACTTCATTGAATTCAATGAACACTTTCATTAAAAAATGCCAAAATTAATGATTTTTTCATTGAATTTAATGAAAAGTTCATTTAATTCAATGTAAAGTTCATTAAATTCAATGTAAAGTTCATTGAATTCAATGTAAGGTTCATTGAATTCAATGTATAGTTCATTGAATTTAATGTATAGTTCAATGAACCTTACATTGAATTCAATGTATAGTTCATTGAATTCAATGTATAGTTCTTTGAATTCAATGTATTAAAGTTCATTGAATTCAATGTATAGTTCAATGAATTCAATGTATTATAGTTCATTGAATTCAATGCTTATTTCATTGAATTTAATGTATTAAGATCATTGAATTTAATGTATTTAGTTAATTGGATTCAATGTACAGTTCATTAAATTTGATGTATTCAGTTCATTGAATTCCATGTATATTTCATTAAATTTAATGTATTTAGTTCATTGGAATGAATGATCTATACATTAAATTCAACGAATTATTTGTTAATCTCTCTCTAAACATTTTTAAAATAAGGAAATAATTATAATTTCAACAATATTTTTTTATTTTAAAGAGTCAATTAATATACAAATTTTCGAAGATTTTGAATAGTTTTTAAATTTATAAAAATATACGGCAATAAACTCCCACAGGAGAATGCATGCCGCAGGATATTTTAATTGAAATAATTGAAAAATTTTAAAGCACACATCTACGGCTCTAATAAAACTAGCAAATTGAAATTTTACACCATTCATGAATGAGAAATGAGGAGAAGTTCTTCTCTCCAACAGCAAGGATTAATGGTTGAATATTTTCGCCTTTATTTTTGGTTGAATATTTTCGCCTGGTTGAATATTTTCGACTTCCTGGATGCTGCTTCCAACAAAAACGAGTGCCTCTTGGGAACTGGTAATTGTATGCTTTAGGAAAGTTTTTCTTCCAAAGTTGTCCTTACTGCATACTTTTTGAGTGGGCACCAAATACCCATGAAGGCTCCAAAGAAGTTTCATAGCAGTACTGTCGGGAAAAATATTAATTGAAAAAAATAACTATTTATTTATATAGCCTCGAGAAAAATTAAGCTTACCACTGTAATTAGTGAAATAACTTCAATTACTGCCAACTTTGCCCGCACAGCTTTATCTTTTATGTGGTTTTCATCCTTTAAAAATGTAAACATTTTTTGAAAATGATGGCAGTAGTCACTTAAAATCCCAGGTATATTTCCTTTTATTTACTAATACTAATAGTAATTCAACAAATTTAAATTTTCTTTTACATTCAAAGCACAACATTTTCTTCACTTTTAATTTAATTTATTATCACCTTTTATCTAAAATTTACACACACAATTGCCACACGTCTTCACAACTTCGCGTTTCACTTCAAACAAAATTGGGAAGGGAATAAATTAGTATACATTGAATTTATTGAACTGAATACATTGAATTTAATGAACTATGCATTGAATTCAATGAACTATACATTGAATTTAATGAATTATACATTGAATTTAATGAAATATACATTGAATTTAATGAACTATACATTGAATTCAATGAACTGTTCATTAAAAATCAATGTATGGTTCGTTAAAATTTGATTTACAACTGGAATCAATGTACTTTTCATTGATATCAATGAAAAGTCCATTAAAATAATGAAAACAAATCATTGATATTTATTTAGACATTTTTAATTAATACAACTTCATTGATTTCAATGAACAGTACGTTAAAAACTATGAGCAATTCATTAAAATTCAATGATTTTTTCATTAAAATCAATGAATTAATTTTAACGTATGCTGTTCATTAAATTTGTATTTTCTGTGAAGGCTTAGGCAACCAACATTGCGGCGACGCCCAAGAGAGTTGAGAGAGGATGAAATACTTTGATTCCCTATCAAATATATCGCACGACGTTGAATTCGATCAAGAAGCTCCAAATAAGATCTTGAAGCCCCTGCCCAAATATGCGAAAATTTGGCGAGTAAAGTGATATAGCCAAGTTCGGCTAATGTGATATACCATATCACACGGTGAAAAAAAAATAAAAAAAAGCACCTGAATACGAATACGCAAGTAAGAACTTAGTTAAAAAATTGCTTAAATAGCTGATAGGTTTATCACTGCTAGCTGCTCTTTATAGCGTTGCAAATGGAACTCCGAATGTCTTTGACACCAACAGTAAGACCATTGCTCCTTTTCTGACTGCCAAAAAGCCTTTCCCCTTCCTTCTGGATCCTTCTTATGTATCTACCCTTTGTTTGGCAATATCTGCAATTTATTATAATAATAATTGATTACTCAGAGGGGTATATCACATTACCCAACTTTGAATAGATCACAATAGCCAAATTCGGTTTTCAAAACAATCAGGTTATTTTTATAAAAATAAAGAACTCTACTCATTTATGGATAGCTATATTCAAACAAATAAATTTATATATTCTAGCTTTCAGTTCTGCTTTAATTTTCTTGTATCTCACTTACAAAGCGCACTCAAAAAAAATATCGACTACACCAACCAAACAATTTCATTGCATAAAACGGAAGCATGTGTTTTTTCCGTTACCGTTACGTTAACATGTATATTCCAGTCAAAATTTGTGTATTTAACCAAATATGCAGGTATATCACATTACCCGACCATATCACAATACCCGAAGTTACTCTATACATCAGTTACATTAAAATTTAATATTTTTGATATAAAAATAAAATACAGAGAGCACTACGTTTTAGTAGATATCTTCATCCCAGCGCCACCTAGAAATTTCTAACTAACCCAACACAAAAAAACGGCAGAGTTCGCTCAGAGATCAAATAATACCCGCATTCCAGCAGGAAGGCCTCTGACACAACCATTGATTGCATATGGCTCTTGAATCAGTGGCAAACTAACACCATTTTCTAACAACAACTGTCCAAGGTCACACATGACTGCATATGCTCCCTGAAAGTTTAATTGCATAATTTTTATACTCATTAAAATTCTGACGCTCAACTATGCTTCTATAAATTGGACAATCCATCGATAACAATAAATGAAAGAGCAAATTCGGCAATGTAATACATTTTTGCATTTCGCCTCACCATGTTCTTGGCCACATCGATAGCAAGCATTATTCTTATTCTTACAGTTCCTAATCATATGGTAAAAGCCTAGGCATCGGTAACATTCCATACCTGATCCTAACTCTTTCACTTCAAAAGAAAACCATTTGATGTAGCATTGTTCTGCTTTAAGGAATGTATTAGCAACAAGGTCACTGCACTCAAATAGAACATCTAATTTTCGATTTCAGTCGGACTGCCATGGAGTCGTTAACCCTTTCAGTGGACTTGCCCAATATATTGGACACGTCAGAAAGTCATTTTTATTTTGCAATATTTTTGTATATCAAATCATTTGAAGTTGTATGAAAAAAAGATGAACCAACTTGAGAAAAATAAATTTAGAGAGATATTAAAGTCAGTTGAATTTTCGATTTTGTGACAAAGAAAAGCAAAAAAATGTTTTTTACCTTTAAGAAGATACGAAAAAATCAACCGGACAAAAATCAAATTTATGTTTTACTATCTTTTTATGGCTTTAATGATATTAATATTAAGAGGTTTTAAAAAAAAAGATCTAAAAGGTTGAGAAACCTTTAAGGGATTAAAACAAAATTTTTTGGGCCGACCAAGAGCAAAACAATTGTATTTTTGTAAAAGCTTGCAAAACCTAAATAGCGCATATAAAAATCAAATTTATGTTTTTTTATCTTTTTAGGATCTTAATGATAGGAATAATACCTCAAAAAAATGATTTTGTTCTTGTTTTAGCCTAGCCATTGAAAGGGTTCAAAAGCAGCTCTACTTAAAGACCTCAGGACTAATATTTTTGGACTTAAGATTCATCTCATACATATCACTCATGAATTCGTCAGGAGTGAGCATGGAATGAACCTTAGCAACACGTATTTTCCGCCCTTTTGGCTTATTTTCTTAAATCTACAGGAATACCTTCGCAAATTTTGCATTCTTTCTGATATTTTTTAGCTCAGCTTTGAAAGGGGTACGAAAAACCGCACCCCAACCACGTATTTGCTTCACCTCATGTACCCTTAATCCAAGAGTGGGGCCAACCTCCTTAACCACCGCGTCAATAACCTCCTTTGATTTTGCATCAGCTATCTTGCTGCACACAACTAAGGAGCATGTGTTAGCCGGCTTTGCCTGCTTAGCAACTAGCAAGGACACAGGTAGAACAGCCTGTGCCACCGGAAGAGCGGTCGCCAATGCGCTACTCTGCGCGCCTACAACAGGAGACGAACTATCTTTCATTGCCTGAAACAGCTCCAGACGTTCATACAGACGCTCATTTTCGAGAATGATCTCTAATATTATTTCCCCATAGCTGCTAGCAACCCCAGTAAATGCCTAGAAATGCTAACCTGTCATTCCACTTTCAAGTGCTACTTTAAATAGGTCACCCGAAACTAATTTCATTTTTCTAGCATTATCCATGCCAGAAACCATAGCTTTCTTAACGTTCTTGTTCACAGCCTTCTCCACCGATTGTGGAAGCTTTGACGAAGATTTCACATCGTCTTCTGCTATTGGGGTCTTACCCACCATTGAACCAGCACAGTTAGACCGGACCAATCTAGGAACTCCTTTTACAGCCTTTCCCTTTCCAACCGAGATATTGGACCTATCCAACTTTTAAATTAAATTCCGACGTTCCATTTCCATCGGCTCCTCACCACCACTAAAATACATTTTGCTGGAAAACTACCAGCACTAGCACCCACACCAACACCTCCTACTTTTGGGCTCGTCCGAATGCCGAACTCTCACACCTAGATGAAACCCGGGTTTACATTTATCATCCTAGGTTAGGCCCTTTTACACCCATACTAATACCAATTAAAGGTATTCCTGAAGCAAGAACAGCCTTGCCTGGACAATTGTCGGGATCACCTTTAGACGGCATATTGTACTCACCCTGCACGAAGTGAAAGGCAAGCACCAAAAATCACTGCAATAAGAACCCTACACAGTTCAGAAACGTAAATGCGTCAATTAGACCGTGACACCCTTCACAAAGTGAAAAGGCCAACAGTTTCAGAGCCACTCCAACTAACAGTTCAAAATTCACTGGAGTAACAGTTCGTAATTGACTGGAGTAACAGTTTGAAAGTCACAAGAGTAACAGTTTGACAAGCACTGGAATAAATCGAATCCGAAACATTTGAGAAGCACTGGAGTAGTTACACAATCTACGATGATTTGGAAGCACTGTAATCATCGATGATTTGGAAACACTGTAATCATCAGTGTCAAGCTTATTGATGTCTGTATTAATGATGAAAACTACTCGCTGCGATGATAACGCAAACCAAAGATTTACCCTCTACCAAAAATCGCTCAACGCTCCTAAAGAAGTTTTCACTTCAAAAAAAGGTTCGCCAAACCAAAGAATCATTTATTTATAATTTTCTTTAGAATTTTGCTAAATTTTTTATATTTTCCCACACAAAATTTACCATTTTTCGCAATAACTCACTTTTTTAAACCTTTATAAATGTTTTGTTTATGAAAAAGTGCAGATGACTTTTTTAGAAATCAAAAGTTATTACTTCAAATAAAATAAAAAAAAGTTACGTCAAAATCAAAGAATTATTTTTTATATAATTCAATTTCGAACTTTGCTAAATTTGCACTATTTTTCCATACAAAATTTAACATTATTCGCAGAACTCACTTCTTTAAACCTTCATAGCTTTCTTGATGATAAGGTGCAGATAAGAATGCAGATAATCTTAGAAACCAAAAGTTAGTACTTCAAATAAAATTAAAAAAAAAAATTCGTCAAAACCTATGAATCCTTTTTTTGTAAAAAATTTAACATTTTTCGCAATAACTAACTTTTTTAAACCTTCTTAACTTTCTTGTTTACGAAAAGGTAGATATAATATTTTAGAAATCAAAAGCTAATGCTTCCAATAAAATTACAAAAAAAAAATCGCCAAAATTCTAGAATCATTTATTTGTTTTTGTTATAAATTATAAAAATTCGCAAATTTTTAAATTCTGAGTTGTTTGTTGAAGGTATAGAAAATTTTTTTTTACAAAAAAATATTAACTTAAATAAAAGTAGTTACATGAGAAAACTATAGTATAATTTCAAATAATCCTCTAAACTGTTTTTTTTTTAAAACATGCTATATTTTTTAAAACATTAACTTAATTTTAAATTACTTGATTTTTTTTCAAATAAGACGCCTCGCATTTATACTTAATATCCTTATTAAAAATATTTTAACATATTTTTTAGGTTTTATGCAACCAAACAATATGGCTCCATATTGCATACTTTTTAGAAAAAAACAGCAATATTTCTTGTTTTTATTTTCGAACTCATTCGATGCATTTGTGTGTCGATATAAAAAATATTATATCAATTTGACATTTGGTTTGAAAATCAATTCAATTAATTTAATTTTTTAATTAATTAATTAATTTAATATCAAAAATTAATGTCAAAAATATCAATTCCATTTCATTTTGATATGAACTCATGTTGTTTCCATAGTTTTCATATCACATGTATGTAAATATATCCCAATTCATTAGGTTTTTATAATTTTTTCAGTAATTCTCTCAATTTTATATGAACAATTGATTGAATGTTATAACAATTATTTGCATTAATATCAATTCAACATATTTTTTAGCAAAATTGATACAAATATTATTAAAATGATACGCATTAATATCAATTTTACTTTTTCCACATCAATTTGACATAAATATAGTCAAAATGATATGCATTCATATTAATTTTACTTTTTCCTGATCGAATTGATATAAATATTATTGATATAAATACAAATTCTAGTTGTTTGATAGTTTAAAATCGTTTATTGAGCTTTTAGGTCAAAGTTAGAACAATTAATTGTTCTAACGAATCTTTCCATAGAAACAACAGCAACAACGACGTTGTTCAATATAAAAAGGAAAAAATCACTAGCTGATTTTATTGCAATTTCGAGCCTGCTAAAGGATTCAAGTGAAATACTATCTAACATTTATACATTTTCATACAAAAATGTATCGTAAAAAAACCTAAAAAAAATATTAAGGTATTATCTTAACGTTGGTGCGTATGTATGTTTGACCATCACGGCTGAACCACCGAAGCTATCCACCTTATGTTCACACCATATGTTCGAGTGGTGCTCCGGGGATTTTTTTTTTTAGACCCCCGCCCTCTTAGGTGGTGCTGCGGTGAATTCTATATAATATTATACCTTGAATTTAAAAATTTTTTTCTTTGGGAATTTTCAACGAGAAATTTTTGTATAAAAACGTATAAATGTTAGACCGTTGTAAGGTTAAATCGAGTGCGAGGAATTCATTTCTGGCATGAGGTTTGCTCTAACAGTGAACATTTTTATACAAAAATTCACAAAATTAAAGGTGCGTTAGGGTAAAGTTCACCCGTAACCCCCATTTTAATTTTTTAATAACTTTTTTTGCCCGAAACGAAAATCGCCAAGACAACATCGGTTTGCAAATCGACCAGCCTAATATGTATTTACTTAAAATGTTAAAAAAATAGTCACACAATAAATGACTCATTAAAATAATGAACTACAATCAATTGTGTATTAAAAACAATTACTTTTTATATCGGAGCATTTTATTAAAAACCTTAATTGATCAAAGATTGCGCTATTTTTTTCACACAGCAAAAGCATAAATTAGTCATTCGTTGGAATGTTGAGAATGCCAACCAATAAAATTAATTTTATTATTAGCTATACTTAATGATTTGTTGGGAATAAACACTATTCATTTAGAGGCACTATTCATTTGGAGGCACATGTTAAAGAATTAAAATACCTAAAAATAGTTCTGGAGAAAAACTAATAGATCGGTAAATTTAATTAAATCTACTAGCAAATCAGTTTGGCGTTAAATTGTAGCATGATGAAAAATATCTAGTCTTAGATAATTTATTTTATTATTCATTTCAATACTATATTTTTAATAGTTAAACTTTCGTCTTAATTGAGATTGATACCATACATAATTATTACCACGTATTTCTTAACGTGTGTAAACACTGGGCTTGGCAGGTCAACTGAAAACCCCCCATAATTTGTAAACCACTTTGTTTTTATTCATTCAGCAAATGTTTTGAACGACCCACAATGTGGTGTCTTATGGCAAAAGTGAGCATAAGTTAAGAAAAAAAATTAAAAGTAGTAGTAGTGTTTGGTATCCTATGAAAGAAGATACAATTCTGCATCACTAGCTGAAAAAATTGTTGAAAAATATTGTACCCGCAATACACTTTGAAAGTCATAATTTTTTCACTTTGAGTTCGAGAAGTGATAGTTTTCAGTCTTTTTTTTACATTATTTAAAAAAATTTTTTATAAAATTATGATGAAACCTTCTAGGTATTTAAGGGCCGTTTTATTCACTTTTTTAACTTGAGAAGTTGGAATAACTTTGGGATTTATTCGATTTCAAAGGTTATTCCATTTTATTCACTTGAATTTCTCAAAAATATTTTGACATATTGAAGATTTGATATAACTTTCGATTGATAACTTTTGTCAACTTGTGATCTATCTAACTTCCAAATATATGACCAGTTATAAATTCTAACTTGGGATATTTGATGTAACTTGTGATTTTTGCTTCATTCACAAGTTTTCACACGTTTGTGCTGTGACAAAAAAAATTTTTACTATAAAAACATTTGATACAGTTCACTACTTTCTTATGCACAATATTAAAGATTAATGTTCCGCTAACTGTTAAAAATACGGTATGCTAAGAACCGTGGTGGCAGGGGTTAAATTCACTTTTGATACAGAATGTTTATTTTATTCAATTAATAATTATTATAAAATAAACCTCAGAGAGTAATAACTGCAAAGTAAAGCTTCTAAAGAACACGAGCTGTTCGGAGTCGGCATTACTTGTTGATCTAGTTCTTGATCCTTTGTGTTCAAACATTTAAAAACACGCAGAAGACAATCAAAAGAGGATCGATCAAAGTCCTTGCAAGGGCTTGAATTGCACTTTATATCCGTAATTCAATTTCCGCTGATCGATGTCAGCTCCAAAGATTACAATCATAAGTTGGCCAAAAGAAACTTCGATGTGTAGTAATATGAAAGTGCTGTTATTATGTGCATAATTATAAGTAGTCGGTACCTACATTTTTGCATTAGTTCACAACGTGGAACTTCTACGTGCAGCTGGAGCCGTTTGTTGAAGGGAATATGAAGCTTGCCAATTTCAGTTTGGTGGGCATTCGATTTTCAAGAAGTAGTAGTGCATAGAGAGTAAATTAAGGTATTCCAAAATAAGGCACTATTTCTGATGAGCCTTTTAAATTCAGTTACTTAATTTTTGTATAAGTCTTTTTATGTTTAACAGCTCTACTGACTGAATTTGCATCATTGAAAGGATTTCAACAGAGCAGGTGCAAATACTCGTGCAGCCTGGAAGCCACAAACCTCTACTTAAGTCAGAAATTGAACTTTTTTCGTTCGATTTAGTAAATATAAGTTTGACGAAGAGAAACGTAAAATAACACAATACATTTTAGACCACTTTTAAAAAAAAAATCAACTTATTCTTTTATAAATAAAAAACGGTTAAAAACAGTTTTCTAAAAAAAGAGCTATGTCAAATTGCAAAAAGCAAACGTTCCAAAAAAATGCTTAAAGTAGGTTTCTAGATCCTCAAGCGGAAAAAATTTAAATTTTTAACTATTTATTCTCAAGCAATTTTATTATAAATTACAGTCGGGTTTATTTTAACATATTAAGTTAAAAGTCAACTTAAAGAAACTATTTTTGTAGTATTGGTTTTGTGTTTATATGCTAGAAGGTGCCAAAGTCGATTTCTTAAAAAAAATAATATATATGGCTTACATGTTAATAAACGAAATAAAACAAAACTAATTAAAAATTGGTCAAAATACTACGACAAAATTCTAAACACCATTTTTTTCGACTGTCAAAGAACTATATAATGTTTTAAATAAGAACTAAAAATATCAAACACGCCTAACACAGGCTAATTTAAAATGTTAATGAAAGCGCATGTCTTTTAAAAATATTTTTATTAAATTACATTTAAAGCATGCTTCGTCATTTGACGAAGTGCATTAAAACATATCTTAATTCGAAACACCGTCAACTGAAAACCCCCCATAATTTGTAAACCACTTTGTTTTTATTCTGCACACATATATTTTAATAACAAAATATTTGTTTGACATTGTGTTGCCTTCAACATCAACAAATTTCCATTTCATAAGTTATAAAAGTCATTTCTTTTCTCATTTCCCATTAAATATCAAAAAATTCCCTGGGATGTTTTATAACTTAAGTATTTATAACTTGACTTAACTTCAACATATAAAATTTCAACTTGAACTGAATGAAATTAAATTGAAACTTGAGAAATTAAAATTTTTAACTTCGCAAGTTGTACAAAAAGTCAAGTTAACAAAAGTTATTGAAACTGCTCAAGTTAGCTCGAATTATAAAAAGTGAATAAAACGGCCCTAAGCAACCCACAATCAATTTTTTGTATTTTTTTTTTTTTTTGTGAAATAGTGTTTATATATATTTTATTTTTTTAATTTTAATTTGCCTTAAAAAGATAGGTATTTTTACTATGTTAATAGAGATATAGTTGTAAATTGAGTACAAATAAAAAGTACAACACAAAATAGATTTTATTTACCCAGAATCCATATTAAAAATCAAAACTTAAGTGCAGAATTTTAAGTCCATATATTAATTTTTGTAGAATCTTAAGAGATTTTACAGTTTTGGTTGAATTTGATTTCATACGATTTGGTTGAATTATTTGGTATTAAATATCAAAGCTCATATACAAAATTTCAAGTTCATATATTAAGTTTTGTGGAATTTAAAGTGATTTTACCGTTTTTATAAAGTCACTTAATATGGGAGGTAGGCGTGGTTTTCATCCGATATGGTTCATTTTCCATATTGATCTTTGTATATTATTAGATACAAGCTTTAACACAACTAATAACGATAGCTTCAAAACTACGACTGTAATTCATGTCGACAGAAAGATAGACGGACCCTTTGAATTTATACCCATTTTTAGGGTTCAATACCCCACTGTGCGACCGTGCTTTCCTTTGCAACGACCTTTGAAAGAAAAGTGCGCTTATCACATTAGTGAGCTTAACCGTCGATATCGCCGGTTGAAAATTTTGGTAGTCAATTATCCAATCGATGATATACAATGTCAATAAAATCACTTTGGCAAACCCCATTTCCAACTGTTGGTAAGTGTAATAATAATATAGCAATTAGCCAATATGATAAAAAAGTTATATCAATCTTAAGTTTTAGGCTGTGAATTGTTTCTATGGATATTTTTAGTAACCCAGCTATTGTTTTTATGTGTTTTCCTATTTTTATCATCATTACAAAAAACATAAAAACCAAAAAATCTCACATAGCTAAATGCAACTCAAAACGCAGAAAAGTAGTTTTTTGCATAGAAAATTATATAAGTTTTTTTTAGAAACCACACAATGGCTGTGTTTTTTCTTAGCGAGTTTTAAAAAACGACAGCTTATTGTATGGACAGTCTCTTCATACTCGCTTAAATAAGCGACTTTTCATACAATAAGCGGTTGTTTTTTACAACTCTAATATTGAAGAAAGAAACAATAACTTATTGCACATCTAGGAAGAAAGACCCCCCTTTTGCTACCCTATTTATGCCATACAGCCTAAGGCTTAGGTGGTAACCGTAGGCTTTTGGTTAGAGTACCTGGCCTGTAAGCTGAAGAACCTCGGTAGCCCAGGTTCAATTCCCAGCTCAGACAGAGTGTTTTTGGAATTAATTTAATATTTCTTGCAACATAACATTTTTAGAACATAAAACTCGTACATTGACGTCGTAAGAGGGGGGAAAGGGGGACAGTTGCCCCCCACTTTTTTAGCTAGATAAAAAATTTAAAAGGAAAAGTTATTCAAAATATCAGTATTTTACAACGATAATATTTTTGTATTATATATTTTCCTCTTCTTTCTCTCTTCTTCATGTTTCATGTGAAGAAATTTTGGTAAACTTTTTTTGCACCACCATTTGTACTGCCCCCCCCATTTGTACTGCTCCCCTAGATGAAATTCGCTTCCGACGCGCTTGAACTCGTAGATCCAGTTCTCGATCACTTGTTTTCAAACTTTAATAACACGCACAATCCAATTGATTAATAGAAGCTCGGCCAAAGTCCTTTTAAGAGCTAAAATTGCCAGATTGTTTAGTTATGCAAATAAAATCTACGATAAAGATTTGATGGTCATCACAAAAACTACGCTTGCTTGCTTGATTGATTCTATGTACACAAATATTTAATAATATGTCATACTTTTCTACGCAGTTTTATATTATTAACATATTGGTAGCGTGCTTTTCTATTCGGTTCGAATGTACCTTTTTACTTATTACTTCATTATAACCACATTCAAATGAATTTTTATGGCTGATTGAGGCAGACGGCTGACACAAAATCAATCTAAGTAGAAGCTATATAAAGTTAATGGCCAACAAAAAAGGTTTGATTTTTTTTTTATTAGGGATTAAAAAGCAGTAACGGCAAAAAGCATAGACCATTTATATACCGACATATATACAGCAGGTACGTACAAACAATTTAACATGCAAACGTTTCTCTTACCTAATCGATTTGTGTGTAGTAATAAATTTCAAAAATATGTCGTTTTGGTGTACCTATCCTAAAATGGTCAACAAGTCGACCTTTTTTTAGATGTACTCAAATGGAAAATTTGACAAGTTAAACATGTGAGTCCTTCAACTAAATTTAATAATATGTAGATGTTTCTTAGAAGGAGAATTATGGTTGTTTTGTTCAACTTGCTGGCTACTGAGAATTTAAAAATAATTTTTAAATAACTCAGAGAAGGTAGATATAATTATCGAAGTAGTGAATGACTAGTATGGATTAAATTTTTGAAGTATTGAGTTTAAGTAGAGATTCATTTATGAGTATGTATGTGGGCAAATTCATAGAAAAGTCTACCGTCACTACTTAATAAAAACGTATTATTTTATGATATTATCTTAGAGAAACATTTTAATTTTATTAATTTAATTAATTTATACATAAATTAATTTACCATGATGACCAAATCGCCTGCACTGTTCCACAAATGTAATTTTTCTTTTTCGTAAATGTTTCGTATATGTTTCGTAAAATCTTTTGTAAGTGAATATGGTTAGTAAAAATGGAAGGCATTGGTAAAGAAAGACAAATACTTATATTAAATTTGTATTTTAACTACTAAATGACGTAATGACGTAAGTGGCGGCCGAAGCCTACTGGGTAGATTGCGTGGCCCCTAAGCTAAAGAACCGCGGTAGCCCGGGTTCAATTCCAGCTCAAACAGAAAGTTTTTTCAATTGAATTAATTTTTCTGTTCGGTCGTCACCTCTCTGCAGACAATGGCAAACCTTAGAGAGTAAAAATTGCCATGTAAAGCTTCTTGAGAACATAAGCCGTTCGGAGTCTGCATAAATCACGTAGGTCCAGTTCTCTGTCATTTGTGATCAAACATTTAATAACACGCACAACACAATTGATCAATAGAACCTAGGTCAAAGTCCTTCCAAGGGCTGAAATGGCCAGTCTATTTTTTTTAATAAATGACGTAATTACAATACTTAACTACCTAATTACCTAATTGCCTAATTACCCAATTAAGCTACAATGGAACAATATGTAACGTCCGATGCGTGACTTCCGAACTAGAGCTGGGTATTTTGCGATTACAATTACTTTCCAATTACAATTACAGTAATCGTAATCTTTAAAAATTAACGATTACTATTACTGGGTATTTTGCGATTACAATTACTTTCCAATTACAATTACAGTAATCGTAATCTTTGAAAAGTAATGATTACTATTACTGTAATTGTAATGTAAGAAAAGTATTATTACCATTACTGTAATCGGTATCCACGCAAATTACAATTACTATTACTGTAATTGTAATAGAAAAATCTATTGATTACAATTAAAGTAATCGTAATCAATGAAGATGACAAAAAAAAGTACTGTAATCGTAATCATGTTTTCTGTCATTTAATTACTTACTATGTAAGTTATATTACAAATAATGGCGTTTCAAAAAAAAATGTTTATATGAAAGTCATGTAATTGGAATGTTGTCTTATTTTTCTCCTTACTAAAAAGCAAATATATTGTAATTTTATTCCGAAACTATTTAATTTTAAACAATACCTTTTTTATGATATAAATCAGAGAACTGCACAAGCCTACTTGAAGTTCAAGCTTTTTCAAGTACTTGAATTCAAGTATGTATCCAAACTTGAAAAAGCAAGCTTTAGCCAGCTTGCAAAAATACCAAACAGATACAAGTCATATGCATGCTTGCTCGTTGACTTGGCTTGTTTAGACTTAATTTTTCGGGCAGAAAGTTGAAAAGCAAAAGCTTGTAAGCTCGCAAGTATCCAATTAGAAAGCTTAAGCGTAATAGGACTTTTAAGGGTTCTGTGGACTCCGTGGTTGGCAGATTTAGGGGGTAGCTGATTTCAGAATTGATATCAAAATTTAAAATTCAAGATGGCGGATAGAGTTGCCATCGCAGATTTTTTTGTATTTCCGTGCCACGTGAACGGCATAAAAAAAGAATTACAAGGAGAATTATTTCAGGAATTATTAAGGACCCCACCACAAATAAAGATTATAGAAAAGATCTTCTTTGTGAATTGCATCATGCAAAAGGCAGATTTATGCAGTAAATCAATTACAAAAAGTGTGATTACGATTACAGTAATAGTAATTATAATTCTGCTGCTTTAAATTACGGTAATCGTAATAAAGAAATTTTTTGATAACGACTGCACTAATTGTAATTGTAATTTTTTAATAATTACAATTACTCTAATTGTAATTAAAAATATTTCGATTATGATTACAGTAATCGTAATCTTAATCTGTTTTAAGACAACGATTATAATTTGTAATTGAAATTGTTATTTATATGTATGTAATTATGTTATTTGTAATTATGTAATTTATATATGTTATTGTATTTACATTCCAGCTCTTGTCCGAACAAATTCTGTAATTAACTGTAACTTTAAAAATACGATATTTGAGATGATGGCCTTTTTTTACTTTCGTGGTGCGATCGGCCATTTGGCAGAAATATTCTAAATTCGAGTGTTATCAAGCTAAGTATGCTGTAGAAGCGAAAATAAATCTTCCGTAAGAAATGCATTGCGTTTTTGACAGCGAAAAGGTAGCGAAATTTTTTTTCGTTGGTTAGTACGCTGTTGAATGAAAAATTTGTCACAACCACGATTGGAGAGTTAAAATGTCAAAATGTCGCTGTCTTTTATGTGTCGGTTCATTTAATTGGCGTGGAAATTTGACATTCAAGAATAATGTTCAACTAAAACATTCAACAAACAGGTTAAAGTATGTGTTAGTGTTGAGTCTACACCAAAATTTCGCGTGTAAAATTAAATTCCTAAAAATTTTCGCTCCTACAGCATACTAAGCTTTGGTATGAATGCATGAAAAAAATAAAACCTTTTAGATAAACTGCGGTAAGATGCAGGATGTTATTTATAATTGTTATAAATTATACTCATGAAGAGCTATTTAACCAGATACATCTAAATTGAAAAACTGTTAATAAAATTTACGAAATTTATTAAAAAAAAAAGCATCCGAATGTAACGTCCAAGCGCGTCGGAAGCTAATTTCGTCTGGGGGAGCAGTACAAATGGGGGGGCAGTACAAAAGGTGGTGCAAAAACAAGTTAACCAAAATTTCTTCAAAGAAGCATGAATGTGAATAAACCAATTTTTTTATTTAGTGTAAAATAAAAAAAATATAAAAATATATAAAAAATATTAAAATTTCATTATTTTTAAAAATTCTTCCAATTTCAATATTAGAGATCATTCTTTAAAGGATCTTTCATATGGTAATATGAAAATATAAGAAATAATGGTTGTTTTTATAAAGCAAGACTAGGAATATCTTTACATGGTTTAAATGCAATAAGGTACAAAAAGTTATATCAATTTAAATTATTCCAAAATGTTTCTTTCTGTCTTTGCGAGAAACAAACTCTTTCACCACCTCCATCGAACTCAATTCTTCGGTTTTATCTTTGTGAATGTGTATAAGTGACGCATGAGTGAGTCGTTTCTGTGTCATAGTTGCTCGAAGATACGTTTTAAGTCGTCTTAGTGCACTAAAAGAACGCTCAGATGAAGCTGCTGATGCAGGCACAGTCAAAAGCAAAGCAATAAGTTTTTCAACTTCATTTAATAGTTTTTTTACAGTATCCGAATTTTTCGCAAATTGGGATACAATGCCACTACAATTTCAAGGTGTTTGGCCAGGCAATTGCTTCAGAAATTTAAATTGCGCGTGGAGGTCGCTCACATCAGAGTCATCTGCATAAAGATCTAGTTTTGTTTTTAGATTTTGTTCAGAAGGCACTTTTCCGTTGAAGGCTTCGATTACAATATTTTCCAACGATTCCAGAGTGTCAAGATCTGTTTAAATGTACAATAAGATTAACAAAG
This sequence comes from Dichetophora obliterata, assembly GCA_963920525.1. Taxonomy (NCBI): domain Eukaryota; kingdom Metazoa; phylum Arthropoda; class Insecta; order Diptera; family Sciomyzidae; genus Dichetophora; species Dichetophora obliterata. The sequence continues at coordinate 200,302,258 of OY986438.1, read as the reverse complement.
TGCCAGTTTACACTAGCTTCACTCAACCGACTCACCGAATGTTAAATCAAAGTGAGTCGGTTGAGTGAAGCTGGTGTAAACTTGCAAAAATAAAAAAAAAGTATAATATCCACCTGTTTGATCGAATCTAGCCGTTATTTCATTTGAGGGAAGATCTAAAATTATAATAAGAAATAATCTTTTCGTAGCCGATCATATAATGGCAACTGTACTGAAGGAACCGGATTTGATGTTTCTTCAAAGCGTCGAGGTGGATTTTCATCAGCTAATTCACAGTAGGGGCTTTCGCATGGTCCAAAACATTGGACCAACATGGCAGATTGTACAACATGTAGTACCATGCGTAAGCTAAAACGATAGTCGAAATTTTTGGTTTTTTTCTGCCGATTGTACAATATTGAACAATTATGTAAATTTACTGCTCAATTGTTAGGGCATCTAAAAGTTGCTTAGCTATTAGCCGGATGTGTTCTGCTTGAGAGCTTGCAATTAATGATGTTGCTTTACAAGTTGGATCATTCGAACGCTCAATCAAATAGTCCCATTAGTTTTCCATCTAACTTATCGTACAACATGTCGTCCAATATGGAAAGCCCCTAAGAACATGTCAAATTTTTTCTTACCAGAGTTGCAAAATTAACAAGCATTAAGCTACATACTTAAGGGTGCTTTTAAACTGAAGTGGTGGGTTTGCAGTAGAAACTCTACATTTTGTTCTATCTTTTTGCAAACACAGAGAAAGAAAATGGTTATCCGCAAGCATGCTTATGAAGAAGAGAGAAATAAGAGGAAAATATATAATACAAAAATATTATCGTTGTAAAAAAAGTGATATTTTGAATAACTTTTGAAGTTTTCCTTTTAAATTGTTTATCTAGCTAAAAAAGTGGGGGCAACTGCCCCCCTTTCCCCCCGCTTCCGACGCCAATGGTAACGTCCGAACCCTAGGATTTACCCATGTATAAGTTATGCAAGTTTTCGATATGACAGCGATTTTCTTAGTCACAGTTTTAATTCAAAATCATAAGCACCCGATATTAGATCATATCTTTTTTTTATAATCTTGTAGCCTTGACAAATTTAGTATTTAATCATAAAAATAGCATTTTTTGAGATTAAATTTAGGTTATACATTCTTTTAGATTCTGTAAAGAACTTTATATTATGACATAGACTTGGTTGAGGAAATCATTGAATTTCAAAACTTTAAAAAACTGTATTTGCATGTTCTACTCGTATACTATATATTAGGGTGGACCTAGTTTATATGGAAAAAAGCAAAAAGTTTACTCTTTGTACGAGACACTCCCTAAGAACATGTCATGGCTTATCGGAAAAATAAAAAAATCCAAAGTTTCAGAATGGTTGGATCTCTTTTAGTACTTCAGACTTAAACTGTAACTATAACTATTAGTTAAATTAAAGTTTTTTTCTAAATGACCTTCTTATTTATTATGTTGATTTTATATAATTTAAATACCGAAATACAATAAAATCAGCTAGTGATTTTTTCCTTTTCATATTGAAAAAACTTTGTTGTTGTTGTTTCTTTGGAAAGATTCGTTAGAACAATTAATTGTTCTAACTTTGACCTTAAGCTCAATAAACGATTTTAAACTATCAAACAACTAGAATTTGTATTTAAAATCAAGTATGATTTAAACTATCAAACGTTTTGAATTTGTATTTAAATCATATAAAATCAACATAATTAGTTAAATTTTTATATGCATAGAATATGCACAAGCTTGCACGTTAACAGTTTTTCGTCAGTCGCGGTCGTGAAAACTTCGAAATTCATAATGTGAAAAATTTGTAAAAATCCAAAATAGAAATGAGGCAAAAAATAAAATAGCCACAAATAAATAATTTCTCATGACAAATTTCCGGTTTTGTCCTTTAAAGCTTAGTATGCTGTAGAAACGAAAATTTCTAGTGGAGTCAAAATTTTTGTGTGAAGAAAAAGCACTTGCTGTTCTGGTTGACATTCATATTTTTATTGCTGCAATTTCTAGACCTTCAAAACTACACATTAATAAACTATATAAATGCAACAAAAAATTTGTTAAATAACAAATTCAACACTTAAACATACTTACTGCTTATTTTTTATTGTTAAATGGCAAATTTCCGCTCCAATTAAATGTACGTGCATACAATCGACAGCGAAATTTTGACATTTCAACTCTCCACTCACGAATGGAAATTTGGCAACATAGCAATAGTTTTCGCTTCTACAGCGTATTAGCTGGCGAAAAAAATTTCGCTGCCTGTTCGTTGTCAAAAATCTCTATGTATTTCTTATGGAAATTATTTTTTTCGTTCCTACAGCATACTAAGCTTAAATCAGGAAATTTCTTAAAAACTAACTGTATGAAAAATCTTAAGAAGCGGTTCGGTTAGCACAAACATGAAATGGAGCTACACAAAATTTTGTCCTCTTCTAATCACATCTTGCTGATCCAAGATATACTCAAAAATTAAATAAATTATAAAAAATAAATTATATTGCAAAGATTTTCCATTCGCATGTGCAGACCGTGCAAGGCACGGGGGCGCGAGCTACACTAGGCCGCTATAGTAAATCTTATGTAAAAACACCATAGTTATTTGCGGATATTTTATAAATACTTACAATATATTGACAACGTGTAAGAACATATTATTCGTAGTTATGTGTGGAAAGTTGCAAGAATTTTTCATAAGGCGCAAACAGTAATTAAATTAATTTTTTATTCAATTGAAAAAGCGCTCAAGAAATGTGAAATTGTTCTTTTTAATATTAAAAAGTGAAAAAAAAAAGTTGAATGAAGAAGTATTCACACTTGATTTTCATTAGAATTGTAAGGGCGCGAGTTACATTACCACCAACGACGGTAATAACATTGGCACCACCTAAGCCATTGAGACAACAACAACTAAGACAACAACAACAACAATAACAACAACAGCAACATTAACTAGTATTACTGAAGTTACAACAACAACAAACTACTAAAACTCGACGCAGAACCTATCCCATTGATTTCCACTTCAACCACTTAAGCTACAACAACAACAATAATAAAAACTCACAATAAGCAATAATCACATTTCTGTAATAAATTAGTTCAGTTGTTTATTTAGGTTACATTACATTTCTTTTGTATGTCACAAAAGAAAAGACATACAATTATTTTAAGTTATTCTCAGTATCTCTTTGATAATCCGCAACGTTTAACCATGTGTTTTAAAATATTGTTGCACCCATTAAAACTAGGTGACACTTAAAATTATCAACATGCATTTTTGGAATGTATGTCATAAGCAAACATATGGAGTATTAAAATATATAAAAATTATTCATAGATATCATTTTTGAAACCTATGTCATAAACACATATGTATTCATATTTAGAATTTCTTTAGAATGTATACATACATTACAGTAAAAATTGGTGAAAGTTGTAAAGTAAGAGAAAAATTTTAATAAAACCAGATCAGTTTTGGCATTCAAAAAGAAAAGTTGTGTTGTCTGTTTTTCCTCAACTATAACTGGTTCTGTGTAAAGTGTTATAAAATAAGACCGGCGGTTTCCCGAGTTTTAAAAAATAACAATAAGATCATCGAAGGATCATCGATCATCTAGCACCAAGGGTACATTGGAGCAGCACAAACTGGAGGATTGCAGTCCTTAATCGAGAGAGAATCTACACTCAAGAAGAAAAACAGGCATGACAGTAAAACTGATACTCGTAGGATTAATGTAAGTCAAGTATTGCAATTGTTTCATTGTTATAAATGCATAGGAAAATAAAACAGTTTTTCCCGTATACTAAACCAAGAAGAACAGCAAGCTTAGGATCAATTCCTGAAAATTTAGAAGTAGTAGATTTTGATCAAATTAAATTAAGAGAAAGTGTGTCAAGTGTTTTCGAAAACTCAAATCAAAGTTTTAGTGTTCAAATGGCAAATCCATCTGCAGGTGATATTCTTAACTCATTGCGAATTCCTGATGTAATCAAAGATCTGCCTCGTTATGACGGCAATCCAAGATTGCTTCACGAGTTCATAATTAATGTAGAAGAGATCCTCACACATATTTTGCATCTAGACGGGTCTCCCCAATCAACAATCTTGTTGAGAGCCATTCGCAACAAAATTGAAGGCCCGGCCAACGAAGTACTAAATATGTATGGCACGGCCTTGAATTGGGACGAAATAAAAAATAATTTAATTCTACACTATTCCGATAAAAGGACGGAAACAACCTTGATAAGAGACTTACACTCGCTAAGACAAAAAAACCAAAATGTAGAAGAATTTTATAGCAGTATTATTGAAATACAAGCAACACTTATTAATAACATTCTTATTCACGAAGTTAATAATAACGTCATAACTGCAAAGAAATTACTTTATGGGGAAATGTGCCTAAACACCTACCTTACAGGTTTGAGAGAACCATTGGGGTCGGTTATAAGAGCCATGAGGCCAGAGTCACTCCCAATAGCATTAGCATATAGCATTAAAGAACAAAATATATACTATAACAAATCTACCTTTTATACTAATTATAAGCCAAATTTCAATTATAATCAGAACAAGTCTTTTAGAAACGACAATTTTGCACGACCAAACTACAATACGCAAAACCAACTTAGAAATACGCTACAACCAAGTACTCAAAATCACTTTAATAATAGGAATTTTGGTCAGCCCCAAAACCAAAATAGGAATTTTCCAAATCAAAATCCTTTTAATAGTAGACACCTTGGTCAACACCAAATCCAAAATAGAAATTTCACACAAAATTTCAACACTGGCAACCAACACGTACAGAGACAACCTCCTCCAGAGCCTATGGACATTAGTTCTGGAAACTCACGTTTTACTCAAAGGACGAACAGAACTAATTTTACAAATACTAGAGAAATGCACAATATAAACTCAGCAACGGAGAACGAACGACAACCCACAATTCAATTGAACACAACCTATCAACAACATATGAACCAACAGTACGAAGGATATGGATTTTATAAAGATCCAAAAGAAAACTGTAATGATGATGAAAATTTTCAATATTGCGCCTCGAACGAGCAACTGGATACCTAGATATCAACAAACACGGATTTACCCTTCCGTACATTAACATTTCGTCACCTTTCGGACGTCCTCTAAAATTTCTGATTGACACTGGAGCGTCTTCTTCATTTATAAATCCCGAATTTATAAATAATGCTAACACAAATATTTGCAAACCAGTCACAATAACAACTATTTTAAATAAACATGAGATAAACAAGAAAACTACATTGCCCACTTTTATTGAATTTAACGAGACAGGGCAGCTAACATTTTTACTATTTAAATTCCACGGATACTTTGACGGACTGTTAGGACTAGACATTTTAACAAAATTAGGAGCCAAGATTGATTTTAACACAAATAAGCTAATTACAAACAATTCTGTTATTAATTTAAAATTCAAACCAAATTTCTCCTCAGGAAAATACCTTATTCCACCCAATTCGAAACAGGTTATAAAAATTCCTACAGACATAAAAGACGGCGACGTATATATCAAAACAATACAAATCGAACCACAACTATTCATCTCCGAAGGCATTTATAAGACTAAAAACTGGTTTAGTGTTGTTGAAATTGTCAACAACAGCAGTTCACATAAAACTCTCTTGTTAGAACAGCCACTCAAAGTAGAACACTACAATACTGAACATTTTGTTGAAGTAAACAACTTTAGCATCGAATGTAACACGCATAGTATTGAAGGTGACATAACTGAACTTATCCGATCTTCCCATCTCAACACAGAAGAAAAGAAATTACTGTTTAAATTTTGTAGAGCGTACGATGACGTATTCTTTAAAGAAGGACAAGACCTCAGTTTTTCTAACACAATTAAACACACAATCGACACTACAGACGACGTACCAATCTACACCAAATCGTATAGGTACCCATACATCCACAAAGAAGAGGTAAAAAATCAAATTTCAAGTCTATTAGAACAAAAGATCATACGCCCTAGCTATTCACCCTGGAGTTCACCGGTGTGGGTAGTACCAAAAAAATTAGATGCAGACGGAAAACAAAAATGGCGTCTAGTTATCGATTTTAGGAAACTTAACGAAAAAACAGTTTCCGATCGCTATCCAATCCCAAACATTAATGAAATTCTTGACAAGTTAGGCAAATGCTTATATTTTTCTACACTAGATTTAGCAAGCGGATTTCATCAAATAGAAATGAATCCAAGGGATGTACAAAAAACGGCTTTTTCAGTTGAAGAAGGCCACTACGAATTTTTAAGGATGCCATTCGGGCTAAAGAATGCTCCTTCAACCTTCCAAAGAGTAATGGATAACGTACTCAGAGATCTCCAAGGAAAGATATGTTTAGTCTATCTAGATGACATTATAGTATTCTCTACTTCACTCCAAGAACATTTGGAAAACCTAAGAAAAGTTTTTGACAGACTCCGCGAATCCAACCTCAAAGTTCAACTTACCAAGTCAGAATTTCTACATAAAGAAATTGCGTTTTTAGGGCACATCGTTACAACAGATGGAGTGAAACCGAACCCAGACAAAATTTCGGCAATAAAAAAGTTCCCTCTACCACGCACACAGAAACAGATAAAATCATTTTTAGGACTACTAGGGTACTACCGAAAATTCATAAAGGATTTTGCAAGGGTAGTAAAACCACTAACAGAGTGTTTAAAAAAAGGTAGAACCATCGTTGCAAACGAAAAATATGTTAACACTTTCGAAAATTGCAAAAACCTACTAATAAATGACCCTATACTCCAATACCCTGATTTCGCAAAGACATTCACATTAACAACAGACGCTAGCAATTTTGCACTAGGAGCCGTCTTATCGCAAGGACACTTAGGTAGCGACAAACCCATATGCTACGCTAGCAGAACACTAACGGACACGGAAATAAATTACTCGACAATCGAAAAAGAATTACTGGCCATAGTATGGGCCACAAAATACTTCAGACCATACTTGTTTGGACGAAAATTTAGAATTGTTACTGATCATAGACCATTAACTTGGATCATGAACCTAAAAGAACCAAACTCAAAGCTAATTAGGTGGAAGCTTAAATTAGAAGAGTTCGACTATGAGATAGTTTATAAAAAAGGGTCCCTCAACTCAAACGCTGATGCCTTGAGTAGGGTTAAAATTGATAATCCTGATATAAGACAACTCGACATAAATATCAACGACGCAACTACTTCTATTCAAGCTACTTCAGGTTCAACAGTACACTCAGCACAGGAAGACTTAAACGACGGAATACCAATCTCGGAAAAACCTTTGAATGAATTTAGCCTTCAAGTTATTCTAGATAAATCCGACCAAAAACCATTCTTAACAGTAGAAGTCCCTTTCAAGAATAAACTAAGGAAAACCATAAGAACACTAGATTTTACAGAAGAAAAATTAATAGACACATTCAAAAAATTTTTAGCACCCAATAAGATAACAGCAGTCTACACAGATGACATAACTTTTACCTTAGTACAATCCGTTTACTCCAAATACTTTTCAGCAAACAAAACCTTCAAAATTATAAGATGCAAGGAAATTCTAATAGACATAACACAAAACGACGAACAAGACAGAATAATAAACATATACCACGAAAATAGTAACCATAGAGGAATTAATGAAACTTTGGCACATTTGAAAAGAGAATACTATTTCCCCTATATGAAATCAAAAATAACACAAACCATAAACAATTGTAACATATGTCAGGAACAGAAATACGACAGACAGCCTCAAAAAATCAAATATAGTAAACCAGAAACCCCCGAAAAACCCCTAGATATTCTGCACATAGACATTTATAGTATAAATCATCAATACATACTGACTATGATAGACAAATTCTCAAAATTTGCTTCAGGATACACCCTCCCTAATAGGAATAGTATTTCCATCGTAAAAGCAGTAAAACAATTTTTCAGCACTTATGGTATACCAAAGAAAATAGTTTGTGACCAAGGATCCGAATTTACAGCAAACATCTTCAAAGACTTCTGTAAACAATTCAAAATAGAATTGCACTTTACTTCCTTTCAACAAACTTCCAGTAATTCCCCAGTTGAACGGTTACATTCGACATTGACAGAAATTTACAGAATCATAATTGCAACAAGAAAAGAAAACAAACAAGACATAGACCATCACGAAACTCTCACGGAAACTTTAATTACATATAACAACGCGATTCACTCATCCACGAAACACACACCCTTTGAACTTTTTCATGGTAGAACTTTTAAATTTAATAACGAAATATGTTTCAATAACGAGCATGAATATTTGAAAAAGTTAAATGAATTTCAAGCAGTTTTATACCCAAAGATAAAAAGTAAACTAGACAGCATCACTAATGAAAATATCAAAAAATTAAACAAAGTAAGGGAAGATCCTAAAAGTAACGAAACCAACGAAACCGTTTTTAGAAAAGAGTGTCGCAGGAATAAAATGACACCAAGATTCTCGAAACTTAAAGTAAAGAAAAACAATAAAGTAACGATAGTATCCGACAGAAATCAAAAAATACATAAATCTAGAATAAGAAGGAAAAAGAAAACTAATTAGCAAAACTATCAATAAACCTTTAAAAATTTTAGTTAGGACAATAAGTTATAAAATATATGTACTTACAGGCTTATGACAGCATCCGGGCAGAAAATGGAAATTCAAAAACTTAATGAACAACAATCATTACTTACTATACAAAAAGGCATTGCAAGAACAATAAGAAATTACAATAACCTTATACATATAGTAAACTTAGACCTATACAAGGACAACGTCGACAAAATAAATAGATCTATTACTACTTTAGGAAAATTATATAGTGATAAAGACGCGACATTAATAACAAAAATTAAACTTAAAGAAGTCCAAAATAAATTAGATTCACTCACTCCACATGCAAGAAATCGGAGAGGAATAATTAATGGACTAGGCACAGTAGTTAAGTTTATCACTGGCAACATGGAAGCAAATGATGCAAAAATATTAAACGAACAAATTAAGGACTTAAAATCCGAACAAACAAATCTTCAACAAGATATAAACAGCCAAATAAAATTAAACTCAATTATGATACAAAGATTTACAAATATTACTAATCATATAAACAATCATTTAGCTAACATTGCAGAAGCAGTAGTACTGGCAAGACTTAATATAATATCAAAATTTTTTCTTAACCATGAAGAATTAGATGAAATATACGACACACTTTCAGCCCAATCAATAAAGATAAAATCTACTAACAATATCTATGAATTGTTGGGGCTACAAGCTTATTACAACGATACCAATATAATATTTAATGTCCGAATTCCTATCCTATCAAATAGTAATTATTCCCTAATTCACATTATTCCACTCCCCATTAATAAAACAAAAGAAATAGAAATATCACCTTATGCATTATATAACTCTGAGAATGTTCAATACTTGTCTGAAATTTGTCCAAAAGTAGAAGGAATTTACTATTGTCAAGAAGCAAAACAACAAGAAGACATCACAAAATCAACCTGCCTAGGACGAATTATTCAGCCGCAAGAAGGAATACCAGCTCATTGCGTCACCAACGATATCGGTCAAATATCAAACATCTTACAACCTGAACATAACTACATATTAATGCTGAACATCCCAACAACATTAGTTAACTCAACTTGCAACTTCGCTTCACACTCAGTATCCGGAAATATTCTGCTACACTTCGAAAACTGTAAAGTAGAGATAAACAATATAACATATCAGAGTAATCCAAATATATACTGGGACGAAATACATCTAATACCAACTGCACACATACCAATTCACACCAACTACACCGTCGAAAGATTAAACCTCCACAAAATCAACAACCTCAACATCGAAAATAGAATCGCCATAAACAACTTGAAATCAACCACAAAACGAGAACTCAACATAACTATCGGAGGAATACTATTCATGGGAACGATAATAATATTCTTCATTCTATATAGCTCCAGAAGGTTTAAACGAAACATTACCCTGGATCATCCCGCTTCAACCACAAACCAAAGGTTATGGCCGTCGCTTCACACCGGGGGGGGAGGAGTTACATTACCACCAACGACGGTAATAACATTGGCACCACCTAAGCCATTGAGACAACAACAACTAAGACAACAACAACAACAATAACAACAACAGCAACATTAACTAGTATTACTGAAGTTACAACAACAACAAACTACTAAAACTCGACGCAGAACCTATCCCATTGATTTCCACTTCAACCACTTAAGCTACAACAACAACAATAATAAAAACTCACAATAAGCAATAATCACATTTCTGTAATAAATTAGTTCAGTTGTTTATTTAGGTTACATTACATTTCTTTTGTATGTCACAAAAGAAAAGACATACAATTATTTTAAGTTATTCTCAGTATCTCTTTGATAATCCGCAACGTTTAACCATGTGTTTTAAAATATTGTTGCACCCATTAAAACTAGGTGACACTTAAAATTATCAACATGCATTTTTGGAATGTATGTCATAAGCAAACATATGGAGTATTAAAATATATAAAAATTATTCATAGATAGCATTTTTGAAACCTATGTCATAAACACATATGTATTCATATTTAGAATTTCTTTAGAATGTATACATACATTACAGTAAAAATTGGTGAAAGTTGTAAAGTAAGAGAAAAATTTTAATAAAACCAGATCAGTTTTGGCATTCAAAAAGAAAAGTTGTGTTGTCTGTTTTTCCTCAACTATAACTCGCGCACAAATCATGAACAATTGATTAATTTCACTAATAAATCTAAACACATTAAAGAAAACTGATTTCAGTGTCATGCATTGCACAGCTGCATGGTTTGTTCTTTTACGAAAATTTCTTCTAAAAATATTTGGTGCTAAGTCGTAATATTGTTCGAGTCATCGATGTTCTTAAAGGCATTTAAGCCAACGGTATGGATAATTTGTTGTCAAATGCTGTAATTGCATATAGAATTTCATTGAAAAGTTCTGTATCAATTAACAAGTCCTGTATTGGTTGCATCAGCTGAAATAAGTTTTTTTAAAGTAAAGATAATTAAAAACTATCTTCGAAATTCGATAAAACAAGAGATGGCATTGCAAATTTAATTCAATATCATAAAAGCATAGAACAATTTGCATCTTTAAAGCAGAAAAAGTTGCTTTTTACTGAATACTTTCAAATATCGAAACATTTAAAACATCCCAAGTAAAAATATTAGCAGGCGAACAGTGGTCGAACATGGTCCACCTGGTCGTACAAGGTCCGAATATGGTCTAATAATAATCTAAAAAGCCTAGCGGTTGAAAGTTGGTTCGAACAACGGCCGTACAAGGCATTAATAAAGCTGTATGGCCGCTGTATGGCAGCAAACGTATGCGCAACAACAAAAGCAAGCCTCTCTCGGCGATGTCGATGTTGATAGTAGGTATGTTTCCGTACTAATTTCAAGTAATTGTAATAGAATAGATAGTGACATTTTGCATGTTATTCTTCTCTCTCGAGCTTCAAAAATTTATAGAATAACACTTTCAAGCGACTTCAAGTTACTTGAATCGAGTACGGGAAAAGACCTAGTATCGCCACTTCTGTGTGGCGCAAAAAAAAATTTTTTTTTGTGTATGATATAAATTAAAAAAGGCTGCTTTTGTCATTGTAGAATAATCACCGTTCGGCCAATGTACAGCTTTAAAGCTCACACTGAAAACAAAGTAGTGCTAAAGCGCTTTTTGCAGAAATCTTACTAGGCATTATGGGATATTTTTTACTTGGATTTGTATTGCGAAATTAAATAAATAAGTAGTGGACGGAATGTCAAAAGGACATTCTGTTAACAGATCAACAGACGGATAATGTGAAATACAGATAAGCAGACGGAAATGTAAAAAGGCAGGCTAATAAAACAACAAATATATTTATTTTATTGTGCTTATGTTGCCTATTGTGTTTTGCCAAGGCTAAACTGACAGCGTAAGATGCTTTCATTATACGTACTTGGAACTGATCACTGTATGAAATGTGGACATGCCGCTGTCCATTCTCCATCGCATGCCCCACAATTACCTTATATTGGCCATGCAAATTATCCTAATACCTTGCACACCATAATTTTTTTTATTTTACCTCTTTGATGCCGCGCTATGCCGTTATTTTCTAAAAAAAAATTTTCATACATACTTCCAAAAATTTTGCAAACATAAAATTTTATACAGTGTAATCTTACGTAATATCTGTGTCGATTAGAAATAACAGCTTAAGTCTTATTTCAAAGTTTCCAGAAATCTTGCTTCAAAGTTTTCAATCGCTATATAAGTTATATGAAAAGGTCTTTTGTTTTTGCGTCATATCTTTGGCTTAGGTCATGCTAGAAGTTCTAGATTTTGTGTGTTCATAATGATATACGTGGAACACAACTACCTTAATAACTCAGTTCTGTCTTAAATCGACTTAAGCTATTATTGCTTATCGTCACAGATATAATATAATATATTCAAGGAACACGCAAGCGCAGATCTCATCTGCTTGACATTCGCTTGAACAGTGAAGCTTTGATCGTTCTGTAGGTGAATACATATTTTACTGCACACACTCATTTTCAAGTGTGCAAAGCTGCCCGACACTGCTTTAGAGCTTCAAATTTTATTTTGAAATCAAAAAATTACAACAAACAAATTGAAATATTCAAAATACTGGTTAACAATTTGTTAGTTTTCCAGAATTGGGCTGTAAAGCTATTATGCTAATCAATTTTTTTTTTTTAAATTTTTTGAACATGTCAAAAAAATTTTATGATGCTACCTGAGAAAAACCTGAACGTGATTTTAAAAATTTATAAAATAAAAACCTTTCTTAAACTAGCAGTACAAAATAACGCAATGTTTTAAACTTCATTAGAAATTCTGAAATTTATTTTAATAATACTAAAATAAAAATCTTTTTTAACCAGCTGCACAAAATATAAAATATAAAAAAATTCAAACCTTTCTTGACCTAACTGTAAGAAATATTACAAAATACTAAAAAAACTAAACTTAACTTAAAAAACATTAACTCAAAAAAACTAAAATTTTACCTAAAAAAATTAAAAAACTTCCTTAAACAAACTGTACAGAATATCACAAAATTCCTACTTAGAAATACTAAAATTACGCTGTAATTTTTTTACACTCAAAAAGACACAAAAATACCGAGACACATAAACTTATTTTTTGGTAGTAGAATTTACTGGCATATTCAGTTTCCCCAATCAGATAAAAATACCGAGATATGTGCGATTGAAATTTAGTCACTTTTAGACTCATTTTTAGCTATATTTTTCTTATTTTTGAAGACTAAAAATTTTGACCACATCCGATTTTGCTTACACTTTCAGAATTTAGTCCACTTATGAAATAAAAACACTAATTTGAGCAAAAAAATTTTTAGATTTTTTGTAAGTTTTAACGTTCAACATTCAAATTTGATCCAAATGGAAGAAAAAGCGAAATTACTTAACTTTCAAAAAATCAGATTAAACAAGGCTAATTCAATTTTAATGTTGAAAGTTTTTTTTAAAAAGACAATAAAAATTAATTGTTAAAAAACTATACAAATTTTTTAAATGAAGGTCAAATGTAAGTCAAATATAAAAAATCTGAATAGCTCGAGACTTTAATCTGATTTGTAAAAACTGAGTATGCCACTAAATTCTACGACCGAAAATTAAGTTTACGTGTCTCGGCGTTTTCTTCTATCTTTTTAAAAGTTGGAAACTTACCTACAGTTTTATTAAACTATTCTATTTTTTAAAAATAGGTTTATTAACCTTCTGAATGATCTAATTTTATAAATTTTTTTTTAAAGAATTGATCTTTGTTTTTTCAAAAATAAATAAATACTATCCAAACTGTGTTTTTTAGTTTTGTGTTCTTCTTCTGCAATGTTTTGTGTTGTAAAACACAGCATAACTACTTTGAAACTTTATATTATGTATTCCAAAAAATTCGTTTTCTAAGGTTTTCGAAAAAGTTCATAATTTGTTAAAAAATAAAGACGTTCTTATTGTGCTGGGTGATTTTAACCTACCTTTTGTGACTTGGAGATCGTCTGACGATTCTTCATTTCTTACTCCTGTTTCCAATAGTGATTGGATAAATGACTTCTTAGATAAGCTGTCTGATCTGTGCCTTCAACAAGTCAATGATATTTTAAATATAAGCCACAGAACCCTAGATCTTGCATTTGTAGATAGATGCAATACTGTTAATCTCCATTGTTCGAATCCCGTATCTCTTCCAGAAGATGTACATCATCCAACTCTTGAAATGACAGTTTTACTCCCCCACGAAAAAGAAGATAAAGTAACTGCTGATGCGCGAAATAAAAAAGTTTATAATTTTAAGAAAACGGACTATGTTAAACTTAATTCCTTACTTTCGCAGACTGATTGGTCTCCAATTTTAACTAGCGGAACATCATATTCATATTATGACGTCGAATCTTCTGTACAGTTCTTCAATCATACTCTGCAACGGTGTTTCTTATTGTCCGTCCCAAAAAAAAGGTGTTTCTCCAATCCTTTAAATCCACCCTGGCTAACAAATGATCTAAAGGCACTTAAAAATTTAAAAAATCGTTTATTTAAAAAATATAAAATATCTGGTTCTAGTTTAGACTTTGCTTCCTATTCTTCTTGTCGTTATAGATATCAACTACTAAATTAACAATGCTATTCTGCTTATATAATTAACATAAAATCTCAATTTAAAGATGATCTAAAACTTTTCTATAGTTTTGTTAACTCAAAACGTAAAGCCTCCAGTTTTCCACCCCTTATGAAATTCAATCAGGAAGAATCATCTTGTGACAATGTGATTTCTAACATGTTTGCAAACTTCTTTAAATCAACTTACTCCGATATACCATTTAATACTAGCACGGTTTATCCTTTTCTCCCGCCAGTTAACTCTTTTGAAACTCCTGTAAAAGACCCAAATATTGTCATGTGTTATCTTCGACAAGTAAAATCTTCTTTTGATAAAATTCCCTGATAAAATTCCCTGATAAAATTCCAAGCTGTATTTTAAAGCAATGTGCTACAAACCTGTGTACTCCTCTAGCAAATATTTTTAATATTTCCTTGCATAGTGGCTATTTTCCTATTATATGGAAGGATTCTTATATTATACCCCTTCATAAATCTGGCTCCAAGATAGATGTTTCTAACTATCGAGGAATTGCAAAATTAAGTGCAATCACTAAGTTATTTGAGAAAATCATAACTGATCAATTAACCCACTTCGTGTCTTCCACCATTTCTGTCTTTCAACATGGTTTTCTGAAGGGTAAGTCCACTACAACAAACCTCTTAGAGTTTACTACGCGTGTTATAAATGGTTTTACTTTGGGACTACAGACTGATGTTATTTATACGGACTTTAGCAAAGCTTTCGACAGTGTTAATCATAATCTTCTTTTGAAAAAACTCCACCTTATTGGGTTTCCTGTCACATTATTAAATTGGAAAAATTCGTATTTATCTAGACGTACTCAAAAGGTTTTATATAAGAATTCTCTTTCAAAAAGTATTTCAGTCACTTCTGGCGTTCCTCAGGACAGTCATCTTGGACCGGTTTTATTTTTTCTATTCATTAATGATCTTCCTTCGGTAATAAAACACTGTAACGTCTTAATGTACGCTGACGACGTGAAACTTTTTCTTTGTTACAAATCACTCGAAGAACGACATCTTTCACAATCTGATATAAATAGACTTGCGGACCGGTGTAGCTTAAATATATTAAATTTCAACTTAAAAAATGTAAGCAAATGACATTCTCGCGAAGATCTGCTAGTAACATAAATTACACTATAAGTAACACTAACTTAGAAATAGTTTCCAGTTTTCTCGATCTTGGTGGATAAATAAGGCAAGAGGCGTCCTTGGTTTCATTAAAAGATGGGCTAAAGAATTCAGTGATCCCTTTTCTACTAAATTATTATATACCTCTCTCGTAAGGCCAATTCTTGAATATGCATCAGTTGTATGGAACCCACAATATAATGTCTACATCAATGCCATAGAATCCGTTCAAAAACAGTTTTTACTTTTTGCTTTACGTCATAGTCGTTGGAACCCCAATATTATGCTTCCATCGTATGAAATACGCCTTAAAATTATTTTACTACCTTCCCTAAGAACCAGAAGAATGATGCTTAATGTCATGTTTCTGTATAAATTACTTCGTGGCGAGATTAATTCGGAATATCTCATCTCAGCTCTAAATTTTAACATCCCAAGGAGAGGAACTAGACATTTTCTGTTTTTCAAGTTGAGTCAGTGCAATTCTAATTGCGCTCTTCATGAACCTTTACGAT
The DNA here is from genome assembly GCA_963920525.1 of Dichetophora obliterata. Taxonomy (NCBI): domain Eukaryota; kingdom Metazoa; phylum Arthropoda; class Insecta; order Diptera; family Sciomyzidae; genus Dichetophora; species Dichetophora obliterata. Next base: position 200,285,819 of record OY986438.1, on the reverse strand, counting down.
GTATGTGCAGTGATTTCAATGATAACTTCAACATGATTAATTTTTCTGATTCGGTAGACGTCTTAAAACGGAAAATTATATTACATTTAAATAATTAAATCAATTTAACTTCATCCTATTATACCTAACGCAGTCTTATAACAATATAATATTGGTAATTGAGATTGTTCTGTTTCTCTTTTTTGTCTCGATATGTTTTATAAAGTAAGCACCATCAAATATGAATCGTTTTTAAAACTTACTTTTTAATTATTCAATATTTTAATTTTTAAGCGATTTACGTGCTCACGTGGTTTCCTGATTTGAAATTAGACTGAACTCACACTATCACCTGGATTGGTGTGCCAGAGTATATCTCTTTTCCATACAAGTTTATGCCTGCGTTGGCCCAAATGCATATCCAACTAATTGGGATTTTGATTTGGCGGATATGAGATTTATCTCATTTCCACGTAGGTCCTTGGGTTGGACAATGGCCGCAAACCAGTTAAAATGAGTTTAGTGTTTTTGATTGTTTTTCGGGTACCTTAAATTGATAATTACTATTATTTAATTCGATGTTGCTTATTTATATAGAACTAGCTGAAACCCGGCGCGTTGCTGCCACTCTCCCTATTCAAACGCCCATAAAATGTTATCAGTTAAACAGCATGTCTAAATTGAGGTCAAATACTGAATTCTGAGACTGTGCGACCTATATCCACAAAGCTATTCGATATAACAAATTTGGGTTGTATAGGAAGTGCCACTCTCTCTTCATCACCGCTAATAGAATGTAATCAATTAAACTGGATGTCTACATGGAGGTCGAATACCGAATTCCAAAACTGTGCGACATATAACTCCAAAACTATTCGATAGCACAAATTTTGATTGTATGGGAGGTGCCACTCTCCTTTTCCCTACGCCCATAAAATTTTAGCAATGAAACTGCATGAGTACATTGAGGTCGAATACTGAATTTTGAGGCTGAGTTACCTATAACTCCAAATCTATTCGATATCGCAAATTTGGGTTAAATTGGAGGTGTCACGCCCCCCCGACAAACTCTAAAAAATTTTATCAGTAAATCTGCAAGCGTAAATTTTGGTCGAATACTGAGTTCCGACGCTGTGCGACCTTGAACTACAAAGCTATTCGGTATCACAAATTTTCGTTGTATGGGAGGTGCCACTCCCCCTTGATCAACGCTCATAAAATGTTATCAATGAAACTGCATGTGTACATTGAGGTCCAATACTGAATTCCAAAGCTGTGACACCTATAACCCCAATGCTATATGATATCTCTAATTTGGGTTAAATAGGAGGTTTCACGCCCCCTTGTCGTACGCCCATAAAATGTAATTAATGAAACTGCATGTATAAATTGGGGCCGAATACTGAATTCTGACGCTGATATTTAATATCGCAAATTTACGTTAAATGGGAGGTGCCACGCCCCTCTTACCAATGAACATAGATTGAATCAATGAAACTGCATGTGTATATTGAGGTCGAATACTGAATTTCGGCGTTGTACGACTTCTAACTCTAAAACTATTTGATAGCACAAAGTTGGGTTGTATGGGAAGTGCCACTCCCCTTTGCCCTACGACGACAAAATGTAAGTATTGAAAATGCATGTATAAATTTAGGTCGAATACCGAATTCTTACGCTGTCAACCTATAACTTCAAAGCAATACGATATCGCAAATTTGGGTTGTAAGGGAGATGTCACGCCTCCCTGTCCAACGCCCATAAAATAAAACCATTGAAACTGCATGTGTAAATTGAGGTCAAAAACTGAATTCCAAAGATGAAGTCCTATAACTTCAAAGCTATTCGATATCACAAATTTGGGTTGTATCGGAGGTGCCCCTCCCCCTTGTCCACTCCCATAAAATTTCATCACAGAAACGGTACGTCTGAATTGTGGTCGAATACCGAATTTCTAAGCTGTGGGACCCATAACTCTAACTAAAGCTATTCGATAACAACAATTTTTTATTTATATGTGGGAGGTAAAAGGGGGTATGGCATTGCCCCTTAAACCATCTCGTACTCAAAGCAAAGCGTACTTACAAAATTTGAGCTCAATCGGACCAATGGTTTCGAAGTATTTTGATATTTTCTTTAAAGTAGGCGTAGATGAATTGTGACCACGCCCATTTTTTCAAAGTTAATTATAGTTATCATACGAACTTATTTACCAAATTTTAATTTAATACGACCAAAACCGTCTTATATACAGCATTTTTATTGATTTTGATATTGACTACGAACATTTGAAAAAAAAATTATCCAAATCGGTCCAGCCGTTTTCCGATTTGAGATAAATTGAAAAAAGTAGGCGCAAAAGTGGGCGTGGTCAATTTTTCTTTCCGACAAAACTTAAATTGGATTACTATGAACATTAAAAAAAAATTATCCAAATCGGTCCAGCCGTTTTCCGATTTTAGATAAATCAAAAAAGTGGGCGCAAAGTGGGCGTGGTCAATTTTTCTTTCCGTAAAAACCTAAGTTGGACTATTACGAACATTTAAAAAAAAAATTATCCAAATTGGTTCAGCCGTTCTCAACTGATGCAATTACCAACGAACGACATTTGATTTTTATTTATATAGATAAAGTATACTTAAATACGCGTTTATATACATTCAATTTTTAAATTCCGCTGAAAAGCCAATTAATGTGCTTAGTGGAAAATCCTAATTGCCAATAGGGGGTATGTTTTAGTACGTAGGTGCATTCTGTCTGTCCCGGCTGATTCGGGCAGATTTTAGAATGTGAATCGTGCATAGCGTGCAATATAGGTCGGGTATACGTATCTTGGGAAGATTTCATACCTCCGGGCGAATCCAAAAAAAAAAAAAAAAGTTTGTTAAGCCCGGGACTAGTCCCGGGATACCGAGATTGTGTTTTTCAAATCCCGAAATCCTGGGATTGTCGAAGCGTCCCGAAATTGGATACTCTTACTGTTATCAAGTCTTTTTCTTAGTAAAGTTACTCTTCTTTACTGTATACTTATGTATTTTCAAAGGACAACTTTATGCAGTTTAAGCTGTAAATGCGACTTATTTGATATCAAGTTTAACTGCATTAATGTTAAGTTCGTTGCAACGCGGTTCGGACTGTGCGCATTATAAATGCAGGCATGGTGTTGTTGTTGTTGAATGCTTTTTTTTCTAAATTCACTTAGTGTATCTACGCAAACAATCACAACAACATCAATTAAAAAAAAAAATTAAAAAAACCCATTGCATGTTCTGATATTTCCTTCACACAAACACCAGCACATGCAACACACCCTGTAAACGTTGCAATTTGCATGCAACTCAAGCAACAGGCTAGATACGTTGCCTCGATGCGGCAGAGGTGGGTGCTGCAGCTAGAGCTGTGCAAGCAACAAAAATATGAAGTTATTGCCCTCCCGCCACTTCGGGGACGTACGTTTGTGAATGTATGGGTGCGTGCGGCGGGTGTTTGTGTGTGTGTGTGTGTGTGTGTGTGTGTGTGTGTGTTTAGTGCGAGTCTCATATGAGGCTCAAAGAGTTTTATTTTTTGCCATTCCACTGAATTAAGCGTCTTCATATGAATGCATTTTTTTGCCTTAATTTGTTTAAATTGCTCATGAATTGCATTCTAATGAGTCATCACCATCATCATCATCATCAATGATGGTTATATTTTTTATTCTCTTTTTGTATTCTGTGGAATTTTATTAATAAACAAATTTTACGCAATTGATATTGTTAGTTAATTATTATACTCCCATGCGTACTGCGTTAGGAGTATACATTTACTTTAGCACTTCGTTTGTAACGGCCATAAGGAGGCGTGGCAGCAAAAGAAAAGTACATATATTCTTGATCAACATCATAGCAATTTTTGAGCTATCGTAATGAAATTCAATATATCTGTGTCAACAAGGAATAACGACTAAAGTCAAATTATCGTAAAAAACGATATTGTTATTGTGCTAGCTCCTACCATTTTTCTAAAATATATGAAACATTACAAACGGTAATTGGTGCAGAATTAAGTGGTTATCTATTCTGTGCAAATAATTGTTTAAATAATTGCTTTCTATCAATGATTGGCAATGAAGAAAATGCCATATCGCTTTTTTACGATATTTTGAGTTTAGTCGTTATTCCTTGTCGACACAGATATCTTTCGTGTAAAGAAAAAATCTTTCGAGTAAAGAAAAAAATCAAGTTCGAAAATGAACCGAATCAGATAAAAATAATGCCAAACTCCCATACAAATTGACTTTATTAAAACGGTAAAATCTCTTTAAATCCAAAAAAAAATTATATAATGATTTCAAATTTTGCACACAAGATTTTATATTTACTATACACTCTATGTGTGAAAATTAAGTGAATACTCTACCTCCCATACAAAGTAAAGTCATCATAATAGCAAAACCTTACCAAATTCCATTAAAATTTGTGTAGTGACCTGATATTTAACACACAAGCGCTGCTATGCAAAACGAACTCTGAATTAGAAATGTTGAACGTTTGGATATAAGCTATACATCACAAAAAGTAATGTCACACACTGATCTAAAATTAAAACAAAGCTGGCCCAAATTTAAAAACACATGCTAGATGCATGCAAATTGGTAAAAAAAATATTTATGTAACTATGCCGTCTGGGATTTATAATGGGCGTGATCCATTAATGTTCATGACTATATTCCTAAGTATTATTTTTATCAAATTTAATGCATTGCGCTTTAAGCAACAGCCGAAGCAACAAGATGACTCGGAGCTCAACAAAAAAAATTGCAAAAAAACTACAGAGAAATTTTTTGTCATTTGAGCGATTTGAAATTTTTGGGCGATTGTTCATTTCTCTTTTGGGCGATTTTGTATATAATATTTGGGTGATTATTCACAATGAAATGAATAATAACCCAATAATAAATGTTGAACGATCATTCATTTGTTCATTTGTGGTTTGGGCCATTGTTCGCATTGCTTTTAGGGCAGTTTTTCATATTGCGTGATTGCCCAAATTGATTTGGTACGAATAAGTATTTCCTTTGTACGAAATGTTTTTTATAGACATTTAAACATTATTCCTTGAATTAAGATTGGAGTCAAATATGCACATATGTTGTACTCATTTCGTATAATGAAAATTCATCGAAAGGGAAAACAAATTCGGTGTTAAGTCCGAATTTGAATCGAAGCTTTTTACGCCTCGTTTTGTGGTTTGCTTGAGTGAAATCTGAAAAACGACACTTTTTTCCATACACCTTTTTCTTAAAATTGTTGTTTTCTTACTTGCGTCTATTACAACAAGAGGGTATAAAATTAAAAATATTTCTTTGCAAGCGTGAGGGATAGAACCGTGCCTTCCGATCGAGAGATCGACACTCTAACCATTACTCCAAAACAACCATTTATAATTTGGTGTGATTCATTCAATATTAACTGAAGCTATGTAGATGACAGAAATTTATTAAAGGGATTGTTCATTAGCTGCCCTACATATTCTATTGTGAATGCGTGAAGCTATAATGCAGCAGACAAGGTTGCCAGTAATGCGGGAAAAATCCCATTCTTGGTAATTTTTAATTGGTCTTGGGAATGTTTTTGGAAATTCAAATGGTATTTTTTAAATCAGCGTGGTATTTTTTAATTGGCGTAGGAATTCGGCGTGGTATTTTTTAATTGCATGGGAATTCGGGAATCTTCTTCTTAAAAATTCTTTTCCACTTTTATTAAAATTTAATAATGGTATTGGATGAACGACGTAAGCGTAAAGCTATAAGTTTACGCTGTACATTTCCTCGAACCTACCTTTAAGAAAAACGATTAAATTACTTATTTGTTTTAATACCAAGTTTCCATCACAAAATTGCATGAAAACTTAGTAGACATTTTTTGACATATAGCAATACTATCCTGATTATTATTTTTTTGCAAGCGTAAAGTTTACAAAAATTATTTTAAAATGCCTAAAATAAGTGAAAAATAAAATTACTAAAAAAACAATAATAAAAAATATTTGCAAGTTTGCTTATCGAATCCATTGGTTTTCAATTATCTTTTAAAATGAAAATTAAATCACATACGCATTAAACGCTCTGCTTATTATGTTATGTTATTTCTATTTTTTTAAAAATTTTCTATTTATATTTTAATTCGTATGGGATTTTTTGTGGGATTTTTGAATGTATATGGGATTTTTGGTGGTATTTTTAGAAAGAGTGCTATTTTCATGGTAATTTTAAATGATCATAGTATTTTTGTTTGGTATTTTTATTTGCGGTGGGAATTTTTTTGTTTACCTTTACCATGGGAATTTTGGTGGTATTTAATTTATGTTACTGTGGGAAAAAGGTAATTTTCGTGGGAATCGTTCCGATTCTTGACTGGCAACCTTGGCAGTAGATCACAATTATCGATCAAATACTACGTTTCCATGGCGAGTTAAGTCGAGGTTGACTCGGGATTAACATACCATGAAAACGCGAGTTGAGTTGAATTTCGTCAAATCCACAAAACTCCACGAAACTTCTTAGATTTAACTGAGTTATATTGGATGCATTCAGAATATGAAACAGTTGCTCAACTTTTGAGTGAGGTTTTATTGATTATTTGTTATTTTATTTTATTTCTGCCACTGCGCTGACACAAAATGTAATAAACCGTTCAGCAGGCACACAAAGTAGCGGAAACTAATACTGATCAAAGACTGAATATGTTTAGTAAATTTTGCACCTTCTGAACGCACACATTTATACTAAGAAAAAATTGCGAATGGAATGGCAGAAGCCCAACTCGACTCAATGTTGTGAATGGAAGCACAATCGAGCTAGAAACGCCATTATGTCAACTTGAAGAAAACCCAACCTAGATTTTAAGTGCGAATTCAGACATGAATGTTCAAAGGCATTTAAGGCAAGGATGGTGGTCTAGCGTTCGAAAATTTAAGGTATTTTTAGGATTTTTTTAAAAAGTTAAAATATTGAACTACGATGTTTAAACTTTCAAGGTGTATTGTAACTCTCATTTATCATAAAAAAATATTTTTTTTAATTTAAAAAATTGTTGATCTTGTTCAAAATGGCGGTCAATGACACGCTCTCAATGAAAAGGGGCATGGGTGGTGTTGTAGATTTCGACTTTTCTATTTATCTGAAAAATAAAAACCTAGAATATTATAAATCACCATGAGTGCAGCTATGGCTGGCACTAGAAAAAAAGGTATGAAAAATTGACAGAATGACGCACTTTTGAAAATTAAGTTCTTAAATAAGCTTGTTTTCTACCGGTTATTAAGTGATAAATATACGATGTTTTTGAAATAAAACTTTGATTCTAGTTTCACAGTTGTTATGAATAGCAATTTTAAATTTCAGATGATTCGGCTAAATAGTTTTTGTTTTTTCTACAACACCATGCCGAAAAAAGTAGTTTCGAGATAAATGAGTATAAAGAGAATGAATGTAGACGAAACACTGTGGCTCGACACCTACTAAAACGGCTGGAGAAGTGAAAATACAATGTTCAGTTGCTTTTTGACAAGACGTAATGTAAAGTATTGTTAGAGAAAGCATTGTTTCAAACTATAAGTGAAAGAACGCTCTGCTCAACTGACATTAGATCACATTACGTTACTTCTATTATAATTGGACATTAACGTCAGAAAGACTATACTTTTGAAATATAAAAAAAAAATCAGTTTCATAAAAATTCTAAGCCTTAAACAATACTGTTTTGATAAATATAATTTGCGAATAACAAGCGATCCAAATATTTGCACGACTAGATTAGGACAACTATTGATGTAATATTTGCTAGAAATATCGATGACATTACATCTATATAATATACGTTTGATATTTTAGATATTACAAGCCAATTATTTCATTAACATTTAAAAAATAATTCAAAATTAACGTAAAATAATAATGTAAGGTGATTAAATTTACTGGTGGGAAATTATTTTTTTAGTTAATATTAGGTATTTAAAATTTTTCAATTTAAAACTTTTTTTATTAAAAAAACCATTAAATTAGGAAACATATAAAACTGCGAAAAAGCTTCGCTTCTCTCGTGTGTCCAGCGACGCATCTGTCTTTTTTTTTAATTTACGACCTTTTTGAAAGCGGCCATTAATCCCGCTAATTATGCAATATACGATATATGATTTTTTTTAAGTACCTATATCGATGATGTCACATCAATTCGATAAATTTTGAGCAAAATCTGACTTTTGTGTTTCCGATTTTTTTGAAACTGTGTAAGTTAGTAGTGCTCATAAAAATTGCTTAAACTGTGTTTTTTCTTATTGCCAAAAATTGGTTTCTTAAAAGTTATACACTGTCAAAAATATTCAGAAACATAAAAAAATACAATTTGTGCATGTATTTAAATAGCTGTCTATTCGAAACTACAAATCATGCAGAAAAAAATATCATATATGGTATTTTAAAGACCTTAAAGAGATTTTTCCGACGGTGTATTTTGTAAGCACTTTTTGAAAAAATACCTACTTTTATTTTATTCGAAATTTTCAGTCACCTTTTTCTGGAAGGAAGTCACCTGGATAAAAAAGTTTTTGTTTTTGATCTCCACCTAAAAACTGCCTACAAAAGATTTCCTATTTTTGTACCGAAAATTGGATGCCTTTTTTCTGTATGACCTATTGTTTCGAAGATATGGCTATTTATATATCTGCACAAATTGAATTTTTTGTGTTTTTTTAATATTTTTGACAGTGTATAACTCTTAAAAAACAAATTTTCACAAAGAGAAAAACATAGTTTAAGTTTTTTTTATGAGCACTAGTAACCTACATAGTTTCAAAAAAATCGGAAACACAAAAGTCAGATTTTACCCAAAATTTGTCTGATTGATATGGCATCATCGATATGTATTTGGATATATTAATAGTAATGCTATTCATCTAAACGCGCAAAACCCTTGCATGCTGTGAAAACTGTTTATTTTTCCACTTTCGCTAATAAAGTTTCAAAAATCGTATGGAAAACCTTTTGCACAAACCTAATAAGTATGCGTGACGAAATCGTCAAGAAAACTTGAGCAGTTAATTGTGCAAATCCGAAGTCAGCACTTTTTTCTGTGATTTTAGCTATCTTGAAAAACAATCATAAATGTTTAAATAATTTTATTAATTTGCTTTCTATCGGCATTTTTTTTTTTAATGCTGACATTTTTTTAATGTTCATCGACTGTTAAAAATTGCACAAAAACAAGAAGGTGCGTCCATGAAATGTGCCACTTAAAATTGCACATTTCCACAAATGGGAAATTTTGGCTTTTAGATGAATATCCTTAAAGTACATTTACACCGAAACTAAAACAAGTTTTATCGCTATTATGTCGTTTTGTTTCCTTACTGTTCCATTTTTGCTTTTATATTGCTCATGTTCGTGAAAAAACGTGTTGACAAATAAAAGCTTATTTAGTATTAACATTAATATATATTTTATATAAAATGTAGAGCTTACATAATAGTCAAAATATATGATGATTTCTAATAAAAATGGAGAAAAAATATAAATTTGAAAAATTATAAAGAGCAGTGTCTCCGGTTGTGGGACACTCTTCGTAATTTTTAACAGAAAGCAAATATCGATGATTTCAGTATTAACTAAAAGTACTAAGTTATTTTAGTAACACCAAAGTGAATACACGCATTTGTTTGCTTGCTGTGAGCATTGAAAAAAAAAATTTTTAAATTAACACTTTTTAACACTAAAAAATTAACTTTTTTATTTTTAAGAGTACGATATAAATAAATAATCGCGATTAAATTGAGACAGAAAAATTAACCCTTGGTATTACAATCAGCCTCATTGGCCTAAGTGTATCTCGTTTGAGGCAGCCACACTAACCAAACCTAAGAGTGCGATAAATTGAAGTGAAGTAATTAAAAAGGAAGTTTTATGCATAGTTTATGCAGTATTTTCATTATATTTTGTGATGAATCATAAATTTCTGAAAAAATATGTTCACCATACAATTCCTACCATTCCAAGTTGTGGGACACCTCATGGAACCGGTTGTGGGACACCTTGTTTTTTGCATTTAAAGAATTGCAAACTTGCAAATATCATCGTGTTTGTCAACATATCATACTTAAATAGTGTTTTTTTGCATTTTACACATTTTTAGCCATATCCACCCCAGAAAAGTCAGCCAAGTCAGAAAAAAGGCAGCTCCATCAACCAAACCAACGCCTGATAAGCGAAAGGCAATGCGACCAGCCAAACCGTCGTCCAAACGCATCAAGCCGAAGATTCTCCACCATCTGATAACGATGTAGACGTCTGCATCATCTGTTTGGACCTTCTGCCACCGAAACTGACTGGAGCAAACTCAATCAAATGCAATGAGTGCAAATGACCAGTGCATTTGAAGTGCGCTGAAATGCAAACCAGCTATTTTACATGCACCGTAGATCATCCCAAAATGCAAAAGGGTTTTTTTCCGCTCCACCAGCATTTTCCAACAGAATGGTATTAAAAATAAGATCTGCATCTAAAGATTGGTTTCATAGTAGATAATGGCCACCCGGTTTTTCTTTAAAGCATCAAAAACGGGCTTAAAATTGCTAGAAAATAGCTTAAACAATTTCTGACCTATAACTTTTTTAAAAAAGGTGGAGGTTTTTAATTTTTTTTAATTGCGCTTTTATGACGTAAGTTCATGAGTAAAACCCTAAAAAAAACATAATGAAAAACAATACATTTTTTAGACCTCGTTAAATTTCCGTCATGATAATGTAATGCCACCACCTCGCAGAATTTTCTATGATTTTCGGGAATTTTTTAAACAAAAATAGAACGTGAAAATGGAGCAAGAATTGAGTTTGATCTTCAAAAACAGCGTTAAAAAAAATGAAAAACCTTTACTTTTTTAAAAAAGTTATAGGTCAGAAATTGCTTAAGCTGATTTCAAGCAATTTTTAGCCCGTTTTTGATGCTTTAAATGAAAACTGGGTGGCTATTTCCCACTAACGATACCAATCTTTTGATGCAGATCTTATTTGTTAGCCCCATTGTATTAGAAAATGCTGGTGGAGCGAAAAAAAACACTTGCATTTTTCATATATATTCTGGGTGCTCTAATGCACACATTGCACTTCTAATATGGATGATGAAGAAGATGATGAATAACATGAAAGAAGTGTTATTATCTGTTGGCTTTTGTGGCATTGAAGGCTTTCAAAATTAATAAATTTTGTTATTTTTCGTATATTAAAAGGTTTTTCTTCAAATTTTCCAATTTTTAGTGGATTTTTCAAGGTGTCCCACAACTGGGTACAAATTTTTTTTTTTTTGTTAAAAATTAACCCTTTATAAAATTTGGTCGCAAAATGTTTCTGGTTGACTAAATCCATATAGTTGCTTGAGAAAAAATTTAGCTTATTTGAAAAGCTTTCAATAGATATATCTACATATTATGCACTTGATCAAAAGCTATGAGCCAAAAACCTAACGTGTCACAATACCGGAGACACTCCCTTGCTATTAGAAAAAGAAATGGCCCAATATTTCGGTAAACAGATTCTAATAAAATATTTTTTTAGCTAGTTTTTGGTCATAAATAAAGAGATTCATTCTTTCAGCCCATTTTCTATCTTAATACACAGTGCATGATACCTAGAGTTTTGAAAAAAAAAAATACAAAAAAATTTAAAAAAATATCACAAAATATACATTAACTTCAAAACGACTGAATTTGTGTTTGCCTTACTTGCGATGTTGCCGCATTTATAATAAACGTGGCATATACAAAGTGTCATATTCTCACTTTGAAGACAGTCTTACAATCTAAATGAGACAATATAAATATAAACATATTTATATTTAATACTTATTTTAATAATTTTATTTTATTTTATTGAGATTGCAGATGTTTTTGTTTATCAAAGGCGCTCGCATTTACTTATGTTTATTTATTTGTGCTTTCTTCATATTACTTATAGAGGATTGATTTATTGTGAGAGTTTCTACTAGAAGCTATCATCATATCGCTACAAATTCAAAAAAATGTATATAATATCATAGTATAAAATAAGAGGAAAAATAAAGAGAAACAAACAACTTCTTCGTAGTTTTTTTCCTCATAAAAATGTTTAGCATTTATCAATTTTGATACATAGTAAACAAAAAATCTTGATAAATAAAATTAATTCTTTAATTCTATAAAAGTACCAGTTGCTTGAAATCATTTTAAATTATCAGATCATTCAATTGAGGAGATACACACACGTTTCCGGTTTTCGTTTTGAGTCGCGTGTTAATGCAATATTATTGAATTCATGTCGCAATAATATTGTCCCCACTATAAGCGTGTTAATACATTTGTTGTTTCTAAAATTCAACTTTGTTTATTAAAATACATATTGAACTTTCTCTCTATAAAATGCTCTATTCACTTTTACTTACATAGATGTACGTACCTACAGGAAAGATATAGGTACAACTCCCGTTTGAATTTGCTTTGAAATGTGCCTATATTTTTCTAAAGCAGCAATTTGTATTGCTGCTGGGACAGAGTAATGTGCTCCACCAATTCAAGGAAAAATATTAGAAATATTAAATATTTGTTGTCAGACGACACACAAGACTTGATGATTATAACAATATTTTTTTAAGGCGTTGATCTGGTCTTAGTCCCAAAAATTAGCGACAACCTGAAACTAGGTTAAATAAGGAGACAAAAAAATTTTCTTTTAAGAAAAGAATCTCCTAAAAAGTAAAAATCAACACTTGGAGGATCCGAATTCTTACTTTTATAACAAAAATTGTCTGAACATTGTAAAAGGACAAAAAATTATAAAAAAAATTTTAAAAAATCTTAATTTTAAAATATCCTCCTTTATCCATTTCATGCAAAATATAAAAACTTAAAAATGGAATGAAGACATTTTCTTCTACCAAAAGCTTATCGGTATTAAATAATTATCAAAAACTTTTTTGAATGTAATCTTTAATTTTCATTCAAAGCTTCTCCTCCTGAGATATGGCTTTGATTGCTCTGTTTTTTAAAATCTCTATAAGTATTAAAAAAAAATCTTATTCATTTAATTTTCTGTAAACTCCTCTACTAATAAGTTAAATCATTTTCTTATGCACTGAAAAAAATTTGGTACATTAAATTTTTGATAATTTATTTTGATCTATTCTTTAAATTGTTCCACGATTTTAATTATGAGCTATTTATGTATTGAAATTTTTACTTAATTCTGCTATTTACAAATTTATATTTTTAATTATTATTATATCAATTTTTAATAGTGATAATTAATATTATATTTATAAATATTGTCTTTCTAATATATAAAAATCTCGTGTTACTGTGTTTGTGGTCGCACTCCTCCGAAACGGATCGATCGATGTTAATGAAATTTTTTTAGATATTTGGTAGGTATGAGAATAGATCATAAAGTATTTTCACCCTCTTACCCTTACCCCCAATTTTTTGATCATGATTTTAGTACTTTTGTATGAACAATATCCAAATAATTTAACCGTCGTTCATTAAAGTGAAATCATTTACATGAAACCGATCTTTATGAAATTTTCGTAAAATTTTGAAAAAATTGAAAATATTTTTATTTTTTTAAAAGATGCTTTAGGGTCTTAAAAATAATATACCAAAAGATAGAATCCGGCAAAAACAGAGACCGTACTAAGTTTGCATTTTATAATAAAGCTTAGTATGCTGTAGGAACGAAAAAAATTTTTTTTGCCAACTAGTACGCTATAGAAGCGAAAATTATTGATATGTTGCCCAATTTCCATTCGTGAGTGGAGAGTTGAAATTTCAAAATTTCGCTGTCGATTATATGCCCGTACATTTAATTGGCGCGGAAATTTGCCATTCAACAACAACAACAAATAAGCAGTAAGTATGTTTAAGTGTTGAATTTGTTATTTAATAAATTTATTGTTGCATTTATATAGTTTATTAATGTGTAGTCTTTCTTTTAATAGGATATAAAATTGCAGCAATAAAAATATGAATCTCTCAACCAGAACAGCAAGTGCTTTTTCTCCACACAAATATTTTGACTCAGCACCAAAATTTCGCGTGTAGAGTTATATGCCCAAAAATTTTCGTTCCTACAGCATACTAAGCTTAAAAAGCAAAATATAATAATTATCTTGTAACTTTTAAAATTTTGAGCAAAAAATAATAATTATTTCTGCTTTTTATTTTTAAAGCAAAAATAAAAATCAAAATTTGCCCGATATTTTCTAAGCACAAAATAACCAGTAATTTTGGATTTTTATTTTTTATGGCAAATATAAAAAGCAAAACTTGCCTGATAATTTTGGTCAGAAAATAGCTGGTAAGTTTTGATTTTTTAAAGCAAGAATAAAAAGTAAAATTTGCCCGATATTTTTTTGAGCACAAAATATCTGGTAATTTTTTATTTTTATATTTTAAGGCAAAAATTGCCCAACATATTTTCGAGCACAAAGTAACTTGTAAATATTGATTTTTTTTTTTTTAAGTCAAAAATTAAAACCGAAATTCGGATTTCAGTTTACGATTGAACCAAAATTGAAAAATTTATAATAAGTTATTTTGTGTTCGAAAATAGGTTAGACAAATTTTGCTTTTTATTTTTGCCTTAAAAAATAAAAATCAAAACTTACCAGTTATTTTGTGACCAAAAAAATATGGGGCAAGTTTGCTTTTTCTTTTTGCCTTAAAAAATAAAAATCCAAAATTACTTGTCATTTTGGGCGTAAAAAATATCGGGCAAATTTTGATTTTTATTTTTGCCTTAAAAAATACAAAGCAGAAATAATTATTATTTTTTGCTCAAAGTTTTAATGCTCAAAATTTTAAAAATTAATAGGAAATCCAGTTCTACAATGTGGAAGGATTCTATTGGTACCTTCAAAACGGCGGTGCGACAATTTTTTCATAACGCTTTTTTGGTTTAAAAATCTAAAAATAATTATTATTTACAGTCTCTGGGCAAAAGTGTCAAAATACCCAAATTTTCCATTCTGCGATTAGAGGTATATGATAGTATTATACGAATTTTAAGTACTTACAACTTTAAACGCGTTTTTATCGAAACCACTTTTTTGAGATGGCCGGAAACATAACTCGACCAAATCTTTACCGATCTATTTGAAATTTTGACAGTATATTCAAAATACCTTTATTTATCGACACACATAAGATTTTCTTTCATATTGCTTACTTTTTATTTTATCACCAATTTTGTTACTTTTTTTGTGACATTTTTGTACCATTTCGCGTAAAATCAATACATCGAAAAAATCCTACATGCATCGATAGATGCTGTTGTGTAGAAACTGTCTTTTTTATATTGCTTACTTTTTGTTTTATCAACAGTTTTGTGACTTTTTTTTGTGAAAATTTTGACCAAATTTTCTGTCTTGTTTCAGATCAAAAATTAAGGACGTTAGGTGTTCGGCCCATTTTTTTAAGTTATAGACACTTAAAAAAATAGGCTCCTTCAAACAAATGCTGCACAGCCTCCATTTTGTATTGAAATTTTTTAAAAAATTACATTTTGTATATCAATACTTATTTTATAAAACGTACTTTATAAAAAGAAATTCCTGAAAATACGCCTAATTTTCGTGATTTACTTAGGTTTCTCCCCTAAAGCAACATCTTGAAAGTGTTCCTGCGGAGTTTGGTGTCGATTAGATAAGGGACGTGACACCTCCCATACAACCCAAATTTGCAATATCGAATAGCTTTGGAGTAATAGGTCGCACTTACTCGGAATTCAGCACTCGACCTCAGTTTACACATGCAGTGTCACAGATAGCATTTTAATGTCGTTGTACAAGGGAGTGTGGCATCTCCCATACAACCCCTATTCGTAATATCGAAAAGCTTTGTATTTATAGGTCGCACAGCCTCGGAATTCAGTATTTGATCTCAATTTACGCATGCAGCTTCACTGATAACATTTTATGGTCGTTGGACAAATGGCGTGGCAGCAACACGCCTGGTTTCCTATATTTTTATGTTTTATTCAATCCTAACCATTTTTTTGTCTTCATCTTCTTGAAAATCGATTTGCGTGACTGCAGTAAAAAACAGGTAAAAATTTTAACTAACCTTAGCAAAAAAAAAAATGTAGGTTGACAAAAATGTAAGTGCACATTAGAATGGGTGGGTCTCCATACAAAAAAAAAGTTTAAAAAAACATCTTTTACATCAAAGCTGACCTCGATAAGATTTCAAAAACAAAAAATTTTTGGGCCGCCATAAAAACAGCCAAAATGGTATTTTTCATAACTTTTATGAAATAACAATCTTATGTAATTAAAACGGGCTTAACAAATACTACATTTCTCGTCGGAGCGTTTTCACTTCCGAAGTCATATAGTCATAAGTCATATTCGGTTGCCCCTCCCCTCCCTTAAAATTTTTTTCTCACAAAATTAAAAATCGTTATATTTTTGCCAAAAAAATTTAATAAATTTCAAAACGACAAAAATCAAAATTTGGAAAAAAGTTATAGCTGAGTATAGTTGAAACTTTAATTTTTTTTTTCAATAATCCTCAAAGTGCTTGTTTTTGGCATTTCGAACACAAAAAAAATTATAAAAAATCGATAAAACTATGTTTTTCATTTAAAATGACGTAAGTTGTAATATAAACAGCAATATAAAAATGTTGACCGTTCTTAGGAATCTAATCAAAATTGCAGCTGTTACTTGCACATTTGTTTCTATGCCACATTTGCACTGAGATAGTGCTATATTTTAACATGTTTTTTCCGCCACAACTCCCAAACCATACATTTATATACCATTTAAATGTTCACCATTTAACTGGCCACAAAACTGCATCCTTAGTTTTGCTCTATCTATTATAGTTTAGGAGATATAGCTGTTTGAAAATTGGGTTTTAATTTTTCAGTGCTTAAAAAATTTACCCTTAAAATAAATATAGAAAATTATTTCCCAAGCTTAATGCTTTATTTTGGTAATGAATGAAGCTTATTTTATCGATATTTAGCCTCATTTTCCACTAATCGAAAAAAAGATTTTGATACCAAATTGAGGTCCATTTCTCTGTAGATTCTAGAAGCATTTGAAGGTATTTAACATGTTTTCCGCCATAACTCCGAAACCATACATCACTCAAGGGCGATTTATATACCAAAATGTTCACCTTGTGTTACTCTATCTCTTATAGCTCAGGAGATATTGAAATTTGGGTTTTGATTTTTTAGTGCTTAAAAAATTTACTCGTAAAATATATATAGAAAATGCTTTCCAAATCTTAATGATTTATTTTGGTAATAAATTAAGCTTATTTTATCGATATCTAGACTCATTTTCAATTGCTCCTTTTCTTATAGTTTATTAGATATACCATATACCCGTTTAAAAATTGGGTTTTGATTTTTTAGTGCTTCAAAAATGTACCCGCAAAATATATATAGAAAATTTATCTCAGGGAAAATGCTGAATGGAAAATCTTTCCACTTCATTGTTTTTATATGGATGTTTTAGTTAGTCATACTTTTTTTTATGAGACCAATTATGGACCTGCGTTTTTACCACTACTTGAATGCTTGCACGTTGCTATAATTCCTAAAGGATTTTTCCAACTTTTGTTATAACATAATTTAGGATTTTTTTTTTTGGAAACTTGAATATATTCAGGGGCGTCGGTTTTGAAATTGACTAAGAATTGAAATTGATTAAGAAACATAAAACCAATTTCGAAAATGAAACCAGTTTCTAAATCAATAATCGGTTTATTTGACACCAAAATTAAATCTGTGTTAATTTAAAAACCGATTCTGACAATTGTCGGTTTTCATAACACCCCTGATTGTCACGTTACGCGTAAGATTATGTTTTAACAATGTTATTGCAGCGTTCTTATTATTTAATAATAATTTTAATTATTTTAAGAAATATTTTTAATTTAATTTCATTGCTTAATTTTTAAAACAATTTTAGTCAATTTTCCATTTTGTTTGAATAAAAAAAGGAGGAATAGTTAGTTTTGATCATAGCTGTTAAAGTGCGATTACGATTAGTAATTTATTGTACACAGAGCCAAACACCTCCACATAAAATCAATAAGATCACCTAATTGAGCTATTTTATTAGGTTTTCTTATTAAGACTACCAAATAATAAGAATTGTTCATAGAGAAATCTTTTTAATTCCATAGAGAAAATCTTATTAAAAATTTACAACTACTATCAAACATTTTTTGAAAAGATTTCTTATGAAATGAATGAAATGATGTGGTAATCTTATTAATACTTTAATTTAATAAGAAAATTTTTTTCACTCTCCAAAGTTTAAGAAGAGACCACCTTAAATTAATAAGAAAATCTTTTTAATCTGCTTTTATAAGATTTTCTTATTAAACACTCTTTTAAGAAGGTAATAACGGTGAAAATGCTACTTATTCTTTGCCTTAGCTTTCAGTCGTAATTGTGAAGTGAACTCATGAAGTTGATGTGCATTTTATGGCTTTAATTTATTTAAAGTAAAATAAAAATAAGCCATATTTCCATATTTCAGTCGTGTGGCATGAGTGACTCAATTTTGACTTTACTAAAAACTTATGGAGTAAACTCGAAGGAGGTTCTTAAAAAAATGGAGATTGAGGATATCGCCTTTTTATTTGAAGGCCTCGACTTCGCCGGGTATTTTGATGAAAAATTTATTTTGATATACAAAGGTATTTTTTTGCTTTTTGTGATATTATATTTTAACAGATGTATTTTATATATACATATACAAATTTTATTTCCTAATAAATTGTAATAAACCATCAAAATGTCTTTTTATTTAATATTACATTCAATTAAAAGTATATTTCTAGGTAAAAGGTTAATAAGATTCCTTTTTGATTTAAAAATATTTCCTTATTAAAATTTAAAAGAAATCCTATTAAACCAATAAGATGTCCTTATTAAATTTTAAAAATAAATCTTTTTAAATCTATAAGATTTCTTCTTAAGAACAGGAAGTTTTGATAAGATTTTCTTATTATTTTTAAAAGTGTTCTTATAAAAAACAATAAGATTCTTCTTAAAATTATGTATTTTGCCTTATAAAAAATGCTCATAGTTTTAATAAGATTATCTCTATGGTTTTAATAAGGCAATCTTCTTGGATGAAAACCACAGAGAAATCTTATTGATTTTCTTCTATTTTATTAGGTTGTTTTGGCTCTGCGTATAAACAGTAATATAAAAATGTTGAGCGTTTTTAGGAATCTTATCAAAATTGCAGCAGTTGCACATTTGTTTCCATGCCACATTTGCACTCAGCTAAAGGGAAAATCTTGTTCCATTCCACTTTATAGTTTTTATATGGATGTTTTGGTATATGATAATTTTTTTATGAGACCATTTATGTACCTACGATCCGTCGTTTTTACCACTACTTTAATGCTTGCACGTTGCCACAATTCCTAAAGGATTTTTCAAACTTTTGGTATAACAAAATTAACGATTTTTTTGGGAAACTTGACTATACAGTGATGTGCAAAGAAAAAGAGACACCTGTATTTTTACATATAAACCTGCATAAATTATATACAAGGTGCCCTAGATATAGCATTCATTCCCTAGGGTGGTGGTGGTTATGGATGAGGATCACCCCTCCCCCCCATTCGGAACTAGAAAGTGAAAACTTGAAAATATATGTCATTACGTCTTACTCTATATTTTATTTATCTCTTAACCGATCTCCAAAGTCAATAGCATCTTGAAAAAGAGACTACTTGACCTTCAAACCAATTATACAAAAGCCGTTTTCTAATCTTACCACACTAAAAGCTTACTGTTTTACATGTGTTAATTTAAAATGAAAAAATAGTCACAATCATGGCAAGATCAAAAACCAAGTCAATAGCAAACTTTATCATACAAAACAATTACATCACAAAAATTATCGAAAAATGTATTTAATATTCGAGATATTTATATTCAAAGTTAAATTTAAAATTTTTTTAGGATTTAGTTGCTCATAACTTTCATATCCAAGACTTTATGCAAAATATTTTATAAAAAACTTAATATCAATTTGATTTTTAAATATGGAGTAAAATGTAATGACACCTATTTTTAAGTTTTTCCTCTCTAACTCCCAAAGAGGGGAGTGGGTCACCCTCATCCTTGCATTTTCTTACTCGCCTTATCAAGAAGAATCACTACCCAAAGTAATTAATGCTATATCTGGGACACCTTGTATATAATTAATAAAAAATAAACTGGCCATTTCAGCCCTTGGAAGGACTTTGACCTAACTTCTATTGATCAATTGTGTTGTGCGTGTTATTAAATGTTTAATCACAAA
Organism: Dichetophora obliterata; assembly: GCA_963920525.1. NCBI lineage: Eukaryota > Metazoa > Arthropoda > Insecta > Diptera > Sciomyzidae > Dichetophora > Dichetophora obliterata. The sequence goes on along the minus strand of OY986438.1, from coordinate 200,265,496 downwards.
TGACCGAGAACTGGACCCACGCGTTTTATGCCGACTTCGAACGGCTTATGTTCTCAAGAAGCTTTACATTGCAATTTTTACTCTCTGAGGCTTGCCATTGTCTGCAGAGAGGGGAAGACCGAACAGAAAAATTAATTAAATTGAAAAAACTTTCTGTCTGAACTGGAACTGAACCCGGACTACCGCGGTTCTTTAGCTTAGGGGCCACGCACTCTACCCACTAGGCTACTGCCGCCACAATAAAATAATTCAGCCGCATATAATTCATACAGATTTAAATATGAAAATATAGGTTCCCTATTTATTTGCAAATCACTTTATTAGGCGCGTTTTTTCCATCATCCAAGTCCGATTTCCATGCAAAATCCAACAAAATCCTGCTATGGATTACGATTTTGTGAACTTGTAGTTTGAAACATTACAGCCAGGTGGCGTATAATGAAGTAAGTGATCGGAAAAAGCATTGTTGATATTTTCATGTTTGAACTCAACGCCGTTTAGTTTTCAAATACTTTTCATGAGCAGCAAATAAAAATCCAAATCCAGATTTGGATGTTGGAAAAAACACAGCTATTGTCACGTTACGCATAAGATTATGCTTTAACAATGTTATTGCTGCCTTCTTAAACCTAATTATTTTTATTTTAATTTCATTGCTTAATTTTTAAAACTATTTTAGTCAATTTTCCATTTTGTTTGAATAAAAAAAAGGAGGAATGGTAAGTTTCGATCATAGCTGTTAAATTGCGAATACAATTAGTAATCAATTATATTATATTTTAAAGACAATTATAATCACTAAATAATCATTAAGGGAAAAGTTTATGGTTAGTAATTGATTACGATTACAAACAGTCAAAAATAATAACATTTACTTGAAATTACGAAAATCAAATAGAATCAAAAGTAATCAAGAAAAAATAATCCGACTAGTTTTAAAAATTATTTAAATAATCAAAAAGAATCAAATATAATTTTTAAAAGTATTCATAATTTTTAAAAGTATTCTTGGTTACTTTTGGCTATTTTCGTAATCTGAAGTAATCGTAATTATTTTTTGACTATTTTTAATCGTAATTATTAGATTAAGATTACAAACAGAAAAGAAACGTACTTAATCAATTATTTCACCTTTTTAAAAAATATAATTTTTTATATTTATTACTATTATACATGCATTACTAATGATTATGATTAGTAATCATTATTAAACAGCTATGGTTTTGATCTCTTATAACTTCTTAGTTTTGAAACTTATTAATTTATGTTTTGGCATAAAGTCAAAAATTTAACGGTTTTCAATTTTATGGATAAACAAAAAAATTTAAGCGGGGTAAATCGGGCTAACAGGGTTTACTAGTCGAATTTGACTTCGGAAGTGAAAACGCTCTGAAGAGGAAATGTAGTATGAGTTAAGCTCATTTTAATGACATAAGATTTTTTAAAATCCGACATGTTGTACTTAAGTTATAAAAAGAGACCATTTTGAATATTTTTCCGGTATTCCAAAAAACAATTTTTATTTCGGAATCGTCTCGAGATCCAGCTTTGATATTTTTTCGACTTTTTTTCGACCCACTCCAATGCACATACAATGTATGTCATACATATTTGATAGGCTGCTAAGTTGTATCTATTTTTCAATAGCGTACAGAAAATTCTAAAGTCACTGGTCGATTTTTCGACCTCTGGTTGTAAATGGGTTAATAGAAAGTGTTTTTTTTTTATAATGTGTGGTTATGTGCTTTTACATAGTTTTTTTGTGAAATTTGTTGAAAATACTACGTTCACACAAATAACAGAATTACATAAAATTGATCGCCGCTACACACTTTTGTCCCACTGTGCTGACAATTCTTACTCGCGCGCCTTCCTTATCTTTTTTGCAAATTGAATATTGAGCAAAAAATTGTTTACAACAACATCAACTGAGACGATTAATTAAAAATATATTACAAACACATGAAGATATGTGAGCATGAAGGTTAAAGAGCAGTTTAAATGAATGCATATCTGCTGGATGCGTTGAGAATCAGGATTTTTGATGGGGGAAAAAATTAAAACAAATGAAGGCAAAAACATAAAAAAAAACATATGGTATACATATGGAGTAAAATGAGAAAGGCCGATGGAAGTATAGTATTAGTTAAGAGCGCAAAAAAAGGCGAAAACAACAAAAACACACGCGGCACACTAAACGAACACTCTTTGCAAACTTTCAGAACCGCTGTGTATCTAGAATGCGCGGTATACAAATCGAAACACAACAATATGGCAAGCACAAAAACAACAACAACAAAACTACGTTGTCTAAATCGACGTGGCCATAAATCAAACCAAATTCTTACTCAATGTTTATTCTTATAAACAATATCAGCAACTCTTCGATACACAATAAATATATTTTTAAACTGAAGAAATATGATTTATTTGAACTCTACTGCAAATCTAAAATATTTTCCTTAAATATAAACAATCAAATTAAATTACAGCCAAACAACGAAATACTTTTTCACACACTCACTTTTCGCTTTGAATGATGGGGGGGAAAAAATAGAATCAACACGTTCGATACGTTTACCAAAAAGAATCCACAAGTGAATGACGACGGCGAGTCGAGTAAGTTTCTACAGCTGCTGTGTATCTGGTAGCTTGCTATACTCGTTAGACTTTTAGCTGGCATGAGTTTCTCTGGTTGTGACCGTTCTTTTTTGAATATAACGCACGAGAAGCGTGCTTCTCTCCAGAAGAGTAGCGATTTGGAGTTATTCCAAACCAACACCTTTTGGTGCTGCCCCAAAACTGCTCAACACAAAATAAAAGCTTATCTCATGGTGGATGACAGATGTTCGCGTGTTTGTTGTTATTTTACTTTGACGTCACATTACTCTATAGCTGCAAAGTTCAGCTTGAATTGGCTAATACATAGTTGTAAAAAAGTATATGTAGGTATGTTTGTAAAACATTTTCAAACGCCAAAAGAAAACCCTTAAAATATGCAGCATCTTATTTTGCTCTCACAAAGTATGCAATATTTTTAATTGAACTTGAACTTGATTAAAATAATCTTATTGGATATGATACAAGATATCTGTGATCACAAGGAATAATGACTTAACTGAAAATATCGTAAAAAGCAATATGGCATTTTCTTCATTGCCAATCTTTGATAGAATGCAGGAAAACATTTTTTGCTCAGAATAGATTACCACTTAATTCTGTACCACTTAATTATCGTTTTCATATATTTCATAAATTTCAGGAAAAAGGTCGGATTTAGTACAATAAAAATCTCATTTTTTACGACAATTTGAGTTTAGTCATTATTCCTTGCGACCACTGATATATCTCAATATTTTACTATCAAGTTTAATGTCAAAAATTGTTTTCATGAAGCCGTTATTAAAAAAAATATATTATTTATTTCGGTCACACGTCAACAGATGCTTCATTGAGCTTTACTCTTTAACACTTCTGCTCACATCTCTTTGAAATCAGCAACAAGTTTTTCTCCCATATAAGTAAAGAGCTATTTTCAAGTTCATTACCTCCAATGCGCAAGTGAGCACATTTTTTTCTCAATTGTTAAAAACTATGTCAAACCACAACATTGCAACAACTATCCGATTTCATGCAGAAGCTGTGATATCCACTTGTTCCGTCTGCGGCTTGTGGTTTTTGTTTTACAACAATTTTGCACCGATTAAGCAGGTACTCATTTGGAAAGTGTCGATTACACGGTTACAACGGTCATTCAGTAAAACTCCATATTAAATGGAAGGGGAGATGAGCTCGCTCTCCTCCTAGCCGCATCGCATAAGTAAGCAATGAAGCGTTAAATGAATGAATTTTATAAAATGGTGATTGAGCAATAGGTACTTACCTATATTCAGGATAATACGGTAACACCTCGTAACTGACATTTTTCGAAAATATGAATATGTGAAAAAATTTAAAACTATCTGCCACTTGTAAAAATATACACAAAGGCTATTAGTTCTCACCAGGGCACAGTGAATCGTGTAAAACATGCTAGCTGGACAAAATGGATTTTCTCACTTTGAAAAAACAACTGTACGAGTTGATGAGTAACGATCTAAAAGTGATGGCATTAAGAATTTTTTTTACACTGGAAGATAAGTATTGAGTAATAGGCAGTGTAAAACAGGCATTTAGTTTTAATAATTTTGTTTTGATTACACTGTGCAACACATTTTTCTAACGGAAAAGCGGATAACAGAGGATGATAGTACTAGTGTATAGTAAGAAAACCCTAAAAGGAATTTGCAAAGTTAGCTCGCATTGTGAGGTTGTTTTTATGATATTTGGACATATATTAAGTACACAATTCTTTACCAAGAGCGTCGTATGTTTTAGGTCATTGTCTTGGTAAAACTAAAAATTGTCTGCAATTCTTTATTTACCCGCACTTTCTTTTACTTGCGCCATGAGAATATCAAGGAACATATTTTTGTCCATTATACCTTCAATGAAATGAATCCTTCCAACATCAGACGCAGCCCCAAACCATGACTGATCCTCTACCGTATGTTCTAAACCGTATGTTTAGAATTTGTATTGCAAAATTCTTCTTTCGTTTCGCGCTTTCCATCTGAACCATATAAATGAAATAAACTCTCATCGATAAACAAAACCTGTACTAAAAGTTTATTGTTTAAAAGTGCTAAAGATCCTAATGTTTTCTGTTTTATTAACCTTGCTCCAGAATAGAAAGTCTTTGGTCATCTGCTCATGCACGAAATTGGGGCGTTCTATTACATTTTTCTTGCTAATACAGTGCTTTTTTTCGTGCTACTCCTCAATTTAAACATTTTTTTTTTCTCAAAACTCTTCAAATTGTTTCTGATTGTACACTCTTTTTCAAATTAATTTTAAACATGACCTCAACTTTAAGTGCAAATAAAAATGGGTCTTTTATTATTTCTCTTAAAAAATACCTTTCATCTTTGGAGCTAAGTTTACTTTTAGCTACTGTACGTTTTTTATGGCATATTCTCTTATCGTGTATACAATGCTTGATTATATCGTGCACTGTTGATTTACTTTTTAAGGCGATTTGTGAAATTTGTCGCTCGGATTTTCCATTCAAATAATAATCTATCACGATCTGCCTTTCTGCCAGTGTTGATTGATTCACTTTTCGAGAAATGTTTATTTTTTAAGTTTTGCGTTTGACTGAAGTTATTCCAACAGTAGTAAAAAGTTGTAAGCAGGAATAACGGTTAAAGGACCACAATTTGCATATTTTTCTTTACTTGCCCGACTTTCAATGTGAGCTCGTTTTTATAGGTTTGTTTCGAATTAGATTTGTTTCACCGTTATGTTCTAATTTTTTAGTTATGTTTCTGTTCAATTTTGCTTACCAAAAAATTGCAATATTCTTCATACATTTTCATTTCTGAAATCAATGCGAAAGTGCTAAGAAATGCCTGCCCAACTTTCGTTGTGAACCACTGTATATAAACTAATTAAAAACAAGTGTGAAAATTAGCACATATTTTCGAAATATTCAAAACTGTCAGAAGCGCTATTTCTGCGCTAATTGTTTTTAACTTTCAGAAGTTGGGACTTATTTGACACCGCTTGACACCGGACTGATTTCTCAGTATATGTTCAATATGTGTTTATTCGTTATTTTAAAACTTACGTGGGGTTTCGCACACGCCCGCTTCTATTTAATTTCCTTTTTTTTTTAGATTACACATTCTCCATCACTTAATGGGTATTGTATGAAATGTTGTGCAAATTTTCGGAAAACGAAGGATACGAGCATCTATTTAAGTTCGTTGAATCAACATTGTATCTTGTCAATGCTGCACTCAAAAAAATCTACTTCCCTTGACTAAAGAAACTGTGGCATCATTACATAATAGACCAGATCGTTCTTGTATGGAGAAAAAAATTTCAGCCGTTCAAAGTCTCAAAATTTAGAGGAACTCATTAAAATGATTTTTGCATACTTTTTTTTCAAATTGGAGAAAATCAGCCGAAGTAATTTTAATTCTCCTGAAGGTCCTTTTTGGTAAAAAACATTTTTTGCTTGTAACTTTTTATTTTTCATAGAACGCATACCCACATCTGCTAAAATATTATATTTCTTACTCATACCAACATTTTGACATATAAAAGTTTTTGAAATGCAGAAATCATTTTAATGAGTTCTTCTAACTTTTGAGACCCCGAACGGCGGAATCTAAATTTCGATCCGGTCTTATACATAAGCATGGTTTTTTATATATTCTATAGAGGTTTCTCCTTAAAGTAATAAATTTTCACATGATTTAACGATCTCACGTCTTGAATTCGTTGCAACGTTATCAAAACAACTTCTTACTTTTAAAGACAAGTTTTTACTTAAATATAACAAATGAAGGTATGATAAAAGTTAAATTTCCAAAAATTGTGCATATGCAGAAATAATTTGAAGAAAAACTGTATTGATATCAAGTCCGCTTGCAACATTCTACAGCATAATTTCTTAAATTTGGAGAAATATGAGTTACAATATTTGGATATTTCTTAGAAATACATGTAAGTTTTTCTTTTTTTGTACTTCACAAGTGATTTATTTTAAGGATGCTTTTCTTATATTTCTTAATTTAATGTTAATAATAATGTTTGCAGTTTTTCGATAGTATAAAAATAATATTTCTCACAGGATGCTGTTTAAAATCTTAACAAATGGCTGTTTTTTTTTGCAACAAATCCAAAATTTTTCCAGGGATTCAATGAAAAATTACTTATTTTCAAAGAAAATGTTTCTCTTAGTTATGATGATTAATAAACGGTAGAAAATATCTTCTTTTATTTGTTTTCGTTGGTTAGTACGCTGTTGAATGGAAAATTTGTTCAATGCAGCCAAGGCTCATTTATAAGGTTGTGGCACTTGAGAGAATTGCACTCTTTTTCTGCTTTTGTTCGAACTGTCACTGTGCTTTTCTTTGTTTTATGCATTCATTTTCTTGATTTCTTTTCATCTATCATCTTACAGTTCGACCGAACTCGCTCTCAAGTGCCACAACCTTATAAATGAGCCTTGAATGCAGCCAAGTTCACAACCACGATTGGAGAGTTAAAATCTCAAAATTTCGCTGCCTTTTATATGTCCATACATTTAATTGGAGCATTCGAGAGAAATATTCTTCATAAGATCTAGGGACCAATCTGCGTCAATGGCGAGTACCGAATACGGTGGAATGATGAACTGTATGAGCTGTACGCTGACACCGACATAGTCAAGCGCATTAAAATCGAGCGGCTTGGTCACGTTCAGCGCATGAAAGACGATGCTCCAGTGAAGAAAACATTCGATTCGGTACCCAACGGCGGTCAACGCAGAAGAGGACGACCGCATCTTCGTTGGAAAGAAAAAGTAGAGGACAACCTGACGAAGCTTGGAATTTCCAACTGGTGCCAGCAAGCGAAAGACAGAAATGGCTGGCGCAAATTCTTAGATGAGGCCAAGACCGACATACGGTTGTAGCGTCAACTAAATAAGTAAGTAAGATTGTTCATATTGGGTTTGGACGATTGTAACTTGGGCGATTATTCGCACAGCCGTATTAGTCTATCCGAATATTCGCCCAAGTTGGAATAGCCCAATCCCGAAATGAACAATCACCCAAAAAAATTTGCCCAATTTGTTCATTATGTACAATCGCCCAAAACTGCAAACTTCCGCCAAAACCATGAAATGAATATTCGCCCAAAAAATTTTAGAAGTTTTTTGGGCGATTGTTAATTTTTGTTTGTTTGGGCGATTGTAACTTGGGCGATTATTCGCACAGCCTGGAAGGGACCTTTGGAGTTACAAAAAAAAACAGCTCTTTTAGACATTTTTTTAACAGTTTACGGAACTTAAAAAAGCTATTATTTAGCAAATTTAAAGCCAAAAGATTAAACTAAAGACTAAACTAAAAAAGCTCTACTTCAAGTGATCTTTCAAACTTTTAAATACTTAGATATTTTTTTAAATGGTGTTGCTTTAAAAACACCTGTAGTGGCATTCCCAAACGCGTTAACGACAATTTTCGATATCGTTAACTAGCAAAAACTGTCATTTACTATGAACGTGGCACGCACAATGACCGATAACGACAACGATTATTATCGTTAAATTTTTGGGAATTCCACTACTGATATGAACCCGCTTCAATACATTTTGTTTAGTCATTGGCCGCATTCAGCGCAGACAACTGTTGGCAACTGTTGTGTAAAAATTCGCTGAATGGTACAAATTTGGTAGCGCTAACTAAAACTGATAAAGTAGCGAACGCCTTTTAATCGAGCGAACAAATTCTATGCTACATGAACACAATTGTTTGCTTAACTGTCAGATACTGTTACTGACGCTGTTAAATTAATAAACGCAGAAAGAACGCAGCAAATTTAAGTTAGAAACATTTGCAATTGAATTAAATTTACATAAAAATTAAATTGAATCTAACTTCTGACGTGAAAGTAGCAACACATTCAGAGAAAAACATCGTGAACTAAGGTAGCGCTACCATTACAATTCACAACAGTTGTCTGCGCAGAATGCGGCCATTGTTCAAGTTAAAGTTAACTGTTTTTTCTGAAAATACTTATCTGTTTTATTTTTGTTTTATTGCATTGGGTCTTACCACAACAGGTAAGAGAAAAAATGGTGTTTCGAGAAAATCGAGTCTAAAGTTTTTAAGAGCTTGTAGCTCGTAAGCTAATGGTTAAATTTTGCTCATTTATTTTTTAAAATTAATTCTGAAGTTTATTTCAGTGAATGATTAAATTTTTAAAGATATATATTAAATTTTGTTATTTTAAAAAGTTTCGTTTTTTCCGGAATACCAGAGTTTTGGTTTATTCTAAACTCAGAATTTGTGATCTAGGGAGCAAAATAAGCAATTCCTGAAAAAATCCTCAAAATCGGCCGACGAAATCATATGTTGGCGGTTAATGGGTTAAAAAACTTAACATTTTTATTAAGTTTACTTATTAACATTTCAAAAGAAAAATACCCCTTTAAAGAGCTGTAGCACAAATATAATATTTTAAAACTTTTTTCATAAAAATCGAACCTGTACTTTTGGAGTAATATGGTAACATTAAATTTGCACTTAAATTTTATTCCGTATTAAAAAGACAATCCAGCGGCAGTTGATTTTTTGGGTCAAGAAAAAAAATTGTATAGCAGTCCATCTCCCCGCCTTAAAAAGGTGTCAACAGCTTTATGCTGTCATAACTTGAAAATCAATGCATCTGGTAAAAATAAAGGACAATTTTGGAAAGGTAATTCAATAATAAAGCCATACTTGTTGCACTTTGTAAGTTTTATTCTGCCAAAACCCTTTTTTAAATTTAGTTTTTAGAAAAATGGATATTTAAAATTGTTTTTTTCTTTCAATATCGATTTACACGAAAATTCGCCTAAGATTTTATTTTTTCTAATGATGCAGTTTGGACCTCCTAAGTGTTGTCTTTAAGCCTCTTGTTAAAAATTTATACGTTTAGTCAATAACCTACCGGGAATTAATAGGTTTCGACAGTCAAGAATGTTCTGCATTTCACTTCCGAGTGAAAGTGAAATTTAATCATAATTGAATTCGATATTTCCTTGTCTAAATACAATTTTTTTTTGTTAATAAAATTTATTATATTAATAAATTAAATAAATAAATTAAATAAATAAATTCATACAAAACGAAAAAAAGTGATATGTAGACCACCAAATATCGAATTCAATTATGATTCAATTTCACTTTCAGTCGGAAGTGAAATGCAGAACCTGCCTGAGTATTTATTTAAGAAACGACCCAGCAAACCAAAGTTTCCGAATTCGTTACGAATTTTTCGAAATTATTCCGAGTTCGGCATCCGAATTCGTTCCGATTTCGTAACGACAATCGTATGGAGGGGTTGACACGAATTCGTAACAAATTGTCGTAACGAATTCGCAACAAATTCGTAAAGAATTGGAGTATCGTATTCGTAACGAATTCGTAACAAATTCGTAAAGAATTGACGTATCGATTTCGTAACGAATTCGTAAACAATTGAATTATCGTTTTCGTAACGAATTCTTTACGAATTCATTTAAAATTCTTAACGAATTGTAGCACCGAATTTGTAACGAAATGAAGCATCAAATTTGCCACGATCTCTTAATGATTTTTGTACCGTATGTAATACAAAATTAAATAACAATTTCGAATCAAAGTTTAGTTAGGGCTTAAGATGCCCCAGACTATATGTTTCGTACAAATGCCATGCCAAAAATTACAGATCCTTTGCAACTACTATTACGGAACATATGTAAATGTGAATCTGACATGTCGTTTGTATTTGCATCTGTAAAAATTAAAATTAGAACCATATCTTGTATCCAGTGTTCGGACTTTACTGCAATTGCAGTAGATCTACTGCGCTTTTTAACAAAATTTAACGTTCTACTGCGTGACTGCGGTTTGTTCAAATCTACTGCGATTTATATAGAGAACAGGCAATTTCTTCCTTTAAGTTTTATAACGTTACGATTCGTCAAGTATAAGTGAGCCTTGACCAGTTTACTTGTACCATTACAAAACAAAAAACTTGAAAGATGGCAGCATAAATCTAAAATAGTCATATGGCAGCACAACATTTTAAATGTCGTCGTATATTGTAAAATTTATTTCAGAACAAGTGCATTAACGTCAAAGAAGTAAAATATAAGGAAGTGGTGTAATAGCAGAAAAGTGTGGTATTTTCTATATTGGTGTTGGTTCACACAAATACAGAAACAATCACAGAGGGCCGTATTCGGTTGTATCGTAAGAGAAGGCCCAAACTGTTAAAGTTTGTTCTTATGCATTAAAATTTTAGAAACATTTCAAGAATAGCAACAACTCTAATTATTTAAACAAATTTTGATCGCTCGCTCGGAAAAAGTGGACTAAAAATTTAGCTGATTTTTTAAGTTTTCCAACAAAACAAAACTTTATGGGTATCAAAAGAGAGATAATACAAGTATCTATTCAACAAGATATCAAACATAAAAATACATGCATTTAAGATACAACCCTTTTTTTACTTAAAATCGCGAGGTTTTTCCAAATTTAATAAAAAAAAAAAAATATATCAAAAGGAGGCCTTCGGATGCTGCTTAGGACTTACAAACCTCAGTAAGTACCACACAGGCTTCTTTGTCTACAGCAGTTCTGAATGTAGTTATCTTTTTAATAAGTCTCTTTTTAATGTATTGCTTTCGTAAAAGAGAAATCACTAGTCTTTCAGACAAATTCTAATTATAAAAAAATTATATCTTAAGGAATTCTAAATTTGACACCTCGTTGAATAGATACGCACATTACCTTTGTTTTAATACCCATAAAGCTTAGTTTTGTTGAAAAACTAGAAAAACTGCAAGATTTTTAGGTAATTTTTCTATATTTGAAGGCCTACAAATTCTAAACTTCAACTTTAATTACAAATTAAATTAGGTTAATTTTTTAAAATCCTTATTTTTTGGGTGTTTCTGCCTAGTTGCTGTGTAAAAATCAGAAAAATTTAGCAAACAGGTACTAAATCTGATTCACTATGCTGAATACAAGAGCGCCCCAAACATGTATTCAACTGCGAAAAATGACTGCGCCCCTGAAGCAGTGTTTATGTTTTGACAGATGTGGTTTGATCAAACTGGCGGAAAATCAACGGGGTCTAAATTGCATTTTTAAACCATTTTTAATAAGAAATATATACATTTCTAACACAAATAAGTTAAAAAATATCGTTAGAAACTAAATAAAGCACTATTGTTAAAAGAATTTAAACCGTATGGACATATTTACCTGTGGAACGAATGCGCATTGTTTTTAAGTTTTCGGGAACTATTACAATTCTTAACCGCACAACTCATATTGCATTTGTTTTAGTGGTCTTTTTTTTAAAATTTGTTGCTTTTTAAGCAGTGAAAAATGCTTAAAATTAAATTATTTTCAACTATTTTGCTGAGGAGTCTTCCAATCAGATGCCAGGGTTCTCAAAAATGTCAAAAAACACACTCTTTCTCGCTCGCACAATTTACGAATGGTGCGACAGTTCACGTACAGTGTATGTGTAAGCAACACCATTTCCTTATATTTTACTTCTTTGGGAAATGGTGTTGCTTACACATACAATGTACGTGAACTGTCGCACCATTCCATAGAAGTACAATATATAAGGAAGCGGTGTTGTTGAAGTGAAGTGAAGTATTTTACAAACACAGTGAAGTTGACACAAACACAAAAACATTCAAACAGGGCCGCATTCAATTATGTAGTAAATAAAGGCGTAAATTATTTTTTATTTTTTAGATGTATGCTTACTATGCAATTTTTATATACCACCGTTATGTAATATGTTGCGTTACCAATTTTTTTACAGAGAAAAGCATTGCTAAAATAATGTAAAAGATATGAACTCAGAATAAGACTGAAACGACAAAAGTTACTTTTAATGATTTTTTAAAAATTCATTTCAAAAAACTATTTTTTATAAACTATTTAATTGATATTAAAATAACACAAAAACTAAACAACTAAAATACATACCAAATTAAACTCTTTTAAAATAAATAGTTTTGTGTAGTTTTTTTCCGAACTGTCGGCTTTTAATTAGTTTTTTTATATAAAAATACCTAGTTATAGCTTGTAACCTTCGGTCGCTAATCCACTTTAATTTCATGTCAAGTTTTCAAAGAAATTGTAAACAAATAACTATTAAAGCTTAACCCAATATGAAAAAAAATTAAGGCCCTTGCCACCCTAAATAATAAATGCGCTCATGAAGCAGAACTTGTGTTTTGACAGATGTTCTTCCTCAAAAATGGATTTTTTTTTTGCTCAGGAAGAACTTATGTCAAAAAACGACGCTCTATCTCGCTTCCTCAGCGACGAAAATTCCTTCTACACACGTATAGTGTGTGTGAGTATAACACCACTTCCTTATCTTTTATTTCTATGGATTAACGTCAAAGAAGTAAAATATAAGGAAATGGTGTTGCTTACACATACACTGTACGTGAACTGTCGCACCATTCGTAAATTGTGCGAGCGAGAAAGAGTGTGTTTTTTGACATTTTTGAGAACCCTGGCATATGATTGGAAGACTCCTCAGCAAAATAGTTGAAAATAATTTAATTTTAAGCATTTTTCACTGCTTAAAAAGCAACAAAATTAAAGAAAAAATACCACTAAGACAAATGCAATATGAGTTGTGCGGTTAAGAATTGTAATAGTTCCCGAAAACTTAAAAACAATGCGCATTCGTTCCACAGGTAAATATGTCCATACGGTTTAAATTCTTTTAACAAAAATGCTTTATTTAGTTTCTATCGATATTTTTTTAACTTATTTGTGTAAGAAATGTATATATTTCTTATTAAAAATGGTTTAAAAATGCAATTTAGATCCCGTTGATTTTCCGCCAGTTTGATCAAACCACATCTGTCAAAACACAAACACTGCTTCAGGGGCGCAGTCATTTTTCGCAGTTGAATACATGTTTGGGGCGCTCTTGTTTTCAGCATAGTGAATCAGATTTAGTACCTGTTTGATACATTTTTCTGATTTTTACACAACAACAAGGTAGAAACACTCAAAAAAATAAGGATTTAAAAAAATTAACCTAATACAATTTGTAATTAAAGTTGAAGTTTAGAATTTTTAAGCCTTCAAATATAGAAAAATTACCTAAAAATCGTGCAGTTTTTCTAGTTTTTCAACAAAACTAAGCTTTATGGGTATTAAAACAAAGGTAATGTGCGTATCTATGCAACGAGGTGTCAAATTTAGAATTCCATAAGAATTTAAGAATTTGTCCGAAAGATATAATTTTTTATAATGAGAATTTGTCTGAAAGACTAGTGGTTTCTCTTTTACGAAAGCAATACATTAAAAAGAGAATTATTAAAAAGATAACTACATTCAGAACTTACTGAGGTTTGTAAGCCCTAAGCAGCATCCGAAGGCCTCCTTTTGCTACATTTATTTTTTTTTTATTAAATTTGGAAAAACCTCGCGATTTTAAGTAAAAAAAGTGTTGTATCTTAAATGCATGTATTTTTATGTTTGATATCTTATTGAATAGATACTTGTATTATCTCTCTTTTGATACCCATAAAGTTTAGTCCACTTTTTCCAACGTTGGATGCCTATAACTTCTAAGCCAATTGCGAGCGATCAAAAATTTTTTAAATAATTAGAGTTGTTGCTATTCTTGAAATGTTTCTAAAATTTTAATGCATAAGAACAAACTTTAACAGTTTGGGCCTTCTTTTACGATACAACCGAATACGGCCCTTTGTGATTGTTTCTGTATTTGTGTGAACCAACACCAATATAGAAAATACCACACTTTTCTGCTATTACACCACTTCCTTATATTTTACTTCTTTGATTAACGTTTATATTTGAAATTTTTAAGCTAAATGGTTTACGTGTGAATATGGACAAATATTTAACAAACAAGTATGTATTTTTTGATAGAAAGTTATAGTTTAAATAGCGATTTACCCTTTTTTAGACAAATTACCTATGAAAATAATGCAAATCACTTAAGCTCCACATAAGATGAATGCACTAAATCGGAATGCGAGAGGAAGCGGTCAAAATACTCCCAAAAGTACAAAATAAAATGGGAAGTTAATCGATCTTGGCTTAAAAACGAGTCAGAATCTGCATACTGCCGTTTAAGCAAAAAAAAAACGCTTGACAACAATTTGACTAATTTAAACCGCCACGCTGCCACTAAAAGTCATATAAAAAAGGAAATTGCAGTTAATAACCAGTCTTTTTTGTCTGGCTTGGTAAGCAAACAATTACAGATGCAAGCTGAGATGGATTCTATTTTGAAAAAGGAAGTTGCAATGGTTATGTATTGTGTATCCCATTACCTGCCATTCACCACCATGGATACACTTCCAGATTTGTTCAGCGCCCTGTTAGAATCGAAAGATGGGAACATCTAGTGCTCTGCAAAAAAAGCTATCGAATTAAAAAAAAAATTAACTGGCCATTTCAGCCCTTGGGAAGAACTTTGACCTATCTTCTTTTGATCAATTGCGTTGTGCGTGTTATTAAATGGTTGATCACAAATGATCGAGAACTGGACCTACGTGTTTTATGCCGACTCCGAACGGCTTTATGTTCTCAAGAAGCTTTATATGGCAATTTTTACTTTCTGAGCTTTGCCATTGTCTGCAGAGGGGTGACGACCGAACAGAAAAATTAGCTCAATTGAAAAATTTTTCTGTCTGAGCTGGAATTGAACCCGGGCTACCACGGTACTTTAGCTTAGGAGCCACGCACGCTACCCACTAGACTACGGCCGCCACACAAGATATCGAATTATTGAAACTTATATCAATTTACGCACGGAAACTGACTGTTCAAAAACTTAAAAATTCAAAACTATCGCTTATTCTCGATGAAAGCACCCACATTAGCTGCAAAAAGTGCTTGGTTTTAGTTGTGCGCTATAGCGATAACGATTTAGTTAAAGATGTATTTTTTGGTTTACTTGAGCTAGAAGATTCCACAGCGAATTCAATAGCGAATTCTGTTAAAAGTTATCTCTCTGAGCTGAAGACACCAGTAGAAAATTTGATTGGATTGGGGATGGATAATGCAGCTGTAATGAAAGGCGAGTTGCGTGTCGTTAAAAGGCAATTGAAAGAACTGAACCCCCTAACCTGTTTTATTTGGGTTGCACGTGCCATTCTCTAAATCTTTGTTCAAAAGCAGCACCTAAAGAAATTCCTTTTGAGATAGAAATGTTAATAACAAATTTTTAATTTCTTCACGCATAGCTCAAAGCGTCAACCTGATTTTAAAAAGCTTCAAGAGCATTTCGATATACTCGTAAGTGCCCACAAAATATTGAATATAAGCTCCACTCGCTGGTTGTCGACCCAGTGGGCTGTTGATAAAATTTTAAAACAATGGCCTGCATTACAGCATTATTTTCTGCTTTGAAATTTTGAGGACAAAAGATAAAATGGCATTGATGCAATTGTGGAAGAGTTAAACGATGTCAACAAATGCTATTTGCTGTTTTTATCTAATTTTTTACAAAAAGTAAATCAAATTAACAGAATTTTTCAATATGAAAAAACTATGATAAATTGTCTTTACCCTTTGATTGAAGGTTTCTTTACAACAATTTTACTAAATTTTATTAACAAGGAATATGTAAGCATTGATGTTGATTATAAAAATGTAGAGTTTCAGAGTCCAATTACATCTGTATACTGTGGTTTAAGCTTTGAAACAGTAGAAAGTAAACTGTCAGATGAAGCTATAATTGCAAAAAAAAATAAAAATTTTAAAGTTTTACATAAGTTTTTGCGACCAAATTAAGAAAAGATTTGCTTTTAAAGACCGGGACATTTCTTTACTTCAATATATAGATCCAAAAAAAATACAGGAATGTGATTTGCCATCGGTTTCGAAAATCGTTAAAGCTTTTCCGTTTCAACAATGCTCTATCGAAGTTTTAAATGATGAGTTTAGATCACTCATAAATTTTGATATTAGCAACATATACAAAAAATATGTTGTACATTTTTGGCATTCCATCATGGATAAAACAAATATGCTTGAAGAATTCAAGTTTAAAAATTTGCCAGATTACATGTTAAATTTATGTGTTTTGCCCCACAGCAGTTCTGCAGCAGAAAGAAAATTTTCAGAAATGAATTTAATAATAAATAAGTTTAGAAATAAACTCAATGTAAAAACTGTAAATAGCTTAATGTTTGCAGCCTGTTTGATTCCAGACAAAAAAGTATTTTTTACCACCACTTGGACTAATACAATTTTTAAAAAAATATAAACTGGTCGACGGCAAATTTATTTTAAATGCTTAAGAAAACATTTTTTGCTACATTCAAATTTATAATTTATAGTTATGTATATATTTGTATGTATATTATGTTTTGAGTATAAAATATACATACATTAATATAATATGTACGTACATAGTTGTAAATTAAAAAATAAATCTACTGCGAAAAATTTCGTTTTACTGCGAAATTTTTTTAAATCTACTGCGATTTACGAATTTTTAAGTCCGAACACTGCTGTATAATCTGTTTTAAAGAAAAAGTTTGGTGTTCACCAATACACTCTTATGTTGTCATTTCATGGAAAACAAGAAAAATTATATGTGTTTTTATTTCTAGCTCTTTTTCGGGCAAAAAATAAACTCAACAAGAAAAATAAGCATGCAACACAAAGCGGTTCAATCAAATGGAAGTTTTTGAAAATTGATTAAAAATAGTGCATACGATATTTAATAATTTTTATTTTCAGATTAAGAAATTTAATAGATGCTGAAGAATACTTGGGACAAATTGTTTGAAAAAAAGCAACTGCAAAATTGTGCTTTTGATGTTATGTGCTGTTCATGCTGAATTATTCTTTTATAATTGTTTGCTGTTTAAAATTTTATAATCAATGCTAAATCTATCCGGAAGGTAAATATTTTATTAAAAAATTAATGCAAAAACTTCAAACAATTGTGTTTATAATTTATCATATAAGAGGCCAGAGCTCTAACCTGATGGCTAGGGGTTGGGTTAGACACAGCGGCATAGGGAGAGGGGAGGATAGTGCACAACTGAATTTATAATTGGTGTGAGCAGTTTAGCTATATATTTTTCTCATTGTAAAAACATGTGTGGCTGAAAGGGATGCCAGATCACACGAATGAGAATCAGAGATGCAAACCTTGTGACATTTTGATCACCGCTTGAGCAATGGTCACAAGTTTTGTATGAAAAATTTTATATGGAAGTAACGCAAAACGTGTGACCGCTCGTGTTATATACGCCGTATGTAACAGTTACTGTTCTAGCTGGGGGAACTCTTTCGAATAATTCGGAAATGTTCCGAAATTAGTGTTGCCAAATAGTTACGAATTCGTTAAGAATTCTCGAAATAGTTACGAACTAATCGGAATTCAGACAAATTCGGAAACTTTGGTTTGCAGGGGATTAAAATAAATTGTTAAATTCATAATAATTGCTCAAAATGCCCTCCATGAATAGGAATGAATACTTGTGCTCTTTTTTTAACAATATTTGATTTAACAGATCAAGTAGCGGAATCTTGATTTGTTTTTTTTTTTATTCTATCTGTATAAAAAGTTTGGTCAATTTTGATTATTTTGTTGATTTTGTTCAAACAACTGCCACGTTAACAAAGATAGTCCGATTTTGATAAGATTTTGTTTTTGGAAAGGTATTCAGATGCACTATTAAAAAAATAAAGATAATACAATATAAAAAACAGTTACATTACCAATTGAACTCTTTGCAGACGAGGATCCCTTTGTTCGTCCTCAATGTGTTAACATTGTTCCAAAACGTTAACAAGCTAGCCAGATTTGTATAGGGAGTTTTATCACCTTTCCAACGGTGACTAAACGACCACAATTGGACGAAATGTATCAAAAAAAGTCAGAAAAAATCGCAGAAAAATAGCGAACAAGCTGATTTCTGAAAAAATTTTACGCTGATAAGAACCATTTTTGGAGCTTAATTTTCGGTTTTTTTTCACAACAATTCATAGAAATAAAAAACTTGCCATACAAAAAATGTTTTTTTGCCATTTTTCTTGAAATAATAATAATTCGTTTGATTGTGAATCAACATTTTCTTATAATAAGAGCATTTGTTTTAAAAAGATTTTACGCAGTTAGAAGACCAAAAAAAGCGATATTTAAAGAAAATTTAGTGAAAACGTATTTGATTAGATTCAAAACAAAATTTTACACACATATTAATTAACTTTTTAACTTTATTAAAAAAATGTTGTTTTAAATAATTATTTTTTATGCTCCTGCATATGATCTCTTTATGAAATGGTTAATATTTATAGCAAAAATTAGTCTTTCGATCGATTACTTCCTGGTTCAGTTACATCAAATGAATCACTTTCGCCACGCAACAAAATAGGAGTATTCGCGATTCAGTGCTTTTACCAGTGCAGATGAAGACTTGTGCAGTTAGATTTTCGTGAACACACCACTATAACTAATTCAAAGCTGTCAAATTTTTCATTACACACAAATGTGCAACAGCTTAAGTCTTCAAGATTATAGAAGAAATGCAGATGTGCAGTTTTTTGACGTACATGTATTTGGTTTTTGTAAAGTGCACAAGTCCTCAACTGCACTGGCAAAGGGAACTGAAGCGTGAATGCCCATAATGACAAATTTTATTTTAAAGTCAGACAATAAAAAAGCAGCAGTTTTTTATGAGTTGGAGTTCATCATTTAACGTTCAACTTTATAAAATATCACCAATTCGTGGAGTTTGTGCAAAAAAACCATAAATTAATAAGTTGAAAAAAAATATATTTTGATAAGATAAACAAAGTCGCAAATTTTTACAAATGAAAATTGATTGCATAAGCTAAAAATTTAATACTTTAAAAAAAAAACATATAAACCATTTTTAGCTCAAAGCGTCTTAACAAAATATGCTCAATCCCTCTTTTTTTATAAAAACATTTATTTGGTTTTTGGTTAAGAAACAAAATTTTAATTTTCCAAAGAACTCAATTATTCTCTAAAGTTACGAACATTTTTGACGAAATAGTAAATACTTTAGTAAAGCTGTTTAATAAATTATTTTGCGCATGCTTGGTTTTCACTATGTCATTTTCTGCGGTCAGTTGTTATCAATCGAATCTTCTTTTTTTTTATCTTTGACAAAGTTAGTATATGAAAAACCACAGAATTATTAAATTAAGCTATACAGAAAATTTATAATATAATAATTTATAGTCTTGGTTATCATTTAGGTGATAAAGTTTTGTCGTATGTCGTCCTAAAACTGACGGCTTACGTCAAAAAATTTTAGAGAGTAATTTGGACTTGATTGATGTTTTTTATTTTTTATAAAGAATTAATTCTTAGTTCCACAACATGGGTAAAATCTATTCATGCGAAGTTGCTTTTCTCAATAATTCACAAAACAACAAACTTTACGTTTTTTGACATTTTTTTACCCATGTTGGGAGTAACGTAAATTTGTTTCTATATAAATTTATTTTACCCTATGATGTTATAAAAATGTATTATTTCATTCACAAAAGAAAAAAATTATAAAACATAAAAAATGTTTTTCTAAATACAATCTATTAATTTTCTAAAAATCAGACTGTAACTAAATTTTGAATTAAATAAAATATGCTAGTCCTATTAGCTTTTTTTTCTTTAGGCAACGGCAGAAAAAATTAATTCGCACATTTGGGCAGGGGCTTCAAGATCTTATTTGGAGCTTCTGGACCGAATTCAACGTCGTGCGATATATTTGATAGGAGATGAAAGTATTTCATCCTCTCTCAACTCTCTTGAGCATCGACGTAATGTTGGTTGCCTAAGCCTTCTGTATAGGTATTACCATGGGAAGTGTTCAAGGGAGATACATAGCCTGACGCCACCAGCTCGTGTGTTTCCCAGGTCCACTCGGGCAGCTGTCCAAGCCCACCCCTTTACCATTGCATCGATGCCTAATAGAACCTCGCATTACCGCGATAATTCGTTCTTTGGTCGCGCGGTTAAGTTGTGGAATAGTCTCCCTGCGAGCGTGTTTCCCGGCAGTTTTGAGCTGTGCAAATTCAAAACAAATCTTCACCGACACTACTCCATCTATCCACCCTCCAACTAACTATCACCCATCTTCCGAATCAACACAATGCTTACGCATTTATAGGGGGCATCCCCTGAGCGTTGGTTCAGTCTAAAAAAAAAAAAAAAAAAAAAAAAAACAGACCTCTTCGAGATGGTCAAAAAAGGAAATTGGAAGGCAATAGAGTTCATGGAGGTGCAGCACAGAAAGCTAATGCAGATTTTAGAGCTGGAAATTCAATTTAAAAAAGCAAAAAATTAAAGAAGGAGAGAAGAATATTTGGTTCGGATCAGAGAACTGCACAAGCCTGCTTGAAGTCTATTTCAAGCGCTTGCTTAAAATACAAGTTCAAGCTAGCTTGAGCTTGATAATTTTGAATCAAGCAAAGCTTGTAATTGAATATAAATAAGCCCACGCACAGCTTGCACCTATTCTAGCTTACAAGCGAACGGCACGAAGTTTCAAGCAATGGAAAGCTTGATGCCCTTCGGCAAAAGCTTGTAAGCCTCGCAAGTATCCAAATTATTGAATTAAAGCAAGTATCCAAAAATTCAATGAGCTTCTTTAGAGAGAGCTTAAGCGTAATAGGACTTTTAAGGATTCTGTGGACTCCGTGGTGTGAAGTTTTAGGATAAATGATTTCGAAGATTCTGTCAAACTTTAAAATTTAAGATGGCGGATAGAGTTGCCACCTAGATTTTTTTTATTTTTGCGAATTCTTGTAATTTTGATATTCTGACAACGGATTTGATTTCGAATATATTTTCACAGTTTTAAAATTTAAGATGGAGGTTAGGGTTGCCACCTAAATTTTTACCACAGTATTGCCACCTAATCATATGTACTTTTAAAAGTTTTAAACATCATTTATCAGTGTTAAGGGGTCGCTGATTTCGAATCTAAGGTCAGAATTTTCAAATTCAAGATGGTGGATAGGGTTGCCACCTTTATTTTTTTTAGTTTTATGAATTTGGGGCTGGCAAAAAAAAAATGGTAAGCCAAAAATGGGTCGCTGAGTCCGAATCCGTCGTCAGAATTTCAAAATTATAAAATTTTGAAATAATAGGGCTGCCACCTAATAATATGTCTGTTTAAGAGTTTTAAACGTCATTTATTAGTGTTAAGGGGTCGCTGATTTCGAATCTAAAGTCAGAATTTTAAATTTCAATATGGTGGATAGGGTTGCCACCTTTATTTTTTGTAGTTTTATAAATTCGGGGCTGACAAAAAAAATGATACGCCAAAAATGGGTCGCTGAATCCGAATCCGTCGTCAGAATTTCAAAATTATAAAATTTTGAAATAATAGGGTTGCCACCTAATAATATATCTTTCAACAGTTTTAAACGTCATTTAATAGTGTTAAGGGGTCGCTGATTTCGAATCTAAGGTCAGAATTTTCAAATTCAAGATGGTGGATAGGGTTGCCACCTTTATTTTTTTAGTTTTATGAATTCGGGGCTGGCAAAAAAGAATGGTACACCAAAAATGGGTCGCTGAATCCGAATCCGTCGTCAGAATTTCAAAATTATAAAATCTAACCTCTAACACTGATAAATGATGTTTAAAACTCTTAAAGATACATATTATTAGGTGGCAGCCCTATTATTTCAAAATTGTATAATTTTGAAACTCTGACGACGGATTCGGATTCAGCGACCCATTTTTGGTGTACCATTTTTTTTGCCAGCCCCGAATTCATAAAACTAAAAAAATAAAGGTGGCAACCCTATCCACCATCTTGAATTTGAAAATTCTGACCTTAGATTCGAAATCAGCGACCCCTTAACACTATCAAATGACGTTTAAAACTGTTGAAAAGATATATTATTAGGTGGCAACCCTATTATTTCAAAATTTTATAATTTTGAAATTCTGATGACGGATTCGGATTCAGCGACCCATTTTTGGCGTATCATTTTTTTTGCCAGCCCCAAATTTATAAAACTACAAAAAATAAAGGTGGCAACCCTATCCACCATATTGAAATTTAAAATTCTGACTTTAGATTCGAAATCAGCGACCCCTTAACACTAATAAATGACATTTAAAACTCTTAAACAGACATATTATTAGGTGGCAACCCTATTATTTCAAAATTTTATAATTTTGAAATTCTGACGACGGATTCGGACTCAGCGACCCATTTTTGGCTTACCATTTTTTTTTGCCAGCCCCGAATTCATAAAACTAAAAAAAAATAAAGGTGGCAACCCTATCCACCATCTTGAATTTGAAAATTCTGACCTTAGATTCGAAATCAGCGACCCCTTAACACTGATAAATGATGTTTAAAACTTTTAAAAGTACATATTATTAGGTGGCAATACTGTGGTAAAAATTTAGGTGGCAACCCTAACCTCCATCTTAAATTTTAAAACTGTGAAAATATATTCGAAATCAAATCCGTTGTCAGAATATCAAAATTACAAGAATTCGCAAAAATAAAAAAAATCTAGGTGGCAACTCTATCCGCCATCTTAAATTTTAAAGTTTGACAGAATCTTCGAAATCATTTATCCTAAAACTTCACACCACGGAGTCCACAGAATCCTTAAAAGTCCTATTACGCTTAAGCTCTCTCTAAAGAAGCTCATTGAATTTTTTATATACTTGCTTTAATTCAATAATTTGGATACTTGCGAGCTTACAAGCTTTTGCCGATCGTTTTGAGCTTTTCAACTTTCCACCCGACAAAGTAAGCCGAAACAAGCCAAGCCAACGAGCAAGCATGAATATGGCTTGTATCTGTTTGGTATTTTTGCAAGCTGGCTATAGCTTGCTTTTTCAATCTTGGATACGTGCTTGAATTTAAGTACTTGAAAAAGCTTGAACTTCAAGTAGGCTTGTGCAGTTCTCTGGTTCGGATGGAGTAAAATGGTAAAATTGTAGAAGAATATGTGCTTGTGGTTGGCTTGATTTCTTTTGCATATGATTTTAATGTTGTGCTTGATTTTATATGATTATTTTTATGTACTTTTTTATTTTATTTGCTTCTTTGTTATATTTGCTTGCATTATTTTGTTTTATTTGATTTTATGTTTTATTTGCTTTTATTGGTTTTTAATATTGGTTGCTTTAATTACAGCTAAATTATGTTATAAAGTTATGTAAATATTTTTGTTTTTAGTTCATTTGTTTTTAATTGAAATCTTTTCTTTAACGAAACAATATTTTGTGCTCGTAATTTTTTATTTACTCTTATTCTTACTATTTTTAATTAATTTAATTAAATTGTTTATGCGTAAAATAGATATAAAAAATAAATTATACTGAGTTAAATAAATATGAAAATTTAAATACATAATATGTATATTATACATATTGTTATTTTTCTTCAAAATGCTGTTGAATAAATATGCTGCGGGATATATTTTGGTTATCTTGCACCAATTCTTTGTGTTCTTCCGGGCCAATCTCATTACTAAAATCGTTGTCATCATCTATAATTTTAACGAAAATTTAATGAAGTTAACATATAGCACACAATTATATGGAATCCATACCTATGGAGTTGTCCTGAAAATCAATTGCTAAATTGTGCAAGACAGCTAATGCGACTACTGTCATCTTCATAGTTTTCAAGGAACATCTCATACCCGTAAGTAAAATTCTAAAACGTTTCTTCCACACCCCAAAACAGCTTTCAACAGTATTGCGGGTTGATAAGTGAGCAGTATTGTATAGGGATTCAGCATTGGTTGCAGGATTCAATAAAGGCGTAAAAATACTATTTGAACAAGCGTAGTCTTCATCACCCAGCAATCGTCCTTTAAATTCGCCATTTGCAAGGCGTTCTTTAATGCGACTTTCTCTGAATATGCGTGAATCAGGCGTGCTTCCTCTCCAACGACAAACGATATCCCTTATTTTTAATGATGAGTCACAAATAACTTGGGTATTTATAGAATACCATCCTTTTCGGTTCTTGTAGTACTGAGCAGCCGGTCTACCAACTTTTTTTATTTGTATATGGGTGCAGTCAATTACACCAATCACCTGAGGAAACCCACTTATGGCATGAAATCCATTCATAACTTTTATTTGTTCCGACGTTAACTCAGGCATTTTAACGTACTGCGGCCTTTTTGAAGCTAATGCCATAGCAACACGCTCACATACTCTGCAAAGGGTCGACTGGCTGAACCCGTGGATATCTGTTTCATCTTCTTCGATCTAAAAAAATGCAGTGTTTAAGGATTGAAGCAGCAGATATATTAGCAGAAGTTACATCGTTTCGACCCCAATACCTTAGAGCGGCCATGACTTGCAGCTCAACTGGAATATGACCATCTCTTTTATTGTCACTGATGTCCGACCGGACAATATTTATGAGTTTTTCCATATTTGCTTTGGAGAAACGATATTTTTGCCGAAACTCATCTTCCCTTAACTCCATAGGATTAAATCGGTTTTTGTAAGTATTTTTTTGCGCCACAGGACACTCAAATAGCAAATCGATCATGTCAACATCGTTGAGAAAAGCCTCAAAAGTAAACGGCATAATAATGTTCACTTATTATATTATTATCTTTATGATATCTTTATAAATACAAATCACAACATTTTTCAACAACAAAACAAAACTGATAGCAAGTAATAAGCACAGAAAAAAAATGTTCTTTATTTATTTATTTATTCTTGATTTATGCAGCCTACACATTATCCTACACGTGTGGCACAGGGCGGCCATGTTCACACAGGTAGGATAGTACGAGTGCTTGCGAGTGTGACACCCATGTTGGCCTGTTTACAACAATTTTTTATTTTCTCCGTTATGCCTCTTTTACACGATTTCAATAATGACTTGATGACACATCATAATGACAATACTACTTAAGGCCGCTTTACATTATCCCACTGTGTGTTAACACATGTCAAAATTTTCATGTGTGATAGAAAGTGCGATGGTGTAAACAACGGAAAGCAATGTGTGTTCTGATTTTTTTGGCATGTCGTACCACATTTTATTTTTTGGTTTGTTTCTAATTTCATCACACATTCTATCCCACCGGAGATGCATTTTACCATAAACTTACTTGAAATTTATTATTTAAGTGAGAAAATTTTAAGCTCGTAATGTATTTCCAAATGGAATAACAGAAGGAAGCAGTTTACAGCTTATTGAACTTTGTAGGGGCTTTAAATTCATTAAAAACCGATTCATTACTCAAAATTTCACGTTTGAGTATAGTGTAAAGTATAAAAATGCGGTGCGACTCTGTGAGATAGTCTAAAAGCGAAAAATTAATTTCTTCATACAAAAATTAAAAATGACAGCATGATGAAATTCAATAATACTTTCTATCTCACATGTGGTAACACACAATAGGACAATGTAAAGCGGCCTTTAGACGACACAAAAAAGTGACTTGCCCAGAGCTTTATCACTACGTTTCATTATATTTTGGCAACTTTCAATTTTATAATGATTTGACCAGCAAAGTAGGCGTTTACATGAATGACAAAATTGATGACTCTCAAATACTGACAAAACAAATTTATTAAAAATTATCAAAAGAGTTTTTACAAATGGAAGACTATAAAATAAGAACTTTTGCTTATTTAGCATATTAAATTATTGAAAAGGCCTAGGAGGAAGAAAGCGATTGGAGTGCCGTGCACCCCAAACGTCCAAGAAAACCGATGTTGGAATGGATCCGCCCTTTTTTTGCCAGCTTCAATGAAATGACCCAGAGTCATTTAAAAACTTCGGCTAGATCACTTAAAAAAAGATATGAGATTAATTATAGATTATTATTATTATATTCTTTAAACTCTTAAAATTTTTACTAACCAGTATATTTTTAAGCAAACAGTTACTGTGAAACCTAAATAAGAGCGTTAAGCGGTGCGTTGTCAGCCGCTTTCCGCTAACGCTGAGTTTTCATCCCTAAGTCCCGGTTTATACTCGTCAAGACTTGACGTTCAAGTTTTGCATATTCCCTTTTAAACTTGACGATTCAATTTACACTCGTCAAGAGTTGACGGTCAATTGTTTCTTTCACTCCTCCCTTTTTCTTCTCAAGTTTGTACTGATGACGCCGAATTAAAATTGAAAATAGCGGGACAACGAACGAACACAAAACGAATTGACGGTACGGTCAATTTCTTTCTTTCCCTTTTGTTACGATTCCCGCTCCATCGAACGCAAGACTTGACCGTCAAGTCTTAACGAGTATAAACCGGGACTAAATAAGAGCGGCGGCCTTATGTCAGATGTTGTCAAAAAGTGTTTGGCATACAAGCTGCATTCAGCGGAGTCAACACTTGTGAGCTGTTATGGTGGCGATTCCTTAGTGAGCGATGTTTTTTTCTTAATATGTTGTTACTCTAAGGGCCGCTTTCTCAATGTCCGGTTAAGCACTAATCAGAACTTTAACCAGCAGTTAGCAAAAAAGCACTTTCTCAATGTTCGGTTAAGGTTGAACTGTCAGTTAAGTGCTGATTAAGTTAACGGCAAGTTGTGGTTTCGGTTAGCGCCATTTTAGGGTAAATGATTTCGAAGATGCTGTCAAACTTAAAAATTTAAGATGGCGGATAGAGTTGCCACCTGGATTTTTTTTTGCGAATTCTTGTAATTTTGAAATTCTGACAACGGATTTAATTTCGAATATAATGTCAGTTTTAAAATTTAAGATGGAGGTTAGGGTTGCCATCTAAATTTTTACCACAGTATTGCCACCTAATAATATGTCTTTTTAAGAGTTTTAAACGTCATTCATCAGTGTTAAAGGGTCGCTGATTTCGAATCTAAAGTCAGAATTTTAAAATTCAAGATGGTGGATAGGATTGCCACCTTAATTTTTTTAGTTTTATAAATTCGGGGCTGGCAAATTTTAAAATTCTGACTTTAGATTCGAAATCAGTGACTCCTTAACACTTATAAATGACGTCTAAAACTCGTGAAAATATGTATTATTAAGTGGCAACCCTATTATTTCAAAATTTTATAATTTTGAAATTCTGACAACGGATTCG
The DNA here is from genome assembly GCA_963920525.1 of Dichetophora obliterata. NCBI lineage: Eukaryota > Metazoa > Arthropoda > Insecta > Diptera > Sciomyzidae > Dichetophora > Dichetophora obliterata. The sequence goes on along the minus strand of OY986438.1, from coordinate 200,237,860 downwards.
GATTCAGCGACCCATTTTTGGAGTACCATTTTTTTTGCCAGCCCCAAATTTATAAAACTAAAAAACATTAAGGTGGCAACCCTATCCACCATCTTGAATTTTAAAATTCTGATTTTAGATTCGAAATCAGCGACCCCTTAACACTGATAAATGACGTTTAAAACTCTTAAAAAGACATATTATTAGGTGGCAATACTGTGGTAAAAATTAAGGTGGCAACCCTAACCTCCATCTTAAATTTTAAAACTGTGACATTATATTCGAAATTAAATCCGTTGTCAGAATTTCAAAATTACAAGAATTCGCAAAAAAAAAATCCAAGTGGCAACTCTATCCGCCATCTTAAATTTTTAAGTTTGACAGCATCTTCGAAATCATTTACCCTAAAATGGCGCTAACCGAAACCACAACTTGCCGTTAACTTAATCAGCACTTAACTGACAGTTCAACCTTAACCGAACATTGAGAAAGTGCTTTTTTGCTAACTGCTGGTTAAAGTTCTGATTAGTGCTTAACCGGACATTGAGAAAGCGGCCCTCAGTAAATTTTAACACAACAGTTGTCAGCTGTTGACTCCGCTGAATGCGGGCATAGTGATGAATGACAAATTTTTCGCAGAAATTCCAATTTCATCGTTTTCTGCAGCCAACTTTCTTTTCTAACGCTCTGTCAAAATTGGATTTTCCAACCGCTGAGCGTTGCCGCCGCGTTATTATGGTTTGCTTCATATAAATCGTATGGACATGAGAAATTTTTGACAGATAAAAAACGCTTCCGCTCTGATTTAGGTTTGACTGTTAAATTTCTAACGCACTCTGTCAGTAAAGAATGAAATTTTTAATTTTTTTTTTTTTTAAATGTGGTCACTATGGGAGTAGGCGCTTTTACACCGCGCTTACACGATGTTATTTAAGTAACAAAACTAATAGGGGGTTTTAGACGATCGTACATGTACGCTGACTTGGACATGCTCGATGACATATACGATTATTCAAAAGCAAATGAGACAGTCGGACGAAAATGATTGAATGATGAAAGTTTTTGATTTTTCTGCCGGTCGGACCGACCGTTGGGCATGTGAACGCAAGTCGGTCCGACTTGCTGCATTTTTTCATTTCATTTAAAGCGTCAGCGGGTGAACAGCAACGAAGCGGGCAAAATATAGGAGAAAATTAGTATTTAAGACGTTTGAAACATTAAATAATTGTTTATAATTAATTGAAATTTATAAAAAATTTTCGAAATATGGAAAATTACTGCTCAATAGAAAATAAGGTCATCAAATAATTGTTCAGCCATTACGCCGATAAGTTCTATTTAAGAGCCCGCAATGAAATGAAGGCATCGCACATGGACGATTGTTTGAAAGCTCAACAAAATATTCCCGTTAGTTTGTCGTCGTACATGTCAGCTGACATGTACGTTTGTCTGAAACCCCCTAATACTATGTTTCCATCTGCTCAAAATCTTGAGATTTTGTGAGATTTCGTAAAATCCATATTGAAATCAGCAGCGTTCTCTATACAAGTTTAAGATTTTAAAATCTTGTGATTTCAATAAAATCTAATACAAAATCTCCTTAAAAGTTAAATCAGTATCTAGCACTATTCAGCTTATGTAACATTTTTCATATTGACAATTGGCGAAAACTACCCAGCTAGAACAGTAACTGTTACATACGGCATATATAACACGAACGGTCACACGATTTGCGCTACGTCCATATAAAAATTTTCATACAAAACTTGTGACCATTGTTCAAGCTGTGATCAAAATGTCACAAGGTTTGCATCTCTGATTCTCATTCGTGTGATCTGGCATACCTTTTAGCCAAACATGTTTTTACAATGATAAAAATATATATATAGCTAAACTCCTCACACCAATTATAAATTCAATTGTGCACTATCCTCCCCCTCTCCCTATGCCGTTGTGTCTAGCCATACCCCTAGCCCTCATGTTACAGCTCTGGCCTGTTATATGCCAAATTATAAACACAATTGTTTAAAGTTTTTGCATTTTTTGTTTATTAAAATATTTACCTTCCCGATAGATTTGTAATTACGAATATAAAATTTATACCAACAAACAATTATCAAAGAATAAGTCATCATGAACAGTACATAACATCAGACAACATCAAAAACACATTTTCGCAGTTGCTTGTTTTTTAAACATTTTGTCCAAAGTATTCATCAGATTTTGGAGAAACAATTTTAAGAGCTCCGGAAATGACAAAAAAAATGCAACAAAGCAATTGCTCCTTCGCGATGTGCTCCTTTTTAAATTTATCAAATGAAATCTTGTCAAATGAAATCTAGCTGTCATGACATGCCAGATGGAAATACTTTGAAATCACTTTTTCAAAACCGCAAGATTTCGAGCAGATGGAAACATAGTATAAATGATATCTACTTTTTATGATTAAAATAATGAAACAAACTAACGTCATTTACACGATAATGGTACTTAATAATGTAAAAAATTACAAATCTGTCACCCGTGTAAATGAGACAATACACCAGCTGGCACCATTACAAAAAAAAAATAAATCAAAAACCAAGCCTCCGTGTGACACTCAAGTAATGACAGTTTGAACGCTTGCCAATATGTGGCGCCATATTGTGTGCCACATATGTAGGACAATATTTAGGCAGCCTTTACCCGGCGTCTCCACAGGCAATCAATTATTGCCGATCAGCTGTCATTTTGCCAGACAGATATGAGCCATATCAAAACAAAGTATTGTGTGTGGGCATTTCATATCTTGATATTAGCATTTGTGAGATGGTGTCAAACACGAATATTCGCTGCATTGAAGCGCCTAAAAATTTAAAAAAGTTGCGAGAAGTTGCTGAAGAACAGCAAAAAAGGAAAAAACACAAATTTTGCTAGGAAAATAAAACGAAATGAAAAAATTTGCTGTCAAACTACTAAACTGACAGTTCATGGCAGGCAGTAGCTATCAAGATATTTATGGTGACATATATTGCTCTTCATGAGCAATAAGCGGTCTCCATTGGCAATATGTCATCTGACATAAGTATCAAGATATAAACTATTGGCTGTGGAGACGCCGGGTTACACGAATATTTTGAAATGAGTTATGGCAGGTCTTACTTAGCCCAGGATGTGTATCGCTATTTCAAGAATGTTTGTAAAATGACTAAAAATTAATGAAATGTTCATTTTTAGATATCGTTTTCATTTTGAAACTGTTTATTTTTAAAACAAAAATGCCTTTTTAATTTTTTAATTGAAACAGATACAGAAAAATAAACAGCGTTATTTTGTTTTTCCCGTATCCATTTCGTCGCGTCGTTTAGTGTGCAATAAAAGTGTGTGTTTGTTAAATTAAATAAAGTCACATTTTCTGAAGAATGGCTGGCTATGGATGGTAAGGCAGCACATTTCAGTCCTCACCTCAGTTAATCAACTAGATCTCTACCAGAGGAATGCTCTTAAATTTGAAGAGGAAGTCAAGGAGGATGAAGAAAAACTCGTGAAACTCTTAAATGAATTTCATCTGAAGTGCATAATGGAGTACTTGAATTGCAAGCTATTTACAAATAATTGAATTTAGATGACAAACTGCTTATTATTTTATATTTTACTAGCTGATATACCTGGTGTTAATAGAGAAATTATATATATTTACCCCAAACTTTTGACCTTTTTTTCGTAGCCAAACCGTCCTCCGATTCATCAAAAACCTTAAATGTTTAAGGTAAATAATCTGCCATGCAAGAATTTTCAAAGTTATATTATTGCAATTTGCATACCTTCGTGTTAAGTAATATTCTTGGTTTAGATGTCTTTTATTGGAGAAATTTCGATTTCTATAGGAACATGCAAGTTGCTTAAAATTTCCAAGAAATTAACACCACAAAAACTTTCAACTACACTCAAAAGTTTTTAGTACTAATTTTATTTTTTTGTGAAATAGAAAAACAAAATCAAAATCAAACAAAATCAAATCAAACAAAATCAAAAATGAAAGTGCTGGCTTTAAAAGTGAATAACTCGGTCATGTTACAAAAGATTGCATTAATTTTTGTTTAATTTTGATTATTTGTCCATACAATTAAGTTTCAATCTTTTTCATTTTCGTTTCCCTTCTAATTTTTATAATTTTCTAAAAAAAAATCCATAGCGAATATCTTTATTTTGAAAAAAACTTTGGTAAAATATCTGTTGTTGAAAATTATTCATATGGCATGTTCACAAGTCCTCAAGTCCTAAACTGCGCAGACAAGTGCATTGAATTGTGAATACCCCTAGTATAAAGTATTACAATTTTTGTTAAACAAACAAAAAAGTTGAACAAAATTTTTCACTTGTCCAAAAACGTAACGTGGCGTAGAAATCTATTTTCTGCAGACTTCTACGCCACATCCCGTACACATTTCTCATAAAACTGATTTCAACTTGACAGTTGTCAACGTCGACCTATGTTACGTCATGCTTGCCTGTTACTTTTTACATCTTTTTTACAGTTTTTCATATAATGAGTCTCCATGTTAAAAAATTCCTTGCATATAACAAACCCGACGATGTCACGTCACTGGCTTTGACAAAAATAAACACCATTGTGAATGGGCAGCAGTTGTCACATTGAATTGGAAACAACAACAAAACGTGTTTAAGCATTATTTTGATCTCTGATTTTGATAACGGATTAATTTATAGAAATTATATTCACTTTTATTAATAAAAACTAAATACAATACATATACAGCAATGCTCTCGAATCTAGTTGTATCAACACAAAGATTTGTACTTATTATAGGTAAGTTTTCCTGCTCCTAACTGATTGAATAAGTCAAAATTATTGCTTTGCCTTATAGATGAACTGTGTCAAGAGAAATTGGCTCACACAATTATTACCAAACTATTACGCGAGCAGGGTCAAGATGCCGCCACAATAAAAAAGCTAAGTTCAACAACTGCTCTAAGAGATGAAGCCACTTTCGAGGCATTTGCAAATGAATGCAATGACTGCGAGGAAGAACATAAGTGGAATGTATTGCTGCCACCGTTGTCAGATCTCTGTTGCTATCAACGTCCATCCGTGCTTTTCCATTTCATTCAAGAACTCAAAGAATGTCAGCCAGTGCGACGCACTTTTCTCTGGGCGTCAACACATAATCTGCCCGAGGCGGAAGGACGATTTCTCATAGCATGTTTTGAGTATATGTCTGATATGGTGCTACATTTGCAAACACCAACACAGTTGGCGATAATAACTCGCAAACTTGGTGGTGGAGTAACTAATAAACGCTACACATATAGCCGTACAAAGAATGAATTCGTTATAGAGTCAGCAACGAAAAGTCCTGAGAAGCAAAAAGCGCCGGATGCGTCCAAGTCGCAGGCGGAACCTGCAGCAGAAACATTTAAAATTGAGCTGGAAGAAGATGAGCTGGTGGCGCGCAATGCTCTTACGCTGCCGTATGAAAAGTAAGTGTTTTGTTTTTTTTTTTTTGTGCCAACGATCATAATATTAATGTTTGCACTTAAAATCTACATCATAGAACTTCGGAAACAACAGAGGCTGACATCGTTTATACACCCGATGCCGAGGATGATTTCGATGACGAAGATCCCGACGAAGATCTGTGCATTTAGTTAATACTACTCAATAAAAATATTTACTTTTTTTATCCGGTTTGATCAACGTAGTTGGTAATGAATTTACATCGAATGTTGAAAAATGAATTTAAATACCTCAAAATTAAAATTTCCTTAAGAATAACTCTAAAGCCTACCTTTTTAAACTTTTCCAAATGACCAGAAGAATCCATACGACTATAATGAATTTATAATTAAGCAAATGCTAACTAATTTTATCATGAGCTCCGAAGTAAAAAATTTTTTTGTAGTAATGAGTTGGTTTTGGCGGTAAAACAAAAATGTATCTTAGAAGTCTAAAAGTACATTTTGTAATATAATTTCAGCATCCCCAAAGGTCGCTATTCCCAACTAAAAATTTTAAAACGAAGTCGCTTGAGCAATGAAAAAAGATTTCAATGTATATCAGCACTAAATTTCAAAAGAAATAAAGTTTTTATTAGGTTTTAAAACACAAAACTTGATTAGTTTACTCGGGGTTTTAAAGATTACAAATTGTTTCAACATTTTTTTTAAAACCTTTAATTCTAAAATTATTTTAATAAATTGTAGCAACTATTTCAAGAACTATTTTTCAAACCATAACCAAGTAAAATGGAATCATATTTATTCAAAATATGTTTGTATTAATACATTTTATACAATATTTGAAGGTCAGTTAAAGCAAAAATATGCATCAGCCGTATCCAACTGTGTGCAGACAAAGTCTGTCAATCACGGAAAATAACGGGGAAAAACTCGTAGAAACTATCTTTATAGCTTTTTTAAATCGGAGTAAATTCATAGAAGCTATTTTGATGCTCTGAAATTAATTTGATTCATATTTTTAGCTTGAAACTTTTTATTTTTCACAGAGTGAACATAGAGTTCGTACCATAAAAATATTTTACTCTCTCAAAACTTTTACCAAAAAAATAATGTATAAAATTGTCTTATTTGTCTCTTAAAATCTACATTTTCTGAATTTTTAAAAAGATATTAATAAGTTCCTCCAATTTAGGTTTAATCAAAATATAGATAGAAGTGAAATATATCTTTCAACAAAATCGTTTTCATTAAAATTAAATGATAAATGGATATTTTAGTCGATTGAATAAAATGTGTAACAAAAAATGTTATTTATGTCGGTAACAGTTTTAGTAACCGAAAAATCAAAACCTCTCCGATAACTTTGATTTAAAAACAGATTATGCAAAATTCGATTTTAAGATTTCCTCTAACTTTCGATCTAAATCTTAAATATTAATCCGGTTTAATACATGTACATATTTATTAACAATTATTTTATTTTATTTATAAACCATAAGTCAAAAAATTATATGCAATGAATTAGCAAAATAAAAATAATTTTAAATGTTATGAGTTTTGCACAGAAAAGTCGCTTATTCTCACATTATATATCATATTCTTAAAAAGAAATTTGTATAATCAAAACCCTCTAAAGCGACCTCCCATGGAAAGGACCTGGCTACGGGCCTAATGCACATTTATTATAATTAGTTTATCTTAAATTAAGTGAATAATACAAGTAGACAAATTTTATGACTTGAAACAGGACACAACTTAAAGGACAGCCGGTATTTTGAGCTTGCAATAGACTGATTTTATTTTACAATTTTGAGTTATTTTGTACACATATTAGACACAATTTTACAAAACATTTTGTAGTATCATTAACACTCTCGTTTGTGTATAAAATGTTTAATTTTTTTGAATATTTTTCATACCTTTTAAGTAAATTTTTGACAAAGACAACTTTTGACTGACGTACATTTTCTCGTTTTCAAATACCAAAACATGAAAGCTTCATCTTATTTTTACTTCATTTATTTCAGTTTAAACAAATGGAACTCCAGCCAACCCAAGTTTTTTTTTTTACATTATGTTTTGTCTTTTTTTAATTGGTTCATAATAAAAAACATAGAAAATTGTGAAAGAGTTGTAAATATTATATATTTTTCATATGAATCAGTTTTTTTTGCATTACACTCTAAAAATTACTCGCCTCGTTGACAGAGCTGGGTTGAAATGATTCCTTTTGAAATTGATTCCACCTCAATTTTTTCCTCAAAATAAAACATATTTTTTAGTTTTATTTTTTCCCTCAGAAATAATAGTTATCTTTTAAGTTTAATTTTTTCCTATAACAGTTATTTCTTGAGTTTTATTTTTTCTCACAAAAAAAAACTTATATTTTAGTTTTGTAACAAATAACAGCTATTTTTTAAGTTTTAATTTTTTTCCTCAAAAATAAAAATAATTTTTTATTTTTGAGTTTTATTTTTTCCCTCACAAATTACAGTTATTTTTTTATGTTTTATATTTTTGCTCTCAAAATAAAACTTATTTTTTTTTCTCCTTCACAGGTAAAGGTTAAGTCATGTTTTAAATCACAAAAAAAACTTTGAGCTATATTCGAGTTATAACTTTTCAATCTAGCAATTTCTAACTTTTCTGTATTTCATTAAAAAGCATTTTACACTTGAGGGAAAAACATAAAACTCAAATATAAGTTTTACTTTGAGGAAAAAATTAAACTCAAAAAATAACTGTGGTATTAATTATTTGACCAATTTAAATTTGTTGTGGTTTATTTTAAAATATGGTTTTAAATAACTGTTATATGTGTAGGAAAAAAAAAAAACTCGAAAAAAAGTTTTATTTTGTGAGGAAAAAATAACTAATATTTGTGAGGGAAAAAATAAAACTTAAAAATAACTTTTATTTTGTTTTGTAAGGAAAAAAATTAAACTTAAAAAATAACTGTTATTTGTGAGGGAAAAAGTAAAACTTAAAAATAACTTTTATTTTGTGAGGAAAAAATAAAACTTAAAAGATAATTATTATTTGTGAGGGAAAAAATAAAACTAAAAAATAAGTTTTATTTTGTGAGCAAAACAAACAACTTGAATTTTACTATTATATTTTAGCAGAAAAATAAAACTTGAAAAATAACTATTATTTAAAATAACTATTTTTTTATAAAACTTATAACAGTTACGGTCTCTGTTTCTAATAAATAATGAAGTGGTTTTGAGTCAGTGAAAAAGTAATTGAAATTTTAATTACATTTTCTATAATGGAATTGACGATTTTTCAACTTCCATTTATGAGGAATTGAAGTATGCAATTACAAATTAAAATTACTGTTATGGAATTGACAGTTTTTTCAAATCCATTCCAAGAAATTAAGGTGTTAAATTTCATATTATAATTCCTGTAATGGAACTGACAATTTGTTTCAATTCTATTTTAAGGAATTGAGGTGTTCAATTACCAATTACAGTTCCTGTAATAGAATTGACGATTTTTTTCCAATTACATTCCTGAATAATTGAGAGGACCAATTACGAATTTCTAATTCTAAGAAATTGGAGTTAAATTATAACAAGGTACCATTTGACAAAGCTCTGCTCGTTGATTCAATGAAATAAACAAAAAGTTATGGCAAATAATTTTATCTACTCAAACTCTTTTTCCTTATATAATACCAAGAGTCCAAGCTTTGGATTAACATTTTATAATAAAGAATATGGACAGATTCCTGAATATGACGTGATCGATAGGTGTTTCAATTAAACCAAAAACAGCAGTATTTTAGAAAAAACAGTTAATTTTTAAAATACAAAATATAATACACACTATTATTTTATACAAGAATTGTATAAGGTTTTTAATACTAAAAAAACGACTTCAGAGTATTTTGAAATTTTAAAATTTAGTGTGCATAAAATATGGAGGTATGAAGCGTTTAAAATTGTCTTCTCCGAAAATTAAATTTTTGACTTGTTACAGTCTTGCACAAAATGAGCAATAATGTTCTTTTCTAACGTATTTTATGAATTCTCTCAATTTATTCGTGAAAAGTGAAACAAAAGTCCAATTTCAATCTGTTTGCTAATTCTCACTGGGAAAAATAATAGAAACCAATTACAATTTTATTTATTTATGTATTGGCCAAGCAAGGCATTTAACAGGGTTTTTTCTTTTATTTAAAACATACCCAACAAGTACCTCGAAAGTACGGTACTGAAATTAGTAGTACCGTAATTAGTCCGTATTATATCAAAAAAGTGTTAAAAAACTAGAGACTATATTCGGACCTAATAAACTGACGAGTGCCCGATCTGGTCTTCGTTCGTACACCGTGCCTGCCCAAGGTGTTTCAGGACTAGCACTTCTTTCGGTGCAGAGGACATTTATCGACACTGGTACCGGACATATATCAGCTACTTTATTGACACAAAACATGAAATTCTTTCTCGGGTATCTTAAATACTATTTAAGAGGGGGAGAGAAAAGGCATTTGTAAAGGGAACGCTTGGCGGTACGAAAAGATGGCTGTTGTTATCAAATATTCTGCAACATCTATTAATAGGTTCGTTTCATGTGTAGTGTGGTGCTGAGATTCATTTAATAATCGTGTATATTTAGTACTCCTTGTTGGCTCATTATGTATAATTCTGTTGGAAATATATTCGCTATCGATGTTTCTAGTAATAGCATCGAATAAAACACATGAGCAAACCGATGTTCTTCTTCAGTTCATGTTCACTATCAGTGGCATTAAATTAAGGACTTTCAATCTATGTTCATATGGTGGCAAATTTCTGTAGTCCTCGGGGTCATACAAGTCTCTCAGAGCAAAAAAAATGTCTTTGGATGGATTCTATTCTTTCACTATGCACTTCAAATGCTGGATTACAAACTATGCAACAATGTTCAAGAATTGGCCGCACTAATGTGCAGTATAAGGTTTTTGTTATCCATAAATTCTTTAATTCTTTGGCACGTCTTTTTATGAATCCGAATATGTTTTTTGCCCTGGATATAATGTGGCTATCCAGGATAACCCCAAGATCTACCCCATTAAGCACATAACTTTTACAAGTTATTGCGATTTAACGGGAAAAGATTATAACGTTGCGTTTCTTCACGTTGAGGGAAAGCTTATTTATACTGCACCATTGTTAAAGAGATAAAAGCTTTTTCTGTAAGAACACCGAATAGCCTTCTGAATTAATGACGTAGTACAATTTTAGGTCATGTGCATATAAAAGATGTGGGATCTCATTCAGAACATCAAATATAACTGCGATAAATACGTTGAAGAGAAGTGGATTTCGCACAGATAGGAATTGCGTCATTTCAGTAAAGTACCCGAAATTAAAAATTATACGAATTTTATAGATAAGATTTCTTGATGAACGCGATCAAGGCTTTACTGAAATCGGTATAGATTACATCTATCTGATGTCCTTTTTCCATTTTATTAAGAATATCAGAGGCCATTATTGTAAGATTTGTAGTAATTGATCTACCTTTACAGAATCCTTGTTGTTGTTCATTTAAACGTGAATTAATTAGGTCTGTAAGTTTGACACATCAAATTTTTTGGAACAGTTTGGGAAGAGTCGACAATATGGCTATTTTTTGACTGCTATAATTTTTGACTGCTCTCTTGTTCTTATAAATTGGCGTTAGATCAGAAATTTGCAACGACTTGTTAAAAATGATGTATAAGGGCGTAACTAACTGGTCATTGTACAAGCAAGGTTGGTGGTAACAGGTCTGGACCGGGAGATTTGTAAGGATCTATTTTCAAAATGGAATTGATTATATCCCCCGTGTTAGATTGATTGAAGAAATCTGTGCTGATATTTGGTGAAACGAAAATGGAGTTTGGTTATGAGTTGAAGGAGAACAGAAAATCTATTCGAAGTGATCTGCAAAAAGATTACAGATCTCCTGCGGGAAAAGTTAGGTTAGGTTAAAGTGGCGGCAGGTCTTTAGACCAGCCCACTTAGACCATATTTTTGGTCCGTCGTGATAACACAGAATGGAAGAAGGGAGTAACCAAGTGAAACTTTTGTATAGGATGTTCTTAATTTAGCAGAAGCTGTAGAAACATGTGATATTAAATATGAAGCAAGTGTTATGCCTTGACCTCAGTCAAATCAAGTTACTAAGCGTTCCTCTCCACAAACTTTTCCTACCACTACCAACTACAACTTTTCGTCGTAAATTGATGTGTTTTTAAGTTCCTTTGATCAGGAATAAGAAAAGAAAGGCTATAGCGTAGGACCATGGCCCTGCCAGATTCTCATTTTGGGATTCAAACCCGGGACCCCTGAGCGATAGTCAAGCGCGCTACCACTAGACTATCAAGGCCACTAGACTATTTATCCTGCGGGATAAAAGAGGTAGCATTTCCTTTAAACATGGATGTCGAGTAGCTGGTCGATTTTTGCTTAACGTTTACAAAGTCGAAGAATTTTTTAAAGTCTGTAATAATTCTTTCTCCAATTAAGTTTTTGCAATACTTTTGAAAATTTCCATAAATTTCTACTTTTCTAGAGCCAAAAAGTTATCAACATCATGACTTCCTGACACCTCCGCCCCATAGAATTAACTAAATTAGCACAAGTATATCCACTGGCATGAAATACCATGGATCCTTGATTTTATTCCACAATCACTATTTAGTTTTAGCCATATGAACTCCAATTTGACGCTTTAGAACTCCCCACATGTATTTTATCGGATAAAGATCCAGGGATTATGAGGGCCCTTCTAAAACATTCACTTAAATTTATGGAAACCAATCCTTTACACGTTTCGAGGAATGCTTTGGATAGTTATCATGCATAAACTACCATATTATAGGCATTTTCTCCGGGCCATATAGTAACATCAGAGTGTCAAATATTTTAACATAGTCCACAGCAGATATGGTATCGTTAATCAAGAAAATAGAACCTACGCCAAATGATACGAAGCAGCCCCATATAACTACGCCGTCGCCGTGTTTAACAGTTTTGGTGGTGTACTTGGGATCATACTTTGCGTTTCCTCACATACTTGACCATAGAACATTTTGGCTATTTTCCCGAAAGACATGTTTATTCTGCAAAAACAAGTCTTTTTTTATGTTCTTAGAGCTCAAATAAGGAACTTTTCTTGGACTTCTAGCCATTGCTCCAACTTAATTAAAACGATACCTGATTGCACAATTTGTAAACGTTGTATTTTAATCATTCTTAAGTTGTTCTGAGGTGCGAAATGATTTTTGTTTCCATTGTCACACCAAATGGTTCTATGTTGGCTGCCGCTTTTGTTTCTGGTTTAGAGACTGCATGAATTGCAGGGCATGCCTTTTTCTTTGAAACTCCAACTAGTTGCGCTATTTCTCGCACTGATTTTCCCTTTTTTATTTCTTTCCTTTCAGAAGAACTTCAAGTTTCATCTCGAATATTTATTTTTAATAAATCTGGGAAAATAAACCTCCTCTTAAAAAAATTTAGTCTAAAAGTTATCAATTTGTTGCTTACTTGTATCTTGGTTGTAAAGCTCAACTTCACGCTTTTGTTAACACAATTTTCTATTGTTTCTAATTTTTTTCCAAGCAATTCTGTAATATTTTTAATTCGCTTACACTTGACCGTATAACGGTAAGTAAATGATGCAAATGCGAGAAATAATATAAAGTAGCCATAACATACAGTAGTTGCTATTCTCTTTAAGTATGTGTTTCTATTAATATTCCAAATCTTAGTGTTACAATAGAATCTGTTTGTATTATTATTTTCCGCCAATGTATTTAAAATATACCAACAGAAGTAGTTTTTTATACATGTATTTTTAATAAGAAGAGTTCATTTTAAAATAAAGCCCACAATTTTTTGATAATTTTTCTTAAAAAAAATATTTCCAATGCATCGAAATTTAAAACAAAAAACATCGACAAAAATATTTCCAATAAATCGAAATTTAAAACAAAAAACATTGAAATTTTATACAGCTTTTGCTCAAAATGCCGGCTGAGTCGTTGTGGTGGTAAAGAAAATATGTATATAGTAGGTTTTGAATTAAATTTTAATGATAGAACAGTGTAGAAGTTAAATGTTACGGTTTTTAGAGTTTTTCACATATTAGCAAAGTGGAACAGTAATAAAATAAGTATACATATACATAATTTATATATCACAATACTTTAATGTATTATTCTTATTATTTTAAATTTTAAGATAATTACAGCTATTGCGCGGTGACGTATATTTCAATATATATATATAAATGGCTGCTATATATGTACAGTTATATTGCAAGAATTGTATTGTATTAAATAAATGTAAAAAGCAATGTACAATAATAGAGCAAAATATATAAACAAAAATATACACATATAAAATACTAATAATAATATTCCTTAACAAATAAATCAATTTTACAATGCAGTTGCTTGTTCGATTAGTAAAACATTTGGCTTAAGATATGGTATGGATATACTATATGTCGATATGAGTACTTGTTTTGACAACTTCTTATGATTTTTATAAACAACTAGATGCAGCAATTTAACAATACTTTTGTGTATTTTGTTGTAAAGGCTAAAAAATGCTTTTCTATATATAAACAAAAATTTTCTGCTTTGCATAGATAAATGCAAATGAGTATAAAGCGAAAATACAATTTTAAATAACTTTTATCTTATTGCAAGAACGGGACAACAAATTTAAACAAACTTGCAAGGCAAGTCATGTAAACAAATATAAAAACACTCATAAAATTAAATGCTTTTGAGAACAATAACAGACAAATAAATTCAATCAAAACACCTAAATTTTTGTCTTACAAAGCATAAAGACTACAAAAGTGTGTTACCACAACTAAAGCGTATACTTAAAGAGTATATTAATTATATAATGTTTGTTGTTTTTTTTTGGCATCGAATAAATATTAAATTCAGTATCTAGATAAATACTAATAAAGTATAAGATAATACAGATATGCACCTAACTTCAAAATGCTGCTAAGGAAAAAATAAAAAAAAAACAATCTTATCTACGCCGTTTGAGCAATGCATTGATGTCACTTTTTGGATCTGCAGCCAAGGAACTCCAAGTGGTATCCTTGCAGAGCGGCAGCATTTCCACTGCATCAGTGGCAACCTGTATAGCTGCGCTGACAACACAAGTATCGCGTATTTGAAAAAATTTTCCTACTAACTCATCAATCCAACTGTGCAGACTAGATTCCGAGCGTTGAGCATTGGCCTGTGCTAATTGGCGCAACACTCGCACATCTTCCGCCGGCGGAAGATGCTGCTGCCACTCCGTTGGCGCATTAAATTCGTTCAACAGCGAAGAGCCCCGATTAACAATCTGCGATCGTGCCATACTAATGGCTTTGTCAGACTCGTAGGCCAACGGAGCAACTAAGAATTTAGTTTGTGCAAATATGGCAGAGCGTCCAATTAACTTGACTGTCCAGATGCCAGGTGTAAGTGGATGCTTAAGTGTGGCTTTGGAAAAATTTATGGCATCTGTCTGTGCATCTTCGATGTGCAATTCGTTGAAATCTTGCAATTGGCCTGCAGGATCTATCCAAAGTATGGTCAAATTGTAGGTGTACGATGAGGATTCGGCAGTGTGAGTTGGCGTTGCACCTGTAAATGTAAAACTCAACACCAGATCGGTGTGAGGCCCCAGAAATTTCACAAAATTGCGTGCTATTTGTTCCTTTTGATCGAAATCCGAACTGACTTCAAAATTACGCAAACGTTTGGCAAATTTAGAGTTCTTGGCCAGCTTTTGATATTGCACAGGACGTATGCGTGTCTCCAACTCGGCGTTGCTGCTATTGCTGAAGTGACTGCGATAACGTAGCAGAAATCCTTTGTACTGATCGTTGCTCAAGTAGTTTGTTATTTCCAGCAATTGTGTCCTTAGAGGTAAAGCATTCTTCAACTTGCGTCCGGTTAAGCGCAATATGCTGTCCGCTATGCTGCGTGTCAAATCGTCAGCTGAGGCGTACTTGTCATCGATGTGATAGAAGCTTTGCCAGTACGCATTCAAGTTGGCGTATTCACTGGTATATGGACCAAACAGCCATTCCTCCAGCTGCAAGATGATGGCCTGATTAATAATGGGCTCAAATTTGCGCGCAAAAAACAACATTTTGTGTTCGGTGCCGTGAAGGCGCTGCCAGTCGTCTGGCTTAAAATCATTTGGACTGCAGCCACACCAATCGACGACATGCTTATACTGGCACTTACAGCCAAGTTTGCGTTTCCAGTTGGTCACGTGCAGATTATTGTCAACATAAGTGCCACAGAAGTGTGAATTTCGTAGTACGGTGTGAAAGAATGATTCGGCAGGCAGCAGTGTATGACGAAATATTTTGAGTAAACCTTGCAGCAATTCACTATTTTGTTCATGAGTAACATACTCTATGAAAGGACGTGATAGCGCTACCCAATCGCTGCCGCCATCGACTTGCATGCCCGCCGGCAGCTGACGATCTCCAATGCGCCACATGTGTGTGTCGCATTCCACAAAAGTCTTATCCAGTCCCTGCTTCTGAATGAAACGCTGAGTTTCTCGACCATGGCTCTTAACAAAGTTCCGCCCTTTGTTTGCGCTCAAAAATTCGACCAATTTTTCTGCTGTTTTTACTGGAAAATCGCTCTCGCTCAAATTTATGACAAAGTCCCAGCGCCAAGAGGACTCCAGTAGATCCTGCATACACTGCAATAGCATGGTGAGCAATGAGGCGCCTCCCCAAATGGTGGAGAAACGTTTGCGCGCTAAACGTATATTTTGGAAATCCGGCTCCAATTCCAACAACTTACGAAAGAGATAATCTTGGCGCTAAAAATAAAAAAACGAGCATTTCAAATGAAAAATATTTAAAAATAGGCTTCTTAAAACTACTAAGAACAAAAGTTTTACTAACATAAATCTTAATAGTGTTGAAATTTGTTTAAAAAAAAAATATATTTCAGCGGTTTTTATGAAACACTTTTTTCGGAAATACCTTTCAATAATCTTATGTTAACACCAGCGTTTGAAAATGCTGTCATTTTTTCATTTCATTTGCAAGCACAACAGCAAAGCCATAGCAATAACAAAAAATCCGAAGTAGTACTGTCGCTTTGAGGCATTTTTTTAATAGGCAATAAATGCCTTCGCCGCAACCAGTTCGTCGATTATAATCCGCATGCTTGCGAATAATTATTCGCAAGCATGCGGGTTGAAAGGGGGCTTTCGTCAACCTCCTCATGCTTGCGAATAATCAACTGCTTGCGGCGAAGGCAATTATTGCCTACTGAAAAAGGCCTCTAGGCAATTCTCGAGCAATAATTGTCTTTGCCGCAAGCAGTTTGTGGGTAATTCGCCGCATCGGGGATTCGGCGAAAGAAAAGACAGAATTGCCGCACGGCTGACTTGTACTAGCAATTCTTGTGTGTTCCTTTTGTGGTGTTCTTGTTCATTTTGTGTGACTGAACTGTATCGTGGCAAAATTAGACAAGGTAGTGTTAGGACGGAGAGCCGGTGACCGAGCTGTCAAAACGAAGTTGACATTTCATACAAAATCTGCAACCAATTCTAGTGCAATATGAAAGCAAAAATTGGCAAAAATACCAAAATGGCTCAGTTTGACAGTTATGTTCATTAAGAAAGAGAACACATTCAGCCCATGGCAGAATAACCAGGTAGATGCACTAGAAATACGCTCTCTCCAAAAACAAAACAATAACAAAGGCGTAATTATAACGTCAAAATGAGCTGTTTTGAAAATGTTATCAATTTTTACTTACTTATTTATTCAGTTTTGAAAATGGATTTTCTGGACTGCCTATAACTTCCTCCCGTCGCGATAATTCGAAAACCGTTCATTAATTGCTAGCTTCCGTTCCAGCACGATAAAATTAGCAAACAACCGTCGATTTTATTAAATAAATTTAAGGTTTTCCAACAGAATTTTCACTTGTCAAAATATATTTTGACAGTTTAAATCAGCCGTACATAGCTACACAAATAAATTGGTTACTACACAATCGAATAAGTAGTCGAATGAAAATTATATTAAAAGTAAACTTTCTTTTGCTTCATTTAAGGCCAAACTACAATTAATTATGTATTATATTTTAAAACACGCTCATTTTATGAAATTTTTAAAATTGTTGTTTAGTTTTTTTACATGTTCATACATAAAATCTGGGTACTCAATTGATTTATACGGTTACAAGTAAATTATACATCCCTATGGCTGAACGAGTAAACATAAATTGTCAATAGTGACATTATAGCTACGCCAATGTTTTGCTCTTTCGTTGTTTGTTCTCCGAATTGCATCTACCTGGTTATTCTGCCATGATTCAGCCCTAACACTACCTCGTCTAGTTCTACTATGAACTCTACTGCTAATTCTAGTACAGCGCATGCGCTCTACTCAGACGTAAAATAATTGCCAGCAATTAATTGCTCGTGAACTTCCCATGAAAGAGCCCTCGGCAAGTTCAAAAGAAATCGTCAGCTAATTGCCAGCAAGTTTTCGCCGCAGAATTGCCTAATGAAAAACGGGTCATGTACAGAAATTGAAATGAAACACACAAGAATTGACCGAGAGTTGCCAGTACAGATCAGGCCGTGCGCCAATTGTCTTTTTCTTTCGTCGAACCCCGATGCGGCGAATTACCCACAAACCGCTTGCAGTGAAGGCAATTATTGCTCGAGAATTGCCTAATGAAAAAGGGCTCAAAGCGACAGCAAAAAATCGGAAGTTCGACTGTTGCTTTTGCTGTTGCTTTATTTTCATAGCTGTAACTCTTGGCAGAGCAAGCCGAAGTTAAAAAACGAAAACAATTAAAGTCTTTTTAAAAGCGAAAAAAAAGAGATAAGTAAATAAAAGTTTATAATACACACAATAGGAGTACAATCGCTTACAGTACAGCTTTAACAATAGGAGTATTCACGATGTGGTGTATTTGTCTTTGTATTGCGTATTTTTGATAAATTTGATATTTGTACTAAATTTTGTAAAATTACAAAAGCCATAGCCCTAGTATAAATCAGAGTTGGGCGTAGTGCACTAAATGCGGAAGAAATTCTAATTTTCACTATTTTTTTACCAGCTTAGTGATAGTGAAGAATCTCTTCACTGATTCTCTTCTCTTCTCTCTCTTCTGATTCTCTTCTTCTTCACGATAGTGAAGAGATTCTTCACTATCACTAGGGATTTTAGTGGTAATGTTATATTGTTGCACTATAACTAAATTGAGTGGTAGTTACTAAATCTCCACTACACTCAAATAGTGCAAAATTTGAGCAGCCACTAAATGAAAGCTGCAATTGAAAGTGTTTCCACTCAACTTTCAATTATGACTGGTTTTAAAACTATTTCAGTTAGACTCGAATTAAAAAAAATCTATAATTAAGAAAAACTATTTTTCGAGCTTCAGGTCATTTATGTTTACGAAACAAAAAACAACAACACCTCTGAATGAGCATCACCAAACTAGGATCATATAGACAGTTTATATAAAATTGGTGTTATTTAAAATAATAGTTTCATGAAATTAAATTGCTTAAAGAAAATAATTGTTAGCATAGCTTATTTTTCTTGTTTTAATTAATATTTTTATATTTTACTAAGAAGAGCATAGAAACATACAAATTTCTGTGTAATATTTAAATACTCAATACTACAAGTAAACTGTTCCTGTTTCTTTCAATTGAGTGATAACTTTTTGTGCTTTACCACTATTAGTGCAAGTATTTTTTGCACTATTCATTTAGTGCAAGTATTTTTTGCACTATTCATTTAGTGCAAGAAAAAAATTTCCACTAAGCTGTAAACATTTTTTTTTTCCACTATTCTGATATGAATTTGAGTGAGAAATTTTGTCACTATCACTATCACTCATGTATAGTGAGGCTTATATTTTTCAATTCAGCAGTCAAAAAAAATTGAAGATAGAGAATAATTTTACACTATCAGTACATGTAAGCTGAAACTGCAAATTTAGTGCACTACGGCCCAACTCTGGTATTAATTACTATTGAAATAGAATAAATTCTAACCACGATTAATTGCAGTCAAAAACTAATGTTCCCTATATTCTTTCACCTATATTCTTTCATATTTCACTCAGTTTCCAAGTAAACAGTCCTTGGGCAACAAACGCACCAGACACACGAAGCAGTTTTGTGCAGTGTTTCCTATTCGTATTTCATAGCTGTCGTTCTTCGATAGTCAAAGCAACAGCACATTTCAACAAACAAAAATATGAACTGTGCTTCGACTGAACTATTTCAATTTGCTCAGTCAAAGCAACATCACAGTTACATGAAAAATAAATTTCGGCTGTGCTGCTGCTTTGCTGTTAAAATGTGCGCAGTAAAGCAAAACCAAAATTGTTTTAAGTAAAAAAATTGGTTTCGCTACACACCGGTAGCATATTTTTTAGTGCTGTTGTTGTTTCGCTGGAAGTTTTTTAAACACTGGAATAAACTAATTGTATGGTTATGCTAACTTTATTTTAATTAATTATTTAAATAATGATTAACAATTTTTTATAGCCTACGTCCCAACTGGGTACCGTAGCTATCTAATAGAAAAATAATTATTGAAATAGCGCCTGCCGTTCTCAAGCTTTGCGGACCCGAACATACGTGAGTGCCCTTTTATAAAATAGTATAGAAGTATAGATGCAGTTTTGGAATTTTTTTTTCTTGTATTTTTGTCAAGATGCGACAAAACGTAAGATTCATGCAAAAACAGTCAACTTTTAAAAGCTGTAGTGAACGCAAAATTAATTTTTTTTTATTGAAATTATTTTTGATTTACATTAATGAATGTTTTATCTTTGAAATGATATCAATGTCGCCTGCAAAAAATATTGTGGTTTTTGTATATGGAATGAATCACTGTATTTCACAGCTCAGCGAAAAAGCCCCTAATAAAATGTCTCCCAAAGAGAAAATTAAATAACTTCTAAAAATTGTCCATACATTTTTTGGAGTGAGAGAAATGCCAATTTATCAATTTAATTAAAAAATTGGGAATTCATTTTATTTTTCTTGGTAACTATTTTATTCCCACTTAAATAAATTTATCATCATTACTAATTTTTATATTAAAATTTAATTTTGAAAAAACTCCAAACATATTTGAAAATTAAAATGCAAAATACTTAGTTGGGAGTTATTTCATTTGAATAGGGAGCTTTTTTATTTAATTTGGGAGTTAGTTCACATAACTTGGGAGTTATTTAATTTCCTAACAATTCCAATTTTGAAAAATATTTAGTGTAACATTTTGAAGACAAATTATTAGAAGTTTTTTAACCTTTTAGGACTTTTTAAATTTTTCTTCGAAGTTTTTTTCACTAAACTTGTAATTTCATTATTTTTGGGAAATATTTCATAAATATTGGGTGTTATTTCTTTGATTTTGTTCTCGTTGGAAGTTGTTAAATTCGGATTCCTTTCATTTTTGGTTTGAGAGTTTTATGAGAGTTTAAAAAATTTATTATGACTAATTTTGTTTTTATTGAGACTTATTTCATCATGTGTAATCCCATTGGACTAATTCCTTTAGGGACTATTTTACTAAGTCGTCCTCTACTACTAGCAACATAAAAATTGACAACTAGAAGCTTACAAAAATCAGCAAGTACAAAGCCTAATTGTCCATAACGCAACAATAAACATTTTTAATGAAATCCTATTAAAGTTTTTTAATTCGCTTTTTTTGCCTCGATGCTTTTTCTGAATTTCGATCTGAACTTTTTATGACTGTTCCTTTCTTAATTTTAACTTTTTTTTATAAAAGCCTGAGACCATTGTACTTTCTCATATACTTTTCTAACTAATATAATGGAATTTTTCTTAAAAGGAGCTAAAACCTTCAATGTACACCATAGGTTTTAATAAAACATGAACAGGTATTTCTTTCAACCTTAACTTTTCTTGAAATTGTTTCGAAAGTCCAAGTTGGGTTATCGTTTTGGGTAATTTTTTAACATTGTTTTGGAGCACTTGTCTTTCAAACCTAAAGGCAACCAAAATTTAACATGAGTATTTGCACCTTTTTAGTTGAGGCATCTGTTTAAAACAAATTAATTTAAAAAAGTTTACAATAATACTATTATCAATTGGTTTTTTGTAAGAGAAAATGTCATTACAGATCTAGCTAGGTGTCCTTATTGATACTAAGTTGTTTTGATTTGACGCGCATATTGGTTATTCGATGTCAAAGGCAAATTCTCTGCTTTCCTTAGAGGACGCCAGCATTATTTGGTATCCTGTCTATGATACAATTGTTAATAGAATTGCAAAAATACAAAACCATTTCACTAAATTCGCACTTTGACGAAACTTCTCAGGTGAGAATATGCCTGCATACGAATCTCGATGCCAACTTATGAATTTAATCAGCTCAGCTCAGCGTAGAAGAGTTCAGAGTATTATGTTTATAAAGAACATACTGGGCAGTAAAATTGATTTGCCTGAGCTACTTTCGCTAACAAATTTTTATGCACCACAGAAATCCCTGCGAATAAGAAACTTATTTCTTCCACAGTTCCATAGTTCTACCTATGGCCTGAACGCACCATTATCGAGATGTCTTACTCTGTTTAACTCTATTAACAGTCACGTAAATTTCGGTATAAATAGACCTGCATTGAGACCTGAAAAATTTATAAAATAATAACTTATTCAAACTATTAATATAAGAGCATGTCAGCATTTTTAATATTAATGTTGAAACATCTGTATCTTTCTATTTAATTTAAGTATTTTAGGTTAAGTTAAAGTCTGTAAGGTGCCCGGTAGACGTATGATTAAATAAAAAAATAAATATGTGCACTAGTTCTATAGTGTGCCAGCCTTACTTCCTGCGACCCTACCTAAAAATTATGAAAATTAAAACTATGAAATTAATTTCCAAGCAAATGGAGCGTTAAATGAAATGTATGGTCAGACGTTGCTTCATGTACCAAAGATTATGACATATATTTTTTATGCACACAGCCACTTAGACAAGTTGTTGTTGCTTGTTAAAAAAATAAATAAAAAAAAAACAATTAAAATATTTTCATACTCACCGCGTCCACATGTATAAAGAACACATGATTCGGCGAATAAAGCGCGCGAATCAAGCGATGCACTTGACGCAATGCACGACCATTCAATGTCAGCAAAAAAGCTATTTTTACGCTCTGGACATCGGCTTTAACGCTGGTATCAGCGATTTTTGCAGTGAATTCTAAAAGACAAGCAAAGGTAAAAGTTATTGATCTTGGAAAGAAAATAAGCGAAATTTTTTATTTATTTCGTTTATAATACGTGCTCAACTTACTAGCAATGCCTGTCTCATAAACATTCATGGTGAAGTATCCACCACAAGCCTCCTTCGACGATCCCGTACACTTCATGTTACAGCTGGAATCGGGAAGCTTTGACGAGCTCGCTGGCACATCTGAGCCACAAAAACACTCCGAACCATATTGCACCCCCGCATAGGGATAACCAGATTGCAGACACAGCTGTATGCAACGTTCTGGTGTGTTGGTTGTTTTAAAATTTGTAAAATAACCCGATAGCAGACGGAATTCCTTTTCATCACGATAGCAACCAAGTGGTGCGTTTGCTGTATAATTAGCAGCTGGACAGTAACTTGGCAAGTGATGGGCATAAAATTGTCCTGCCTGTATGGCACACGCAACTTGAGCGATATGTTTTTTGCAGTCTATTGTTTTGGCGCGTTGCAACGCCGATATTGCTTCCCTTGCACCAATAACGCATTCCGGCTGAAAACCCAACTGTTCCGGTGTTAAGGAAATGGTTGCTGGTGCCGTTTTAGGAGCAGCGCGTTTTTGGTGCAGCGCAACAGCAGCTGCTTGTGTTTCTTCATCATCGTTGGCGGAATTAGAATTGCTGCTGCCGTAACGTGCTTGATTAACCGATCCATCCGATGCTGAATGATCTGAGTGTAGCTCTGCTATGCCCAGTGATTTGTAAGCAAGAAATATTTGTATACCAAGTATAAGTAGACCCAACAGAAAGAATAGTTTATAACGTCTCATCCAGCGGACAGCAAGGTTTTCAGACATAATCACTGCTGCGCACACGATTGCCCTGATTTATGATTACGACTAAACTTGAGTAAACTTAACGTGTTTCGAGTGTGGGCGCCGTGCATGACAGCGTTGTTAGCTCTCTTGTACACAATTAATTAATTTGCGCAGCTAATTGTCTGGTTTGGCGCTGTTGCCTTGAGTGCTGGTCGATAATAGCTTAAGTGCTAATGTACCAAAAGAATAATGAAAACGTCTCTGGTGTTTGTTGTATCTGCGATTTTATTGTTTCAATGCAACAACCTTGTGTTAAGAGTGGCACTTTGGGTGATTTTTATTTTGTTCTACAGCGTGAGGACGGTATCAACGGGTAGAGACTACATTTCTCTCCACCATCATTGGTTATCAAAGCATTGTTGTTGTATTTTAATATCCTATCTTCAATTGTTGCACTTTATTCCAACCCAAGTGGTTTGTTCAACGACACTTTTTTTAAGTTATTCTTAACCCGAAACACCCTGTCGTTGCCATATGGCAACGCAAACACAAATACTTAAAATGTGCTTATTTTAGTTTAAGCCATTTTATATTTGCGTTAACAGGTCATTCTGAGAATTTAAAAAAAATTTACTCAGGGTGATTCGGGTTAAAATAATTATATCTTAACTATTGAAATATGGCACTTGATAACTCTTCAATTTTGTGCACAAGACCTTTGTGTAAATTTTTGTGGAAAGAATACCAAACACGGAAACCAAGAAAAGTTAACTAAAATTATTGAGTCAGTCACAATGGTGTATTTGACATAAGTAGGGTGTTTGGTAAATGTTTAAACGAGCCTTGCCAAACAGTAATACAACAATTTTATTTTTTATTAGTTTGGTTGCGAAGTATTTATATATATTAATGTGCCTCGAGATGAATGGGAGCCCAAGTTTCGTATTTGTACCCCTATAAAAATGAACATTGAAGGTGCTATATATCCGTTGACATAGATTCCAGACCATATAAATATATGTATATTAAGATGTCTTGAAAAAAATATATTACATTTGTATTCCTATAAAAATTATCCCTGATCTATTTTATTACGATTTCCAAAATATTTTATTTGTAACAAAAGTCGTCAATGAACTACAACTTTTAGCAAAAACCTCAAAAATCATATTTTTTTCGTTAATATATTGGCTGATGTAATGGTTGTAAAAATTAACTGTCAGAATTTATAGGCCACAAAAAGCTATCTTAATCTGCATCTTTCAAAAAACTTTCAAAATTCAAATAGCTTCATTATTTTTTTTTAATTTCTTACAATATTTTTCAGTAGGTGTTAATTTTATAATTAATATTTTAGTTTCAATATATATCAATTTAAGCAATTCTGATCACAAATGAAAGCACTCAAAACCTTTCCAACGAAATCTTGAAAGTGAGGAAATAATCATTAGAAATAATGAAGTTATTTGAATTTTTGTGAAAATAATTTTAAAAAAGTTCACTAGAAGAAGCAATATCGGCATAAGTGCAGTTTACAGCCCACGCATAATAATATTTTCTTGTTTTTATTAAACGTATTTTAGTCTCCTTAGTCCAAAACTAGCAAAAATAAAATGTCGATCTCGAATGGCTTAGGAGATAAAATTCGCGAAAGTTTCAAAATTCAGTGCAAATTATGAAGTGTGTGGAACAAAGCCCAAAATAAAAAATTAAATATAGCCCAAAATGAGCAAAAAATTATATGAAATATGAAATTCTATTATATAAACGAGAATTTTATCTGGAAATACTGTAAACAGCGAAGCCGGTGTTTGATTTACTGAGTGTTGTAATCCCTAAGCAGTGGCCGAAGGCCTCCTATTAAAAAGAGAAAACTGCATACAGTTAGTTTTTTCATTAAATTTGGAACTTAACAGATAAAATTATATGCCCTTGTACGGAGCGTTAAAAACAAGCTTGAAATTGTATTTTCCAAGTTTCACGAATTTTATCTCCTAAACCATTCGAGACCTACATTTTATTTTTAGATTTTTGGACTAAGGAGGCCCAAACACGTTTAATAAAAACAAGAAAAAATTATTTACGTGTGGGCCGTAAACTGCAATTATTCCGCAATATCTTTTATCCAAAAGAAAAATTTTTAAATGTTTTAACAGATTAGAAAAGCTTTTTCTGGTCTGTAATTTCTGACAGTTTATTTTTTTAAAACTTTTACACCAGCCAATATATTTATGAAAAACATGATTTTTATAGTTTTTTTGCAAAATATATAGCTCACTGACGGCTTTTCTTACAGCCAAAATATTTTTGGAGTCATTATAAAAAAGATTATTTTATTATTTTTTTAATGCAGCTTTATATAAATAAATAAATATATTAACCATTTCAGCCTTTGCAAGAATATTAACCGAGCATCTATTGATCAATTATATGTCAATAGCATAACATATGTTGAATTTTTAGTCTCAATTTCTACAGTCATTTATGCATAAGCCATTGCTATCTTTTTTTTCTGCAGATGTTGTTAATGTTAATGCTACTGGTGGAGTTGCGCACTGCGACCTAATAGAGATCTATTGTACCTCCTTCTCAAGGCTGTAGGTTAGCGGATAACAGAATTTTGCCCAGACCCAGTTCTCTTCAGCTCCTCACAGAAATGGCAGTTGCTATCGGGTTCGATTCCCAATTTCGTCAGGTGATATTTAAGTTTGCAGTGTCCTTTAAGAAACCCCGTTAGAATTCTTAGATTTTTTTTCCCTAAGCTTATGCACAATTTTGATCTCTAAGGAGCAATTTGGATTCCTTTTTCAAAGCTTTCCCAAAGTTTGATCGTTTGTGACTCTCCTCCCTTCTTAGTTATTTTTTATAGTGTGTATGCCCAGTGGTTCTAGTCCTATAAATTTTGTGCCTGCACCTTGTTGCGCTAAGCCATCCGCTTCTTCGTTGCCTTGTATTCCTTTGTGTCTTGGGACCCAGACTATAGTAAGGGTGTTATTCTTGCCTAGTTCATTGAGTTTTGTTAGGCATTCCCATGTTACTCTCGATGATATTTTACAGGACACTAGTACTTTAATTTCTGCTAGGCTGTCCGACATCTCAATTATATCTTGACCAGTGATGTTCCTCGACGCGTCGTCTTTAATTGTCGACATTTTGGTGTCGATAATGTAGAAAGTGTCGACAATGTAGACAATGTCGAGAATTGTGTAAACAATGTCAACAAAATGCAACACTGCGAAAATGCAAATTCTATTTAGATTATGCTGATTCTTAAATTCTTTTTAAAATTAGTTTAATTAACACAAACTAACAAATTTTACAATTAAACAAACAAAAACCATGGCCAGAAGGCATAAAAATAAGGAATACTCCGTACTTGGACTCAATTTGATTAAATATCACAATAAACATGCAGCCTCTTACATTAGTTATCTACACGTCGTTAAAAGCAATTGTCTACACGACATTGTCGACACCGTCGACAATAGTTTTGTTGACGTCAAGTTGTCTACGCCGCACATCACTGATCTTGACCCTTTATAAAGAGGTCCTTAACCCTAGGATTTTCGACTGCCTAGGATGTGGTAAGTGACCTTACTGGGCCTTTCGAGGCCCATAAATCATGGCCAGCTGTCTTCACGATTTTCGTCCATCCAGATGTCCTATCGAAAGCTGCTATTATGTAGTAGTATTGTTAAACTCTACATCTGTGTGTGCGTGTTATTTTTTTAAAGTTTCTTAAGGGAGTGGGGGGTTAGGATTCCTTAAAAAGTAAAATTACTTTTTTAATGGCACAAGTTAGCTTTTGAATGATTTATATTTTTTTTAAACATAAATTTGCAAAAACTGAAAATGAGGCAACGAGCGTTGAATTGTTGTGCTTGATTTATAACTATTCAGCAGCTTAGCCATGGCACTGAGAAAAATTCAAGCCATATGAATTTCTTTGCATTTTTTTACACGACAAGAATGTTTTGCGCCTCTTTTTGGCGTTCTGAGCATTGCACGACTCACAGTCTTTTCGTTCTATATAATTCAGAATAATGCAATTGTGTATGTTATAATAAAGGTAGAGTTACGAATTTATAAAATATTTCTTTTTGTGAGAAGTAAGAAACTGGGATGTCAAAACCTTTAAAAATTCACGATGTTTATCCATTTATAGGTTTTTGCCACTCTTGAATGAGTAGCAACTGAGCATCTGGCCCATAGTGCTGACACCTGCTTTATTTTCGTTGTAATCCAGAAATTTATAAGGCTTGTTTTTCCAAAATGTAGTCTTCTTAGCTCTCTAGTTTTTTAGTAGCAAAAAACTTGTCCTCAGTGAGCTGCTGCAGGTCTGTCAGCAGCCTAGAAAATTGAGAACAATATCAAGCTTTTTCCACACTTCGTCACTTATTCCCGACATTTCAAATATTACTTGCAATAAAAAAATAAATATGTAATGCGACCATATGCACACAAGACCTTTAGACATATAGCGTAATAAAGTCGTCGAACGTGATCGATTGTGTTTGAACATATTTTGTTTAGTATACTATACTATAGCTTACAAACATTTCCTATACATTTAACGGACTGGCCTCGTGAGGCCCAAGTAGGTTCACTTACGTCCTTATTATAAAAACAGATCAGTTTCTTCTACGAAAGTAATGCAAATGCTTTTTAGTTTGTTTTGTTACGTCTAGAAAACATAAGCGGTAGGTGGCATAAAATGTTTCGGCGCTCAAAGCCAAGAAAAATCTACGACTTCTCAAAGTGAAAATGGGCCTCAAAAAGCCTAGTCGCACATCCTAGGGTTAAGTGTTCGTCAACAAAAGCGCGATTCGCCCAACGAATCACAAGCTTGGAGGAACAAAACCTTTGGACATGCATCTATTCTAAATCTCTTTGGAACCGAGGAATTAAAAAAAGTAATATACTATATAATACCCAGTGTGAGATTCGGTACAGAATGCACCACATCCATCCCAGCAGACATGAATGGGAATAAACAGCTGTAGAATTGTACGGGAACCTCCAATTTTATACTGATGGTTCCAAAGTTGAAAACGGAGCTGAATCGGGTGTATACTGTGAAATGCTACAAATCAAAGAGTCTTGCAAACTAACTAACTACTGTAGAGTTTTTCAGGCAGAAATATATGCTATTAAAAAAGCTGCATAGGCCATTCATAGGAAAAATCGTACCCCCACAAGGTTAGTTATATTTGTGGATAGCCAAACGGTCATCAAAATGTTGAATAGTAAAACGACGAAGCTCGAATGGTACAAAACTGTAAACTAGCACTGTACAGTATCTGCAATAGCCACAACGTCACTTTCAGGGCAGGCTGGTTTCAGGAATAAATTGGAACAATTTTTAACATGGTACCACAAAAAAATAAATAAGGGTATTGTATTTGTAATGGGCCTATAGGCTTCCGTGGAAGCGCCGACAACGGTGCACGATCCTACTTGTCTAACCTTACCTAACCTAGGCTAAGGAGGCCCAAATACATTTAATAAAAATAAAAATATATTCAGGTCCGGGCCCTAAAGTAAAATTATTTCACAATTCGTGTAACTCTTGGCAAAGCATGTCATTCATGGGTGCCAATCACTGCTCCAAACAGAGTTGTTGTTGCCTTCTTCAAACTCTTAAGCTCAAATACAAATCATGTTAATCATTTTTGTTTTAACACTTTTTTAGGCATGTTTATATTTGGCTTATGAAATATTTTCTTTTGTTAGCCGGTAATCAAAACAAACAGCAGATTTTGTCAAATTAGACATACTTCAATATATATCTCAATCAAAAATGTAGTGTGTTTACGAAAACCTAACTGGAAAGTCCACTGAGTCGTGAATACCCCAATTAAAAATATAACTAAAAAAACCAAAAATACCAAAACAAAAAGCTAAAGCGTAATCAAAAACAGCTGATGGTAGAGTTGAATCGTGTATGCTCTGCTTTTTTTTAATACTCCTCATATCCATTGTGAATATTTAGGCTGAACTGTTTTAAATACCATCACAGAAAATAATTTTAAGCACCAGTTTTCCAATACAAAATAAATTATGGTGGATCCAAATCGAAAAATAAATCGACTAACCGATAAGGACATTGAATTTCTGGACGAATGTGAAGAAGAATTCTCAAACCGATATACCGAAGAAGATGAAGATTTTATGCTGCATATGTCTAAACCTCTGGCAGATCCTCCGATAGTCGAAAATTGGGGTTTTCTTGGGAACAACCAAAGTAACCACCGTGGTGGCGGTGGTCAGAGAAATAATTTCTATGATAGTGATAGAGGACAGGGAGGTATGCGAAATAATCGTGGTTGGCACAATCGTCGTGGCAACGAACGGGGACCAAGTGGCAACTATGGACGTAATAGACATAATCAGACTCCATATTCAAGGGAGCACCGCAATAGTGAGAGGCGCTACAATGATGGTAGAGGATCCGAGAGTAGCGATCAACAACGTCCACCGATGAATGTGCGTAGAGATTATGGTAATTTTGTGGCGGCTTCTAAAGATTAGCGTATTGTTAACTTTTTTATCAAATTCTGTTTGTTTTAATGCAATACAAAAAGACAACCAAGTTTTTTCTTTTTACTGATTCAACTCTATTGCAAGTAAGTCCAAATAAAAAACGAAAAGTTTTGTTTTAACTCTGATTTTATTAAAGTGAAGAAAAAAAAAATAAGCTTACTAACGAATCAGTTATGGTTATGCCATTTTTCTAGAACAACCCTTTGAAGAAGACAATTTGTAACTTATACATCTCCACTTTACTTAAAGCCTAACTATTACGCTTTCCTGACTTGACACAAAATTATGTAACATTAACTGATACATACAATGATCGTGCATACCTTACTTTTGTTTTTAATTGTTTATGATGTGTTGCGTGATATTATTTTAAAAACTATGCTGAGCAGCTGCTGTAATGAAATCATGTTTAATGTTAATAAAATTGAAAGCACAGATATGAAACTTTTGAAGCTCCCATAAATCTTAAAGAAAATCCCTGCGTAGCCGTAAGCATTCAATAGCTTAAGTACAAGTCTGACCACCTGCTTTCTAAACAGCCGACTCGGACAGATCTTTATCATCCGCGGCATGCGACATACCAAAGCCCATGGCATTCAAGAGGTTGGAAGCGGGTCCTGAACCGCCAATTTGAGACTTGTAACTGTCCATCATATTCTTGAGCGTATTGACATTAATATTGATGGGTTGGAAAGTTTCAATATCATCGAAATCGTCCTCCACTTGCGCTGCGCTGCTCTGTGTTGTCTGCTGCTTTGACTGCTTACGTTGTTGCTGTTGTCTTTGTTTTTCAAATGTCTGTCCAATGGTAGTCCTTGCCAATTCCTTGTCCATTTGTGCCATATAAGCTTTGATATCAGCATCGATATTCAATTCCGAATTTGTCATCTCTTCAATATTGCGCTCCAGGTCATCCTCGTCCTCGTAGTCGCTCATTTCAGAGTTTGAGTCCCAGTTATCTTCCGGTATAACAAAGTCCAACAAATTCTTGACATGTGTTGAGGAGTTGTCGGAACATGAGGCGTCAGTATTTTTGGATTTTCTTGTTATAGGATGGTCATTACAAGCCTTGCGCATTGAACGATTTTTCTTGATATTAGCTGCGGTACGACGCTGCTTACTTGAGCTGCTTGGTTCATCACTCTCATCGTCGTCATCATCATCATTATCATCGTTGTCATCAGAATCGCCGATGCCATCGAAATCAGATTGTTTTTCAAGAAATTCAGATAGATTTTTAGTGAATTCCTCGGCATTGATGTCGCCATTTGATTTATAGAGTTTCTTCACACCAAAACGCTCAGTCAGCATGGCATCCAACTGTTCGGCGCTAATGTTGAGCCAATCATCGGGATCACTGGGCTGCAAAAGAATCGCTACAGTTAATATAATTGATTAATTTGCAATTTTGGCGGCGTGCAATAAAGCCATGTGAAATAGCGCCATATGACCTTATTTCTCAATGCGATGAGAAATAAAGTCATATGGCGTTATTTCCACGGAGGGAATGAAATAAAGCCATTATGTCGTTATTTCACAAGGACATGAACCTTACGTTTGATGTCTTTAATTTGTTTAACATGCTGTGCCCTTGTACATAATGTTAAAGACAACATTCCATTCAAGCGAAATTTGCTTGTTTTCTTGTACTTTTGTTGTTAAAAACAACATTCCGTGCAAGGGAAAATCATTTTATCATAAGAAAAACCCATTTGGATGCCGTAAATCCCTTATACAGAATGCTTTTGCCGTGTACAGAATGTTTGGCTTTATTTCTCATATATTAAAAATTTTGCCATGGCTTTATTTATTAATACGATGAGAAATAAGGCCATTTGGCGCTATTTCTCATGGCTTTATCGCACGGTAAATTTTCACTTTTACCTGCAAATTATTCTGCTCCTCATCACGGAACTGATCGGCATTAATTTCAGTGTTGCGCAGCAATTCGAGAATTTCACGGCCCACAAGCGGTGCAGTGCGGAAGCGTTCATTATTTTTGGTATAATACTCTCTCGCTTGCTTATACAGCTGCTGATAGTCCTGTGAACCTTCAATATTACCGCGAAAATAACCCTTCGATGTTAGACTTTTAACGTAGGCGCGCCAGGCGGGCTCATTTTCCACGTTATGCACTTCTTTGGCTTGCGATGCTAATATCTCAAAACCACAGGCTATTTTAATGCCTAATAAATCTTCTTTATAGGACTCTGTGTTGGTGGAACCGCTAAGATTCCAGCCAATTTTGCGATCGGGTACGTAATTACTATGCATCGCCATGGCATAGAGGCAGCGCGTAAAGCGCACATTAGTACGAACGCGCTGCTCGGGCGGGAAGAAGCACATCGCACGACAGGCTTTCATATCAATGGTATCGCGCTCACAAAAGGCTCGCACAGCTGGTGCAATAAGCGCTGGACGTTGTTTAAGCAGTGCTGCCACACCAATTGGCAAACGCACTATTTGGCGATGTATCGCGGAGTTGCTTTCTGCGCGAGTTTGTGAATCGCAGAACTGCTTTAGGCGCTCGTTGATACATTCCTGAATCTCATTGGAAACGCGATAGAGCGTCGGATTGACGCGAAGTTTGTTCAGAGCAGTGGCCACCGACAACACGGTCAAGGTGTTTGATGGCGAGTTCTGCACGAGCTGCAAGTGTCCATCAGCTATGTAGACCTGAGATAAAAGTGGACGATGTTAAAATAATATAATGTACTAACATGTAATAAAATCCTTCACTGACCCGTTGTTCACACGTATCTGGGTTAGCCCATTTAGGTAGGACATCAGCTGCCTCAATAAGCATGAATTCACCATCAGCATCGACGATGCGCCCTATACAATGGGGCAACTCACGCGTCAACTCGAGCAAAAGATGCACAATAAACCATTCGTCAGCAATGTTGTCGCCAAAATGTGTGACGCCATGCAAGTGTGGTGGCAACGTCACTGAGGGTGGGTGAAAAAAATTAATTATTAATCAGAATACTTAAAGCTAAAAATAGATAATCAAAAACGGGAGAGCTACGAATGCAGCCAACACCCTTTTCTGACCCCACCCAAATCCCTATTCAACCCTATTACCTTGTGTATCGTGTTCATCGTCTAGCAAACGTTCCTGTGCCGTCGCAGTGCGTATTTGTAGCTGGAACTCGTCCTTGTGCCATATATATTCGCGCTGCTTGACATGCCTCTCAACCAGAGCCAGACATTGCAAGCGTACTTCTTCCAAATGTTGCCGTAGCTGAGTCTCTTGCTGCTCTTCCAATCCCAAATTATCTGGCAATTGTGGAAATATATAGTATTCCACAAAGTCATCTTCACGCACAAATTCTAAATTACAGGCGGCTGGTAGATTCGCCATGATTGTCTTGTTTGTTAAAACTTCTGATTAATCTAGCACCTTAAAGGTGAGTGTGTAGTTTTCACTGGTCAATGAACCAGCGCCAATTCTATTTGATTGTGCCTGTTGCAAGGCAAGACTCAATCTTTTCTTTGTTTGCTAGTTATCGTCTCTTTGCTCTGCCATCACCTTTTTTAATATTTTCTTGTTTTTTTTTTGCATCCACTGCTTGTATTTTCACCTCGTTCTTCGCTTGCACGATTCTACTTTAGTTTTTTGCTCAGAAATAAATGCACTCTATAGCTGGATTTAATTAATTCTATAATATTTAATTTTAAAGCAAGCTACATCAAGAATATTTTCAGAGAACAATTACTTTATTCACATCTAAATGCTTTCTCGTCTTCCTGGGAGACTTTCACAAAGAATTCCCTAAAATTACGACCGTCATAATTCAACTAGTGACGACAATTAAATATCGAATAGAACATGGAGTTCACAATGGACTTAAAATACTATTCCCAATTGATAACAAAGTGACTAAAAATGCAGGGCAGTGTTGGGAAATGTAGTTATGTATTTCTATTTTTTTTCGTAGCATTTTGATTAGAAGCATCCCAACCAGCAGAGAATGCACAAAATTAGGCTAAGCTAATTCTCAAAGCTGCTTTGCAGTGTAAACACCCCGAAATTAAAGTAATTCTTCGTTCTTTGAGATACAAATAGTACATTGCAAAGACCGCTAAGCAGCTTTCTTCATCGAAATTCGAAAATTTTCGAATAAAAAATAAACAATTTACTTTCGCTTACTTTCTCAACAGAGAGTTATTCAGCTGGCTTGGAGCTATTACATGTATTTAATTAAATTTTATTTACCATTTAATAATTGCCTTCGTCGGGATTCGATCCTGGGGCATCCCCGATTTGTAGTCCACCGCTTTACCCATTGAGCCATTTCGCTACATATCGAAACGAAGATTTTTGTTTATTTATATACGCTGATATATATGTCAGGAGCAACAGCTGGTGAATGTATTCAGAAAATTAATGAAGATTTCAAAGAAATAGATTTGTACTTAAAAATTAATAAGTAAAACTAAACACAAATAAGTCAAAAGCAATGCTGATCAATGGTTTTTCGGAAGAAAATATTGTAGTAAATGAAGAAAATATTGAAAAAGTTAATAAAATAAAAAATTGAGGATTTGTTATTGACAAGAAGTTAACTTTCAACGAACACATTAATTATATATGTCAAAAAATTGCTAAAAAAATAGGAATTTTTTCAAAGGATAAGATGCAGGATATCTATTTCTAGTGCGATTAAAATATACAATACTATAATCAAACCACATTTTGAATATTGTTCAACAATTTTCTTCTTAGGTTCAAATGCAATGTAATCTAGATTACAAAAGTTGCAAAAAAGGGTATGAGATGTATTTTAAAATTCAATAGGTTTACTGCAATAAGATATATGCTAGATACACAAAAATGGCTATCTGTTAATCAGAAAACCATTATAAATGTTTTAATATTTATTTTTAAAATGAAGAATAACACGTTACCTAATTATTTAAGCAACCAATTAATTTATGTTGCACATGTACAGCCATATTAATTAAGAAATGGATCAAGTCTTAGAATTAATTACTTTCCCAATAATAGATCTCAAAATATTTTGCATTTTAAGGGACTTAAATTATAATTAACGATTTGACGAATATATTGAAGACTGAAATTAATTTATTTATTTTTAAAAATTAATTATCAACCTACATTAGGACTAAATTTAACTAAAATAAGGTGCTATATATTTATACAAAAATAATTATTGAATTTATATGTAATTTAAAAATTTGTGATAAAATAGCTTTATAGCTAAATAAAGAAGATTAATAATAATAAAAAATACTTAGCATGAAGTGCGAAATTAGCAACAACTGAACTATTAAGCAGCTTTAAAAATTCCCTTTAATAGTGCGCTTACACCAAACCCTCAAAACGTGTTTTGAGCATTTGCGAACAAATTTATCGCGAACAATGTTTGCCCGGTGTAAACAGTAAATTAGGGCAAACGAACGAAGATTCCTTCGTTCGCTCTGATCGAACAAGCTTCGATCTTTTTGGGCGAATCCGGTATTGCGCTGTGTTTAAAAACAGAAAAGTAGCAAAGAGGAGTAGCTTTAGAGAATAATTTATGAAAAGTACTAAAATATGTAGTAATTTAGTTTTATGTTTTTTTAAAGTGTTCTGTTAACTTTCGCTGCAATATGATTGTGTTGTGTAAAGGGCCAAATAAAGTTTTTAAGCGGAAAACCCTAATTTATTTATTTGAGGCGACTGTTTATTTGAGGTAAATTTTTTTTTTTAAATAACTATATAACTTCTAATGAAAATTTTGAGTTTATGGATAGCAAATATTATTTAATATAGCAGGAGTCCGCAATAGAGCTCGTTCAAATAAAATAAAAAAATATTTTAGGTTCTGCTGAAACTTTTTGAGTTTTTAATCGAAGATTTTAGAAAAATGTGGATATTAACCAAAATGGTAGTTGAAAATTCGATTTGTGACTAAAAGCAATTCTTTAAAGTTATAACACAAAAAGGATTTCTATAAAATAAAAATCGAACGACTGAAAGTATTAATTGTATTTGCTTAATAAGTGCATACAATTTTGGAACAATTTTTATTTAATTGACTTAAAATTTACGAAATTTATTGACACACGAAAAATGTGAAAAATTTTATTTTTGTTCGTCGAAAAACTTAAATGGGCCCTTAAGTTAAACACACGTCTTTTCTATAATAACTAATACGAGTAATATATTGTTATGGAGTGGCAAACCATTTGTTGTTGAGAAACGGAGAATAAGTTTTAGTACTAATATAAAAATAAGGAGTTATCAACCCTGCATTTATTGATGGGTGTATTTCTTTATTCATTCCGGATAAAGAAGAGAACGAATAGAATAGATTGTTGTTTATCCAGAACAGATTGAATAAAGAAACAGTATTGGAAAAGAAAGAACATTTTTTTTTGTTAAAACCAGAAACATATTTTTCGTATTTAATTAAAGACAACAAATACACCAGATAAAATTTAAAAAATAAAAATGCAACAAAGCAATCTAAAACATTTAATGTAAAAATTTTTTCCATTTTTATTTAGCGACATTTTACTTCAAACAATCGAATATAACCTCACACACATAGGAATATTCTTTTTATTCTACCTTAGCTGATAGTATAAAAAGAACGCGTTTGGAATATTCCGTAAGAATAAAGAAATACAAAAAGAATATTCCGGATAATCAAAACTGAATAAAGAAACAAAAAAAGTCATTCCGAACGTCTGGAATGAATAAAGAAATACAGCCGATGTTCGGCCAAATGCACAAACTGCTGGTTACACCGCCTGAAAGAACAAGATGGCGGCCAATGTTTGTTCGCAATTGATGTTCGTGGGGTCTAAACAGTACTCCGAACGAAGAATTTATTGCAATAAATTGTTCGCGATAAATTTTTCGTTCGTTCAGGCGGTCTAAACCCACAGTAATATGGCGACTTCGCTTATGGATGAGTGCCAGTCATTAGGGGGTTTCTTACCATCCGACATGTCGGACAGATATGGCATGTTTGACGACAAGTCGAATCATTTGATTTTTCTGCCTGTCGCACCGACATGTTGGGTATAAAGCGGGGTTCACATGATCCTACATGTTGTAACTGTAAATTTTGCTTAGCGGCCAAACGATCAGACATGCTGTCAAACCTCATTTGGCTGGAAAATTTCGAATAGACAACATGTCGTAGATTTGGCAGCAGCTGTATTACCAACATTTTTGTACTACTGGCTGTACTACTACCAGTAGTCAAAAACACTTTTTATGCTTAATTTTTTTCATTTCTATTTTTGTACACTTAACTTTTTATGTTATCTTGTCTCCGCCATTAGTTTTTAAATGGCGATGCTTGGCGTGTTCATCCAACACGTGTTCACATTGGTAGGATGGATGCTCATCAAAACTTGAATTTGAAAAATTTCAAATTCAAGCCAACATGTTGTCAGTCGTCTGTATCGAGCGTTCGAACGGTCAAATACGAGGCTTGTCCTACCAGGCGTGACAACATGTAGGACCATGTGAACCCCCTTATGAACGCAAGTCGGACCGACTTGCTGCATTTTTTCATTTCAATAAAATCGTCAGCTGGTGAAAGGCGACGAATCGGAAAAATATTATAGAAAAATAATATGAACAACGTTAGAAACATTGAATTATGGATATAATTAATTAAAGTTAACTAACATTTTTCTGAAGTATGGAAAATAACTGGTCAATTATAAGGGCATCTAAAAATTGCTTAGCTATTATGCTGATGTGTTTAGTTTGAGAGCCTGCAATGGAATGAAGTCGTCGTACTTGTCGGTGTTACTGTTCGAAAGCTCAAAAAAATTTTCTCTGTTAATTTGTCGTCGGACATGTCGGATCATCTGAAACTCCCTATTCGTCACTACCATGATATAATAATCAAGGTAATATCATGATACAATCACCAGCGGAATTCCCAAAATCTTAACGTGCTACAATCGCTAACGATAACTAACAACGTTTATAAATTGCAGCAACGTTTACCGTATTCACATTTCGAAGCTAAGCTACAACAATAGCTAAGAGTTGCGTTAGAAAAGTTAGCGTAAATATTGCTTAGAAAACTTAAAATATTGCAGCATTAGTGTTTGGCAACTAAACTTTGCGAAAGTATTGAAAGAAGATTAGTGAAAAGTCAATAAAAATTTAAAAACTCAGATATAGCTGAAAATAAATTAAACCATAAATTAAATATGCAATTGCAGAATTGAAGAAGTAGCCGGGCCACAGCAAAGCAATATAAGCTCATGTTGGACTTTTTTGGGGCACATAAAGTTATGGGCCCATTATCATAGTCAAAATAAAGTCGACTTTAAATTTAGTGCAAGTTTTTTGACAACATATTATATTGAAAAACTGTCAAAAATGCTTATACTAAATTTAAAGTCGACTTTATTTTGACTATGATAATGGGCCCATGGTATATGGGAGGTTTGTGGCATTGCATCATCGGCATGAAGCCTCCAACAATTGGGAAAAGCTGTCTCGGGGGTAAAGCGGTACAGCTTTATAAATTTGGATTACTCCAAATCAAAGGGGCTGTCCATATGGCGAAGATAATCCCTATCCCCTGCGCTTTCGTACATTTCAATTTCACTCTCCAACACGGCTGTATCCGTTGCCAAATATTAAAATGCCATTATCTAAATGTTTTTATTTTATTAAAAACCCTTTCTACTTTACGAATATAGTAAAAAATAATGCTCTAAATTGGTTAACGTTGGTATTTTTATACTTAACATCGCCTGAAAATTCGTCGTTAAGCAAGCAACAGATAACTGTCAAAGTTATCGTCAAAAATAGCTTAGGTTAAGTTTGAGAATTACGAGTTAGGGATAATTGTAAAATGTAACGGGCATAGTAAAAACAAAATGCACTAAATTGCTTTTAACGATAATAATCACTGTCATTATCGGTCATTGTGCTTGCCACGTTCATAGAAAATTGCAGTTTTCGCTAACTAACGATATCGAAAATTGTCGATAACGCATTTGGGAATTCCACTACAGGTTTAGTTTGAGAATACGAGTTAGCGATAATTGTAGCTTATGCCAGTTAACGTTGACGAAAATAACGTTAACATATTTGGGAATCCCGCTGCAGGTAGTAGAAATCGCGACTGCGCTACATAGACCTCTTTTACATTGTTCAAGTTTGTAGGACAAATCGTGGTGAGTTTTGGTGACGAAGGGAAAGAGTATGTATAGAGACTTGCTATATACATGCAAGTTTTTGTACTAATGTCTTGCCTAATATAAAACAGGTCATAGGACCCCTTATACATTGGGTCATGTGAATAAAAAATCAGCAAATGCTTTTACTGAATTTTTCTAGTAAAAAGTATGGATTTAGTGAATAAAAAAGCTATATCTATATAGCTTTTTTTATATCTATATAGCTTTAAGCTTTTTAAGCTATATCTATATAGCTTTTTTTGTTCACTAAATCCATACTTTTTACTAGAAAAATTCAGTAAAAGCATTTGCTGATTTTTTATTCACATGACCCATTGGGCAAGACTTGAAAGCAAGTCTTTTTTTTGTACAAAAACTTGCCAGTACAGAGTAAGTTTAATCTCTCCCCTTCGTCACCATAACTCACGTAAGCTCACCACGATTTTTCCAATGAACTCACTTTCTTGCTTTCAAGTCTTGAACGATGTAAAAAAGGTGAAGATATGAGGCTAAAAATGAGCGAACGATATCGATGTATCGCTTGCATCCCTACTGTTGACGCCGACGAAAAAGCCTGTGCCTGTGGAAATCGTTGCAAAAAATTCTGACCGGCTTGTCGTTGGCTTTGCTTAAAAATAATAAAATGGATTCAGAAAAATTAATTGAACTTGTGCGGGATAATATTGTTTTATATGACATGAGTCACAAAAAATTTAGTCATATAAAACTAAAAACTCAATTGTGGAATGAAATTGGTGCAAAATTAAATAAAAGAGGTAAATGCCAACGCCAATATTTGGTTGCTTTTTTTTATACAGTTTTTTTATTAATATTTAAATCAATTAACTTTGCCTTTTCTCAAATGTATTGAAATTAATTTATTTTTAGGAATCGAATGTAAAAAAAGCTGGATTGGGCTTCGCGACACCTACAGGAGAGTCGTAAAAAAGAGGAGAAAGGCGAGGAAAGGACAGGCTCCTGTAAGGCATAAAGTTTGGAAGTTCGAGGAGCAACTGGCGTTTTTAGAACCTTATATGCAAGAGAGGGTAAAAAAGATCTCCCCGGATGTTGAAATAACGCCTGATAATGAGGAGAATGAAATAGAGGAGAGTTTTATAACTCCAGACAACCAAAGTGATGCAGTGGAAACACCAACTTCATCAAACTTCACCAAAAAAATAAGAACTCCAGAAAGTACTTCGGAAGTGCTAATGAAGTACTTTCTCAAAGAGCAGCAGGAAATCAAAAAAATCAGTAGCATGAGATCGTTTCTTATGAGCATGGCTGATACTGCGGAGAAGTTTTCGGATTTGAATCAGCACAAAGCCAAATCAAAAATATTTTCTATTATTTCAGAAATAGAGTTGGAGGAAATGACTAATAAGGCCATCAATGGTGTGCACCGTTTTGTTGGTACCTTTGAAAATAGCTCTTCTTCTTCATCAATTTGTAAAGTAGAGCCTGAGTAGATCTTTAGAGCACTACAACAGTTGGGGAAATTCCAAAGCTCTCAAAATTCTTTTGCGATGTCTGCCAGCGCTCTTTGGTCGATATTAGCATTTTAATTGACATTAATAAAAAAAATAAACTGGTCATTTAAGCCCTTGAAAGGACTTTGACTTAGCAGCTTCTATTGATCAATGACTAACATTAGTGTTTCAATAATGGCCACACAAACCTCTTATGACAATTTTCAAAACCGTCAAATGTCCTAGCAGATAGCTAAATGAAATTGTCCGGAAGGAGTCACCACACGATAGAAACCTAAAAAAATGGAATTTCGACTGCATATACGTATAGAGCGACAAAAAAAGTAATGCTTTTATTCTTTTGTGTTTTTCCTTACATTGTAAAATTGGTGGATGCAGTGGTTGAATCTTTGATTTTCTTTTAAATAAATAAATTGATTTTCAAAATGCAGTTTTAGAGCAAAAATGTGCTTTTGGGTGCAAATTATTTCCTTAGCTTTAAACAAATGAATAAAATCTATCGACAGTTTTGAGTAAATTAACGAT
Source organism: Dichetophora obliterata (assembly GCA_963920525.1). NCBI lineage: Eukaryota > Metazoa > Arthropoda > Insecta > Diptera > Sciomyzidae > Dichetophora > Dichetophora obliterata. Next base: position 200,196,634 of record OY986438.1, on the reverse strand, counting down.
TTTGAGTTGAAAAATTTAACACTGAAAGCAAAAATGGAAGAAACCGTTTTTCTGTTTTTACTTGGTTGAAATTTATTGAGTTTACAATTTAGTATAACAATTTTTAAATTTATCGTGTTCGATACAGCTGATTAAATGTTACTTATTTCATACTTGATAGATCATAAAAACTATGTAACCCAAACCCAAACTAGTTTGAAAAAAATTATTTAACTATTCTAATTTTTATAATAATATTTGAGCTTAATGCCAATGCAGTAAAATTTTCAAACTTTTGCTTCTCACAAAATAGTATAAAAAGTAATTGCTTTAAAGGAAAAAAGCACAAAAAATTCTGTTGTGTTTATAAGCTTATCAAAGTAGATGGACTGCAGTAACGACGGAAGACTACTGAAGAATTGATGTAGCGACCAACGAAATAGCTGTCTAGTCTGCTTGGTGGTTTGATCTGCAAAGAACTTGTTGTTGTTGCAACATGTTACTTTATTAACTAATTTGGCATTAAGCTTAAATATAATTCTATTAATTAAAATCAATATAGTAATTAAAATATTCCATCATTAGTTTTTTATATGTAATCCAAACATTATTCCTACGTTTCATTAAAGCTACTTAGAGTCAACATTTGAGATCAGCCACTGAAAGCAAATACAGATTTCCAAGACACATTTTAAACTGACATAGTATCATAAGAATTTTGCACTAGCACTACACCATTTCCAATTGTAATTCAAAAAAATTCAATTGAAATTCAGAGAAGAACATTTGATTTTTTTTTTATTCAGAATTTTAATTGATATTTTCTGAATTTTAATTCATCTTTTCTAAATTTTAATTAATCTATTTTGTTTTTAAGACTTTTATTTGATCTTAACTGAATTTTAATTAATTTTTTCTGAATTTGAATTGATCTTTGTTGAAGTAAAAATATAATTTTTAAATTTCAATTGATATTTTCTAAATAATAATTGAAACATGAATACTTTATAATTCTATTAAAAACCTATAACTCATGCTATATCAAAATTCTATTACGATTTTTAAAAAACTTAGGTCTTCTATTTACTGTATAGAAACAAAATCGTAAATGAGTTGAATTGACTCGCTATGGCGATTATTTTATGTTTTCATCGTTTTACGATAAAGTTGAACAAATATTAAATAGTAAACTGGATTTAATAAAATAAAGCGTTTTGCTTATAAAAAAGAAGCAGTTATTTTAGATTTAAGATTTAGATTGCTTCCTTAAGTTTGATAAGTTTTTGAAAGTCGGCATCTTTTCTTAAACTATTTATTGAGAAATCATGAGGTTTTGATATTCATTGAACTGAATGTGTCCAGTTTCAAAATATTGTCGTTACAAAAGTAGCCTATCAAATGTGAAAAATTAAATTTTTAATTTTCCTTTGATTTTCTATTAAGATAACTTTATTTTTTAAAATTGTATAGTCTACTTTTGTAATGACGATATCTGGTTTACATTAATTTTCTTAATTAAAATTTGTCTGTTACATTTGTCTAAGTACTTATACAATTATTTTTAGACATTTGAATATAATTTATACAATATTGACTATAATATTAAGTGGAAATAAAATGAAAATGCCGAAAATTTCGATACTAAAAATAAATCGTTGTGTTAAAAATATCTATATTTTTTCGTGCTTAAATGCATATTGAGCTTCTTAATACATATTATGTGTAGTAAATTGCCAGCCTCGATCGCGTCTATCTATGCTTCATGGCCGCATTGATAGCCATTTAAAATGAATTGAAGTTTATTAGTTCTAATTTTTCGGTACTACGCAACATGATTTCCATGGACATTTTACCCGAAAGTACGCCATTACGTTCCATATAGTTCCAAATGGAACCCATAAAAGTGCTAAATAAAATAATGCCAAAAAGCACAAATTTAAGTAGTAAATACAAAGTCTTGAAGCCATTTGGCACTGAATAGTCCACAAGCGCCAGCAGCAGAAATGATATAAATACCGCAATGCTGTAATAGAGTATACGATCAATTTTGAGCTTCTGTAGGGCAGCTTCGCACAGCGAAATAGATTCGTGCAGCACAGAAATGCGATTAAGTACTGCCGTCTCTTTAGAGGGCAATTGGCTGGGACAACTTTCATTCGAATCATCGCCAGTTTCCGCAGCAGAATGGTAAAAACGTTCAGTGCGTTCAATGAAACAAACTTCAGACTCCGGCAACGCCTCCGTCTCAGTGACACTAGATACACTTTTTAATTTTAGCTTGACAAGTACAGCTTCGTGGTCGGAATAGCTGATCTTCTGACCAGGTATACGATCAGGAAATGGCAAGCAGTATTCTTTGCTAACTATTTCGTGGTGATCTGAACAACGTATAAATATGTGATCAATACGTATGCCAAGTGGACTTCTGGCAAGTACACGTTTGGACGTGTAAGAATTTTGTTGGCACTCATGCGTGGAAATAGTATCGGACGGGCAGCAGTCTTCCATTTTGGATGTGTACAAAAGAACTCTGAAAGCGAAGAAAAAATATGGTCAATATTTGAGAACTAAGTTAATAAAGAGACATTACTTGTATGAGATATCCTTAGATTGCGTATTTAAATCGCCAGCCAGTATTTGCAGCACCGAGTTTCCGCGTGTTTCCTCAATAAATTGCGCCGTGTCAAAGGCCTGGATAACTCTATGTGTTTTGTACTCATCATTTTCATTGTCATACTCGGCATGCAACTGGAAATGACAAACTTTTAATTAAGTTATGAAGTGTATTTAAACTTTTTCTTCCTCTAATATCTTCTCTTACATGAGCATTGTAAAGATTCACGATTTTGTCGCCCACCAGAATCTTGCACAAGCCAACGCCTTTACCGCCAAACCAATCTGCATGTTGTATGCGATGAAAGTAACCGTTCACTGACCAAACATGAAACAAAGTACTAATAATTGGATACTTCGAGAGCACTAGCAGGCCCGCGCCAAAAACGCCGCTGTTGGAACAGATAAAGTTTAACCTTTGACACTTTACATTGATATTTAATAATATAAATATACTGAGCGCTAGTTTAATCTTAGTTTTGAGGATAGTTATTTTTATTTTACTAAAGAAGCTCGTATATTTAAATTTTTTTCGTCACACTGACCTGTAAAAGTAATGCTCGTAAGGCAGCACTGCTTCGGTATTTGCCTTAAGAGTCCTATAATCTGATTCGGACCAAACTTCCTGTAGCGATACGATATCGTACTTGCCCGTAGTGAGCTCCGAACAAATCGCATTGATGCGCACTTCACGGTCACTGGACACAAATGGAATGCCCCTGAAAAAGAGCATATACATATATGGATATATCGGCTATGGTCACTCTGCCATATAAACAAAATTAGCATAATCCTTACCAAACGTTTAACGTTAAAATTGTTAGCTCCATGGTTTGCATTGGAACCGATTTTTTGTAAATTTAAATTATATAAAGAGTAATTTAACACGAAATAACTTTATTTTGCAATAAAATTAAATAATTTTTACATAAACAACAACATAAAAGGCATTGAAACAACACGAGATCAATTAAAAATAACAACGAAACTGGATTGCGAAAATGAAGCATGCGAAAGCGAACAGCTGTTTTTTTAGTGTTGGAAAGCAACATTTTTTTAAGCAAACACTACAAAATTTATAAAATAAATTCACACCGATGCATAGTGCGCTTTCTTTAATTTTAGAATGCCATCTTGGTTATTTTTTTAAAATTTTATAAAAATTTTCATTTTAATGTGGTATTAAAAACTTGATGTATTGCATGGTTTTTTATAAAATTCGTCAAAGTTGAAACTTTTTTAACAAAAATAAGCTCAATAAAATCCAGAAAATTAAGTCAAGTTTAAACAATAATAAAGTCGAGCATATATTTCAAAGCATTTTTTGGACTTTTTAATGTCTTAATCGCCATTGAATTTAATATAAAATAAATAAAAATAGAAAAGTCGTTTATATATGACTGTAAATTTTTCAAGGAATGAAAATTTTAGTAAAATTTAGTAGAAAATATCTAGGTAATTTAGCATTACTAAAGTCTTAGGCTATAGATATCATAAAATATCATACTTCTACCTTCTGTTTCTGTAAAAACCTGCTGCATCTAGCTGCCCAAGTAGAAATTTTAGCCATATTTTAATTCTTGCAGAGCTTATAGTGCTATCTTATATAGCAGCAAGCTTCAGCTATAGTTTTAGTCGCGCTACTAAAGCTCTTGCAGAGAATATATAAGGCTACTTTCTTGAGTTGAAAAGCACTATTTTTGCTTCATATGAAGAATAGGAATAGCTGTCAACTTTTAAAAGAGTCCCTGTCAAACCCAAATAAGAGCTTTGGCCAAGCTCTTTTTCTTATTCGGTTAAGTATGTATGTGTTAAAAATAAACTCAATAAATATATAAAATTTGACAAGTGTTTGTGATGCTTAGAATGACAAATAAATTAAAGAAATAATAAACTGATTATTATATCTGACTAATGTTCGTGTATTCGTTATATGCTGCGAATTTTGGTGCGCTTTTGAATTTATCGGAAACTTCAATGTAGTACTTCGAAAAACTACAACGGGCTTAAAAAATAATTAAAATTAAGAAATGTTTATTATATAAAAAGTGTTAAAATTTTTTTAACATTCCTTAAAATCAACTAAAAATTATTGAATTACACTATTCTTAAATAAAAATATCATACAAATCATAAGTTTTATTTGAAATAGTATTGTAAATTACTGGCCGTAGCCTAGTGGGTAGAGTGCGTGGTCCCTAAGCTAAAGAACCGCGGTAGCCCGTGTTCAATTCCAGCTCAGACAGAAAATTTTTTCAATTGAATTAATTTTTCTGTTCGGTCGCCACCTCTCTGCAGACAATGGCAAACCTCAGAGAGTAAAAATTGCCATGTAAAGCTTCTTGAGAACATAAGCCGTTCGGAGTCGGCATAAAACACGTAGGTCTAGTTCTCGGTCAGTTGTGATCAAACATTTAATAACACGCACAACACAATTGATCAATAGAAGCTAGGTCAAAGTCCTTCCAAGGGCTGAAATGGCCAGTTTATTTTATTTTTTTTTATATTGTAAATTATTATATTTAGCTTTCTTCAACTCTCAAGATTTTCTATTTTTAATAAGATCACCATTGTTTCCAAAGAAGCTCTTTATCAGATTTTTTTTAATCACTTGTTGTTTCCAAAAAATTTATTGCATTATTTTACAGTATTTTACATCTACATATTAGCTTTAAAAATGCAATACAAAATAACATATTAAAGCAAACATTATACTGAATCTACGGGTTTCAAAACAGCTCTATAGCTATGTTTTTTTCTTTAAAAGAGCCTTTACAGAGCAAGTAGTAAATTTCCGAGTTTTGCTCTTTTGCAGATTTTATAAAATCCTTTATAGTGTATAGTATAAAGTATTAGAGCTTAAAATGGTAAATAAATCATATATCGAGCAATTTCTTTAAAATAAAAAGCAACTAGCAGCAAACAAAGTTGTGGTAAAGCTTTAATCACATATTATACACCTATATAACACTTTTTGAGCTCACTCGCACCTAGTTGCTCCAACAATGTTACTTGGGTGCTATTAAGAAAAACCAATTCATTTGAAAAAGTCTTAAAAACCAAAGTTTGCCCTAAAATGCACTGATTTCCAAGTCAATTTGTAGGTACTCTTAAATATAAAGAAAAAAAAAAAAATATAATTCATAATTTAAAACAAGTTGTGACCTTATTTTGTATTAGCAACCATATTTAACATTTTTTTTTTTAAATTTCGTTAATTTGGAGTTTTGGTAAAAGTTATCCGATTTTAAATCTTTTAGCATGACGTTTAAGTGAAGTTAAATAAACTAAATTTAGTCTTTAAAAACATATATAAGCAATTTTATGCGGGTTTTTTTTTATTAAAAAATATGGTTTGTTTGGTTTGACCTAGAATTCTAATTTTTTGTGCTAAAACTCATTTGCTTATACTAAAACTTTTATAGTTTCTGAGATAATGCAAATGTTATCCTAAAATCGAAAAAAGCGCACTCTGTGGTGAGCGGATATTTAAATTTTTTACACCAAACGGTGTTAATTTACACCGCTTACTCGGTGTGAAATGACGAACTCATCCAATCGATGTGAAATAAGAAAGGCAAAGAAGAAGAAGAGCAATATTGAAATCACATTCTCATTGATATACAAATTCAAAATTTAAATTTATCAATTCTGTATGTTCAATTTAATTTTGTAAATCTTGATTAAAGATTTAAATATAATTTACCACGAAATAGAAATGCACCACGAAATAGACCCCAAAACAACTAAATAAGCCCATACAAATTTCCATACACTTTTGGGTGTTACTTCATATGAAATAACTCCCAATTTTCGAAGACTATCTTATAAATTTTGGGAAATATTATTTTTTTATCTTTTTTCATTATGAAATAAAGCTCAATGAAATAGCCCCAACCACATTTTATTTGGTGTTTATTTAATTTGACAATTAATAAATTTAATGACAATTTAATAAAAATTGTAAAAAACATCCTTTCGAATAGTTCAAAATTACACCGTTCGATGTTAAAAAATTATAATTTTGCGTATTATAAATAAACACCTAACAGAGTGTAAAACAAACATCCTATCTGAAATTTACTTTTTTACACCGTTTGGTGTGAAAAATATGCTCTTTCGGATATTAAATTCATTTATAATTCATTATAAATTTTTAATCAATTTTTTTTATTCAAAAGTAAATAACAAACAAATAATGAATACAAAATGTTTTAAGAATAATGAATAACAGATAAATAATGAATATAAAATGACTCATGAATAAAAAATTTAAAATTAATAAGAAAATTAATAAGGGAAATAAAAAGAATAATTGAAAATTTTAAAATTATTTTTGAATTGCATTCCTTGTGAAAAAAATTAATTCATTATTCTGAACAAAGAAAATTAATAATTGAAATTAATTATAAATCAATGTTTGAAAATTGAATATGAGTTACAAATTTTGTTTATAAATCACTTATATATAATTCTTATTTCGTTATTAACATTGAATAAACATTTTTGTAAATAAAATCGAATTGAATGTACTCATTTACAGATCTGATTTTTAGACAAAACTAAATAGTAGCACAATTAGGATTACCTGAGATTTTATTTGCATTAAGGGTATTCACGATTCAGTGCACTTGCCAGTGCAGTTGACGACTTGTGCACTTTACAAAAACAAAATACACGTACGTCAAAAATTTGCACAAGTGCTATTCTACTGTAGCCGCAAACTTGAGGACTTTAGCAGTTGTGCACTTGCGTGCATTGAGAAATTTGACATCTTTGAAATAGTGATTCTGGTGTGCTCACGAAAACCTAATTGGACAAGTCCTCAAATGCACAGGCAAGTGCACTGTATCGTGCATACCCCTATTATATGCATATTAGGCTGGGTCAATTTGTAAACCGATTTTGCCTGGGCGATTTTTGGTTTGGATATGAAAAGTTATTAAAAAAAGGAGAAGAATAAGGGGAGCACTTAGCCACATCACACCTTCAAATTTGTATATATATTAAACTGTTTTTAAGTTGAATCGCCCAAACAAAAAATCACCCAGGCAACATCGGTTTACAAATCGACCCAGCCTAATATGCATATAATAGGGGTACACACGATACAGTGCAGTTGAGGACTTGTGCAGTTAGGTTTTCGTGAACACACCAGAATCAGTGTTTGCGAGAATTTTATTTCTGGCATCAGTTTTACTCTAGCTATGCACGTTTTATTATACAGGAATTGTTTTAATTCACAAAATTGAAAGTGTCATAGGGTAAAGTGCACCCCCATTTTTTGTGCAAATAACTTTTCATGCCCGAACAGAAACTCACCCAGGCAACATCGGTTTTTTTACCTCAATACAAATTGACCCAGCCTAATATATTGGGGGTTGGAATTAGTTTTAAAGGTTTTCTAAGAGATGGCGTAACTATCAATAGATTGCATCGGGCACACCTGTGACTATATTCATTTCAAAGCACATTGTCTAAGCTTCATTTTTTAGTATGTGTCATTCCACTGAAGTGTAAACAACATATATTTTTTTCTCTGTGAACATGTCGACTTTCGTTCCAACAAAACGCAATTTGCGGGAAGGTTTACTTTTGTGCTTCCATTTGAAGAAAAAAGCTGTTGAAGCACAACGCACGCTTACTGAGGCTTACGGGGACTATGCTCCATCGATTTCTACTTGTGAGTACTGGTTCCGTCGGTTTAAAAGTGGTGATTTTGATACGGAAGACAAAGAGCGTCCGGGCCAGCCGAAAAAGTTTGAAGATTAGGAATTGGAGGCTTTGCTCGATGAAGACCCGTGTCAAACCCTTCAAGAATTGTCAGAATCATTGGGAGTCGACTTATCAACGGTCGGCAAACGCTTGAAGGCCATGGGAATGATTCAAAAGCAAGGAAATTGGGTGCCGTACCAGTTGAAGCCGAGAGACGTTGAACGGCGATTTTGCATGTGCGAACAACTGCTTCAACGGCATAAAAGGAAGAGTTTTTTGCATCGTATTGTCACTGGCGATGAAAAGTGGATCCATTACGATAATCCTAAGCGAAAAAAATCGTGGGGACCACCCGGCCATGCATCAACATCGAGGGCCAAGCCGAATATTCATGGCGCCAAGCTTATGCTGTGTATTTGGTGGGATCAGAAGGGTGTCGTGTACTATGAGCTGCTAAAACCTAACGAAACCATCACTGGGGAACGCTACCAACAACAATTGATGCAATTGAGCCGAGCATTAAAGGTTAAACGGCCGGAATATGCCAAAAGACACGAAAAAGTGGTTTTTCAACATGACAACGCACGGCCACATGTTGCAAGAACCGTCAAGGAAACGTTGGAGGCGCTGAATTGGGATGTGCTACCCCACCCGCCTTATAGCCCAGACATAGCCCCTTCCGACTACCACCTATTCAGATCGATGACGCATGGCTTGGCTGAGCAGCGCTTCACTTCTTACGAGGATACCAAAAAATGGGTCGATTCGTGGATTGCCTCAAAAGACGAATCGTTCTTCCGGCGCGGAATCCATATGCTGCCAGAAAGATGGGAAAATGTTGTAGCTAACGATGGACAATACTTTGAATAATATACATTGTACCGTTGTTTCTAAATAAATGCTCAAAAACCGAAAAAAAACCTTTAAAATTAATTCCAACCCCCAATATATATATTATAATTACACTTATCTTAATCAGAAATGGAATTGGATAATTTTTTTATTCCAAACTTATAATAATTAATCTAAATGCAAAACTGCATCCTTAGAAGAATGTTAGAAATTAGCGTTGTCATATGAATCGAGGATTTTTCGAAAGATAATTTTTTATGCATTTTGTTTAAATGAAATTTTTTGATAACTTCACCCGTTTTCTACTTTTAGTCAATTAAAATTCTAAATCACAAACTAAACTCTGTCTTTCAAGCGTTTCAAAGATTTGGTGTGTTTTTTCGACGTTAAATCAGATCTATACATTGGACAAGAACGACTTATAGGCAATTACTCGTATACTCTTATACACTTATATTTTTAGATGCAAAATTGCATCCTTGTTATTAAATCTAAACGCACATACTTAAATTAAGAACAAGACTATCTTAAAATTGGCTTATGTTAATTTTGAATAAAGATACACGGAGAAAGTTATTTTGCTTGAATCAGAAGCAAGTCTGCAAAACTTGGCTCAATCACGGTGTGATTTTAGGAAAAAGGAAAATTATATTAAATTTAAGCAAATATTTCCTAATTTATTTTAAACTGATAGCAAATTTACTTGTAGTAAACCTCATACTATCGTCTACTTTGTATGATTATTATGGACATTTACAGATTTGGGGGTATTTTTCGAGCAATAGATTATAAGAAGATTAACTTAATTTTAAGACTTTGAATTTCAGAGTATAAATATTACTGTCATGAATTTTTAAGACTGTAGCGACTGTAGCTTCATTTTCTTATCTCTCTAATCGACTCTTTATATTCAAAAATTCTTTGTAATATACAAAATAAACACATAAGAAAATAAATTATTTATTATTTCAATGATTTAATGTTTAGTAGAATGAAAGTGAAAGTCATTTGATCTCGTTTATTAACGACTATTGTATGAACGAGTCATTTGAAGAACACCAAACTTACTATTCGACAATTTTTGTTTTCAAGGATTTATGTGCCATTTAATTAATTTGTTTAGTGCAGCACGAATCGGATAACGTCTACTTACTTATTTTTCCAGGAATCGTTATAAAAAAAACTCAAAAGCCTTTTTTATGCTAGGAGCAAAAAAGTACAAATTGTTGATAGCAATATTGAGTCTCTGTACTAGATATGAGTAAAGTTGCGCAACTTTGCGTTATTGAGTTGAAGCACTTTACTGCGTTATTGCGTTGATGCAATTGTTTTAGTCCAACGAGTTAAATTTCGAAGAAAGCTTCCATTCAACTTCAAACTTCCAACGTGCTTTGCAGATTTTAAAACTGTATTTATCTGTTTGACTACTGTATCAATCTTGAATGGATTACATTTTTAAGCTGCATGCTTCATATTAAGGTTCCTTTATTTTTTGTAGATGCTAAGCTCTGCTCTCGTTCAGATCTGCTATATTTTGATTTCTTATTAACTCAGCTATTTTTAATTATAGAGTGCGGTGGGGTGGGCGGTTAGCTTTTTTTGGAGGCTCACAGCACCCCCAAAACTTATAATTTTTGAAAGGTTTTTGGATTAAATCGCAAGACTAGACTTTTTTTTTGTAATTTCTATGCCCTCGGATTTTGACATTTTTGAATTCGGCAAAAAATGATGGATACTTCGAAAATATTCGTTTTTCAATTTTTTAAAAATGGTGGGGTGAATCGTTTCACCAAAAATAACTTTCCGTTTTCATGTATAAACATAAACATAAATCAGTTTAATGGCCTCGGAAAGCAAAAAGCCAGCAAGAACCTAAAATTCTGAATAAAAGTCATTGAATCCAAAACAAAATTCTTTATTTCCGGCTCAAAAATGAGTGAAAAATATATAATGAAAAATGAGTGAAAAAAACGACTGAAAATGTATTATTCATCGCTTATATCGAGGCCAGAGTCGCAGTTTCGACAGGTGTAGTAGCCGCGGTTGCCCATATTTCACAAACACTCACAAACACAAACAAGACTGATATATTTACCTTGAATTTGTGTTAAGTAGTTGGCATAAAACACAATTAAGGTATTCACAAGGTGTGCATATTGTCATGTCATATTGTCTTATAATTATATTGATTTTATATGATTTGAATTCAAATTCTAAATGTTTGATAGTTTAAATCATTCTTGATTTTAAATACAAATTCCAGTTTGTTTGATAGTTAAAATCGTTTATTTGAGCTTTAGGTCAAAGTTAGAACAATTAGTTGTTCTAACGAATCTTTCCAAAGAAACAACAAGTGTATTTTTTTATCAAAATTTTCTTCATAAAATTTTTAAAATCCTTACATTATTTATTGTAATGTTCAATTAAAAAAATCGGGGAATTACATGCTTTTCTTATAGAGGTGAATGTGGTCAAAATGTTGTAACTACAATGAGTGATTGCAACAAAGTCGCTGTCGACGGTTTAGAATTGTTTCTAATTTGACGTGCGACAACAGAGCAAATATAAGTGTTTGTGTATACGTGAATGAAACAATCTAATGATACTTCCAGATTGTTGTTTTTTCTTCATGTTCTTTCATTTTATTTCAAATTATTTTTACATGCTTTTCTTATAGAGGTGAATTTGTTGAAAATGCAGCAGTGGCATGACAATGTTGCTGTCGCCGGTTTAGAATTATACACTGAACACATTCAAGACTGCAACGACCTTACGACACGACAAAAGATTATCTTACATGCTTTTCTTTTGGAGTTGAATTTGGTGAAAATGTCGCAGCTACATGGCAAGGTTGCTGTTGCCGGTATAGAAATATTTCTAATTTGACGGGCGACAACTGCGCAAATATAAGGGTTCGTGTATGCAAGAATGAAACAATTGTATAATTTTTTCAGATTGTTGACTCTTTCTTCATGTCGTGTCGTAATGTCGTATAGTCGTGAATGTGTTCAGGGCATTAGTTATATGTAAGCGCGCTTTCAAAATTCCAAAGGTGAAACGCTTCACCCCATCGCACTCTATATATTTCTGTATTATAATAACCTTCTTTTGATAAAAAAATGTTGCTTAAATACTTTGATTTGTTGTATTTTTTCTAAGTAAGGCTAAACTGTCTTTACTTCACTATAAAATTCAATGCGATAACAAACACACCACAATAAAAAAATTTACCTCATAACTCAACGCACTATCCAACTCGAAAATTTCCTGCGCTTATTACAGTCCTCTTTATATAGGAGACAAAACATTTAAACTACCTAATGGCGCATTTGCGTTAACGCTTTCGCTGATGAAGTAAACTGAGCTTGAATTGGAGTAATAATAAAAAAGTTTTTGCTGTGTTATCCATGTCTATTCTGCTCCTACTGCAGGCCTGAGCAACTTCCACTCAGTTATTTGAGTGGTTGCTCCAAGCAGCGATGCCCATATAAATGATTTGAAGAGTGCAATAATAATTTAAAAAAAAAACCAAGAAATCATTGGAAGCGAGAAACAATATGATTTTTCCAGTAGTCCGCGGGAAAATCATTGACGAATTTTTCATGAAGATTTTTGAATGGAACATTGCATGAGCTGCAAGAATCTTCTTCATAAAATGGATTTTTTTTTGCTATTTCGTCTACTGTCTTGCCAACTTTCTAGCCGCTTATTCACAGACACAAAGATTGACAACTAACACGTATTCTTGACTGTCTCGTGGAACCCCAGTGTAAGAGAAAATTCAACGAGCTTTTCAAATTTGCTATACTTTTTTATTTATCTATAATTCTTTTCGAGATATAAGGGTTGAAATTTGTAACTTTAGTGAACAAGCCCAAGTATTTTATATTTAGTATTTATTAGCAACTTTGGAATGATCCTCTGTATCAACAGCTGAACACTATTGGTTGTGGGTTTTTCTAAATACGAATGCGATATCTATAGGATCTAATAATCAATAGTGGCAAATTTATAAAATCGTTTATTGTTCGACCACAGCAACTACTATGAACTAACCCTTATTTTGCACAATTTTTGAACTTTAGGTAAGCCAAAAAAGTAAGAAACTAAGGGCCATTTTGCTCACAAAAGGCATAAATATGATTTAATTCGGGGAGAACCATCTCTAGGTTAATTTTATACCAAGCGTATAAATCGGGAGATAAAAAAGTAGTTTTGTTCACATTTTATCCCAGCTTTATTGCTTAGAGCATAAATTCGCTCTTAGTTTATATCGATTTCCATTGGAATGTTAGAGTGTTGCTCATTAATTAAAAAATGTGTGGGGATTTTTGGTTTATTTTTGCGAATTTGGTGGTTGGAGTGAACACTAGGTAAAAATGGATCGCTGATTTTGCATCTGATGTCAGAATTTTAAAATTCTGAAATTTTTCTACACAGGGCTGCCAGCTAAACATTTTTTTAAGAATTTTAAACATGAAGAAACAGTATTGGGGGTTACTTCTTCCGAATCTGGGGTAAGAATTTTAAAATTCAAGATGGCGGATAAAGTTGCCACCTAATTTCTTGTTTATTTATGCGAATTCAACTCTGGGAGAAACACTAGGTAAAATTGGGTCGCTGATTCCGAATCCGTTGTCAGAATTTCAAAATTCGAAAATTTTTCTACACGTAAGGGTGCCACCTAAAAATGTTTTATTTTAAGAATTTTAAACATGAGGAAAGAGTATTGGGGGTCGCTAAGTTCGAATCTGAAGTCAAAAAATTAAAATTAAAGATGGTGGATAGGGTTGCCACCTTAATTTTTTGTATTTTTATGAATTCGGGGCTGGCAAAAAAAAATGGTACGCCAAAAATGGGTCACTGAATCCGAATCCGTGGCCAGAATTTCAAAATGATAAAGTTTTGAAATAATAGGGCTGCCACCTAATAATATGTGTTTTTTATAATTTTAAACATCATTTAACAGTATTAGGGAGTCACTGATTTCAAATCTGAAGTCAGAATCTTAAAATTCAAAATGGTGGATAGGGTTGCCACCTTAATTTTTTGTATTTTTATGAATTCGGGGCTGGCAAAAAAATGGTAAGCCAAAATGGGTCGCTGAGTCCGAATCCGAGGTCAGAATTTCAAAATGATAAAATTTTATAATAATGGGGCTGCCACCTAATAATATGTATTTTCAAAAGTAAAAGCAACCCTATTATTTCAAAATTTTATAATTTTAATATTCTGACCGCGGATTCAGATTCAGCGACCCATTTTTGGCATACCATATCCACCATTTTGAATTTTAAAATTCTGACTTCAGATTCGAAATCAGTGATTCCTTAACACTGTTAAATAATGTTTAAAATTCTTATAAATACTTATTATTAGCTGGCAACCCTATTATTTCAAAACTTTATAATTTTGAAATTCTGATCATGAATTCATATTCAGCGACCCATTTTTGCTGTACCATTTTTTTTGCCAGCCCCGAATTCATAAAAATACAAAAAATTATGGTGGCAACCCTATCCACCATTTTGAATTTTAAAATTCTGACTTCAGATTCGAAATCAGTGACTCCCTAATACTGTTTAATGATGTTTAAAATTCTAAAAAATACATATTATTAGGTGGCAGCCCTATTATTTCAAAACTTTATCATTTTGAAATTCTGGCCACGGATTCGAATTCAGTGACCCATTTTTGGTGTACCATTTTTTTTGGCAGCCCCGAATCCACCCTCGAATCCTTGCCACGAATAAGGTGGCAACCCTATCCACCATCTTGAATTTAAAAATTTTGAGTTCAAATTCGAAATCAGTAACCTCCCAATACTGTTCCCTCATGTTTAAAATTCTAAAAACAAAACATTTTTAGGTGGCAACCCTATGTGCAGAAAAATTTTCGAATTTTGAAATTCTGACAACGGATTTGGATTCAGCGACCCATTTTTACCCTTTAGTTCGCGCCAGCCCCGAATTTGTAAAAATAAAATTAAGGTGGCAGCCTTATCCAAATTTTAAAATTCTGACACCAGATTCGAAATCAGTAACCCCCAATACTGTTTCCCTATGTTTAAAAATCTGTATTTTCAATATTTTGACACCAAGTAATTAAAAAAATATTAAAATGAGAGTGATGAGAGCGAATTAAAAATCTTAACTCACCAATTTTCACGAGTTAAATATTTCTGGGGTTAAGCTATCTCGCCACCATTTTTATCTCCAGCTTGAAGAGTTAAATGCTTAACTCACTGTGAACAAATGAAAAACTGGAAAAGTCATGGAATTAACTCTGGGATAAATTTATCTCTCTGTGAACAAAATGGCCCTAAGAGGAACAATGAACGGTATACGAGACATAAATCTCAGGATTTTCATCTTTGCATGAATTTTTGCCAACATCTGCCGCCTGTTGAACAAACTTTTTATTTTAAGGAAAAATTATGAGATTTTCTGGTTTCATTATTTTTTATAGTTTATGTATTTGCTCATCGAAATAATCTAATCTATTTTTTATGTACTACTTGTAATGTATTTTGAGGTGTATATTCCCAAAATTGCAAACATTTTTCTCCTGAGCGGCATTTTCAGGATATGCAAAAACAATCGATTTTCGGTCCATTTTTCCATTTTCAAAAAAATATTTAAATTTTTTGTGTAATTTTTGTAGAATTCACTTCCCATGATAGTTTATCATGTTTTCTTCACAACCAGTTAGTGGTTTAAATCCAAAAAATGTGTTTTTTTAGTAATTTTTGTTAATTCGAATAAGACGCACGAGGACTTTTTAGCGGATTGAGAATCATTTTTAAAAAACTTAAAAGCAAATTCCAATGTTTCGTATATCATTCGCTTACGAAATTTCTGCACAATTTTGTCAATGGTTCCTTAACGAAACTTCTTCAACATTTCGGTATTGCATTTTTTGACGAATTTTGTTAAACGTTTCGTTTTTCAATTAATTTACGAAATTTCTTCATATTTCTGTCTATTAGTTCGTTAACGAAACTTCCTCAATAATTCGAAATTGAAATGCACGGCTCGTCGTTTCTTCATTGCAATCTTCCACGAATTTGGAATATTATGTTTATATTAAAATTTCGTTAGTGAAATGTATGGCAAAATCAGCATGTTTCGTCAAGGATCAGGAAAAATCGTACATTATTTGTTTGAGATATTTTCAAGACTGGAACTACTGGGATAGCAATAAGAACCAAGCGTGTAGCTGCAAACTAATTTCGACGATTTACAACAATCATCTTTATCTTTATTATTATATAAAATTGGAGTGCAAAGTTACATTTACCATTTTACTCCAAAAGTACTGGGCCGATTTTAATGAAATGCGTAATTTTAATAAGCATATTTAATTAAAGTGTTAAGTTTTTTAAGAAACCATTTCAAATGCCACGCATTGCTTAATCGTTGTCTTTTCCTGTGTTTGTGTTGCGAGTGTTTCAATAAACTTTATGTTGCTCTCTACTATTATTTTTTTTGCTCAGTTGGCACAGCCCAAAAAAGAAAACAGATGTTCCTCGGGTTCCTTTGGTTTTTAAATTTTTCCCTGTTCTTGTTCTTCACTTTCAGAAGAAAATGTCAAAAAATGTCAGCCTACGTCAAATTGTTGTTAGTGCAATTGTCTGCCTAATTGTTGAGACAATTGAGCTGATAACTGAGAAAATATGAATGTGTTAGTAAAAAATGTGTGAGTGTATTGAAATTGTCGTGAAAATTTGTCTCGTATAGACCTAATTTAAATATAAAAACCGTTGTAAAAGAGTGAAAAGAGTTAGGTACTGGGCAGCACTGGCTCAAAGCGTCATAAGCGATAAAATTCCTGTGAACATTGAAAGTAGTTGGGGTAATTTTTCAAATTTTAATTTTCTAGAGCAGTTTTTAAAGTTGTGTTGATCGTGACGGAAGTTCAACTCTACGCCCGCAGTTGATAAAAAAAATCTAGTTAAAAATTTAATTATGAGATTTGAAGAAGCATTACATAAAATTCTTGACAAATTAACGCTTACAAGTGAGGATCGGCAATCTTACGCGCAAGATGCAGATGAAATTCGTGATTATATTATAAGAAAAATGAAAGAGGATGAACATTTTAAGCGTTGCTTCATTGGAGCTAGCCTCACCGGTGAGCACAGTAGAAGTGAAAAGTGTGATTTTAATATTTATACATAGATATATTTAAGTAAACGTATTTTTTATTCGACTTTTACTGGCAATGAATCTACTCTAATTCATACTAATAACATTTTTGGGTATTGAAAAATGTTGTCAGCCCTCTTAAATAAAAAAAATTGTGTTTTTTTTTTCTATTTATAATATTTTGACCTCAGAAGCCTATGAAATCTTAATTTGACACCTCAAATTTGCGGGTTGAGTAATCCTGCCCTAATATTTTACGTGTTAGCATTCTGCAAGCTTTGGTCAAAATGTAAAAACTTCGGTACACTTTTTCTATAGGACCCCTTTTTTTTACTTTTATCAAATGTATTTACATATGTCAAACTTAAATAAATATGCAAAAAGAGTTGTTGCTCGCTGTTGGTTCTTGAGATAAAATTCGCGTAGGCTTCAAACTTTAGTGCAAATTTTATGTGACCTAATATAAATGTGATTTTGTTAAATAAATAATTAATTGCAGTGCAGTTTAATTTAATGAAATTATGTGAATTTTGTATTAAGGAAAACACTGAAGTAACGTTAAAAATCGGGGATCGTAATTATTATAATAGATATCCAAAAACTCAAAGATTAATTATTATTTTTCGATTTTTATTGTATTGCTCAAAAATAAGAATTATGTTTCGATTTCTATTTTTTTCATCAAAAATAAGAGTTATTTTTTTATGTTTATTTTTCTGTTCAAGAATAAGACTTATTTTTGAGTTTTATTATTTTGCTCAAGAATAAAAATTGTTCCTCAATTTTTATTTTTTTCGCTCAGAAATAAAAGTTATAACTCAATTTTTATTTCTATGCCCAGAAATAAGAACTATTTGTTGAGTTTTATTTTTTTGCTCAAAAATAAAAATTATATGTCCAGCTTTACTTTTTTCCTCAAACATAAAACTCAAAACACCACACAGCTTTGTTGTTGCTGGCGCATGCTCGCCTTGAGTGTGCCTTGTGTGCGTACGTAAAAAGTGTGTTTGGGGGGTTTCAACACATTACGCACGATTACGATAACTCGGGCGCCGTAATTTTAAAGAGATTTTTTGTTAAAAACCACAAAAAAATTAACTTGGTCGAACAAAAAATTGATACCTTAAGTAGTTATCGATTTTTACACTTTTGCCTTGGTAAAAGATCTGTTCAATAAAATATCTTTATCTTTTCCAATTTTTAAAAAATATAGAAAATTAACATGTCATATGAAAGATAATTTAATAGTCTATTCCAAAAAATACACATAAAAAAATTTTAGCAATAAATTGAATTTTATGAGTAGTTTTATATTATGGTTGCTTTTCAGTTGTGACAAAACCGTTTTTTTCTCAAAAATTAATATGCAAAAAATTTATTATATATTTAAAGACTAAAGCTTTATCTTTCATCTATCAATCAAATTTTAAAATCAATATTAGTTTTTCGAATTAACTGTAAGTTAAATATGTTTGTTGCAAAGATAAACTATTTGATTTAATAAAATAAAAGCTGTTGACCAAAACTGATCAGCTAAAAGTTTAAAATTTTTTCAATGGCTGGAAATATAAATTCATATAAATATTGCAGCTTCAATTTTGCCTTAAAATAATATATAAAAAATAAATATGCTTAAAGAAAAATGTTCCGTATAAAGGCAAACCATTTCATCATTAAAAAACAACATAAAATATTAGATCACTCATAAATGGTATACACCAAAGATAAATTTTCTAGCTTAAATAATTCAAAAATTATACAAATAACGGTAATTTTTGAGAAAATAAAGGATTTATGTACACAAAAATTTTACATATATGTACATATAGCTACGAAATGTGAAATACTCAGCGGATTTTATTGACTTAACATTTTTGTAAAAGCTTATTTAATTATCTGTAAAAAGATTCCTTAACCAATTTAGTAAGAAAATAAAAAATAGAAAGCTCCCTTAGAGGATCAATGAAGACAAATATTGTATTAAAAAAATCGTTAACTCTTACACAACTAGATAAATCGATTTGCCCTTCTCTCACATTTCATTCCACTGAAATTAAACTTTTTAATTTAATGTAATATTAAGTTTTTTCTACTTAAATCCAGCTATACTCCTTCTTCAAGTTAGCTGAAAACTGTTTTATAATAAGTTTTAGTTGGTATGATATAATAATACGGGAGGGTAAAACCCCTTTAATCCCCTCGTCGTAATAAAGCGCAGGCAAAATAGTTAATAGTTCTCAGAAGCATACATATGCTCTCAAGAATTATCACATGTAAGCTGCACAAAGTTGCCAGTTCTTATTCCCACAAAAATTATCTTTTTCCCACAGCAATTAAAAAAATTCCCACGTGGGAGATTTTTACTAAGAAATTCCAACCAAAAACCCTAAAGCCATAAAAATCCCACCAAAAATCCTACAGTAATAAAAAATCCCAAAACCATAAAAAATAATCAATTAAATTAAATTCAGAAAATCAAGCAGTCATAAAATACTATGTTTCCATGGCGAACTAAGCCGGGGTTAACTCCCATGAAAAAGCAAGTTGAGTTAAATTTCGATAAATCTCCAAAACTCTACGAAACTTGTTGATTTATGTGGCTTCTGTAATTTATCATAATACAAATTGACGTATGGAAAATTTTTTGGAACTCTGCACAGACGTATACTAAGTATTGTTAGTAAAATCACGAAAAATGGATATTTATAAAAAAACTACAAACTTATACTTAATACAAAATAAAAAATGCAGAAAACGTTAAAAATGTTTAGAAGTCAATATATGTCTCTGCAGCGTAAAGGTAGTTTACGTTGACTTCTTAAAATTTTTAACGTTTTCTGCATTTTTTTGTATTGAAGTAAACATACAATTTCTGGATTTTTATATATATAAATTTTTCGCGATTTTTTAACAGAAAAAGCGATAAAAATTTTAGAAGAAATTGACGAGTCCAAATCGACTCAGCTATCCAAAGTGTTGACACTTAATTGTCAAAATCAGTTGTAGTGAGTACCACCACTAAATTAACAGATTGCACAAATTTAGCTTTATAATATTTAATGTACGAAAATAATTAAAACCGTAAAATTTATTCATATATACATATATGAGGAAATAAAAATAACGTTTAGGAAAAAAATCGCACAAGAATTAAAAATCCCTTATTGAATTAAAAAATCCAATGGGAATTCGCATTTTCCACAGGAATGCCATTACTTAGAAAACTAGTTTATGCTGTGTTACTGATTCCTGTAGCAACAGGAAATGTAGAATTTTTTATTTTTTTCACAAATATATATTAATAAAACTAAAATCAGAAATAAATTAGAAATTCCCACATTGTGTGGGATTCTTCGAACTAAAGATTTCATTAGGAAAAAACGATGTGAACTGCACCAATTTCAAACAATCGTCAGAAATCATAAAAAAGTTTTATCAATATATGTATAAAAAATAATTTTATTTTTCATCATTTGTGACTGTTCGCAATTTGCCGTTTCATTAATTTTTTCCTTTAACAGTCCTTCCATCGAAAAATTTCACAAAATGTTTGATATAAAATTTATTTCTGATTTTGGGTTTATATCTACAGATTTGAGAAAAAATCGATCACTAAAAGGAATCGATAAAACAGCATTAACAACTTTTCCTTGCAATTAAAAGACGTATCTCCTTTATTTAATCCACAAAAATTAATGTGTAAAACTATTTAATATATGATGTAATTTACTATGATCTCATAAATTGGTTATGACATTTATATTCATATAAATCGCAAATATTTTTTTATACAAATTTAAATGTATTTTAAAACTTTATAATTTAAATGATTTTAGTTATTAATTAAATTCTTTTTGTTTTGTTTACAAATACTTTATTTCGAATAAAATAATGAAAATTTTAAAGCACACATTTTAAAAATATATATTTTAGTTATGTTTTTTAGTTCCAGGTTTTTCACCAAAAAGTTTCTTTTCTGAAATGCAAGTTTTTTAAAAAAATATGGTAACACTGACTCACTCATATTCACTAAAATTTTCCCGGTATTTACAACAAGCCGCTTAGTATGAGTTTTTAGTGAATTTGTGAGCAAGATTCAACGAAAAGGGTGATGTTACGGTGGTCGTCATATGATCCATGGTCATGTCACTTTTTACTCTCTTTTTTCGTTTGATGAGCTGTGTGACGAAAGTATGTTATGCTGGCGGTCATATGATGCCTAAGCACCAGTACACTTTTTGCTACTTTTAGTATTTTTTCAACCGATGAGTGTTGCTATTAAGCAGGTTTCATTACTGCTTTCATACATTTCGTACAAAAAATGTACTATTTTCGTGCCTAAACACAAATGTTGTGAATAATTCCGCATAGCAACACTGTTTTGATCCCATGATTTCATATTTTTGTGGAATCATTTGGTGACCGTGGTGGTGAAAATTTACTCAAATTTTTAATTTACATTGAAACAACAACAATGCATGACCATGATGAGCCCATGACCGCCACCGTAACATGGGACAAATTCTTGGGGATGACTGACATCTGCAATAGCAATGCTAACGAATACGAATATTTCATTTATGTTTTGCAAAACATAAACGAATATTTCATTTATGTTTTGAAAATATTCATGTTTTTCATTATTCTGGATATAAACTGGATTAAAATGAGAAGAGTATAATTAAATTTACTGGAGTTTGTAAGTGGTCAAAATTCGGCCTTTAAAAATACATTCCCTGTTGATAGCTCATCATTTTCGATGATAGAGACTATCATCGTATTATTGCTATGTATCTATTTATATGTACAATATTACATTTTTCATAAAGTTTCAAGCACAATTACAAAATAAAAACATTTTTGTATTTTTTATTTTTAAGTATGTCTTAAAATATGTCTTTATCATATTTAAAATTTTGTCGCAGACTACTTTCAAATTCAAGGATTGTATGACCACTTTTCTAAAGCATGTTTTTACTAAAGCATGAGCACTAATTATGTACCAAAAATATATGACAAGGTAAAATTCCATATTTAAAACAAAAAAGGGCTCAATTTAAGGCTTTTTTGTGCAAAGACAATAATACATGTCTCTTATTTAATTATAAATTTGCTCATTTTCGTCAAAACATGATTTAGAAAAGTGGTCTAAAATCCTTATTGTAATGTAATCTGGACCAAATATTGGCAATGGGTTAAAAAAGGCATTTTTTAAGACATACTTAAAAATAAAAAAAAAGAACAAAAATGCTTTTATTCTTTAATTGTATATAGAAATTTAGGTTTTTTTGAATTTGTGAAACCTTTTTTATGGTGTATGAAAATTTTTTTTATTTATTTTTTAAAGTTTTGTGTTTTAACCAAGAACTTGTAACATATATGTATTTCTGCTACAGTGTCGGATATGAATTTGACTACATTTTTTGGGATTTTGGAAAATATTCAGTACAAAACTATGAAAATTTTCACGGCAGCATATAAAGACCATAACTACCACAAATGAAAATATATCAAATAATGCTTTAAGATTCAAATAATTAGAACTCCTAACTATAAGTTTGCATACTTATTTTTACAAATTTATGACTTGTTTTCTATACCTACTTTTGTCCACCTCGTTACACTGTGTGACGTTTGCATGCTATTTTGTATTGAAGCAAGGCTGAGAAATGTTTTGAATGCTTGTGTGTATGTATGTTAAGCAGCGTGGCAACAAAAATGCATTTGCAAAGCGTTCTGTGATTCTATGGAAAGTTTAATAAATAGTCACAGCTTTGTTTTTGATACTCATGCACAGTGGCTCATATGAGCGACCTTTTTTGAAAGCGGCATTGGATTTAGAGGCTCCAAAAACACGTTTTGTGCAAAAAAAGGGCCCCTAAAGTAAAATAATTCCGAAAGTTTTTATTTAAATTAGTTGAAAAATAAATAATAATAATTTCAAGTATAATTTTATTAAAATAACATTCTTATTTTCCACAGGAAGCTACTTGGATGACCTTAAAATTGAAAAACCTGACGAATTTGATATACACATCAAACTACAGCTACCTTACAAAATAACTGTTAAGAATATGGGGAAACCTCCTGGTTGTTTCGAATTATGCTACGACCCACAATACATCCGCGCACTGCAGATAAAACATCCTATAACTCACATTTCTGTGCGCTACTCAATCGGTCGCAAGAAACTGCAAATTTGGATTCGTAAAATTCTTGAATCGATCTTCTTGGGTCGTGAATTGAATCTGCTTTTAAAAAGCGGTAGAACATACCGAATTGAGTATTCGAAATACTTGAGGGGCTATGCAGTGGCTCATACCATATTTGCGGTCGATGCTAACGATAGAAAGCGCAAAATTTCATTTGATTTTGTGGCAGCCTTTCAGTTCGGTGAGAAAGAGTGGATTTCTGATAAACCATTTAATTCTCCCGGTGTACCATGGTTTGCAGTGCCGTCATTTAAAAACAAAGGATTACCTTTTATGATTTGTGCTCCGCACTTGGAACGAGAGCTGTTGAGTGATAAAATGAATATGAAAAACTCTTTGCGTTTATTGAAGGCAATTCGGGATAACAATGAAATGCCTCATCTGACAAGTTATCTCATTAAAACGGTATATCTGTGGGAAAATGAGCGGCATCAGCATTGCGCTAATTTCTGGAACAAACCCATGGGTGTTTTACTTATACACGTAAGTGTCAATAGAGAAAAATTTTAAACTTTGATGTATCAATATTAATTGCATAGTGTCCAAGTCCATAGAATACGTCGCTACGTTTAACGTAGTAAACAAAATATAAATAACTCTGAATTCAATTTTCGGTTGTGACGTATCGAATGGATAAAATTGCACATTTTAATAATTCGTTTTTTGTACGTTGGCGTAAAGAAAGTGACGGATTCAATGGACTCAAATGCATTGCTTAAAATTTAGTTTTTTTTCTCCATCCTATTTTTAATACAGCCTAATATGCAAGTCGTTGATAACTTCATTTCTTCTGATTTTCTTGAAACTTTGGCTATAGATTTCTATTCAAATTATAAGACTAGCAGGCCGCGGACTTATTTTGGAATGAAGTTTCTTTACGCGGCTTGCGGGTGGTGTGATTTGGTAGAAACAGTCACGTAACAGTGAGATTGCAATGTGTGTGCGTGCTAGTGTTGAGACTCAATCATACAAACAAACGAGTAGGCGAGGCGCATCTGAGTGCACAACTCTCTCTTTCTCTCTCTATTTATAACTATGTGTCTGTGCAAGGTTCATCTATAAGGTTGTGGCACTTGAGAGAAATGCGCTCTTTTCCGCCTTTGCTTGAACTGTCAGTGTAATTTTCTTTGTTCTATCCATAGTAGAACTAGACAAGGTAGTGTTATGGCTGAATGTGCTCTCTTTCCTAGTGACCATAACTGTCAAACTCAGCCATTTTGATATTTTTGCCAATTCTAGCTTTCATATTGCATTCTCATGGTTGCAGATTTTGAAAGAGTTGTTAACTTCGTTTTGACAGTTTCGGTCACCGGTTCTCCGCCATAACACTACCTTGTCAAATTTTGCCATGGTTCTATCCATTTATTTTCATGATTTCTTTTCATCCATTCTGACAGTTCAATCGAGCTCGCTCTCAAGTGCCACAGCCTTATAAATGAGCTTTGTGCCTGTGTTTCTGACACGTAGAGATTTCGTTAAAACGCATTTGTTATTTTTATTTGTGTGTTGTGTTTTATTTGTGGACCCTAAAAATGTGTTTTATTTTATACTATTTGTGTATGTGCTAGCAGTATTTAAGGGTGTTGTTGCGGTGGTCGTCATATGATCCCTGGTCATGTCACTTTTTACTCTCTTTTTTCGTTTGATAAGCTGTGTGACGAAAGTATGTTATGCTGGTGGTCAAATGATTCCTGAACACCAGTACACTTTTTGCTACTTTTAGTATTTTTTCAACCGATGAGTGTTGCTATTAAGCAGGTTTCCTTACTGCTTTCATACATTTCGTACTAAAAATGTACTATTTTTCATGCCTAAACACAAATGCTGTGTATAATTCCACAACGCAACACTGTTTTGATCCCATGATTTCATATTTTTGTCGAATCATTTGGTGAACGTGGTGGTGAAAATTTACTCTCTTTCTCTCGCTCTCAAATTTTTAATTTACATTGAAACAACAACAATGCATGACCATGATGAGCCCATGACCGCCACCGTAACAGGGGGTCGCTGATTGCGAATCTAATGTTAGAATTTAAAAACATTTTTGCCACTAGGGTAGACCCTATATATGTGTTTTTTGTTTTATACTCTTTGTAGATGCGCTGATCCCTGATTTTAAATCTTATGTTAAAGTATATTGTTAAAAATTTAATTTTTTTTACACTAGGGTGGACCCTGTAAATGTGTCTTTTGCTTAACACTCTTTGCATATGTGCTGGCAGTATAAAGGGCAGCTGAATTTGAACCTGATGTTAAAATTTCAAAAATTTTTTTAATACTAGGGTGGACCCTAAAAATGTGGTTTTTGGCTTTGTAGATGCGCTGGTCGCTGATTTCGAATCTGATGTAAGAATTTAAAAAAGTTTTTTGACACTAGGGTGGACCCTAAAAACTTAGTTTTGCTTTATACTCTTTGTGTATATGCTGGCAGTATAAGGGGTCGATGATTTCGAATCTTAAAAAAATTTAATTGAATTAAAGTTTTTTCCTAAATGACCTCTATGTTTATTATGTTGACTTTATATGATTTAAATACAAATTCTAAATGTTTGATAGTTTAAATCATACTTGATTTTAAATACAAATTCTAGTTGTTTGACAGTTTAAAATCGTTTATCGAGCTTAAGGTCAAAGTTAGAAACAATTAATTGTTCTAACGAATTTTTCTAAAGAAACAACAACAACAACAAAGTTTTTACAATATGAAAGGAAAAAAACCACTAGCAAATTGATTTTATTGTACAATTTCTGCGTGCTAAACGCGTCATCAGAAATCTTTGTGATTGCCCGTGCAAGCGCGTAGACGCACTGCACCATCGGGGCGATGAGATTTTGAAGCTTCAATTTCTCATTTTTTCCCTTAATTTCATAATGCCACATTTGTTGTTGTATTTCTGTTTTACTTTAGTTTCTATGCCTATATTATATGTAGTCCAACAGCCTGCTGGAATTCTGCACTAACAAAGCATGTTTACTGAAGTTGTTTTTAGAATTTTTGCTGATTTTGTTTTTCAGCTGTTTCCGTTTGGTCGAGCTCTACCATTTGATTAAAGTTTTTTCCTAAATGACCTCTATGTTTATTATGTTGACTTTATATGATTTAAATACAAATTCTAAATGTTTGATAGTTTAAATCATACTTGATTTTAAATACAAATTCTAGTTGTTTGACAGTTTAAAATCGTTTATCGAGCTTAAGGTCAAAGTTAGAAACAATTAATTGTTCTAACGAATTTTTCTAAAGAAACAACAACAACAACAAAGTTTTTACAATATGAAAGGAAAAAAACCACTAGCAAATTGATTTTATTGTACAATTTCTGCGTGCTAAACGCGTCATCAGAAATCTTTGTGATTGCCCGTGCAAGCGCGTAGACGCACTGCACCATCGGGGCGATGAGATTTTGAAGCTTCAATTTCTCATTTTTTCCCTTAATTTCATAATGCCACATTTGTTGTTGTATTTCTGTTTTACTTTAGTTTCTATGCCTATATTATATGTAGTCCAACAGCCTGCTGGAATTCTGCACTAACAAAGCATGTTTACTGAAGTTGTTTTTAGAATTTTTGCTGATTTTGTTTTTCAGCTGTTTCCGTTTGGTCGAGCTCTACCATTTGATTAAAGTTTTTTCCTAAATGACCTCTATGTTTATTATGTTGACTTTATATGATTTAAATACAAATTCTAAATGTTTGATAGTTTAAATCATACTTGATTTTAAATACAAATTCTAGTTGTTTGACAGTTTAAAATCGTTTATCGAGCTTAAGGTCAAAGTTAGAAACAATTAATTGTTCTAACGAATTTTTCTAAAGAAACAACAACAACAACAAAGTTTTTACAATATGAAAGGAAAAAAACCACTAGCAAATTGATTTTATTGTACAATTTCTGCGTGCTAAACGCGTCATCAGAAATCTTTGTGATTGCCCGTGCAAGCGCGTAGACGCACTGCACCATCGGGGCGATGAGATTTTGAAGCTTCAATTTCTCATTTTTTCCCTTAATTTCATAATGCCACATTTGTTGTTGTATTTCTGTTTTACTTTAGTTTCTATGCCTATATTATATGTAGTCCAACAGCCTGCTGGAATTCTGCACTAACAAAGCATGTTTACTGAAGTTGTTTTTAGAATTTTTGCTGATTTTGTTTTTCAGCTGTTTCCGTTTGGTCGAGCTCTACCATTTGATTAAAGTTTTTTCCTAAATGACCTCTATGTTTATTATGTTGACTTTATATGATTTAAATACAAATTCTAAATGTTTGATAGTTTAAATCATACTTGATTTTAAATACAAATTCTAGTTGTTTGACAGTTTAAAATCGTTTATCGAGCTTAAGGTCAAAGTTAGAAACAATTAATTGTTCTAACGAATTTTTCTAAAGAAACAACAACAACAACAAAGTTTTTACAATATGAAAGGAAAAAAAACCACTAGCAAATTGATTTTATTGTACAATTTCTGCGTGCTAAACGCGTCATCAGAAATCTTTGTGATTGCCCGTGCAAGCGCGTAGACGCACTGCACCATCGGGGCGATGAGATTTTGAAGCTTCAATTTCTCATTTTTTCCCTTTAGCACGCAGAAATTGTACAATAAAATCAATTTGCTAGTGGTTTTTTTCCTTTCATATTGTAAAAACTTTGTTGTTGTTGTTGTTTCTTTAGAAAAATTCGTTAGAACAATTAATTGTTTCTAACTTTGACCTTAAGCTCGATAAACGATTTTAAACTGTCAAACAACTAGAATTTGTATTTAAAATCAAGTATGATTTAAACTATCAAACATTTAGAATTTGTATTTAAATCATATAAAGTCAACATAATAAACATAGAGGTCATTTAGGAAAAAACTTTAATCAAATGGTAGAGCTCGACCAAACGGAAACAGCTGAAAAACAAAATCAGCAAAAATTCTAAAAACAACTTCAGTAAACATGCTTTGTTAGTGCAGAATTCCAGCAGGCTGTTGGACTACATATAATATAGGCATAGAAACTAAAGTAAAACAGAAATACAACAACAAATGTGGCATTATGAAATTAAGGGAAAAAATGAGAAATTGAAGCTTCAAAATCTCATCGCCCCGATGGTGCAGTGCGTCTACGCGCTTGCACGGGCAATCACAAAGATTTCTGATGACGCGTTTAGCACGCAGAAATTGTACAATAAAATCAATTTGCTAGTGGTTTTTTTCCTTTCATATTGTAAAAACTTTGTTGTTGTTGTTGTTTCTTTAGAAAAATTCGTTAGAACAATTAATTGTTTCTAACTTTGACCTTAAGCTCGATAAACGATTTTAAACTGTCAAACAACTAGAATTTGTATTTAAAATCAAGTATGATTTAAACTATCAAACATTTAGAATTTGTATTTAAATCATATAAAGTCAACATAATTTAATTGAATTTAAAAAAATTTTTGACACTTGGGTGTACCCTAAAAATGTGATTTATTTTATACGGAGTGTTTATGTGCTGGTAGTATTAAATCGAATCTTATGCTAGAATTTAAAAAATTTTTGACACTAGGGTGGACCCTAAAATTGTGTTTTTGTTCAATACTCTTTGTAGATGCGCTGGTCACTGATTTGGAATCTCATGTAAGATTTTCCAAAATTTTTCGACATTAGGGAGGACCCTAAAAATGTGTTTTTTCGTTTTATACTCTTAAGTAAGTTCCGTTTTCAATTCAACTTTGCAATCAATTCCAGCTCCATACGAGCACATTATGCCCTGTTTTGTCATGAAACAAACATCGCTGGCAGCAGTAAATGCCTATTTTCACCTCTCATAAGAATTTAACATCTTAATTTTAAATAAATCAATCTTTTTTCTAAAATATTTAATTAAACTTTTTGATTTGATTGTTTTGTTTGATTGTCATTTAGGCTTTTTGCCTTGAAAAAATTATTTAAAATAAAAAAGAATTAAAAAACAATTACAATATACTGATTTTATTTCGAATTACATTCGGAGTTGAAGAAAAAGCTTAAGGAACTTCGTTCCGCACGGGGGTCCCCCACCGTACTACATACACAGAAATTTTTGTAGTTGAAGTTTTGAGTGTCACTCAAGAGTGTTAATGTGTACCCCGCTTAAGGCAATACATGTTAAATGAAATAAAAAAGTTATTTTATTTTGAGCGCAGTATTCCATTTATATCTATCTCACTTTTCATCATACTCGAGACTCATCTGCTTTTTGTTTTGCTGCGTAATGCTCGCTTAGCAAAAAAGAGAATAGTAGAGTGCAACCCATGGTATAATTATTTGACAAGGTAGCCGTGACAGTTTTTTGGCGATTGGTGGTTGTCAAAAACAGCTAAAGAATGTTGTAGTTTGCTGCTGTTGACTAGCAATGTGCTTATTTTTAACTTATCTTTGAATCAAAATTCATTAAATTTATTCGCGAAGTGTATTGAAATGTTTTTAGTTTGTTGCGGTTGAGTAGCTATGCTTAATTCGTCGCTTATTTTTTCACTTTTCTTTGATTAATTGCATAAACAGCTATTTTGACAACTACCCATCGCCGCTCGTGAGAAAAAAGCCAGTCTATGCGGCTACCTTGTCAAATAATTGTATCATGGTGCAACCTGGAGTTTATTTATTATACTCTCGCAACGCAATATTTAAATTAAATACATATCAACGTGCCTCGACGCCCATAGAAAAAAAAGTTGTCGATGCCACCGAATAAAAATGAACCTTGATCTATTTTATGACGATTCCTAAAATATTTTGGCTGTCACAATTACCGCCAGTGAGCTAAACCATTTTGAAATAACCTTAAAAAATAATGTTTTTCGTAAATATATTGGCTGGTGTAATAGTTGTAAAAAAATAAACTGTTAGAAATATAGGCCGGAAAAATCAATTTTAATCCGCATAAAATTTTTTTAAATTTTTGCAATCGGATTAAAAATAATGCTGTTTTTCATGCATATTTTTGATAATTTTTTATTTTATTTCCATACAAAAACCTTCAAAATTCAAATAACTTCATTACTTCTATTTTATTTTTTAATTACTTTTTCAGTAGGTTTTTATTTTCTAATAAAGATTTTAGCTTTTCTGTGTATAAATTTAAACAATTTTTAATCAGAAATCACTGCTAGCGCTCGAAATCTTTCGTTAGTGATGATTGAACTAGAATGAATGAAGTTATTTAAATTAGTTTTTCAGATCTATTTTTTTTAATTATAGGGGAAAAAATCTTTAAAAAAAAGATTACAAATTTAAATTTTTTAAAAAGTCTATTTTTGAAAAGATGTTTGTACATTTTTGATTACAACTCAAAAACATATCTAAATTGGCTATCACAACAATTGACGTACAATTTTAAATTCAATTATGCACTTACAAAAAAAATTTTGTTAAAACTCCGGTTTTACTAGTTTGATGGACCAAAGTCACGTCTATGGTCAATAATAATATTTATAAAAAACTTACATTAGGCTTTAAATTTAACAAAAATAATGTGAATATTGCAAGCAATTTTTAACTAAATTACTAACTTATTTATAATTTAGCCCCATCGGAAAAAAGCACTCCGAAAGGCCTTTTCGAGTGCTTACAAGTCAGCTGAAAGTGTGAAAGCACTGACCCGACGTATGACACACCATTGTAATAATAACATTGCATGACATTGGAAAAAAGCATTCCAATTTAGTTAACTTTGAATTGCTATAAAAGGCCTCTCTGGGAAAGCTTTACTCCAGCAGTTCTTTTTTGTTTTCAAGCTCTTGGAACTGTTCGCTTGCACAACAACAAAATAAAGTGTTGATGTTTTGCTCCAGGAGGAAGCTGCTGACATGTCGGCCCTTTGGGGTGTTAATGCTATGGAGCTATCTTGCAAGAAAATAAAAAAAAAATATTTTATTTTGTAAAATTTTTCCAAATTGTTTAGAAAAATTTCATAAGAGTGTATGGCATTTGATAGTAAAATAAGCCCTTGTTGTTGAAAATCTATGGAAATATATTCATTTCATCGAAAATTTACTGGAAGTACCTCATTTCGACAAAAATTCGATTTTGTTTATTTCGTAAATATTTATAAAATTTTAATAACAGACGCTGATACGGAGGCTTGTCAGGTATTAATAGTATATTCACTATTTATTAGTATTGCCTCCTGAGTCGATTAAGCCATTTTAGTCTGACTGTTTGTTAGTTAAATTGGACAATATTTTGCTTAAATAGAAATGATTTTTTTTTATTTTCATCTAAGTTTTTTCTAAATAACCAAAAATTTTAAAAACTGTGGAGTGGTTTGAAATATTTGAAAATTTTTTCAGTGAAATTATGTTTTAAGCTGTATAAATTTGTAAAAAATATAAAAATAAAATTTTGAAAAAAAAATTTTTCATAAAAAAAATCATAAATCACAAACAAAATTTGATGAAAATTGATTGAAAAATGGCGATTATGTTTGCTTGCAAAATCAAAACTTGAAATTCCAATCTTTTTTCTCATTCTGTGGCGATGACCTTGCATCTTGTTGTACTGAGAAATGCGTTGTACTGAGAAAAATAATATGTTTTGAGATATCGCAATTATTTTGATGTATAATAACGGGAATATTTTATAGCATATTTTTTGGTAAAAAACATACAAAAAAGCTTTGGTAGTTATTTTTAGTTATTTGTCTCAATCAACGGCTTTTCATACAAAAATACGTTGCACTGAGAAAAGCTACTGTTTACGAAATATCGTCATAAGTTTGATGTCTATTAACTATTTGTAAGAAATTTCACCATCACAATATATATTCACACATGTTACATAAAACAATGCTTGTTGTAGGGTATCGGTAAGAGATAGCGAAAAATGTTTGAAATGCTTTTTGTGCATCTCAGCAATGTTTAAAATTACCTCTCCATTGTTCGATCTCTTATTGTTTAGCTTTTATTTAAGTGGCATTTTCTTTTAACGCTCATAATTCTTGTCAAAGATCACACAAAATATTCTGTGCAATTCGGTGCACTCCTTCTCAAAATCGGTTGAGAAACACGCGAAAAAAATGTTACCAAACTGTTTCGCCTACTGCTATCTATCTATATCTATAATATTATATAAAATTAAAGTGACAATATTTGTTCCTGGTAAACTCCAAAAGTAATGGGCCGATTTTTATGAAATAAGTAAGAAAATTTCATATCTGTGCTACAGCATATTTTAGGGGTATTTTTCCTTCGAAATTTTAATAATAAGTTTATTTAATTAAAGTGTTAAGGTATTTAAGAAAACATCTCAGCTGTCTTTTCGTGTGACATGCATTGTGTTGTGGAGACTGTTTATACCTAGTTTATGCCTATGCATATGGATTATGACCTTATACGTGTCTTTGGTCCACAAAGTAGAAAAAAACAAACTTTTAATTAAATTTGTTTTTATTTTTGACGGTCGCATTAACCCTTTATGATAAGCCAAAAGCGTTTGATGATAAACCCAAGCGTTGTTTAACATACCTTAAAGCCAATTGAAACAAATTTTTGTGACCAAATTGGTACAAATTTTATGACATTTAATATTTTTTACACTTTTATACAAATAAGTGCAGAAAAAAATTAAAAATAAAAGAAATTTGAAAGCAAAATTGATATTTCTTTGTTTTGTATATCAAGGTCTCGTTTAGGGTCAAAAATTTTCATCACTGTTATTAAGCACATGTTATCCGTGCTTAACTATAAGTTTATTTCTTAAAAGCGCTTATAAATAAATAAATAAATAAAATAAATAAACAAATAAATAAAATAAAAATAATAAAGTATTGGTCGCATTAGGAACAAAATTTTTCTGAATATTTTGTTTGAATATCTTAAACTGCTAGGAATTTAATAACAATAAAGTGATGACTTTCCTTCATGAATTGGAGTCTTTTTGAATAGAAACCTAAAGCCAAAAATTTGTCTTTTGGAAGAAAAAAATTTCATTAAATTGGCGAAATATCTTTATCATTATTTTTCTTTACAGATGATGGAATGTCTGATAAGGAGTTTGAGGATGGGATATATATTATTTTACTGGAACAGCGATTTGAATCTTCTCGATCGCTTGGATGGAAGCGAAATACGTGACTATTATAGCAAGTTGAAGGCAATTCTTATCAAATTGAAGAGCTGTCGCGACGGTACTTTTTCCGTGAATGAGTTGAGCAATATATTTGCTTGTTAAAATACCTTTTGAAGCATGGGCTTTTCTTTGAATAACTGACAAAATATAAATTAGTTGAGCAAGTTTTTTGCGCAAAAAATAATTTTGATTTAACCATTATGGAATACTATTTACTAAAATAAGACAATAGTTAACACTTTTTCTCTAAAGTTCCAAAACTACTGTTTAGCTATTACTTTGCACTTTAGAAGCGAAATGTATCTAAATGCGCTTTCAAAACTTAATACTTTTAAACTTATACTATGGTTATTTACATAATTTATATTTTCTATTACATATTCTTTTTAGTAATGAAATAAGTAATCCATTTTTTTTTCAAAATTACAAAATAGTTTTACGCCTCTCGAAATGCAGTAAAAATAAACATGCTTGTTTTTTTCTTTTTATTTTTGAAGTAATCAACTGATGTTATGTTATATAGCTTCTTTTAATTTAGTTGGATATAAATAATAAAAATTTACTGCTTACTTAATATGGCATTTGTGTATGTTGCATTAATAATAGAAATGGTATTACAATATTTGTTACATTAATAATACATAGGGGGATTCAAGTCACTTGGTAACTACTCATTTTGCAAGTTTTTGCCAGGGTTCGCAAAAACTCGCAAGCGATAAAAAAATTCACTCCACCTCAACAAAATTATTCAATTGACGTGTGATTACTTTGCGTTCCTTGCAAACTCGTGGCAAAACAAAAAATTAACACTCTTTCGTTAAAAGCCACCGCAAACTACAGATTTTTAATCTCCTGATAGTTTTATATGTTTTCATGTGGGCATGTTGCCTTTTTTGTATATATTTCTTGTTTTTGTTGTTGTTTATTTTTGCAATCGAAGCATTAAAAAAGTCAAGTGATTTCGTGTGTGCTTTATGCTTTGCTCAAACCAGTGGAAGATACGAAAATGCGAAAAAACGATGCTGAAACGCACTTTAAGTCACTGTAAGTCGCTTTAAGTCACTTCAAGTCACCAGCTTGTTTCAACTTTTGCAACTATTTTCTGCTGTTTTTTTGTTGTCTTGTTGTTGGGTTTTTAATTAGAATTTTTAATTACTAAGAATGCACATCAAAATACGTACTTAAGCTGCTGATCCAAGTCGATTTTATTCTTCAGCTGAAACTAGGCTTGTGCTAAACAGTTCCAGAGACGGAACGGACATGGAACGATTCTTTTGAAGAAAGGAACTAGTTCACGGAAACATGTCCGCGGAACTATCTAGTTCCTTTGCTTATTTGAACTGTATAGACTATTTGGCTTGTCTGCTTGTTGAACTACAGAGGGAATTTGAAGCATGTCCGCGGAACTATTTAGTTCCTTTGTTTATTTGAACTGCAGAACAATTCAATATTTTTTTTATTTCTATATTTTTTAATTAAAGAAAAACATTTCTTTAGTTTATATAAAAAATTAACTACTATCATTTAGTAAATAATTTCAATTAGTAAATAAAGTTCATGTTGCAAATTTATAAAGTTGCTGAAAATCATTTGCAGTTGCATCTTATAGTTCATCAGCTGTAAGCATGTTCGCGGATTTATATAGTTCATCAGCTTTAAGCATGTTCGCGGAACTATATAGTTCCAGCAGTTCTCTTTATAAGAATGAAAGTAACAAAAGCATGCTCAATGTCATTTCGTGATTGTTCTGTTTCATATGTTAAAAGCAAAAATAAACAGCAATGCTGAACAATGCACACAACTGGAATGACGATATATCATTTTTAATTTGTAATTTGTAAGTGCGAAAGAGATGTTGCTCAATTAAAAAAATGTTATTGCAATCGGAACTGTTTGAACATGCTTAAATCGTACAGATGGAATGATTGGAACTATGTCCGAGACTGAACATAGTTCCATGAACTATGCAGGTCCGGAACGACCCAACTCTAGCTGAAACGCACTTCAATTTTTATACCCCCACGTTTAAAAAACGTAATGGGGGTATATCAATTTTGTCATTCCGTTTGTAACGTCGGTAAGGAGGCGTGGACGGTATAGAAAAGTATATATATTCCTGATCAGCATCACCTCCTGAGTCGATTTAGCCATGTCCGTCTGTCCGTCTGTATCCACGATAGCAGCCGTAATTTTTGAGCTATCATAACGAAATTCAAAATATAATCTTTTTATACAAAAATGGAGGTCAAGTTCGAATCTGAGCAAAATCGGATGAAAACCACGCCTACCTCCCATACAAAGGGACTTAACCAAACGGTAAGGTCTCTTTAAATTCCACAAAAATCAATTTAAGGACTTTAAATTTCGCACAGTGTCTTAATTATTTAATATTTATTTTGAGTATTAAATTTGTAAAATCAGATGAAAACCACACCTACCTCCCATACAAAGTGACTTATTCAAAACGGGAAAATCTCTTTAAATTCCTCAAAAATGAATTTAATGACTTCAAATTTCGCACAGTGTTTTAAAATATTGAATTTTTTATGTTGACTTTATATGATTTAAATACAAATTCTAAATGTTTGATAGTTTAAATCATACTTGATTTTAAATACAAATTCTAGTTGTTTGACAGTTTAAAATCGTTTATCGAGCTTAAGGTCAAAGTTAGAAACAATTAATTGTTCTAACGAATTTTTCTAAAGAAACAACAACAACAACAAAGTTTTTTCAATATGAAAGGAAAAAAAACCACTAGCAAATTGATTTTATTGTACAATTTCTGCGTGCTAAACGCGTCATCAGAAATCTTTGTGATTGCCCGTGCAAGCGCGTAGACGCACTGCACCATCGGGGCGATGAGATTTTGAAGCTTCAATTTCTCATTTTTTTCCCTTAATTTCATAATGCCACATTTGTTGTTGTATTTCTGTTTTACTTTAGTTTCTATGCCTATATTATATGTAGTCCAACAGCCTGCTGGAATTCTGCACTAACAAAGCATGTTTACTGAAGTTGTTTTTAGAATTTTTGCTGATTTTGTTTTTCAGCTGTTTCCGTTTGGTCGAGCTCTACCATTTGATTAAAGTTTTTTCCTAAATGACCTCTATGTTTATTATGTTGACTTTATATGATTTAAATACAAATTCTAAATGTTTGATAGTTTAAATCATACTTGATTTTAAATACAAATTCTAGTTGTTTGACAGTTTAAAATCGTTTATCGAGCTTAAGGTCAAAGTTAGAAACAATTAATTGTTCTAACGAATTTTTCTAAAGAAACAACAACAACAACAAAGTTTTTTCAATATGAAAGGAAAAAAACCACTAGCAAATTGATTTTATTGTACAATTTCTGCGTGCTAAACGCGTCATCAGAAATCTTTGTGATTGCCCGTGCAAGCGCGTAGACGCACTGCACCATCGGGGCGATGAGATTTTGAAGCTTCAATTTCTCATTTTTTTCCCTTAATTTCATAATGCCACATTTGTTGTTGTATTTCTGTTTTACTTTAGTTTCTATGCCTATATTATATGTAGTCCAACAGCCTGCTGGAATTCTGCACTAACAAAGCATGTTTACTGAAGTTGTTTTTAGAATTTTTGCTGATTTTGTTTTTCAGCTGTTTCCGTTTGGTCGAGCTCTACCATTTGATTAAAGTTTTTTCCTAAATGACCTCTATGTTTATTATGTTGACTTTATATGATTTAAATACAAATTCTAAATGTTTGATAGTTTAAATCATACTTGATTTTAAATACAAATTCTAGTTGTTTGACAGTTTAAAATCGTTTATCGAGCTTAAGGTCAAAGTTAGAAACAATTAATTGTTCTAACGAATTTTTCTAAAGAAACAACAACAACAACAAAGTTTTTACAATATGAAAGGAAAAAAACCACTAGCAAATTGATTTTATTGTACAATTTCTGCGTGCTAAACGCGTCATCAGAAATCTTTGTGATTGCCCGTGCAAGCGCGTAGACGCACTGCACCATCGGGGCGATGAGATTTTGAAGCTTCAATTTCTCATTTTTTCCCTTAATTTCATAATGCCACATTTGTTGTTGTATTTCTGTTTTACTTTAGTTTCTATGCCTATATTATATGTAGTCCAACAGCCTGCTGGAATTCTGCACTAACAAAGCATGTTTACTGAAGTTGTTTTTAGAATTTTTGCTGATTTTGTTTTTCAGCTGTTTCCGTTTGGTCGAGCTCTACCATTTGATTAAAGTTTTTTCCTAAATGACCTCTATGTTTATTATGTTGACTTTATATGATTTAAATACAAATTCTAAATGTTTGATAGTTTAAATCATACTTGATTTTAAATACAAATTCTAGTTGTTTGACAGTTTAAAATCGTTTATCGAGCTTAAGGTCAAAGTTAGAAACAATTAATTGTTCTAACGAATTTTTCTAAAGAAACAACAACAACAACAAAGTTTTTTCAATATGAAAGGAAAAAAACCACTAGCAAATTGATTTTATTGTACAATTTCTGCGTGCTAAACGCGTCATCAGAAATCTTTGTGATTGCCCGTGCAAGCGCGTAGACGCACTGCACCATCGGGGCGATGAGATTTTGAAGCTTCAATTTCTCATTTTTTTCCCTTAATTTCATAATGCCACATTTGTTGTTGTATTTCTGTTTTACTTTAGTTTCTATGCCTATATTATATGTAGTCCAACAGCCTGCTGGAATTCTGCACTAACAAAGCATGTTTACTGAAGTTGTTTTTAGAATTTTTGCTGATTTTGTTTTTCAGCTGTTTCCGTTTGGTCGAGCTCTACCATTTGATTAAAGTTTTTTCCTAAATGACCTCTATGTTTATTATGTTGACTTTATATGATTTAAATACAAATTCTAAATGTTTGATAGTTTAAATCATACTTGATTTTAAATACAAATTCTAGTTGTTTGACAGTTTAAAATCGTTTATCGAGCTTAAGGTCAAAGTTAGAAACAATTAATTGTTCTAACGAATTTTTCTAAAGAAACAACAACAACAACAAAGTTTTTTCAATATGAAAGGAAAAAAACCACTAGCAAATTGATTTTATTGTACAATTTCTGCGTGCTAAACGCGTCATCAGAAATCTTTGTGATTGCCCGTGCAAGCGCGTAGACGCACTGCACCATCGGGGCGATGAGATTTTGAAGCTTCAATTTCTCATTTTTTCCCTTTAGCACGCAGAAATTGTACAATAAAATCAATTTGCTAGTGGTTTTTTTCCTTTCATATTGTAAAAACTTTGTTGTTGTTGTTGTTTCTTTAGAAAAATTCGTTAGAACAATTAATTGTTTCTAACTTTGACCTTAAGCTCGATAAACGATTTTAAACTGTCAAACAACTAGAATTTGTATTTAAAATCAAGTATGATTTAAACTATCAAACATTTAGAATTTGTATTTAAATCATATAAAGTCAACATAATAAACATAGAGGTCATTTAGGAAAAAACTTTAATCAAATGGTAGAGCTCGACCAAACGGAAACAGCTGAAAAACAAAATCAGCAAAAATTCTAAAAACAACTTCAGTAAACATGCTTTGTTAGTGCAGAATTCCAGCAGGCTGTTGGACTACATATAATATAGGCATAGAAACTAAAGTAAAACAGAAATACAACAACAAATGTGGCATTATGAAATTAAGGGAAAAAAAATGAGAAATTGAAGCTTCAAAATCTCATCGCCCCGATGGTGCAGTGCGTCTACGCGCTTGCACGGGCAATCACAAAGATTTCTGATGACGCGTTTAGCACGCAGAAATTGTACAATAAAATCAATTTGCTAGTGGTTTTTTTCCTTTCATATTGAAAAAACTTTGTTGTTGTTGTTGTTTCTTTAGAAAAATTCGTTAGAACAATTAATTGTTTCTAACTTTGACCTTAAGCTCGATAAACGATTTTAAACTGTCAAACAACTAGAATTTGTATTTAAAATCAAGTATGATTTAAACTATCAAACATTTAGAATTTGTATTTAAATCATATAAAGTCAACATAATAAACATAGAGGTCATTTAGGAAAAAACTTTAATATTGAATTTTTATTTTGAGTATTAAATTTGTAAAAATCGGATGAAACCCACGCCTACCTCCCATACAAAGTGACTTAACCAAAGCGGGAAAATCTCTTTACATATATTTAACAGTTTGCTTAAGACTTTATATATACTCTAATTCGGCCGTGGGGTATTTTAACTTCGACCCAGTCGAAGATAATTCCTTACTAGTTTTCAGCTGTTTTTTATTGTCTCGTTGATGGGTTTTTGTTTCGAATTTGTTTGCGGTTTTGTAAAAGAAGTAACAATAAACAAATCTTATTTATACTTTTGTACGAGGAAATGTGAGGGAAGAGCGCACATAAGGAGGGCGCGTTTATAGTGGCGACTTGTTGCTGGACCGAACCGAACCAAGATATGAAACAAGCTCAAAGTGCGTATAGTGCCAGCCGAGCTGGCAACTTCAATTGACTTGTGCGCTGGTTTCCATCTGCCCGATTGTTGCTTTCTCGCTCGCTCGCACGGTTTGCATGTGTTTTGATTCATTTTACACGTAAAACAATGTATAAATCCATGATACAAAAAACTACAGATAAAGTATTGCGCATGTCCGCCATCTTTGTTTTCACGTGCAAGGTGCTCATTGGTTGCAACGTAGTCACAATTTATTCATAGGGTGTAAAGATTTTAAAATGCCTAAATTTTCTTATGAAAACTTGTTGTACTGAAATGAAATAAATATTGTTAAATAAAGCACATGTCAAAAATAATGTTAATATATTTTTTAGTACTGTTTGTGAATAAAAATTGCATATTTTGTAGGGGAGTTTTTCCCCCTTTTACCGATTTACGCAAAAAGCGGCTACGTTGCTTGATGTGCTTAACAGAATTTTAACTGTTTGTTAATTTTCATCAAAGAAGTAAAATATAAGGAAGTGGTGTAATAGCAGAAAAGTGTGGTATTTTTTTATATTAATGCTGGTTCACACAAATACAGAAACAATCACAAAGGGTCGTATTCGGTTGTATGGTAAAAGAAGGCCCAAACTGTTAAAGTTTGTTCTTATTGCATTAAAATTTTAGGAACATTTCAAGAATAGCAACAACTCTAATTATTTAAAAAAAAGTAAGTAAAAACCTAGCTGATTTTTTAATTTTTCCAACAAAACTGAATTTTATGGGTTTCAAAAGAGATATAATACAAGTATCTATTCAACAAAATATTAAACATAAAAATACATGCATTTAAGATACAATCATATTTTTTACTTAAAATCGCTAAAATGTATTTAGTTGTCTCTTTTTAATAGGAGGCCTTCCGCCGCTGCTTAGGGATTACAAACCTCAGTAAGTCCAACTCAGGCTTCACTCTCTACAGTACTTCTGGATGTAGTTATCTTTTTAATAATTCTCTTTTTAATGGATTGTTTTCGTAAAAGGTAAACCACTAGTTTTTTAGACAAATTCTAATTATAAAAAAAATTATATCTTGAAAAGTTATGCATGGAATTTTATGTTTGACACCTCGTTGAATAAATACGCGCATTATTTTTGTTTTAATAACCATAAAGCTTAGTTTTGTTGAAAAACGAGAAAAACAGCAAGATTTTTAGGTAATTTATCTAAATTTGAAGGCCTATAAATTCTAAACTTGAACTTTAATTACAAATGAAATTATATACTTTTTTAAAATCCTTATTTTTTTATATTTCTGCCTCGTTGTCATGCAGAAATCAGAAATATTTAACAAACAAGCACTAAGTATCATTCACTATGTTAAAATAAGAGCGCCCCAAAAATATATTGAACTGTGAAAAATGACTGCGCTCCTGAAGCAGTGTTTGTGTTTTACAGATGTGGTTTGAGCAAACTGGCGCAAAATAAACGGGGTCTAATTTGCATTTTTAAACAGTTTTTAATTAGAAATATATAACTTTCTAAAACAAATAAGATAAAAAAATATCGTTAGAAACTAAATAAAGCACTTTTGTTAAAAGAATTCAAACCGTATGGATATATTTACATGTTGAACGAAAGCGCATTGTTTTTAAGTTTTTGGGAACTTTTACAATTTATTTTTTTGGTTTTTTTCTTTGATATTGTCACTTTTTAAGCAGTGAAAAATGCTTAGTCCCGGTTTATACTCGTCAAGACTTGACGGTCAAGTCTTGCGTTCGGGGGAGCGGGAATCGTAACAAAAGGGAAAGAAAGAAATTGACCGTACCGTCAATTCTTGGGCAATTCGTTTTGTGTTCGTTCGTTGTCACGCTATTTTCAATTTTATTTCGGTGTCATCAGTACAAACTTGAGAAGGAAAAGGGAGGAGTGAAAGAAACAATTGACCGTCAAC
The DNA here is from genome assembly GCA_963920525.1 of Dichetophora obliterata. NCBI lineage: Eukaryota > Metazoa > Arthropoda > Insecta > Diptera > Sciomyzidae > Dichetophora > Dichetophora obliterata. Next base: position 200,154,676 of record OY986438.1, on the reverse strand, counting down.
TCTTGACGAGTGTAAATTGAATCGTCAAGTTAAAAAGGGAATATGCAAAACTTGACCGTCAAGTCTTGACGAGTATAAACCGGGACTTAAAATTAAATTATTTTCAACTATTTTGCTGAGGAGTCTTCCAATCAAATGCCAGGGTTCTCAGAAATGTCAAAAAACACTCTCTTTCTCGCTCGGACAATTTAAGAATGGTGCGACAGTTCACGTACAGTATGTGTGTTAGCAACAGGGTTGCCAACTAGGGGGGAATTCCCCCATTTGGGTGGAATTTTGACTCGATGGGGGAGTGGGGGAATGAGTTCATTTTTGGGGGGAATTAATTTTTACTTTTGTTTCTAAATTCATTTAAAAATTATAGAAAATTTCAAAATTTTCAATATTATTATGCTTAGAAAATTTTGCTAAGTTTCTTTATTGCTGAACATTCCCACTGGATTAAAAACCTCAGTTGGCAACAGGCTTTTTATTTTTGGAATTCGTTTTGACTGATTTAATCAGCTAATTTACGATCACAAGAAGTGATAACAAGAAGTTAACATGTTTTTTAATCCCCACGCTTACTGCGTAAGGGTTATATTAACTGTCACTCCGTTTTTAACGCTAATAAGGGGGCATGGTAGGAATAAAAAAAGTATATTTATTTTTGATCAACATCACCTCCTGATTTGGTTTAGCCAGGTCCGTCCATCTGTCTGTCGACACGATTACAGCCGCAATTTTGAATAAAATTCAAAACATATGCTTATATTAAAAAAACTAAGATCAAGTTCGAGAATGAGCAAAATCGGATGAAAACCACGCTTACCTCTCATACAAAGTGATTTTAGCAAAACGGATTTTAGCAAAAGTGATCTCTTTAAATGCTGGAATGATTTGAAATTTTGCACACATGGCTTTGGCGTGAAATATTCATCACATATTTAAAACTTGTCAAAATCTGATTTAAACCTCGAAAACTCCAATACAAAGTGATTTTACCAAACGGAAAAATCTCTTTAAATTCCAAAAAACTTAACTTTGTGACTTAAATTTTGCACATAAGTCTTAACCGCAAATATGCAATATATAGCTTTTATAAAAAAATCAATGAAACAAAAATGCTTGAAATGCTTTACGAAAAAGTAAAACATATTAAAATATGTTTATACTTAAATTTTAAAAGGATTTATTCTAGTCGTTTCCTATAACCTATTTTATTTTATGCTTTTATGTTATTTTTTAAAAATTTTCAAATTTTTTGTGGATGTTTGCATATGGGCTAAAAAATCTTACTTATAATATTTACTGAATAAAGACTGTTTTGAATGACATATATTTTTAGTGGGGGAATCTGTTGCACTATGGGGGAAATTGATGACCAGAATTGGGGAATTTGATTGAAACGAGTTGGCAGCCCTGGTTAGCAACACCATTTCCTTATATTTTACTTCTTTGATTTTCATTTTGCTATCTTCGACCCTTTTTGACATTTTCTTTTGAATGTATTCATCAAGTGTCACATTTGACGAGCACCAATGACGAGGTGCGCAGTAAATTATGTTCGTTGCGCCGGGAATACTTTATCTGTAGTTCTTTGTATCATGGGAGCAAGCTACACTGGCTTAACAGTTAAATTACAAGAAAGTTATCGCATTTATTCAAAACTAGCTGATATACCCGGTGTTACTCGAGAGTCATTTATATAAACATTTTAATATACACATTTCGATTAAATGTTTTTGTAAATTTTGGAATTTTGTAAAAACGTGTTGAATTGAATTTAAGAATTTGAGACCACTATAAAAATATTAGTTAAAAAATTTACCAAGCTTTTTTAACGAAGAAATAATTTTATCACTGTTTTTTTCACAATCAAAAACTGTTTTTTAGTTTCGAACTGAATTTACTGGTTACTGGTAAGCAAGTTACTTGCACTTCGCTAATGAAAATCATATTTATAAAAATCTTCCTAAAATTTTTTAGTAGTTTTTACAGTTGGAAAATAACAATTGGATTGTCTCTAAATTAAAAATTAATATAAATTGAGTCTGATACAATAGTTGATGCAATTTCTTAAATCTTCTGAATTCCTATTTTATACGAAAAATTGTACAGTCTTTTTTTAATGTAAATTGTAATGCAAAAAGGTGTAAGTTAAGAAAGCAGTCGCTTTTTAATTTTTATTATAGTATATACAGCAACCTGTAACAATATTATCGACGTTAACAGTTGATCGACATAAATCCAGCTGAAAAATCTGCAAGAACAGTGCAAGAAGTGCCAGTATGTTATTTGCTGCAAGTTTACGCTGTGTGCGAAAAGAACTAAATTGAGTAACAGCTACCGATTTTTCTTAAATATTGGAATCGTGTCGGTAATGCAGTACTTATAATATTTTCAATTGAACCGAAAAATTTGTAAGTAGAAAATTTGCAAAAGTAAGTAGATAAGGAATATTTTATATAAACCAAAATGTTTATACTTACTCTAGACACACAACTTCATTCTTAAAGATAAATGAGAACGCTCAAATTATATAGAGAATTTTAAAACAAAACTCAGTTTTATTAAAAGACTGGTATGAAAATATAGATTTTAAGCCATAACTTTTGATTGGAAAGAGATATTGGGGTAATTTTTTCACATAAATTATTTTTGAGACTTGACTTTTTTGTAAAAAATATAAAAACAACATTTTGGAAAAAATAAATTTCGCGAAAAAAATCAAAGGGGGTACCCTTGTTGTTTTGATGACAAAAACAGTAAAATAATTTTTGCGCTTAGCTATAAGAATTTTTGCAAATAAATGCTATGTCATATGAAAGGTAGCCAGATGTGCAATTTTTAATTGATTTCATTTTTACAATAACAACAATTTTTGAGTCATTTTTTGAGTAAAAAGTCAATATTTTGGACCTTTTTTGACATAATCATAAAACATGCAGTCATGTGAAAATAAATATGCCGATGTTAAGGGTAGTGATGACAATTGTTAATGTATCACGTATGATCTGACAAATTAAAAAATAGTGCACCATTTAATATTGGACTGATTCAACTTTAAATACCAAAACGGTCGTGGCTTATTGGAGGCGTAGTTTTCATCCAATTCTTCCAAATTTCACTCTCAGAGTAAATTTTATATGTTAAAAGTTAGGTGTAAAATTCCTAGTCAATTAATGACCAAATTGCAAACTAGCTACTTCTAAAGATAAAAAAACACGAGAAGTAATACTTTCTTCCATACAGAATTGTATTGCTTCAGTTGTCTTTCTTATCGTTGGTGTGCTTCTTCGTGATTACAAAAATCTGCACAAGTGCTTTTCTACTGTAGCCTAAAACTTTAGGACTTGCACATTTGTGCACTTGTCTGCATTGAAAAATTTAACAGCTTGGAAAAAGTGATTGATGTTTGTTCACGAAAACCTAACTGTACAACTGCACATGTCCTCAACTGCACAGGCAAGTGCACTGAATCGTGAATACCCCTAATATTAATAAAACTGATATGTACAAACAGTTTTCAGAAAGTGCTTTAAATTGGTATATTTATCTTTGAAAACATTCAAAACAGACAAAGCATTCATTTTTCTTAATAAATATATCAAAAATTACGATTATAATTGAAAAACCTTTTAATTTTCAACTTAGCGGCAACAAAATATTAGACTCCAAAATTATAGCTTAAAATAAAATGAGAGTTTTGTAAATCGCTAAAAAACATTAGAGCTGCATCAATCGCCAAAAATTTAGCAATGACAGCTTTAATTTTATTCTTCGTTAAAGGCTCGTTAAGTCTCTAAATATTAAGTAAGAAAATAAGCGATGGAGTTTTTCAGAATTGCAATATCGCTAAAAACTATAACTTTAGCGGTGGAGATTTCGCTTTAGCGTTTTTCAGAATCCTCCGCCTGGACTGTTTTCGTTTATCTATAAGGAGTACCCTACAATATGCATTTCTTTATTTAATATATGTTAATGTATATTAACTTTTTTAATTTTCTTAAGGATAATAAAGAAAAAAATTTCTGTTCGTTTGACACCAATAACATTCTCATACCTTGAAAACTGTCTTAGTACAATGAATTTTTGTATATAACCTAAAAAGCCAAAAAAGTATTCCAAATTCAAAGTTTTGAATTTCGACGCAAATATCTTCGTTCTGTTTTAATATACAGGGCCCATATTCGAAGCGCCCATTTTATTTTTAAATAAATCAAAGAAACCACAATTTTTTGTCTGTTCGTCATGAATATCATTTAATTGGGTTCAAGTAGATTTGCTTACATTATTTCTTGAATATGATATCTCGTCAGATAAAGAGTCATCGAAATGGCTGAAGAAGACGAGCAATTTTGGCATAAAATTATCATGAGCGATGAAGCTCATTTTTAGTTGAACGGAACGGTAAACAAACAAAATTGCCGTATTTATGCCACTGAAAATCCACAAGAGATTCAAGAGGTACCTCTTCACGATGCAAAAGTCACTGTTTGGTGCGGCGTTTGTGCTAAAATGCTCATTGGGCCGTTCTTTTTCGAAGATGATAATGGCCACAGAGTTACTGTCAATCAGGAGCGTTATCGCGATACGATAAACAATTTGTTCATGCCAATCGTTCGTCGAAAGCGTATCAGGCACTACTGGTTTCAACAAGACGGCGCGCCACCACACACAAGCCGCACTACAATCGATTTTTTGAAGCAATTGTTCCCTGGCCGTTTGATGTCAAAAAATGGTGATTTCGATTGGCCGCCAAGATCACCAGATTTAACGCCTCCAGACTTCTTTTTGTGGGGTTATTTGAAATCAAAGGTTTACGTCAACAAGCCAAAGACCCTAGAAGAGCTGCAAACCAACATCCGTCAAGAAATAACCGCCATTCCCATCGAAATGTTGAAGAAAACCATGGAAAATGCTGCAAACGGGCACAATATGTCGTAGAGGCCAATGGCGACCATTTACGAGATATCATATTCAAGAAATAATGTAAGCAAATCTACTTAAACCCAATTAAATGATATTTATGACGAACAGACAAAAAATTGTGGTTTCTTTGATTTATTTAAAAATAAAATGGGCACTTCGAATATGGACAACACTGTATATCGTTAAAATCGTTAAAATTTACAATATTCTGAAGAGATAAGGTTAGGGCTCTTAATTGGAGTAGAAATATTACTGAAATGTTCATAAATGAATTTCAAAGCCAACCGGCTTTGTGAGATATTCCTAAAAAAATTGTAAATACTTTATCATTAGTGAATCTTAGCTCCTTTGATAAATTTATCATCCCTTTCTTATGACTGCCAATTCTCCATGGCTTAATCCAGCAGGATCTTTTTTCACTTTTTTTAACTCCATCCAGAGTTTCATCAACTCAACAATTGTTTTTATTGTGACCATATCATATACATATTGGCCAATGTAATTATTTTTAAACCCCGGAGATAAGAATTTAACCCATCAATTTTAAATGCAAATAAAACCACTTATAAACAACCTATAGAGGGTAGCCGTTTTATTGAATCGATTGCATAAAGGAGCATTACCAGCACGAAATGGTAGCAGAAACGTAGTAAATTTAGCTTCCGCCATTATCGAACAGAAAACTACGTGTAGCATGCCGTGGACAAAACAATGAGAGAGAGGAAAAAAAATGGCGAAAATTCCAATGTTTGACGGACAAGCAGACACCGTGTGACATGCCCCTATGCCGTGGTTATGCTAGCCAAACATGTTTGGTGTTCATTTTCGTTCATTTATTCTCTTCGCTGAAATGTTTGTTTGGTGGTTATGCTATGATTGTTGGCACAGTTGCATTATATGTAATAGTATGTCAAAACACAAAAAAGCACAACCCTAATTTGCATTTTTGTACTTATTATACATATATGTTAGGGTAATGTTACGGTGGTCGTCATATGATCCCTGGTCATGACACTTTTTACTCTCTTTTTTCGTTTGATGAGCTGTGTGACGAAAGTATGTTATGCTGGTGGTCATATGATGCCTAAGCACGAGTACACTATTTGCTACTTTTAGTATTTTTTCAACCGATAAGTGTTGCTATTAAGCAGGTTTCATTACTGCTTTCATACATTTTGTACTAAAAGTGTACTATTTTCGTGCCTAAACACAAATGTTGCGAATAATTCCACAACGCAACACTGTTTTGATCCCATGATTTCATATTTTTGTCGAATCATTTGGTGACAGTGTGACCAGAGTGGAATATTATATTCCACTTTGGCATATTTTAGCTGCGGGAAGCATAATTTTTTTTATAAAAATATGCAGCATAAAAAGTGGAATATTTTTCGTATGATTATATTTTTCAAAATTCACAAAAATTGCAATAAAATAATGTCTATTTGGTTACTAAATGGGTTTTTTTTTGGCTATTGACATTTTTTTTGTTTATCTCTGAACCACCTTGTAAAACGCAATATAAGGAATTCATTTTGTGGTTAACTTCTTCGTTGTCAATTTTATTGCAATTCATGTAATAACTTCACGCAGCTTAAAAAATGAAGTAAATTTGCTTATATGTTTGTTTGGTTAGATTTTTGTATGGATTATGTTACAGCAGTAAGTAATTTACTTAAGAAAACATTAGAGGTATTCACGATGTATTGTATTTTCCTTGTATTGTGTATTTTTGTTAAATTTGATATATGTAGTAAATTTTTTAATATAACAAAAACAAAATTCAGTTTTCAAAATACAACCCTGCGGAAAATATACAAGTTGTGTATTAGATCAGCTGATTGTACAAGCATTTCTACTCAGCATGGAGCAAGCTAAAGGTTACGCTGTGAGTTTATTTAATAAAAATTAATATAATTGATTTTAAAAATACAATATGTACTTTACTGAAGGTTCGATCACAATAAGTTGTAAGTATTGTAAATTTTGCAAAAATTTATCACAAATGCACCACATCGTGAATACCACTATTATTGCTAACAATAGCTATTTCTTTTAACTATTTTAAAATGTGGATCCAAAACAATTAAGCAGAAAAAAAGTTATTGATCAAAGTTAGTAATCTGAAGATATATCAAAATTTGTGCTTTTCTCGCTTAGCTTACCATTTAGCAATGCTGAGGTTGAGAACATTTTTAGTTATATGAATCTTTCTTATTTAAACGAAAATTCGAAAAAGAATGCAAGAAAAACTCTTAAATAATTTGTTGAATGTAAAAACATGGATGCATGCTCAAAAAGTGTTGTAATGCCTATCAAATACCAGATAGCTAAATAAAAAATTTAGAAATGCGAATTTCTATGATAATAATACAAGCAACAATTTAAGAATTGACCTCGAAGATGTGCCTGAATTTATGTTTTGTATATTGTATATCGTTACTTAAAATTCAAAAAACCATAACAATGTTTATAACTTTTTATAGGAGAAGAAAATAAATTTAAGTGCGATTATAATCAAATAAATAAATGTTTTTAAACTTGCTTCTGTGTTTTTTTATATGCATATTTAGACTTATTTAGATATATATCTTTGAAATTGAAAGTGGAATATTTTTGTGGATTATAAAAATTGAAAGTGGAATATTTAGCATATTTTTTTTCAACAAAAAGCATATTTTTTCAAAAATCTTCTGGTCACACTGTTTGGTGACCGTGGTGGTGAAAATTTACTCTCTTGCTCTCGCTCTCAAATTTTTAATTTACATTGAAACAACAACAATGCATGACCATGATGAGCCCATGACCGCCACCGTAACATGGGACTTACTTAATCGAACTACATGCACGTCCGACATGTAGTATCGTTTGAGGGCCCCTTTAGAACAGTTGTTGAAGTTGTTTAATGGTGACGGAAGTTTAACTATACTGCAGCAGTTGATAACAAATTTAAAAAATGAGTATTGAAAAAGAATTAAAAAATTTAACGCTTACAAGCGAAGATCGGCAATCTTATAGACGAGATGAGCTAGCCTTGGAGGTAAGCACAGTAAAAGTGAAAAGTGTGGTTTTAATAATAATATATTTAACTAAAAGTGTTTTTTATTCGACTTTTACTGGTAATGAATCTACTTTAACTGCATCTTAGAAACGAAACGAAGGCTGAACGTGGTGCAAGACATGGTAAGCAATGCATTTTTACCATATCAAAAAATATTGCTCGTTTCTTTCCTGACGTTCAGACCTCGTTTCGTTTAATCTGAATTTTCTGAATCACTTAAAGTTTTCAACTTCAAGCATTTCCAAAACTTCCAGATAAAATCTTTTTTGGTTGAACTCCTTCTCGGCGCCTGCTACACGCTCAATATATATTGATCAGTATACAGTATCGTGATATTAATTGAACGTTTAGCATGCAAAGGCATAATTGCCTGGTTTCACACGAGAAGCAAATGATGAAAATAATGTGTAACCTCTTTTAGGCATGAAATTTTCAAAAAACCATTTTTTTTTTAATTTGCGCAAAATTGTATTTCATCAGACCAAATTTTCTTAATACTGTAGGTTTATATTTAACTTTTTTACTAAAATTGGAATTACTATTTTGCGCAAATTAAACAAACATCATTTAAAAATTTAAAATTAAAAACAAGGTTACTTTAACTTTTATTCAAAAAAAAAAAAAAACGTTCCATGAAATTGAACTTATTAACAAACATTTGCATATGGGCATTTCCACAGAAAAGTCTACCATGACCAAAAAATTAAAACTTTTTAAAAACTTATTATTTGATGATATTATCTAAAGCTATATTCACACAGAGCTCTATGCGCATTTAGATCATTTACTATATACATATTGTAATATTGTACATATTGTAAAGGGCCGTTCGTAAATGTGGATTTCGTAAATGCGCATTTAGCTCTAAGTGTGAATATAGCATAATAGAAACATGTTATTAATTTAAGCAATTTCTACATAAATTCTTAAACCAATAATGCAGTTTTAATTTTTCGTAAATGTTTTGTAAATGCTTCGTAAATTTTTTGTTTTAAGCTTAGTTAACGCTTAAGCCCATACTTACTACACTAACACATACTTACTATAACCTCTGTGTTGAATAGTTAGTTGAACATTATTGTTGAATGTCAAATTTCCACGAAAATGAAATGTACAAACATATAAAAGACAGCGAAATTTTGATCATGGCTGTGAACTTGGCTGCATTGAAAAATTTTTCGGTTTAACAGCGTACTAACCACCGAAAAAAATTTCGCTACCTTTTCGCTGTTAAAAACGCAATGCATTTCTTACGGAAGATTTATTTTCGCTTCTACAGCATACTAAGCTTTAAGTAAAAAGCATACAGCATACTAAGCATACAGCATACTAAGCTTTAAGTAAAAAAGGAAGGCATTGAATTAAGATAATAAAAAAATGGTTGAAGCAAAAAAAGGACAATAAATGAAATTTATTTTTTTAATTACTAAATTACATAATTACTTAGATACCTTATTACTTGATTATCCAATTCAACTACAATGGAAATTTAAGTAACTTAAGGTCAGTAACTTAACGTCAGGTTAACAAAGCCTAATAAAAAAGAAACCAGAGAAGATTTCTAAACTTGATCACTTGGAAAATAAACTTATGTTGTTTTAAGCCCTTCTAAAAAAAGTGGTATACAAAAAGTCTTGCCCAATTCAGAGATTTTTGCAAATTTTATAATCCAAGTCAAAAATCACTTCCGTTTTTTGTAACGTAAAGACAGCACATATTTTTGCTTATATCTTAAAATCCTTAAGGTCGATTGTTGTCCTGTCATTGTTTTTACTTAATATAGTGCTACTTACTTACTACGCCAATTACAAAAGCCTTTTTAAAAATTAGGTATTTTCATTCGTTTTTTAATACTTCGTACAAATCGTCCGTAATGCCAGTTTGGAAATGCCCATATTTATTTTCCAGCTTCTCAAAAAAAAAAAAAAAAACATTTGCTAGACCTTTTTGACAAAACTTAAAAAATATCAGGTATTGAATTTTCGCTAAGTTTCATTCACATAAATTTTTGCTGAAAAATACGCATAATTGGGTCACTTTCGGATTATGTGCTATCCAAATGGCTAGACAGAATAAGGAAAAATTCTGGATTCTCAATAGGCATACAATTTTCCAAATTCCCATTTTTTAAAAATTACTTTTGGCCAATATCCAGTGTGTGCCGGTACGTTCAAAATATAATTGATGCGTTCGCGATTGGTTCTTGAGATAAAATTGAGAAAAAAAATTTGAAATATCGTTCAAAGTACAAAATGGCAAAATTACCATTATTCGGGTGGCCTTCCCCTAAGAGACGACTTTTTAAAAATTGTTTTTATTTGCCACTTTTTCGTAACAGTGTGCGACTTTTTTCCCTTTTCTAAAAATACCTTGCAGATATCGCAGACAGATGAGGTCTTTATTAAAATTATCACTTTGAAATATCTTTCCACTATCTATCACCCATCGGCCAATAGCTATGAAACTGTTCACATGTTTACTATAAACTATGTATATGAACTAGTTCAGTGTTTCTCGTTCTTTTATTTAGTTCATTTTAGTTCAATTGATTTTGAAGCGAGTTGATGCCGGTGATCTATAAATAGTCTACTGCTTTGAAATGTCATATGATAAGCAGCCATACAATTCAAAAGAATGAATTCCTAAATCTGCGAAGTCATATACTAATTTAAACAGTGAGTTGATCACAGCTTAATCACTCAAAGACTACTGAAGAGGAAAATGTAGCGATTTCCGAAAAAGACTGTCTAGTCAGCTTAGTGCCCTGTTACGGTGGCGGTCATGGGCTCATCATGGTCATGCATTGTTGTTGTTTCAATGTAAATTAAAAATTTTAGAGCGAGAGCAAGAGAGTAAATTTTCACTACCACGGTCACCAAAGGATTCGACAAAAACATGAAATCATGGGATCAAAACAGTGTTGCGTTGTGGAATTATTCACAACATTTGTGTTTAGGCAAGAAAATAGTACACTTTTAGTAGGAAATGTATGAAAGCAGTAATGAAACATGCTTAATAGCAACCCTCATTGACTGCTATTATTGACAAGTTTATTAATTGCTTTTGTTGAATCATTTGTTAAAGCTAATAAAAACAAAGATGAATGTAATAGTAAAAAAAAAGTATTAAAAGAAGCAAAAAGTGTATTGGTATCATATGACCACCAGCATAACATGCTTTCGTCACATAGCTCATCAAACGAAAAAAGAGTACCTATAGGTATATTATAGGTGCAGAAGAACCCCTCTCTTGGTTACTCATCATCATAATATAAGCGTATAAGGTGCAGAAGAACCCATCTCTTGGTTACTCATCATCATAATATAAGCGTACGTAAATTGGTAAGTTCTAAGGACTTATATAAATTTAGAATTTTTCAAATACATTTATATTTAAAAGCTTAAGGCAGTGATATTGTGTAGTAAATCTGTATAATGGATCGCGGACATCGGTGCCTGAAGCTTTTAAATATAAATGTATTTGAAAAATTCTAAATTTATATAAGTTATTAGAACTTACGTACTCTTATATTATGATGATGAGTAACCAAGAGACGGGTTCTTCTGCACCTAGAGTATACCTACTATATACATATATGACAAATGTCACTTAAATTTATTTTTTTCTTTTTAGTTCACGTCTTTTTTAAATAAAAGCTTATTTTTAAATTTTTATTTTTTTTTTATTTTTCCACATTTCTTTGATTAATTGCATGAACAGCTAATTTTGACAACTACCCATCGCCGCTGGTGAGAAAAAAGCCAGTCCACGCTACTACCTTGTCAGTTATTGTACCATGAAACGAACTAAAAGAACTAAATGAACGAACTAGTTCATTACATACGATTGAACAAAAAAGAGCGATCTTTGTGGTGAACTAAAGTGTCCAAGCCTGTTATACTGACCAGTTATCTTTTAAAATTTCACAGCTAAAACTATGAATTGAAGCTAAATATATTCAATATAAAAGTGATACTGGAATGAATGATCTCTTACAGTTTAAAAGAGTTTTCTATACTTTTGGTTGGAAAATTTTTTAATTTTGAAAAATTTACACAAAAATTTAATAAGAAATTGGAAACTGGTAATGAAACATTTTTTAAGTGGAAATCAAGAAATATTCTTGCTAATGTATAGTGGAGTTCACGATCTAGTGCAAATGGTCTTGCATGAGTGCATTTGCAAAATATTATTGCATATATTTGCACTACACTAACAAAATACATAGATTTGCACTTGCTACATTCTTGCAGCAATGCAACACTAAAAACCTGTAGCTTATAAATGCTACGCATGTGCAACACTGGATTGCAAGCTCAATCGAACAATCAGCTGATGGCCGGAAAGTGTAGACAAATTAATTTTGTGTGAGAAACCAAAATAGTCTATTATTGCCTCTTTTTCATTTTTTCTCGGCATGATATTGCAGATTTAAACAAAATATAAGAAATTATTTCTTCACAAAGTAATTTTTTTTTATTTTCTTTTATAAATCAGCTGTGTATTAATTTTGCCAGAAGTGTTGCAGAGTAATCCAAAAAGAGCTGTTCACAATTGATTGCAAATATTTGCAATTGCATAATTTTGCAATCTGGTGCAAATAAGATCGTGAACTGCCCTTATATATAGTTAAAATAAATTTGGGTATGAAATTAAAAATGCTAACATTATATCGTCGTTGCGAGTTCAATACCTCGTATATTGCAAAAAGGTCAAAATTAATTTCATTTAAATTTTGATCAGTTAAAAATCTATTCAATAACTTAAAATAAAACAGGGGCTTACTGGTATTTATAAACAGCGGAGATGCATGTCGTTTTTTCGCATGTACGATGTTTTATGAAAAAGCCGTTGTACTAAAAACTTCTACAATCTCAATTCTAAAAAATATAATAGGGCAGTTCACAATCTTATTTGCACCAGATTGCAAAATTATGCAATTGCAAACATATGCAATCAATTGTGAACAGCTCTTTTTGGATTACTCTGCAACACTTCTTGCAAAATTAATACACAGCTGATTCAAAAAGAAAATAAAAAAAAATTACTTTGTGAAGTAATAATTTCTTATATTTTGTTTAAATTTGCAATATTATGCCGAGAAAAAGTGAAAAAGAGGCAATAATAGACTCTTTTGGTTTCTCACACAAAATTAATTTGTCTACACTTTCCGGCCATTAGCTGATTGTTCGCTTGAGCTTGCAATCCAGTGTTGCACATGCGTAGCATTTGTAAGCTACAGGTTTTTAGTGTTGCATTGCTGCAAGAATGTAGCAAGTGCAAATCTGTGTATTTTGTTAGTGTAGTGCAAATATATGCAATAATATTTTGCAAATGCACACATGCAAGACCATTTGCACTAGATCGTGAACTCCACTAATAAAATAACCGTTAGAAGAAAAATGTCGAAGGTGGCTTGACTAAGTATGTACAAAATTTGTTTAGGATGCACTCAATATGTACGCCAAATTTTAGTGAAATCCGTTGAACCGTTTAAATTTGTAGAAAGGCCAAACAAATAAACAAACAAACAAACAAACACAAACAAACACAAAATGAGTTATTATTATATATTAATTGCTTATTTGATATAATTTTTATTTCAGCCCAATGACAAAAGCACTTGCAATAAAGCCAACGACGACCGTAAATCGCCATATAAAATTGCAAATAAACAAAAGCATGCACTTTCTGATTTGCAAAAGAAAAGTGACAAGTTTGACCATCTGGGTGTGACGTGGGCTGCTAAATTGCGAAAAATGCAACCAACTCAAAGTAAACTGGCTGAGAAGCTGATTAGCGAAGTCCTTTTACAAGGTGATAACCAAAAACTATCTTTGGACACCACCGTCGAGAGAAAAACATCGACAATAACATCGCAAAGCTTAACATCGCACAAACCTTCATCAGATGGGCAGTTTCGGAGCATCAAGAAACCAAAAACAAGCATCAACAAACCAAAACCAAGCATAAAAAATAGTGATACCAAAACAAATAGTGACCCATACGCACCATCATATGTATCATGGCGGGAATCGGGGGAGACCCATTATATTACATATGAAGAGGCATGGGGATGCGAAGAGCCGGATCCTATTTATATTGATTTTGAAAAAGAATTCGGATTGGAAGAGCCTATTTATATTGATTATGAAGCCGAATTCGGATACGATAAGTTCTAAGATCGTATTGTAATGAGTTTCTTCATGTCCGTTTCAATATCCGTTTTTTAAGTAAAAGTTCTCATTGTTAATACTTTTTTTCTATATATATATATATTTTTTTTTTTAAGCTTATACTATGGTTATTTACATAATTTATATTGTCTATTACATATTCTTTTTAATAATGAAATAAGTAATCCTTTTTTTTCAAAGTTACAAAACAGTTTTACGCCTCTTAAAGAGACGTTACGTAACGTTAAATATTACGATACTGAAATGGAGTAAAATAAACATGTTTGTTTTTTATTTTTATTTTTGAAGTAATAAACTGATGTTATGTTATACAGCTTTTTTTAATTTGGTTGGATATAAATAATAAAAATCTATTGCGTAGCTTAATATGGCATTTGTGTGTGTTGCATTAATAATAGAAATGGTATTACAATATTTGTTACATTACTAATACATTCATGACATGGGGATTCAAGTCACTGCATACTTTTTTCTCATTTTGCTCATTTTGCAAGTTTTTACCAGGGTTCGCAAAAACTTGGAAGTGATAAAAAAAATTTTCCAGTCTACCTCATTAAATTTATTCAATTGACGAGTGATTGACTCTGCTTTCCTTGAAAACTCGTGAATATTAGCAAAAAAAATGAGCGCTCTTTAGTTAAGTTCCACCACACACTTCAGACCTTAAGTCTATGGTTCTATATAAAAGTACAACTACTTTTTTACTTAAGATTGAATCAAGCTTAAATAAAAAATCAAATGAAAGGTCAGATTTCGACTTGATTTGAAAGTCTGTTAACTATCTGCGGACTACCAAGAGGGTATGACGTATGCGAAAGCTCACACTAGCTGATCAAAAAGTTTGGTAACCGATAGATTATTTCCAAAAATTTAAAAAAATCTGCATGTTCCAAATGTTAGAGCACTTTTTGGATTACTTCAATATGCTGCTTGGTGCATGTTATACCGAAATAAGAAATGATTTTATTTAGTGAGCTTTGCTAATAAAAATGTAATTTAATTATTATTTACGGATTTTTATATTATTTATTAAAAATAAAATTAATATGTTGATTTTTATTTTTCTCTTCAAGAATAATAATTATTTGTGAGTTTTATTATTTAGCTCAAGAATAAAAGTTGTTTCTCAATTTTCATTTTATGCTCAGAAATAAGAGTTATTAGCTAGGTTTAATTTTTTTCGCTCAAAAATAAAAATAATTTTGTCGAGTTATATTTTTTTTTCTCAAACATAAAACTTATAATACCACACAGCTTTGTTTTTGGTGGCGCAAGTTGTTGCAAAAGTTGCAATTAAAATGTTTCAAGGTGGCCACCCTATTGGCATCTAAATTTTGGAATTTGTAAATTCTGACAATGGATTTGGCATCAGCCACCCATTTATAGCTAGTGTTTGCCCCCAGATTCGAAATCGAAAAAATAAAAATTTTTAAGGTGGCAACACTATTGTCGAATAAATTTTAGAATTTGTAAATTGTGACAATAGATTTGGCATCAACGACCCATTTTAAGCTAGTGTTTGCCTCAGCTTCCAAATAGTAAAAATAAAATATTTCAAGATGGCAACCCTATTGTCAAATAATTGTTCGTAAATTCTGACAATAGATTTGACAACAGTGACCTATTTTTACCTAGTGTTTGTCCCAGATTCGAAATTGCAATAACAAAAAAATTTTTAGGTGGCAACACTGTTGTGGAATAAATTTTAGAATTTGTAAATTCTGACAATGGATTTGGCATCAGCGACCCGTTTTTAGCTAGTGTTTGCCCCAGCTACGAAATCGCCAAAATACAAAATTTAAAGGTGGCAACACTGTTGTCGAATAAATTTTAGAATTTGTAAATTTTGACAATGGATTTGGCATCAGCGACCCATTTCTAGCTAGTGTTTGCCCCAGCTTCGAAATCGCAAAAAATAAAAATTTTTTAGGGTGCAGCACTGTTGTCGAATAAATTTTAGAACTTGTAAATTCTGACAATGGATTTGGCATCAGCGACCCATTTTTAACTAGTATTTTTCCCAGCTTCGAAATCAGAATATTAATTTTTAAGGTGGCGACCCTATTGTCAAATAAATGTTGAAATTTGTAAATTCTGACAATGGATTTGGCATCAGCAAACCATTTTTAGCTAGTGTTTGCCCCAGCTTCGAAATAAAATAAAGAAAAATTTTCAAGGTGGCAACCCTATTGTCATCTAAATTTTGGAATTTGTAAATTCTGACAATGGATTTGGCATCAGCGACCCATTTTTGACCCAGCTTCGAAATCGCAAAAATTTGCAACAATGCAACAAGATCGTGAACTGCCCTAATATATTTGCGAATAAATTAAAAAATTTTGAAATAGCTGTACTCTACTTACGAATGACGAAAGTCGTTGAACGATATCGTCTGGACAATGCGTTTACATAATTTCAAAGCGTTCGTGTTGAGCATTGTTGAAATGGTTTTCATCAAGTTACGTGCGTGCTGTCTACACTGATTAATTTTTAATTCATTTCAGGCAGTTAATGCAGTTATAGCAAACAAAAAAATATGCATTTAAGTTTTTGGACCCAATTTCAAAAGTATTTTCATGAAAAATAATGCAATTTGTAAAGCCTACGCAGTAACATGAACCCTCATTGCATGCTTCCTGTATATATTTTAACGTCAATGTTAAAAAGGCATTAAGTCAAACTTATTGCAAATTTACTTTTTGTTGTTTTAGATATTAATTACAAAAATTAAAAAAAGAGATATCCGTACAAACTAGCAAGTTTCTTGCAGCAGGTACGTCGATTAGTTTATCATAACATTGAATGTTCACTTCAACACTAGTCTGTTACGTTAACTTATTCGTTACGTTAACTTAATATATATATTCAATATTTTTTTACGTGTCTCAATAAGGTTTTTTGTTTATTGCTAATATGTAAAAAAGAAATAATTTTGCATGCGTTGTGGTTTCTTAGAATTTCAAATCTGGTCATTAATTTTTTGTTTTGAATCAAATTTCTATTAATCGTTACTTTTATCTCATCTTTTTATGTTGCTTTAATTTATTGCTCATTGTTTTTGTAAAATATTTTTGTATAAAGTCTTTAAGAATTAGCCGTTTCTTTTATTGCCTTTTCTTAAACTTTTTACATCTAACATCTAAAATTATTATTTTTGAAAATGTCTTGCTATTTATATAGTAACAAAATAATTTTTTTATTAATCGTTACATTAATCAATTTAGTTGAAATCACTACAAATGATCTCTCTGAGCACGCACGTTTTCTCTGAGCACTTTATGCACAAGTTGAGCATAAACTACACCGCCATAAATCTAGTACCGATTACTTTCACGATCCGAATATTTGCCACTCATTTTGCCCACTGAATAACGATCCGAATAGGCATCGTATTTGTCTGCCTTATAATTTATCTCTTGCGGTGTATAACCGATATTCTTTTGCCAATGACGCGTCCAATAGAGATCCTCGTTACGCACCTGGGACGGTGTTTTAGCATCGCGACACACATACACACAATAGACCATGCATCCGATGAGTGTCAGAAAACCGAATACCAAGAATATGATACCCAATATCCTGTAAGTAGATTTAGTATGCATGAGTTTCGATTGTAATTAAGGGATTTTGCAACATCCAGTAACTCACCAAACATAGAGCGGATCATAGAATTGTACTACAATGACGAAGCCCAGCGTTACAAGGATGAGACCCAAGTTTAGAAGCAGCATCAGACAGCAGACGCCCTTGATATTGGGACAAAATGGATTCGGTGCTGACATCGTTTCAACTTTGGCACCACGTTTTGTAGTGTTGGTCGAACGAGCACTCCGACCGGTCTTCGCCGTACTTGCTACCGAGTAGACGCTGCGTGGTCCACCGCGCGATTGAGGACGATGACTGTAGCGACTGTAAGAAATGAAATGAAATAGCTTTCGGAATTCAATATCAGGTAAAAAATTAGAACGAAGAAAAAAAATTAGCAGTTAAGGAAAACCTTATTTAAGTAGGAACATGATCTGGATATAGTAAAGCGATAGCCCATAGGATAGGCAATCAGGTTTTCCTGAGGCTATTCTTACTTAAGGAGTCCTTATCAAAATCTGATTAAGTTATTATCAGGATCCGGTGACCTAATCAAGATAAATGTCTTGGCGTTTTTTTTGTGTCTTTTCAAAAGTTGAAAATTTACCTACACACTATAGGGCAAAAGTTATGTAGTCAGTCAACAGACATCTCCATCAAAGAGAGGTTACATATTAATTTATTTACTTAGTAAACTGAATTAAAAATGTATTCAATGCATTGGATTATGTGTTGAATACATTACAGACCCTAATAAATACAAGTAACGTGTAATCAATCAATATTTCTTGTAATTTTTTTCAGGAAATGCATTAAGTACATAAAATGTAAACTCAGAATACGTCTCGCTTATGCGACTAAAGTGAGACATTTATTCAATACATAAAATAAATATTCGTTTCTTAGTTTTCTTATGCTAAATTCTTACTGAGAGCTAAATGCGCATTCAGAGCATTTACTATATATATTTGTCCCTGTTACTCCTACAACGAGTAAAGGGCCGTTCGTAAATGTGGATTTTGTAAATGTGCATTTAGCTCTCAATGTAAATATAGCATTATACTCATTCGTTTCTTAGTTTGCAAAGAAGCAGCACATGTGTGAGCGATATATCTGTGGTCACAAGGAATAAATAACGACTAAACTCAAAGTATCGTAAAAAACGATATTTTATTTGCACGAACTATGACCCATTTTTTTGAAATATATGAACCGTTACAAACAAAATATATGCAGAAATTAGTGATGATCAATTCTGGGTAAAAAATGGATATCTGCATAATTCTAAAAAATGGCAATAAAGTAAATTCTATATCGCTTTTTTACGATATTTTGAGTTTAGTCATTATTCCTTGTGACCACAGATATATAAATAAAAGCAAAATTATAAACGTGTTAATTTTTATTGTTAATTGTAAACGAAGCAAGCCTAATTTAGAATTGTTGATATTAATGTGTTTATATCAACATGTTTAGGGGAAGGTGGGGTACATTTGACTTTGGGGCACATTTGACTTTAGCGTTTTCGGAGTGGATGCATCATAGTATTAATAAATTTTATTTCTGCAATTTCACAACATGTGATTTCACGAAGTGCCACAAAGTTTGACACTTTTTAAAAAACTCGAAAAAAGCAACTCGTGTTTTTGTGTTTTTTGTTGCGCTGATGTAAGTTTATGGTATAGATAGTAAGGATTTTTCAAAGTGATCTTAGCTGTTATATGAAAGTGTTTTATTAAAAAAGGTAAGAATAACTCTTTATTTATTTACATATTCAGATGAATCTTAATATCTATAGTTATAAAACTCATTTTCTGTTTGTTTGTTTGTTTGGCCTTTATACAAATCTAAACGGCTCAACGGATTTTGCTCAAACTAGGTATAC
The DNA here is from genome assembly GCA_963920525.1 of Dichetophora obliterata. NCBI lineage: Eukaryota > Metazoa > Arthropoda > Insecta > Diptera > Sciomyzidae > Dichetophora > Dichetophora obliterata. The sequence continues at coordinate 200,135,034 of OY986438.1, read as the reverse complement.
ATATTAAGTGCATCCCAACTTAAAATGTTACATACTTAGTTTTTACCACGCCCCCTTTGAAATTTTTCAACTAACGGTAATTTTGTTATTATAAAACTTTTTAGTATCGGAGATTTTTATGTATTTAATTTAAATTTTTTTTTTTTATTTTGACATCAAAATCACTCACATATCCATGATTCAATTATATATATAAGGTTGAGTAAGCTGAGAGCACATATCTGTTGGCGAATGTCAAAAACAGCTGTTCGGTGTTGTTATCTTTTACTTTGACATTCGCCGATCCAAATTCCATTCATCCAGCGTTTTTGTTTAAAATGGTCACTGGGCACTTTAAAAAAGGAAACGTTTTCCTTGTTCCAATAGTTTTGGCGAATCGTGTACTTTTTCAACATTTTGATGCTGTAACAAAAACTCAAACTCCAAGAAAATTGTTTAAAAATTATTTTAAACACAAATTTGATACTAAAATTCAATAGTTTGACTTCTAGTCAGAAATTTAATTTGATTGTCTACTTGTCTTTTTTGTTTTACTTTGACATTTTGCGATCCAAGTTTTGTTGTTGTATGAGAACAATTTCATGGTTACTTAACCTTATATATAATTGAATCATGCACATATCGTTAAAATTGGAGAGATTTTCAGTACAACGACTTTTTCATAAAACATCGTTTGCCTAAGAATGAGAAAAAAAACGACATGAAAATCAAAGTTTGATCTTTCGATGCAAATATCTGAACTTTACCGTTAAGTCAGTGTATATATGTTGTATGCTTAAGTCAAAAAGGTCCAAAATATTGACTTTTTACTAAAAAAATTACTCAAAAATTGTTGTTGTTGTAAAAATGAAATCAATTAAAAATTGCACATCTGGCTACCTTTCATATGACATAGCATTTATTTGCAAAAATTCTTCCAGTTAAGCGCAAAAATTATTTTACTGTTTTTGTCATCAAAACAACAAGGGTACATCCTTTGATTTTTTTCGCGAAATTTATTTTTTCCAAAATGTTGTTTTTATATTTTTTACAAAAAATCAAGTTAATATTGTTACAGGTTGCTGTATATACTATAATAAAAATTAAAAAGCGACTGCTTTCTTAACTTACACTTTTTGCTAATTTACATTAAAAAACGACTGTACAATTTTTCGTATAAAATAGGAATTCAGAAGATTTAAGAAATTGCATCAACTATCAGACTCAATTTATATTAATTTTTAATTTAGAGACAATCAAATTGTTATTTTCCAACTGTAAAAACTACTAAAAAATTTTAGGAAGATTTTTATAAATATGATTTTATTAGCGAAGTGCAAGTAGCATGGTTACCAGTAACCAGTAAATTCAGCTTAGAACTAAAAAACAGTTTTTGATTGTGAAAAAACAGTGATAAAATTATTTCTTCGTTAAAAAAGCTTGGTAAATTTTTTAACTAATATTTTTATAGTGGTCTCAAACTTAAATTCAACACGTTTTTACAAAATTCCAAAATTTACAAAAACATTTAATCGAAAAGTGTATATTAAAATGTTTATATAAATGACTCTCGAGAAACACCGGGTATATCAGCTAGTAACGAAATAAAAGGGGAAAAACATATAAAAAGTCACCGAGAGCGTAAGTGCCACAAAGTTTGACACTTTTTAAAAAACTCGAAAAAAGCAACTCGTGTTTTTGTGTTTTTGGTTGTGCTGATGTAATTTTATGGTATAGTTTCAACAATTGACGTTTTTAAAAGGGGCACTTTTGACAAGGTTTAACAACCTTATCGCTCTAGATATCGCTCTAACTTCACGCAACGAAATTAAATTAAAGTTGCCGTATTCTGAAAATCCATCCTCCACATCATGATGCCGCACAAAGTACATTTTTAAAATAAATTTTGGGAACTATTATTTAAAATAAGTGCATATGATTGGTGTTCTTAAGCATAATCAACCTGTGATAAATATGATCTCATACTTTTTTATTTTTATTAAATTTTTTCATTACTAACAATATACAAATACACAAATGTATTAAATTTTTGTTTAAATAGTATGTAGTTTCAGTATAAACATTTTATAAGCTGGTATTTGAGATCTTAATGAGAATAAACATACTTGTCAAATGCTCGCCTTCAAAGGTCAAGGGTGCCCTTTTCACGGGACACATTTGACAAATTTACTTTTTTTTTTAAAAATATGGCTGAATAAGATAAATACACTATTTGTTATAAGTTATTGGTTACTCAATTACTGAGGTCAATAATGAATGATTGCGACCAATTATTAAACTCAATTGTTGCCCAAAAATGTCTGCGAAATATGACCCCGCAAAGGCCAAAAGGTTTCAAATGTGCCCCACTTTCCCCTATCCTGTTCATGTTCATGTTTGTTCATGTTTCTGAACATTTTAAAATTTTCACTTATCATTTTTGTGCGCTAGCCATCGATATATATCTGTGCTCACAAGCAGGAATCGTTTAAAGTCGGTTTAAAACAGAACTTAGTTATAAGAAGCTGTGTTCCACGCATTTAGCCCCATAAACACACATAATATGCAGCTTTGTGCGAGATTTTAGCCGAGTTTATGACACAAAAACCAAAGAACCTTTAAAAGACGTATATGGCAATTAAAAACTTTAGAGATTTCTCGAAAAATTGAAATCAGACTTCAGCTGTTATTGCTCATCGACACAGATACATAATATAAAGTAAGAAATTTAATAGATATATAGAACGATAGATAGATAGCGATGAATTCCGTTATGTTTTTATATGTGCCATTGATATGTTCTTCAAAGTGTTTCATGTGCTAACTATAAAATATCCGTCCGGATGACGTTCATTGAGATGTGGCTTTACAAGCCTATCTTTGAAACCAATATAGGCTTGGGTAGTTCACGAAAGAACTAGTTCAATTGATTTATTCGCACTCATGAACTATGTGAACTAGTTCGTTGATTCTCGTTCTTTTAGTTAAATTTTTTAGTCAGATCGAAATGAACGAGAGAAAATTTATTTGACAATGTTTTAGTCCCTGCTGATACAGTTTTTCACTAATGAACAGTAAAAAAAAACCTTTTTGGAATATAAAATTTTTTTGGCAAATATTGTGAGAGATGCTCCATATTTAGTATTTTGATGTAAATTTCTGCTATGTCCACAGTTAATGATTTATTCGTTCAAATAGTTCGTTTCATTTTATAGACCTAATCATGAACGAGTAAACAAAACGAACTAAAAGACCTATTGAACTAATAGATATAACGAGCTATCATACATTACGATCTAAAACACCAAACGAACTACAGTGACACATATTCGTATAAACGCACTCTTAATTTTAAATTTGCTACCTTCTCTCTCTTTTATTAATGCATTATTCAAAACAAATTCAAACTCATATTGTTCACTAAACTAACGGAAATTTGTACTGAGTGCAAAAAGCTGTTTTCGTTGTTGTTGTTTTATATAAATCAGTTCAGTTTAAATATTTTACTAAAAACAAGTACACATTCCTTTAAACGCACCTGAATAAGGAGGTCGAAAATATATTAGTGGTTTAAAGAAATAAGTATTTGCTTGTATATAATTAACAATTGGTAAGTTTTGTTTAATTTATATGTAAAAATATTTTCTTAATGATATTTTTTTAAGATTTTATCAAAATGCCAAAGGGAAAATACCTCAATGACACAGAAAAAGTCCAAATCAACCTGTACCATAAAGAGGGTTATTCAAATCGGGAAATTGGGCGGAGACTAGGAAGATCAGAAGCAGTCGTCAGCTCTTTTTTAAAAAACGGTGTTAATTATGGAGTAAAAAAATCCAGGAAAGGCAATCGAAAACTGAGTATTCGCCAAGTTAATCAAATTAGGAAGGAAGCCACCACAAGTTTTTTGAACTCAACTCAAATAAAAGAAAAATTAGATCTTCCAGTGACAACGAGGCACATTGCACACATTTTACGTAACTCAGATAACGTTAAATGGAAAAAACCGGTGAGCAAACCTGTGTTGAAGCCGCATCACAAAAAGGCGCGCTTAGACTTCGCCCAAAAACACATGCAATGGTCAACTGAGTGGGACAATGTTGTGTTTTCCGACGAAAAAAAATTTAACTTAGATGGCCCAGACTCTTACAGCTGTTATTGGCATGATTTGCGAAACAATGACGTACGTATGTCAAAAAGAAACTTTGGTGGTGGCAGCGTTATGGTGTGGGCGGCATTTTCATCTAGAGGTAAAGCAAATATCTGCTTTGTGCCGCCCAAAATGAATTCTAAAAAATACACGGAATTGTTGGATGATGCTCTCATTTCATTTTTGGATGATAAAATGGATGAAGACAGTATTTTTCAACAGGATAATGCTGCCATTCACGTTTCTAAAGAGGCATTAAAGTGGTTTGAAGAGCACAACATCCCACTTATGAAATGGCCTGCATGCAGTCCCGATTTGAATCCGGTGGAGAATCTTTGGGGATGCATATCACGCAAAATCTATGGACAAAAAGCCCAAGGACACCTTTACAAAACCGTGCTAGAGCTCAAGTTGGCCATTAAGGAAGCTTGGGAAGATTGAGATCGTCAGTTGCTGGAAAATTTAGTGAATTCGATGCCGAATCGTATATTTGAAGTTATAAATAAAAATGGTGGACCAATTAATTATTGAAAATTAAATAAATACCCATTCCAATTGAAAATTAAGTTGATGCGTTTAAACGAATATGTACTTGTTTTAAGTAAAATATTTAAACTGAAATGATTTATATAAAACAACAACAACGAAAACAGGTTTTTGCACTCAGTACAAATTTCCGTTAGTTTAGTAAACAACATGAGTTGGAATTTGTTTTGAGTAATGCATTAATAAAAGAGAGAGAAGGTAGCAAATTTAAAATTAAGAGTGCGTTTATACGAATATGTGTCACTGTATAAGACCTAACGAGCTAACAGCATGAACGAGTGCACAAAACGAACGAACTAAATGAACTAAAAGAACTTGCGAACGAACTAGTTCATTAAACTCAACTGAACTAAAAAGAGCGATATTTTTAGTGAACTAAAATGCCCAAGCCTACACCAATAAGGGACGAAAGAGAATGGTCAATGTAGCTATTGACAATTTTATTGCAACTTTGCTGCAAATGATATCTAAATCGACATAGCCCGTTTTCAAAAATTTTTTAACGCATATGTATATTTTATAGCATTTGAAAAATAAATATTTATGCTTTTTTATACAGTTGCGGTCAAAATAATAGTAGCGCCCTTATATTCATACATGTTTGGATAAATAATACTAGTATACGAATTTCGGATCCGGTAAGTCCATTTTCATTCCTATATGTACTTTCAACACTCGTTCCAACTCCGTACTCAGTTTCCTCCTATATTGTAAAACTTTCAAGATACAGGGTGTTTTACGGTTTTGGTACGTGTTTAGTACAATATTATTGATCTAGAATCTAAACTACTCACCATAAAATAACACTAATATTTTTTATTTTAGAAAAAATATCAACCTTTCCATCAATATATCAACCACTTTTGTGTCATGTGCTGCAGCTGAGCTAAAATTTTGTGATTACTCAACGAAATATCAACAAATTTTGTATCTTTTGTTTTAGCGGAGCTGTAATCGTCCAAATTTAAAATGTATTTTTTTCATGTAAAAATACACTTAATCAACAGTATTTTTTTAAATTCTAACTTTGGACAGTAACAGCTCCGCTAAAACAAAAGATAGAAAATTTGTAGATATTTTTTTGGATAATCTCAAAATTTTTTATCCGCTACAGCACATGACACGAAAGCGATTGATATACTTATGAAAAATCTGATATTTTTTCTAGAATACAAAATATTATTTTTTATTTTATGGTGAGTAGTTTAGATTCTAGATCAATAATACTAAACACGTACCAAAACCGTAAAACACCCTGTATATTGAAAGTTTTACAATATAGGAGGAAACTGAGTACGGAGTTGAAAGAACGAGAACGGAGAACGAGTGTTGAAAGTACATATAGGAATGAAAATGGACTTACCGGATCCGAAATTCGTATACTAGTGTTATTTATCCAAACATGTATGAATATAAGGGCGCTACTATTATTTTGACCGCAGCGTATTTCTTGCTTTTTTAGTCTCTCTTTTTCTCAGGCATTTGTAGTTTTTAGAACAAACGATATTTTTTAAATTAGAAGTACGTCTCGATCAGACTATTGGATGAACTTATTTTTAATGCTGCCCATTGTATATGTGACTGGCACAAGCCAGTAAAAAAGCAGAGCGTAAATGAGTTAAACCATTACACTCTCGAATAAAGGCAACAATTGTAATTCACCCCTATCACGAATAAATTTTTATCATGGAAATTCTCCCAAATTTTGTTTGCCCTTATTGTGAATTCCGCATTGCATTGCATTGCATGTTCGAAAAAATCCCCTTATTGCGAACGGGTTTTTTCTTGTGGAAGTGAACGGTTTTTTGGCGGATCTTCTTACATCAAATTTGCTGGTGAGCAAAAGTTAAAATCGAAAAATAAAAACACAAAATTGTATAAATCGGCATTTTTATTAATTACAAACAAAGTTTAATTCACAGACTACAATTTAAGACACTTTTTCAAAAGTTTTATTAAATTCCAGCCTCGCTATATGCTTACCAAAAGAGGCTCTCTTAGCATTGGTAAAAACTGTTTTTCTTGTTTAAGTGATGTAAGATTATTTTCGTTTATTGAAATAAAAAATGAAATTGTAGGATGCGTAAAGCAATATTAGCTGCGTTCCATTCGCTTCAAAATAATCCAGATAATTTTATTTTACATGCAAAGCAAAAACAAAAATAATAATCCTATAACAAATAGGATTATTTTGCTATCCATATAAACGTGTGATATAGCCTTAAAAAAATTTGAAACACAGGTGCCGCACATGTATATTTTTATGAGCTGTCATTTCATTTTTTGAATTATTTGTTTGTTTGATACAATGACTATTAGGTAGCCATGACAGATACCTATTTTCTCACGAGCTGTGACCATCGAATGTTAAGCAAAAGAAAACAAAACAAACCGCGTGTGTCACACACATTGAACGCATTCAGCGCAGCCAACAATTGCACTTAAATTATTGATATAATTGCATTATATTATAAATTAAATGAAATAATTTACAATTTTGGAGAAAAACACATTTAGAGAAAACATCGTTCACTAAAGTATCGCTACCATAACAGTTCACAAAAGTTTTGAACGACACACATTCTCATGACACCTAATAGTTATTGTATCATGATTGCTTGTTTGAATTTAATTTTGACTGCAACGGTAGTGCCCTCTACGAGCCGTTTTTCTTGCCGTTCCTTTGAGAAAATTTGTTATCGCGATTATATTAAGGCGTAAGGAACGCAGCTATTTATGCCTTTTTTAATTAAAATGTTTTTAGTTAAAATTGTAATACTCGATTCGATTTTAATTTTGAACAGCTGTTAGCGGCACAAACTCACCAAAAAAGTGTGTCCAATTATATAAAAATAAACTAGTTTTGTGGTAATTTTTCACTTCCGTGGGTTAAAAAATTCCCATCTCAGCTTTTGGCTTTTGTTAGGTTAAGAAAATGTTTATATCCCTTGGAATTATTGAAACTTATTTCACAATTGTGCCAATTTTTTGGTTAGATCTATTGGTCTGGCAATTTTAAGTTAGTACTCCTATGAAAGTTTGTGTGGTGATTTTATAATGGTTTTGTGGGAAAGGACTTTAAGAGGGAATACAGTAATGGCAGCTTTGGTTCTTCACCATGCCATGTTCGAAAATTTTTAGGGAAAATCAATCCGAACGAGATTCATGATAGGGGTAAAAAACTCGTGCGAGAAGAAGATTTCCGCATGGGAGCAAATCCGTGGGAGATTCATGATAGAGGTGATTGTTAATTATTGTGTGTAATCTTAGCTCTTCCTTTATGAATTTATTCATTGGATTTGATTGAGAGAGTGATTGAGGCACAGACATGAACAGAGTATGTACTCATTACATGAATTTATGTACTAAAAATATGTAATGAGTAAACTATGTATGCACTCAAAACATAAATTTATATACTAAAAATAATATACTAAAAATAAAAATAAAAACTGAGTACATGAAAATATTTCTCAGATAGTGTACTCATCAAAAATATGCTGTACATAAATTGTTGTAATGGGTCAACGGAACTGTACTCATTAAATACAATTATTCATTATTTTATGTAATTGGTCGATAATATATGTACTACGTACAGCGGAACTGTACTGAATACATACTGCTCGCGTCATTAACCTTTTTTCTATAAAGTAATTGCAATTGTTTAATTTTCATTATTTTTCATTGTCGTCAGGGTTGAACCAAAAAAAATAAGGACACACTGATTTCAAAACCTTTTTACACCACTCTTATGTTGTTAATTGAACACAGCCTTCAGCTGTTGCTCCCTCCGAGCTCTAACCGGATCTCTGGTTCCGGTCTTACTCTTTTCAACCAGCGAACGAACTGGTTATCATCTTAATCTTTTATCAAATTATTCAATGTTTTTTCAAATCCTTTCAAAAATGACATTAATTGTCAGTTTAAATCATCATCATTAAATCCATTCAATAGTAATAGCAAAAAATAAACAATCATTATTATAATTATAATCATTAAAATTAAATCCTCAACATTGGAGTTATATTCAGAAAATAAAGCATTATTGAAGAAACATAAAAGCGCTGTCATCATTTCACAGTCAATAGGTAGCGTTACCACATACAATTATTTATAGTTTTATGTAAGGGGTCAATAATTTATGTACTCATAACAAACTGTTATATAATATTATATATAATGGATCAATAATCTACGTACTACATACAACGAACTGTACTCATTCCATACAATAATTTACAATAATTTTGTGATGAATACAGTGTGGAATGTACCAACCACATACATCTATGCATTCACGGCACATAATTATGTGATGAGTACATAACATTATTTCTGTGTCGATAAGCAATAATCGCTTAAGTCGACTTAAGACAGAACTGGGTTATTGATGTAGCTGTGTTCCACGCATTTAGTTTTAAAAACTCACAAAATCTGGAGCTTCTAGCATGACCCTAGCCAAAGCTATGACACAAAAACAAAATACCCTTTCATATAACTTATATAGAGATTGGAAACTTAGAAACGAGATTTCTCGAAACTTTGAAAGCAGACTTACAGCTCTATTCCGAGTGTCGATTGGCAGTCGATAAACGACTATTAAGCGATTTTCGATTAGCAATGCTATTGGGAGTGCCGTTTTCTTGACTATCTAGCGACTGTGAATAGCTTTTTGATCGAAAATTTGTCGATAGCTATTTTTCAATTGATGGTTCATGTTTGGGCTCAAAATATATGGGGCATTAAACGCCAAATCGGACGGTTTTAAAAAATTTTATTTTTGATTTCCGCCATTTTTGATATCTTTGATATGTTTGAGTCGAAAAACCCTCCCTCCTAAGTTTTGGGATTTTTTTGATCATCCGTTCCACTGATATCGAATTTTCAAAAAAACAGCTCTTTTTGTGGTTTTTTGCCCGCAACTTTTTTAAAACTCATTTAAATGAAAATTATCATTTAACATAAACGTTTAGTTTTTCAATTTAATTTTCGAAAAAAAATTCTTACAAATTATTTAAAGTGCATTAATACGTAATTTTCGATTTTTAAAATTTAGGTTACATTTTCTAAAGTAATTGCATATTTTAATTTTCTTCAAAATTTTTTAAAGCAAACTACTACTAATTCCACAACTTTGAAGGCTGGTCTGATCGTGGGCCTTCGATAACTACAATACTATTTTTTTCGATTTTTGAAAATTAAAAATTTTTTTTTTATATTAGTATTTAATTTTGTGTATTTCTCTCTTTTAATAAATTTTGGTGTATGCTCTTTTTTACTGTAGGGTTAATAAAATTGTATATTTTCGAATATTTTCTTTAAAATAATCAAAAAGATACGTTTTTAAGAGGCATTCTATTTTCAGAAATTATAAATTAACTAAGGTCGTTGACGAACGTATACCGATACCGTATACTGATACCGTAAAAGGTTCGTTTCAGAATTTGAAAAAAGATACTTTTGGTTCACTGCGAATAGTTTACAAAAAGGGGGTCTTTCTTGAAAAAATTACGCTTCGCCACTGCTACTCTCCCACACAAACTCTAGTCAAACCACACCCTACCAAATCATAATCTATGAACTTACCTTATTTCCGATGGCGCCTTGTAAGCCGCACTTGTTACATAGATATCACTGCCCGCATCTCCACCATGATCATAGCTGAGTGCGGATGGTGCACGCGGTGGTATTCTAGTTGGTGGACTAGCATGCACCAGTGAACGCGGTCCACCGCTGTCCACAGCCATGGGTGATGTGGATAGACCCATGTTGCTATTATTATTATTGATGCTCATGTTGTTGTTGCTGTTGTTGTTGTTGCTGCTGCCGTGATGCTGCTGCAGATTAGAATGATGATGATTATGATGATGGTGATGGCTATTGTTGTTGTTATTGTTATTGTTGCTGTTGCCATTGCTGTTAACCGCATTTCGTTCATTGTTGCCATTGAGTCGCGTCTTGCGCGATGAGTTGTAATGACCCTGTGGTGAGGTGCGTTCATGAGCCACCGTATACTCGGATACCGAACGTTCCGAGGGTGCTCGGTGTGATTCTTCACCATCGGTGGAGTAGCCACGGTTTGAGTGTACATAAGGTGGATCAGGCGTCAGACGACCATGTGTGGCAACATAGTGACCGCTTTTGAGCCTTTGTGCATTGGCGAGGCGAGAAAAGTAAGGGAAACATATAAAAAGCAAGAACAAAAACAAAAGCGTATTAAAGCAGATACTTTAGTCAAATAACAGATAGTAAAATTAAAATTAAAAAAATAGCGATTTGTAAAAAATAATTTATTCTAACTGTATTATAAAAAAAAGGACTAAAGAATACTCACTTTTTCACGCGTCGTTCATGCATTTTGGTGCCTTTTTATTACAACCCCAGGTATTTGGTTTGTTTTGTAATTAAAATGTTGTTTTCTTCTCTTTCAATTTCGATGAAAAACCAGAATTGATGTTGGTGCTTAGTTGAAAATTATTTTTATTTTCTGCTGCTATTTTAGTCGATTATTTCAATGCACTAAAATAACAATTATTTCTGCGCATTTAGTATTTTTTGTTTGATTCGGAGCGATTTGAACAAAAATCTGCATACATAAGAGAATACGTTGTTGCTTTTACAGGGTGCTGCGTGATTTTGCTCCAGTGGTTTAGTCTGAAAAGAGTAAAACATAATGTTTTTATCATTTTATAAATATTTTTTTGTTAAATTCAGCATTATAAAACATTTTGAGAACCATAATCCGTAAATATTTGCCAATCGGAAAAAAAAGAAAAAAGAAAACACCCACTCAAAGCTAGTGGATAAAATAAAGCTTATTTCAAATGATGTTTTAAGTGCATCCTTCCTTTAGTGCTTGTCTAAATACCGTTTTACCGCGCAAAACCATTTCGTTGACATTCAGACTACAATCCAAAAATAGCCGTTAGCATTGCCTACTTGCGTGACACTCGGTAAACTATATTAATGAAGGCACAAAGTGGGTTAATATTGAACGCTTGCACTGCACTCAGAAAAACAATAAAAAAATAAAACAAAACAAAAAACAATCAAGCTGGCAAAGTTGCTAGCATAAGTTGCAGAAAGTAACTTAAGTAGTTCTAGAAAAAAGTTGCCATCAAATAAAGTTTTTCGCTATTGTATTTGTGCAACTTTTCAGCAAATCTAAACTGAAAGCTATTGTGTGAAGGAGATACTCGCTATGCTTTGCACTTCAAGCTTGATTGGCTTAATTAAAAAAAAGTTTAATGAGCGATTTGAAAGTTTAGTCAAAGTTATAATTAAAATTAAGGTTAAATTAAAAAATAAAATTATAAGAATGCACTAAATGAATGAAAATAGAAGAAAATAAGTTATTTTACTTTAACCATATTAAAAAAATATATTAACATTAGGGCAATTCACAATCTTGTGTATTTAAGATTGCAAATTTGTGCAATTGTTAAAATTTCCTAGCAATTGTTAACGATATTTTTCGTTTTACTTTGCCACACTTGTTGCAAAATATAAAGTTCACTGTTGTTTACTAGAATGTACTAAATGAATGAAAATAGAAGAAAATAAGTTATTTTACTCTAACCATATTAAAAAAAATATTAACATTAGGGCAATTCACAATCTTGTGTATTTGAGATTGCAAATTTGTGCAATTGTTAAAATTTCCTAGCAATTGTGAACGATATTTTTCGTTTAACTTTGCCACACTTGTTGCAAAACATGAAGTTTACTGCCGCTTGATGAAAAGCAAAATTATATCTGCTGAAAATTATGCTTAAATCAGTTTTATGTCAAAAAAAAGCTTTAATATACAGCTCATTCGTTTTTTATTTGCTTATCTCCCATGTCAATTTATTTCGCATTTACTCTTTTTCATTATCAGCTGTCAGTCTGCAATTTAGTATGCATAGTAAATATAAACTATGGGTTTTAGTGTTGCATATTTGCAATAGCGTAGTAAATGCATCTCTATATATTTTGTTAGTGTAGAGTAAAAACATACTTTACTATTTTGCAAATGCTATGATGCAAGATTATTTGCACCGGATTGTGAACAGCCCTCTTATAAGAAAAAGTTATTTTAACATACACATATATATAGTACGTAAATCGAACTCAGAGTCAAAGTCATGGTAAAATAAAACTTTAACTCAAACTAAACCATGTTATCGATTTAAACCATTACAGCAAATAGTTATTTTTCATAAAAAATTTTCGTAACTGTAAAGATTAATTTCATCCATTTTTGGAAAATATATTGAAAATTTGTTTGTTTTATTTATTGTTTAAGAAGAGGAGATTGTGCATTGGTTCACACCTTTCCCCGCCCCCCCTGTTGGGTCCAAAGTAACACAAAAATTTACAACAAATCAGACAATTAACAGCAAAAAATAATATTTTTTAAAAAGCAATATTAACAAATTTTGAAATAAGGGTATAATTGTCCATTTAATTTTTAAGTGAAGTTTTAAATAAATATTAAAATTAAATTTAAATTTTAAAAATCTACTTTCAAAATCAAAGGTTTGTTATTTTCAATACAATATTTAAAAACAATCGGTTGAGTAATGAAAAGATTTTCCGAATATCTCAAATCTAATTTAAGCTAAAGTTGGAAATCTCAACTGACTTTATTAATTGGGGCATTCCAAAGAAAAGTGGAAGGGACCAAAAAACGAAAGCTTATTAAAAACTTAATACTGAATGATATTATATAAGAGAAATATATTAATTTTATTAATTTAAGCAAGTTATATATAAATTCATTTACCATGATTATCAAATCGTCTGCACTTTTTCAAAAATATAGTTTTTCTTTTTCGTAAATGTTTAGTAAATGTTTCGTAAACTTTTTTGTTTTAGTTAAAAAAAAAGTCATTGGCTAGAGATAGTAAATAAATGGTTGAGGCAAGGAAAGGACAATATTTTAAATTTGCTTTTTAATTACTAAATTACATAACTACTTAACTACCTAATAACTTAATTACCCAATTAAACTAAAACATTGTCAGTGTGTCAGGCACGTGACGTGATTAGTCTCCACGTGACGATGTGTAAATATAATATTTAAAAAAAAAACTGTGGACTTTATTTAAAATCTTTTTATGCCGAAATCATGTTAATGAGTAATTTTGCTTTTAAATACCTCTTCCCTATGTTAATTACTTTCGCTCAAATTTGTAATCGAATAAAACTATTTGCAACGTTGGTTGACTGGCACGTGACAGTAGATGTCTTATTTTTTCTCTTGCATTTAATAAAATTTAAAGAAAGTTTGAACGTACAATAAAGAAACAGAATGAAATCTATTTAATTATACAAAAGGACTTCACTTCCAATGTGTAAATTTAGAATTGGCGGTATAATAAACTCAAAAAATAGTTGAATTTGTCTGTACGTGACCGTGGAATGCTCCAATTGTATAAAAATATTTTAACATTTTTTTTTTAATTTTCGAATATAGAGGATTTTTTTAATAAAAAAAATTTTCAAACGATTTTAAAATATTTAATTTTTGAAATATTTTACAAAAACAATACTATAAACAAGAAAATACATATTTTGAGATATCAATTTTATATAACACTAGCTGAAACCCGGTGCGTTGCTGCCACGCCCCTTGTGCAATACCAATAAAATATTGCACTGGTTTACAAATAACTAAAAGTTGTTTATACAATAAATGGCACTATCCATTTGTAACGTAAAATCGATCGGTGATTCCGAAAATGTCACTAGTTTTTTTGCTGTCACTTCGTTTTCGAGAAATCTTGGTCTGACTTAATAGCATATATCTACAGGAATATAATTCAATAGGGGTATTGACGATCCAGTGCACTTTTCAGTGCAGCTAAGACCTGGGGTTAATACATTAATCGGGTAGGTATTTTGTACAAAATATATTTTTTTTGACAAATTGTCAATTTATAAATTGTTATTTACATTCACTCGAAGATGGATGGATGGAAAAAATATGGAACGCTCCCACGAAAAACCTAAAAAAAATGGATTGACGAAGAATTCCTCTAGTATTGGAATGCATTCAAAATACAAAAAAACATTTGGTTTATAAAATCTTTGCTTTTGCTAGCCGATAACAATAATAAACAGCTCATTTGAACAAATGAGACGTACTTCAATAAATTCATCAATAAAAAGTGCGATGTTTTCACGTAAACCTAGCTGCACAAGTCTTTGAATCCACAACTGCACTGATTCGTGAATACCCCTACTATCTCCTAAATTGCTACAAATTTCGAAAATGGACTATTAACCCTAACTAACCCGAACTTTTAAACATGCTGGGACAAAACAATAAAATAGAATTATGGTGGGTTCCATGTCACGAAGGATTTGAGAGCAACGAAAGGGTGGATTCGAGAGGAGAGTCTCGAACTCGTACAGGACCCGAACCATTCTGTAGCCAGGCTACATTCTCGAAAAAATTAAAATATGGAAAAACAAAAAATTTCAGTGCCACTGGAACGACACTATTGGATGGCAAGCTAAGAAATTTTTAACTCTCAGTAAAGCTATATCTAAAGATTTACTAAAGCTAACATTAGCAGACCTTAGAATTCTAACTAGCTATTTCAAAGGTCACTACTCACTCACATACTATCACTCAAGTAAAGATGGGTCTATCTGAATCAGATGTCTACAAAATATGCGAGGAGGAGGAAGAAACTGCAGAACACATTCTATGTGAATGTCCGGCAATCTGTAGTCTAAGACGTCTCCACTTTGGAGGGACAGAAGAGCACCAAGCCAGAAACAGTGCTAAAATTTATTAAAAGCCGTATTCGTAAAAATTCGTATTGAAGTTGTATTCGCCTTTATTCTATGGTTTGGAATGGAACCTAAAAATGTTTCGACAAAAACAAAACCTAGAAAAAAATTTCCCAGTAATTAAAATTCTTAATAACAAAAATATTTTTTATATACTTATGACTCTAATCTGACTATTAATTTTAATACATTTATAATTCACATGAAGTTTACAACTCCCATGTATTGTATATCAATTAAAAAAAGCGTTAGCTGCTGTGGTTGTTGAACCTAAAACCTATCGGTTACGAGCATGATACAAAGAACTACAGATAAAGTATTCCCGGCGCAACAAACAAAATTTACTGCGCACCTTGTGATTGGTGCTCGTCAAATGTGACACTTGATGAATACATTCAAAAGAAAATGTCAAAAACAGACGAAGATAGCAAAATGAAAATGAACAAACAGTCAAAATTCTGTCAAGCATATCAAGCAACGTAGCCGCTTTTTGTTTAAATCGGTAAAAAGGGGAAAAAACACCTACAAAATATGCAATTTTTTTTCACAAACAGTAATAAAATATATATTTACTTTATTTTTGACATGTGCTATATTTTTGACATGTGCTTTATTTAACAATATTTATTTCATTTCAGTAAAACAAGTTTTCATAAGAAAATTTAGGCATTTTAAAATCTTTACACCCTATGAAAAAATTGTGACTACGTTGCAACTAATGAGCACCTTTCACGTCACAGCAAAGATGGCGGATATGCGCAATACTTTATCTGTAGTTCTTTGTATCATGGGAAACAAGCGCCTCTATAACCAACTGTTGACGTCACAACGTCGACTCTGTTACCAACAAACTGTTGACGTCAGCGTGGTTTAAAGTGAAACATAATCTTCTGCAGAGTTGTTAAAAATTGCATTCATACAACAAAAATCTTTATAAATTGATTGATTTTAGTCATTCAATAATTTTTTGATTTCATGACTTCAAGTTTAAATTTTGAAGTCATGACTTTGAAATCAATTAGTAAAAATGTCTGTTGAAGTCTTTTGATTCATGCACTATGATTGAAGTCGACCTCTAATAATTGAAATCAATTTGAAGTCAATGAAATTATTAGAAGTCAGTTGAAATCATGTTTTAAATCACTGAAATTGTGAATAACATGAAATCAATCGAAGTCTTTTGATTGGTTTAAAAAATTTTTGAAGTTGAATCTTGTGCGCATAGTAAATTTTTGAAAAATTAAGCAAAATTAGGTTTTGAAAGTAAACAAGATTTTATTGTTTATTTTCTTTTCATCAAAAAATTACCTGAAGCAAAGTAGCCAATAATACCTAAAAATTATTAGGGGTATTCACAATGTGGTGTATATGCGCTGGTATTGTGTATTTTTGATAAATTTGATATTTGTAGCAGAGAACTGCACAAGCCTACTTGAAGTTCAAGCTTTTTCAAGTACTTAAATTCAAGCACGTATCCAAGCTTGAAAAAGCAAGCTTTAGCCAGCTTGCAAAAATACCAAACAGATACAAGCCATATTCATGCTTGCTCGTTGGCTTGGCTTGTTTCGGCTTACTTTGTCGGGTGGAAAGTTGAAAAGCTTAAAACGATCGGCAAAAGCTTGTAAGCTCGCAAGTATCCAAATTATTGAATTAAAGCAAGTATCCAAAAAATTCAATGAGCTTCTTTAGAGAGAGCTTAAGCGTAATAGGACTTTTAAGGATTCTGTGGACTCCGTGGTGTGAAGTTTTAGGATAAATGATTTCGAAGATGCTGTCAAACTTTAAAATTTAAGATGGCGGATAGAGTTGCCACCTAGATTTTTTTTAATTTTTGCGAATTCTTGTAATTTTGATATTCTGACAACGGATTTGATTTCGAATATATTGTCACAGTTTTAAAATTTAAGATGGAGGTTAGGGTTGCCACCTAAATTTTTACCACAGTATTGCCACCTAATAATATGTACTTTTAAAAGTTTTAAACATCATTTATCAGTGTTAAGGGGTCGCTGATTTCGAATCTAAGGTCAGAATTTTGAAATGCAAGATGTTGGATAGGGTTGCCACCTTTATTTTTTTTAGTTTTATGAATTCGGGGCTGGCAAAAAAAAAAAGGTACACCAAAAATGGGTTGCTGAATCCGAATCCGTCGTCAGAATTTCAAAATTATAAAATGTTGAAATAATAGGGTTGCCACCTAATAATATGTCTTTTTAAGAGTTTTAAACGTCTTTTATTAGTGTTAAGGGGTCGCTGATTTCGAATCTAAAGTCAGAATTTTAAATTTCAATATGGTGGATAGGGTTGCCACCTTAATTTTTTGTAGTTTTATGAATTCGAGGCTGGCAAAAAAAATGGTACGCCAAAAATGGGTCGCTAAATCCGAATCCGTCGTCAGAATTTCAAAATTATAAAATGTTGAAATAATAGGGTTGCCACCTAAAAATATATCTTTTCAACAGTTTTAAACGTCATTTATTAGTGTTAAGGGGTCGCTGATTTCGAATCTAAAGTCAGAATTTTAAAATTCAAGATGGTGGATAGGGTTGCCACCTTTATTGTTTGTAGTTTTATGAATTCGAGGCTGGCAAAAAAAAAATGGTACACCAAAAATGGGTCGCTGAATCCGAATCCGTCGTCAGAATTTCAAAATTATAAAATGTTGAAATAATAGGGTTGCCACCTAAAAATATATCTTTTCAACAGTTTTAAACGTCATTTATTAGTGTTAAGGGGTCGCTGATTTCGAATCTAAAGTCAGAATTTTAAATTTCAATATGGTGGATAGGGTTGCCACCTTTATTTTTTGTAGTTTTATGAATACGGGGCTGGCAAAAAAAAAATGGTACGCCAAAAATGGGTCGCTGAATCCGAATCCGTCGTCAGAATTTCAAAATTATAAAATGTTGAAATAATAGGGTTGCCACCTAATAATATGTCTTTTTAAGAGTTTTAAACGTCTTTTATTAGTGTTAAGGGGTCGCTGATTTCGAATCTAAAGTCAGAATTTTAAATTTCAATATGGTGGATAGAATTGCCACCTTAATTTTTTGTAGTTTTATGAATTCGAGGCTGGCAAAAAAAAATGGTACGCCAAAAATGGGTCGCTGAATCCGAAACCGTCGTCAGAATTTCAAAATTATAAAATTTTGAAATAACAGGGTTGCCACCTAATAATATATCTTTTCAACGGTTTTAAACGTCATTTATTAGTGTTAACACGTCATTTATTAGTTTAAAACTGTTTAAAACTGTTGAAAAGATATATTATTAGGTGGCAACCCTGTTATTTCAAAATTTTATAATTTTGAAATTCTGACGACGGTTTCGGATTCAGCGACCCATTTTTGGCGTACCATTTTTTTTTTGCCAGCCTCGAATTCATAAAACTACAAAAAATTAAGGTGGCAATTCTATCCACCATATTGAAATTTAAAATTCTGACTTTAGATTCGAAATCAGCGACCCCTTAACACTAATAAAAGACGTTTAAAACTCTTAAAAAGACATATTATTAGGTGGCAACCCTATTATTTCAACATTTTATAATTTTGAAATTCTGACGACGGATTCGGATTCAGCGACCCATTTTTGGCATACCATTTTTTTTTTGCCAGCCCCGAATTCATAAAACTACAAAAAATAAAGGTGGCAACCCTATCCACCATATTGAAATTTAAAATTCTGACTTTAGATTCGAAATCAGCGACCCCTTAACACTAATAAATGACGTTTAAAACTGTTGAAAAGATATATTTTTAGGTGGCAACCCTATTATTTCAACATTTTATAATTTTGAAATTCTGACGACGGATTCGGATTCAGCGACCCATTTTTGGTGTACCATTTTTTTTTTGCCAGCCCCGAATTCATAAAACTAAAAAAAATAAAGGTGGCAACCCTATCCACCATCTTGAATTTCAAAATTCTGACCTTAGATTCGAAATCAGCGACCCCTTAACACTGATAAATGATGTGTAAAACTTTTAAAAGTACATATTATTAGGTGGCAATACTGTGGTAAAAATTTAGGTGGCAACCCTAACCTCCATCTTAAATTTTAAAACTGTGACAATATATTCGAAATCAAATCCGTTGTCAGAATATCAAAATTACAAGAATTCGCAAAAATAAAAAAAATCTAGGTGGCAACTCTATCCGCCATCTTAAATTTTAAAGTTTGACAGCATCTTCGAAATCATTTATCCTAAAACTTCACACCACGGAGTCCACAGAATCCTTAAAAGTCCTATTACGCTTAAGCTCTCTCTAAAGAAGCTCATTGAATTTTTGGATACTTGCTTTAATTCAATAATTTGGATACTTGCGAGGCTTACAAGCTTTTGCCGAAGGGCATCAAGCTTTCCATTGCTTGAAACTTCGTGCCGTTCGCTTGTAAGCTAGAATAGGTGCAAGCTGTGCGTGGGCTTATTTATATTCAATTACAAGCTTTGCTTGATTCAAAATTATCAAGCTCAAGCTAGCTTGAACTTGTATTTTAAGCAAGCGCTTGAAAAAGACTTCAAGCCGGCTTGTGCAGTTCTCTGATTTGTAGCAAATGTTGTAAAATTACAAAAACAAAATATACAGCATTCAAAATACAACCCTGTGGCAAAAATACAACGATGTAATCCTATTGTATTCTTTGTTAATTTCGTTGTTTATTAGATCAGCTGATCGCAAAAGCATTTCTACTCAGCATGGAGGAAACTACCGGCAACGCTGTGAGTTTTCTTTAATAAAAACTAATATAATTTAGTGTTTCGTTTAAATTTGTATATGATTGCCTTTAGTTAAATGATGATTTAAATTAATATTTCCGAACAAAAGAACATTAAAGATCAGATGATTTTAAAAAATACAATGCTTTAGTGAGGGTTCGTTCACAGTAAGTTATAAGTATTGTACATTTTGTAAAAATTTATCACAAATATACCACATTATAAATACCCCTATTTTTTTAAACAGTATTTCTCGAAATTGCTGTCAGAATAAAATCTACGGTCATGATTTTTAATTTGTTTCCTTAATTTGACTTCAAGAAATTCAAAGACTTCAACAAAGACTTAGGGTGATTGCAATCATTTCAAAGGAATTAAGGAATACAAACATTTTAGTTTTGCAGTCATGACTGCGATTTAATTTTGAATGAAGTCATCAATGTCTTTAATTTCTTTATGCTTTCAATTACTCAAAAATAATTGGAGGTCTTCTTGTGTTGAAGTCATAGCAATAAAAAATGATTTAAAGATTGCATTTATAATCTCAAGTCTTTGGCTATGAAGTCACTGGTTGCAATACAAAATTATTGCAATCTTTAATAACTCTGATCTTCTGTTTGTTAAATTCTTGTGCCGAACAAAAGCTTCGCGA
Source organism: Dichetophora obliterata (assembly GCA_963920525.1). Classification (NCBI taxonomy): domain Eukaryota; kingdom Metazoa; phylum Arthropoda; class Insecta; order Diptera; family Sciomyzidae; genus Dichetophora; species Dichetophora obliterata. The sequence continues at coordinate 200,114,198 of OY986438.1, read as the reverse complement.
TCAGAGAACTGCACAAGCCTACGTGAAACTCTATTTCAAGTACTTGCTTGAAATACAAGTTCAAGCTGGCTTGAGCTTGATAATTTTGAATCAAGTATAGCTTGTAATTGAATATAAATAAGCCCAGCACAGCTTGCGACTTGCAAGTATGCTAGCTTACAAGCGAACGGCACGAAGTTTCAAGTAAAGGAAAGCTTGATGACTTCGGAAAAAAGCTTGAAAAGCTTAAAATTGAAGGCAAGTATCCAATTTAAGCAAGTATCTAAAAAATTCAATGAGCTTGTTTAGAGAGAGCTTAAGCGTAATAGGACTTTTAAGGATTCTGTGGACTCCGTGGTTGGAAGTTTTAGGGGTAACTTATTTCGAAGAATATGTCAAATTTCGAAATTTAAGATGGCGGATAGAGTTGCCACCTAGATTTTTTTATTTTTGTGAATTCTTGTAATTTTGAAATTCTGACAAAAGATTTGATTTCGAATATAATGTCAGTTTTAAAATTTAAGATGGAGGTTAGGGCTGCCACCTTAATTTTTACCACAGTATTGCCACCTAATAATATGTATTTTAAAGAGTTTGAAACATCACTTATCAGTGTTAAGGGGTCGCTGATTTCGAATCTAAAGTCAGAATTTCAAATTCTAGATGGTGGATAGGGTTGCCACCTTAATTTTTTGTAGTTTTATGAATTTGGGGCTGGCAAAAAAATGGTACACCAAAAATGAGTCGCTGAATCCGAATCCGTTGTCGGAATTTCCAATTTATAAAATTATGAAATAATAGGGTTGCCACCTAATATTGTGTTTTTCAAGAGTTTTGAACGTCATTTATCAGTGTTTAGGGGTCGCTGATTTCGAATCTAAAGTCATAATTTTCAAATTCAAGATGGTGGATAGGGTTGCTACCTTAATTTTTTGTAGTTTTATGAATTTGGGGCTGCCAAAAAAAAATGATACGTCAAAAATGGGTCGCTAAATCCGAATCCGTTGACAGAATTTCCAAATTATAAAATTTTGAAATAGGGTTGCCACCTAATATTATGGCTATAACAACAGAAAAAAGTTACACGAACTGTGCATAATAAATGAAACGAACAATGAAACAAACGATCGTCAGAAGACTTGACTTTTTCCACCAACTCATGTGGGGTAGAAACAAAATAGAATCACGTCAGACATATGATTAATTTTTCAGAAGCCAGTTGCGAATTGTAAGGAAAAAAATAAATCAAGTTCCTGCATATCAACTCAAAGCTTGATATTTTTGCACGTAGCTTGATTTTCAATTTACTTGTTGCAGATCTCTGTTCTCGATGTAGAAATGAATAGCAGAATTTTTGTTGTTGTGATAAAGTTAGTGGAGCTCACGATCTAGTGTAAATGGTCTTGCATGAGTGCATTTGCAAAATATTTTTGCATATATATGCCCCACACTATCAGAATACAAAGATTAGCACTTGCTATGTTCTTGCAAAAATGCACCACTGGAAACCGGCAGCTTAAAAATGGCAACACATACGCAAAACTGTATTGCAAGCTCAATCAGCTGATCAACTGCTGAAGACAGAAAAGTGTCAAAAATTTGTAAAAAATGCTTGAAAATATTGCTATTATTTCTCTCTCACTTTTTTCGGCATAATATTGCAAATTTTAACAATATACAAATTATGAGTATCTCACAAACTTTTGAAACAAATGAGTTTTGCAACAAGTGTTGCAGAGTAGTCCAAAAAAAGCTATTCACAATTGATAGCAAATGTTTGCAATTGCATAATTTTGCAGTCTAGTGCAAATTAGATTGTGAACTGCCCTATTGTATATACAAGAATGCATCATATAGCATTAAATATTGGCAAAAAATACAAAATACTATATAAATTACAAACAATGTAAGGATTTATTTAAAATTGCTTTAAAAAGTGATTCGATGCCAGGCTTATATTTTATTTTGGTAATTTTTGCATTGCATATGTCTCAATGCTGCAAATCTTGCAACAAAAAAAACATCAACATTTTCAAGTGTGTACCCATACAAAAAAACCCAACAAGTGGGATAATATCTGGGGGGTATGTGGAGCATCACTGACTTTAACTACTTAAATTTAAACCTATTTACTTTGAAGATACAACCAGGTCTTAGAGCTTTGGCTACATTGAGGTCATATCGATTGAACTCATTCGTAATTCCCAAATAATTCACACTTTTTCTGAAAGATATAGCTTGCATGTGGTGCAATGTCTTTACGTTTTCGCTGTTATACATTTTTTTTCAAATAAAGTATGTGCTCATGTCACGTGATTGCACAGAATGCAATCGCATTTGTGCCACGAAAAAAATGTGTTTGTGTGTGTTTAAGAGTGTGTATAAAAAATCATAACATTAAACTAACCGTAAATAGCTTAAAGCATGCAACAACCTGTTGCATGATCACGTTGTCAGAGTCACTGGGTCACATCGATGTATTAAAAAAAAAAAATTTAAAATAAACAAAATTGCAATAACAAGTATCTTAGGTATGGAGAGTCAAATTTGGAAAAATCAAGCCAAGTGCGCAGGCACAGTTGGTTTTGTGGCAGTTTTGTGGTGTATTTAATTTGTCGGTGTCGTAAGTCTAGAAATTTATTTTATCGTTTTTTTTTTTATTTTATTTTAATCATAAGAAATAATAGTTATGATTATGTATTAGTATTTTTTTTAATAGGTACATAAATATTTAAATGATTCGTTGCTTTAAGTGGTCGCCAATGTTTACCTTAACCCAAATACGGCAGCAATAGTCACTTGAGCACACTTCTTAACTGAAGTTTCTGGAGTCAGTTCTTTAATTGAGTTAAATTCATGGTAGAACTAGTGAAGGTGTATGCATTTCAGACTGCTCTCTTTTTCTCATTGCCAGAATTGTCAAACTCAAGCACTTTGCTATTCCTGCCTATTTTTGCTTTCTTATCGCATTCTCATCGTTTTCAGATTTTGTATGGGCTGTCAACTTCGTTTTGACAGTTCCGGCAGTCTGTCTCTCCGAAATGCATCTACCTTCTCTAATTCTACTATGGTTAAATTCAATAATAAATTGTGATCTATTCTTTGAATTTTTACACGAATTTAGTAGTGAGCTTTTTAGATCAAGTATGTTTGAAGAAAGCAACAACAACAAAAACAACTCTGTATAGAGTCAATCACACAGCAGACTAGAAAGCCTGTTTCGGAAATCGCTTTTCCTCTTCAGTAGTCTTGAGTGATGCAGCTGTGAGCAACCCACTGTTAAAGTGTTATATGATTTGACACCTCTTCGAAAAAATTCGTAAGAATTTTAATGTTTTCATTGGCCACTTAATCATATGACATTAAAGCAGTGATTGACAGCTTTGCTACGAAAGCTTTACCACAAAAGTTATTTTTGCTTTAACATGGAATATGGATACTTTTTGCATGGAAAATTAAAAAAGCTTTGGTGGAAAAAGCTTTAGGGGCAAAGCTGTCGAACACTGCATTAACAGGCATGCTACACAGGCCAGTATACTGGCTCTGTAGTTCGAAAAACTCAATACATTCACACTATTTTACAAATACACTCACACTGGATTCACTTTCATGCCACTTTCATTGCTACTGGCAACGAAATTTCAGAGCCAGTGTATTTTGACAGCAGCGGCCAGTGTATGTCAAAAAGGGGGATATCAGTGTTGTTTTTAATTACTTTTGGTGGGTTTATTTCGGGTTTTCGTTGATTTCGTACATTAAGCAACACTGATAGCTTGTTTACAATTAAAAGCAAAAAAAAAACCAACAAGTAAAGCACACGCAAACTGCAATAGCAGCGAGAACCTTCGCATTCGATGTAATTTTTTAATGAACTTTCACGTGCATGTGTAGCACCTCTTGCTACTAGCATGAAAGTTCGAAATTTTACGAATCATTCGAACAGTACACGTATTCTTTCGCACTTTCACTGTCACAGGCCTGTGTAACCGGCCTGTAAGCAGTCGCTATTTTTAGATGAAGCTTTTAACTCTACCAGGGTTGCCATCTGTTCTAGTTACTTCTTAATTTTTCGATATTCATTGGAGTTTGACGAGTCTGCCGAAGTGCACTATAGAATTGAAACAAAATTTGCTTCGCTAGATTAATTTTGTGTTTTTTTTTCTTTTATACTCGTATATGCATTGTTTTCTATTCTAATTTTCGTTATTGTGGCTTTTATAAATGGCATTAAAAAAAGATTAAAAAAAGATCATTAAGATACTCGTATACATTTGAGTTTATTTCAAGGATACGTTTGAAAGATTTTGGAATAATTACATTTTTTTGTGATTTATTTTGGTGTTATCGTTTTTGCTCTATGTATTCGTTTATCCTGGTTTGGTTTTAATATCTTTAAAATTTGTTTTTTAACTTTTATTTTATTCAAAGTTTTTTGTTTATCTATATTTTAATCTGTTTCGAAGATCTCAAGACTAGCGGCGTCTTTTATGTTGTTGTTGTTGTTGTTAGTGCTTGTTTATCTTCTCTGCATGTTTTCTATGCATGCACACATACAAGCATACTTAAATCGAAAGACATTTTCCTTCGATAGCCTTTGGGAATAACCGGAAATAGCTTGAATTTATAACCCTTTCAGACCTTGATGCATCGATTGTGCGGGTAACTTTAAGTCTAAATATCTTCACTTATATTTCACGAATGTATAACAAATTTTCATGTATCGATTGCGCTGATTATTGTTTACGTTTGCTTCTCATATTGTTTCGATGTTCATTTTGTCGTTTCTTAAATGTTCACGGAATTCTCGCGTCACACTTATTTTTTTAAAAATGAGCAGAGGACGTTTGTTGTTTTTTTTTTATTTACTAAAATACTAATAGCGCAATTTAAGTGAAGTGGACATATTTTAACAAATAAAATAATATATTTTAAAATCTTAATTGATTTGAGGTCATTTGGTACAAAAAAAAATATTTCAGTACAAACTTTTGGTTCTTGAAAATCCTTGAAGGACATGAAAATATCAAAGTTTTGGCTTTGAATATATTTTCAGATCATATGAAATCCATTTACTCCAAAAATCATAAAAAAAATCCCAGTGGCTTAGCATCAGGTCTGAAAGGGTTAAGAGCAGTAACTACGATAACAACAAAAATAACAAAAAAAAAAAAAAAAACAAAAACCAAAACAATAAGCAAATATATACATTTATTATGTTTTGAAAATACAAGTATTGCAACGAAAACACCAGAAAGTATTGCATATACTTAGGCGTAGATGCCATAATCTTAGGGCATTAATCTGTATCACGAAGCAGCACACCAACGACAAGCAAGACACGAGAAGCAATAGAATTTCGTATAGAAAAAAGTATTGCTTCTCGTGTCTTGCTTGTCGTTGGTGTGCTGCTTCGTGATACAGATTAATGCCCTTAATCTTAATCGCGTATATCTTTAACGATAATTTGTTTTTGCTTATTTAAATATATTACCGTTACATTGGGAAAAGTCTGGCCAGCACCCAGTAAAAAAAGTGCTTCCAATAGAAGCTAAATTGGAAGGGAAAGTCTTGAATTCCATCCCTTTCACTTTCATACCAAGAAGGCAGTCTTTTAACATATGCATGTCATTGGGAGGAATGCTTTCATTAATCTTCTCTAGAAGTGCTTCCAGAACTTTTTCAATAGAAGACTTCTTTGAGCCCATCAATGAAAGGATTCTAGTAGGTATTTTCCAGAAGAACTTTAAGAAGGCATTCCATGGAATAGAATGGTTTTTGTGGTTTGGGTATCCCTTTTTCCGACATTCTCGCGATTTTGGTGTTGGAAATGAGAAGTGTTTGGGTTTTGTTTGGGGTTTATAAAAATTCCACGTAAAATATAATTTTTCCCGATTTACCAAGCATTTTGGTGTTGGAATTAGTAAGTTGTTGGGTTTCATTGGGGTTTTAAAAAATCCCTCGGAAAATATCTAAAACATATATTATAATTATATGTAATTTTTGTACTTTAATTGAATCTAAATTCCATTTGAATGTCTTCCAGAAGCAGGTTATAGGAATGCCTCTTGAAAGAACTTCTTTATAAGGCAAAGAAGAAGCACATTTTGATCTATAGAATGTCTTCTGGAAGCAGTGTCCCTAAGGATGCATGTCACATTTGCATCAAAAATTTTGCTGAGCACTGGAATGCGTTAAATTTCACTCGTAAAATAAAATAGGAAATTTTATATTAATATAAAATAGGAGATTTTGAATTACAAAGAAAAGTATTTTGAAAACAAAATTATCACTTTATTATATCAAAACCATCTTTGGAACTGATGATACCAGGGATAATATTTTTACTTTAGCTCATTTCAATTTAGACCCGTAGCCAAGGTTATTTTCAAAAACATCAAATAAGACTGTCAAAAGCAAAGAATATGATCTTGAAAAAAAAAAATAAAAACATTTTTTAAAATTTTCCTTCAAATATTTTGGGTAAATAATTTGAGTAAAAATATTAGCTGGCGAACAACGGGCAAACATGGGCAACACGGCCGTATAAGGGTCGAACATAGCTTTAAAAATAGTCAAAAAAGATTAGCGGTCGAAAGTTGGGTCGAACAACGGCCGTACAAGGCCTAAATTTAGTTGTACCATCGTGTTATGACACTAAATTTTTCAAAACTCTTATTGAACAGTAAACGTATGTGCAACAAAAAAATCAAGCCTCATTCAGTGAAGCTGATGTTGGCACGATTACGATTTCCGTGGCTCCAAGATCTGAATATGCAGTTTTAAAGAGCTCATTGAGAAAATCAGATTCACCGAAGGATTTATCGATGTATCGATTAATTATCCAGCTATCGATTTTTAAAATAAATTGTTACTTAAAGAAATCTTCATTTAAATTCGACTATATCTATGCTAATATTTGACCCATCTGGATAATTTGGGTATCATTAAAAAAAACAAATAATTGTGCAATTTGCAAAAGGCAGAGCCACTTATTTTTATAAAAATAAGGAAAAATATCAGTATGTACTTCAGAATACAACAAACAACCTTTGATAAAAGTCTATCTGGCTCCTTTTACAGAAAAAGTACATTTTGTAAAAGGCAGAACCGTATTTTTTCGTTTCATTTTTAAAACATTTTAAATATCTTTGGAATGACACCTAACTCATTCAGATCGGACAAATATTAGCAAAGATATAACCGAATTTAAATATTGGTTCCGTTCAGAAAACATTTTTAAAAATCGATATATCGATAATTAATCGATATACAGCTGTTTGGCCAAAAATGGCCGCAGTTTTTTTAAAAATTAAGCCTTGTCCGGCCTTATTTTATTTTTACTCAGGAAATATTTCTAGAATCTAAACGTACATTTTTGAATATACTTTCAGCATCGAAAGTTTGGAACTTAAAACTACAAATGAAAAAGAAATGGTTTAGTAATAAAACATCCGTCCGTTATTTCGAAATTAACAAACAATTAAAATTATAGGGAGCACGGTCACGTACAGACAAATTCAACTATTTTTTTTTTTAATCTATTGTACAGCCAATTCTAAATTTAGACATTGGAAGTGAAGTCCATTTGTCTAATTTAATACATTGCACTCTGTTTCTTCATTGTACGTTCAAACTTTCTTTAAATTTCGTTTAATGCAAGATATTCGTTGATTAAAGTTGAGAAATTTTTCGTTTTCTTGCGATCAGTTCAACAAATTTAAATTTGACATAGTTCAAAAATTAATATTTTTGTACATCAAAAGTGATGTTTTTATTATGAAACCTTCAACTTCAGGTATTTAAGAGCGATTAAAAAAAAATGGTTAAAAATAATTGTGTAGAAATATGGAAAAAAATTGTTTAAAATATGTCAAAATTTGCTCTATTTTCGAAATGTATGTGGAGTTTTCAATAAGAATACCGTATCATCAAGTAGAAATGAAAATTTTGCATTAAACTTCAATACCTAAGGTTCCATATTCAACAATAAAAAGTTGCTCGTTTTTACCCGAATCCTTTTTATTTCAAAAATCGTGATAATAGTCACTCTTACAAAAACAAAGACTTTTGTCATGTGACAATGATGAAAGTGACGAGGTCGATGCAGGCATCAGGAGGAATCTTGCTATACATTTTTTATAAAAAAAGTAATACAAAATGATGATGACATCGACTGGGCCGAAGTTTTGAATTTTTTATTATATTGATAATGTCACTTTATATGGACGATAGGCGTTTTCCAACTTCTCCGAATTTCAAATTCAGAATGCATTTTAACTATTAAAATTATTTTTATCATGCAATGAATTAATTTTTGAGGAATTTATGAAGGTTTTTCTATTTAGATGACGTTATTATGTATGGGAAGAAGGCGTGGTTTTCATCTGATTTTGCCGAATTTCAGAGTTAGAATTTATATTGCAGAGGAAAACTTACGTGCAAAATTTCATGGCAGTTTTTTAATTTTTGTAAATTTTAAAGAGATTTTGCGTTTAAAATAAAGTCACTCTGTATGGGAGGTAGGCGTGGTTTTCATCCTATTTGGCTTATTTTTTAACTTAATCTTACATTTTAGGTACAAGCTTAAATATCTACTTTCATGACGAAAGTAGATATTCATGACGAGCTTCAAAATAACGACTTTAATTATATTGAAAGACGGACAGACGGATGGGCGGACAGAATTTTTTTTCTTATTTGTACCCAATCTAACTAAAACAAAAGTCAAAAACTCCCTCCGACTTCTAGGTGAATTAATCTCCATTTTTTTGTGAATTCAACCCACTGTGCAACGTTGCAAACCGTTTTATTCGATTACAAATTTTAGCGAAAGTAACTACCATGAGGAAGAGGTACTTGAAAGCCAAATTTTTATTACTCATTAACATGCTTTCTGAGTAAAAAGATTTTAAATAAAGCCCACAATTTTTTTTAATATTATATTTACATATCGTCACTTAGAGACAAATTACGTCACGTGTCTGACAGACAGACAATGTTGTAGTTTAATGTGGTAATTAAGTAATTAGGTAGTTTAGTAATTATGTAATTTAGTAATTAAAAAAAAATTTATTATATTTTTCTTTCCTGGCCTCAACCATTTTTTCATTATCTATAGCCAATGCCTCCCATTTTTACAAAAAAAAAAGTTTACAAAACATTTACTTAACATTTACTAAAAAGAAAAACTACATTTTTGAAACAGTGCAGACGATTTGCTAATCATGGTAAATGAATTTATATATAACTTGTTTAAATTAATAAAATTAATATGTTTCTCTTAGATAATATCATAAAATAATAAGTTTTTAATAAGTTTTAATTTTTTGGTCACGGTTGACTTTTCTGTGGAATGCCCCATAGGCAAGAAACCTTACACAATTTCAAAGGTACTTATGTTCGCCAGAGGTCGAAATTCGACCTTTTCGCATTATTCTCTGTTGATTTGATACAATATTAATGTCAAAAAATTTTTCATATAAATTTAGTATCACTTTTACATTCCTAATTAATTAGCCACCAGTTCTCTCGCTCAGAAGAAAGAGCAATGTGAGCGACAAACTGAAAAAAGTAGAAATCATAGTAAAATTAGAGAAGGTAGATGCATTTCGGGGAGAAAGACTGCCGAAACTGTCAAAACGAAGTTGACAGATAATAGAAAATCTGAAACCGTTGAGAAAGCGAAAATGGGGCGCATTCAGCGGTGTTAACTGTTGTGAACTCTTATGGTAGCTATACCGAAGAAAAGTTGAAAATTATTTAATTCAATTATTAGAATTATTTAATTATGTAAATGATTTTGGCGACCGTAGCCTAGTTGGTAGAGTGCGTGGCCCTTAAGCTAAAGAACCGCGGTAGCCCGGGTTCAATTCCAGCTCAGACAGAAAGTTTTTTCAATTGAATTAATTTCGGTCGTCACCTTCGTTCGGTGTCACCTCTCTGCAGACAATGGCAAACCTCAGAGAGTACAAATTTCCATGTAAAGCTTCTTGAGAACATAAGCCGTTCAGAGTCGGCATTAAACACGCAGGTCCAGTTCTCGGTCATTTGTGATCAAACATTTAATAACACTCACAACACAATTGATTAATAGAAGCTAGGTCAAAATCCTTCCAAGGGCTGAAATGGCCAGTTTATTTATTTTTATTTAAATAATTTAATTGCAAAGATTACTCACTCAAATTTGCAGCGTTCTTGCCAAATATTGACTCCGCTGAATGCGGCCATTGATTTTCTTTTGTTCTCATTCGCAAAAAAGCGACTTTGAAAATTTTGGATATGAGGAAGAAAACGCAGTCTGAAATGCATATATCTTCGATTGTTATATAATGGTAGAAATAGCGCAGTGTAGGGCATTATTCAATAAAAAATTATTCAAATAATGAATAACAAGCAATATTTATTCTTTACTTTTTCAATCAGAACTCAGTATCAAGTATTTTTTATTTTATTCTTTATTTGAATTTCAAATAAATTATTCAGAACTTTGATTCGTTCGTTATTCATTATTTGAATTTGTGTTTGAATGAAAATCTATATATAAATAGGCCTAGGAAAAATAATTCGGTACCATTTTCTCCCGTGTTTCTCAACCCATTTGTATAATTTTTTTTCAAATGAATATGAATAGGGAGAAGTAGTACACTCAATAATTTCTGTGACCTTTGACCTGAAATATGAGCGTTCAAAACAGAAATTCTTCAATAAAAGATAAGTTATAAGAGATGAAAGAACACGGTGTAAGAGGAAATTTTAGACATTGCTGAGATGTACAAAAATATTACTTGTTACTCAAACTTTTTAATAATCAAAATTTATTTGTTATTTTTTATTTTTGTTTTGAATTATTCTTGCCCTACACTGAAATAAAGTAGTTTTTTCTCTTTCTACGCTCATCTGAGAACATAAGCGAACCCATATCACAGTGTAAAGAAAAAAAAAAAAACCTAACAAAACAATGCCGTAACTTTTTTCTATTATCTTTGTGCGGATCTTCTTTTAGTTTATGAATCCACAAGCAGGTAATTTTTCATAAAAAAGTATTCGGTGCACTCCTTCTTCCTTTTTTAATTCATAAAAAAAAATTATCAAAAACGGTTGAGAAACACGAGAGAAAATAGTTATTAACAATTTTGCTTACGCCTATTTATATATTTTTTTAATGCAGGAAATTAATAGAGTTTTTAATACAATTTTTAAACAAAACGCAATAAAATTTCTTAACAAAAATGTTCTTATAAGTGAATTTTTTAACGATCGTAATAGTTCGAATGAGTGAATTTTTCTATGAATTCTTTAATTTTCTAAAATATTTCAAAGGTGGTATAAACTTCTGAATTCACATTAAACAAGATGAAATTTTGTGAAAAAAAGATACAAATCAGGTGATTCAAAAATTAGAGCAATTCTTAGAAACGATCTATACAGCTTTGTTCAAACCACAGTGAGTTTGTAGGTGTGTTTTTTATTTTTAAAATAGTAATGTTGCTTCACGTAACTTTCAATTTCTGAAAGAATGCATACTCAAGTTTTTGCAACAGATATATAATTAACTCCAACGAATATTTAAGCAAAAAAATTTTATATAACATTAGCTATTAAGCTCTAAAAATCAAATTAGTCTTTATTTTAAAAAACATTTTTTGCTTACAAGATGTAAAAGCTATTTTCATACTATTGTATAAAATTGAAGTGCACATTTTCTTTTACCAGTAATCTCCAAAGTATTGAGCCGATTTTTATGAAAGAAGTATTTAAATATAATATTTGTGCTACAGCATTTCATTTTTCTTTCGAAATTTTGATAATAAGTATATTTAATTAAAGAGTTAAGTTTTTAAGAAATAATCCCAGATGCCACGCATGCGTAATCGTTTTCTTTTCACACGTTTGTGTTGCGAGAGTTGTAATAAGCTCCATGTTGCTCTCTACTCTTCTATTTTTTGGCTCATCTAACACAGCATAGTAAAATAACAACAAAATATGTTTTTCTAAAAATTAAAAAATGCAATTTTTGTCAGTTGATAAAGGGTTATAAAGACTTTACAGGAGAGTCAAAATGTCTCCAATTTAAAAATTGTGCATGCATATTTCGTTTCAAGGAGTTTCTCTAACTTGTGAGACTCCAAACTTTTCCTTTATCTCTTAAGTCCCTGTGGAATCTTAACATCAATTCAGTTTAGTAAACATACTCGTACTATACTTCACAATCTCAATAAAATTACACAAATATTTTTTTGAATTGCTTATTGCAATATCGTGATAACCTCATGGAAAAAAAATCAAGTTTTAATGCTCTATACATTAATTTAAAAATTATCAACACTTACTGAAGAAATTTCGGCTATTCCTTATTAAATTTGACCCTGTTTGTTTTAGTTTCCTTGCACAATTCGATTTTTTCATAAAAGCCTTTTTTGTTAGATTTTTGTTTTTTTTTAGGCTGAACCAACACGCTCAGGAGATGCCTTCTATAAATATGTAAGCATTGTTTTGATTGTTTTGAGAAGATGGGTGATAGTAAGTTGAAGGGTGGATAGATGGAATAAATTGTTTTCGTAGTAAGAACCCGTTCCATGGAAAATCCTGGCAAATCAAACAAAATATTTAATAAAAATTGTAAAAAAAACCTTTAGCAGTCTACATAATTTTAAAAAAGGGAAAAAAAATTAATCCTTTAAGAGTCAAAATAAATAAAAAAAAACAAACAAAAAATTTCAAAAGATTTTAATATGGTTTCCCCCAGGGAAAGGACGTTGCCGTGGTTGCATGGCTTTTTAAGACTTTGTATGGTTTTCTACAAAGATTCACAAGAGTATTTATTATGTGCTGTAGAGATGCTTTAGATAAAAAGCGTAAAGCGCCACACAAGCACACTTGTTGCTGGTGCGTTTTGTTATGGTTTTTACAAATCTTCCATACCTCAATATTTTGACGTTGTACTTCATCTCAACTCGCAGACAACATAACAACGCACAGAAACAAGACCAAGAATCGACTTTTCATGATAAACACACTTATCCTTAGAATGTTGTTGGTGTTTTTCAGCTCCATGAATTAACTTAAGCAAACCAAACAAAGGCGATCAAAGTGGCTGTATTGGAATAATTACGTCGGCATGGATTTGAATGAATGTAAA